>CM020501.1:3748360-4970860 GCA_009823395.1 Thamnaconus septentrionalis | reverse complement strand
CATTTCACACATCCATAGTAAAAGAGTTTGTTTTTTTTGTCGTTGGAAGCATCAGAAATGACACCACACGTCTCACAGCAGTCTCATTCCTCCCCCAAAAAAACCCTGCCACCCTGAAAAGAAATCATGCATTACTGCTGGTGACATGTCAAAAATGACAAAAAAAAAAGTTTAAAAAAAAAAAAAGGGCTGAGCCCACCGCCCCCCCGGCGTGACATCGACCGAGAACCCGAGACCTCACGATCCGTCCATGCAACACAGAGGAGCTGTCGAACAGCAACCAAGCAAGCACTTCTGTCGTAGGAGAGAAACAATAATAACCCGGAGGCCCGTCGCTGCCCTTCCATTCAAACACACACCACCATGAACGTCCAACCAATCATGACCATGGATGAAGTGAGGATGGATATGAGAAAAGGTGCAGGGAAGGAAATAAAAGAAAGAAACAAAGAGAAAGCCGGGATCCTCCATGCTGTGACAGAAGCAGATATCGTCAGCACGAGCCGCCACGGTGACACCATCTCCCCCTCTTGCCATGCCAGTAATGCAGCGGCTCCACCCAGCATGCTCTTGCAAACCACACAGCGGCGTTAATATCAAGGTGCAATGGACAGCCCACGACATCGACAGAGAGGAAGGACGACGACCATGACAGCAGAGACATCGACAGGAAGTGCCTTTTTCGAGGAGAGAGAGAGAGCGAGAGAGAGAAGAGAGAGAGAGAGAGAGAGAGAGAGAGAGAGAGAGAGAGAGACGTCTGTGTGCGCGGCACCACTGCACCATGCTATAGTGAAGCCAGAGGGGTTAGAGTTTGAACACGTACAGCCATCCTAAAAAAAAAACCAAAACCTCTGGGACGAAGAATTAAAACAAAAAACAAGAACAACAAAAAAACGACCAGAACAAACTCATTCTCGTTGTCAGACATGGAGGGGAAACAGAGGAGAAAATGGTCGCTCTTTTTTTTTAAAACAAAAATTGAACATTAAAAAAAAGAGGCAGGGAGGTTTGGGGGGCGAAGGGGGGATTACCTCGATTTTCCGTCCTTCCACCAGCGTACCGTGAAGCTTCTCTCTGGCCCTCTCTGCATCCGCGCTCGTCTCGAATGTTACAAAACCGAAGCCCTGAAGGCAAACCAACAGAGGCGGGAGAAAAGCTCAAATAAGGCAGAAGCACAAAAGCATTTAAGGATCGATTTCGTGTTAACAAATAGAAAAGGAGAAAATCTCATCTGATTCATACCTTGGATCCCCTCTCGTTGAAAATGATCTCCACGTCGAGGATTTTTCCAAATTGCTGAAAGAGCAGAAAGAAAAAAAAAAAAGATGGCTGAACGAGCAAGGAAGACATGTCATGCATCTTGCCACAGGGTGTCAGCACTGTTCAACCACCACCATCTGGCTCCCAGCCAACTCTGCTAGTCTTTTCCATCCACCATCTCCCCCACTGCACCGCAGTTCTCAGGCTGTGTGTGTACAAACGCCTGATGAGGTGCAGCCAAATGTGTACAACTGCCTTAAAATAAATAACTGTTCTCAACCTGACATCCAATGAAAAAGTATTACTTTATTAAAAACAGGAGTGTGCTTTTGTGGTTCTTTTCAATTCAAATTTGTTTGCCTACCCCAAACATCTGCCGAAGGTCAGGGTCCCGGAAGCGGAAGGGGATGTTGGACACATGAAGGCGTTTGGGGGTCCCTTTATCGTCTGTGTCGATCCCAGCGCTGCCTCCACCACCTCCTCCACCCGAGCCAACCCCTGACTGAACGTCAATCTGGGAGGAACCATCTGACTGCTTGTGGGAAAGATGTGGAGGGAAGAGAAAGGAAAATGAAAACAATTGAAAATAAATGTGGAGGGACAAGGTCACATTTATAAATATACACTACCAGTTTGGACACATCTTTATGGATTTAATGTTGTTTCTTTCATTCTCATGAGTATTGATATTGCAGTTTCTCACTGAAGGCATCAAAATTAGGTATGAACACACATGGAGTTATGTGGGAAACAATATAAGTGTAAAATAATGTTTTACATTTTATATCCAAGCTCTTCAAAATAGCCACCTTTCATAAAATAAATTACATATACAGTATATTGCTCATATATTTGATTCCTTCAGTATCTATCTGCAGTGTAGAAAGTTGTAAAGATAAAAAAAAAATGCATGCAAAAGTGCATCCAAACTCTTGACTGGTAATGTATAATGTATAATGATTATATTATTTTACATTTCTTTATATAATCTACATTCTATTTTTTTCCTTTATTGCATCTGACTAAAGGCCTGCAACTAGCAATCTGTTTAATTATCATATATGTGAGAAGGATATGACACAGAGAATACATTTAAAAAAAAATATTTATGCTGAAGTTTAAAAAAATAATACTAAGAAAATAGGAACAGTACGAAGAATATGTATATGTTTATGTATATATGCGCACACACACACACACACCATTCTGTCCCACTCAGTCATTCTGCTCTTGCACTAGTTTCTCCAGCAGCAATTTAACACAAGGTTATCAATCTGAAAACATCATGTCTGTGTTTAAATACAACCAGACCTGAGTTGTAGTTCACTAGGTCTAGTTAGAACTGCTCTGTGGTCAGGCTCTTTGGTTACAGACCACTAGTGTATCTGTCAATAAACATCATAAAATTTATATTGGGAGTGTTTTGCAATTTGTGGTTTGTAAGTGAATGACAAAGAATTTTTATTTACACTCTTCTGTCCAATTCTGAATGACATATTTATGCTCTTAAATGTCAAAGTCAGCCTACTCTCACAATTCAGGACATTCAAATGGGTTGGGTTCACCCAATGAACAGATGGTGAGAAGATATAATTTATAGGGGAATTGAAACAGCCAGCGTGACTATCAAACACACACCAGCAGCCTCTCCCGAGCCAGCGGGGAGCTGCGCACACACTCACCTGAGCGCCGAGGCTGCTTGCGACATTGGTGGCGCTGTTGGCCACTCCGCCGGCCTCAACGGGGCCCTGGACGGCGCCGGCCGCATACAGGCTGCCCCCGTAGTCCAGGGTCAGGCCGTTCTGGGGCGGCGGCGGAGGGGGCGGGGGGAACGCCGAGAATGGCGGTGGGACGAGTCCCTCCTGACCGCCAGCACTATCCTGAGAGCCCTGACGGGGGGGAGGCGAGAGGGTGAAAGTTAAAGTAGTCGGCCGCTTCCGGAGTGCATCAACCTAGTAACACAGAGACACTTTCCCAAGAGCTCCAGCCTGGGAGTCGCACAGGCTGCAATATTATATTTCCATTTCTGTGTGTGTGAGTGTGTGTGTGTGTGAGAGAGAGAGAGAGAGAGAGAGAGAGAGAGAGAGAGAGAGAGAGAGAGAGAGAGAGAGAGAGAGAACGCGTGCTTCCGCACCCCCCTCACTCTCCACCCATTAAATATTCACTGCAGCCCCATCTATTATTGAGGGTCAGATGCCTCCGTGCTCTGAGTGTTGTACAATAGCGAGAGCCTAACGCCCGCACGCTCCCGACGCCTCCGCGTACGGCTCACCTTTTGACACGCTGCGGCGGTGGTGGTGGTGGCGCCCACGCGCCTCCACGCTCACGCGCGGCCGGACCAACTGTTAGGCAAACACGAAAGCACCCCCCCCCCCCCCCCCCAGAAAAATGACCCGGCGTGTCCAACATTAGAAACGCGTGGGACAACGCGGACGCCCACAAACACGTGGTGGTGGTGGTGGTGCTGCACAAAAACACCAGAGAGGCAGCAGCGTGTACGCACAACAGACACACACGCATTCCTCAGTGTTGGAAGTGGGGCACGGATACCCTAAATGGTCGTAGGTAGAGGGCGGCGGGACACAGAGGAGAGGAGGGCGGCTGGACGATAAAAGGTGATGACTGAGAGAAAAGGCACGGCCTGGCTGGGATCCACAGCTTCAAACCAGCCGTTCGGCCCTCGCTGGGAGCCTTTCATACTCCTTGCAGCCAACACACACACACACACACACACACACACGCAATCGATTCGACGCTGTATTCTGCTGACAAAACCTGCTTGATCAGCGATTCTTTAACCCGCAACGTCCCAGCTGAATTTCCAAAACAAATGCGTAAAAAAAAGGTCTTGTCATGGTTTTTAAGCTTTCTAAATAATAGCTTGCACTTAACACACTTTTTTAAAGCAATAGGGTATGTGCTATGTTTAGTTTGATCTGTGCTGTTTGAGGACAGAACTGATGAGTGAAGTGAAAAGAAAAGAGCTAGGGCAAAGGGGAAGGTTAAACAGCTCTGCGCCTGTTTTTTTTTCTTTCTTTTTTTGCATGATTTTGCAAGTCCGGGCACAACAAAAATGTTATTCATATCACAGACGTCAACGCTTGAGCCCAGTTGATGTCTGCTACTGGGTTACATCTATCTTTTTTGTTCATCATTTAACTTGCAGTCACCCACAAATAAAAATAAGGATTTTTTTTAATAGCAATAAATGTATTTATTTTTTTAAAAATCAGTGTATCTATTCTTCTGGCTTTTTACTGCAATAATTGTAATCATGACTATCCGCGACAACAGTGACATTCGCCATAAATCTCAAACCTGGCTGGTACTAAAAACTATCATGAATCATTCAAATAGATAATCAACTCTTTATGCACAGCACAGTAATGAATAGCATTAAAATCACCAAGGGAGTCTCACTTGACATCTGCTAAGCTACATCACTGCGTATCTGTGTGTGCGTGTTTGTGCGCGTGCGCACGCACAAACACGCACATGTGCATGACAGGCTGCAGCGATGGCCATCTGAGTTGCACAATAGATCTCTGTCCCTCTGGGAGTATTAAAAGTGTGTGGGAGGCTGTGTGTGTGTGTGTGTGTGTGTGTGTGTGTGTGTGTGTGTGTGTGCATCTGTCTTGCAGCTCCTGACCCATCCAAGCATCACACCTGTGACACGGCAGCCTTGCCCCCTCGGACCCAGCGGAGGGCCGGGAGATGCGCGCGGTCAGCACGGATCAGCTCAACGCCGTGACACGGTGCAGTGCCGCTACAGCAGAGCTACGGCGGGGAGGAGGGGTGGGGGTGAATCAAAGTGCGGCGGCAGGCGGAGGCAAACCGGACTTGCTCAAGGTACTCGGAGATGTTTCACCTCTCGCCCGAGAGGCGTCGTGTGTCGGGGGTCTGACTGACTGGCGGCCAGCGAAGGCTTTTAACCTCAGCCTGGCCGCCGTCCTATCAGCGTTAAGGTCACATGTGACCGCGGACCCATCATGTGACATGTGAAGGGTCGGCTAAGTTGGGTGCGAGCGGCAGCCTAGCGCAGAAACACTGACACGCTGAGTCTTGTTATAGGGCGCTTGTGTAATAAATACAATTTTCAGTCTGCATTATTTTCCTGAAGTCGCTCTGGCAGTTTTTTCTCATTCCTGCTTCTGAGTCGCAAATAGCCAGCATTGCAGGGCAGGGTTTTTAGTTTTTTAGTTTAATTTTTTTTCTTGGTGTGACAGAAACAAGGTGAGGTGGAGATGAAGCAGCATGACAGTAGAGAGAGAGAAAAAAAAAAAAAAAGGTCCCCGTGTGAGGCAAAATGGTTTTAATGCTGAATTGGAATACAGTCTACAGGGCATTTTTAAAGACTGCCCTCCAGGTCACGGACACTACAGTAGGAGCAGGTTCAGTACAGTCCTAACAGATTGCATCTGTGACACGTCTGACAGATCAATCCTCATTTGAATAATCAATTCAAGGAAAACTCAAACAGCCTCAAAAAGCATCTGCTCCTGATTCCTTCTCTTCTCGTTTATTTCATGGTTCGCAAATGAGAAAACATCTCCATGTGCTACTTAAGTTCCTGTGTGAAAAAATTTGGCTGGATTTATAATTTTATATTGGTAAAGGCTGGTACAAGTAATTTGGTTTTCCTGCCCCTAGAACGGTTCTCATTGGTATAAGAAAATACATAGAGTGACGAGGGTAACAAGGGGACAGAGGCTCTTCCTTAAAGATTTTTACACACTGGACCTTTACAGAAAGAAGTCTTTGGAAATCATAATTAATGATTTCTGAGACCGCTCCAAAATTTCCACTGAACACGCACCTCTCTTTAATCCACGGTCACGCCGCCGCTTCATTGGTACGCAACAGATGCGATTTGGACGCGCAAAGTCAAACCTCAAAGCGAGTGAAAATTGTCAAAGCAAGTCATGTGCTCAGAACCTGCCGCTCAATTAATGGCAAGACAGTTGGCTGGTGAGAAAAAATGCAAATCACTTTCAATCCAAATCACATCCACCATCGGTGGCGACGTGCAACACTTTAATTATACAGGCGTTACACGAAAGATGCGCCACGGTAAGGAGATTACACAACGGAAGATGGCCGACTGTGCCAAGATTCTACCAAGACTCGAGACTTCCATCCGAACGGCTGCTTAACTCTCACGTGGATTGGTGAGAGCGAAACGTTGGCACTCGCTATTAGCACGAGTCGAGACGTTTGGAAGTTGGTTTGTGGTTTCATGCTGTTTGTGTCTTTAACCGGGTCAAACCAAACAAGCAGCAGCCCATGTATAAACAGGTTGATTCAGTTTTACTGTACTTCAACAAGGCTGCTATGAATTTCTGCCTTACATGGCGTGCCGTCCTCTTGACTGCACACATCCTCTTATGTTGCCCAAATCCCTTAGAAATCTGTTTTTCCAAGCGAAAAAGACTCCACATCGGCCCCAGTACGCACGGCAGCTTCCATCTTTAGATCCACCCACCAGAAAAATAATTATAATTAGTTGGTCTGACAAGGAATCTGGCCAGTTTTATTTTTTTTTTTAGATGTTGACAAGAGAGAATGCGCTGATGCCTGCAGTCAAGAGGCCAACTTGTATCAGTTTTTGTTTGCTGAATATGTTTCTTTCATCATTTTTACTCCTTTTGTTGTGGGTTTGGTGTATCTAGCACTACCCTGTCCAAGAGACGAAGGATGGAAATCAGTCAATAGCTATAAAAATCGGTCCTTTTTCTGTTTACATAAACAAATCAGGGAAAAAATAAGCAATTTTTCCACATACTAGTGTTGGTGAAGCAGATGTGTCAATACGTATGTAAATATGCAAATACACCTGCACAATCTGTTACCCTGCATTCCAACTTAAACTGGATGGATTCCAATTTTTAAAGCCTTTTCTTGACGCTTTTTTTGGAATTGTTTACTATTTTGTCAGCAGGTGTAATCTCCCACTGAAATTCCTGAATAAAAGCTTCAAAATAGAAAATTATAAATATGTAAAGAGTTCCCCTCTTTGTCGCGAGGAGAGAGAAAAAAAAGAAGCAGAGTGTTACATCACTGATGCTAATGAAGTGAGCGGGAGCTGAAATCCTCTGATGAGACATCCTGAATTCATTATGTTGCCACAATTTGGGGAGACAGAGGAAGAGAGTAAATACAAGGGGTATCAGTCAGTTTGGATCGGGCTTTTCGCTGCAGGAGACAAAATGCATTATCGGGAGATGATACACTGATGCTCATCAGCTCATTCCAGACTTACAACACTTGTAGAGAAGCGATAGCTGTTGGAGCGATCATTCTGGGTCATCAGATAAGACGCGAGCTGACAGACAAACGTAAACAGAGGAACTGGCTGCTCGTGTGCAAAAACAAGAGAACTGAAGAAATTTTGTCGGACTGCACACGGCGCAAATGAAAGCTGGCTGCCAGAGGGGCCTGAGATAATGAAAGGACTACCTGTGACAAAAATAGAGTCAAACAAACCTCCGTTTCTGATCAGCCAACATCAGCTCTGACTTCAAGTTGCACAGCATTTTGTTTTGTGCCTTACAAGCCATTGGAGAAATTTAATCTCCATCTCTAAAACCATTTTTGTTTGAATGATGGCAATAATGTCACCGTGTGTCTTTGCATGCTGATTAACATTTAACCAAGGTCAAGGGTCAGAATTTCAAGAGGAGGTGGTTTGGGGGATGCATTGTTGATTGTTGATTATCGCAAAGCAAAAGATCACAAATCCAATGACTAGAAGCCACATGTGACCTTTGATTGGAATTGAATATATTGATACACAACCATTGTAATTGCAACAGATCCAGACTGTTAAGTCAAATTTGAAAGGCTTTGTGTGCAATAATTGGGCATCCTTACAGGAGTAGCAAAGGTTTTTGGACACCTCCCGCATCTGTGTTGTACTGTATTTGGCTAAGAATCAGTCTTAAGTGTCCAAGTGTAGCCACCAACATTTACCCACTTGGTGCACATGCACTGTTCTGTCCAGCTCAGAACTGGATGTTTCTTTCAACAAATTAGCAAAACCAAACATAGAGGATGGTGGGTTATTGTGACATCATCTTCTTTTCAGGAGTAAACAAGGGCGACTTCTGTAGTGTTACAGTCACTGAGCAACTTGGCAGCTCATGCACAAGAGGTGAGAATAAAGTAAATGTTGAAGTGAACCTCAAAACTGGTAAAATGCTGGGATCCAAAATACTGGGATCCAACATAGCAGAGAAAGGACAACGTCAAAAGCAATCAATGTGTTTGCGCAATAATTATAATGCTTATGGCTGCATGAAGCCCCTCAGTATCAAGGCTGCAGAAATTCCGTAAGTGAGTCGACCCCTATGAGCAACTTGCTGTGTAAGGAACTTGCTTATGAAGCATTAGAAGGCGATCTGATGAGTGGGCCAGGAATCAAGCGAGGAAAAGTAAAAGACTGGTGCAGAGTTAAAAGAGGAGAAGGAGGAGGAGGAGGAGGAGGAGGACGACGACAACCAAGTCTTCATTTTCAAACGTTGATGGGGAAAGCTGCTCAACACGGCACCAGTGTTGTCGCAGTCGAGTCCCGGCAACGTCGATGACTCATGACACAACTCACTCGACGAGGCATGAGTCAGTCTCGGACTTGACAAGTTGTGTTGCGGTTCATACAGAAAGACGGCGAGTTGGATCCCAATATCGCACGCCTGGGATTTGACTGGCTTTTTTCCTTCTCTCTCTCTCTCTCTCTCGATATCTTGGCTGCACCACTTTTGTCTATAGCGCTGATCATATTATATAACTTGAATCACAACATCCTCCTCATTGTTATTGCTCATGCACAGAAACAGATTACAGCCTAGCAGGAGAATGGACAACCCCGGCTGTTGCCGCTCCTTCTGCCAGACCAAAATAGAAGCGGGACCGAGAGCCAAAAACAACCTCGTATTTGTGTTCGACAATTGGCCTTTTCAGAGAGGATCCGTTTCAGAATCAATTCAGCGGCCCTCTCGCTACCTGAAAGCGCGGTATATTCTAAAATAGTGTGCGCAGTGCTCACCGTGTTTTTTTTCTTCTCCTACCTTTCAAACGGTGAAGTAACCCAGATGGAGGCTGACTGACAAAGAGGGAGGTTAAATAGGAAGACAACTAACTGCGTGGTAAAAGAAAAAGGCCCCGGACCTGTGGACAAAACTGGGAGCAGGGACTTTGCGCTCGCTGTTTGTGTACTCTTTTGTTTGTGTACCTATCGCATGTCGGCGGCAGCACGTGCTGGGGTCCCCTCCTCTGGGCACAGGGGCGCCTGGCTTTAAGATTTGTGTAAGTGTATGTGTTGACCGGGCACAGCCAGTGAGTCAGAGCGGGAGCTGTAGCTGGCTTACTTTCGGGTCAGTTAGCAGCAGCAGCAGCAGCAGCAGCAGCAGCAGCAGCAGCAGCAGCAGCAGCAAGTGCGTCTGAAGAGGCATGTTATAAAATGCCTGTTTGCAACTGCGGCCTCGCTGCATTACGGGGGGGGAGGAGGAGGAGGAGAGAGACCTAACTGGGGCAATGCTAGGTCATTTCACATGAATAATAACGTTCCAATACGGAAGCGTCTTGCGCACTCATTAGTCCGGATCAAAATTTTAACAGACTTGAGGACACACAGGGAAACCGCTGGTGCAGCTACCGGAAACGCCCCGGAATCCAACTCTGTCGTTGTGCTGCGCAAGCTGCAAACAACTGGGGAGACTTACGCCGGGGGTGGATGGGGTGGGTGGATGCACCCCACCACCACCACCACCACCACCAGGGTGTCAAATCACTCCATCCCACTCCGACCAGACCCTCCTGCGACATCACTCCCCATCCTCCACCTTCCTCTCACCATTATTCTTCTCCTCCCGCCCTCTATCTCCGCTCTGCACTCCTGCTTTATCAAACCCAGTCGCCCTCCCCCCGACCCCCTTCATCAGACCCACCCGTTTCACCTGTCAATCAAACCAATTTGCTCAGTACCACCCCCCCTTCCAAGGCTCCTCCCGCCCACCTCCTCTCCCATCTCCTTATAGGGTCACATATCTGCTTGTCAAAACCAGGCCCCTCCTCCTAACTGCCACCCACCACATCACATTTCCTTCTAGGGGTCTGTAACGTGTGATTCCCCACCGGCTTTGCTCGCCGTGCCCTGGGAGACTCCTCCTTGAACATACATGCGTGCCGGAAAAATAAAACACAAAACAACTGCGGCCGTCCCTTTCAACTCACCTCCGGCTGCGCCGACGCTCCGATGACATTGTTTGTCCACAGACAGCGCTTGTTTAAACACAAACGCCGTCCACGACAAACACACGCGCGCAGGTGAACACACACGTTTTGCGCTGACTGTGGTGTGTTTACACAGCCAAACGCGGGAAGGGGGCGGGGGGTCTGTTTCGAACGAGTTTGTCCCGTTCCAAGACGCGACGTGGACCGTCGGAGCGACAGCCGAGGCCTCGTTTTTCAGCGGCAGGAGCGCGAGGCGGGGTTCACCCTCGGCAGAGGCTGTCCTGACGACGCTCTACCTCGAACCAGTGAACAATCTGCATGAAATGAATGACTCACGCGCGTTGCCACGGCAACAGGGCTCATTGGGATCATTTAACAGCCGCCGTTGTGCGAACTCTGCAAAAGGATCAATAGCGAGATTTGGGAGGGGTGGGAGGTGAAGGACTCGCTTTCAGGCTCCTGTGTGTGTGGCGGTGTGTGCCTGCGTGTCAGTGTGTGTGTGTGTGTAGTTTTGCAGCAAGGCAGGCGTCCCCTCCCTCGCCCCGGGGCACACGCTGAAGTGGGACCTGAGAAAATATGTCAGCCATTTAACACTCAATTCGGAGGATCATCGGCGTACTGCAGCACTTTTAAAACTAACCCAATAACGAAACCCACAACGTCGACAAAACACGCAATGCAAAGTCAGCTTGGCAGCCTTGGAAATTGCGTCACCAGGCAGACCGACTCCCCGCAGCTGACCTACAACGCTGTCAAGACAAAAAAATAAAAACCCAACCCTGCGTTGGTTCTCCTGCCTCTGCATAATTCCAGCTCCCCTCATCCGAGGGCTTCCCTGGCAACTGCCGGAGGGTGTCCCGTCACCCTAAAAATCAATTTTCTATTCTCCTGTTCCTATTCTCTCTCTCTCTCTCTCTCTCTCTCTCTCTCTCTCTCCCAAACCCATCCCCCTCTTCCAGGGGGCTCTTGGAGGAAAAACATTGAGATAACAGCTGCCAGGGCCCCAGGGAGAGCACGGAGGGAGAAAAGAGGTCAAACGCTAAAGAGAGCAGGAATCCGAAGGTAGCGCTGAGAAGAGGAGGAGCGCACGCAGGCAGGCACGCACGCACGCACAAGAGGAGAGACGGGGAAGACGCGGGGAGACGGGAGAGCCCCCCCACCCGCACCGCCAACGCATCAAACTTCGCGACGCTTAGCGGACCCAACTTTTCTTTTCTTTTCAGTGGGGGTTGGAACATAAAGAGCTGGAAGCAGCGGCTGTCCCGCGGACACCTGTCCTCGTCGCTCACTGCCCGGGACGACAGCAGAGGGACAGCTGCAGGCGCCGTAAAAGAGGGCTCACCTCTCCTCCCACTATAACCTCACCCATTGTCACCCCCCCCACACACACACACACACACACCAACTCCCTGCAGAAACGTCTTAAGTTGCTGCTCGACCGCCGCATCCTGATGCAGCTACCACCCCCCTCTCCCACACAGCCGTACAGTGTGTCCACATGGATTCCTGCGAGCATAAATAATACATGGCAGTGAGCCGTTTCACTCTCGGCGTTGGGAATGCGAGTTGCTTCCCGGAGCTGCTGCTGCTGCCAGGCACGGCGAGCAGATTCCACGACGACGACAACAAACGCCAAGCGAGCAGCGAGCAAACTGCACCCCCCATCCTCATCACCCCTCCACCCACCCCCCGCCTGTTATCCGGCTCCCATCTACGCCTACTACTGCGTGCAGCGTCCACCTCGGCCAATGAGAGGGGGGGACGGCTCCGGTAAAAGAGGTCAAGCAGAGTCCTCGTCTTGTCTCTTCGGACTTAATTAACATTTCACGCTCGACGACAGCAGCAGCAGCGGTTTGGCCCTCCGGAGCCCGAGCCAGGGGACACGCACACCCGCACACACGCACACACGCACACACACAGGCGAGGCGTTCTCAAGACGGCAGGACTCACCGACAGCACGGAAGGATAGTACAGTCCCATCATGGTATTGTGCGCAACAACTCTGCTGCTGCTGCTCCGCTCCTCCTCCTCTCTCCCGCTGCCTCTCGTGTGTCACCTCACCAGCTCCGTCTCCCTCGTCTGTCTCGCAGATTCAAAATCTCCCTCTCTCTGCCCTCGCTCGCTCCGTCTGCCATGCCAATCCCTCCCTCCGCCTCCCTTCCTCCCTCCGCCTCCCTCCTCCTCCTCCTCCTCCTCCTCTGCTGGCTCTGTCCCTGTCACTCTTGCTTGCCTACTTGTGTCTCTTTTTTTTCCCTCCCTTTCTTCCCCCCTTATCTTCCTCCTTGCTCTTTTATGACTGTCACCCACTCACTTTTTTTTTTCCTTCTCCTCCTCCTCTTCCTCTCCCACTCGCTGCTGGCTTTCCCTCTCCCGGCTCTCTCTCTCTCTCTCTCTGATTTTGCCGCTATGCTCTTCCCTCGCTCATCTCCTCCGTCTCCTCTCTCCCATCCTCCGCCTCTCTCACCCAGAAAGCCTGACGCCTCCCCCTCCTCTCTTCCCCCCTCCCCCTCCTGCTTCTGTCACACCTGCAAACTTTCCCCTCCCCTTTTTGCTTTGCTCTCATGTCGCAGTCCCTCCCTCGCTCGCTCCCTCTCTCTCTCTACCTCTTCTTCTGTTCTCCTTCTCCATGTAGGTGAGCTAACTGGGCCTGCTGGCACCACTGGGAGAGGAAGTGGAGACGTTTCTTCTCTCTCTCCCTCTTTCTCTCTGAAGCCCCTCACAGGCACTCCGTTACATAAATGTGCTCGCAATTTTTAATGCATCTTGTTTGAATACATGCCGAGCGAGCTCACTTTTGCATTTTTTTGGGCAGGAGTTGCAACCGAGCACAAAGAAAGAAAAATCTCTCAGAGCTTTTCCATTGTACCTCCAGCATGGCTGTGGGCTAGGTAAGGAAAGGATCGCTTTTATTGACAAAAGCCAAAGATAAGTCACCTTATTGTGTGAGTCCCACATTGGCCCCTCTCAGAGCCTACAAGTTCACTTTTACACACGACTCCTTTCTTTCTTTCGTAACACTTTATTCCGGCAGCACAGAACGGCTGCAGAGCTAAATAAAAAAACCACAATTACCTGTTCTGAACCTGAACAGCTGAGCAAATTTAGCAGTGAGTGAGCTGGCGGGCGGACGGACTAAATGCAGCCATTGAGCTATAGATATTTGTGTCAGACACGTTGAATGTCACGGGCATTGTGTGCCGCGAACAAGAAAACCCGCCTGCAGCGGCCACTCCATCGAAAAGGCAGCAAAACCAACAAACAGGAAGTGGAGCGAACTGCGGGCGCTGAGATGCTTCATCATGTTTCGTCATATTTCAAAGCGGGGATCCTCCACGACCTGCTCCATTGTTGGTAACGCTAAACTCAGACACTGGCATTTGTCCGGAGCACA
Organism: Thamnaconus septentrionalis; assembly: GCA_009823395.1. Lineage (NCBI taxonomy): Eukaryota > Metazoa > Chordata > Actinopteri > Tetraodontiformes > Monacanthidae > Thamnaconus > Thamnaconus septentrionalis. Next base: position 4,956,981 of record CM020501.1, on the reverse strand, counting down.
ATGTCCAACAGAGGCGAGGATCATTTGGAGGCGATCCTTCTGTAACTAAACACAAGCAACTGCACGGCGAAAAATAAAAGAAATATGAATTCTAAAATTCAAGGCGCTCGTGGCTTTCATGTGGGGTTTGGAAAGACGCGGGGAGCTTCGCGAGCATGTTTTTCATCAAAAGTTCTGTCATGCAGACAGAAAATTATTCCCTCTGCAGAGAGGGGAAATATTATTTTTATCCCTGCGGAACTGCAGCCAATAAGGCAATATCTTTCAGATGAAGTATAATTGCGCTACCAACAGCTTTTAGTCAGGGAAGAAATCATCGAGTGAGTCAGAAACTTAAATTGAATTCATATCTGATACCATTTTTATTGCATTCCAATTCAAAATCAATGTGAAAATTTGACAATTGGATGCATGCGTGTCAAAAAAGCCAGTACAGCTTCATGTCTTATGTTTTTAGATGTCCTCCTCTCCCTCTCCCTCCACGTGCATGTGTTCACGCACAGCCTCTGCTGCTCTCCAGGCTCTTCCTTTCAGGAGCTTTTGATGGCATCATTGTCACACTGCTGTTGACAGTTTAGCACCTCTCTGTCGTGGGAGTCTTTGCTGCCCATCATTGTTTTCATACTTTTTTTTCGTTACCCTTGGCCAGTGGCCAGTTCACACCTTCCGCTCCCCCAAGTGCTCCTTAACTGCCTTCCTCCTCGACAGGAGATTACTCGCACAGTGTGAGACCGCCGCTTTCACGATTAGTCGTCTCGGGTTTTTAATTGGAGCATGAATCAGTTTGCCTTCAAAAAAAAAAAAAAAAACTAGTTAATTAGCTGTTGCAGCATCTACAGTAAAGTTCACAGGACAGTCGGAAACCACAGAGTAATTCCACTGTGAGGCAATTAGGGGTGCACAAGAGCAGGTTTAAGACAGATAGAGTGCAGATAAGCAACGAGAGACTGTTGGACATCAGAGGGAGCGAGGAATGAGGGGATTACGGACCGGGCATAAGAGGATGACTGGGGGATGATCTACGGATTAACCACATAAACTGAGCAGCCTAATAACCAAGTCGGCGGGCTGATGCAAACGCATATAAACAAATAACAAGCCGGCTCCCATATGCACATTCTAGATAACCGCTTAGCCCGACACATGCTGTGCATTAGCGTTCAAGGGTGGGAATACTTTAACAGCTGCTTGTTTAGTGGAGACTCGGCGAAAAAAACATTTATTTTTTTTTTTAAATGTAGGATTTAAAGTTTGACTACCGATGAAGAATTATTATTGAGTACGGAGATAAAGGGAACAGGAGGGCAGAGAGGACGAGTGAAGCACTCGCTCTGCTACACGACGGATGAATCGTAATCTACACCCCCACCTTGTGGCTTGGAGAGAGTGGCAGAAATGTGTGAATTCAGATGCTTGAAACACCACAAGATACGGCTGGTGAGGCGTCAAAGGCGACGTCTCTGCCAGCGTAGAGGGAAATTTTCAACCTTACCTGGGTGTGAGGTGGGTAGCCATGGTAAAGCGTCAGAGGGTCGTTGTTCTGAAAGAAAAGAGAGCAGATTTACTTTTTTTTTTATTAGAGGAACCTCACTCAGTCAGTTAGGTGTGATGAAAGCAGAGTCAGAAAAAGAGAAAACACTCAGTCACATACTTTCATTTATCTTCTCCTCATTCCTGTGTTCCCTGCGTATTTAACTTAACAGCCCTGCGTCGTCCCCGCCGCCGCTGCCGACTCCTAATCAAATTAACTCAGCCAGTGACACGCTGCTGCAATCTCCTCCAGAGTTTTCCACCCAGCGGATCTTTTGTCTGGTTATAAAGAGAGCGTGATAACGGGGGCGGGAGAGATCATGCGAGCGGGAGATGAAAGACGGGCTGAGAAGAACAAGTGTCAGCGAGGCTCTTAAATCATAAATGGGTCAGGGGTGTCAGCGAGCATGAAGCCCATTGGTGTGAAGCGATGCAGCGAGCGCTCGATGCAAAGTCCAACTGGCGGCACGCGGGGAGACACGGTAGCAACATCTGCGATTACGGTTCGACACGAGGCGCTAAAGCTGGACTTTAATTTTTTTGTGTTTGGTAGCAAAAAAAAAAAATTGCATCCCCGACCGGCCGCCATCGTTTGTAACTCACTTTATTTGCATCCAAAAACGCTGTGTTCTCGCTTTTATGCAAATGTATTCCACTAAAAAGGCAGATTTTCACAGTAATTACCGCCTGCTTTGAAGGAGAAAAACAGATTTGCCTGTTTCTGGCTTCATATCACCAGATTAGAAAACAGCCCCCTCACCCGCCCCCACCTCCTCCCTCCCCGATCTTCTTTTCATCTGGAACCAACGTCCCTGGTCTGCGCTTGTCCCCGAGGGGAACACTTTGCTCCACACAGTTCACAGCGTGAGCTCGCCTGATTAATACTGTAGCCATCTTGCATTCAACCTCATGGGGGCACTTCACAAAAAAAAAAAAACTGAGCACAATGTTTTCAATGGTGCAAGGAGCCGCATGCACAGGGAGGAGGGAGAGAGGAAGTGCCCTCCCGATCGAGAGAGAGAAAAAAGAAAGCAGTTTGTGTGTCTGTACCTCAGAGCCAAAAATGTACTTAGTGAACTGGCTCTGGGAGGTTGGAGATCTAAATAATGCACAACCTCTTAGAGGCTTGAATAACATGAATAAAGCATAAACCCTTTTTCTTTACAGTCAGGCCAGACGCAACAAACTGAAATACGCAAATAAAAAGGATCACAAAGCCAAAATGAAAAAGAGGATTTTTTTTTTTAATTGGGAGTGGAGTCTCAAAAAGATTTACTGAGGGGCGAGTTTGCGCTCAAATGTAGGGGGAGGAGTTTTTCAAAACGGTCCGCATCTGGAATTCATATTTTCATCGGGTTGAGGGGAGGAATGGAAAAAACAGCAGCAAATGAGAGCAGGAGATGGAGGGAGTGAAGACAATGACTCATACATGAGCAGTCATGTGCTAAATGTCCTCAAGGAACTGGAGGAATGGAGCGGGTTGCGTGTGTATGGGTGCGCGTGTGTGTGTGGTTCTACCCGGCACTGCAGTGAATGGGAAAAAAAATAATGTCTTGCAGCTAACGCGGCAGCAGTTAATCACAGCCCGACCTTTCCCTTCGGTCAGCGACAAACAAAGCACAGCTGATTCCAGTCGGGGTCGGTGAGGAGGGGAGAGTGTGTGTGTGTGTGTGTGTGCTAAAACAAAAAGGTAGGGGGGAGCAGGGGTAGCAATCAGGAGAAAGTAACGAAACGACTCCAAGTCAACAGATGGCGACGGGGGACAGGGGGGGCAGGAAGGGGGGGCTCCACCACCTCCCAGGTTTCCCCCATGGAGGTATTATAAAAACTGGATACCGCACTGGCAATATGGCGGCGCACCGATTCTTCCCAGTGGCCACTCGACGTACTGCAGCTAAAAGAAAATCCCATGGGCCCAAAAATAATTTTTCACATAGACCACAATACAAAAATAGACGCTCTTAAAACAGCTGACAGGATGAATGTGACCTGAAACGTGACTCCTAGCAAATCTTTCTGTTGTAGATTTTTCAGTTATGGTTCAGTTTTAGTCGTTTAATAAAAATGATAAAGGCCAGAAAATCGCCAGAAAAGAGTTTACTCCCAGCGTGAAGTCATGACGTCGTACGTGCTGCTGTGTCTCAGCTCGTTCTGATTGGCTGCATCCCGACGTGTCTGTAGGTGATGTTCTCCAGAATCATTACGATTGGCCAAATAGCACGCTCTATGGGCCCATTAATGCGGAAGTCTGAAACTCTTTTGGCGTAAGAGCTGTGTGAGCACCTTCATTGAAATGAATGGGCCGCCATCTTGGACTCTGGTTTCCCCCCTTTGGAAGCCCCCCTACTCCTCGCCAACAGCCATCTCTTTCTCGCATGAACTCCGATACTCCCTCTCCAAAACTCACTGGAGGTGTGTGTGTGTGTGTGTGTTTAATTTGGTCACAGGACTCGTGTCTATTCCTATCGTGCCTCGGGACTGCAGCGCTACGCGAGGAGCGAGCAGCGGAGGAGGAGGAGGAGGAGGAAGCACATTTCAGTGGCTTTGAGAGACCTCCTACCTCAGCGCCGAGCGGGGCCCTCGCTCCGCACACTCAGGCAGGACGCAAATCCATTTCATCCACTTACGTGCGAAGCCTCCAAACCGCCAGCCAGATGAGCCCGGGTACATTTTCTCTGGGCGCGCACGTCCACGTCCACCCCCACCCTCCCCACCCACCCACTCTGCAGCACGCCCACACGCACTCTCTCAGGGAGGCGTTGGCTCGCAGTCGGCATGGACTCTGGACTCTGGCGTCCGCCGTCAGTCACGGTAATGGTTGCAGAGAAAACAATGGCGGGCCGACAGCTCACGACAGCGGCATCGATCCGCAACCAGATAAAAACTTTCACACTTTCTTTTATCCGCCGATTAATTTCACTGCAGATCGGAGGAGATTAAAAAAAAATTGCAAGCAATTATTTGCAGCGCCAACACATCTTTATTTTCCGCTGGTGTTGGGGCGATAGCACGGCCGGACTTTTGGATCAATGCTGATGTGCACGTTTTGCAAGCTGTTTATCTCTGACACTGTAGCAAGGACTCATTAAAACCAATAATTAGCAGCGGCGTTTATGAATCCCCAGGCTGGGAGACCTTGAGAAATATTGTTTCATTATCGTGGCACTTTTGTTCGGATTATTTATTTCTCTCATATTTATTAATTTTCTCTTATCGTTTGATTAGTTCCGATGCTGCAAAGCCTTTGGGTTCTAGATTCAACAGCTAAATTCAATATTTGTAGCCCATTTGTCCATTTTTGTCCAATGACAAAACGTATTTTCTTATTTCTGAAAACTTATTTTCAGTTTTTGTCTAGTTTATAAGACTTATAATGGTCTTGTGGGGATTCATCTCTTTTCCAATATCTATTCTACATATATCACTAGTTGACTAATGGTCAACGACACAAATATTACAAACAGCTGATAAATATTTTACTAAGTATAAAAAAAAACAAGAAAAAGAGAGCATAGCAAATTACCTGACTGAAAATAACTGAACCCGTGTGCACATCAAACACGTGCACCAGGCTGTGAGGCTTCAGTCTCATCCGTCTGGGCGTATATTTCAGTCACCAGGGCCCTCACAGCAGTTTATCATGGGTGCAAGGCACCAAAAAACAAAATAAATATTCACAACACACAGCAAGGGAGCATTTTTCTTGCTGACGCTTTCATTCTATTTCAGTGCCACGGCTGAGATGAATGTAGAGAGGGGTGATCCGCCTACATTAGCGTCTCAGTCAAGTTATTTGTCCTCGCTGCTGTCACCCCCCCCCCGCAAAGACCTTATTAGGTTAGAGTGAGCCCCCGTTCCTGCACAGAGTGACAACAAAACGTGGGCCACTCTGCGGTGCGTTGGATTGATATCCGAGCTGACAACCTCCTCATTTCCCCAAATCTTAGCCAGGGACGCGCAGGGGGGCGGTCATGGTCTTCCTAAAAAAACAAAAAAAAAATGCAGGGCATCCCTGGTATGGCAGCGCAATCTAAAAACGCACTCTATTTAGAATGGCTTTTACATTGACTTGACATTTCCTCACAAGCCATTCTGATGGTTTGCCAGGAGGAGGGGGGGTTCAAATCCTCGTATTTTCCAAGAGCATCAGTGAACATTCAAACTTAATTTATTTAATTTGCAGAGTGAGCCGTAGCACCGCAGTGACTTGTGCATGGGCCGGCATGACAGAGAAAACTTTGCAATTTTGACTTGACGGGAGTATTTCCACCCCCACACTGTGATGACATCATACCCTGATGAGAAAAACAGCGGTGTCGATGGCCAAATGGGAGAGATGCCATTAGTGTGCTTGGAGTGGTGCAAATGGATTGCGCTTTTCCACAACCACACCCCGCTGCTGGCTTCAGTCACAGGTCAGAGATCAACCTCAGTCATGATGCCGGCAATAAAGAGGCTTCTTTTCAAAAATAAAAATGATGGTGGGAAGGAGAGAGAGCACGTTCCTTATGGAGGTCCAGGCAGGGAGCTCTTTGTGGTGCCGTTTTCATTTCCCCCTCCATCCTTTAGTCTCTAGATCAGCTTTGTAGATGTCTGTGTGTGTGTTTAAAATAGCTGTTTCACGCTTTGATTGAAACAGAGGAAAAGAAGACGTCACTTTGCTCTATTTCCATCCAGAATACAATTGCTGTCATTCTGCTCGGGGAAAATTCATAAAATCTGCACTTTTAAATACACACACACACTAAACCAGTGATGGTGCATTTAAATGTGACTAAGGGACAGACACAGTGGAAACAGTGCATTAACTAGAATTTACAGATTTTAAAACCCATGTGACTCCACTGCAAGTCCACAGAGCTCCAGGAGGCAGCTGAGAAACAATAATAAGCTTGTCTGAATTTAAATATTTTCATTTAAGAGACTGCAAACACCTCTTATCTGACGCTGAGAAAAACACTGAAAGCAATCAGCTAGCCCTGAGAAAGGGTTGCAGGTTATTATTTCACCAACTGCGCATGAGTGTGTGTACTTGTGTGTACTCGTGCACGTGTGTTTAATAAATCCTGCGCCTTAGATAAGGATCCCAGGATCAGTGCGGTTAGAATGCCCCCTCCAGTATGAGATGTGATCCCATTAGCTGGAGACAAAGCCTCTTTACTGCTAGTGATAGGGCAAATCTGTTCCTGCACCAACCAGGGGGGGTGGGGGCAACACCACCACTCTCGTTTCCGGACCGTCCAGCCGGCTCACGTTCAATACATTTTAGGGGCTGAAGCTATTGATCTGCTCTCCTCTCCACCCCGCACAAACACGTACAAACACACTCTCTTGCCACTCACGTATGGTTTGAAGTGCATTACGTTGGCTGATCCTGTCTGTCAGCACTCATGGACGGCAGGGGCAACGTACAGCCAGCCATTTAGTTTCTCCAAATAGGAACAAATGGGCTACCTCACCTCCATTACTGCTGCCTTTAATGGCAGAGAAATAGCTTTGTGTCTCGCAGCGGACTGATTTACCCCTGTGCAGTGTGCGCCACAATGGTTGTTGCCCCCCTCTGCTTTTCTGTGACGCTCTCTTAACAAACGTTTGACCAATTTTGGATCACTGAAGAGGTGGAAAAGGTCAAAGCTCTTGATGGGAGAAAAGAAAGCGGGAGGTTAAAGCGGTGAATCACATTTGGTGATCCAATCAGAGAGTTGGAACAGACTGAAGCCAAGGTGTGAGCATTTAGGGCCTTTGGAGGCGTTAGGTGAGTGCCCCAACCATAAAAACAGGGGGTCCACCTTTGATCGCCACATATTTTCTCACACCCAACCCCCCTAGCCAAAATGTAAGAGAAGCAAAACAAAGAAAAGCACCAAATGGTGTTTCCTTGATGACAACACACGGGCGGAGGGATGTTTCTTTGCATAATAAAGGTTAAGTTCGCTTACCTCCCCCAGGCCTGAGTCAAGAAACAACAAGGGGGCCTGATCAGCAATACACTTTTGTGTAGACTTAAAGAGTTGAACCATTGCTATTCCTCCTCACAACCTGCATTGATCCAGCAACAATGCAGCATGCTGGAAGGTTATATTTATTGTGCTGGGTAATGGACTTCAGTCTCCAAGTACAACTTACTTAGCCTGCTGGTAAGACTTGGCCAAACAAGCATATGCAACACCCTCTGCAATGCATGCATGTTCATGGCAGTGCAACAACCACATTTGCGTGTGTGTGTGTGTGTGTGTGTGTGTGTGTGTGTGTGTGTGTGTGTGTGTATGTATATATATAATTATTATTATTTTATTTTTTTATTTATTTTTTCCACAAACCTCGCCGATGACTCCTGTTCCGTCGATTCGGGGACGCTTGCACTCTGCCCCGGCCGTGTCCACCAGAGCCGCCGCTGTCTGTCCGTCAGGCTCCGGGTCTCCACGCTTCATGCCCCGGACGACTGCGGGAGCGCCTGCCGCGTTGGGATGCACCCCGCCGGCCATGTCCAGCTCTCTCTCCCGGTCCATGAGAGCCCGGGACACAGGTAGCATGATGGATGCAACGTCGGTCGACATTAACATTTAAAAAGCTTTCTTCGGTCCCCCGTCTAGAGCTAAAGCTGGGGGGGTGGTAGGGTAGGGGTAGTAATAGTCAGCTCCCCGTGTTGCACCTCAGCCCCGCACACTGCGGTTAAAGTGATCTCCTAATACTGCCAAGTCGCCTTTAATGCCGGGCCTTGATGACCCCCTCTGCTCGGAGAGTTGATATATTTGAAATGTCCTGGGCTCCCTAATTGTTGACAAACGAGAGACTACCCCCTCGCAAAAAAAAAAAAACAACAAAAACACACAAACACAAAATGGCCTGTTTTAAAAACACTAGCTCGCCTGCCAAGGCTAATTTGCAGCTATGCAGCCCCGTGTTTGGCTCTATTTATTTACTGCCGGGATGCCTGAGAGGCCTGCCTAGGTCCACAACACTGCAATTCAAATAATTAAAAAAAAGAGAGAAAGCGAGAAGGAAAAAAAAAAGAAAAGAAAAGGCCGACGTAAGCGACGGCTTCTGTTCGCAAACCTACCGGACAGATTCGAGCACGCGAGGTTTTAATAGTCTTCGGGAGCCAGGAGGCTCAAGCTTTTAGGAGCTCAACAACATCAACATCCTACCGCAACCTCAAGACGAAAAAAAATTCCCTCGTCCAACATGTCTTCCTTGGGCCGCCTGCTCTCCTCTCCTCTGCTCTGCTCTCCTGTCTAGCAGCCGCGAAGCCAGAGGTTTGCGTTAAGGCAAAGTCTTCGTCAGGAGCTCTCCGTTTCCCCCATGTTAAGTCCGCAAGTCTGCCAAAAAAACCAAAAAGACACACACGCGCGCACGTAACACAAAAAAAACCACACAAAAAATAGCACAAACGGTGGTGCTGGCGGTCGGAGGGGCTGCGGTGTTTCCTTCCTTTCACCCTCTCTCTCTCTCCTTCTCTTCTATTATTTTTTTCCTCTCTCGGTTTTCCCCCCTGGTTTGGTGTCGTAGCGTGTGTTACAGAAAGGAAACTGTCCTCCTCCTCTTCCCCTCCTCCCTCGGTGGAGTCGTTCCCCTCCTCCTCCCCCTCCCTTCCGCTCTCTCCCCGTTTGAACGCCACAGAGCCACGCAGCCATGCAGCCCGCGAGAACACGCAGAGTGCCGCAGTGCTCCCATACGTTTTCCGCACGCGGGCCAATGTATGTGCGCGTGCGCGCGCGAGAGAGAGAGATTCAATAGATACTGCCGTCTTTTTTATTTTTTATTTTTTTTTTTTTTTTTACGAACCACCACCCTGCCTGGCTGCCTTGCCTGCCAGCCAGCCGAAAGAAAGACAGAATAGTTTGTTATCAATAGATACGCAGTTTCTTTTTACTGTGTTGCTTTTATTCATGGCAGCGCTTGGCTTGTTCACTGGGAAAAGGAGTAGCATTTGCCGCCAAGTTCCAATTCTGAGAGAGATTTCACCCGTCCCCATTACACAAGCAGCTACACACACGGGTCAAGGTCTATACATAAGGAGGCAGCTGTGAGTCACTGCTGTATGGAGCGCCTTCGCATTTTTATTGCTTGGATGACACCCAGTGGTCAGAAGCTACCGCAAGTGGTGGCGGCTTTAAAAAGGCAATTAGCTGCGGGGCAACAACTGCTTTGAGGTGTGGGACTGTGACTGGGTAATATGGCGGATATACAGTATCAGTGGGTATGGTCTCGGTTTAAACTCATGCGTTGGAGAAAAAAAACAACACTTGTTTGACACCAGAGCCCAAGGTGGAAGTTCAGAATACTGTTAACTGGAAGAGTTAGACAGACAAAATCAGTCCTCTGCAATAAGACAGATTCATGTTTTTTTTAATTGCTCTAGACATATTTTCCATTTTTTTCCTGAATGTTTCATTAGTTTGTTTTTTGTTTTTAATGTCTATTTAAGTGTGTCTTTTAAGCTGGGAGTGTGCAAAATGTTACTTTTTCCTAGTGACAAGAAAGATCCTTGATTCTAATGACATCAATTAATGATGAATCTTTTAGATTAAAATAAGCAAAGTGCTTTCCCTTGATTTGACCAAATTTGACAGCTTTGCACCCTCTTGCTACGCAAAAGCGCAACAATTAACGACTACTCAAAATTGCGTTCATTTTCTGTCATTAAGGATGTGATCCTTGTGAGATTGGGGGTCATTAATTATGTTGTGTAATTCCTCACAACAAAAATATGCATCTGTATTTTCACATTTTCTAAATAACTTTTTGGGAAAGTATAATCACGTTTGTTAATATAACCAACTTAAAGTTCCAACAAACAGAGCCAGTAAATGAAAACTCTAATTAAGGGATCAACATTTAAAACCTTTTTTTCCAGTATCTCCAGCTAAAAACTTTCTTGTTACCATATAAAATCAGGGCAGCAAACTCTCACACTCCTGCCGTGTGACACACACACACTCAGTCTCAGCCCCTCCTGCCATTTGGTGCTTAATAGTTTAAGTAAGCCATGTGCTTTTAAGTGAAATGGGTCCAAGCGTGCAACCATGACTGAGTGCGCGCATGTACAATAAACAAAATCTCATTCAGCCAAGTACCCATAGTTAGCTTCCCCCATGTCTGCAACTAGAGGAATTCCCATGTCATTCTATTCCATTTTCTAAAAACACTGAAGCAGCCAGTATAATTTACGCTGAGTCCAAAGATTTTAATGTTGATGTAAACAGTGTCTCTCCTCACCTTTTAGCAGAGTGATATTTCCTGCTGTAAAACAAAGTAAAGGCAATTCCAAGGAACAGACGCACAAACACACAGCCTCTGTGTTTTAGGAGGGTTTTATTAATGGTCGAACAGCAAACATCTGAGGCCTGAAAAGGAGGTCACAGTCACCAAGTGACACAAGTTGTGTAACTTCTGTGTGTATTTACTGATTTAAAAAAAACTCGGCACATTATCTAAACAGCAAAACACTACTTACCAGATCATCTTCTTTGCTATCCTCTCAATAGTCTTCTGTGTTCCAACTGTAAAACATGACAAGGATAAGACCTGCTAAATAATTCAGCACTCCCCTCATTACTAAAACATTGTTCTGCTGTCATAGGCAACAAACAGCTACACCCATCTCTCGGGCTGTTTTCGGGACAGATCTGGCTACGTCTGCAGGCAGCATTCCTGCTCACTAGCCATGCTTCACGCCATCTACTGAGGTTCATTAGGGTGCGGTGGGTGATACTGGGACACGGGCCGCCGCCCCCCTTACCGTCACTGGCCAAAGCATCCTTCAACACAAGGCCCATCACGTGGTGAACAGATTTCAGTGGAACACATAAAGTAGATCTGAGGCGGTGAAGGAGGGAGAAAGAGAGCAAGATTTGACATAGCATTTAGTCTTAAGACTGGGCAAATGTACTGTGACAGCTGTTGCCAATTGAGATTTGGCCAGAAAGTATCACAAGTTATCACACCTGAAATGAATGAATGCAAATCTGCCGGTCTTTGTTCTTATGTGAACATAAAACCAGACCCCCTGGGAAACTGCATTAGAATAAAACTGGATCGTTCTACTGCATGTAAAACAATTATGTAGACGTAGAGTACAGATTGCTTGTAGCATATGGACTCAAAGACAACCATGATAACAGGCCCAAGTATAAGAGTTGGCAATGGGAGAACTGTTTAAATGTACCTACAAAGAAAGATCTAAGTTGCTACAAATGTACAGTCTGACTGGGATTCATGCTTGAATTCATTTGAACTTCAATACTAGCTGTGACCGACTTAAATGATAACTTTTATGTAAACTACACACTATGTAAAAGTACAACCAGCACAAAATTGACAGTAGGCTACTTGTTTTTTTCATAACCCTTGAAACAGGTGCTCTCTATTTGACTAAACAGGGTTTGGTCGGTGCAAATCAGCTTAAGTGTAGCTGATTTGCAACAATAAAATCAGGTTTGTCTAAATGTGGACAATGACTGCAAAACCATCTCAGTGGTTTAAATAATTATAGTGGTATTCAGTTGTGAATGAAATTATTATTGTGATTGCAATAACCATGACTAGAGTACATTTGTGTCTGCATTACCATTAATCATCATTTGTTCACCAAAGGACTCATAATGTCTTTACCTCCTCGTTTGGATCCTTCAACTGACCCTCAGGGAGAAACTGGAATGTGCTGATGGTGAAGCGGCGGGTCTGAGCCTGCAGAGTGGATGGCTGAGGATCCAAAATAACGGACTGCTCTGGGGCTGGGTCCAATGGATTTGGACATCTACAGTGCAACATTAAATCAGTCAGCCATCAGGAAAACAATGAAAAGACACATGTTTTTAGGACGGGTCAAGACAGGGTTTTTTTTTTTGCCTAGGGTTATTCTTTTCTTTTAATTTTTACTTTAAACATACCCGTCGTAAAGGATGAGCCACACAGCTTTTCCGGAGCGGGGGTAGGCCACACAGAAGTGTACCAGCAGTACCAAGCCTGGGTCTGGAGTGTTGAGTAGACGAACTTCCAGGTAGAGGGGTTTCCCCAGCAGCATCTCCATAGGCTTGTGATACTGGGGGTAGTAGCTTTTGTACTGGGAATCTGGAAAAAAGAAACCACAACTGAATCCAACTGAAAGCTGTGGAAAAGGTGGAATTCTGACATGCATGTTTAAACTATGGATACTTTTTAGGGTCCGTGACCAACTAAACCAACTATCAGCAACATAGGCAGGACCGTCCGGTCCTTATACCAACCTGGAGGTTCCACTGATACGAGGTAATGGATTATTTACAACATGCAACACTGCAGTGTCTGCTGCGTCCAGTGACAACAGCTGTTGTCTACTTCTCCAAAAGCGTTGAAACTTTTTCATCACTGTATTCCGCAGCGTGCTGCAAATGCTAACCACGTCTTTAACTTACTGTCATGTGAACAACTGAAATCACACAGTGAAGCCTCTTAGGTTAATTACCCCCTACTGCAAAGTGCAGCATAGCTGCTTGTCTGCACCCTAACCTGGAGTTAGAAACTGAAACAGACTTTCCAAAGTTTAAGACTCAGGTAGCTTTGAAACCAGCGACTGACAATGTCCCCCATCGATAGGCAGTCAGCTGATAGGAATAACCTACCACAAGGCTAAAATAGCAAATTTTAATAGATGTTATATTTGATGACTCCACCTCAATCATCTATCAATCTACAATACATTGACATCACAAAAACAAAAAAGAAAAAGAAATTCACCACTGGAAAACCAGAACAAGGTCAAGAAACTCTACCTTTGGCAATCCTGAGCTGGACTCCAAACACACCGTGAGTGTGGACGGTGGGCGCCAGGGTGGGAGTTTTAACCATGTAACTCATACTGACAGAGCCAGGTATATATCTGCACTCTACCAACAACCTGGAAACGAGACAGACGTGCGGTGATGGGAAAGCAGTAAATGTTCTTTTGATTTCTGCAACAAATCGTATTTTTTCTCCCATCCATCAAAGACATCATATTTTCCAGGCACCATCACATTCTGTTTTGTAAATGACCGAAAATGGATCTTGCCCCCTTTGTAAAAAGAGCTTTTAAACATTTACAATTTCAAAATATTTAGTCATTTCTTTTCATTTAAACATTTTAAGCATCAGTTCATTGGTTTGAAGGCTGGTGCCCAACAGTGAAGACCTGCATGTTCCCCATCGGGTGTGATGGATGGTTTTTTTTTTGTTTTATTTTTAAATCATACTTGCACAAGTGTCTATATATTACAAATTTATACTATTTTAACATTTACCCAACTTAGCAACATTATAACTTTTCCTGGCAGGTTTTACTCAAACAGTAAGTTCTGACCTGACTGGGGAATCCCTTGTTATGATGCCATAGTTGAGATCGAACGCATGAACCCTGTTGATGACCTCCACAATGTAGACTAATATCTTACCAACCATCTGTCGGGACAGAAAGAGAAAACTTGTGGCTGAGGAAAACTGGTAAGGACCTGCATCGACCAAAAATGTTGAAGCTGTACTTGGTTATTTTCTATGTGATGTGTGGCTAATAAAAACAAGACATCAGCGTAAAATTCCTCCTTATAAAGCCTCATTGATTGAATATATCGGTAGACTATTCTGAACCCTAACCAACTTTCATAAAGTATGTATATACAATCAATAAAAATTAAATACATGTGCTTACAAATCAAGTAACAAAAACGTTTAGAGCTTCTTAAAATGTGCACTAGTGTATATATTCAAAATCTCACTGAAATCCTCTGTATCACTTTCACGCATTAATGCTTACAACTCTGTGTGTCCCACACTCATCCATCGGGATCTTGAACAAGGCGTATTCTGAAGTCACTCTCATGGGTTTGCAGGTGACGTTACCAGGGGTCGAGAGCAGGGACGGCGACAGGGGGGGGTCGGTGAGGGAGGCCGGCACAGAAAGACAAAGTGGCGATCGGCAGTGCAGGCTGGAGTACGAACACACACGGACAAACAAGTGCAGATAAGCTGAAGCTCTGTGGAAGTAAAGGTCAAACATCTCAGGAGGCCATTGATGATTATACCCAAGGTATCGGACACCTTTTCACCTTCTCCATCACTGACAGGCTGAATTACACTAGGTGGACGCCGGCTATGCCTCCCTGCTCATCCATCAGCCACAGCGCTTCCATTTCCGCTCTTAAAACCAATCCACTTTACTAAGTGAAGAGATCTGAAAATGCCAGTGGAGAACACAAAATGCAACCCACCATCCATGGGGTAGTAGCAGTCAGGGGGCTGTTCGTTGAAGCAGCAGCCTACGGAGTGGCACTGAGCCTGGGACACAGAGCCTTGCCCGCAGGGGAGACGCTGGTTGCTGGGAAGGTTGCACCCTGGGGGACAGCGTGACAAATGTCAGCAGCACTATTAAAATGATTGTGAATGGCCTGACAAAAAAAACACCCTCTGGCAAACTGAATAGCCATTCAGAGATGTAAACAAAAAAAATCAATCGACCTTGTTCCAACTCTGGGATGAGAACCGGGCAGGAAACCTGGGCCTCCCGTCTCTCGCTTTGTGTCATGTAGACAACAGTGATGATGTACATTTTACCCTTTGAGAGTAAGAAAAAAGGAATAATGACTCGTCCAAATGTCCAATTTCAAAAAAAGGTCATGTAGACAATTTCAGATCAAAGTCAATACTTTCCTGCACGCTCATATGACAATGCGAGTGCAACTGGAGGCTCAAGTGGATTTTTCCATTTGTGCCCTCCCTTGCAGAATACCCACAGTCCTTTGGGGCATCCTGGAGTTTTATTTGGCTTCCTGTTAAGTCTTGAAAAAAAAAAAAAAAAAAACAAAAATTATATGTTTCATATTGCAGAACGTGAATAGTTTAAAACTGTGTCAATCCAAAAAAAAACCAAGCTGATATCTAGCCCCGCCCCTTTTCAGATCAGAATCAGTCAAGCATCCATGCTCAGATTTCAATCTGAAATATTGCTCCTTTTGGTAAAAAGGTCAGAGGTACAATAGAAGTTGTGACAAACGGAACGAGCTACAGAGCGCCTCTGACAATCTGTTCAAGGAGACTCAAAGAAAAAGTTACTTTGGCTGGTAAAGAATAGTTGTTGCTTTGAGCAGATGCCACAATAGCAGCAGTTGTAGAAGAACTGTATGGCCATTTTCTCCTAAAGAGTAACAAAAGGTTCACAGAAGAAAAAACAACGGGCAACTTGTTTCCACTGATCCAAAAAAAAAAACTTTTTATTTTTTTTTTTTAAATCAACATAGCTAGTGTCTCTAGCAATGTAGAAAGCCCTGAGCCTTTTCTCTAGGTTTCACTAATCACACAAATGTGGTTGGCCCAAAACTTTTCAGGTACCCACCTTTCAGCACTACCTCAGAAATGGGACCAGCAGGAAGTTCCACATTCATTTGGTGTAACGAACAGTAGACACTAGGTTTTGGCACAACAGGCTCCTGGTAGACTTCGCTCCTGGTAGTGCTGGGGGAGTTGGTGACACAGTTGGGATGACTGGTTCAGCAGTTTCAGGACCAGTTTGGGTATCTGGGCATTGCAAGTCCAAAGTCCTGTGCTGCTTCAAAGATTGGTCCCAAAACATCAGTGGTAGGGAGGAAGTGGACTGACCCTAAAGAGAAGAATCATTCAGTGAGGACATCCAGGCCTGTTTCACAACTACTGTATTTATAACTGTACACATGCATGTACAGTCAGTTAGGTTGAACAGTAAACAGAGCACAAAAGCTTGCCGAGTAAAGATGCCTCAGAATAAATGCCACATATGCTCCAGATGGTATCAATGTTCAAGACGAGGAGAGAGATGCTTTAAAAAAAAATCATCTGCATTCAATAAACGACGACAATTCGAGAGAGAGCCACTCCAGTGGTACAAACAGCCTGCATCAGCAGTCTGAGATAATTTTGTTTTTCCATGGTTCCACTTTATTATACTGCAAGGCATTTTATTCATTAGTTCATTTCAGTTCAGCTATGTTATATAACTCCAGATGGAGAACTTGATTTAGAGTCAAGGGATGGAAAGAGATAAAAACAAATGCAAACACAAAAGAAGGTGAGCAGGCATGTTCACGGACAATCAATGGACAATACTACAACAACAGAAACACTACAACGCAAAATAAACCATTTTAAAAGTTACATGGGCAAATTGAGGTGATTTGTTGCGAGGGAAATCCAACAGTTCCCGAAGGAACAAGAAATCAATGGCCAAGAGCAAACATTGCCAACTCGCTGTGATTCCTGCAGTCTGCCATTGAGCAGAGCCATGTCTGAAATCCTTGACTCACCATTTCTCAATAAATATTGAGTTTCTGGTAGATGGCTGAATAGTAATCTCCTCAGCAGAATAAATACATTGCACAGTGGAAAAAAAAAAGAAAAAGAAAATGACTGAAATTTTCTATTTGTAACATATTAAACAAGGTGTATTTTTTCTAAATGAAAAATGACATATCTAAATTAGTTTTTAGATTTGTCAAGTCATCATTCAAGCTTTTCGTTTCATGTTTCCTATGCTACAAAGTGTAATAATCCGCACTCAGCAGTTAGGCAATAGTTCACATACTTAATGGGCTGAAATTCTGAAAAGTTAAAATAACCATGTGCATTGTCAAGAAGATCCAATGAATGACTGGTACTACAACATTGATTTCGCAACATTACACAGTACATTGTGGTGGATGGTTTGGATTGGATGTTTTCCTTAAAAATTATAACAACTAAAAACTTATTTGGCCTAAGCATTCTGTTTGTGCTGTTGGGATTGGTGAATTGATAAAGCGATTGTACAAACTGAGCTTAGATTTGTGTTTTCGAAGCAGACAGCTCAGAAGAGTGTCATCAGCAGATTCCAGCACATTTCTTATGCCGGCCTCAACAGCCAGTAAAATAAAGAATGTGAAGCAGAGGCAATAGGAAAACCAGAGGAGGAGGAGAGAGAGGTTTTACTGAGAGACTGGATTTCCTTTAGTTCAAATCTTAAAGAAGAACCTCATCCCTTAAGATCTTTACTGAGATGTAATCGATAATGCTACCTCAGCTCAACTGTGTGGCTGGACACCCATTACACATATATATTTGTATGATATGGGATAGACAATCATGTTCTAATGTAAAAACGTGGTAAAAGAAGCATTATTCTCACCTGCGGCTCACTGTGACAAGCGGGTCGAGGAGAGCGAAGGAGTACCCCATCGTTCCCCACTGTCCACAGCATGTAACCACACCATGGAGGCACTCTAGACAGCAGGTGCCATGAACCAGCCTTGTCTGTTAAGATAAACAATGCATGTTTGATCTTTAGACATAATTCTCCCAGAAGTGAATGTGGTTGAGGTAATCTGACGTGGTGTCAGAGTGAGTAAGCTGCGGTTCAGTAAATCTGAAGGCCATATGGGACATTTGGGAGTTCCCATTACCTTTGCAAAGTTGGCCCTAATTTTCCAATGGTGGAAAAAAGTTTTTGGACACCTCGTGCATCCGTGTTTCCAAGTGTTATTTTAGTGCCGTCATCAACATTGTGAGATGTTGCACATGCACTGTTCTGTCCAGCTTATAACTGGATGTTTCGGCAAGGTGACGTCCCTTGCAACACATCCAGAGGACACGAACTACAAGAACTTACCAGTAGGTTTCTTATTTTGTCTTCATATACAACAAAATGATTTCCACATGTTGGTGCGACTGATGCAGCCAAAACTTTTGAAACAAATCCCCCCAAAGTTTTCTGTCAAATACTCTATATTTTAGTAAAATTTTAAGGGTGTCCAAAAACTTTGCTTTTAAGCAAAACACTTACATTTAAAAAAGGTTGTAGACCATAGCTTAGGTTTCGGCCAGCTTCAGATATTTTAAAGCTTTTCAAAAATCCTCAGAAAAATCAAATGTTGCATTAAAAAATGAAATAATCTTATGACAAGAGAAATACTGACCTCTGACCTGGAATGACTTAAGGTCAGCAAAAGGCACAAAGGCTTCCATACTCTCCTGTGCACACTGGACATAGGGGGTCTGCAGGGTGGGCTCAGCAGTAGATGTGATGGTGGGAGTGGAAGTAGTCGTAGTGGTGGAGGTGGTGGTAGTGGTGGTGGGGGTGGTAGTGGTGAGGGGCTTTTTGGTGGTCTCTGGCGGCTGTGTCTGTGCATTATGGGGGGCAGGTGGGTACTGGCTCTGTACAGGGTAGTACTGTGGGTAGAGCGGATAATGAGGATACGGGTAAACGCCACACATCATGTGGCGGTAAGACGGGCAAGTGTGTGGTCTCTTGGGCTGTTGAGGACCAGTGTGAGGTTGTTCTGTGGCATGAGGTGGAGGTGCAAACCTTGGCAAGTAAACGGGCCTCTGAGGATAAAAGTGGCCGAAGTAATAACTGGGACTGTTAGGCTGGTTGGGCATCGGCATCCTGATGGGATGGGAAGATGAAGGAAAAGGAGGGGTTTGAGGGGTCGAAGCAGGATCCTCCTTAAAATCTGAATTAAGGTAAAGAAACGGTCCGTACGGATAGTATGAGCTGTCAGGCGCAGGTAGATAGAGCGGGATGACTCCGTAATTATTGACAGCTTGTGCTGGGTGAGCAAGGGGAGGAGAGGGAAATGGGGATGGGACGAAGGGAGGGGGCATGTTTACCTGGGGATAATGAAGTACTGGAAAATGCTGAGAATCATGATGACCTGAGTCGGTAGAGTCGGCTTGCACATTGGGAGCAGACCCACTGAGATCAAGGGACTGCTGCTGCCCTGTCTGCTGCCCAGCGACGCTACCTGGGCTAGCTTGAGCGTGGTGGTACGGAGGGAACAGCTGAGGAAGCTGGGGGACCTGAGATCCAGGATGGGGATTCTGAGGGTATCCAGGAAACTGTGCGACCGGCGGTGAGGTGGGTGAAGGGCTGGCAGGATCTTGGACAAGGGGAAACCGCAAAGAGGTTGGACAGGACAAGATGTAGACTTGATCATCCAACAAGAAGTGAAGATGAAGGCCATCCTAAAAAAAAACAAAAAAAAAAAACAGAAATGTGTAGCAATATAAGTGACATCAGTGACTTTTGAAGCATTCAAGGTAAGTCACTTACTCCAGTGGTGACACAGGGAGCAGTTTGAGGGATGAGGAAGACAAAAAATCCAGGATCGGAGAGGACACGGTGTGCACACTCCGCGGAAATGAATGGACGCCAGCCTCCGTTCACTGTGGAGCGCATGTTTTTCCAATCAGTCTCAGTCTATAAAAGGCTGAGATTTAGTGTTGCACCACAACATTATTTGTGGGAATTCAGGGATTTTGAATTCCAAATTGAAAAGGCATACACATTTCCAGGGCATTTACAGCATTTTCAGACATCATATATCACTCTGACAACTGGCAGTGTGGAGAGGGATTTATGCAAGTATGCAACTTGTTGTTAGGCAACTAGACCACAATTACAATGATAGGGTTATTTACAAGTCAGTCATTTCAATAACCATGTGCTGTAGAGAGCTATATAATGATGCAAATTATAGAGCAGGAGTTTTGAGTTTAGCATTTCCAACAACCACCGTGACTACTGCGATTTACCAAGTAAAGCATTCACATTAAATTTGCCTGTAATAAAATATAACCGCAGAAAGATTTGAAATAGCAATTTTGTGTTTAATTCAATTGGCTATTAGCATGTAGAATGTTTTGCAAAAATATATATTTGCACACTTAATGAAATGGTCAATGGTCGCCTTCGCTTCGAAATCCAAAACAGCAACTTCAGGCTGGGTGAGAGAAACGCTTGTTTTCCAAAGACTGTACAGTTCAAACTAAGACTTTTTGACCCAACAAACCTTGTTTAATTTTGAAAGTAGGCATTAATAATTGAAAGATTAATTAAATCATGCCACATGAAATTAAGTCTTGACATTTTAAATCACCATATTCTCAATCTCAAGTAAAGGTTTGAAGACACAATTTTTCTACACTGGTCAACACACCTAAAACTCCCATCGTCCGTCTATTAGGCTCCTGCCCCGTCACCTGCACTGCCATGGCAGAGGAGGAGCAAAACACTGAGGGTGCAGGGGTGGCCGGCTGCATCGGGCAGGAAAGCTTCATTGGGCTGCCCAGCCACATCAAGGGCAGAATGTAACTCCCATTCTGAAAGAGAGGTAAGACGACAAAATAAAGAACACTGGATACACATTATGTTAAAGAGTAAAAACGAATGGCAAAAGATGCTTATACCTTCTGTATTAAGTAACATGCGCCATAAAGCGCAATCACTTCAAGGCTTTGTCCTGATGCTTTCACTGTGTAGCCACAAGAAGAGGGTAACTGCAACAGAGAGATAAGGGAGCCCCCCTCTGTAAAGAAAAACAGTTATCCTCTGGTCAGCTGGAAGATTGAAGTTACTTATCAATTAATGCATTTATTTTCCTTTTTTTCAAAACAAGCATGAACAAACAGTAGTCTATGCTTTTGTCTAGTGATAGCCTTAAAGACAGCCATTATGATAATCTTTGGACAGTATTAAAACACAAATTATCGATGTTAATAAATAAATGAAAAAGTTACAATTATGCTGACCCTAAGGCAAGCATGGGCAAACCGCGGCCCATTAAGCAATTTATTCCGGCCTGCCGAATTTGAAGAAATTATATTAATTGTAGGTAATTCATAAAATAGCTGTATTTCAATTTTTTCAGTGTTCTAAGAGTTATGTTTTGTTTTTTTAAAACAGAGCTAAATATTGTGGGGTTTTAAAGACATTTTGTTGAAGACATTTATCACTTTCAGCTCTCAAACGTCTTACCTCTGTTCACAAACAAGTATGTGAATCCTTCTCCAGAGGCAGTGAAGGTCATGACCTTATCATCACACAACACCAAAGGCCTCATGGCCAACCACTTGGCCCTATGTGGACTGGAGTGAAACGACCGGCCATGAACCTTCCCTTGGACTCCGTCAAAACCTAAATCCATAATTTAAAAAAATAAGTACATATTAATTTTGCATTGTTGCTCCATGCAGTTACCAACACATCCACCCATCTTCTATGCCCTTTCCTTCCTCCATCACTCAAGATTGCAGGGGTCTGCTGGTATAACACTCCTTATGTATAAAGTTTAAACAAATTCTTGAAGGTTCTCTGACCTGTGGAGACAGCCTGGTACTCATGAGAATAGTCTGGGCCAGAGGAGCCTCGTCGCCTGCTCTTGCCAACAGTCCATGACGAGCTGATAAGAGCAAAGTCGCTTTCACCCAGCATAGAGATGTTGAAATACGGGGAAGCCGCCTCCGAGTCAGCCGAGTCAGGTGCGACCACGTCGGATTGGCCCACGTTTGAGTTCTGGTTTACCTGCTGCCCCGAGGGCCAGCGTGCCTCCTCAAAGTCGCCGTCCTGATTTTCCCCTTCGAACACATCTCCCCGCTTCCATAAACTCACGGCGCGACACGACCGAAAAAAGCCGAGGTAGATAACAAGGGCGCAAATAACCCAACATTTCTCTTTGCTCAATCTGCGAGACATCAACGGCATGTCGGTACGTTAAACTGCGAACGCAAAAACAGCATCACCTGGGCACGAGAGCATTAATTAAGAGTCTTCGACAGCCGCCCAATTATAACGTCGATAGAGCGGAAGTGGGCGGAACGCGTGATTCAGAACCCCGACCAATAGAAAATTATGACAGGAAACACTATTTTAGAGTTTGCAACATGTGAAAACTGTGCTATATAAATTTATGTCATTATTTATTAGATCATAACATTGGTGACGTCATTATTTGAATCAACTTTCATTCAGTTAGATTCCTCTTGAGATTTCAAGCACTGCTTCAAATGCTGAACTGCAGATGACTGAATTGGGCCTTTGTTACTCAAAGACATTTCACATTCCCTATTCTCCAAGTTAAGAAGAAGATATAAGAAGCCAAGAGAATTGTAACAAATTTGCAGGCATGGGGAGTTTAAGCGAGGGACATACCATGACAATTGCAAATGTTTGATCAATCATTTTTGACATAATACACATATTCTTGGAGCACATGTGACCTTACCTTTGAGAAGTATAATTCAGAGCTGGCAACTAGAACATGAATAGGATGTTTAGGCAGTGTTGAGGTGAGGTGACCACAAAAAGCATTGTTGTATTGTTGGGCTTAGATTCACAAAACAACAACAACAACTGAGCCACAAAATGCAATGAATTGAAAACATATGATAGCACTTCATTAAAGGCCTGGAACATAAAAGAAAGATGACAATGAGTCAATCACTTCAGCATAAAAAAAAATCAAAACTGTTTTGTGGAACAAGAGAAAAAGCATTGTCGAAACCATAATGTCTGGAGGCAGTTATAGCATTCCAACAAGTAATTGTCAGACTTACAACTTGAAAAGATTTGTTGATTGGTCAGGTTTGACAAATTTTAGAAAAGTGAATATAAAGAGAAAGAAAATGAAATAATACATGGATCCAGATTTTAGTTGCTGATTTTATATTTCTAATCGTTTTGTATAAAGATATACAAATAACAGATATATATATCATACATTGAAAACTGCTCTGAATGTCTGTATGGACAGTTTGTCATAAAAATAAAATCATTCTTGTTGTCGCTCGTGAAACATTTTACTGTTTCCAGTCAATAAGCATCTACTTCTATCTAATGTCTTTCCGATAACCGCCCACTGTGAAATGGATGGTTCCTTTTTCTTTCGATCGACGTGGGAAACGAGGAACCCCAGGAACACAGTGTGATGCGCAAAGGGAGCCGGACCTGCTTAGTACCCACTCAGCATTCGCCGTGAGGATATGACACACCCTCAAGGTTCAGATATAATGGTTTCAATCTTGTACTCAAAACTCTTGCCCCCTCTCCCACTCTGTCAAAAAACACTTCCTGTAGTCCATTCCACCCGCCTATAAAGACCAGAAAGGATTTTCATTTCAGCTGCTGTAAGAAAGACGGGGAGAGTTGTGGCGCTTGTGAAGAATGCATTGTTGATCTGGTTTTACTGATACTCCACTGAGACACAACACAGCCCTGGTTTGGGCCCCTTTGGCTGTTAACAGCCACAGCACCTCAACATTCGATCCCTTTTGTGTAGTCTCCAAAGCAGTATTTAGTTGTATATAGTATTCAGAGCACTTAATTGGACAAAGACATTTAAGTATGATTGACAATGATAATGAAATAGGGTTCTTACTTTGTGTAACTATTTACCATGTTCTCTGGAATGTGCCTTTTTGGGAAAGAAGACAAGCTGAAGTAATTTTCTATAAATGTGTGTTTACAAGAAAAGTTAAAAGGAAAAGCTAAAAAATGATTAATCAAGCAGACATATCTGATACAGTACGTCATGGTTAAAAAATGGGGACAGTCTCATGCCTACTTATTAGAATGTTTTAAACCCCCCCCTTTTTTTTTTTTTTTTAATATATAATATTGTCAATCAGGAGACATAATAAAAAGGTTCAATTCATCAAGGGATTCTAGAAGAGTTTGTTCCTTATACCAAAATCATTATATTTGACTTACTTGTTTGGGTAATACTGTACAATCTGTGCATTTTGAGGGCAGTAGTTGTTTTAGTATTTCGAAAGTTCTTTAGTATTGTTATGTCTATTTCAGACTGAGTCCATAAGGGTTCCTATAGAGGGCTTAGTCCACTGGTGATTTTTACAAACAACCATATAGGACGTGGGAGCCGACAGTACTGTAAGCCCTGTGCCAAACCACAGGGTGAAATCCAACCCTCTTCCTGTTTGACTTAAATCAAAGGGGCTGCCCACCCTGTGCCTTATTTGTGTTCAGCACTGAGCCATGTCGGCCGAGCATTTAATTCTTGCTCATATTATTATACCGGCCACAGAAGACCCTGAACAGGCAAGTGTCAGCGCTTCTTTCTCAGTGAGGCGTGTAACTTAGGGTGATTGACATCAAATTATCAGTGGTTAGTGGTAGGTAAAAGAGAAAAAGAAGCAATTATATTGTGTCAATCTCAATCCTACCTCCAGGATAAAGCAGTCGTTGCAAACCTATTGGAGACTTTCATTCCATGTGGTCTTTATTGAGAGACAGAGACAGAAGGGAGATAACATAAAGAGAGCAGGGAAACGTTAGAGAAAAACAAACAAAGGTTCTCCTGTAAATATCAGTCAACACATTGTGAGGATTATTCATTAAACACAACATGATAAAATACAGCTATGCTGTCAGCTCACAATTCTCATGGCTTGTGACTTTTAATTGGGCAACTGCTGCATATCTCGTTCTTATTTTTGAACTCATTAATGCTTTTGGTATACTGCTGACTTCGCCTTTAGAGTTTTGTGTGTTGCTCCTATAGGAAGCCTGAATTTCCCTATGGACATGAACAGTGACAAGACACTGTTTAAGTGCTGCTAAAAATAACACATACAGGTACCAGGGTTTATTTAAACATTTTAGTACGTGAGAACCATGAAAGCCTATTCAAGTGCCTACAAGAGTTTTAGTCCACCAATGTGTGATGCCTCTTCTAAGGATTATGAGATAAATTGACAGTAGTAACCTATAGCTCACTTCAGTCTTGCTTCTGTGCTTCAGACACCCCAGTGAGTGTCTGAAGCACAGAGAGTTTTTTCTGTTTTTGAATGCCTCTTAGATTTTTTATGTGCTGGATGACCTGGCAAGCCTTTCTTAAAGCAGCCCGACACTAGATGCACTCCTTAAGAAGAGAAGTCTTGAGCTGAGAAGTCTTGAAAGCTGACATTCATAGAGGACAGTAAACAGCTGGTGTGCCAGTTGTTCACAAAGGTGTGAAAGAAAGAAAAAAGAAAGAAAGAAAGAAAGAATGAAAGAAAGAAATGTAGCAAAAGAAGGTGCAAGAACATTCAAATTCTATTTGAATGTCCATCTGATCCTGAAGAGTTGACTCCTTTTTTTTTACGCACAGCGTGGCGCTGAAATGGGAAACTTGAAGCCTCTGGAAGTCTGGGTGTTTCATTGAGGGGAAAAATTTTTAAACTTCATGGGTGGGGCTTGGTGTGTGAGGAAAGAGAGGGAAGGCAGAGGGAAAACAGAGTGGTGTGTGTGTTGAGAATTCAAAGCTGGGTGGGTCTACTCTCTTCTACATTCCCAAATAACTCCCGAGCCGTGTGTCCAAACGCTTTCAGGTAACTTTTGTTTGCATCTAAAATTGCTAAGCTAAGATGTTTAAATTTTAGAAGTTTGGCGTGACCAACCAAAGTTCTGACTTTTTTTCTTTTCTTTTTTTTTAACCATCGCTTTGTAGGATGTAACGCGATTGAAGCGCGCGCGACTCTAAAAACTTTGGGGAAACTTTATAAAAACGAATACGCATTTGTGTTGTGATGGTAAAACATGCTTGACATTTGCGATTGTAAGTAAGAGGTGTATTTTTTCCCCCACCGTGAGGTATTCTCGCGCTCTTTTCGAAAGTTGTTGACTGCTAGTTCAGGTCGGTGTGTGTGTGTGCGTGTGTGCGTGTGTAACGGCACAGCACCCATTTGGGAAATGCCCAAACGCCGTCTAAACAATTGCGCCTTTCTTGTCGACAGAAACAGCCCGAGGCCGTAAAAAAAAACCGCCGCCCGTCGAAACCTACACATTGATGCGACCATTTGAGCTGTCACACGGAAGAAAATACGCGGTGGTTTTAACATTCAAGACGTTAAATCCTAGACGCGAGCGCGTTTGACAGCGGTTTTGTGTGCGTGTGTAATCCAAAATGTGAGTGCGTGAGAGACCTGCGGGGCGAGTTTGGACTTGTGCAACCCCCTGACTCCCCCCTTTGTGTTTGAGACAGTATTCATTTAGCACAGCTGTGTGTGTGTGTGTACGCGCGCCCGCGCACATTAATGCTTTGTACCGTATGCGCCTGGGTTCCATTAATCTGTGAACGTGGACGGTAAAACATAACGGCGAGAGCGTCCCTGCTTTTCATTTTTCAGGAGGCCACGATGTTGATACTGGCTGGAATCGTCTTCCTTCACATCACCACCATCATCCTGCTGCTGGTGGCAACCATTGACAATGTGAGTGGAAGTTCTTTTATTTTCTCATTGACACACTGCAAAGAATCTGCCCGGGATGCTCACAGTCCAACGTTAAAAAAAAAAAAAAAATAAAATAAAAAAAATAAGCCTACAGTTGAGTATCTGAAGGTGACGCTTTTTATATCTTCGTCATCGTCAAGACGAAAAAAAACTGAGAGTGAAGCGTGTCTGCCAACGCTGCGTGCACACAGGTGTTGTCGGGTTTCAAGCAATTATTGACACAGCGTCTGGATATTCTTGATATGCCATGTTTATTCTGGCCTTCCTCTGTGTCCTCAGGCCTGGTGGATCACTAAAACAGTGTCAACGGACCTGTGGGGAAAGTGGGAGCTGGCAAGCACCGTGTGGCATTACACCGACCTGAAAGATTACCCCGAGGGTGAGTCGATGCTTGAAGGACTTGAACTGGTGATATTGGTCTTCACGTTCTCACCAGAAAGCTGTCGTAACGATGACTTGATGTGACTTGATCTGAGATTGTTTGGGATGGAAAAACAGATACAGATGTTTATCAGCATGTTTGAACAAGTTCAGCTGAAAGTCAAACTGTTCTAAGCATTTCCTTCAGCCTCAACTCTTCTGGTCCGGATATTGACAGGGCAGCTCCGCTCCTATCTTCTTCTAAACAGCTCAGTAACTTGGTGCCTCTATTTTTTTCCTCCTCTTTGCTGCTGCAGAATATCTCCAGACGATCCAGGCTACGTCGGTGCTGGCCTGCGTCTTTGCCATTCTGGCCTTGTTTGTGTTCGTGGCTCAGTTGTTCACCTTGCCCAAAGGCCAAAGATTCACCTTCACTGGCATTTTACAGCTAATTGCTTGTAAGTAAACCGGGAGAAATATTGATTTATCTGTGCTGCTCTCTGCTGAGGTTTTTTTTTTGTATCTCCAGGGAATGAGCTGGGTGTTTGTGTTGAATAAGATCATTGGACTTACATGTACATAACTATTTTCGTCTATATATAACTGAGAAACAAAACTGTTGTGGTTTCTAACAGAACAACTTCAAATCTATTACCTACCTAGTCAGGCATGTCATTGACTGTGATGACAGCAACCCTTGAACATGACATTTGACGCATGGCTGATACAAACAGAACTCATATGGAGTGTGTACAGTTTCTACAAGTTCCTGTCAAATGGAAACTGGTGGCAAATCAGTCAGTGGCTGCATCTTATTTGTTACCTGGGTTTAAAATGCTCCACATTTTCAGTGCATCCAGTTTTAATTGGTTAACACAGCCAGCTGACTTCAGGTCTCAGTGACATTTGACTGAAAACCGCTGCAGGTTATTTTTGTCCATTTCTTGGACTTTCAACTTCAGCAGTGTTGTATTATTAACAGCAACATTGACTCTGAATAATCTGTGGATCTTGCTAAAACTGACATTGATTCAGTGTTTTGTGCTATATGTCTATCTAGATGGAAAAAAAGTTTCATTACATTGGAATGTTAAAATGAAGCCATTGTCACACCATGAGAACACTTGTTTCATTGTTAACAATTCCTAATTATTATTGTTAAATCAAAATGATCAATAACGAATCTGTGTTTTTAAGGTTAACCTTTGACCTGTGAACAGCAATAATACGTCTGTCAAAACTCATAATCTGATACTTGGAATGCTTGCCAGCTACCAGGCTATTCCAAACAGTCACAAGATTTTCAACATTCTTCATGAAGATTTTACATGACTGGAAAATGGAACCATCGTGTTTCTCATTTAATTTTGATTGCAGCCGCACTGCAAATTCCATTCCTGCTTATTGGCCATTTCATAATGATAGGAAGTAATAAGTGCCCCATCCCTGCGTGCGTGCGCGGACACGTGACACAACCTCACTCCTCCTCTGTCCTGCAGGCCTGTGCATAATGATCGCGGCCTCAATCTACACCAGCCAGTTTCATGTCAACGATGCAGAGGGAGGCTACGGCCACTCCTACGTCTTGGCCTGGATCTCCTTTGTCTTCAGCCTCCTCTTAGCGATCACCTACCTCGTGCTGCGGAAGAAGAGTGAGTGAGAGACAACTAGCAACGGGGGGCGGGTGAGGGAGCGGAGGGGCGGGGTCAAGCCTTGTATTGGGTTTCCAGTTTGAATTTTTTGGGGCCAGAAAGACAGGGGTTCGTTCACAATTTGGGAGGAATAAAATGCTAGCAAGAGCCATTTGTTGATATTTTGAATATTTTAAACTGAAATTTGAATTGTGCGTATTTTCCATGAATAGCTTGAGTGAACTGGCAGGACGGGTTACTAAATGTTGATTAGGAGGGTGCAGTCTCTAATACTGTTAATATCTTTATAGTACAAGTATATAGTTATTCATAAAACAAGTTATTTTTTACATTTACTTTTAAGGGGTAACAACATATCGGGTTGGATAGTTTTGTCCTTATCCATTAGTACTGTAAACTAATAGTGTAACATAAACATGCAGACTTTCTATTAATGAGTTTGTTGAGACTATTTTCAGTAATTGTTTCCCTTGCATGAACAAAAACAGCAGTAAATAAAATGAAAAAAGGTGCCAAATATGATAAATTTTATTTGCTTTAAAACCAAAGCATAAAACTGACAAATCGGTATCCAAAGAGAGCTGGAACCTTTCAGGAAGGCTAGCTCCTGGCTGAATTTATTTTTGCTGAACAAAGCTACAGGAATTAGTTTAACTTGTGCCACATTAGAGGAGGGCAATGTCCCCTAGTTCCCTAGTGGACAAAGCCTGCTGAGTGGGAGGAGGATGGAGTGAGCCAACTACTCCTGCTAGGTTTACATATTCATCATCCCGCAGTGACACATTGTGAGTCTGACAGTTACTACTGCAGGTTTAAAGAGACCAGTCCAAAATAAATCCAGACTGTATTTGTGAAGGTACGGCATGCTGGCAGAGCTAAAACATTCCCGTTGTTGTACTTGAACGATCAGCAGAGACAAGCCTTCATTTCCAAACTAAGTAGTTTTATACATATATCTATTTTCAACTGAAGTTTAGCATATCCCTTTTTTATTCTATGTACAATGTAGCCGTGTTTTTGCAGTGTTTTCTTTTTTCTTTTTTTAAACGTGTTTTATTTTGTATCTGTAGTTGGCTGCTATCATAAAAAAGTACACGTAAATTGTACATGTGAATGAACAGTGAACCAAAAACAGAGAACGATATTTCTGTGTACTATATTTCAGGTCAATGCAATAGAAGATTTTAGTTGTAACTGATGTTAAGCCATATCATTCATGAATAAAAAAATAATGCAAAGCTTGTGTTTCTGTGGTCAGTGAAAAATGTGCTGTAACACAATAAACATCAGAAAATATGCACCGACCTGGAGGCATTAATCATTCAACTTTATTTAAATTAGATCGACCATTTGTACAGAATGTTTTACATCAGGCATAATTGACACAAAACAAAGCTCTATGGAAACACAGGATTTTAACTGACGTCTAAATCTATCTATCTCAGTGAGGGTTTTTGAATAATGTGCACATTACAGTTATGGAGTTTTAAAAACAACACTTCTTCAGGTCTTACAACAGACCCAGTCGGACACAGGAATGTTCCATAATATGAAGAATCGTTCCTATAGGGAGTGAGTTAAAACTGGACTCAACTATATGCCTTGTCCAGACGGCGTTATGCGCTCTTGAACCACTAGATGGAGAAGATGATTCTGCTCAGCAGTCAGGAATGGCCTGATGGAAGGAGGGGGAGGGGAGGCAAACACACGGTCACATTAATGCTGCTCAAGGCCAATGACAAGTTGGAAACAAACATTTTTAAATGCTCACCACAGTTCTGTCTGAAGACACTTCAGGGACTGCGTGTCTTTCTCCTGACAGGCCATCTGCAAAACAGATTGCGCTGTTAAGTGCTGCACAAATAAAATCCCAAGTGCAAATACAGACGCACTTGATGGGACCTAAGGATTTATCACCATTTATGCAAAACAATTCAAACCTATACACTGAATAAACTGCTTCAAAATGAATGCATTTGAGATGTATTGCGATACAGACATTGATTAATAAATGTCGGTTCTTTGCATCAAAAGCTAAGAGTTAAGCTTCCTCGACTTGACTGGAAATGTGAGAAAAAGAGAGATGGGAAAACATTCCATTGTCTCAGAGAGATCAGCTCCAGGGCATTCATCTGTGCCGCATGAAAGTCATGACGACCATTTTTCCTTTCCGAGGCAGGATGGACCAGGAAATCCTGTGAACTGTGCAAGTATGTGGATGATGAAACTCACCACTACTGATTGCAGGAGCAGGAAGACATTCTCCGGGAGAAAGGTCACTAAAAAAAAGAGAAGACAAAAGTCGTGTTGACGTCACTTCGAATAAATGTCCCTCACAGGACTCACGTACTCGCTGGAATCTTAATAAAAAGCCCACGTACATTAGAAATGTTTTCGAGTTTCTTGGATGGAGAAAGACGGTTGTTGAAATAAATGTGTATTTACCTTGGCTGTGAGGATCAAAAGACTCCCATGCATATCTCTCCAGGGTCTGAGCATGTTCTGTGAGGAGCTTCTGAGGTGGGGGCTGCACAGGAGACACAAGATTCAAATCATTAAACCACAATGTACCAACGCACAAACAGTCGCAACAATGTGAGACTCTTGGCAGCCGCAGTGCTTTATTTTCTGTGACGCGGCTGATGTGGAGGTGTTTCCTTCTTTTGATGCTCAATACTTGACTGTTCTGCTTTTTGTAGTTCATTTGTGGGAGCTCTTTGCCACATAACATACTGGTACATGTCTGGGGTGCTGCATTATTGAGGGAAAACAAACAAAAAACTTTGGCCAGACTACAATCATGTTTCATCAGTTAAAGTCAAAGGAAGTGTGAATCCCACTAATTGTAATGTAAGTAACATTGTGGTATATGTAGCTGTTATCTAATCTCTAACTTTAACTTACAATAAAAATGGAAGAGAAAAAAAAATCCTGCATCATGTTTGAAGGAGCCAAACTAGAAGGTTTCCTAGTTTAAAAATGAAATCCCAACCTCTATATGTCTTATATTCATCTGTTTCCACAGATTATTTTCATAAATGGTGCAAGACAAGATTTTAGTGTATTTTGTTTTAAAGAATATAATAATTCATGCATAGGAATATTAGGAAAGTTAAGTACTAACCTCAAGCAACATCAAAAGCAGGACTCTGGAAATCTCACATTTTGCCACAATGTCGATGAATGCACCTTTTAAAAAGAAAAAGAAAAGTGTAATGATTCAAATGAAAAGACATACTATATGTTCTCCCTCTGAGGTCTCTTTGGTATTTAGATTAGATTTTAGAATCTAACTCTTGTTCCATCACTGGCTGACTTCAACACAGTGAGAGAAACAAACTAAATTTTACTAACATTTCACAGGATTTGGTCTACACACAAGCAGCACATATGCAGGTAGATTAAAGTTGAATCTGACCGACAGGAGTGGTGGTGCCTGGTAACTGTAATCCTCTCTCTTGGCACATCAACTGCATCTCTGTGAACACTGACAGAGCACCATCATAGTCACCTGCAAACAAACAAACAAACAAAAAAAACCCCACAACATTGAAAACTTTAACTGCAGAAATTGGGCGACAAAAACTGGGCACCTCAGAGTTTTGATTCCTTTCCAATAGAAAAAGAAGGCTCCATAAAACAGCACATCCATGTACTTGTTTAGTGTGTACTTTGCTTTTAAATATCATTGCTTTTTATTTGCCTGTACTGTATCACCTTGAGATTTGTTGTACAGTGTATAGTGCATTATACATAAACAGCTTCTTGTAGTAATTATTTTATAATAGCAGCAATAATGAAAAGATAAACTCACGTGTGAGAATTTTGCATGTGGCCATTTCACCCAGAGACAGCAGAGCCTCAATTGGTGTCTGCATCTGTAACTCTGCAGCCCTCTGGAAATGCACAACAGCCTCTCCTGGCCTGTTCATCTCCTAGTGAAAACAGAGGAGTAACTCTGATCAAAAAGAACAATAAGCTTTATAAAATACTCTGGACTCAAAGTTTTACCTTCAGTGCGTTGCCCAGTTCAAGACACAAGCTGGCTGCCATCACAGGCTGGTTCATCTCGATGTACACCTGGAACCATTGATACAAAGACACAAGGTCACTATCCCTATTTTCCTCAGATTTGACAATGTTCTCCAACGGGGGTACAGGACACAGGACAGAATAAACACTATCATCACATAATTTACTCCTCTTTGTTACAGATATTGTCAGAGCATTTGCTGACTCATGCTGTACCTTGATGGCGAAACTGTAACAGTTGAGCGCAGCCTGCAGGTGCTCATCAAATCCGGGGGCCTGCAGTGCCCAGTTCTCTTTCTCCGACGTGAGAAAGAGGCGAGCTGCATCAGTTAGTGCTAGGGCCTCACCAGGAGCATTAAAAAGAGTCTGCTCACAACTGTATTTGGGACATTCAGGACAAAACAAAACAGCAGACACGTCATCAGCAGGGAATTATCTTCTTATTCAGACTTCATAGAACACAAACACAGCACTGTCCTCAGTCTAAATTGATGTTGTGATCTGATGTCATAAACTAGCAAAGCACACAGACATAAGCACCCCCACCCCATAAAAACATGATTTCTAATGTCACTTGAGTTCACTTACCGAGCCATGGCAAGGTTGCAAAACGCAGCATACTGAAGACAGTCCTGCTGCTTCAGCTCTTTAGCCAACTGACCTGCAAGACAGATTGTTCAGAGGGAGTATACAGTATTTATGGCACGGTGTTCTTATGCAACTCTGTCAATTTTCGTAAACAAGCCGATAGCTAAATGGACAACGTCGAGTCTTACCGAATTGTTCGCTCGCTTCGGCTACATTTGGCTTTCGCAGGAAACGCCTAAGGAACAAAACAGACGCTTTTTATTCAGAAATATTGAATTCTAAAAAAAAACCAAAAACCCATTCACGTCCTTGGCAAAAGCTGAATTTTGTCTGATTGCACATACGAGACGAAGGCAGTTATGGCCGAGGCGACGACGAGAGGCTAACGGCTAGTTTAACATGGTATAAGCAGCGACAGCTGTTGTAAGATATCCATAGCATTAGTACCACATAAAGATCAGATAAACCCAGCATTTAACTTAATCTGTAACTGTATAAATGATGATTTGCAAAGCCTTACTTTTTCAGTTTATTGGACACCGCACGGTATCTCGCTAGAAAGTCACCCTCGGCCGCCATGATGGATGCAGAAACACAACAACGAAAACCAGGAAGTCCAACACGCCCCTTGGCTCGTTGAGTAAAAAGGCACAATTTCATTGGCTGTCAAGCCTTAAAGGGTGGTACCCTTTTGACTAGGAACTACCCTAAATGTCACAGCTTAGCAAAACGACAGTTTTCGAATTGCTACTTTATAATTTAATGAACTAAATGTATATCCCAAACAAGAGAGGCGTATTTATTTTCTGTGATATGGAAAAAAGTAATGTGGATGGGCCCTACATTAATTTAATAAGCTTCCTTTACATGGGCTTTCTTCTAAGGTAAAATACATTTAAAATAAAATTTAAGGACATCTTTGTAACGAACAGGGATGTAAGATGAGTTGCAGAGTTGTGACTGAAGATAATGAAGTTTGTCAAGTTTTCTCGGCTCAAGGGCTCAAAACAATAGTCAACTGTAACAGCAAAATACAGTAAATTGTAAAAACAAAACAAAAAACTCATACTTTCAGCTCTGTTCCGCATCTGTCAATAGAAATAATAATAATAAAAAAAACACAGGTTTCCAACTGTATATAATTGTTAATTAAGAAACACTGTGACAACAAATTACAGATCTACAAAACACAAGTTTTACTCTTTGTGCTAAGTTTACATATCTGTTTGAACAAATAGCAACTCAGAGGAAACCTTTTCCTCTGAGTTTCACAGTCAATGGTATCAGAATCAAACAAGTTAAAAATAGACGTAATATAAACTAGCTGGTGAAATTAAATGTTTTTTTTTTGTTTTTTTTTTTTACAAAATTTAAACAATTACAATATTAATACATTGCCTTCCTTATGTTGTGTTCACTAAATATGTTGTAGTTTTGCTTTTTATGTTGACAAAACACAGGCAACATTTTTACATTGTATTTCAATAACACATCATCCGTCTCTGAAACACATTTCCTGTGGTGTACAAACAGATTTATCCATCACTCAGAAATTTTCATAGACTGATTCGAACATGTCTTCTTGCTGGGGTGGTTTGGATTCTGTTACCTGTGGATAAGAAAATCACTGCATGAGTTATGAAGTTCAATTTTCAGAAAGTATGAGAAAGATAATGAGAGCTGTGCTCACCATTTTGGGGGGTTTATTTTTCTTGGGTTTGTCTTTGCATGGCGCTGGCTCTGTTTTTGTAGTTGAGTGGTCCAGCACGTCATAAATGGACCTGGGCCGAGGTTCTAGGCTCTGAAATTGTCTCAAGTCAGTGTCCAGGAAATATTAAATATGTGGCAAAATATAAATGAAAAGTCGGGCTCAGGACCAGAAAAATGCTTACAGCATAGAAAGACGGGGGTGTCGTTGCTATTGTCTCCACACTGTTTTCCTCCATCTTTTGCTCCTCCTTTGCTTCTTTTATAGGATTTTTTTTTCTGCAGCAAACCTCCTAAAATTTAAAATCAGGGTTAATCATTCCTCTCCAAAAAAGAATACCTCCAACAAGATACTTTTTTTTTAATTTTAATTTTTTTTTTATTAAAGCTCTAGCTCCATAAAACAAAAGTTCAAACCTGTTAAAATTACTGTCAAACAGTCTGGTTCTTACCCAATATCCTCTGAGGACATACACTGAGCCAACCACACTGAAAATCAGCAGCACACCAGTGAGAACAGAGACTACAATGCACTCTGTAAAATCTGGAGTAGTGGGCTCTTTGTAGCCATGATCTGGAATAAAAAAGCAGCAATTAGAAACTGGTCAAAGCATGATGGCTAATGCTATGCTCATTAACAAATGAGAGATAAGACTCCTACGCATTCCTCCCCTTCTTTTTTTCAACCAACTGCTGTCCCATGGTGCTTTCCACGCTCACCTCTCAATCGCAGAAACCAGTACACCTTGGCTTTTTTATACTTGCACGAGTACTTTCCTGAGCTCTGCATGTTTTTCAGTAGCACCGTCCATTCAAAGTCCTTTGGCTCGCTGGCCGTGGCAGGGATGACGTTGTTGTATATTTGTTTTTGTAAAGGGTCAGAGCAGGTGAGCATGCTACTGCTCTCGTTCACTGGTATCTTCAGCTTGCACGTGATGTGCAGCTCATCGCCTCTGATGGCCGCAAACACGGTGCTGTCCAGCTGTATACCTGCAAAAGGTCACAGTGCTCTTGTCAATCATGACATTGGAGAATGTCATGATTGTTTTGTTGATAAATAAGACTTAATCTATCATCTCCAGTCAGCTGCTGAGTAAAAACATTCTTTAATTTCCCGATGATTTAATTTCGCAAAACTAAGCCATTAAGAGGATGACTATGTGTCTGAGTGTCTAGAAGAAGTAACATGTTGTTGTGGCTTGTGTGATTTATCTGATAAAATGAGTGACAAAACAAAACATTTTTACAATTACACATCTGAAGATAATCTGAAACAGAGGGAGCCGTGTCCTGATTACATGTTGCTACAATCAGCCTTGAAATTGCATTTCAGATCATTACATCGTTTCATACAAAGACTGTCCAAATGAGGTTTGCATGGCTTACTTGGTGTTTCCAGTCCTGAGTGAATAGAAGGTAGATAAGCGAGGAAAATCCAAGCAGACAAGAAAAACAGAGACCAGAGTGGTTGAGCTTCCATTTTGTTTGAGTCTCTGGACTGAATCTCCTCTTTACTGCTATATTATGTGTCTCCAAGTATTGTTGCCACATGAAATGCAATACTGTGTTCCTGTTTCCCGTTTCTTGGTTCCTCAAAATGTTTTTTTTTTGGCCAGTGACTCATAACTGAGAATGAGGTAAGAGTCACAACTGGCAACAGTCCGTTTAAAACGTACGTTCAATACGTTTGCGGGGCAGCTTGCCTCAACAGCCAGTTTTTCGTATTTATTTTCCGACATCACCCTTAGATGTGACGTAAAGTGCAGTGCTGAATCTCCGCCACTGCGAGACACTGTTGGAGAAGAGAAGTGTGAGTGTCAGGCACGTGGGTATCTTGTCATGTGCTTTAGCTAGCTGGAGAGGCTCATGCTGTGTGTGTGTGTGTGTGTGTGTGTGTGTGTGTGTGTGTGTGTGTGTGTGGAGGTGGGTGGGGGTTTGGAATTCAGCTGAAGGTGACATATTGCCTCTTGTTAATGTGAACCAGCTGTGAATAGCGGCTTCACCTCCTCCCGCGCAGCAGTTTGGCTGAGTCGCCCTCTGAGGTGTGCAGATGTTGACGTTCAATTCCTTTTCAAATCTGCAGATGTCTTTCAGTCTTTTATCTCCTCTTTCCTTTTACCTTCCCTTCTCACTTTTTGGCTGGGGGAGGAATTTTCTCCCGCTGTATTGGTGGCCAACTCTGACCTCACCTCAGCCACTGCATGAAAACAGAGAGAGAGAAAGAGAGAGAGAGAGAGAGAGAGAGAGAGAGAGAGAGAGAGAGAGAGAGAGAGAGAGAGAGAGAGAGAGAGAGAGAGAGAGAGAGAGAGAGAGCTAGAATAACATCTGGACTCCAGTCATTAGAAAAAAAAAATCCAGTTCATATCTTATGGTTAGCAAAGCACACACGCCATTTCCTCACTGATACATTACCAGACTTCTCTTTTTAAACAAACTTGCTGCAAACAACCAGTCGCATGCTGTTAATGGAGCTGGTACGGTTGGATGAAAAATTGTGCCAATAAATACCACAGTATGACAAATTGTGTTGTGAAAAAAAATACACCCTGTTACCCTGTTAGTGAGGACATTGTTTTCTTTGGACAACAATTTTGATTAATTCTGACACCATTTTACTGGGACAATAATTCAAACAATTAATTTCAATCAAAATATTTGCTGCAGATTTGTAGTGGACTCATAGCAATAGTAGGCTCAGTAGACTCATAAGTTTATCTGCTGTAACAGTGATATCATTACACCGGCAGGGAAAATGTACAACCTTTTACTTATTATACAGTTCATAGAATTTATTGCCAGTTGTGGATTTTTTCCCCCGACCCAGACAAGAAGAAGAGTGTGTTTATTTGTAATGGAGTTTGACATGTTATATAATCCTAAATTACTTGAAATAAAAGCACATATTGGTGTGTGGAGTGTTAGAAGGCATTCTTTTTCCATAGATGTGACTGATATAAGATGTTACTGTGCTGTACAAAAAAAACCCCAAAACAATTTGACAATAAAGTTACATGTCACAATGCAATATTTTTCTCTAAAATGCTGCAGATCTAAAGGATTAAGCATCAGGGAACAGAGATGGAGAGTATTACTCCTTCCTTTCAGCACATTCTTCATGGAACGATTTTTAGAATATATGGGCTTAAAATATGGGCGGCTTCTGTGAGGGTAAAAGGGTAAAAGGCATGTGGCGAGAAGTGAAGAAAATGGTCCATAACTCAAGCTTTGAGGACACCATAGCACCTTTGTGGAGAAACTCGATCTTGTGGTGCAGAGGCGTTATAGCCTTGAACACGTATACCTGTCTCACCCATAAAAGAGTGGTGAAAAGTGGAGGAGAGACCACATCGAGGTAGATTACTGAGATGGACTCATCTGAGAGTAGTGAACACATCTGGCAGCATCCGGAACTTGGTTGTTAGGATGGAAATGTGTTTTTTTAAGATCAGGATTTCAGCAGTTGTCCTAATTATATCACAGTGACAAGTTATGGGAGGAGGGAGAAAATAAGAGAAGAGAGGGGGGTAAGAATCGGGGAGAAGAGAGCGGGGCAGTGACAGAGTAGAGAGGCAAGAGAAGTGCAGGCTGGTACTGCAGGTCGGACGTCTGCAGAGGATTCAATCTCAAGGGTCTTCATCGTTATCGCCATCATCCTTTACGCTGGTAAGTGGCAGCTGCCATGCATGTGACGCCACTACCATGTCTTTGGTAGTTTGGATAAATATGTATTTATAACAGCAAAAATGTGTTGTCGTGACCATCGCAGCGAAGTCCAGCTGGACTGTGTGGTGATGTTGAGACCAACAACCAGATGTGGAACAAGCTGTATCGGATTATCGCATGCGGATATTTTTCAACGGGCCCTCTGAGTCATTGCCATATTATTGTGAAGTATTTTACTGAAACAAACCCTCTAATGTGGAAGTGATTCTGCTGTTTTTGACTTTTCTTCAGCTCTTCGTTATTTTCTGAACAAAGGTGCAATCACACGATCAGAGAAAACATGTCTTGCTGTCAAATCTTAGGGCTTATGTAATGAAGACAGGGTCTGAACTTTGAATGGCTTGAAGTATGTGGAGGGATGTTTCTTACCTCAGAACCTGCAGGCTTTTGAAGTGATGTAATAGCTAACTGGAGTTTTTGAGGGGATTTTTTTTAGTTTTAAGACTTGAAGTAACTGAAATCAGTATTTGGATACATACATTGGTATTTCCAACAGTAAAAGAAAATCTAAAGAGAATTATGACATCAAATTAAAACAATACTTAATGAATGATTTATTATTTTGAATTTTTAATTCCACTATATAAAATAATTGTTTTACTAACAGTGTAAAATAATAAAAATAAAAGTAAAAGTAACAGAATAAAAGTAAAACAAACACTCAGTAAAAATGCTTTCAGAAGAATGAACTGTCTTCTACTTCACCTTCTTTCTCTTTCTACTTTCCTAGGTAGTCATGGCCCCTTTGCCCATGTTGATGGTGCTGCTTGCAGTTGCCATGATACCCGGGACCTGGTCAGATAGTCAGGAAAATGAACTGGATTATGGGTACTGGAACTACAGAGAAGGAGGTAAATCACAAAGGGTGGGGTGCCTGGAAATCACAGACAAAAATAACTCTTAGGTACTGTAGTTGTGCATGAGAATATGGACGATTTTTTTTTTTTTAACATCGTAACTTTTGCATTCTGAGCATTAAATGGGATTACATTTTGACAGTGCTGTGATTTGGGTTTCAGCCGATCGTGTTAACGTGACCTCGGTGCGCAGTGTGACCAGAGTTTTGGATGCCTGGGGGAAACGAATCTTTAACGAGATCAAAACTCTGCTGCACTCTCAGCCCAACACAATACTGCCTGACTACTCCAGGTACCTTTAAATACCTCTAATATTTCTACCAACACATTGCCTGTGCAGCTTTACATGCTCTCCTCTTTCTCATCACTCATCAATGATGTAACAACATTAATGACAAGAGTAGGAAAATAATTTAAAAGTATTTAGGAAAACGTCAATGTCGTTTTTATTTTCCCTTGCTAGGCTAAACTAACCGTTAGCTCAGCAGCAGGTCACAGCATTAAAAAAAAAAAAAAAAAAAAAAAAATCCTGTTTGTTGCGCAAGTTCCACGTTTGTGTTCACATTGTTCACATTTTTAACTAACATTGACTCATGCTCGAACTGTCCTGCAGGGTGCGCCCTTTATCCGAGTCTCTCAACGACCTGTTTAGAGAGGTGTCCCTGCTGCGCAAGCGCATCACAGAGCTCTCGCACCGTCTGGAAACCCTGGAGCCGTTTCTGAGTCACTACGGCTACCGGGGCACAAAGGAGGGAGCAGCAGGGGAAGGGGTCCACGGAGGTGAAGAGGTGGTCGCAGCAGGGTACCATAGCCCCAGACCTGGGGCCAAGGGCAGCCGAGTGGTCGGGAGGAGACGTGTGAGGGTCCTGAGGAACGGAGGTGTGAGGCTGCTACAGAGAGTGAGAGACTCTCAGTGAACAAGGGGTTGGAAGAGCCTCAGGTGATGATATGTGGCCCCACTCACCCGTGTATGCCTGTTAATATTTTATTTCTGTATGATTAATAGTCTGAGACAATCATATTTCCAAAGCTCTCAGTGTCAGAACAGACACTGCAGAAACTGCATGCAGTTGAAAAAAAATCAAGTGTTTGTGATGTCACAAAGGGAGCTTGCACCAACCCTGGCCAGGTTTTTTGTTCCACTCGCTTGTCATCTTCCATACACCTGAAAGGTCGGGCAAGGGGTCAGTTTTAGCAGAAATCTAAACCAAGCATTTTTTTGAAATATGCTGTAAAGAGAGGGATAAAGACTCTTTTATGAGAACCAAATATCTGAAGATGGATGTAATATGGAACCTATAATCTGTGTAATGTACTTAATCTCAGTCAGATTCATAATGACCTCCTGTAAAACATTGTTAGTTAGTTGTGATGCAAACAGCAGAATTACCACATCCAGGTTCTGTAGCATGTGCTTTTCATATCTCATGAACTATTATGATGCAGCTCTTTTTTTTTGTTTTACACATATACATTTGTAACTAAAAGTACTAAACGTTATGTTTTTTTTTTTATCTGATCATTAAAAAATTGTTTATAAAATACAGCGAATATCTGAACGAGTGTTTTAGTTTTTGCCTATTTTATAAACTAATTTTTCTAAACATTCACTTTAAAGGCATAGTTCAACATTTTGGCAAATCCACCCATTGCCCTAATTCATACAGTCATATGAGTAGGTATCTACCCTTTAAAAGTAAAGGGGAAAAAAGTGCGTGCCAGTATTGTTTTAAGAAAATCTTGGATCTTGCTCAATCTCAGTACCTCCCAGTCAGAAATCTCCATGTGCTACACTTTATCGCCACAAGATGTCAGTGTTTGACTATTGCCGTATCAGACATGACATCACAAATGATTCATGGATGTCGTTTCTTTTCTTTTCTTGTCCCGTCTTTCTTTAATCATTTTCCCCAATTCCTGTGGGGCCGCTAGGGGGTGCTATACAACCAGGCGCTGTGTTGTGTTTGGAGGGGAGGGGGAGGGGAGGGGGAGGGGGGCGCATGTGTGTGTATGTGCATGTGTCCAAATGTGGGCACATCCGTCCAAACTTTGTTGCTGTCAGAACTTGACCACCCAGTTTCTCCTCATCTGACAGCATCACTGTGGCATCGCTCGCTTCTTACTCGCCTAAATCTTCCCAGCTCCTCTTTCTTCACCACCACTCCTCCTCCTCCTCCTCCTCCTCCTCTGCAGAAATGTGTACATCACCCACCCACCCCCTCCTCTTCTCCACGCTGCCATGTGTGGGCATTAAGCTCGGGCTGTTCTTTCCATTTTAGTGTGGTATTGTCAACGCATTGTTGCGTCCAATCCAGTTAAGATGCCGTGGGAATACAGTGGAAATCTCTTCGTCTCTCTCTCTCTTTTTATTCCTACACTGTCCCCCGCCCCTCCTCCTCCTCACCCCTCCCCATCTCTGGAAAGAGAGCCAGTTGCTAGGTAACAGTTAATTGTCAAGTAGTTACATGTGTTGCGATGCATCCCGAGGTTGTTGGGTCGCTGTAAGGAGTGAACAAGTAAGCAGAAATGATGGGGCTGTCGGCGGAAATCGTGTAGCGCGCCCGTTCTCTTTTTCCTTTAAAAAAAAGAGAGGAAGAGGAACAGAAAGAGGAGTGGAAAACTGGGTAAAAAGAGAGAAAAGAACAAACCCGCCGTTGCCTCAGCATGTTTTTCTTTTAACACATCCAGGGCTGCAGATGCCAAATCTATAAACGCATACTATGGTTTTATTTTTTTATTTTTTATTTTTACAAGCAGCAGGTTGCTTTAAATAACTCCTGTTGCTGGACAAGGTTTTCAGAGTAAAGGAAAGAGCGAGAGCGAGAGAGAGAGAGAGAGAGAGAGAGAGAGAGAGAGAGAGAGAGAGAGAGAGAGAGAGAGAGAGAGAGAGAGAGAGAGAAGATTGAGGGGGAGTGAGATTTTGGGGGGCTTTGATCTGCTCACCTCAGTTTTGCATCATTCCTTCCCTTCCCCTTAAATATAACTTCCCTCCCCCTCTCCCTTTTATTCTCAAACTACTTCATTTTTTCCTTGAGTCTATCAAAAAAAGAAGAAGTCCGTGTAGGGGTGGGTGTGGGGTAGGGGTGGTGGTGGGAGCAGCAGGGTGACATCAATCCAACATGATGAAAGAGTTGTTAGGAGAAGATGAAGAACAACGAGCAGACAACACGATGAAAGGAGCAGAGGCGGGAACTCAGCCCTCCGCAGCCCTCATCCCCCCCTCAATCTACGGGACCTAACAGCACGGACCGTCGCAGCTCCTGTTCCGTGCATCTAAGTGTCACAAGTACGAACAGGACGTGGCAAAAACAGCACGGCACCTGCGGACAACAAACGCAGAATACAACAACGCCAACAAGTTTGAGATTTCTTCGTTTTTTATTAATACTCAACACTTTTATTCCAAAGAGACAGAAGAATAATATTTCTCAGCACTTGTTTTCACATTGACTGTGTTTAATCTCCATATTACTAAATATTCAATCAAATTTTAAATACTCTCTTCGCACAAGTAATTTCTCTCCATACAAAAAAAAAATGCAAGGGTGAACCAGGTCGTGGTGGTATGTACATTTTTCACAATCTGTACAGCTCAGGGATGGAGTTGTTTGATCATCTGAGGCATAACACAGCAGCAGATCATCTGCCAAAGAAGGGGGTTGGGGAAGAAAACTACAAATAGTTCAATTGTGCTTCCTGTGTATCAAAGGATGA
Source organism: Thamnaconus septentrionalis (assembly GCA_009823395.1). Classification (NCBI taxonomy): domain Eukaryota; kingdom Metazoa; phylum Chordata; class Actinopteri; order Tetraodontiformes; family Monacanthidae; genus Thamnaconus; species Thamnaconus septentrionalis. The sequence continues at coordinate 4,913,795 of CM020501.1, read as the reverse complement.
CAGTGCTTTACAATTTCTTTTTTCGTTTGAAAAAGAAAAAAAAAAAGAAAAAAAGTGTGGCTCTTTGACCAAATCTCAAAGAAGATAGAAAACACACCAACAAACCCTGACTCGGCTGTGTCAAACTCTGTGAGTAAATATGCACATTATCCATGTATCCGTTGATCAATGATTGCACTTATCCTGGCCTCGAGTAGTTACAAAAAAGCTTTTAAGGGGGCGGAGCTATGAATCAAGAATCAAAGATTTATCCCAAATAGATTTATTCTCTGTGGTTTTTGTACAGCTATTATTTTTTTTTTTTTTTATCAAAAGTCCACAAGTGTGAGGTATTTACAAACTCCTCTATATTACATTTACAACAAACACGCACGCCTTCTCTCTCCCATATGAGCACACACAGAGGTAATCAAGCGTATGTATTCAGGCACATACAATGACAATAAGTGAACAGTAAGTGAAATTCACTGAGCTCTAAAAGAAAATAGAGGAGGTGAAGAAGGCCTCTCCAGAGACAACAGATGAGTTAACCAAGACCTCAACCTTGTTTAAGAGCATTTACACAGAAACTGTCAAGCAAATTGATCTTTCCATTATATTAAAAATACAAAAGCGTTTCTGTCCGTGAGATGTTTAGGTCATTTTCCCCCATTATTTTGTACCTGTAAGAATAACCCAATAGTCCTATTTTTTGACTGCTAGATTGGTGTCTTCTCTTGTACAAACGAGCACTCTCACGCACACAGTACTACATGGAGCATCAGTTACCAACAAAACTGATAAGATTTTTAAAATATTATTCAAAATACCCATTTCTGTCTGGGCTCAAAGTTAAGATTCAAAACAAAGGAAGAAAAAAGTGTGTACATGCAAGTCCTCACAAACACTGGAGAGAACCCCCCCCACCGGGTATCATACATACTGACTTGTCAAGAGATGGAATTTCTTCTTGTGTTCTGACTGGGATGTACAAAAAACTTGATATCGAACCCGATTGTGCTTTGTTATTTGAGTTTGGTTCTTGAAAATGGCCTGGCTAGAGTGACACTAAATACTGACTGAAAAAGGAGAACCGTCGTGTTGATTTTTTGGGAACAGTATCAGGAATCAAAACACCACTTCAGTGTTCACTGTAGAGCAGAGATGGCCTTCTTGTGAAAATAGAAACAGTTTAAGAGGCAGATCTGTACCAAAGGCGTTAAAAAATTCACATGTAGGTCGATGCTTATGGTAGGTTTGTTTTCATGTGTTCACACATTTTCTACACTGATAAAGCTGATTAAGTCCGCAAAAAGAGTCCTACTTGAGAGAAGAATCTTGATATCGTGAAAGAGAATCCAACCCAATGTAGGAAGGAATCGACATTAGTTAACAAGCTTAAATCATTTGCAATCTGTTTGAAGAATGTTTCATTTTGAGGAAAGAAAGTCAATGTTATGTTCACAAGAAATATGATGATAACTAGTTTGCGTGTCAGCAAAGGTAATAGGAAAAATAAGTACATTTTGGAGGGAATTTTGCTTGCAACGTGCTAGAGGAGGGAATAACAGGCAGCTTGGTCAAAGGTAACAGTATGACTGCAATAATTCTGAGGACCCTCTCCACATAAGATCTGTTGTATTTTAAGTCAGGTTAGAAAACTAAAAATAATTTTCTTTTTTTTTTTTTTTTTTTTTTTGAGTGAACCAAATCTATGCACCAATAATGTAATGCTAGGAAGGCTATGATAGACTGCCTGATGGGGGCACTGCTTTTCACTGTAGCGTTTCTAGACTGGCATGAGATTGGTGTAAAACATTTAATTGAGTGAGATACAAAAACAATTCTTTCAAACTTTCTCTTTCTCCACAAATGTATGAGTATTATAGTATTAACCCCACCAAAACAAGTTCATAACCAGCGCGTGGTAATAGCGTGGTTGTAATTATCAGCCTGCTGTGCTTTACACTCGGTGTCCCCTCATTTAAACGTGACCATTTAATACAGTAGGCTGGACTTTCAGCTGTAATCATGTATAATTAGCATGCCAGGTTGCTCATCCCACGAAAGGAAAGGGCACACTCTCATCTGAGTCCATTATGTCCCCATCCTGAGATGCTAAACTGTCTCTACAAATCGAGTCCAATGAAACATGAGTGGACGTTAAATGCAGTGCATTTAATAGACAGTTCTCAGATCATCTGCAATGCAAAAATTATATAGAGGATAGCAGGGGTGAAGGAGTGAGAAAGGAACATGTAGTTACATTATAAAGGAGGTCATACCTGATTGGGGGTTGGGGATGTTGGGGGTCGTGGGGGTGGGTTGTTTATCATGGCACTGTGGTTTGAACCCTTGTGATCCTGCTGTTGGCAACGTTCACTGTTGGAAATCTGACGAAATTCAAGTTTGCTCTGATGTAGCAAATAATTTTCCTTTTGTGTAATTCAATGATTTTTGAGAAAAACATTTTAGACTCAAGCAAAACCTAATTAAACATGTGGAGCTGCCAATAGTGTGCAGGTAAACCAACAAAGCAGACCTTGTGTGTAGAAAATCCATTAAGGCACATCCAGCTCAAAATTCAAGACCCATTTGGTACCACCAGGCAGAAAAAAAGGTGAGGAGGTGGCAAATCAGTATGATGATGTTACGTTTGCAGCTGAAAAAAAAACAACAAAACAAAACAAAAAAAAAACCACTTGTCTTTGCAAATTTATAGGTACATACAATGTACTCAGCAAGTCATGCCTTTCACATACACTTCACAGCACTCAAAAATAATAAAGTATATAAAAAAAAAATCAACATGAAGAATCAATAGCAAAGAAGAGTCCAAATTACAGGAACACTGAACAGATCCATACTGAAAACTGGTCTACTGGTGTCCTGTAACATTGGTAAGCTAGGAAAGAATCAAATACAAATATGTAACATGAACTGTTTAAATAAATGAAAGTTTAAAACAATCTAAACCCATAACACACTGGAATAATATTATCAACATTATCAGTACAATTATTGTTAGTTTACCCTGTTACTTCAACAGAAGTGTTGATTTCTCATTCATGATTGTATATCCGTTTGCTTAAAAAATGTTTGTTTTGGTGTCGAGGAGCCGCAGGAGGGAGGGAAAGACAACAAATGCGTGAAGAAAGCAGAGGCTCAAGATTGTGGGTGTTCACTTTCCCCCTTCCATCTCTCTCTATCCATCGATCCCTCCCTTCCTGTCCACCTCCCGACGCCAGGAGCTGCAAAGAGAATTGCACCGGATTTTGCCACAGTTTAGCCCGCCAACGGCCTCTCTGTGCGCCGTCCACATCCTCTCCACTGAGCGGAGTGAAAACACCTCACACCGGGCCACTCCCTGCTCACCTTCACACAGCGAGGTCATCAAGCCCGTGCCGCTTCCGTTTTACTCCCTCTGCAACTTTCTCAAAGCCACCCTCCATCTTCTTCTTCACCCACTTCATCTCCTCTCTCTCTGTCTATCTGTCTGTCTGTCTGTCTCTCTCTCTCTCTCTCTGTCCTCCTCCGACTTCACCCTCAGACGTCTGATTCAATGCTGGAGAGCTTCTCATAAACGTGTCCGTTGCTGGCTCCATTGAATGGTCTCTGTCCCTGCCCCAAACCTAGTGTGTCTCTGCCCCCGGGCAGTAACTTGCTGGCCCCGTGGTGGTTACCCATGGCCCCGCCCAACCCACCCAGACACAGCTCTTTGGGGAACCTGGGGGCCACATTGGACATCACCCCAGCTGTGGCGGACGCGGGCAAATAGGAAGTCACTCCCATGGAGCCGTGGAAGTCCCCTCCTCCTCGGCTGTTGTTGAGAAGTTGCTGCTGCTGCTGCTGTTGCTGCTGCGTCTGTGGCTTTTTGATGTAGTACGGTTTGGCACCGTGTAATAGACACTGGTCGTCGCCGAAGGTTGGGATGAAAGGGTTCTGGTTCACCTTATCTGGGTAGAGAGATTTAGACAAGGAGTAAGTCCCGATCCCTCTGCTACCACCACCACCACCACCACCACAGCCCCCACCTCCCACCAGAGCTCTATCTCTCTCCCTCAGGTCTCTTTCCCCCACTGACCGCTGATGCAACCCACCTTCGCCTCCGTGGAACAAGCTGAAGGAGGACCCTCCCTTCGCCCTGTCCCCGTCTATTCCTCCAAACATGGGAGACTCTCTTTCGCCCGAGTACCTTTCAAACATGTGAGCGTAAGGGCTGGGGCCCTCTGTAAAGCGGTCTTTGTCTTTCAAGCTCACGCTCCGGGGCTGGGGGAACTGACCCCCGACGCCTCCACCAACCCCTGCCATTCGACTTGCCCCCTCCCTCTGCAGGTCCACAAAGGTGTCATAAGAGTGCTGCCTCCTTAAGACCCTCCCACCTGGCCCTATCTTCCTGCGCTGTGTCTGAGCTGGTGCCTGGCTGGGGACTATGTTGCCGCTGCCTGAGGTGAACACCATGTTGTTGTCCTCACTGATATTGTAAAGGTTACTTGGCTGAATCTTACAGGAGTCGCAGCGTTTGCAGCTAGCAGAACTGGGCCGACTGGTTGTACCCCCAACTCCGCTAGCGGAGCACGTGCCACCTCCCCCTAAGCCTCCGCTGTGATGACACACAGTGTGGCAGTTACGACACTCCCAGTCACCCCCTGCTATGCCCCCTCCTCCTATCCCAGAACCCCCCTTTTCCCAACAGGTGTGGGCCTGCTGCCCGGCTGAGCTAAGTCCACCTTTACCTTCTGGCTTTTTGCCTTTACCTTTCAGGAAGTCGTCAACAGGTACTAAGCTTTTACAGATACCGCCACCGCTACCACCGCCCACACCACTTCCTCCACTTCCACCCTCTTGCTCCCACTTGGCCTTGCCCTCCTTGGAGCGGAACTGGTCCGCATAGAAGTCCCTCATGTTCTCTTTGTCCTTGCGGAACAAGTAAGGTGAAGAATTACCCCCTCCTCCTCCCCTTTTCCGCTCCAGGGGAGGTGAGACCGTGCGGTGTGCCTGGGGCCCATGTGGGAAGTGGTGGTGGACGGTATGGTGGTGGGGTCTCCTTCTCAAGCCGCTCAGCTCTATCTCGTCCTGCTCCCGTCTGCACTTGGCTGAGGCTGGCCTCTTTTTCAGGCTGTCCCTGAACTGCTTACGGCGCTTGTTGTTGCCCTCCAGGTTTCCGTAGGTGACAGTGTGCGTGGAGATATCCGACACGTCAGAGCGAATGTTCCCATCGTCACCCCCTGAGCCTCCCCCGCCCCCACCACAGTATCTTTCGTGACCCCCGATGAGCCCCGTACTGGATGCACCTCCTTTGAAAGAAAACCTGCCGTACACATTGCTTCCTTTGAACCCACCCTGGTTGGACTCCGCAGGGGGGTGGCCAGCGATCAGGTCAAATTTACTGGTGTTCCTGTGAGTCATAGAGGGGCGTGGCTGGGTGGTGAAAATGGGTGCTACCCCTCCCCCTAAACTGTCACAATCGAACATGCCCCCGTCCAACGAGCTAGTGCTGCCTAAGCTACGCGGCCTGTTAGGTGGGGGGCCGGACATACCCAGAGCCGAGGCCGGGTGGTGGTGCAGGTAATGGTCCTGGTACACGTTGCTGTCCTTCAGGGGCAAGTTGCCAAAAGTTCTCTCCACCTCATTGATGTAATCACTGAACATGTTGTCCTCCTGCATATAGGGCGGCGCCGACTTACAGTCTCCAGGGTGACCCACCAAACTGCGTCGTTGCTCCTGGATATCATAAATGGCAGAGCTGCGTCCACTGTGGCTATATTCCAAAGCGGCATGGGGAGAGCCATTAATGCCCGGGACCGCGGTCATGTCCTTGGCAGTGCGGAGCAACCGCAAGATGTTGGAGTGGGTGTTGTTCATGTTTTTCTTCATGGTGGCCGAGGGTGAGTCTGTGGCTGACTTGTTTTCCTCGATTTGCACTCCGTGGATGCAGCTGTAGATACCCTGGAGTGTGAAAATTACAAGAAAAAGGGAGGTAGAGAGAGAAAGAGAGGGTGAGACATGCCATGGGAGGAAGAGAGAACAAGGGTGAAAGAGGCGAAGTATGAGTGGGACATAAAAACAAGAGGGAAATATGTAGTCAGAAATCATGGGCCAGAGAGGGTTTCATGTTTGTCATATTTGACACATAAACAGAGGTACACACAGAGACAGACAAAAGCAAAAGAGGTTAATAATATACCGCCTTCACTCTGATGGTCCCCCTTTTTTTCATACACTCTCACACAGTATTAAAGGCTCAGTTCATAAATGGGTTGTCTCAGAAGAACACTGTGGCCTTCTACTGCTGCAGAGTTACACTCTACCTTGGACATAGACCAAGGGGGAATGAAAGAGGTGCTGAGAGCTCATAATTTTGACCACCAGTCGCAATGGTTCATCAATGCCAATCATTCTGATCATGCTGACAGTGATGCCACGAGCATTATTTCACTCATTGCAGGAAAAATAAATGTGACAAATGCGCTAGACACATGCGTGTCACATGATCTATTTATATGACCCCTTGTCTTTGTGTTTTTTGAGTCTGTTTACAGTGGGTGGGCTAGGCGGGTGGGCTATTATAAAGAAAATTCAGACAAGCGTGTTCAATTGAAGGCTGGGGGAATCGGTGATTGAGGCGACAGCCAAATCTGAAAGGTCGAGGACACACTATCCAAAAGCGAGTGCAGGCTAACACTCCTCAAAGGCCTCAACTTGTCAGAAACAGTTTCTGTCTGTCTCTTTGCCACTCTCTAAATTGCTGAGCTACATTCGTCTGTGTAGATTGTCAAGTTGTTTTCCTTTTTGTTCTGATTCTCCCCCTTTGTCTGTTGTGTCTGTGTTGAGTAGCAGCAGTTCCATTGGCATGTGCGGTGTTTGTCACCTATACACCTATACCACAGCTGCTAGAAGGGCAGCAGGACAGGGGTTGTTGGCCCAATAATGGGTCTGTTCTTTCTACTGTAGCTCCAGTGTGTTTGGGTAAGGTACAGTACACTTGGACAGCTTTGAGTCACGGGCCACCACGGTGCACAGTACACAGACTCTGTTTCAGCAGAATTTAATTATTAAATTAGCTATTGTAAAAAAACAGTGGGCTATGATTTTCTTGTCAAGGTTGACGCTGGGCGCAACAAAATGTTCCAGTTGCTTTCAGTACCTTTATTATCACTCTCAGATCAAGATTAACAAAAGGTTTGTCTCAAAAATAAAAGAAATACAAATCCCAATGTGCAGATGTGTAATATTTTGTGTATGTACCACTGCACTGGTGTTTTAAGGTTGTTCTTATGCCAGTTAGCTTATGTACTTACTAATTAAATATTTAAACACCATAAAAAGCCTAATTCAAACTCTTCGTAAAGGTTTTTGTAATTCACATTTTTACCTTGGACGCAAACCATAAACCTTCAACCTGCTACACATTAAAACGTTGAGGCAAGGCAAAGCTTGAGAGGTGATTGGTCAAACATTCTGTCAATATACAAGTAGTCCAATCTTATGTTTCACTACCAGTTGAGCCACTTAGCTACAGCTCATAGTTTCTTTCCCATTGGCACAAGGGGCAACAGTAGCAACACTAATCTATTCCATTTTTCCATTTTACCTTAGAAGTTGGGTTTTTCAAGTTTCTAACCTTTAATGTGTTGAGAAATTCCACCTTAAGTTGTAATTTTAGACAGAAAAGGTAGAGAGAGAGCTTCAACATTTCTTGAGTTCACATCAGGCATGGTTGCTCCCACTACAAGCTCTGAGTTAAAGCCAACCATCTTCCCCAACCAAACTGATTTTCTGATGAAACACCATTTCTAAACTCTTGCAGAGGTAATCAGTAAAACATGTTGTCCACGTGGAATAGCCTTCATCGGTCTTCTTGTTTAGTCAGAGGTAAAAGGAAGATGGCTGGTTATGAAATTCTTGCTAATCCTAATCCTTTCTTTTTAGAATTTTAGCGAGATGGAGGAACAAAATTTCAGACTCGACTCCAGCTGCATTGAGAGGTAAATATACCTCCAAATAGAAAAAAGAACATTTTATTATTTCATTCTTTTTATTCATTTATTGACCTTTGGAATTGTACTATGAATTCTCAGACACTGCTTTCGCAGTATTTACTGCTGTGTAGCTTTTGCCTTTGTTGCTCTGTAGCTCAAAGCCTCCCGACTCTCGACTGCACGGACTAAATAAGCCACAGGTAAATCAGGTGAATCATCACATTCCCCTGACGGACTCGATACACTTCAACCACAACCGCTGCTCTGATCTTTCTGTCAGGAGACAAAAGGTCAGACCTAAAATAAAACGCACTCACTCTGCTGATAGAGAAGGTGAACCCGGGCTCTCCGGAGCACACGCCCATGAAGCAGAAACGCAGCTGCCAGTAGAACAAATGTTCACAGATGAAGGTGATTAATGACAGAACCATGGCTGCCCCCAGCATGTAGAACACCCCCGCCATGTTGTCCACGTCCAGCTGACTGCTCATCACCTCGTTCTTCTCGTTGTGGCAGATGCCGGTGAGCCACAGGGCCTCCAGCTCCTCCATCTCACCTGATAGGAGGAAGAGAAGCAGACGCACAGGTTATGGCACGATGCAGTTTCCCCTCTTTTGTGCCTTGGGTGAGTTTATTTTTATTTTTATTTATTTTTTTGCCCCGTCTGCGTCTGAACCTTCAAGTGTGTGCTCAAAGAGAAAGGACCCGTTGTTTGTATGGGACCAGTGGCCAAAAACAGCTCAGGTCTCACATACGTGGAACAAATGTCATGTTGCGTTATTTTGACGCAAGATACTCCCTGAGGATCATCCTCATTAGGAAGTGCTTATGCAAGGCTATCCTTTCCTTGTTGTCGGGGGCGGGACGAGGAGGGAAGGGGGAAATGCCTGCCGGGACTTGACGGTCTTCGGGGAGGAAGTGTGTGTGTGATCATGTGATGAGTATTTTGGCCCTACAACCCTCCTCATTTCACATCACTGGGGGATGTGCTGCGGGGGGAATGCGTCCAAAGAGATTTGCTTCATCTACACCGATGGTTCTTTATTTTTTATTTGTGTGTGTTGGTGAGAGTGATACAAGAGGCTGCATATTTCCTTTGCAAAACACCAAATGGGTATGTTGGCGTGTATTTGTCAAGTAGGTTTGATGTGAGCAGAGCAGCGAAATTAAGGCATCTTCGCCTCCAACGTCATTGAGTGGCACGGCAGAGGGTTCTGAGAGTAAATCTCAACAACTTTGTTTTTAAAAAACAATTGGAGAGTCGTTTTCACCAGGCAACACAAAAGTGTTCAATCACGTGCAACAATACAGACAAAAGAGAACGAGTATGCAATTTGTGAATTGAGCTTCAAAAGGATTTTCCACCTGGTAAGAGTCAAAAAGAAAATTAAAGTGCATCATGTGACAAAATGATTTTAGTCTTTCTGAAAGAATTATGGGGGAGAGAGAGAGAGAAATATGTACAGTGCCTAAATGTCAAGGCATTATTTGCAAATTTTGTGACAAACAAGGAAAGAAAACACACATTAGTAAGTTGCACAATTGCAAAAGTTGAATGGAATCTGCATTATGAACCAAATCGATGAGAACCAATCTGCACATAATTCTGAAGCGGTGCCAAAGAGTCAACTCCGACCCCATCGATCCCTCTTTTCAGCCTCGTGTCAACAACACTGACATAATAGCCATATGCGGTGCTACACCTCACAGCACTGAGACCTGATTGAGTCGCGATGCAGATTGATTAAGAACTGTAACTGCCTCCATGAGCAAAATCTATACTGTAATTGAAATCTATATTATTTTAATTATTCTCTCCTTCTGATCCCGGCTCCTTTCCGACAAACTGCCCCTCCCAGGTCTCCAGCATCCAGCTGCGATGTTCAACCTCCGGCCATCTCACCCATCTGCATTCGGTGCACAGTGGTTTCTGCCGTCCCTGAACCTTTTCCTCAGCGTGGATGACTTACGTCGTGTTCAAACATGCTCCCTTAAGAAGATGTGACACATATGAGCCAGCATCGATGAGTCTGGTCCCTTAACAGGAGCTAACATATGTGTCCTGACAGCAAAAACAATCTACATAACATGTAATGAGAAGGAATGCTTTATGTGTCTCATGACATAGAAGATAAGACCTTCTATCCGTTTAGTAAATATGTGCAGACACGCTCTCCGACCTCCAGGGGAACACGCTCACGTCGGCTTAATGCCACAAACACAGGCTGTGCTAAGATCTGAGTTGCTTTGGCTGCAGTGGATCTAGCACTAGGTGAACGTTCTCCCTGACCGACCCTTTCATCCACCACACGGCGTGATGGAATGTGATGGTATGTTGTGGAAAGTGTGTCATCATAATAAACAACATTATCTGACAGCTCACCAGCAGTATGGAGCAGTCTATATAGGCGCTTCCCTGAGAGACAAGTGCATTTAAGTGCTCGAAGTCAAAGTGCAGCACAGCTATAGCCAGGGATTCCAGGCGGAACATTTACAACAACCTCTCAAGTTATCTCACACATCCATCAGAAGAAAAGTGTTTGGAAAGGAGAGGCTAAAGTTGTTAAGCGCTTGGAAACCAAGGTGTACCAATAAGATTTGTTACCGCTAGTTTTTAGCCAGAGGCTGGACCTTGAGGCTGCCCAACTGTGCGAAGAACAACAATAAAATGAGCTGCAGTTGGAGTGGGGTTCAAGATTAAAAAGTGTCTCAAAATGTTCTCAACTGGAGGTTGGCAGATCGGATCATCACTGACATTTTAAATTTGGGGAAAAAAACATCTGTCTGGCGGCATCTCTATCCTTTTACTGGCAGCATGATTTTAATTTTGTCAAATGTCAGAAAGAGGCTTGACTGAGCTGAATAATTCGGAAACATTTACTTACATGTCAACATTTCAAATACCAAAGTCATACCAGAGAAGAAAAGCACTGTCATCCAGATTTTGGTTGCCAAGATTGAGTCAAATCTGGGGCATATTCGCCACCTGTCTATCAATTTAGCAAATCAAAACCTGCTGAGAAATTAAATTCCTTTAGTCCATTTTCTTCATTTTTAAAGTATAAATATATAGATACTTTTAAAACTAAAGGAACATGAGATCCAAACATGGAGTTTCTGTCACATGTCATACCAGCTGCAGAAAATTGTGAAAATCTTGATAAATATTGAAAACACACATGAGTGCAATTCATCTATGCAATTAATACATTAATTGCAGTGGAGCTTGTGACTTGGAAAAGGTTAGAACACACCCCTTTTATCTTGAGCAACAACAACATGCTGAACTTGAGGCTCAGTTCAGATTTTAGAATGGCACAGCGCCACCTTCATGTTAGGCGATGCAAAAGTGTTTTCAATTTGCTCGCTCTCTTCTTAATAAAATTTCTTCTCAAGCAGGACCTCACTAGTGGGCAGGACCAACCAAAGCAGGGCCATACCTACAGCACACCCAAACCATCTTGCCCGTGAGAATCCACCTCCTCCGTATAGGAATGTTTGGATGACAAAGTGCTGCTGTCGTCAGAGACTACTACCATATATTAAATAATAATGCTGGGCCCACAATGCCACATTCATATTTATTCTGCAAGGACACTTGTGCTCCTTATAAAAACTTGAAGCACATATGCCGTCCTTGCACATCACTTATTAGCCATTAGAGGTGGTAAAGGCCTTCAATTTTTTATAAAATTTAAAAACTAATACTAATAATAAAAAAAAATACTTTTAACTTTTTAACTTAGACACTTGCTCTTCCTTTCTTTGTGACTATCTGAAAGAAAAACAAAACAAAAACTTAAATTTAACACAGAAAAAGCCAGGACTTTTACTTATTTTTACTTATCTAAAAAACAATAGTTATACTAAACATAAACATACATAATTACAGATGAATTTAACTTCTGTTGTCTTACCCTTTCAATTGTTAGCACTGCCTTAAGTTTTCTGTTTCGTGCTGCTTTTTTAAGTTGTTATATATCTTTAGTTGCTATCCTGAATGTAGTATGTTTTTTTTTTTTCTTTACTTTACTTTACTTCAAACTTTGGGCCTGATTGAAGTTCTCACCATCTCCAAAGAGCATGAGGATGGCCAGATCCACAGCTCTTTTCCAGCCTGAGTCTTTCTGGATGGCGATGCCGTAGCCTGTGGTAGCGAACACTTTGCCGCTCCCAATGGTGACCAGCTTGCAGCCCTCATCTCGGCCCGCCATGTAATTTAGCACTGCGGCGTCGTAGATGAAGGCGTCCAGTTTGCTGCATGGGGCGACAGAGGTGTTTCAGAAAACATTCAGGTTTTTACTTCAAATGCTGTAAAATGAAATGTACCTGATCACTGGGTGATATTTCCATTATACTATTTCATTATCGGTTTAAGAGATTTAAGGACATATAGAAAATTATTTGCATTGTGAGTGAAGAATCAAAACCACCTCTCTCTTCACATTCTTATCATGATTGAAAAGCTGAATGAACCTGGTCACAATTATGGAGGAATTATAAAACAAAGATCACCAGCTTTTTCATTGTCATAATAGTACTCAAATTAAATATTCCACAAAAGGGCCACTTCACGCAAATGTCTTGGCACCATTCAGTCATTTTTTTGGAACTCTACTCTCCATTGCTAAATGGAATGATTGTCAGTGCACATGGCGCTCTGCTGGGTGCTGATTAAAGGACTAGCAGATTAACATTTCATGAAAGCACATGGACTCAAAGGGCAAAAAGCATTTTTCTTTTGGCTAAAATGAAAATTCATTCATTCATTTCCTGTCTTGTTTTGAATGATACAGAGTGAGATTCAAGTGCTGGGCAAGAACTTTTTAATAACGTGTACAGAGTAAAAAACACATACATTTCCTTAACTACCCCAGAAGATGATGGTGCTGCAGTTGCGCAGGCTTGCAGAGCAGTGGCAAAGATTGCCTGCACTTGCTTAGCACTCTATCACATTAATCTGTGGACACTGTCCTATTCTATTGTTTCCAATTGAAGCTCCACCTGAGATCTACAGCCTACAGCTTGGTGTCAAACAGCCCAATTTTAGACCTTTGAGCCACTTAGCGTGAACTTCCCCCAACGTCAAAAGTATGCGTCTGCTATCTGTCCTTAATTATTCAGCAAAGATTGATGGAAATGTCAGAAGACAAGCAGACGGCGCAAATACGGCTCTCACAGCAAAGCTGAGGCTTCGCTGCTATTCTGGGCGCCAGTGGCAGGAAGACACACACAGCTTCAGCAGCTGCCCGCCCACATTGCCCAGAATGCTCCCTTCTTCCTCTCCTTCTGCCTTTGTCATCTTTTTCTCTCTGTTGCATCAGTGCGGGACCTCACAGATCCACAGCGCCGTCTCCTTTTTCTTCTCCCAGCGGAGTTTGTTTCCCCCGCCTCCCTTGTTTCCTTCACACCCCTCCAGCCCGCCCCCTCAACTCCCCCAGCCTCCCTCCGGTCTGCCTCCCCTCCTCACCCGTTCTTCAGACTGTACAGCGCCTCATCTACATTCTTTTGGTGGAAGCTCGTCATGTACGCGTGCATGTCCCGGTAGTTGTTGCGGATGTTGCGCTCTGTACTCCCGTTGGGCACCGTTCCGAAGCGGAAAGGTGGCGAGAATTCGTTGGGCTTCTGGAACTGTAGTGGGGGGAGAGGAAGAACATAGAGATCAACGTGAGAGAAGTGGTCATTAACATGTGCAAGGCAGTGAGCTGCATCAAATAGCTTTTAATGCACCGATGAGCAGGAGGCCGGCCTGTGGTTTAGCAAACTAAAAAATTAAGGAAATGCTGAGGAGAAAAAAATGGCACAATCAACAGCAACAACCCTGAACCTTTCTGGGACGGCATCTGTCTTTGAAACCTCTAAAATAAAGACCTTAGCAATCAATCTACTTATCACTGGGTCAGTAAAATGTCACAAAAAACAATAAATTAAAAATGTTTACAGATGTACTAAAAAGAAACATTTCAAGTTTACATTAAAATGGAAGAAAATAAACTCTTTTGTTCTAGCAGACACTTAAATGTCAGCTATTGTCAGCTATTGATGTCTAGATTGATGACTTTAAAAGTCCATATACTAGATTAGGGAATATAGAAATGCGGTTAAGAAAGATTCCATAAAAAAAAAAAAATCAACTACTTCCATCTCGGCACAGCTAAGTGCTTCCTGCACTTCTTCTGGATATTAATAAGTTCAAGCTTTGGAACATGGAAAAAAAAAAGGCAATTTAAAAACATCATCCTGGGCTTTAAGAACTGAGATGGGTATTTTTCACAGGCTATTAACCAAATCAGTTATTCTCTCACCCAGAGGGGCTCCAAAGGCAGTGCAGGGTGACATATACAGAGGATGCAAAATATGCAACAAAAAAACTTTCACTTTGACAAAAACTGAAGACAGTAATAATTTAAAGACAGGCGACACGGTGGTGCAAGTTCTCCCTGCGTTTGCCAGGATTCTCTCTGGCTTCCTCCCACAGTCCAAAAACACACAACTGGGAACTCTAAATTGCAGGTGTGTATGGCAGTGTGAATGGTTGTTTGTCTGTCTATGTGGCCCGGCGATGAACTGGCAACCTGCACAGTGAGTACCTGGGTAAAAATGAGGGATGGATGGATGAATGGATGGATGGATATAAACACTTAAATGTACCTCACAGTGTCTCTTACTAAAAGTTGTGTTCAAATTAAGACATTTTTTAAAACACAATATAAGCATAAAGCCCTCTTCACTTCACAATGACTTCATAGAAAATATCAAAAGAACTATTTTGAACACATAGTCCTCACTTTTCCTCACTTTGTTCTCAGTAGTTAAATAAAGATTAAGACTGTATATAATTCATTTCAGCAGACTGGTTATTCTGAGGTGCAGCCTGCAGCGTACACCTGCTCGCCCCCCTCGCCCCACACACCCCCACCGCCCCTCCCCCTTCCGCCCCTCAAATTGCTTAATTTTCAAACCTTTTTGTCCGACAGGCCTGACACCTGGTCTACGTACTCCTCCTGGATCATGAAGGCGGCCAGGTTGGCAGTGTAGGAGGCCAGGAAGATGACAGCGAAGAAGGCCCACACCGACACCATAATCTTACTGGTGGTACCTTTGGGGTTCTGCACTGGGACGGAGTTGTTGAAAACCAGACCCCAGAGCAGCCACACGGCCTTGCCGATGGTGAAGGAGGGACCACCCGGCTCTGCCAGGTCCAGAGTGAATAACAAAAGAGGGAAGGAGGAGAAAAAAATTAAAAGAAAGAAAAAGAACATTTAAACGTCTCAATTACTACCTCACTTTGTCTGCATTTACTCATCATCGCCACCACGTGAGGACCTCTTGATGACTGAGGGAAACAAGGTCCAGAGTAACGGACTCAGAATTCCGATTTACCTATGACATCGGAATTCTGATTTGGAAATGATGTCACATGCCGGCTAGCAAGTCATTGCATGCATTGTCAGGTTAATACCTTTAAACATCAAGACAAGACTAATAATGTACAAGTAAAAGTGTCTTGATTCTGTCAGTGAGCCTCCAACTATCAGAAAAGTCCATCCAAACCCATGGTTCTAAAAAACAAAAACAACCCAACCCCCCTCCAGACCCAGGCCCACCTCTTTGCAGCCTGTCCTTTTCAAATCAGTGTTAGCAGGAGGCGAAAACCATGCTTTTGCGCCGCAGGCTGTGAACAGACGGCTCAACGTGCTGTTTTCTAAAGATCTGTAATTTTTCTCTTGAGATAATTGCTGGTATAAAGCTGCTCCCCTCGAGAAACCCACTGAAAAATAAAACGGGCATAATAGGAAACCTTAAATTCACACGGCTAGCCAGTTAAACTCTGCTCTCTCAGTTGCTTCAGATCCTTTGAGTTTCCCCATTTAGTCTTTCCACTCAAGAAGTTGCTTGAAGTATCTCGACTCAGAGCAGAGAGTGTGACTTCCGAGCGGCAATGCAAACGCAGCAGTATTCCCTTCATTGTGATGTTTCAGCGGCAGGATGAATCTCCAGCATGTCGTACACCACGATGGTCCCGCTGTGACAACCCGCTGTTACAGACCGACTCTGCTCCACCTACCGCCACGGCACCATGACAAGGTAGCAGTGGGCAAACACGACCTACTGTTGCTCTGTCACAGACGCTCGCCGCGCATGTGGCAGGCTACAATTATGCTGCAGCTGGAGCAGCAGCAGCAGCAGCAGCAGCGGCGTAGGACAACAGCCTTACATAACTTTAATATTAAACCGCACAGCCACCGCGCTGTTACTGTGACAGGGAAAGAAATCTCTGGGAAACAATTTGCTGGGAAGCGTAACTCACAAGCACAGTCTACTGTTCTCCTCCCTGGATGAACAGGCTGTAAACAACACTGGGACAGCCACCTCATTTTACTGTGGTGACTCCAGCTGTCTCAAACCCTGAGAGTCATCCAGTGCGGACGAGTCACGTTGATTCACACCGTCAGGCAGCACCAAGCCTGCTCATACGTGTATTTCATGGTGGGTGTGGCGGTGGGTTGAACCCATCCAATAATCCAAACCAGCCACCAGAACCCCCCCAAAAGTTTGGACACACCTTCTCATGCAATTTTTTTTTTTTTTATCTTTACCACTTTGTACACTGCAGATAGATACTGAAGACATCAAGTATATGAGCAAGATATATGTAATTATGCATCAAAGAAAAACCATGTTAAATAACTCTAAATATGCTTTTTATGAAAGGTGGCTATTTTGTATATATATATTTATATATATATGTTTATAGATAAAAATAAATAGATAAATAATTCTATAAATACTGTACATATAATTATATAAATACTGTACATATAAACATCTATCTGTCTATCTATCTATCTATCAAGTTCTGCCCTTAAGCCTGGCACACATTTGCCCAGCACGCCGATAGAACCACGTACTCGCGTACCTACAACAGCTCAAGCTGCCGAGGTGCTGCGGTGGAGCACTGTGGACGCTTTAATACTGGCACATTAACAGAAGACGCCGCAGCGCAGGAATGAAGTGGTCTCAGGTCATTGAGTGAGAGTCAATGATCCTCGACTCTGAGAGAGAGGCTCAGTCAGAGTGGCTGCGGACAGGCACTCCCAGACGCTACGTAAAGACTCCACCTGTTTGAGGCCGTTATGGATTGATTTGGTCTGAGTGTTAAGTGTGTGTTTGTGCGTGTGTGTGTGTGTGTGTGTGTGTGTGTGTGTGTGTGTGTGTGTGTGTGTGTGTGTGTGTGTGTGTGTGTGCGGCGCTCTCACCTCGCCCGTCCGCCAGACATCGATTGTAACCCACTGGGCTAAAGTACTCGAACACAAAGACGGCCACAGCCGACACGATGAGCAGCATCACAAACATCATCACCCACACGTCAGCGCTGAAGGGCTCTGGACACGTGAGCAGAGACAGAGGAAACATCGGCAGAAAGGGAAGCCAGTTGATTAGCGTGAAGAGGTAGATAAAATTAAGCCGGTGGCACAACAGGATTTTTTTTTTTTGGTCTCTGATGATACGTGTGATTATTTCCCCCCCTGCTGAGGATTTGTTCTGAGTCTGTGTCAACACTTTTCAGGGAAGAAGGTCAGAAGCTACTCTGTTGGAGATCAGTGACGAGACCTCCGCAGCCCCCCCTGCCCCCCCGTGCTTCAGTTTAGCATTAAAAGGACAATTTCCCATTACTTGAAATGTCAACTCTTTACACATTTTTTTTCCCACAGAAGAATTTGCAGACTATCGAGCTCCCTGAGAATCTGAATGAAACCAGAACAAGTTCATATGCATTCCAGATTATTCAGATTCTAGACCAGGTGTGGGCAAATTTACGGCCCGGGGGTCACATGCAACCCGTGAAGCTTTTCAATCCGGCCCGCCGACCTAATAGAAATTATATTAATAGTAAATGAGTAATAAAATAGCTGTATTTCATCCATTTTTTCAGTGTTTTAAGAGTCATTTCAACAAAGAATGTGGGGCTTCAAAGACACTGATTTGGTTGCAACGCTTTTGTTATTTTCAATTGAAATGAAATTTCTACATATCCCAGGATACATTTTTTCTTATGAGGTGGCTCACCAAAACACTCCATCCATCCGCTCCTGTTCCAGCCCCTCTGTCAAATTTTAGAACCCACTGTGGCCCCGCCAGTCAAACAGTTTGCCCACCCCTGGTCTAGATACATAAATATTTCAACGTGACTGAAACCAGCTGAAAACCGGTTGATATGGGGAGGCGGCCGCTCACCTAGGAAGGCAGAGGGGGAGACGGTCCCGTTGCTGCGGGACACCATGACGCTGATCCCCGTCTCGATGAAGGGCACGGAGAAGTCTATGACCTCTGACCTCTCCTCGTTAATGGTGAGCGACCCCACGGCCATGTGGGCGTTCTTCAACACCACCTGGAGGGTCGGGGGGAGGAGGACTCATCAGCGCGCCGTGATCTTTGCAGGTATTTAAACTGTTATTTTGGGAGGGAACAGGAGGGTTACTGCCGCGCTGCGTCTGCGATCGACCCCCACCGAGCTGCTTCCCCCTGCGAGCGCGCTCAGGTATATTTAGAGCCGAGCGTTTGGCGCCTCGGGCCTTGAATAAGAGTGGAGCGAAAAAAAAACAAAAAAAAACCAGGGATGTGTATGTTTGGCTGAGTGAGCACGAGCCATTGCCATCAACCCCCGTCCTCCTTCCCTTGACTGTTACATTTATTCGCTGAGGCCTGCGATCCTCCCGTTCTCTCTGTTCTCTGCCATGTTTCCCCCTCTAGTTTGTTAAATGAAATCATTAACTGCGTATTTGGGCGGCTGCATCCATGCACGCCTGCACGCACGTGCTCTGTTGATTTCAGTAATTTCACATTGACTAGTGGAGATGCACGTCATTGCACGTTAAAGGTCCAGTGGGCAAGATTTGGCTTGATTTATCATTTTTATATTGATAAAAGCTTAACATACTGGACATTTATACATTAATGAAAGTGTAAAATCGCAGTACAATAAAAGTGACTTGGTTTTCCTTCTCTTAGAATGGTTCTCATATAAAGTATACAGAGTATATAAGAACACATTTAGAGCAATAAGGGTCTTGCTCCTAGTTAGTTGCCATCTTGCACCACCATTTTTTACCTGACAGTGAAACGCACTCTCAGGCTGGCTTCCTTAAAGATTTTACACTCTGGACCTTCAAGCCTGCACTTCCAAACTGGCCCACAGAACCAGGGTTGCTTGCTTGGTTATTGAGTAAAACATCAAGTGAATTCGTAAGGAGGTGGAGGGGGTGCATTGTGGTGGATGTCTAGATTTTAATGTGTGCACAAGAGAATGGAGCTGTTCCCCGAGGCTGCTTCTTCTTCTTCTTCTTCTTCTTCTTCTTCTTCTTTGCCTCCTTTCCAACAGCGTTCAGTCTCCCTGCGTCTATTTCTCTCCCGTCTCTGATTAAGAGCCTCATTGTCCTACCACAGTTTCGGAGGAACAGTTCGCAACTCCACCTCAGGCCACGCTGTGGTGCGAACTAGCGCTCGGTAGCCGCCGAACACAGCGAGAAGCTTTGCTTGAAAGGCAAATTCAGACCAGCACAATTAACCCTATCGCAAAGATAAACTTCTAAAGGCAGCTTTAGCCCCGCGACTCTTTTCGCATGAATTTATATGCGTGTCAGACTGGCGTTTGACGTGTGAATTAAGAAATAAAACTGTAAGGAGCCTGAGCGGGAAATATGCAGAGAAGAAGTGCAGGGTTGAAGAGTGCTGGATAGCACCCTTGAGCAAAATGAATATGCATAAAATATAAAATAATAACATTTAGGTATTGGATTTTCATTAAACTGGGCATTTAAATTGAATTAGTGTTTGTCTTTGCCCAACGAAACATGCTAAGCTCAGGAAAAAAGATACAAGTTATGTTGAATTTCGTTTCCTTTACGTTACAGTTGCACACAATTACTTTAAAAACTCAAAAAAATGAATGCGATGATAGATAGATAGATAGATAGATAGATAGATAGATAGATAGATAGATAGACAGATGGATAGACATTGCTTGTTGCACTGGATTAAACATAAAGATCGGTATCCTATGGGACCTTCAACAATGTCTTTTTTATTCACCATGTCCCTGTTGGAATAATAATTGTTTGCTTACATTCTTAGTAACACTATACAAACTATGACACTTTAACAGCTTCAATAATGACAACGTTTATCAATTCCAGTGACTAATAATAAGATAGAATGCGCTCACCTCTCCGACCATGCCATTCCACGTCCCGTTGACCTTCTTGCCGTGTTTGCCGTTGGTGACCAAATAGAGGTCGTAAGTGAACTTTACCTCCTTGGCGATCTTCTTGAGGATGTCGATACAGAAACCTTTACAGCAACGCTTGATGTAAATCCCTGAATCACCTGTATGATTGCTGATGGGCGGAGCAGAATGGAGGAGGGCAGAGGGATGGAAGCAGAGCATCGGGGGGAAACAGTTATTTGGGGCAGCGTGATGGGTTCCCATGTTGTGATCATCAGGGATGAAAAGTCTCAGCAGGTGGGCACAGGACAGAGAAGCAACAGCAGACTGGCTCATAGCGGGACTAAATTAAGCAGGGAGAGAAAGAAGATTTTCTTGTCTTATGACATGAAAGAGAATTTTTTTGATGAGGAACAAAGCCCATTGAAATGCCTTATTTATTTTTTTTTTTGCCTTGTTTAATGTTTCCTGAGAATCACACATTTTTGCATGTAACGACTTGAGGCAGATAAGATAAAGAAAAATCTAGAGGGTGGATCGTTGTATTAACATTTTCAGGTTCAATGTTCTGCAAAATTCTATTCACTGATGTTCTGTGATACATGACATTTGCAGAAATGAAATACAGCATCAGTTTTAGGAGGAAGATCAGCTTTTTTTTTTATTAAAGCATAAAAAGAAGGAAAAGGAAATAAAAAGATACAATAATAAAAATATGTAAGCCTAATACTCAAAGAAAAAACAACAACAACAAAAACAAATGTCCACAACTTAAATAGCTTAATGGCTAACTGACAATATTGGACCTTTTACATACAGTCAAACGTTTGGGGAGACCTTCTCATTTGATCATTTTTTCTTTCATTTTAATGACTATTTACATAGACTCTCACTTCAGAAAGAAGAAGTGAGAGAAGGTGTGTCCAAGCTTCAGACTGGTGGTGTATCTGGCCTAAGATAATTTCCACTCAGATTGTAAAACTACCAAATAATAATCAATCACTCAGGGCAAATCAGTGAACAACACTGCGCTTTCAGTGCGTAATAACATTAGTTGAACTCAAAGTGTTTTTCAACAAAATTATGGCTACAACACCAGGTAGCTGATTAACATCCATTACAACAGCAGTGCCCATTTACACACATCACACATAGACAGGCTGCACCACCTCACGCTGTTAAATCCTGTTCTGACAGCAGGAACTAAGTCCCCTCATCCCGTCCATCAGGGTGTTAACCAGGGAGTTGAGGTAAAAAAAAAAAAAAAAAATCATTCGAAACATGCAATTGATGTACTGACTGGCAATAATAAATACTATCAATAATAAATATTCATCATTGGTAAATATTAGACTTATTTAGGACTGAATGGCCTCTGTGGTTGTTTGTGACGATGACACAAACAGACAAGCAAAGGGGGAAGGAAAGGAGGGAGGTGTGTGTGTGTGTGTGTGTGTGTGTGTGTGTGTGTGTGTGTGTGTGTGTGTGTGTGTGTGTGTGTGAGGATGGTGCTGGGGGTTAGAGTGGGACAGAGAGAGAGAGAGAGAGAGAGAGAGAGAGAGAGAGAGATGACATGGTGAAAGATCAGTCAATGAAAGAACGCAGTGAGCCAGAAGATGTAGGCTGGCCTCGGGAGACTCAGGTAGGGCAGGCGGACACGAGGAGGCCACTACAGGAATTTCATCACCGAAAACCCCCTGGAGCAGCGGACGGCAACAGGGTCAGAGGGACGATCCGGAGATGGCGGGAATTATCGAGTGAAACAATCGTCTAGTTTAACAGCCGCAGAGGCAAACAGAGGCTGAAGGGTTGTCCTGGGGGGGTCGAGGTTGTTGGGGTGGGGTGGGGGGGGACTGGAGGGCAGATAAAGGACACGCTCACTTTGCAGTGTACGTCAAAAACTGCAACGAGGGGAATAAATTGTTTCCGTTCCTCTTCGGGAGCTGCTGTAGTAGCTGGCTCACATCAGACAGATTTGCATAATATACGACGCTGCTGCTGCTGCTGCTACTGGAGGAGGACTGCGTCTGCTACACATGGTGACAAGTTGCCGCAACCAAAAAAATAAATAAATAAAAATAAAGAAAGTGTGAATGTGCGAGAAGGTTTACGCTGCATGCGGGGATCTTTTAAATATCTTCATCAGTACGAATATTTACACCCAATAGCAAGACTCAGCGTTTTTTCCTCCAGACAAACCCGCAAATGGACCCGCCCGACCACGGAATCGTCGCTCGGTCCCCACCTGAGTTTTAGCTGCTTGCGGCAGGGCACGGTGTTCCGCATGCAGGTGCCGCTGAGCGGGTCCACGTCCTCCACGATGACGAACGGCGCCTCCTCCAGCGTCACGATGGACAGATGGTCGTCCCTCTCCTCGGCTCCCGAGTAGAGCTCGAAGCGGGGCCACACGTGGTACCTCATCGTCAGCAGTCCCCGCTCCCACTTGCCCACCTGCGCGAGAGAGAGGCGAGGAGGAGGCGAGGCTGCGTGAGTGCGCGCAGGCCCCTGCAGCCGGCACTTCAGGACGAGAAGTAGAATATTCACCCTGTCCCACAGTCTGTCCTTGTCCAGGAGAATGATGACCAGCTTGGGGAACATCTGGTGACCCTCCTCGCTGAAGGACAGGTTCCTGCCTTCAAACGTCACATTCATGAGGTACCTGAGGATGAGAAATCACGCTTTAAAGGTCCAGTGTGTATAATTTGGCTTGATTTCTGATTTTTCAAATTGGTAAAAAATTAATATACTGCCCTTAAATACATTAATAAAAGTGTATACTTGCAGTACAATAAAAGCATTTTGGTTTTCCGCACTGGACGCACTGGATGTGTTGATACATTTTAGAAGAACAGAAAGAAATGACACACAATGTGTGTGTGTGTGTGTGTGTGTGTGTGTGTGCGTGTGTGTGCGTGTATGTGTGGAGTGGGATGGGGATTTATGAAGACCACGTGAGAACAGCTCTGGTCCTTGACAGAGCCACAGAAAACAAATGGCGCTGCGGATCTGTTTGATGCTGATCAAAGGTAATGAGACCTTTTCTACTGCGAGCTGCTGCTGCTGCTGCTGCTGCTGCTCACCAGATTCACGCTGGAAGGTTGAACTCAACTGTAAAGTCGCAACAAAAACAACGCAGCCGATGCAGACTTGAGGCTCGACGTTTTGATGGAAAAATAGCACATGGTGCCCCTTACAACATCCTGAATGCCTTGTATTTTCAATAGAAAAAATGGGCAAAGTGCCTCTACAGTATATAATATGGATGCAAAAATGTGGTGCACTTTTTGTACACACGGTTCGATCCAGAAACTGCGACCACAGCGACACTTCACAGCCTCGATGAACCCCATACTGGTGATGGCAACGGGCTAACGTTTTAGCACAGCATTAACATTACAATGTGTGCTTGATTTATGTGTGATGTAATGCCTACTCCACAATATGCATCTATAATGTGAATCCTTATAATTATCTTTCTTGTTTAATCAACTTTTCTTGTTTGTGTGTGTGATGCAAGTCTGTTTTGGGTGAATGAGCCGAGTAAGAATCCCAATGTGTAGAAAAGCTACCTGGTTCGCTGTGCATATGACAATAAAATTCCTAAATCTTGAAGTCTTGAATACATTAAAAACGTCAACTTTATCTTTACACATGGAAACGCTGCCCCCATGCTGAGTGATTGCTTTGTTAGTCCTAATTTCAAAGCTTTTTTCTCTCCCTCTGAGCTTTTAAATGTGCATTGATGCACGTGTTGGAGTCAGCTGCAAGGGTTCTTTGAATGGAATAAATTATAGTCGAAGAAGGCTCAAGTAGTAACATTAGAATGCTGCACAAACGTGAAGCGGGATCGAGAGAGAGAGCGAGAGGGAGAGAGAGAGAGAGAGAGAGAGAGAGAGAGAGAGAGAGAGAGAGAGAGAGAGAGAGAGAGAGAGAGCAGCAGCAGCAGAATCAGGGCTGCAAGGTGAGGGAAGGCCAGCGTATCAGTTCACCGCCTGCGTGAGCGCACATCAGCATAATGTGTCAACAAGTGTGCGGCAGTGGCACATAAGCTGGAATCATCTCTCTCCCTGCTGCCTCCTTCGCTCGCCCGTCCTCCTGATCTGTGGGCTCCCGTCACCATGGAGACGCTCTGCCTCCGAAACAATCCGCCGGAGAAATAAATATCTCGTCTGAATGCAGCGAGCGGAGGGGAGCGCGGGTTCGTGTGATATGAACAGGCGCGTGTGTGAGTGTGTGTGCAGACTTAAAAAAAAAAGAAAAGAAAAAAAGCGTCGCCCTTCACATGCTACCAACAATCATCTTCGGCCGAGTCAAGGGTGTGAAAACAATACAATAAAGTCTATTCACGGGAGGGTAAAAAAAGAAAGAAATGCAGACAACAGATGAGCAACCAGGCTGAAACTTACCCAAGGTTTCATTGCAAGTACCTCCCACTGGAACATTTAGTACCTCTATCTGTGATGTCTTAGGCTGTATTTATATCCTGCTGCCTCACACACACACACACACACACACACACACACACACACGCAGACCTAAGTAGGCTGCTGCACACTTTGAGAAAATCAATGTAATGACTCAAGCCTCCATGAAATGTCTTTGGATGGATACTGGCTGGCTCGCAGGCGCCATAATGCACAAATGACATGGGATTAGCCTCCCTCCTGCGTGTAATCTCGGTTCAAATGGGGTCTCGCGAAAGATTAACAGAGTGTGGTTGAATACTCAGGAGGTGCAAACGTGGCAGTTTTTGAATCATCCTCATCAACTGAGTTTTAAATTTATTTTTGCAAATTCACTTTACGAATAATTTTGGACGACAACGTGTATCGAGTTTGACTGAGGGCGACACGGTGGTGCATGGCAAAGAGGTTGTGGGTTTGATTCCGAGCCCTTGGGTCTTACACAGCGGAGTTTGCAAGCCTTCCCTGCATCTGCATGGTTTCTCCAGGTTCTCCAGGTTCCTCCCACAGTCATAAAAACATGCATGTGAGGTGAACTGAGAACTCCACACTGGTGAGAATGGCTGTTTGTCTTTCTGTGTGGCCCTGTGATAAACTAGCAACTTGTCCAGGTTGCAACCCAGCTTTCGCATGAAAGCCAGCTGGGATAGACTCCTCCACCTCCCACCACCATCAGTGCAGGGGAGGCAATAACAATGGATTGATAATGGATGAATAGACAGTTTGACAAAAAACCCCAAACATTTACATTTACTTCATTTGCTTGCTCCCCTCTTTAGAAAGTGTCTGTTAACACAGACAGCTCTGGAAATTGTGAGAAAGTGCTACCCCACCAGCCCAGCTTCTATGTAAATGTAAAGCAAAGTTTTAATTAACGAAATTGAAACGTGCCGATTGAGTTGACCAGAGAAACATGAGTTTCTTTGGGAACAGCCAACCACAGCGCGCTAATGAAATGCAAAACAACTGGAAATCAAACAATAAGCAGGCGGAGTTTCTGTAACATTTGAGCAGGCACTGTGTCAGGTTTTGCATTATCAGTATTAGCATTTCTTTTTTCCCTTCTTCATAAATGACATCTGACACCTTAATCAGCCACCTGGATCTATGGCAGCTGCTTAAACACCCACTTTTCATGCTTCATTCTGGCAAAATAAAACTGCCTCAAGAAAACGTAACAAGAATGTTTGCCAATGAGTTGATTCTGTTTTCAGATATTACAGTTTCCAACATTTGTTGTTGTTTCACATTCACACACATTTAAAAACAAGGAGACGAAAACCCACCCGTTGTTGCTTCTCCCAGATGAGTGACAAGACACCCAGTCGGGTTTCGAACACCTTTTTTTTGTTTCCCAGCAAACACGTGGAAGGTACAATGAAATCAGCTTTAGTGAGAAGCTCAAGGCACAAAGCTTTGCAACAAATTGAAGCTTCATAAAAGGGAAAAGAAAAGAAGGGAAAGACAAAGAAACACTAAACATTTCTCTTTTTATCCCCAGCGACGTGAAGCCAAAAATGCCTCCTTGTGTCGGATGAATGCAAATAGTTGTGTGAGGAGCAGCATCTGATGTAGAAACCTATGGCGAACCCTGAAGGGAACAGCTGAAAGGATTTACACGCTCACTTGCTCGTAGCGCTGTCGGGTAACCTCATTGTGCACGGCAACGACAAATTAAGACCTTGAAACAGGCGTATAAAGAGACCTTGAAAACTCAATTCAACATCAGCAACAAGTGTGAAAACCCTTTCCCCCCGTGTTCTTCTTTCAATCGACAAATAAAATATAACAAACACAAAAGTCGAGAAACACACACCGAGAAACAAACAGCGGTACACCGTAGGGGGCGCCACCGCGGACCAGCACCACGCTAAAATCATGACATGTTGCCATAGCACCCACAACTACAGCAATTTCCACCAATCAGCTGTGTTGCCATGGGAACAGTTATCTCAGTTACCCCAACGAGAGAAAGAGGAGCGTTTCTCAGTCTTAACCCCGAGTGTTTACCCACTTCCCCTCACGCTGCCTTTTCCCTCCCTCAGATCAATCACGCATCTCATCTCGTCGGAGCGCTTCCCCATCCATCAAACTCATCTCCCAACCCCCCCCCCCGCCCGCCTTTAGGAAGACCGACACGCAGGAAATTCACAGCGAAGGAGGGCGCTCGCTTCATCGCTCCGCATCTCTTGTTCGCTTGACGCGGCTTTTATGCGCCGTTTGATCCCGATTCATGTCAGGATTCACCTCTGACTCTGCCGCTGGAAGACAAAAAAACACAAAACAAAAACAAAAACAACACACACACACACACACACACAAGCGAGCTGCTAAACAGAGCCTGGTGAGGCTTGATCACAGCCTAATCACTGGCTGTGAGGGGAATTTGTTTTTCTAGTTCAACAGACACTGACTCATCAAAGGCTTGGACACAATTACAGTCTCCCCCACAGCCCCACCCCCCACACACTTTTGTTCTGCAAAATCAAACACCTTTCCCAGCCATTTGAAAGGAGAATTCTTATATGTATATATATATATATATATATATATATATATATATACACAATATATACATTTTTAAAAAAAAATTAAGCTCTGCATTCTCTCTATCGCTGCATTGCAGGGATGTAAAAATATACAACCCTGCTGTGCACACACGCACGCACAACACACGCGCGCACGATTTCAGGTTTGGGTGGATGACTCATAATCTTGGATGACAGAGGAAGACCTGCACCTGAAGAGTTTAGCAGTCTTGATGAAATGCGCCCTGCACATTAGAATTGCTAAAGGAGAGGAGCGGTGACTCTGTGCAACAGATACAACCATAAAAAAAAAAACAATAATGGAAAATGATGTTGAATAAAAGTAGCTTACTTGAGCGAGCTGGGCCTCAGGTTTACATCAGGACACGCTGCGTGCGTGGGCAGTAGTGCGATAATGATTAGTTTGTGTTCAGACAGGTCTGAATAGCCTGTCGCTGTTTTTGTCATTGTCGTCGTCGTCGTGACTTGTTTTATAAGCAACCGTCGTAATGGCACTTTCGGCCCTGAGATTAAACCTTCGTTTATAAATCTCCACTTTTTTGTCACAAAGATGCAAAAGGCAGTGAAAGAGGTGTACACCGCCACAACGTGACAACAGGTGTAATCATTCAGCAATTAAGGAAACCAAACAAACAAACAAACAAAACGTGCAAAAAAAAAAAGCCTCATCGTTGAGAATTTTAGTCTGAGGAATCTAAAAGCACGAACAAAAATAATTTCAACTTTAATTTGAAAACATATTTTGACAATCCACGCACACCACACCCTTCTACCAAACCTATAGGCAAAGTCACAGCGACTTTCAGAAGGTGTCATGGCTCTGGCAGCAGTCAGACAGTCACACTGAGAGTGACGAGGGCTCCGCATGAGATGAGATGAGTGAAGCTCTTGAAGTCTCTTTGACCCGCTGCCTTCAACAAGCTAGTTCACTGAAGTTGACCATGATCCGAGCCCAGCAGGTCCACTGTTTGAGGCACGCCACCTTTGGAGCGCTGCTTTGGTAAACACTTTGAGCTGCGAGCTGCGAGTGTGTTTGCTCAGGAGGAGTGTCGACTTCAAGGTGAACAAGACAACACTGACACAAAAGTGATTTTTCTGTATGGAACATTTGTGCACAACCTGCGTAGCATCTTCTGGCTGTCCTTCACAGAATGATGGAGTTTCAAACATACACTGGAACATGAGAGTATTGGGGAATGCACATTTCAACAGACCTCTTTGTAAATTAAGAAGTTGGAAAATTGATTTTTGCTTCTGACATAGCTCAACTTCACCTGGCGAGGTTGCCAAGATTTAATGCTCATTTCTTTGTGTTCTTGTGTTCTGAAAAAGCTTCAGTCTGAACAGCTTTCAGCTGTTGTGAGTGGTTGTAATAGCATCAATGTCCCTTGAGAAGGAACAGGTGACAGCAGCTACAGCAGGGTTTGGCTGTGACAAAAAGGACGCTACTGGCATACAAATTAAATACGGAAAGGAAAAAACCGACAACTTCACCATGTATGGTAATGGCAGCAGTTTAACAGAATGTGGGCAACCTCCACCAAGACATCCCTCCTCCTCCACATGAAGGGTTTTCAGCTAGTCAGAGTTTTCTATTACCAACCAGATTTGTTGAAATTGGGACAAAAACAAGAAGAAACAGAAAGAAGTGGAGGAATCAATGAGTGGTGGATTGGCATCATGTGTATCACAGCTGGAAGATGTTTTAAGGTTGAAGAAAAACAAAGGATACAGTTTTCTTTCTAGGTGGGAAAAATGTTTTTGCTTCATCCTAAAATGAGCATGAGAGTCGGTCACGACAGCATTGCAGAGAACGGCGCCAACGGCTTTTTTCTGCTTCTTAGTGGCTCTAATGAGAATTTAGCGAGGGGTTTGATCATGTTCATGTTGTCTCTTGCACCAATCAGAAGCCTCACACTGTTCCCGAACTGGCACTGAAGAGATCTGATTGGCCCATTTCAAATGAGAATGATTTTAAATTTAGGTAATATTTTTGCATATGCCCTTTTCAAATGTTTACAGGCTGCAGCTGCCATGTATATAAGAAATAAATAAAAAAGTTATCTTGGCTCGTGAGCAAAAATTTAGAATGACTTTGACTAAAAAATGGTAATGACAATGGCAAACAAAAAGCCACCTTCACATGCAATAGACCGTTTTCTCCCTGTGAGTAGCTCAGTTAGATTACTACTCACTCCTGGTGTTTAAGCTTGTAAATTCACATTCAAGAGATGCAATAAAGCACCTTGCCCGCACCTGAGCCTGGGGCCTAAATCAAGGATTCAGATGTTTCTCTGCTTTGACAAAGCATTTAAAGCGATCATCTATTCCTCAGCCGTGAAAAATAAAGCGTTTGCTTCAGTGTGTTTGTTGGAGCAGCAAAACATTTCGACCAGTGGTCGGAACACAACAGAAACAACAGATTAGGGAACAGAGATTATGGTGAAATGAAAGACAGCTGCTGGCCAATGCACTCACACAATGTGTGAGTGCAAGAATAGACAAGATGAGTTTAAAGATGGAAGAATTAATTTTCTATTTAAAATTTATTTAATACACTTAAAAAAATTACAGGTTAGGTAACGTATTTGTTTTCCCTTAAGGTGAAAAAAAATCAAATTAAACTGAAATTGATATTCCAGTTTTCTAATAAAATTGGTTCAGTTCAGACGCAAACTCAGAAAGTGAATTGGAAAAATGAACAAGAGGTGGAAGAATTTGAAAATAATATCAGGAGTAAAGACACTTTCAACACATTACAAAGAGACTCGGGTGGGAAAGAGGCATTCAGAAGAAAAAGAGGACTACATTACTCAATGACACAACGTTCAGGTGGCGCAGATGTGTAAATCTCTGACCCACTTCTATGAAAAGAGAGCCATTTGTGCCCTGAGGCATAATGAAAGTGTCTGCTTGTGTTGTAATAAACAGGGTGTTAGGTGGGCCAATTTTATGTGCCTATTAAGAAATAATAATGCTGCCATCCTGCAACGTGAAGAGCCACTTTAAAAGGTAGACCGGGATGAATCACGCTCGACTCCTAGTCGCACGAGAGGAAGCAGAAGGGTCAAACTGCTTGCAGAAACAGGGTTATTATTTTTTTTCCCCCGTCAGGCTCAGACTGAGCGCGTGCAGCCTGCCAGCGAGCACAAAGTCAAACGTCTCGTCGCATTACGGATGTAACGTGCAATAAACACGCTGAATTTATTTCAAAAAGCTCCATGGGGAAAGAGCCCACAGACAACATTTGCAAAGGGGAGGGGCCTTCACAGCAAACAGAGGTGATTGGAGCGACCTTATTGGCCTGTCAGATTTCTACAATGCTACTGGGAACCAGTGTGAGGATCCTGATGCTGTGTGCTGCTGTGGTGTCTGATGTATTGTATGACTGACTGCTTTTATACAAGTTCTGTTTGGGTAGAAACAAATTTAGCATTTTATGACCCCGGCCTTATGTTATCATGGCGCATCAGGTGGGAAATATGTGCAGGCCCCAACTCAGATATGCTAAAGCCCAAGGATCAAGCAATGCTTTGATCCCTCATCAGTTTTATTACATGAGCCCGATTGGTTGGTAAAGAATAAGTATAGCTTGTTTATGTTAGGGCTACTCCAGAGATCTGATATACGTGAAAAGGTTGGAGCTGCAACTTTGGAAATGCTCACATTGGCTGTGAGACTATCTTGAGGTGTAGCGGTGCCTGACGGACAGTGTTTAAAGGTCCAGTGTGTAAAATGGTTGGTCTAATTTATGATTTTCATATTATTGGTATATATTGTATAAAAGCTTATGTTGGTAAAAGATGAACAAACAGCCCATTAATACATTAATAAAAATGTATACTTGCAGTACAATCAACGTGATTTTGTTTTCCTAACCTGACAATGGTTCCTATATTTAAAGGTCTTTCCCCCAGTTAGTTGCTGTCTTGCACTGCCATATTTCCCACCTGACAGCGTGTTTTATATTTAGGGTGAACGCTCGTGTCCTCAAATAAACCCAAGAAGAACAAGGTGGACGAGGTATCCAGGTTTGTGCTCGCAGGCCACTGCAGTTCACTGGCAAGCTTGGGAGAGGGAGGGCATGGAGGACTTAAGTGAAAGAGGGCTGCGATGTACAATGTAACCACTTGATGTCGCTCTTTCTTCTTAAAAATCTCCAAATATCACACACTTAACCTTTAAATAAACTCTTACCAGGAGCAGAGATACAGTACAAGTGCTATCTCTGAATGAAGCTAACACTGCAGGTGCCACTGATCCTGCATTTGTCACGACTGAACCCCTGGTCGCCCAAACAATGCTGATAGCCACTCACATTCTAGCAGGCTCACACACTTCAAATTGAATGTTTTCACAAATAAAGAAACATCCCTTAAGTTGAGCGATGAGGCCAGCGACAAAGTATTTATCATCTCTCCCGGGACACCTGTAAGCGCCGTGTTTTCTACCGGCGCACAAGTCTGACTCCGAGCAAGGACGCACGCTCAATCAAATGGGAAAATAAACATCCCGTTCACCCTAACGCGCGCGCACACACACACACACACACACAAACAGGCCCCTGAGTGACTTGTTGCTTGGAGCACATTTTCTCATTACCCCAGTGCTCCTGTCTCACTGTCTGCCAGGAAACAATGGACGGCCCCCCCAGTGGGTCTGCAGGTCCACGGTATCTGCATCTGTTTATGTATCTATGGAAGAGTGCATGTGTGTGTGGGTGTGTGCGTGTTCACGCCCCCTGAGGTCAAGCATCCCCTAAACAAATTTAAGAGCATGACTCACCGGGGCCTCACGTCCCCGTCCATCAGCGCTGACAGGATGGATGGCACGCTCATGCAGCATGCATGCAGCCCACTGTGGCCTGTAGCAATACACTAGCACGCACAGACATATGGCCTTATTATTGCTTCTTCCTCTGGGGTAGGCTGATGGAATAGGCGGAATTAGGGTGTGTGTGTGTGTGTGTGTGTGTGTGTGCGTGTGTCGGACAGCTTCTAGTCTCTGGAGCCAAAAAAAAAGCCACAAAAGCAACAAAAATTCAAATTTTCCAGCTTTGCGCAGTCAGGTGGACAGAACAGGAATGGCTTGTAAACAAGCACACTGTCACACACTCACACACACACACACACACACACACAATGGCACACATCATCGCTGAGACACACGGTGTAGAACAGCCTCCCAGGTGGGTGGCTGCCTGAGGAATGACTGAGAGCTGCCGCTGTCTCTGATAGCATCCCTGGAAGACTGGAGGATGGACACTGCGCCGCTGTTGTTGTTGTTTTCTCAGTCATGATGGTTATAAAAATTCTTCACAGCGTTTGTCCAGGTGCCCCTGATCCTCGACAGGAAACTCGGGCGAGGGCAGCGGGAAAAATATAGACTAATGAATGACCCTCAGCCCGCAGCAGAGTAACGGGCTAGTAGCGACGGTATGAGAGGCCACTTGGGCCGTAACTTATACAGCCCTTGGAACAACTACACAGTGTGTAAATATGATACAGACACACAAATTCTCTGCTCTTTTGCATCCACAATGATGCTTTCAGGCTCAGATTACGTTACCCTCTTAAAACTGCAACCAGGTTTTCACACATTTGCTGTAGTAATTCAAGGATAATATATTAAAAGTGGCAACCAGCGTGCTCAGCCCCAACATTAATGCTCTAAATTTGCCTTTTTTGCATACCCCATGACCTCAGACCTGCCCTCCCCGGGGGCCGAGCGTCTCCGCGACATTGACTCACTTTAGGATTTCCTTGGAATGGCCGGTGTTGGAGCCCTTTTTGTCGGGTGTCCCGAGGCAGGTTGACTTGAGCAGGGTGTGCGGCCCGCGGTCCAGAATCATGGTGGAGGTCGCTGTGGCAATGACAGCCACCGAATCGCGCACCCTGGCCTCGATGTTGTAGTCCCATTCGTCATACGACACCGAGATGAGCCCTGGGAGGGACGTGACAGAGGCCGGAGTGAAAGAGAGGTCACATTTCCATAGACGAAAACAAGAAGACGGGAAGAAAAATGATGGGGGGAGAGACGGAGAAGTGCGTGACAGAGAGGAATGGCACAGAGGGAGAGACTGGCATAAACTGTGGAAAGTGAAATGAAAAACAGCTGGAGGCAAATCATTTACAAATGGGCGCATAGCAGAGGAGGCATGAAAATTGCAAAACAGAGAAAACAAAGAATCCCGTAATACCTGCAATATTGTGATTTCTTCTAAAGAGTGGAAACACTTGAAGTGTAAGTGTGTAATATTTAGAGATTTTGAAAAAGAAACAGCGACATTAAGTAGTTACATTTTAGAATGCAGCATTTTTCACTTTCCCTCCTCCACCTGAGCTTGCCAGTGAGCTACGGTGGACTGTGCACCCAAACCTGGATACCTGGTCCACCTTCTTCTTCGTTGGTTTATTTAAAGACGTGACATATACACATATATATGTGTATATACATATATATGTGTATATATATATGTGTATATACATATATATATATGTATATACATATATATGTGTATATACATATATGTGTATATATATATATATATATATATATATATATATATATATATACGTATATATATATATATATATATATATATATATATATATATATATGACAATCGTTCTAAGGGTAGGAAAACCAAATTTTATTTATTGTACTGCAATTATACACTTTCATTAATGTAGTTATGGGCAGTATATTAAGTTTTTACCAATATAAAGTAAGTAAAGCAAAATAATCCACCCTGTACATTTAAACGTGTTTTCTGTTTAAAAAACAACAGCAAAATGAACACTAAACAGAATAGAAACCAGTGGAATGTGAGCATCAGTGAAGAAGGCGGCCAGACTTTATCGCGGCCGGCATTCCACACGCATGAGGAACTGTCGGCCATCAGATGTCAACATCCATTCCGAACAGCGATTAACATGTGCATTTCCGGGTCAATGTCCACGGCTGGTTCGGCCGCTCACATTTGGAGTCCCCGTCGTAAATTGATCGAAAGGACACAAATCTACATTTTTCACGCAGCCTTTAGTCGCGGAATAAACTGCAATATCCCTGTTCACAGCTGAAATGTGTGCAAACAGAACAATAGAAGCATTGATAATTCTTTGAGGTGAGAGACTTTCAAAATGCTGCACCCAGAATATTGTATAAGCGGCAAAGAAATGGAATTGTGAGTCCATTTTTAAATCATATTTACAGTAAGTGATGCGTTGTATGATAAGTCAAAGTAAAGTCGCCAGATAAAACCTAAACAAACCAAAAACTCAAACGTCAACCTGCCTTCCCACGAGGGGAGGCTCACTGAGATCAGTATGCACTCAACACTGACACATTAGCATTTATGCAAACAACCATCTGCCTCCTGAGCCCACTGGTAACGTTCTGAGGCAGACTGAATTCTTTTGCCCAGCTGCAAAGAAGGTGTGACATAAAGGGCACATTAAATAGAAATGTCTCTATTAATTTATGGTACAAAATCATAGAAGTAAGATATATATATATATATATATCTATAGAGTACAGATTGACAGAACAAGGCAACGATGCTGCATACAGTTGGAAAATGTGTCTCTATTAATTTATGGTACAAACATTAATAGAGCTATGTGCCTAATTACAATGAGTTTTTTTACCTGGTTAAAAAAAGGAGATGATGATGATGATGATGATGATGATGATGATGATGATGATGGCGATGGTGACGATGACGATGACAATACCAGTATATCGATCTGCTTCAAAAGACATTAGATGTTTTCTTTCAACAATAGTGTGAAGCTCTCAGCTTCAGAGAATTGAAGACATGGTGAAACTAGAGGAGAAGCTGATGCACAGGAAATGGTGAACAATGGTGGTGATTGAAGAGTTTACATTTTTGAAAACAGCACCTTTTAAAAAAAAAAACATCAGTTCAACATTTCTGGTCTCGAACGACTGGACCATCTTGCATCAACTTTCATAAAAAGCTGCTTCTTTTTTTCGCCATTTGCAAGCAGCACAGTTGGATAAATGCTTTTACTTTGTTTGCAAACACATTCATTGAACCAGTCTTTACCTGTAGGGAAGACTGAGGGAACATGATCCGCATCTCCGGCCACCAGCGAGGGAACAATCCAGGTGAAGCCGTAGCCAGTGAGGCCCACAGAGTGAGCCACCTCAAATATGGTGCTGGCTTCCTCTTTGGTGCAGTACAGCAGGATGACGGGACTCTGCAGTTTCTTCAGCTGGTTCTGGATCTTAGAGTCGCCATCGTCCACTGACATGTCCAGCAAAAGGATTTCCTGCAACTCCCAACCCGCAAAGCTGTTCTCGATGGTGCTGCGGAGCTACATGACGAAAAAGAAAAGATAGAAAAGACAAGATTTGATTTCAAGTGCTGGCTGCACACAAAACGCTGAATTATTAACAAGATATTGTGTAAGAGAAATGGCCGAGATTTATCCTCCTCCTCCTCAGCTAGCAGAAGCAAAACTCTCCTGTCCTGGGAGTGGAAGTCAGATTTACTAATCTCTTTCTCCAGTGTGCTATGCACACAAAAACAATCCATAATGGAGACTGTGCACATTCATCAGAAACAAAAGTATTTATAGGTTATTTGCAGCAAGGAGCAAAACAAGTACATTGGTTCTCCAACTCACTGGGGCACTTTATTTTCGTGGGCAAATCAATGCTAAGGGAGTTAAAAACCGATAGAATGCAGAAGGAATTGTCTCCGGTTTTACGTTCGTGTCGCACTAGGAAAGAAAAAATGACACAATGAATATTTGTTTCAGATTTCTCAAAGACTGGGCAAAATCAGAGTAGGATTTACGGTGTTTGTTATCATACATGAGCCGTGGTAAAGGTTTTTATCATTGATGGAGAAGCATTTTTTATGAGAAAAACCCAGCAGATTCAAACTGTTTTATTGGTAAATACTGATATTAAACTCCTATTCATTTTAAATAAGGCTGGACATACATTTTTATAATCAACTTTAAAGTTGATTCATCAAGGTTGAGTTTCTTTCTGTTTATCGTGAAATGAGAAGTGACAGGCGATTAAAAGACTGTTTTTCTCTTTCTTTGATGATCCTGATGTTTAAAGCTTTAAGAATCTCACACTGGTGAAAGCAGCCAGATTTATCTATTAAGATAAGGTGGCTGAGGCCTTTACTGACTGGCTGCATGCAAACAGACCTTTCTGGCCTATCTGTCTTTTCCTTTAAAGGAATCCAAAAATTGAACTTTTATCTGCTATGTTCATAGCAAATAGTCCTCTGTTCTCTATTAAATGTCTTCTATTAAATAGCTGTTCCATAATAGAACACATTATGAGCTAAAAAAGAGAAGAAGACATGAACGAATACTATGAAAATAGAAAAGATAAGACATTTTATCAAATAATTGAAACACAATCTGAGACTAAAATATCTGTCAGACCTTTTACAATTGGCTCCCAAAAGACAACGCAATGATACCATAATGTGCATAAGAGCCGACATTGATAATGGCTCTAAAATTTGATTTATACGGGGAGAAAGGTCAGTGACCATTATTTATATATTATAAATGATTATCTTTTATGCTTAGGCGGTCAGCCTTTATGAGAAGAAAACAGTGGTGATGACCTTCTGTATTGGTCCCATCCATGATCCACTAATGTACAGAAACACACACAGAAACACACACACACACGCACACAAAGAGGGACTTTATTTGCTCGTTTACCGTGTTGACAAAATCTTGGTAGCCAGAGTAGTAAGTGGTGACAATGGAGAAGATGTACCAGTCGTACTCCTCCATGATGTTCAACATGACGGAGGCCTGCTGCTCAATGGATGGACCAAACTGAAAAAACATGGAGTTGTCATCCTGGAAACAAGAGACACAAAATCAATCTGCGAATAAGGTCATGAGTAATACAGCATGAGAGGCAAACCAAAGGTAGGGTACGAACGATTACAGAGCGTGTCCGGCTGCTGAGCGCCTCAGGACTACAAATACACTCCTTTATATAGCTCTGCTGTGTGCCCTCTGTTTATGCATTAAAGCTGCAGCAGCATATGCAACAATATGTCATAAACTTGGATTAGTCTTTGGCAGTAATGGGGTAATGTTTCATCTGACGCCAGTGGGGTGAGTACCTAGAGATGATGTCGCTGTCTAAGAATTAGTCGAGTTCAGTCACCCATGAAAGAAGGTAAGAATGGGGTCATGGTAAGAAATATTAGTAAACTGAGATGGCATTACAGAATGACCACACTTACGTGTCAATATATATATGTATATATATATTTTTTTTTCTAAGGGGTTAATTTTCTAAAGGAAAACGTACTTTTGCAAGGTGATCGAGAGATAAGGGGCGTGGCTTGTCAAAGGCTGCATAGAACCTACAATTTACAGGCATTTCAGAGAGATTTGACTTGATCATCTAACTTTGTGAGGAGGTAGTGTGCATTTTGCCAAAATTCAAACAGAAAATGTTTCCAGCTGGTCTTCCAATTTCATTGTGAAGGTCTCAGAAAAGGATGAACAGGAAGTGACTGCAAGCCTTGCTGCTGCTGCTGCTGAAAGGATTAGCATAGATGCTTGTCTGAATGGATGCAGCAGCAGACAGTTTGATCAGAACTAGATTTCATTTTCACACCAAGAGATGAGAACAAACAAACATTCCCACTTTATAACTGTCTGGCTTTGACAAAATTATGTCAAAACCAAAGTGAGCCAAGCCACCTGACAGCAACGTTTAGCTTGCTAACAATTCTAATCGTATTTCCTCAATGTGATAGACAGTAGGTTCATCCAAACATCTTTCAAGTTTTGCCTCTGATTTTTTCTTTTTTCTTTTACCCATCTCCTGAGGGAGCAGTGAGCAGCAGTGGTTTCACATTTCGGAATGATTTGGTGACTACACCCCTTCAAGTCAAACCCTTGAGAGTCAGGTCTGAGAGCCAATCAGAGAGGCAGCAGGTCCCATTTTTACAGTTTTGGTATGACCGAGGCAGGGACTGAAGCTAGTGCTGGGCAGTATACCAGTTCATACTGAATACAGGTGTTTATTTTTTCCATAAATTTTTTTTTCATATACACCAAAACAGCCGTGCATGGACGAGTTATGAAATTCTAATACAGTAAATATGATGATGTGGAAACCGATCAAACAGAAGCCCACCATGACACAGAAGAACTTTCTAACTGAACGAGGAGCCGTGTCTGTTGTCGAGAAGTGCTTTGAATTAAAAAAAACAAAGTCAAGTCAAAACCACATCAAGCAAACCACAATCCTCTGCAAATGTTGTCAGGCACAAGTCAGAGTCGCAGGACAAGCGACTTGCAGCGCTACCTGAAATCGAAAACGCGTCTCAGAAAATTGGTCTGAAATTGAGACGGGTTGCTCAGAGTGCGTCTTCCACGTCAGGGGTAACATCTCGGCTGGAAAAGCAAAAGGAAGGACGAGTCAGATGTGGCCACATCTTGCAGGGAGACGGGCCCCTGACTACAAAAAGCAAACGACTGACATCATGAATGGTATTATGCAAAACTGTATTAATACTAATGTGGACATTATAGATTTTTCTACGATTATTCACTTCTTGTGAAAGTAAAATAGGCCATTCCAAGGCAATTTTCTGCAGCAATTCCCCTCTAAATCAATAGAGAATGTGGTGAAAACCCATTCATGACTGAAAAATAAAATACCGTCGTATGAAAGTTGAAAACGTGATATAAATTCATGGTCATACCACCCAGAACCATCTGAACCAAGGATGTCGGAGTCTGAGGGCAGACGCTGGACTGGTCAGCGCTCCATTATCAATCTCTCACCCAAACCCTTCACTTGTCTCAGACTGAAAAGTAAAGGGTTCATAGTTTAAAACCACAACCGGCCCCCCAGTACCTGCGTACTGCCCCCTGCCACACACACACTTCCTGTCCCTGAAGATCTACCCCCACCTCCGCACGCTGCCACACCTCGATTTCACGTTCATATCACACGCGCGTACGACTGCACACACACACACACAAACACGCCAGCGGTGAGTATTCATCCACGTGTGTGATCAGTCATACGTGTTAGTCATGCGGGAGGTCGAGTGCCCCTAGAGTCAGGTGCGCTGCCTCCCCCATCAAAGGCAGCAACCCCCCCACACCCTGCATTCTCTTTTACCCTACAGCAATGAAATGATCCATTACCTACTTCTGACCAATATCAGGCAACTGCGCCGCAGTGTTGTCAAATGATGACACACACTGTACAGAAAGTACAGTTTGGCCGTACATTAATGCGCTCTCGGGGGTAATGAAGACATTCTCATGCATGAGCGTCGGCTAATGCAGCATTCACCTCCAGCCTCAAACGTCCGTCAAAACTTATTGAGCCGCTCGAGCTTTTTTCCACATGCCGGCTGCTTTATGCAATTGACGCCAACGTTGTGATTTCATCTATGGAACAAATGGCAATAGATGTAGATACAAATGCATAGGATGGTTCACGCTTGGCATAGTCTTCCTGCCACAGGCTTTCGATATTACGCACGCAATCGGATAAAGCGTCGTCCCATGACCCTGTGAACACGATAACGAGCAGCAAAATGCAGTTTTCCTTCGTGCTGAGGCGCAAAACGGCAACTGCACTTAGAAATATGATAGATTGTATTATATTATTAGATGTTAATGTGATTATTTTTTCAGACTTTGAGGTCAAAAAATGTTGAGGTCAGATTTTTAATTGAATTGAATCACAATGTGGATCCCTCATCAAGAATCCTATTTTACTATTACTGTCTTTTCAGTATATGCATAATGACAGATTTTTACTATATATATATATATATATATATATATATATATATATATATATATATATATATCATATATATGTGTACACATACATATATATATATATATATATATATATATATATATATATATATATACATACACACATATATGTGTGTATATACTGTATGTAAAATCTGTTTCCACCGTTTGAAGAGTCAAGATGTTTCATCCTAATCACAAATTACACTTGTGTGATATTCCAAGCAGAGGGGGACAGAATTTCATATGGCACAAGGACCTTTATGAATATTTCAGGAATGAATTAGGAGTGTTAAATATGCAATTCAAATTGATTTTATTAAAAATTAGGACTTGTAAATCTGGTTTCTGGTTTCAAAGGAGTTTTGTGACTCACCCCCTCTTAAAGATAAAGGAAAAATCCATTTTGATGCTGATTGTTTTGTTCCGTGACAATCAAGATATATTTGTTTTTCATAAGTCGGCGCTATAAACCAGCCCGACTGATATTCCTCTACTTTGCATGTTCAGTGACTGAAGGGATTTTATACATACACAGATATGCCTGATCAAATCTTAAGAAAACCTATCTACACCAGAACCGTCACTTTACACAAATATACATTAAGGAATTTATAAAGCATATGTAGAATATATTGTAGAGACTGTAGGTGAAGGATTTTCCTGTGCTGGACTGGATATAATGACCTCACTCTTCCTTATTACTGAATACGTCTGGTGCGCTTCATATCCTCTCACTTACTCACTCAACACCCTGAACTCCCCCTTTGTCTCATTATCAATCTGCCATGATTCCCTCTATTCAAACACAGACTCGGAGAGATGCAATCATCCGCAGGGCCCCAAACCTGCCTTTCACAGAAATCTTGAGCGCCCCGCTAACTTTATTGTCTCTTTCTTAGATTACAGTTAATCATCGTCTCATTCTGAATTCCCTTTCATATCCAAATCACTCCCCATTTAATTTCTGCACTCCCACAATGCGAGTGTCACTTTCTTTCTCTTCATCTCTTCTTCTCCTGACCTTCACCTTCCAATTATTCATTCTGGCCCAGTCCCCCCCCCCCCCGACCCCTCTCCTCCTTTTTGTCCTCTATTTTTGCATTATGATCTGCCGCTCCATTAGCCCTTATCAGAAAGGTGTCAAGTGTCTTGCAGGGCGCAGCCCCAATGTGTCATGACTGGAACCACCACCCTCGCCGCCTGCTTGCTGCCTTGCTTGTCATCTCACATGAAATACAAGTCGCGCGAGCGTGATAAAGGAGTCTGTCTCATCATTAGCAACTAACCCTGTTTTCAACTCCTCTTAATAAGATGCGTGTTTTTTGTCTACAAGATGCATTTTCATTTCAAAAGGTGTCTCAGATGTGAGCAAAGTAAGAGTACACATGGGAGCTGACAGAAAAACCACCACCAACAACAACCAAAGTGAACAGAGGGACCCAGAGACGTCTTCAGTGTATCTTAATGGACTCCCCTTCAGCCCCGCCTGGCACTGTCAACACACTGTCAGACAATACAGCCCCATTAGGGAAAAATTACAAAGTCATTCTCTAATTACAAAGGGCTCTTTGATTTTTAGCCCGCGACAGAGAAAAACAACTCCTCACTTCATACCTAAATGACAACCATCTTTCTTGCTAACAAGCTAATTAAGGCAGCATTAGCGGCACAACAAGGTTAAAATGTCATCTTTGGGAAATTGGTTGTAAGTAATTCATTACCCCACTCCGTACTTGATGTGTTTACTCTTCAAGGATGGTTGTGCAAACAGCTTAATGCGCTCGGAGCATCAAAGAACATTCTGTGATTTGGAAAAGAATGTATTTTTTCGAACAAAAGTCGTGAAAATTGACTCACATTCCACTTTTGACAGTGGAGGACGAGGATTCACGTTGTTATCCGAGAGTCAAGTCACGGCCACCGCAGTTATCTCTCTCCCTTCACCCACTTTTCTCTCTCTCGTGTTTGAGTCACATAAAACACTCAGATGTGTGTGTAGCCCGTGGCGTCTGTAAATGCTCTGGCTGCTCTGCAACAGTTTGCTGTGTGAATTATCCCCCAGGAAAGAGGAGTGATTAATTTTCAAGGCTTTATTTAACCTTTGTGCGGATACGGCTCCAGAGAGTTGGCTTATTACAACAATCCTCAGTGCCTCAGTGCCGCTCCCCCGAGGTGCCGCGCTGCGCCGCAGCCTCGTGCGCCAGCACAACCTGCGGCTAAAGCAGCGGCTCCACGCCCTCAGTGACGGGCCACTGTGCAAATGTGCAGCCAACATAAAACACAGCAAAGCTCCGGCGTTTCTCACAAGCTGATGCGCACCTTATTGATCCCATTCCCCGCGCTCTGATCAGCCCTTTCCAACGGAGGCTTCAGCACTTGGTGCAAGATTCAAACGCAGCGAGACAGCGAGTGTTTTCTTTTCTCCCTTTTCGATTTCCACGCCGAGCCTGCCTGCCTGCCTGCCTGCATCCACAGCTGCAGCTCCTGCTACTGCTGCTGCTGCTGCTGCTGCGTCAGTGAGCAGCGCTGCACGTTGACAGGAAGCGAGCCTCAAGCAAGAGGGGCTGAAAGGATTTGGCAACTCATCTCCAAGTCATGCCAGTGGAAGCCTGTCTCCAATTAGATTTGCAAAGGAAGAGCGACGCATCGGTCCCACTGGCTCAACCAGGGGCAGGAAAAGAGGGAGAGGAGAGAGAGGGACGGGAGGGAAGGGACGGAAGAGAAGAGTAGAACAGAGAGAGTCCACCTGGGAAAACAGGTGAACCGTCTCAACTAACAGAGACAATGCCTCAGCAACGCACACACACACAAACTTCACTTCACCTCACACTCTGTCTTCCTTCTTCCTCACCGTCTTTCATAGTGGACTGACGGCTGTTTCTCTCTCTCTCTCTCTTTTTTTTAGCAGCTTTTTGTGCTATATTTATGTTTTCACATGCCGTTTTACTCACACGCCACTAATTCTAGCACGGAACACTTTCAGTAGATGGTCTGCATGATGCAACAACAAAATCTTAGTCAAGAACTAGTTACAGGGTTAGTGTAAACACAGAATACACCAAAGGTTAATATAAAAACCTGGAAAACTATAAAAATGCCAATCTCATCTTCACTTTTAGCTATTAGCCTAATATAGTTTGAATGGGCAACGACTGGATGAACTGCAGTTAATAATCTGAAATTTTAAGATTTCAGATGCAAATGGGAAATAAATTTCATGAATGTATATATATGTACATATACATATATATATATATGTATATATATATATATATATATATATACGTATATATATATACGTATATATATATATATATATATATATACGTATATATATATACGTATATATATATATATATATATATATATATATATATATATATATATATATATATATATATATATATATGTATATATATATATATGACTTGCTTCAGCTGTGAACCTGACATACTGTATCTGGTGGATGTATATATATATATATATATATATATATATATATATATATATATATATATATATATATATATATATATATATATATATATATATATATATATATATATATACCATCCACCAGATGGATGGGCAACTGGTGGATCTGGTGGATATCTGGTGGATGTATATATATATATATATATATATATATGTATATATATATATATATGTGTATATACATCCACCAGATACAGTATGTCAGGTTCACAGCTGAAGCAAGTCACCTCACTTTTGTCAATCAGGTCTAAAACATTAAAAAAAATCTAAATCAGGTTGTGCAGATTACGTCAAGATTGTTCAGCCAGCACCAAAGTCCAACAGTCTTGTGTAAAAAACGCTACTTCCTGTCATGCATGTGGTTTTGATTGTCAGAAAGCATTTGCTCCAACACACATGCACGCACACACACACACACACACACACACACACACACACACACACACACACACCCTGTGTCATCAGCACAAAACAATAACGCTGATATGCCCGGCAGGACGGAGTCGACGGCAACAACACACAGCTGTTCGGAGACAACTAAACTAAACTCCTCCGGACACAAAGCTGTTGGAGCAACATGGAACTTGCCAAAGAAGATAAGATGTCAAAGGAAGTTCGGCCTCAGCAACAGGATTAAAGATGATCTGCTGGAACGTGGCCAAAGGACTTCAGGTTTATTCTGATCCATCTGTGTATTTCCAGCTACTTCTGGTGGTGGTGGTGGTGCTCGGGGTTGCTGACCTCTTGAGAATCAAGCTAATGGCACTCCAGAGGTCAAATACACCAGAGGTGGAAAGTAACTAAGTACACATACTTTGTTACTGTACTTGAGCAGATTAAAGTATTGAGCAGATTGAAGTATCTGTACTTTAAATATGTGTATTTCTTGTCCTGGTGACTTTTTACTTTTACTCCCTGCATTTGTAGACAAATATCTGTATCTCTTTTTACTTAAGTAAAAAGTAATGTGCTTTATTGTGAATTGAAAATGTACAAAAGCATTACAACAACAACAAAGTTGTTTAAACAGGTGAATGCTGTTGTTGTTGTTGTTGATTGCACAATTTTATGTTTGTAGTGTCTGTCTTGTTATGTGGACCCCAGGAAGAATAGTCTTCACTATGGTGATGACTAATGGGGATCCGTAATGAACAATAAACAATAAACAAAATGTGTCTTTGAGGCCTCACTGTATTTAGCTCTTTATTGAATTGACTCATAAAACATTACAAAAATGGATGACATACAGCTATTTTATTATTTACTTACTATTAATATAATTCCTTGTAGGTCAGCGGGCCGGATTAAAAAGCTGCATATGTCCCCCGGGCCACAGTTTGGCCATACCTTTCCTAACAGGCCGA
Organism: Thamnaconus septentrionalis; assembly: GCA_009823395.1. Classification (NCBI taxonomy): domain Eukaryota; kingdom Metazoa; phylum Chordata; class Actinopteri; order Tetraodontiformes; family Monacanthidae; genus Thamnaconus; species Thamnaconus septentrionalis. Next base: position 4,868,916 of record CM020501.1, on the reverse strand, counting down.
CCCGTCCACGTGTCCCAGGCTTGACTCCATCAGTCCAACACGACACCAACCAGCGGTGAAGTCGGCCTCAAGATTCCAGGATGTTTGAATGGAAATGAAGCTGAGCAGAAGCTGAGCAGGGAAACTCGCCGCCGTCCGCAAACTCAATGAGCCGCGGCCACTTTCCCGCTGCTGGCCGTTCACCTCAGCCACTCACAACCTGCCACTTTCACTCTCTGCACCCAGTCAATGTGAACCCCCCCCCTCCACCTCTCTGCTGTCACTCAGCTGTCATCTCCCGGACGCTGCAGCACACAGCGCACCTCCAGCCCTTCACCTCCTCAAACCAAGACGTCGACTCTTCTCAACCTCTTCGTCCCATCTGGAAGTTTCCATCCCAGGAGGCATCATTCGCCGTCTGGCTCCACGAGGTGGGGAGAGGGGGGTCTCTATCTGGGGAAGGGACTCGTTTACTGGGGCAGCTTCCAAGTTTTCTGTGAGCGATAAAACTTTTCCTCATTACAATAAATGTATCCAACAGATTTAAATGATTAATTAGGGGGGTTGTGATCTAGTTATGTGCGGATCAATGCAGCAATATTTACAGCTGACACAATTTTTAGTTCAGATTTAGGATAAAATTTCTATTCAAAATAATGAAACTTTACCTTGAGCTGCTTTGATTGTTATAATCATCATTTTTTGACGGAAAAAAGTTTGGTTGGAACTATTTCTACTTCCATCTGAAATAAGATCAACAACGGTGTAAATGCACCAGTCCCCTGAGGAATTATTTAACACGTTAGCTTTTGCAGAGGACCTGATGTTGCATTCTTAAGAGAATAGTTTCAATTCTGGAGGCGCCTGACTGCTGTGATTTGACTATTTTCTCTCACAATGGTGTGATGTTGTTATTCATGAGACTGCTAAGAGATTGCGGCTGAGCTACAGCGACAGGTCAGGCACAACTCAAATACCTTTTCAGAATGGCGAACAGGCTGACGTTTTTACGATTAAAGACGCTGCTGTCAGCGTGCGTCAAAAGATCTGAATGCTGGCTCGCTGTGAATACTCACACTGCGGCGCGACAATACTGTACGCCAGTTCTAGTTGTTCAGAGTGAGTGATGCATCATCTGTGAATGGATCTGCTACCTCTGAGAAATATTCATGATTCAAAACAAGACAGCGCTGGACATGCTTTGGTGTCACCAAGTAGCTAAAATCTGAAATAACCTTTTAACTTTTATTTTCCTTCTCTCATCACAATGTCCAGAAACGTTGAACACGGTCAATGTTATCACACAACCCTATTTTGCTGACTTGTCTGCATTTTTTAACCCTGCAAGTTAAATTATGTCTTGAATTTATCATTTAAATGCAGTTTTATGCCATCGTTCTCCATAGTTTTATTACTCTAGTTGTCATTATAAAGTGCAAGTATGCCCCGAGGAAGCTGCAGCGTGTTAACAAGGATCTGAACTGATTAACTGTTGGCTTTCTAATTCTCTTTATTAAAAATGTTTGTCATGTTGCTACACAAAGGAAATGTTCCCTTTACTTTATGCACCACAGATGCGTGAAAAAGATGCAACTTGCTTGTTATTAACTATGTAGTTGTTTTTTTAACCATTCAATCTTTCAGTGCTTGTGTACACAGTGAAATCTTCACAGTCCAAATGACAAAACAACCATCTCACTAAACACCTGTGTAAACCTTTCACTTAGTGCTAAAGGGTTTCTGGTATTTGGAAATGTACATTTCTTATCATTATGGCTTTATGGACTTGTGTACAATTATGGATTTTGTTTGCTGTTGCTGTGAAACTACTTGCATCTCTGCACATCGGGAAACCCATTTTGAAGGAAAGATGAATAAATACAAAAAGTTGTTTGTTGTGGAGTGAAGCCCATAGTCCTTACTCCTAATTATTCATAGGTCATAGAAACTGTGAAAAATTGTCACATTCCACTCAAATATTAAAAAGAATAATAATAAAAAAAAAATGAAAAGGTAGTTATGGAAACGAGTTGATCTATTGAGCTGCTGTCTATTAAAATTTGCAGATCTGCGTCTGAGATTTTGCATATTCAGTCGTTGCATTCCTCAATATAAGACCTTCTATCATTGTGTTTTTAATGTCTGAGTGTTTTGAGCTACAGCATAAAGGACATTTTCTAACCAACTTCATCGTTTCTTCAATTCAGCTCCACTCCAAGCATCTGCAGCATAATCATCAGCTGAATGGCTCATCAGAACAAATAATATCTCTTTGTTTCACAAACACGTTCACTCGCATACGGCTCATTCAGCCGCAGGCATGTAGCACGTAACACACACACACACACACACACACACACACACACACACACACACACAGTGTTCCCCTGAAGGCCAAAGAAACCAGTTTGCCTCGAGCCGCCACCGTTGCGACCACCACTGCCATCAATGCGCCGCTGTGCGCACCACAAGGAACATGCGATTAATCGTCTGATTCAATTTCACTTTGCGATATCTGTGATTCTTTAGCAGCACGACGCCACGTCTGTCAAGAGCACAGCTTTGTGCGGACACACAGCCGCGGGAAGCCGCGGCACTTATCGAAAGGATGAAATTAAGTCCGCAGAGCCGGCAGCAGATGAGATGTGGTGCAATCAAACAAAAATGTACAAAAATAACAGGATAGCGACGCGAAAGAGGTTCAGCCTCTCGGCGACACTGAAAATCACTGGATCAGATGCCAGAGTTTCGGAGAAGCTGTCAGATCAACAAGCCCAAAGCGGTGATGATGGTAGTATTTGGCTAAAGAGGGAGTCAATTCAGTTTCACTTTTGGCCCCGCAAACTAATGGAAAGAGGTGTTTATAAAGCTCGTTAGCGCAGCACAGGAAACGCAGGTAATTAATCACTGACACGTGGGAGCTCCGCGCGCTGATTGGGCCAGATAGCACCAATCGGAGCGAAGCAAAGACTCAATTAGGTATGACCCCAGCTGTGGTGTGCTAGTTGTGTGTGTGTGTGTGTGTGTGTGTGTGTGTGCCTAGCAGGGTGAACCTTTCTGTCTAGATCCAAGGAGACCTCCTGACAGGCAACGAAGGCCAGCCTTCCTGTGTCTCTCGGCTGTTCTGTTCTCTGTGTCTGAAACCCAACCGGAAGCAGACTAACACACTTTTAATATGAAACAGCCAGTTGGCGTCACGCATCGGTTGTTACTATGGTGACAGCCTGTTTAGCAGGGTTACACCGAGTTCTGTGCACCTTGCCAGTGACCATTAAAAAGGCATCGCTTTCTGAAGGCTGCGACAGTGGCTTGCTTGAATAGACGTGTATACGTAAATCAGCAGAGCAGAAAAATGGGGGTATAACCTAGAAGCCTGTGATGTGTTCAGGCGCAGCGCATAAATCTCAAACTCCAAACAAAGAAGATTAAAGCAAATGGGATTTCACTTATTTTTCACTAAAGCCGGCCAAATGACGTTGGTGTCTGTGTGTGTCTGTGTGTCAGATAGGAGTGTGTGGCTTGATTGCAATGCGGAAAACGAAAGAAAAACACAGGGATGAGATTCCATGTGGGTAAAACCTTGTTATTCTTTCGGATAAACCTGGAAGTGTGCTCTCCCTCACTTTTAAAACACTAAATAAAGGAGTAAGTTATTTGCCGCAGGTCACTCACAACAAAGTGGGGGATGAAACAAATCCCAGACACCATATTCTGTGAACGCTGTGATTCATGTGAGCGGCAGCGCAAGGCGGCTTTCGCCCTCATCACGTGCATCATGCATGCAGAATAATGAGCCGCGTATTGAGTAGATTTTTGCTAAAAGGATGTGAATAATATTTTTTTCCCCATTGTTTTTGCGCTTTGCCTCTATCGCTTCTGACGAACGTGTGGTTCAACTCTTTATTCCTTATTTAAAGCACTTCTCTTTGTTTCAAGTACTGGATCACCCTTTGATATCTATTGCAAGATGTTTTTGCTACAGGTGCGATGTTTAATTAACTGCAAAATCAACAAAAATCAAATGGTTCACTTCTACTGTCAACACATTCACAGTTTTACCACAACAAAAGAATCACACATTTTGACTGGGAAAAATGTATTTGTTCTCTTTCTGTCACTGTATTTCTTGTAGATTCACAGTAACCGGATTCTAAGTTGTCATCATACAGGACTGAATCAGACAGATATTAAAAAGTGGTTTCACAAAGCTCCTCGAGCAAGACGCCAGAGGTGGCGAGGTCCCAAATTGGATTTCAATTTTCTTATTAATGTGCTTTTACGGGCTTAATCTTCACACTGGCTAAAGTTACAACCAGTAATGATTGCTATTCAAGACGGAAATATCATCAAAAATGTTTTGAGTGAATCTGTGACCCCAGGGTTTGAACACAGACGGGAGCTTGATGGACTGTCTTCAGCCTCTGTGGTATTCAGCCGCTTTCCAGGTTGGTGTGACAAACCACAAAATTAATGGGATGAAAAAAAAGAAGCTAAATCAACATTACTGGTTTCTTTTCCAGGCTTCTGCAACTCGTGTGTTCTCTACATGTTATCTTATTGATTTCGGGGCATTTTTGAACAACAATAGCAACCTGAACATGTTAATTTCTCAGTCATTTCCCCAGTTCACTCAACGGTCACTGACAACACAGTGATAACGTGATAACAATAATTCATTCACAACTGTATTGTAGGCTTTCATTCGACTTTCTAAACAGTCTTTTTTTTTTTCAATAAGCACCAAAAGCACCAAATCTTGTCATTATTTGTGTAGTAATATTTTTGTTTTTGTATGTTGATTTTGTGTTCTCCTGTGATGAACTGGCGACTTGTCCAGGGTGTCTCACTGCCTTCACCCTATGACAGCGGGGACAGCTGGCGCCAGCAGACCCCCAAACCCTGAGTGCAGGACAGAGTGAGTATTGGAAATGGATGGATAGAATTTAGTGTTATCTGTAACGTGTTATTTTAACTTAATTTTAGGTGGAGGCCTCAAAAATTCCTGCACTGGATGTTATTTGATATTGATCTTATTGTTTTGTGTTTTTTTTAAACTGTGCAAAACTAAACTAAACATTTAGATGAGCTAGAGCAGTTTTTCATTTTCATTATAGCAGAAACTATTCCATTTGAGGCAAAAACTTGAGAATCATTCATATGTATAACATACAAGAATGTTTCTCCATGAAATCTTCCTCCTATCATCATGATGAAAGTGATGAACACTCCCGTCCTCCCCACAGTAACCAGCAGGACGGATGTTGAATGCAGCGCTGCAGCAACAACAACACGTTCTCTGGGCGGCTCATCCAGAGGCTTCGAGAAGCTTTGTGTCGGCCGTTAACTGTGTCAAGAGCTCCTCCGCCCTCCTCCACCCTCCACCCTCCGCCCTCCCACTCCCCTGCCCACCGCTCTCCCCTCCGTCCACACGCTGCCTTCTTCAATTCTTCTTCTTCTCTAACGAGCGCGAGGGCCAAGAGTGCAGACCGGAGTCAACTGCTGCGTTCGACTGGAGACGTGCGGCTGGAAGCCCTGTCATGACGCGCTGCATCTCTGGCACATTTCCACCCTGGTCTCCATTCCCCCTTCATCCTCCTCCTCCTCATCCTCCTCCACCTCCCTCTCAGCGCTCTCTCCCTCCCTCTAGCGATGCCATCTCCTCCTTTCCTTCCAACTTTTTTGCCGATTTGATCCACATCCTCACGTCAATGGCGCCATTTCTTCTCATGTTGCGTATTGGTCTTTTCTCAATCTGTTGCTCCTTTCGTCTCCCCTCTTTCGCTGAAACGCTGCACCTCTTCCTCCCTCCCGCTCTCATGCCATCCCGCTCCGGGTTCAATCAGATAGGCGGGACAAGTGTGGCAGAGTGTTCAACAGATAGCGGAGGCATGACAGAGAAAGAAAATCAGTCGCACATGCCTTCGCTTCCCGTCCCTCAGCGATCCTGTTTCCTCTTTCTTTCAGCCCTTCCTTCCTTTCAGTTTTGCTCATCGTCGTCGTCATCCATGGGAAGCCATTCAACTTTTCCTCCCTGTTTTAAAATGTTGCTTTTGACTTAAAAAACGAGGTCCCTTCAAGCCCCAAAAATTCTTTCTTTAACGTCTTCCAAGAGCTCAAAAAGCTAATTCACTTCCTCTGAATTCCTCCCGCGCTCGGAAGACTGCGGCACTTTTTGAGTGACGGCAGGCGGCCTGTCACAGTCAGAGAGGAAGTCGGGAAGCGGAGGGACCCGGGAAGCCAAAAGCGAGGATGAGACCTGCGGAGACGGAGGAAGGACGGAAGGAACGGAGGAAGACATTTCTAATTCAAAGAGACATGCGGTGTTTCCGTGGCAACTCGGTTCCCATAGAAACAATCTCGCTAAAGATGCCATTAGGGTGAAAAAAATACCTACTTTACACCCTCGCCGTGCCGACACGCACGCACAAATATCGGGAGCGTGGTCCGTCTTCCGCATCAGAGGCCGAGCTTGCGGGGGACGCGAGGGGGCGTGGCCTATCTGGCGCCGCACCTGGGGTCGAGCCGAGCGAGGGCTGAGCGCCGCCGGGCCGCTCGCTCAGAAACGGGTGGCTGCTCGTACCGTCGACTCGCCATCCGGCTTCAGCGCTGGGCCTTCAAAGCAGCTTCACATATGGAATTACCTCCTTTAGAGCGAGAGAGGGCGCACGGGACAAATACCCCCCCCCTCCCCATACAGCACCTCATTGAATGTGACAATGCACAGGCCAGCACCCACCCTCCCCCCTCGCACCGTATAGCCAGCGCCAGCTAACATTGGCTGACAGAAGCGGGCTGCATATGGAATCCTACTGGCTCTACGTGCCGGATCAGGGAGGTCTGGGCACATGTAATGGCGTACATGCGTGAGTCATGTGTGTGTGTGTGTGTGTGTGTGTATGTGCGTGAGTGCGTGCGTCCCGCGACTGTTGCGTCCTTTTTGCGCTCGATGATTCAACATAATGAGGTCTCATCACAACAGCGGAGACAGAGTTGTGCCACTGCCTCATCAGAACAAAGTGTCCCCGAGGGTCCAACACACAGCCTCCTCCTGGGCCCAATGACACAGTATAGAAAGCTGCATTAGGTTGCTATTCTTCTAATTTATCGGCAGACTGTTTTGCCTGTAAAGTATCATAAAACAGCGCCAAAACGGCCTTTAGTGTCTTGTTTTGTCCGAGCCAACCGTCCAGAATATAATCGGTTTGGTAAAAGAAGGTTTTTGAACTTTTCTATTAAAAAGTTTGACCACGGATCTTTCCTGTTTTTTTCTAAGAAAATACAGCCTTAACATTATGGCAGCAGAATGTCAGACGTCTTAACTGGCCGATAAACCAATTGTTGCAGCCTAAACCTCCTTCACATTCACATATTACATACTACACATTAAATTTCAACCAGACACCTTCAGTTACAGTGCTGACTATGATCGAGGAAAATAATATTAAAGAAAGGTAAAAAATTAGAAAAATACAAGCAGTTTGCAACATGTGAATCATTCCTATTTAAGAATAGTTCCCTACAATAATAAATAACGGTCATACTGAATGCTTTCTTTTCATTCCTCGTGATGCTTGTGTCAAATGACCTTTTTCTTTAGTGAACTAGTTGTGTGAGGACTAAATGGCCATGCTAAAATAAAACTAAAAGCTTCCGAGGTACCCTGAGCTCGGGAAGAAGCGGGTATAGAAGATGAAGCTTCCGAGGTCAAGCACGTCTGCAGCTTGGGGGAACCGACTGTCAGGGTTATTTCAATCCTGGAACATTGATGACATGTGAAAGGTTAAAGTCTGATTTGTGCCGTAGGCACAGAGCCAGCGTAACTTTGGTTTGGGTTACGTTTGACTCCAAAATCTGTAAGGCCGTTGTGTACTAAATACAACCATTTGCTTTGTTTGGGAGAAAAAACCTCATGAAATATGGAATCATGAGGGGATGTTTTTGTGTCTGACCCTGCGGCAGGTCACACATTCACTGTAGCAGACACATATCCAGGGTTTCAAACCAGTTTGATGTTTACCACATACAGCTCTGCCCAAATATGCAGCTGCCTGGCTGTGATTCTGCAAAGTAATCACAGATCCATTTTAGCATTTGGAGTACAGTAGGTTTTTCTAGTGTTTCTGTGTTACTCTTAAACTCTCCGTTTAGTGTCAAAGATGAGACAAAACGGGGTTTATCACGGCCGAAACGTCGACTCACGCATCACTGCTATTATTTTTAGGCTGTAGCGGTCTCTCAGGAAGGATGACTCACATCCACATTCCTCCATATTAGTCCTCAGTCAGGCTCGACACTTCTGCTCAGCATGTGGAAATGGCAATAAATAAATAAATACAAAATGCAGAACATCGTTTTATTTTCCTTAACTCAACGCACGAGCGGCGGCTTTTTGAAGGGTGGGAATGTAAGCTTTGAGCTTGCCGGGGAGCACTGGCTTACTTTGATGCAAGAACAGAGGTGGTGGGAGGGGGGTGAGGGGTGAGAGGAGTCGGGGGGTAGAGGGGTGAGAAAAGAGAAAGAGATTAGAGAGGAAAGCTGAGAGAGAAAGATGTGCTGTAAAGACACAGAGGGAGAGAAGGAGCGAGGGAGCGCGGGTGCAACAGTGACGACGAGGAATCCGCAGGAAAAAAAATGCAAAAAAAAAAAAATGAGAGGACGTGCAGAAGTGGTGGGGAGAACACGAGAGGCGGGCGGCCGGCGTGGGGCTTAACATTTTGAGTGCGCGCTTTCCCACTGCTGAGCGTTGAATAAACAGGAGCACGCGCGAGTGTGTGCACGATAGCATTCGGCTGCCTCACCTCTTGCCTCGGCCCCCTTTTTCTAATCAGCAACAGCTTGTGAACGCTCCTGCACCAGGGTCCTCACAAAGGCACTCTGAGAGCCTCGGGGAACTCGGGGAATATACAAAGAGCCTGGCTGGCTGAGGGGGTTCCTGGCAGACGGGCTCCAGGCTTAAGGGCAGGTTGCTGGAAGATCATCTGAGCAGGCTATGGAAACCTGTGAGGTGATTCAAGAAACAATCCGCCGAGTTTTCCGGCGACCGTGTCTCAGTGTTTCTGAGAAAGCTTGGTGTGTGATCTTTAAATGACTGTCTTTATCTACACAGTAGGTGGAGGAAAAGCAGCTCAGAAATAGTAAGACAAGAGCTGAAGAAGACATAAACATTAGATTGCACCTACTGCCAGTATCACAACATTTCATTAAAAAATGACATTGTGCAATCTACATTAGATTTGAATGTGAATGCACATTGCAGTTCGAATGTGCGCTGTGCACTTGAACTGTACTTTTTTTTGAAATACAGGATGAAAACATCTTTGTTTTGTGGTGCTTTATTTACCTGTTATTGTTATGGTTCAACCTTTTCCAGGTTTGCTGGAATTAGTGATTGTGCTTAGAAATTCCTTAATTAGAACATAAGGTAGTGATTAAGAAGCTTTTTTTTAACATGAAGAAAACTTATTGGATGAACTGGAGTCACCGGTTTGGAAATCCCAAATCAAATACGTTGTTGAAAATAAGTGATTTGATAATGTGGAAATATTTTTGGATGACTTTTTCTCAATGCTCATTTAAAAAAGATACTTTTTTGCTTGATAACTGAGTCACTTGTGTGGTTAAAATTCTGGGCAGAACATCATGAACATCTCTCACACAAACTCAGATGACACCATCTGAACCACCGAAACAATATCCCAACAATAAACAAACAATAAATAGTTTTGTCTCCTTATGAGATAAAAAATTGTGTCCAAAACCTGAACACAATATCAAACACAGTTCACAAGTCTGACAGTCTGATAGATCCAGATGGAAGGTTCTGTACGGCTTTAAATCAGAAGAATTACTGTAGATGCAAAAAGAAAGGAGAAAAAAAACCTGCTGAACTCTGTGTTGGAACACCTCTGCAGCAGCCGGCATTGGCGTTATTTCAGGCTTTCTGCGCACTGTGCATTTCAATTTGCCTGCACTAAAAATAGAAAGCAGCCTCCGGGGTTGCGAATCACTGATATTCTCTTCAACTTTCTATCTTTCTTTTCTATTGTCTCGTAAAAGTTAGTTGCGGGGACTATTTTTCGGCGTTGTGAGTGCCTGGTGGCTTCGGCGGCGTAATTACAGTGTCCATGCGAAACGCTGGCGGGGGGAGGGGGGGCGTGCGCATGCTGCACAATGTCCAGCTGAGAGGAGTTAAGCAAAGCAAGGCTTCGTGTGCACTCTCGACTGCAGCGGGAGGTGAAGCGCTGTGTAGTGTGGGTGTTTCAAATCAGGCCAAGGATTATTGGAGACTGGCGTGTGAGGGAAGGTGCTGCGCTACCTTCACTACGCACAAACCACTGAGATATGTGTGTGTCTCCTCCGCTGACACACAGACACACACGTCGTTACGGACGACTCGGAGTGACTTCCTGTTGTAGCACACTGTGGAATCAGACGATTAACCATGCAATAGAGAAGAAGTGGCACCATCCCAGTTTGCGGTATGTACAGCATGCAGCACTTGCACGTAGTATGACTGAGGCAGTATCAAGGCCTCACTGAACTTGTTTCAACTCTGGAAAAGCAAAAGTAGACCCACATATACAGTATGTGACCTTGGAACAATTCCAAGAAAACACATTTACAAGCATAGCAACATAATAAACACACGTGTTAAAGGTCCAGTGTGTCAAATTTGGCCTGATTTATGATTTTTATATGAGTAAAAGCTTACTATAGTGTCCATAAATACACTAATAGATGTATATACTCACAATGCAAACAAAGTAATTTGGTTTTCCTACCCACAGAATGCTTCTTATTTGTAAATAAAAAATACTAATTGTTGTGATATGGCTATATACGAGAAGTATTATAGCTTATCTATATAATAACTGGACGCTCGAACTTTCTTGTAGCATGTGCTCACTCTTTATTTGCCGTCCACTCTCTACCTCGGTGTTTCTTATTGCTTCCGGTTTTAATGCTTATCAAAATAATGCTTCGTGCTTTCAACAGTAATGCTGGTGACCTTCACAATAAAGGTTTAAACGGTATCCAGTACAAAACATTACACATATGTCAAGGGTCTTGCTCCCTGTTAGCTGCCATCTTGCACCACCATATTTCTAAGGAAGCCTGGTGTGGACAATTCAGCCCGCCTGACATCACGTTTCATGTTTAGGGTAAACACTCGCATCCTCAAATAAACCAACGAAGAAGACAGTGGACGAGGTGTCCAGGTTTGTGTGGGCAGGCCACTGTAGTTCACTGGCAAGCTCAGAACAGGGAGGGTGAGTGAAAGACTCTGTAATCTAAAATGTAACCACTTGATGTCGCTGTTTCCTCTCAAAATCTCCCAATATAACACGCTTTACCTTTTAACAAACATCCAATGACACAGAGCTAATGCTACTTCTCTCTTGCTAGAAGCTACATAATGCGTTCATAGTAGATGTATCCATTAGGACAAACACTCCATTAACTGTTCTGCCATCCTATTTTATGCCGTTCACGTCGCCAACCTGTGGCTTACCACCAAAGCCATCAAAGTAAACAGAACATGTCGTTAATCCAGAAAAGCATTTAGTATCATTCTTTGCACTTCCTTTAACATTAAAAAAAAGAAACAGTGGCAGGCCAAGCATTCAAGCTGAGGCCTTGAGCAATGCTCTAAATCAGGGGTCACCAACTTTTTTGCCACTGAGAGCTACTTCACGGGTCCTGAGCTATATGAAGGGCTACCAGTTTGCTAGATTCTCCTGAAATAACAAACTCTCTGAGTTATATATTATTATTAATGATACTGATCTATGTGAAGACACTCATCAAGCCCATGAGTTCTCAATAATTATCAAAAATGACTTAACAAGGGGGCGACACGGTGGCGCAGTGGTTAGCGCTGCCGCCTCACAGCAAGAAGGTTGTGGGTTCGATTCCGGGGCCCGGGCCTGGGACCTTTCTGTGTGGAGTTTGCATGTTCTCCCTGTGTCTGCGTGGGTTCTCTCCGGGTTCTCCGGCTTCCTCCCACACTCCAAAAACATGCATGTGAGGTCAACTGAACATTCTAAATTGTCCATAGGTGTGCATGTGAGTGTGAATGGTTGTCTGTCTCTATGTGGCCCTGCGATGAACTGGCGATTTGTCCAGGGTGTCACCCTGCCTTCGCCCTAAGACAGCTGGGATAGGCTCCAGCAGACCCCCGTGACCCTGAACAGGAATAAGCGGGTATAGAAGATGAATGAATGAATGACTTAACAAGGTTGGATAAAATTGAATTTTAGACGCAGCTCAACGAGCTGTGCAATTTTTCGAACGGGTCTGCGGACTACTCACGTGGTCTTTGGGGGGGCTCCACGTTGGTGACCCCTGCTCTACATAGTCCTACCTAAATTACTATGCCTCATAATACCATCAATTTGACACCACGGTTTGAGAGTTCCCTACGGGATCACACCTACACATTACATCATCACAATATAGGCTAGTTGAGCAACATTTTATTTGCAGAGCATTTAAAATCAATACGCTTGCATTCACAATTAGGATACTAAGATTGATTATTATAAGAAGGTTATAATAGGATATATAGGTTATAATAGGAGGTTATAATAGGATACTAAGATTGTGGATACTGTTTCATAACCATTTTATTTATGACTGTTGGTTGTCAACAGATCTGTGGGTTTAGTTCAGTGGCAGTGGTTCAGGACGTTTCTTTGGTGATGGAAGGAAATGATGCAGACAAAAGAGATTCAAATTGTATCAAATGATGCATTATTCTGACAGCATTTTCACCTCATCTATGTATATATCGTCATCTATTGTTTTGTCAAAAGATCTTGCCTCTCATTATGTTAAATGTTAATGGCAAGAAAACTCAACCATAGCCGCACACTTTCTGTTCTAAAACCAAACCATGGATTTCTTCAGCTCTTCAACTCGCCCCACTTGCTTTCCTCCTCTTATCTGCACCCTGAGAAACGGAGGCTCGCAGATGAATTTAAATGACTATCCTCCCCAGCTCCATGCAATTAGAACAAACTCAACCTTTCTACCAGTTTGGGATTTAAGGCTCACAAGTCAGATGGCTCTCTCCTCATTTGAGAGCCCTTCCTCTCTCAGCCTGATGCAAAACCATGAAAACCACCACATTGTGCGACTTTTTCATTTTTTTAACAGCAGCTCTTATCTTTGCATCTTTTATCTTCTGCTGCTTTTTTAATCTCTCTGTATTCCCTAAACATTAAAAAAAAAAACTACACAATGAAGTTTAAAGTATAGTGTGTGATTGTGCCAGCGTTTCCTCCCTGATTTATACAGTAAAAAAAAAGACTGTAAAAGTTCAGAACTTTTATGACACTGCAGTGACAGCTGGAGGAGTAATTATGAACTTTGTGAGGTGACAGGGGGCTGCATTGAGGATGTGGTTTTTTTATCATCTTTTAAAAATGCATGAAGTGTGATTTAAAATGAATAATATTCCATGGTCAAGTATGACGCTACTATGGAACGTGAGTTTCCTACTACGCAGTTTTAATATTCAGCCCGAGTCATAACAATGATGCCCCGTGATATTGTGCCCCAGACATCTGTCACCATTAATATGTTCAGTCCCGCTGGCAACAGATGATTGGTCTGATTTTAAACAAGCAGCGACAGCTGCTATGATTGGCATAGAACTCACCACTCCATCACTCAATCTGATCACTGTCTGGGTTTTTTTTTTTTTTTTTTTTTTTTTGCTTTAATTGAGGGAACAGTCAGCCAAAACAACAAATCTTCAACAAAAAAAATGGTGTTTGTCAGCAACCTTTTACGCATACCCTCATCTGACATCCACATCGGCAGAGCACTTGTCATTCGTTTGTACGACTCTCGCAGACGAAACTGCCCGAGTGTCACTATTTGAATAATGATTTAGGTCGTTCCATCCAGGAGCTTCTGAGGCAGATTGAAAAGCTTGTTTTTATTCATGTTATTTTACACTTAATTATCTGCATATTAAAACTGCATGTCTGCCGAGACTAAAATATCACATTGAATGAATTGAATTGTGCAAAGACAACAGCTGGACACAGACGTGCTGCAAAGACAAAACTCATATTTAATATGATTTTCCTGTTGTTGTTTTTTTGCATTGCATCTTGGATGCTTGTGCGCCAGAGGGAACACTTCCAACATCGTTCTGATTGATCTGACGTATCCATCTGGTAAAGAGCCCCATAGAAAGTGTTTGCAACAGGGAGGCAGAGCTTTGGAAGGTGATTGGATCCCGATCAAGTGGACCAATCAGGATTTTTCACGGCCAGGTGATGCTGCCAGAGTCGGTTGGAAGCAAAGTGAGCATGTTTTCCACCAAAAATGCCAAGCAGCTGTGATGAAGCTACTGCCGCTGCTGCAAACATCCGCTTCGTTCTCCCCGCTAGTAGCAGCTTCTTTGTCTTCCAGGGGTTTTTTTTTTTTTTACAACAGTTGTATAATAGAAAACTGAGTGCAAAAGTTTTCTATTGGAGCTTGGAAAAACGCATGAAGGAGAGGAGGAGGGTACTTGAATGTCCAATTCCCAGAGTTGGCAAAAGTATTCACAGTCTGTACTTAAGTAAAAGTACGGATACTTCTGTAAAAAATAAAATACTCTGGTCAAAATGAAATTACTGATTCAACTCTTCTACTCAAATAAAAGAAAGGGAAGTACAGATTCTAAAATGTAACACCATGTAATACTTTAATACAGTAACAAAGTATTTGTGCTTTGTTACTTCCCACCTATGCTTATTGCTAATTTTTTAACTAAAGTGCAGCAACCATCATGTATCACTCCAACACCAGGTTTTAAGCATTTCAAGAAGGCAGCTGCTGATCATTTATTCATCACATAACAGTGACAGTGAATGCTTGAATTTGTCTGTACTCTTCAGCTGAGGACAGATACTGTATGCTCAATATTGGCGCACACTTTGTACACGCTGTGTCGTAACAAAATGAAAGATTTCAAGATTCCCACACTGGCTGTGTCAGACTGCCTTGCTTGTCTCTCACTCAGCTGCAGCTCAGCTTCTTCTTCTTCTCCTTCTTCTTGCTGCCCACTGCATTTCACTCCTCACATGTTCACTTTACTGATCTGCTGACCCGAACCCTCCTGCTCACTCACTTATTCTTTTTTTTATAGAGTAGACACTCATCACTCTTCCTGGCTTTTTGCATCCCTGTGTCAACTGACCTGCTGTTCTGAATTTATGGCTCCTCTTTTTTCATTGTGTTTGCCTGCGTTTCACAGCTGCCCCCTGTTTTTAATACTCATCCGTCTCACTTAAGCCTTCTGTCTTCGATCCCAGCATTTAATCAATGAACTCTGCTGTATTTGCTTGTGATGGACAAAATCGCCTCGCCCAATGAGCTATGAGTCACTCGAGGTGATGTTTTTTCCCCTCATTATGTCAGTCACGCGCACCATGCTGACATTTTTCTCCACTTCATCCATCGTGTGCTTAATCGCGTCAGATTGATGTTGCGTCGTTAAAAACACAGTTAGCGTTTTAACCTGTCACTTCAAGTTATCCTTGACGCATTTGAAGGATGTAGCGTCTTTACCTTTCATGATTTGAATGGCTGGATAATTAGGTCTCCTTAGCTGGAACAATACGAAGCCACACAGTTGGTGCTGGCAGAGTGAAGGCACGTAAGACTTTCCCGAGCCGACCGACAACTTGTTGTAAGAGAGTGCAACGCAGAGAAGTCTCCTGTGATCTCCAAAATTACTCTTCCTATCCACGCACGGCATCGTGCTGATAAAACAAACTCATTAGATGAGGGGAAAAAACCTGATGGAGGAAGCGAGGGACAATTTGCTTCCCATTTGAAGGCTGCAATTAAAATTTGGGGAAACTATCGGGAAGAACGGTGCAGACAAAAGCTTTTCTGTAACCGTGGAGTGAATTTATGGGAGCGGAAATATTCTGAGCTCTGTTGAAATGGGGAATTAAAAAAAAAAAGAGAGATGGAAGGGTTAAAAAATAACTTGACATCATGTGTTTGCCATTATTTCTGTGTGTCAGGCCGGTTGTGACTGTATGATGTGGAGCAAAAACAAATGGAATTGTCACTGGCAAACACATTCATTTGAGCAGTCAGGCCCACAAAGCGGGATGAAACGAAAAAAGTTCAGACAGCGACAACAATCTGTAATATAAATGAGAAATCTATCTAATCTATCTGACTTAGAAATGTCTAAAAAAAAAGAAAAAGTAGAGAGAGAGGGAGAGAGAGTGAGGGAGAGAGAGTGAGGGAGAGAGAGAGAGAGGGCGAGAGAGAGAGCGGAAAATAAGAGGGACCCATAATCTCAGATCATTTCGGCAGTTTCATGCGAGAACAACAGCTTTATCCTCTAACCTAATTAGGATGTATTCTTAGTGGAGATAGCCTACAGCTCATGGACAAGACGGCTATAAATAGGATTTACAAATAATCCCAACGTATAATGCACAGAAATGTCTTGACACAGCACGTGCTTCACATCTCTTTTCCCCTTGGCTTGTTATTTCCTGAACACTCTGCAGAGCTCAAACGCCAATAAACCTGTTCTACACTCTCACACGAGGTGACTGTGACCCAAGATACTTTATTAAATGCGTTGTTCCATTAATCAATTCTTAATTGCACGGCTGGCGTTCGCTTGTATAATTAATGGTGTCATTCGTTTATCAGTGGCGGTGAATTAACTACATGGACAATACTGGCAGTGGATCTTCCACCAATCAGCCGTTTTCATCCGCAGCGACGCATTTTTCTAATCTTGCAAAACTGGTTGAGATAACCAATCAGCAGAAGCTTTGCAGGGTATATTTTTTTGGCCCTTGGATTTTTGCCGCTGTGATATCACACATTCAGTAGTTCAGTAGTTCCCCAACTACATGTCACCTGCGGCAACAGAGGGACATGCAATACATGGGTAATGAAAGAACAGCACAAAAGCAACACAAATGTTAGGAGTGATGGCAACAGGATAAGAAAAATGCACAACAATCACTGATTAGCGCAACCTGATGTGTTACTGCTGCTGTTGGGTCAATTACAACTATGCCCTGATTAAAATAATGTGTGTAGGCTTGAAGTGCCTCAGCAGACTTGCTTTCGTGTATTGTGGCCGAGGGCGACGTCACGCTCCTTCTCTGTCTTTCACAAAGGCGCCACACACAGAATGCCTATTTCAAGATTGGGGGTGTATAATTATGATAATCAATTATGATGTGGTGATTCAGTTGTTTCTGACAGGCTGATGCCTTGAAAAAAATAAAAGCTTTGGATTTTTTTTTCCTGCCGTTTCTCCCCCTCCCCCAACTGGAGGGAGAAATATCAACATAAAAGATCATCCATCATCCCAGAGTTTTGCTATAGACCACCTGATGTTTTTCTCTTTACCCACAAGAAAAGGTTTACCCAGCGGGAAGAAATCCTAACCCTCCGTGTGGATAGATACTTGCAGGCAGAGCTGAGCGGAAGAGAAACTTAAGAAAAAGCCGGGAGGTCACCTCGAAGAAGACGGGAGCAATTGAGAGAACTGGAATCAGAACGTTGTGCACCTTCAGGTGCCTTGTTTGCAGTGAAAACAACAGCACTAATCTCCCCAAACAGAAGCGCAGAGGCCATTATCATTGAACACCAGCGCGCTCTGTGTGTCCACGTTGTGCACAAAAGCACAAGCACACACGGCTTAAGTCCCAACAACAGATCTAAAAGACCTCATTAGTCTCCAGAGCCACAGAGTTGGATGTGGAGCTGGGCAGACAACACACACACACACACACACACACACACACACACACACACACACACACACACACACACACACACACACACACACACACACACACACACACACACACACGGAATTAATGGCTAAACAGAGGTGTCTAAATTGTTTGGTGCGTAATGGAGCCTACCTGCATCTATCACTGATTCATTATAACGAGGTTCTGGCCAAGCAAAATGAAGCAGGGTGTCCTGTTAGCCACACATTTGTTTTCCGCTCCAGCCTGAGAGCAGCCAGACACAACACGCTCCTCGGATTTGGGTCGTTCCAGAATCCCTCCGCCTCCCCTTGGACCAGACTGGTGGAGCGAAGTCCTCGAAAAAATGGTTGAGGGGAATTTTTGTTCATGTATTGTGTTACAGATCACTGTGATCCATAGCAAGTGTTTTAATTAGTGGACACAGGGGGAACAGACAAATCCCACCAACACTTTCAAGTTCAACAGCAACAATCTTCAGGTCTTCAGCAACCGTTCCTCTCCTTCACCTCCTCAAGTAACGGCCACCTACTCTGTTTTGTCAGCCCTGCCATCATAAACTGGGGGTGTGCTTTTGTGTACTGGTGCCGAGAAGCAGCAACGTTTCTCCTACTGGTCCGTGTCCCAGATGTTGCAAGGTCTTGGTTCTGAGCCAGGAGATGGTACGAAGGGGTTGCAAAGAGTCTCATTCTCCCTGTAATTCTACATTTAACCATCCAACCGTCCCTCTGGAGCTGTAAAATGACAGTAAAAATGTTGCATAGTTCCTTCTTAACAGTTTGATCCCAACCTGGACTGCAAAGATATAAGCAGAAAGCCAAACGGTCCACCACAGACCCTGAGAATACGACATCAGTGCGACTTACTACTATTATAATCGACACTATTACAGCACAAATCACTAACTTCTGTAACAACAACAAAAAAAATCTGTGGATTCCTCAATCTCAATATGATTAATATTTGCAGTCTGCATTCTACAGTTGGACCAGCAGTTCCTGTGTCCTGATGGTTGCATTTATTGTTGCACCTTGCAACCCTAACACTGAAACAGCAACAGGAATCTTCCTTCTGTCTGAGTGACCATTGAATTTGTCTGGGGGCAAAAGGCCAAACTGGAGAGTAAAGGCTGTGTGTGTGTGTGTGTGTGTGTGTGTGTGTGTGTGTGGCGGCGGCGTGGTGCATTGTGAGCAGCGTGAACTTGGGACTGGATTTATATGGACTGGATACTTGTGTCCAACAGTGTCCAAAAAACACTTTGCTCATTCATACCTTCACCCCCCCCACACACACACACACACACACACACACACACACACACACACACACACACACTGTTTAATTCATCCTCAGACTTAGGAAAAAAATATTTCTCCTGTATCTCCCCCTGTAATGGCTTTTATACCCGATGTGGAGAAAGCGGTTGCCATGCCAACCACGTCCCCCGTTTTCAACCCCTGGATACTATATGTACGGGTGTGTTTGTGTCAGAGTGAGAACTGGTGCGACATGTATGAGACAAAGAACAAGAAGTAAAACGGAGAGCGCAGAAGGAAAGAGGGTTTATCTGGGAACTGCTGATGCATTAACAGCTCCTCTTCCTCTTCCTCTTCCTCCTCCTCCTCCTCCTCTGCTATGATGCTCTGTGCCCCCTTCCCCCACTCATCCTCACCCACCCAGCAGTGCTCTGTCACGTCTGATGCACTCTTATTTTTGCTTTCCCCCCTGTCACTCTCGGTTTGTGCCCGGTGCCCCTCTGTCAGCTGTAAAATAAGGTAATTACACGATACGCCGTGCAAAAATCTTCTTCTTCCTCCTTCACGCCCCCACGGGTTCTTTCATAACCTTCACCATCTCTCGCTCTCTTCTCCTCTCCAACTCCTTCTCTCTGGCTCGTTTAAGCCGCGGCGTCGTGCGCGAGGCGGGCTCCATCATCGCAGGGCGCGCACGTGCCAAAATTGCATCATCACGTCTCTCGCACGCGGAGGCTTTGCAAGTTGTGAAGGCACTTGATGTGAACATTTGCGCTCCCTCACTTCAAGCGGTCGCAAGCCTTCGGCTCTACAAGGCGTAACAATCTGCACGGGGACTTGCAGCATGTATTTTTCTATGAGCAGAGGAGGTTTCAAAAGGAGTTACCACAAAAAAAAAAACATGAAATGAAACTATTTGTGGCTTTTTTTCAGATCAGAAGCCTGAAGTCACCTTGAACATCAATCCAAACATCATTCAGGATGAAGCCTGAATAGTAGAAATTCCACAAATGATCCCAGGTCCAACCTCTGATTCATTCGCATCAAATCAGGTGCCGCAACAAAAACCGTTCAAGGCTGTACGGCGATTGGGGGGTCTCGCGTAATAAGTAGAGATCTGTCGTCTGCCTCCGAGTCGTGTAGTTTGCAGTGCTTGCGTAGGTGTCAGATTGTGAGATCAGAAAGTGATTGACGGCAGCAGCGTGACTGCAGCAATAAAAAAAAAAAGAAAGAAAGTTGGGCCAATATAAACGTCAGTCATTGCAGAAGTCTACAGGGAATTTGCTATAATGGACGGGACCTGCTGCCTTTCTGCTGCAAAGCTAGATTTGTGTTGAGCCCAGCTTTACTTATGCAGTGGTATAGTTTATTTTATTTTCATGTTTAACATTGTTCATCCTTTATTAGTTGAGACGACTCACTCTTTGGAGAGTCGACACAATACCAGACCCGTACAAGAGGTCTGTGACAGAAAATTAATCAGCAAGACGCGAAGAGGCTGAGCAAGAATAAAGCTTTGGTGAAACAAAAAAACAAAAACCCAATTGCTCATCAAGAGAAATCCGCCCACCTGTGAACGTCTTTTAACGACTATCCGAGCAAAACCAAAACTCAGGATTCAAGTAAATTATCTTTCTGACTTAATGTCTTCTTGCTCGGCCGACCATGTAAATCCATTTGTATAATTGAGTTTTGAGCACAGCTGTCGAACCCAGGTGCACCATAATTGACAACAGTAGCAACAATGAACGAGAGCGAAAATCTACCTCGACAAACCAACGCTGATTTTGAGGCCCAAAGTGTTCCTACCTTGGCAGCCATCACCATGGAGGAGCCTCCCCTGATGCCCAGGATGGGGATGTGCGTCTGGGCCGAGATGAAGTCCAGGATCTGAGCGATGGCCTCCTGGTCCGTGTCGTCGCCAAACACCACGCCCTGCAGCGAGTTCCTGGTCATTTGCGCGCAGATGCTGTTGATGATACTCTTGGGGTCGGTCTCGTTCATGGTGACCACCTCCACTTTCGGGGGGTAAGGGATGTGGAGGAAGTCCTCCTTCTCCAGTCCCACCCCGAGGGTCACTTCACTAGAGTTGCCCACCAGGATGACGGCGATGCTGAGCGAGTTGATCTGCTTGTGGGTGATGGGCGGAAGAGCCGGCAGGCCGGGGGAGTACTGAGGGGGGACGGCGACGCCTCTCTGAGACCCGCCACCCCCCCTCTGTCCGCCCTGTCCTCTGTCCGGGGACCCCCCGGGTCCGGAGCCGGGACCTCCGCCCCGGCGAGACTCGCAGACCGGCAGCAGGAGCGCCGACACCAGGAGCAGGGAGAGGGACAGCGAGAAGAAGGGCAAGGAGACCCGGGGGTGAGGACAGGGCTGCTGGGACGCCGGGGTCAGAGGGAGAGGGGACGACGGTGGGTGGCTCAGAGAGGGTGGGGGGGAGCGGAAGACGCAGCTCTTGTCCTGGAGGTGGGGGGGAGAAGGGTGGAGGCTGACAAGCATCGTTGAGGAGTGTAAATGCCGTTCCTGAAGAACAGAGGGTGAAAAAAAAACAGGGAAAATTATGGAGCGACTCCACCGATGGAAAAAAAACAAACATTCTGCTAGAATGTGCAACAAGCTCGGACACATGTTGGGGGCTGAATCCTGCTTCACAAACTGGGAGGCAGTCTCACTAATTTTACAGGTGTAACGCGAATTGTCAAAGTGGCAGTCTAAAGTCTGGAGCCCAGGTGCTCCAGAAATAGTACAATGGCAAATTAAGCATGCCACTCAGCGCGGTGCACAGTGTGACCCCTTAATTTGTGATTTGATGGAAACCACTGGAGGAGTGATTACGCCGAGCGCATAAATCCAAGAGGCCGACAAGCAAGGCCGTCGAGAACGAGGAATAATAGCAAACAGCCTCTATTTACAAGACAGAGGCTAAAATGACTGAGTGCTGAGATGAGGTTTGAATCAATCTGATGCTAAAACGATCACAAGTGAGCTATTTTTGAAGGCGCGTTCATGACCGCGATCATTTATTCATCCTGTAATTTCTTGCTCCCTCCCTCCCTCCCAAGCCCTCCCCAGCCTAAATGGGTCCGCGGCCAGTCGAACACAAAATTAACAACTTTAATTGCGCCACTGATGACGGTGCTGGCCGGACTTCACGGGAGGGAGGCGGGTTGGCGGGGTGGGTGGGAAGGGGCGGGGGTTATTAGTTATTAAAGACAATTTCCAAACTCGGGCGCCAGTTCGGATCTTGATTTAAAATACGGATGACTCAAGCATTTAATTGCCAAACTGAGTGACCCACAAAGGCGGGTATCAAACCACGCAGAGAGAGGGAGAGAGAGAGAGAGAGAGAGAGAGGGTGAGGAGAGAGAGGGTGGGTGAGGAGAGAGAGAGAGAGGAGGTAAAGAAGGAGTAAGAAAGAGAGAGAGAGAGGAGAGAGAGAGAGAGGGTGGGAGCGGGTGGGAAGAGAGAGGGAGAGGGAGGTAAAGAAGGAGTAAGAAAGAGAGAGAGAGAGGGAGAGAGAGTGAGAGAGGGTGGGAGCGGGTGGGAAGAGAGAGGGAGAGGGAGGTAAAGAAGGAGTAAGAAAGAGAGAGAGAGAGGAGAGGAGAGAGCGAGCGTTAGCGCTCACGGACAACATCTGACATCCATTATCCTGCGCTGAGACTCCCTCCCAGGAGCCCTGCAGCAAACATCCAAAACTGAGCAGGAGGGAGAAGCAGAGCATGTGTGTGTGTGTGTGTGTGTGTGTGTGTGTGTGTGTGTGTGTGTGTGTGTGCACGGTGAGACAGTCAGGACAGCACAGGGTGCATTTTGACAGATTGACAGCCTCACAGCTTCATGGACTGGCTGCCGGGCTAAGTGACCATTAGACGTGACAGAGTCCCTCAACCCCCCACCCCACCCCCCACCACCGTCACCCTCCAGACCTATTTCCTCTGGTTCTGCCCCCCCAAGCCTCCCCAACCCTCCACGAGATCTCTTGAAGATCTCGCTCCCCCCCGACTTTGATGTCAACCGCAGCCCCATTACTTACTATTCCTGCGATTACATCCTGCTCCTCTGTTAACAGCCATGAAAGGAGAAGTAGGGGAGCGGATACGTGAGAGCAGAAATAAAGTGGTGAGAACTACGGAGGGGGGAGTGAAAGATGTAGGTGACAGGCTCGGAGAAGCACAATTAGTCAGAGCTTGATGGCAGATTTGCGGCAGGGCGCACGAGCGTATCAGAGGGACAGATTTGGGCACATTTTCTGCATTAGGCAAATACAAGGGAGCTCAGTCTGCGTAGGTGCGTTCTAAATTCAGATCAGAGGAGAACTCGCGATGACGGATGGATGAAGGGCAGAGGAAATGGTTGGCTTCCATGTCTCTGCTCGCACATCACCTTCGCTAATCATTTATTCATCAAACGCCCCCTGCGTCTGAAAGAACGCAAAGGACAGCGAGCAAAGTTCTGTCGAGGAGTTGAGAGAGCGCTGAAGATCACACATGGAGAATCTGAAGAGGATGAAGCTTGATCTCCACGCAGTGAAAAAAAAAACAACAAAAAAAGGGGGGGGAGAAGAAAACAGTTTGTCGAAAAGGTCTAATTAGCAGAGGTTTGCCGGGGCTTAATTGCAGGTGCACATTCTAATTGTAAACGAGCTGAAAATCTCCACTGGGATGCAGCAGCAGCAGTAGCAGCGCAGCCAAGATGATGAGAGGAAGAGAGAGGGAGGAGGAAACGAGTGGGAGGACGGCAGAGAAGAGAAAGGAGAGAGAAGTGTGGGGCGAAGGAGAGAATAAATAGAGACGCACACAAAAGGGATGGAGGAGGAGGAGGAAGGAACGGCAGCAAGAGAGCGAGAGGAGGGAGGTGTGGAAGGGCAAAGCGGCGAAAGAAAAAAACACTTTAAGATGACGTGAATGTGGTCGTTTTAATCAACCCGAGAAGAAGAAGAAGATTTTGGGATTTTTACAACCACAGTTTTATATTTAAAAAAAATCCATTGGGATACAAGAAAAAAAAAAAATATAGATTGGTCAAAATCATAGAACCACACAGATGAAAAGAAGAAGAAGAAGAAGAAGAAGAAGAAGAAGAAGAAGAAGAAGAAGAAGAAGAAGAAGAAGAAGAAGATGAAGATGAAGATGAAGAAGAAGAAGAGTGTGACAGTAAAAAGAGGCAGAGAGCGAGGGGCAGAGGCACCGGGACGTGCATTTCTGTATAACAGCAGTTTCCATAGTAACGATTCAAATGCTCTCCACGCAGCACCCTGACGGACGGGAGGGCGCGCATGCACACACACACACACACACACACACACACACACACACACACACACACACACACACACACACACACACACACACACACACACACACACACACACACACATTCGCTCTGTGCGCGACAAGCATACGCGGGTGCCCTCTCCCAATAGGAAACAATTTACTTCCACGCAAGACGCTGCACTTAAACTTCTTGGATGAGCGAAATGGCACGTTGCCTTTCGCAGAGAAGCAGACGCACACACACACACACACACACACAAACATGCACGGAACGCATGTCAGGTGAGTGGACGTGCCGTCAGAGCGGATGCGTCGCTTCGTCTTTCAGTTCACCTCACATTAAAAATGAATCTCCAAAAAGTGCTACGGAGGAAACAAACAGGAGCAACCCGGTCGGAGGCCACGAGCGGCCGGCTAGCGGAACGCCTCGCGGCGCTAATAGCACCGACATGCAGCATTTACACTGCCATTTACGTTTACCCCCTTAACTGGGTTCAAATGGAAGGTGTCAAGAGAGGATTCCTGGGCGTCCATTACGACAAAGCCAAATAAAGCTCCCTCACCGCCTCGGCCCAATCGAGTTGACACACGGGTTTGTGTGACCTTGTGCGCCCATTACAGCACTTAAACGGCAATTATGACAACATACCGCACGGCGTGCAGGCGAAACATGTCTAAGTGGGGTTGAACGGCAACACGTAACAGCCATTACGCGCCGTCGCTCGCACTCAGCCGTTTCCTTGCGCGCACGAGCGAAACCGTCGACCAAGTGCTCTGACGTACGTGGACCGACGTGCACGAGCCGCCGTTCCAATGTTTCGAGGTATTGAGCGACAACTCCGCAGGGAGAGGTACACGACTGAGCCCTGGGAATGGGTTCTTTTTCAACAGGTAAGTGAGAAATCCCAAATATATATCCATTTCCTACATCTTTACTTTTCATCCCATGTCTCTGGTGAACCAACGTTGCGTGATTAGTTATTCATAGAACTCTGTAGCTGTGCAAAAAGCAGCATTTTAATCTGGCAAATTACTCCGGAAGATTCAAATTACAATTCAACACAGGGTTTCTTTTTAAGGGTACTCGAGGTTTGATTGACTCCGTTTACAACTAGACTACTAACTACATTATTTTTTCTTTTATTTAAGGCTGTTAGCATTAAAGCATTAATAACAATGAGATTAAATACAAGGCAAAACATTATTTTTTTATCACATTTTAATCACAAAATTTTTGTCCCTTCCACTGACCCGTAGTCAAGTCCTCAAGCCGTAGCGCTTTGTTTCGACACTGTATCCTGCCAACGTTAGCTTTGTTTATTTAGTTCAATTCACACCACAGTGATGGTTGAATCTACCACCTGCAAACTGAATATCCAGGTGCAGCCAAAATCCCTCAGACTGGCAAAGCACCACTTTGCCAAAAGAAGCATTTCGGAGTGTGGGAGTAGACCACAGACCTGTGGATGAAATCACATCGAAGAAGCTAACTAAAGCAATTGGTAAATGGGTGGCAACTGAATGCTCTGACCCGTCATAGAGATTGAGATGCATTGAGATGGACAGCCAGCAACCTCAGGTTGAACTGTACAAGTCGAACGGTGGTTGTTGTGTCATCGTCGCATAATAAACTATGAGCTTGTGGTTCTCCTCTGATCTTGTGATCTGGAGGTTCCAGTCGATCGCCACTCTGAGGAGTTTGTGAGACGCGTGCAAGAGTTGGCTCACGTCGTCAGTCGGCCCAGAATCACTTCACGGTGCAGAATCTCCAGGTGGAATTTGGGGATTTTTTTCAGTAGAGATGCAGGGTTTATTGTTAGAAATGACTAGTAAATGGAGTTTTGTTAACCTGATTGATCTGATTCAGTAGGCAGATGTTGATGTGATAGCGCAGCAACAAGATTAATCTAAGACAAGGTGGCGATGGTTTCGTCAGGTGCGCCGCCCTGCTGGAGGAGCGGCCACACGGAACGGGCTCAGTGGGAAGTTGTGCGAGCCGCTGGATGGATGAGACCAGCTGACACCTGGACTGATTAGCCCTGACGACGACAGCGGGAAATTATCCACTGGCGCGAGAGAGTGACAGGACGGGATGAAAAATGGACTTCAGTCCGTGACGCCTGTGAAAGACTGAACCTCCACTACATCTTCCTGTCAGGTCTGACGACGACGACGGTGGCGATGCGCTACGTGTGTTTGCTCAAACACAACCAGGAAGACGTGCACAAAAACTCACGCGGCGCGACCGTGCCCACTCTGCGGGGCTCGAGGAGGGGTTTGGTAGGGTGTGGGGGGGTTGAGCAGGATCACGCTAATAGGATGGAGGTCCACGCTTAACATTTACAAAGAGCATTGATCACAGCACTCAGTCAAATGGCACAAGCCTCCAGTAGAATAACTAGAGCCGGAGCTGCGCACACACTCATGGACTTCCAACGCTGCCAATAAGAATTCCTCCGGACCAGTCGGCCATGACACCGCGGTCCCCAGTCGCTTCGCCCCTTTAGCTTTTAGATGTTGCTGGGAAATTGTGGACTGTGGCACAGACCTCCACGGGAGGGGCCCGGGCTCGGCGGCTGGAGACATTAGCATTGACTCCGCCGGGCTATTTAAAAACACACGTACGCCACAGCTATCTGGGCTCGGCTATATGCCCCGAGACTGGATACAGTGGGCTGCGCTCCATATAGCGTCTTGTCAGGCACCGTGGATAACGTGAGCTGACAGGCGTATCTATTAGCGAGTCCATTTACATTCAGTAGGTGGTCAGTTACAGGTAAAAGCTGTGTGTCTGCGCTGATGCACAGAGCGCTTCGGGCATGGTTTACATGAAACCACAAGCACGGAACTCGCTGCAGCGCGATTTAATGAAGACTTACAGCTTAAAAAAAAAAACAAGTGCAGAGCGCAAACCTGAAATATTTGAGTTCCGGCTGTTTTCCTTCGAAACGCCCAGCGTTTCTGCACTCCGTCATCGGCAATTTAACGTTTGTCCTGTTGTTGTTTCACCTAGGACAACTTCTCTTTCTCATGGAGGCCAATGAGAGCATTATGCTACACGTCGCTAGGACGTCGACGTTCATATCAGTGTTGTTTTCGTGAATGGGGCATGTTGTGACGCCCCTGTCAGAGCTGTGTGACAGTGTCGGGTTCAGTCAGGTAATCAGGCGTCACGCCGATATAATGGCTCTCCTGCAGGAGGCGGAGAAAGCAAGGCAAGTTCTATTTGTATCCTCTGTAATTATTCAATTTCCCTTCCAAAAGTCGACTGTCAGAGGTGGTTGGGTGTTTGCTGAGGGATCCACTGGCTCGCTGTGGGCGAACCATGAGAGGGGGGCAGCGATATACACGGGAAATATGGTTTTTGTTTTTTTTCTCTGGGAGAAGCACTGAAAATACGCATCTCTTTCATTTTCCTCTGATCTCTCAGTTCCCTTTTTGAGGAGAAACACACGCGTGACCCAGTGGGACACTTAGTATGTGGAGGCTGACAGTTCAGAAACACTCCCCCTCTCCGTCTCCCTAATTAGTCAACAGACACAACCACAGCTGATAAACATGCTAAGAGACACTCTCACATTCATCTGGCATTGCAGTGCAAACTGGAGATCCGTGCCAGGCCCGGCAGAGCCGACCGTCCTCGGGGGAAGAGTAAAAATGTGGAGCTGTTGACACCAAACACCTCGGAGGCAAAGCTAATGCGTCACGAATCCACGAGTGCTGCATTAGAGCAATAAAGCCACTAATCCAAGCAAAGTGTTTGCAAAAAAAACAAATTAGAAACCTTAATCAGCAGCCATCGGGCCGTCTGCACGCGTGGCACCGGGAGGGATCAGGGGATTTGTGGGGGGGTGCCGAGTCAGACGTGTCGAAACCTCAGGACACGATCCACAGATCAGACCGAGACAAGACTCAGTAAGGTAGCGTTCACCAGCACATTAGATTTTAGAAGACTTTTAATTGTCACGTCACATTACATGGCAGTGAAATGTTGGTGTGGCAAAAGCCGATGTGATTGTGCAATATAAAGTTTAAAAAAAAAGATTAAAAAGATAAAAATTATCATCATAATAATATCATCATATCATATTATCATCATATCATCATAATAATAATCTTCCCTTTTAATTAGAGCAAGTGCAGGTTGAGCGATAGATCACAAACGCTGATAAATTGCTGAGTAACTCTGATGGTTTGGATTTGACTCGTCAACGCAGTTCTCATAACCGTGCTCTAAACTCTCACTAGTTCATTGCCAGTTTATTCTCGGGGAGAGTTCTCTTTCTGAAGTGACTGAACGTGCTGCAATGAAATTATATTCCACGAGTCAACAAATCCTGTTAGCGGAATATCACCGCCATCCATCTGTGCTTGCTGCACCCCACCCACCCACTCCCTCTCCCGCCCTCACAAACACACTATATCAAATACAGTACAAACAAGAGATTGTCAGTGATCTGCTCAGCGTTTGGAATTTAGTCGAAAGGAAAACACTTTGTGCTTTGCCTCATGGTTCAAAAATGCAGATTAAGACGGCAGCTAGCAGCTAGCAGAGCTGAGTAACAGGTCCATAAGGTGCTATTGAGAACAGAGCAGAAGGGTCAAATGTAAGTCTAACCCGCTAGAGTCAATACTTTCAGTATTTGGGTGCGAGTGCCAAGCAGGGAGGCAGTCTTTGGTATGAGCTGACCGGGAATCAAACCCACAACCTACCAGTCTCAGGGTGGATGGTCTACTACTAGATCACTGTGCTGGTTGTGGTGAATGTTGTCTCTTCTTCAAGTGAAATTTGGTGTCTGATTGAGGTTTCTGCCTTCTGAGCAGCAGCTTTTCCTGTGCGTGGTGGCAACAGTTGTCTTTTAGACGTTGGTCTCTCCCTACTCCTCATGTAAAATGCACTGAAATCATTTTGCAATGGTAAGGTACGAAAGTTGACTGACTTGAAATGGAAATGACCCATTTTGTTCTGTTGATAAAAGAAGGTTTTTTTTTTTTTTATCTCCAACAAAGATCAGGACCAAACCCTTTTTTTCTCCCAATTTAGAAAAAATCAGAAGACTCTAGATTCCAAAAACAAGGACAGGTGCTTGGAAATATCCCCAAAAAGTCGACATGGCTGTTTATTTTCCATAGTTTTTTTTTTTTTTTTCCACACGCATAGCGTCCCTTTAAACAGTGACGCGCGTGACATTTATTTTGAGATATCGAACAAAATAAACGGCAAAAACGTGCTTTTCATTGTAATGAAGAAACCGCGTCGTGCTTTTTATAGACGGGATTTCTTTTTATTTTTTATGGCACATTCAGGGCTGTGCAGTCGCACACAGAGACAATTGCTTTTTTTTTGGGGGGAGAAAAAAAATACACGACTTATCCTTGAAATCATGCAGATTCTGGATGCGTTTGGTAACAAGGTGGGAGGAGAGAAAAATGGAGATGGTGTTCCACAATTAGAAACAAAGGCGATGTGGGCAAGGGACGAAAGATGCAGCGTGCGCACCATAGGAACGTGCCATGACAGCCAGGAGCTTACGGCCTGATTATAAAGTCTTCCACAGAGCTTCAGCCCATTCAACGATTTATCGGCCTCTAGTTTTGCAGGAGGTCCGGGGACAGCTGAAAGGAGTCACTATTGAAGAGGGTGTTAGGGGTTTCAATAAGTGCACTTAGTCTGGTCAAGAATCCTCTCTCTGCTAATTGCACTTATAACGTGACACGCTTGCGGATGTGCGCCCTCGTACCGACGCTGCTCCGAAGCCCCCTGAACACATTATTTGGTCTCCACGTTAGAGGCGAATAAAATGGCCAAGACAGAGAGCTTGCTATGACACATAAATCTATTCAAAACACACACACACACACACACACACACGACAATACGCGAGGCGAGGAGGAAGTGGAGAAAACGCAAGGTTGAGGCAAGATCCATCTATTCCCTGAAGTCTTCATTACCTCATTGGAGCCATTTATTTCACCGCGGTTATATCTCCTGCGCTGGACTTAATTTAGCAGCGAAGTGACAAGTCCCCCTCTGCAGCAACACAAGGGTTTTACAGCACGGTCTCCCAGGGCCTGAACCTTCACTGCTTACACACCGTGAAGAGCCGCACCTTTTTTTTTCCCACCCCGCTTATCTAAAGGTTATTATAACTCAATCTGTTACAATATGTTACACCACTTTTGTCAGTGCAGTCTGTAAAGAGCCAGTCACAAACCCGGTTCAGCCCCAGCACATAACAACCCTCCTCCGGGTTTTTTTCCTCCCCTGCTGGCCTTTTTTTCCCTCTTTTTTTTTTTTTTGATAAGCTCAAGCGTGATATTAAAGTTTTCCATTTTTCTTTACCAGTGGCAACACTCGAGCATCTCCTCACGCTCCAAAAGTTAAGTGCTTTGGGATTCTGACAGCGAGACCCTGAAGACTCAAGAGAGCCGTCGGAATGAAAGACTGTAAATCTGCTTTGTCTCTCCTAAAATTGCTCTTAATTACCTGAGGCCACCTCAGCCCTTCACCCCGAGAGGCCTCACTCCACCTCGGACTGCCTCTCCCAATAAAAGCATACACAACATTTGCATATACTGGAGGAAAAAAAACATCAATATTCTTGTAAAACCATATGAAACTGGGGTTTGGACATGTTGCTCTCTGTCCTTTCTTTCTTTTTTAAAGTAGTTTATTACCTGTTATGTTTTTTTGTTTTTAAGTAATGTAGTAAGTAATGTTGCTTTTTCCTACAAAAGGAAGTATTTACATCTTGGTTTAATACACTGCATTTTTTTTTTTTAAAAACCAAGCAATCTAACAACAAATATAGGTGACATTGACAAAATAATCAGAATTGAACCAGATTAATTAATTTCATAGCAACCAACACATTAAATTCAGACTAAGGAAATGACTTCCGTTTATCTCTGGAGATGGCGTAGCAGGCAACTGAACTGGTGAAAGTTCCTTGAAGATATTTCAGCTCTTGTCCAAAAGGCCACTACAGCTCTAATTATTGATGGGGAGCAAAAAGTATTTGACCTCTGAGTGGTTTGACAAAAATACCCCGAGCTCTTCACCAGCGAGGGAAGACACCTTATTGGACGAGAAGCAAAATGACTTTGAGACACTTCCAGAATTTCAGACTACTTCAGCACTGGCACTGACATGAATTGAACGGCTAAACACTTTCACAGAAAATTTTCCCCTCATATATTTAAAGATTAACAGATATTTAAACTTGTATTTAACACTGCGCTTCACTTATTTTGCAAAAAAAAAGATTGAAAAAACAAAATCTGTATTTTTAAACGTTTTCTTTTGGACAAAACACAATTGAAGCCTTGAGATGAGGGACCAGCGTAATCCACATGGTTACAAACAGTGTGACTGACTGTGTCTGAATAATTTAGCACCCAGCTACTACTGCTACTTTAATGTTATGTGCACAGCTCTTGCAGCATCCCTAACTAAACCAATAACTGTGTTTGAATATTACCAAGACTTCAGCAAGTGAGCGCAAGCTAATTTTACATGAGGAAATTTAAAAGGGTGGTGTAAAATATGCAGGGTTTATGTGCTGCAGCTGGAGAACGCTCTTTAATTTAAAGCTCATTTTTATACAACAGATTCCGTGTGCAGACTGCAGCAGTGTCTGGGTATGTTTTCTTTAGCACTGACGTATAGGTGGCTGGACACATGACTGGATGACCTGATACTACTGATCCTTAAAGAATATGATAATTCGACACTACTAGTACTACTAGCACTAAAATACTACGATCATCTAGCTATCTGATCATCCGGACTGAGCAAACCTGGAGTGACTCTCTTGATTTTAAACAGTGTTGCACAAGTAGAAGTCGTCTCCTGGGTTTAACTGAAGTGGAGGCAGATCAGCTGAAATGATCAACGATTACCCGATTTTTGTGTTCCTCAAGTTACGCAACGTGAGGGAGTTCAACTCAGGACATTTCATTCAGATTCCGCACGCTTCATCTTCTTCTACATTCTTATGTAAACATCTGCAGTTATGTGCAGCAGATGTGACAATCTTGACAACAACAAGAGTTGTTATATAATTAATCAACAATAACAATTAAGCCAACAATCGCGTTTTTTGTGTGACATTCAGCTCATTTCCAATATTGAACCTGACTGCCTGGTTTCGACGCGTGTCTCTTTCACAGTGATTCGCCAATCACAGTCTTTTCACGTGCTTACTGGCCAATTACAAGCACGATGGTGGATGTGTAGTGAACATTTGTGTTTTGTGTGTCATTTGAAAGTGACGACTGTAGTTACTCTCTGTGTTGGTTCTTTCTTGTTGTCTTTCTTTGCTGTCTTAAGTTTTATTTGGTACTGTTATTGTTGTATATACTGGTTTTGTGTGTACTGTCTTGTCATATATTCATATGCATTTATTTATACATATATGCATTTTTTTAAATTAGCCACAAATGTAAACTGAAACTAGCGAGCAGCTCCTCCTAACAGAAATATAAAGTTGTTGATCGGATTCATTTAAATGTGTCTTTTCTCTTTCAAATTCCTTTTTCTTTAACCGTTCACTTCTTCCATTCTTCCATTCTTCTCTTAACAGCGTGACTCGCTACGCTCGTTTCTGATGTTTCTTTGTGGGCAGCACCTTCATGTACTTCAGCTATCAAAACCACCATCAGCTCCTCTCCACCTCGACCTCACTCTCAGCCCCTGGAGTTTCTCCTTCATCTTATCAGCCGCTTCAGTTTGTCAGGATTAAAAAAAAATTGCTGCCGCTGTCTAAACGCACTGTCACCGGAGGAGCTTTTAAACAGTGTCTGTCTGGCACGACATGAAACGTTGCACTTGCTGATAATATTATTGCGCCATTTTGATTGTGTAATTGCTGCAAATACAGCAAGGAAATGAGAAACTTCAGGGACTAAATTTGCAGCCAAGACCTCGGACTGAAGAAACAGAAGCTTAGAGTCGGTCAGACAGTGATGGGGTCGATTTGTATTGTCCCGAGCAGAGTCTGCAGAGACATCAGAGGACATCCAGGGAGGCGCCTGTTGACTTCAGCAGCTGAAGAGCGCAACAGAAAAGTGAGCAACGTGGTTCGAGGCGGTGTCACAGCGCTGGGCCCCCCGTCCTCTATTCTTAGCTCTCCCTCCCGCACTCAGTCACACATGACTAGGCAGCGAGGAGGAGCGCTAGCAGAGGCATCTTGACATCCTGCTGGAGATTGTCTTTCTTCTTCAGCATCCCAATCAGGATAATAATAATAATAATAATAATAATAATAATAATAATAATAAATACAATGATAAATAAACAAATGCTGGCTTTTTAAAATCCCTGCATTCAAAATGTGGAATGCCTCTGGAACAAGCACACTGATTACACACCAGGTTCCTCTTTATCCGCCCCCCTCACTCCACAGCCTCACACCCAAGCACATCCCAAGCTGCACCAGTTTGAATTCATCCCAATCGCTCATTAAAACCTACCCTGTTTTGAAAAAAAACTTTACTTCTTCTAATTGATGCATCTTTCTTTATGAGGCTCCTCAATCCTTTCAAAGATCCAATTTTTAGTTTTTATTTTCCCCATCCTGGATATGAATGTAGCAGCCTCATGTAATAAATTACCTAAAACACACACACATGAAAATCACCAGTAAGAAGAATATTTAGCCCCCTGTTTATAGGAGCCTTATAGGAGCCACCTGACTGGGATTGTTGTCACTAACCACAATCGCCCTTGTGACATCAAAGTTTTTTTTGTTTTGTTTTAAAGTGGAATTAGCAAAAAAAAAAGAAAAAAGAAAGATACAGAAAGAAAGAAGATGGACTTTTCTTGTGGGAAGTTTAAGTCAAATCTGAGTACCATTAAAAGTAAAAATATAATGTACTTTATTGTAAAGATGATGTGTACTGGAGGATTCACACTGTCCACATGATCCACTGTGCACTGTGTCATTTAGCTGCCTCGCAATCACGCCTGCAAATGATTTCTCTGCTGCTTCTGTTCGCCGCAGCCCCAAACTGTCCCTCTTCCCTCTTCCTGACCAGATAAATCATTTCAAACTACAATATTAAAAACTTAAAAAAAAAAAATTGGCCTGCAGCAGACGTCAGCTTCAACTCGCGCGTTTTAATCTTGCTCAAGAGACTGTGTAAATTTATGCATTAATATTAATTTCCTCCCATCTTCTTTGTGTGCGGCGTTTAAATCGAGTTCTTTGTGGTTTCGCTCAGCAGTCCGGCACTTTGAGCTTTATTTCACCGTTTGAAGTGGGCTTTTTACGAGTGGAGTCTACCCTCTTGTTCAAAGGCAGGGGGGCCACAGCGGCAAACCTGTACATCATGAAGGCAAAATAGATGGTGTCCAGAGGTGGCAAAAGTAAGAAGTAGAAAGTACAAGTATTTGTGTGCAAATGTAGTGAGTTAAAGGTCATCAGAAAAAGAAATACTTAAGCAAAAGTACAGATACCTGAAAAATCTACTTAAGTACAGTCACCAAGTATTTGCACTTTGCTACTTCCCACCTCTGATGGCGTCGACACGTTTCGGTTGCACGGACGGCGCTTCCCTATTGATGAGAAGCTCTGGCTCATCTGAACGCTGAGAATCGTTTCTTTCAAAACAAAAATGCATGGACGGCCGAGGTGTTTCTCTGGCTGCGTCTCTCTCTGGCACCGAGTATACAATAAACACCAGGCCGCTCAGCACCTGTAATCCTGCGACGACTCAATCAACATTCGTAAAGCCGCTGGCTGGCTGGCTGGCTGACTGGCTGGCTGGCTGGCTGGCTGGCTGGCTGGCTGGCTGGCTGGCTGGCTGGCAGGAGGCTAGGATCCAGAAGTGACTCAGGCAGGCAGCTGTCTGCTGCCGGTGACGCCCGTCAAACATCTCCCGTGCCCACATTTTTTTTTTTCCTCTGTGACACTCCTCCCTGCCGCCTGCCTGCCTGCCTGCCTGCCTGCCTGCCTGCCTGCCTGCCTGCCTGCCTGCCGTGTTCACGGTCCGCCGATCAAAATGGTGGCACCGCGCTTTGCCCACCCGACTCCTGAGCCGACAATTGGATCCCATAATCCCCTCAATCCAGCCCACTCGCTCGGAGACGTGCGGCGCGGCGGCGCTCGCTACAAGCCTGCCCCTCCTAAGCCGTGTTTCTTACTCACTCGCTGCTACATCCGCCCCCAAAGCTCCTCTCCCACCCTCCCCCAACCCCCAGCCTCCGTCAGCGAGGCTCCAACCAGATTGTGCGGCCTTCGCTGCCACGCCTTAACCTCGCTCTCTCGCTCCGTCGCCCTCCGAGCGAGGTTCATGACCACGGCCATTTCCTGCCCTCAGCTGCTGTCTGCCCATGATGTTGAGAGGGAGGCGGCACGAGGAGAAACCATCGATACACTATGAGAACTGGATAGTGGAGTGGCAATATGGCGGCGCTGCAATTTTTTTTACTGCAGCCAAAAACCCCATGCAGCCCAAAAAGCATTTTCCCCATTGACCTTGATACACCTAATTTTTCTAAAAGTCCTGAAGAGCCCTATGAAAAGTGCAGTACGTGCTGTCTCTTGGCTTGTTCTGATTGGCTGATGTGTTACATGAGTTACAAAGGCATGATCAAGCCTCCAGTGTCCAATACAGCAGCCTATTCACTTCAATAGATTTGTTCACCCAGCGCATACACCGAAAAAGTTTTTGGCTTTCGGGTTACTTCTACACTACGCTGCTCCATAGAACATGCGCAGTTGTATCACCTTTAATCAGAGAACGAGCTGACAAAGCACTGCGAATCTGTGATGTCACGCTAGCAATAAAATCTTTTCTGAGGATTTTCTGGCCTTTCTAATTATTTTGAAAGATTAAAAGTCCATGACTTGATAATCTACAAT
This sequence comes from Thamnaconus septentrionalis, assembly GCA_009823395.1. Classification (NCBI taxonomy): domain Eukaryota; kingdom Metazoa; phylum Chordata; class Actinopteri; order Tetraodontiformes; family Monacanthidae; genus Thamnaconus; species Thamnaconus septentrionalis. The sequence goes on along the minus strand of CM020501.1, from coordinate 4,832,782 downwards.
AGAGAGATTTGTTATAAACCATGCTTCAGGTCGCAAGTGGAAATGCTTTTAGGACCGTACGGTGTTTTTGGCTGCAGTACTTCAAGTGGCCACTGGCACAAAAAAAAAACCCTTCCCTGAAAACCATATTATAGGTTTGGTATCCAGTTCTTATAATACACCCATTGGCATGATGGGAGGGGACAGTACTGCACATGCTCTATGGGGCCGCATCACGCAGAAGCAACTCGGAAGCCAAAAACCTTTTGCCGTATGCACTGCGTGAGCAACTGCATTAAAGTGAATGAGAGGGCCACTACTGGATGCTGAGGGGAGCTGGAAGAAAAGCAGGTACGGCACACTCGTGAGCGCAGAATGGAAAAGTCTGAAGGGAAGAAGCAGCAGTCACACACACACACACACACACACACACACACACTCCTCTCGGTCACGCTCCGACATCATAATTAGTTACATCCCTTCCCGAGTCGGTGGATGGATGGGAATGCCGGAAAAAGCTCAGATTTATGAGAATTAACCACTTTCACCCAAAGCGACAAACAATCCGGCCAAGAATCTAATCCACGATGCCACCAGGAGACAAAAAATCCTGGACAGGCTCCACCAGCGGCAGCGGCCGGGCACCGTGACAGAACGGCAGATTTTACACAGTTTCTGTGGCAGAAATGTTCACACACGCAACGGGAAAAAAAGGAAGAAGAAAGGAACGAGTGGGAAAGTTCAAACGCACTTCTCTCCGGTCCGAAGGTTCATTCGGCGAACACCAAAGCCATGTGAGAATTCTCCAATTGAGCTGATTTCGCTTTATCTCCTCCCTGGTAGCCTGTCACACTTCCTCTTCTCCTCTCTCCATTATCTTCAGCCCGGCCACTTTTAAATGTGTCTTTTATCAGTCACGCACATTGGACGGCTGCTGAGAGCGTGCACGAGAAGGAGGAGGCCTATAGCTTGGGCTCTGCGTTACTTTGTACGGTTACTATTGTCTAGACCCGTTTTCCCTGGTGGAGCAGTGCGGCTCTGCGTTTTGTTGGGCTTACTGGAGCTACTGCCTTGTTATCCCTTATCACCAACACGCTGGAACCGCTAGCGCGAGCACAGCCAGCTAGAAAGTACGATGAAAGGAGGGAATTCATCTCTTGCGTTATAGATGTGCTTTCCCTCCTCGTGTCCTTCTCTCTCCTTGCGCGCCGCCCACTTATACATTCAAACGAGGGGTCATTAACATCGTGCGCTGAATTCCTCAACTAAACTGACTCCTGTTTAAAGTCTTTCTTCACGCAGCATTCACTCAATCTTTGTCTTTGTGTTTTAATATAGTGGCATTAAATCGTGTGTGTCTATAGCCTGTCAGTGACGTTTGCACCACACTTCATATTGGTCCAAAGGTTTTACTCTTTTGTTTATTCCATAACCCAGGCTAGTGGCAACAGCCCCAGCCTCTGAGACCTTCTGTCTGTCCCCATCCAAACAAGTGGAAGGTACAACAAAGCATCAGGTTTAGCAGAAAGCGAATAACACAGCATTTTGTGAATAATCAGAGGGCTAAATATTATTTTTTTTAATTTTTGAATATACGTGAAAATTATTATTCAACTATTTGTAGAGAGTCACAGTATGGGACCCTTAAACAATAAATTTTTCCTACAAGAAGTCATGTTGCTCTAAATGAAATGTAAAATGAAACACTTGCAGTTGTTGGTTTATAGGTTTATAAGGTTGGGGAGGTAGAGATCCCTCAAAAAACACTTTCTGAGACTAACTAACCAATTAGGGAAAAATAATGTCATATTATTACACTGCTCATAAAGCCGGGGGTGGGGGAAGTTGACCTGTCAAAAGACAGGAGCACAATAATAATAATAATAATAATAATAATAATAATAATAATAATACCCATAGCACCAAACAAAAGTTGCATGAATTCACTTCAGGTGGACACATAATGTAATCATTGCACGTGGTCACAGGTGATTAGTGATGAAGCAGAAGTAAAGAGATTATTGTGGCTGAAAACAGATTAAAAAAAAATTAAAAAAATCGAACCTTATGGGCAACAGTGCATGTTATTATTTCATATATGATACATGAAATTAATTTACGGCCAATTTTTTGTTGTTTATGGTACATCGTAGTGTGAGAGTTGCAATCTAGTTGCAATCTAAAATAACTTTGCAGTTTTTATCTCAAAATGCGCTGTGTAGCTTGATGTTTATCGTTGCGCTTTTAATCTATTCTCTATTGATTTAGATTTCTTTTTCACACCGTTGGTTGTACGTGGCCCTTCAATGCACTTCGATGGCTGAGATTCCACATCCTAAAATCTCATGCAACCGCGATGAAGAGCCCCATTCTGAATCGCGGCTGCTGGCAGCTTTAGTATTGTGTAACCAGTCCCTGTGCTTTGAGGGGAAAGAGGCAGGAGCTCTGTGGAGGGAGCTTTTGTTGTGACAGAAGCAAGAAGTGACTGCAGCACGCTGTGCTTGAACGCCACAAAGGAAGACCACGAAGAAGAAGCAACTGCAACTGCTTGTAAACAATAGCAGCTGCTAAAGAGATTAGCAAGGATGCCGGAGTACGAGTGACATTCTTTTTCTGGACTCTTTCCCAGACGGATATGCGAGTTGGATTTAGCAAACGTTCCATATGGCCTGTCAGGGTACAATGTCCAAAAAAAACAAAACAAAAAAAAAAAGCAGCTGAAAATCATCCCCTCAACATAAACTGTGGAAACCTGTGACATCCGCATCCTTCAGTGAGATCTGGCATTCAACATTTTCTTTGATCACCCAGGCATTGGCGATTCAGTATAAAAGATCACTCAAAATCAATCTTGGTGGAGAAACTGAAAGTGGCTTTTACGAGCAAACATTGAGGTTCTTGCAGTCAGCGCATTCGACCGGTCAACTCACTGGCCTACCTTGAACATTGCCAGCCCGGATCTCCTCTCTGCTCCTCAGAACTGGCATTATGGAGTAATCTGGGATCCGACTCCTCCTCTCATAGCCTCGGAGGAAGGGATGGTAGACGAGCCACGCGCAGAAGTGGACCTGAGGCTGCTCCTCCCCTCAAGAGAAGAGAAGTTCTCAAGTGTGACGAGGGACGAGGTGGCCGTCTTCTGGTCTTATGAGACGATGCCTGTTTTCAAAAAAAAAAAATATGAAAGGATGGATGATCATTAGCAACAGCATGAGGAAGCTGACAGAAAATGATGGACTTGAACGAGAAGAGTGAGTGTGCAGAGGAGCAAAACTGCTACGCTCCAAAAGAAAAAAAAAAACCTCCAGAATTCTGCAGGAAAGTTGACCGAGTGCCTGAACTGAGTGAAAGAGAGGGATGACAGATGGAGAGTGAGCGGAGCGATGCTCCTTCCACCCGAGTCTCCTGCCCCTTCCTCCACCAACAGCGCTCGCCGAGGTCCTCCTCACTAAAGTCTGCCAGCGTGCGAACACAGTTGCCGTGGAGATGAGCGCTGCGCTGCGTTACGTTACGTACTCCTCCGTCCCGCCGCTCCCTCCCTCCCTCGCTCGCTCGCCGCTCTGGTGGCTGCTCTCGTTCACCTCCTCGCCGGTCGCTCGCTTGCTCACTCGCCTGCCTCAGCCGGTCATGTTCGTCGGCGGCTCGTCGTGGTCGTGGTGGTCGTCACGCTTTCTCCGCGGCTCGCCGCCCTATCAGGTCTGTTTGGGGGAGAAGAGGAAGACAAGGACAGGCTGAGACGGCTGGACGCCGCTGCGCGCACGGCGGGGTCGCCGCCGAGGTCAAGGCTCACGCCGGTGGAGCTGCCGCATCTACACGCAGCCGTCGTGTGAGCCTGTCGAACACTGTGGCCTCACGGTGTTGACGCACAGGAAACGTTCTGTTTTCATTTACAGTACAGTGTATTTTTGGCAAATATTTATATTATGTAAATGATCTGTTAAAATCAGAATTACTGATTCAGGAAGTACAGGTTGTGAAATGTATTTAAGCCGTGCCATTGGGCCTTTCTGTGTGGAGTTTGCAAGTTCTCCCTGTGTCTGCGTGGGTCCTCTCGGGATTCTCCAGCTTCCTACCACAGTCCAGAGAGCTGTGCGTTAAATGACCTGCCTGCGAGGTGAATTGGGAACTCTAAATCGACCACAGGTGAGTGTGTGAGAGTGAATGGTTGTTTGTCTCTCAATGTAGCCTTGCAGTGAGCTGGCTGCCTGTCCAGGGTGTCACCCTGTCTTCACCCGATGACTCCTGGGAGAGGCTCCAGCAGACCCCAGCAACCCTGAGTGCAGGACCCAGTGGGTATGAAAATGGATGGATGGATGGATGGATGGATGGATGATGGATGATGGACGGATGGAAAAATTAACTGACCAAAGGTCTTGCATAAGCATCTGGATCATTCAAGAGCTTTGCTACTCTCAATATGAAAGTTTTTTTTCTTTTTAAACTTCAGCATAACCACATTTTCCATGAAATCGATTCATTTTTTCTTGTTTACACTTTCTTATAACAATAAGCAGTGGTATTTCCTACATTTTTATGCTGAAAACGTACTAAACAGTGACCGAATGCTGAGGAACGGTTTTATATTGAACTACACTACATAGTTTAAATAGTTCTACTTCAAGCAACAGAAACTATAATATAACAAGTGAATTACTTTTTAACAGAAGTAATCAACATGTTCTTCCAATGTACGAAGTGGAAAGTACATATAGTTGTGTACAAATGTAGGAAGTGAAAGTCAAAAGTCATGAGAAAAACAAATAACAGTAAAGTACAGATACCTGAAAAATCTAATAAAGTGAAGAAACAAAGAATTTGTACTTTGTTGCTTCCCACCTCTGCTAAACACTGAGGTTGCAGATGGTAGAGGACTTGATGCCAAAACATCCTGACTATTAGAGAACGATTGTCCTAATTCTCCCACGCTGTTGAGTCAATTAACCCGTTCAGACCCTGATGCAGCACAGAAGTGATTCAACTTCTCAAGGCTGTTCTCATCTGAGATTCAGTACCTTGGGGAACTCACCGCCATTGTCATATAAAGTCCAGACGTTGATGTTAAAGGTTAAAGCCCCACTCATTGTCACATCCCAAAGGATGCAAAATTTGTCCTGCAAGTTTGACCCACCTCCTGAGGGAGCAGTGAGCAGCAGCGGTGCCATGCTCAGGAATCATTGGGTGATCCCACCCCAGCTACTGAGTGCCAGGCAAGGAAGGCTATGGTTAGCATTTTTACAGTCTTTGGTATGAACCAACCTCCCAGTCCCAGGGCAGACACTCTACCACTAGAACACTGATATCTGTGAAATCACTGGCACTGGCAGTATTTACAGGGTTTTTTGAACAACAATGTGTTCTAATGTGTTATGATTTCCTGCTTTTACAGTTACTGAAAGGTTCTGGGCAAAAATAAGCTGGCATTTCATTTGCTGTGTGGCAGAAATTCACATTTGATTCATTTGTTTTTATTCCTTTGGCCTAAATTCACATTTTAGACCTGAGTCAGAGGAAGTTAACACAATTTTGCACTGAGCCTTACTGGGACACATTTGCATGACTTTAATGACACCATGGTCTCGGTATGTTTTTGCAGCAACACCATTAGTTGGTAGGTTTCAATGAGAGTCAGTGGGTCCATCCTCAAATTCAACAGGGGCAAAAAGAAATGCCCGCTATGAAATATGAATGCATGCAATGAATTCCTGGATGATTTTATAGCTGCCTGCACTGCCTCCCACGTTTAAGGTTTGGCATTTGTTGACAACGTTTCTACTTTTCCAACACGTTTGGTGATGGTGCATGTGTTGTAGTACAGACATGTACATGCGTTGGTGTGTTAATCTAAACCTGTGTCCTTTCCTTGAAGGGATTTACAGTATCTGGAAACGTGTGTTAATTAGTGTATTTTGTGGAACTTCATTTTGGAGGTATTCACAGTTTAGCCTCAGAAAATTGTCAGAGGATATCTGCATGTGAGGAATTTTAATCCTGTCTGGCACCGTGATAAATTATTCATTTAACAAATGTTATTTACAGAAATTCATCTTTCTCAGCCTGACTACTTCAAAGTCTATTTATCTCCAACTCTGGTAGTATGAGTGACACTGATAGCCTGACTCATAATACAGCTTATCATTAAATGAAACACACAATTTCAATTTGAATGAAGCTTATTTGTTTGTTTTCCCAGCCAGCGAGTCATGAGCTATGTAAACGTTGAATTGTGTTTCATTGTGTTTGAGTCTCTGTTCTTGAAAGTAAAATGTGTTTCATGTTATGATTCCAGGTTGTATTCTGAGGTGAAAACAACGTTTCTGACATTGGGTGGTGAAAGGAACCCTTTTGTGTTTCTGATATTTGGAATTTGAACAACTTTCCTTTTGAACATAAATCCTTCATTAGACCAGAAAGCAGTAAATGAAAAGGCTTTTTGATGTCTTTATATTTTAACTGCTGTCGCAACAGCCCACCACTTTTTTGAAGATGTCCTTAAATCATTTAGACTGTTTGGGTTTAAAGATGCTCACTTCAAACTAAACTGAAACATTTAGGGCAGGGAACGACTCCCTCACTCTTTTAATCTTTAAGAAGAAGGCACCATAACACACTTGTCACTTCAGACTTTGTCTCTGAGCGAAGAGTTTCTTGCCAGAATTCTAACACACAATACAAGGGTTTTAACATTGTGAGGAATAATTGCAATTGCAGAAGGAGTTTCTCTTTTTTTGTTAAGAACAGATAGTCACAAATACAGTTGTATTTAATCATGATATTAATTATGGCTAGTGTCCTTTCTTGAGTGATGCATGATTTGGAGACACTGAAGAGAAGACAGGAGACGGAGCTTCACTTTGGAAGTGACCAGAATGGACAACAGCAGGAATGAGGACACCAGAGGAAGAGTGCATGCTGAGTGTTTTGGAGATGAAGCCTGACACGCCAGACTGATATGGTTGTACAGGGGAGGGTATTGCACACCCTCAACACTGAACATATCCAAAGAAGGATGCTGATATTGGAAATGCAAGGCAGGAGGCAAAGAGGAGAATTATGTATATAGTGGAACCTGAATGGGGATGGGGATGGATGGAGGCAGATGATTGGCTTTAGCAACCCCAGAAGGGAACAGCTGAGAGTCATCTCTTGCATAAATATATAATTGGAATCATTTTTTTTGTTGTTGGTTAATCAGGTAGTTAATTAACCAATCTATTTCCAATCCTGCCCGCTGGAGAAGCAAGCCCAAACCTGGGGTCACTAATTTAAGCAAAGACACTCTCCAAGAACCAAGTGCGTCATGAATATTGGAAAGACTACAGTCATTAAAGTGAGAGTGGACACTAGAATAATATAGTCACGCTCTTCTGAAATGCATGGATATCGCACAAATTACAGGTTTTCACACCCTGATTTAAAGTTACACGAGAGCTTTGCACTTGCAACCCTCAAGGAAGAAAAATATTTTAAAATCTCATCCATTTTATCTTTCCTCAAAAATCCCGACCTGATTAATGAAGATAATCCATTTGCTGCGGGCTGTTTTAATGCAATAACCATTTCATCTGCAGATTACTCTGCAGAATGAGATGGGAGTCGGCTTACTGGACTGATAATGTTACAATTTAACCAACAAGATGTTGGTTGTAATATTTATTTCCCTTCCCTGTGATGTGCACAAGTTGTGCTGTGATGATTAGTTGACTGAAAATATTTTCAACGCCACACGACTTATTAACATCAGGTTTTTCACCCGTAGGTGGAGCAGTGTAACCATCTAATGTGTCACATCCTCATTAGCTGAGGTAACAATATGCACATACACCAAGGGCATTTTGACACTCTGCCTGCAGGGGTCAAAGGTCAGACAGTGGATCCTCCAATTAAGGACAATCATTCCCAGTCTGGGGTTTATCGTGAGTAACTCGCTTGTGATAGCTTTAAAGATATACAGCTGAGCTTTTCATGGCTTGTGCCTGTTTGCATGCGAATTCCGTGATTGATGTCCAGAAATTGACAGCACATCAAATTACAGAAGAATAAATGGTGCAAGGGTAAAAGATAAACTGTACAAGCAAGTGCTCCTATAAGATTGCTGATATTTTTCTTTTATCACAGACATAATATAGACATGAAAAGAGAATCTAAAAATATTGTGTCCATGATAAAAGAAAAATACAGACAATCGTAAATGGTAAATGAAGACGTAATTAATTCCATTGAGTTGGTAATTGTTCCTTTCCCTGGCTAAGATCCGAAATAGCGAAGGATGCTCACACGTTCACACGATTCAGGGTGTGACCGAGTCCCAATCAACTGTCCTCAAAGGTCAAAATAGCTCAACTCCAGTTTTACACATATCTTCAGTTGGTGTACGACACCATTACGCCTTAACTGTATTTATGTTCCACAGAGGCACCAAGCAAGAATCAAAAAATGTCACAGCAGAAGAGGAGGAGGATGGGGAAGAGGAGGAGGAAGAGAAGGAGTGCATCAGCAGAGCAATGCTTGACTAACCACAACCAAGTGAAAATGCACAACAGGGAGATAAAGAGGAGCAGAGGGAGTGCAAATAAACGCATGCACTTGCAGAGGGCTAATTGACACAGTCAACTGATGGAAGGTGACCGTCAGAGATGCACGTCACCAAACAGACTGAGCAAATTAACATTGGCAAGGCTGGTGCCAAGTACCCATGAGTGGGAAATCTCTCTGGCTCTAGACCACGGCAGAGGTGCGTTACATTGAGTGAACTGCCCGGAGATTCTCCACAACAAACAAAAAAAAAACAGGGATAAAGACCAAAGGCACACCCTGACCAACAACCAGTTGGTCACAGCAGAGTGAAAACAGATCGACAGTGTGAGCAAAATGAGGCAGAAAATACCAACAAAAAAACCCACCCGCGACAGGAAACCTGTCGATGAGAGTTCATGCAGAATTAAAATTACCATCGCATCATGCAGGCAGCAAAATGCTCACAAATGCACAATTTGCCGGACCCCTGCATTTCCGAGCGCACGAACTCGCCCGTGAATACACACACACACACACACACAGTTGCGAGGGGAAAGTGAGTGCTGTATTAATTCACTACTCACCTAATTAACTCTTTTCTGTAACACATAATTTATAGACTGTAGTGGAGATGTTTTACAGAGGAGCAGGGTAGAGACACAAAGGCAACGACAGAGCAAAACAAGTGGTCCTTTAAATTCCTCCATGAAGACTCTCAAGGAAGAGTTATTTCACGCAGCCACTCGAAGCGGTCCGTAGACAGGAAGGGCAGCAGGGACTCGAGTGGCTTGTGTCTGTGTATATCTATACTACTGGGTGTGATCTTTCACAGTCAAATCCAGGGAGGCGTCCACATATATTTTGGCCCCGAAACTTAAGAGTCTAGCTGTGGCAAAGCTTCAGAACAGTGTTCCGGTCGAAAAAGAAAAAAAAATGGTGGCAGAGCATAAATATGGAGTATCGAATGTGAGGAGAGGGAAAGGATGCAACAGAAATAAACAAAAGGGGGTGATGAGAGTATATAAGGCTGTTTCTATATCTGTCTATCAGTCTGTCTCTACCTGCAAGCTGCACACTGACCACTATGCTAAAAACCCACTGCCGCGCTTTACCCACTTGAACCTTTTTCCAAGACCCAGATAAAGCCAACCATTGACTCAGATAAACAGGATGCCAGAAGGAAATCATGTGGAGGAGGAGAGAAACTTGCAAGTGACAAATGGCCAGTTTGAGATGAAAAACAAATTAGATTGATTTTAAGAAAAAGTATCGGATTCAGGTCTGAGTAAAATTTGTGCAATAGAAGGTAGGACGCTTTAGTTTTACGAAGGTGGCTGTTTGCTGATTGTCCGTGTAAAAGACAGCGAGGCAGCACAGAACTAATGACCGATGGAGCTGCAGATGTAGGTAAAAAAAAAAAAAGGGGGCACGAATCAGACATTAAATGGCATACACTATTAATGTCCCTGGGTTGCCCTTAGTGCAACACTTGACATGTAGCTTCAGATAGAGAAAAAAAATATATAATTTAGCTCTGCAAGATATCCATCATCCAAGAGAAAAAGAAAAAGCCAAAGTGGCAGAAGCATGAATTTAACTATCCTTAAAAGCAGTTAACACACCGGAGGATGCAAGAGAAATTAATTCATTTAAAGAAAAAAATAGCATGATGTGACATTTGAATTGCCATTTAAAAAAAATGATCAAAAACAAAATCTATAATTGGCACACTGTTACAGCGACCCAAGAATATGAGGATGGTACTAGAAACTGCTGCAAAGCCAGAACAATTTAAACTCACTCGACTTTTAAGGCATATGTTAGTGTGCGTGTGTCAATGTGTGTTTTATGTATACGTAAAGCACACAAAAATACACACAGACAGACAGATAGACAGACACTAAACGATATTTAACCTACCTAGAGTTATATTTAAGAATCCAGCAAGAGTGTGATGCAAAGAAAATGGGTGTGGAGGGACCAAAAGAGAAGGAGAAGGGGGGAAAAGTCATTTGCAAGGAGTTGATTTTTTTTTTTTTTTTTTTGGTGGTTGTCTTTGAAAAAAAAAAAAAAAAAAAAAAAAAAAAAAAAAAAAAAAAGTCCAACTTCATCAAATAGACTTTAGAGACATAAAGAGGCGTAGGATGGCAATGAATGAGGAGGTGGCAGGAGTTGGGGATGGAATGGAGAGGAGGGAGGAGGAGGGGTGGGTGGGTGTGATATGGTTGGGTGGAAGGAAGGGTGGGAAAAGTGGAGAAGTGGTGGGAAAAGACAAAACGTAAGAAAAAAAAAGGCAAAGCGCCCACTCTTTTCTCTTTTATCTGACTCCTAAATAGAGGAAATTATACACCAAGTAGATGGAGAAGTAGATGAGCAGGCAGATGACGGAGAGAGAGACTATGTGAAAAGATGAAGCACCTCCCAGCACCGCGATGAGGAATAAGAAAAATATAAAACGGAAAAAAAAATTGAATACTCCAAAGCCCTCCGTTTTTGCTGTGATGGGTGAGACGGAGGAGGGTGGGGGCTGGAAGATGTGCCCCTCACCCCCGCACACACTCTCTCGCGCTCTGTCTCTCTCAGCAACTGGTCAGTCTTCTTTTATCTTCCGTCCTCCTCACAGCGAGACGCTGCCTCTTCCTCGGACGAGCTGTTCGCCGCTCGCCGACACAGCTGTCAGACACGGCACTCAGGCTGGCTGCATGGCTGGGAGCTGCTGCACAGAGATACCCAGAGTGGAGCTGGAAACACCTCTGGCTGGCAGCGAGAGCGCAAAGCACAACTCCGAGCGCACTTACTCACTCACTCTCCTCCCACTGAGGGAGGGAGGGGGGAGGAAGGGAGGCAGGCAGACAGACAGAGAGTGGGTGAGAGATAGATGTGGAGGTGGGTCCCTCTGTAGGATTGTGAATTAGATAGATGCTACAGTGCAGAAAGACTGCCGCAACAATTGTCAATAATTCTGTCGTAGAGGGGGCAATGGCGCCCCCTGTTGTTTCAACTGTGACCACAGATGAGTGTGAAAATGAAGAAAACTCAGCTTCATCCTACAGTGCATAGTGTACTCTGAAATCATCAGCCAGAGCTGTGAAGGAACACAGTACTGACAGGTTCTCTGGTTTCATGTTGGTAACACTCTTGGCCAAACTTGAAAAAGCCTCAGAAACTCAGAAAGGACGCTTCGGAACAAGTCCGAATTTTTTTGTTTGTGTTTTTTGTTTTTTTTGTGACAGTTTTTAGCAGCAAGTTTGAACAGGTTGAAACCCTAAACGAACAAAAAATGCCCTCAGGTAGCAACTACCATAAATCGATTGAAAAGACTGAATTTTTACCATTATCAACATAAACACAAATATCATATTGGAAAATAGTAAATCAAACAGAAATCTAAAAATCGACCAACATACTCACACTCCCTGACCCACATTACAAGCTGTATCTCTGAAGTCCTGTGTGTTCTAATGACTAGACTGAAGTGTGCTCCTTTTATAATGGAGGTTCAGATTGTTAGCTCATCTTGAACAGGTGTGGTGTTGGTGTTGTGTGCAAAAGTGTAGTGCTGTGTGCAAAAGTTCAGGTTTGGGTACATTGCCACCATCTGATGGACAGGCGTGGAACTGCAACTGGCTTCTGCAAGAACAAATGCTGTCAAGATCATTGAGACAAGAGTTGCACACAGTCGATTAGAACGCTTGATTCCCAATTGCACGAATATAGCCATTTTTGAATGTATTTGGTGTTGCTATTTTTGCTATGGGAGACAGTTATTGGAAGAACATGGTATTTTCAATGTTCTTTAAAAGGTAATTTCACATTCTGCCATGGCACAACACAAACAGCTAAGTTTGCAGTGATTGTTGGGAAACGTACATTATAGTGAAAGGGGAAATCAATGTTAAAGTCTTATTTCTCACCCCGATGGGTGGTCATTGGAAGTGGCTGACTGTCAGAAGTGGGATTCGAACTCACGCCTCCAGGAGAGACTGCGACCTGAACACAGCGCCTTTGACCGCTTTGGCCGTTCTGACACTAGAACCTTTTCGAGTTTCAAAAAAAACAAAAAAAAACAAACACACATCCTCTCTATTCATCTGTTCTGTGGTACAAAGGTAGCATAAAAGGGGCTGCATTCCCTTTCCCTCGACTGAAAACTGACATTTGGAGATGTCAAGATCATTGAGACAAGAGTTGCACACAGTCGGTTGGATTTGTAATGTCAGAAAAAATGAAGGCTTTGGCAAATCTCCCTTTCTTCCCAAGGTTCCACTGAGCCTTGAACTCGGATCACTGGATTCAGAGTCCAGAGTGCTGACCATTACACCATGGAACCCTGTATTGCTCTTTATTTGCAATTGCATGAATATAGCCATTTTTGAATGTGTTTGGTGTTGCTACATTTGCTCTGGGAGACAGGTATTGGCAGAACATGGCTATTTTCAATGTTCTATAAAAGGTAATTCCACAGTCTGCCATGACAAAACATAAACAGCTAAGTCATTGTTAAAGTCTGCTTTCTCACACTTATGGGTGGTCACAGAAATTGGCTAGCTGTCAGAAGTGGGATTTGAACCCACGCCTCCAGGAGAGACTGCGACCTGAACGCAGCGCCTTAGACCACTCGGCCATTCTGACACTAGAACCTCTTTGAGTTTTGAAAAAACAAAACAAAACAAACACACATCCTCACTATTAATCAGATCTCTAGTACAAAGGTAGCATGAAAGGGGCTGCATATTTCCCTCGACTGAACACTGACATTTGGAGATGTCAAGATCATTGAGACAACAGTTGCACACAGTCGGTTGGATTTGTAATGTCACTCTTAATTGCCAATTGCATGAAAATAGCCATTTTTGAATGTGTTTGGTATCACTAATAAACTGCCAGGCTGTCAGATGTGGGATTCGAACACACGCCGCCAGGCGAGACTGCGACCTGAACGCAGCGCCTTTGACCGCTCTGCTATTCTGACTCAGTCGCTAGCTTTAGTTTCGGAAAAACAAAACAAAACAAAAACATCCTCACTATTCGTCAGATCTCTAGTACAAAGGTAGCATAAAAGGGGCTGGACGTCCGTTCCCTCGACTGAACACCGACATTTGGAGATGTCAAGATCATTGAGACAAGAGTTGCACACAGTCAGTTGGATTTGTAATGTCAGAAAAAATGAAGGCTTTGGCACGTCTCCCTTTCTTCCCAAGGTTCCACCGAGACTTGAACTCGGATCACTGGATTCAGAGTCCAGAGTGCTGACCATTACACCATGGAACCCTGCAGTACTCTTGATTCCCAATTGCATGAATATAGCCACTTTTGAATGTGTTTGGTGTTGCTACATTTGCTCTGGGAGACAGGTATTGGCAGAACATGGCTATTTTCAATGTTCTTTAAAAGGTAATTCCACATTCTGCCATGACAAAACATAAACAGCCAAGTTTGCAGCGATTGTTGAGAAGCGTACATTATAGTTTAAGGTTAGTCATTGTTCAAGTCTGCTTTCTCACCCTCATGGGTGGTCACAGAAATTGGCTGGCTGTCAGAAGTGGGATTCGAATCCACGCCTCCAGGAGAGACTACGACCTGAACGCAGCGCCTTGGACCGCTCGGCCATTCTGACACTAGAACCGCTTTGAGTTTTGAAAAAACAAAACAAAACAAACACACAACCTCACTATTCATCAGCTCTCTAGTACAAAGGTAGCATAAAAGGGGCTGCATATTTCCCTCGACTGAACACTGACATTTGGAGATGTCAAGATCATTGAGACAACAGTTGCACACAGTCGGTTGGATTTGTAATGTCAGAAAAAGTGAAGGCTTTGCTACGTCTCCCTTTCTTCCCAAGGTTCCACTGAGACTTGAACTCGGATCACTGGATTCAGAGTCCAGAGTGCTGACCATTACACCATGGAACCCTGCAGTACTCTTGATTCCCAATTGCATGAATATAGCCACTTTTGAATGTGTTTGGTATCACTAATAAACTGCCAGGCTGTCAGATGTGGGATTCGAACACACGCCTCCAGGAGAGACTGCGACCTGAACGCAGCGCCTTTGACCGCTCTGCCATTCTGACTCAGTCGCTAGCTTTAGTTTCGGAAAAACAAAACAAAACAAAAACATCCTCACTATTCGTCAGATCTCTAGTACAAAGGTAGCATAAAAGGGGCTGGACGTCCGTTCCCTCGACTGAACACCGACATTTGGAGATGTCAAGATCATTGAGACAAGAGTTGCACACAGTCGGTTGGATTTGTAATGTCAGAAAAAATGAAGGCTTTGGCACGTCTCCCTTTCTTCCCAAGGTTCCACCGAGACTTGAACTCGGATCACTGGATTCAGAGTCCAGAGTGCTGACCATTACACCATGGAACCCTGCAGTACTCTTGATTCCCAATTGCATGAATATAGCCACTTTTGAATGTGTTTGGTGTTGCTACATTTGCTCTGAGAGAAAGGTATTGGCAGAACATGGCTTTTTTCAATGTTCTATAAAAGGTAATTCCACATTCTGCCATGGCAAAACATAAATAGCTAAGTTTGCAGCGATTGTTGAGAAGCATACATTATAGTTTAAGGTTAGTCATTGTTATAGTCTGTTTTCTCCCCCAGATGGGTGGTTACTGGAAGTGGCTGGCTGTCAGAAGTGGGATTCGAACCCACGCCTCGAAGAGAGACTGCGACCTGAACGCAGCGCCTTAGACCGCTCGGCCATTCTGACACAAGGGTGCTCTTAAATTTCGAGGAGAAAAATAACAAACCCAAAACAGAACAAAAGCAACCTCTGTATTCATTAGATCTCTCATACAAAGGTAGCATAAAAGGGGTGGCACACCCTTTCCCTCGATTGAACACCGACATTTGGAGATGTCAAGATCATTGAGACAAGAGTTGCACACAGTCGGTTGGATTTGTAATGTCAGAAAAAATGAAGGCTTTGCTACGTCTCCCTTTCTTCCCAAGGTTCCACCGAGACTTGAACTCGGATCACTGGATTCAGAGTCCAGAGTGCTGACCATTACACCATGGAACCCTGCAGTACTCTTGATTCCCAATTGCATGAATATAGCCACTTTTGAATGTGTTTGGTGTTGCTACATTTGCTCTGGGAGACAGGTATTGGCAGAACATGGCTATTTTCAATGTTCTTTAAAAGGTAATTCCACATTCTGCCATGGCACAACGGAAACAGCTAAGTTACACGATTGCGATTGTTGAGAAACGTACATTATAGTTAAAGGGTAAGTCATTGTTCAAGTCTGCTTTCTCACCCTCATGGGTGGTCACAGAAATTGGCTGGCTGTCAGAAGTGGGATTCGAATCCACGCCTCCAGGAGAGACTGCGACCTGAACGCAGCGCCTTGGACCGCTCGGCCATTCTGACACTAGAACCGCTTTGAGCTTTGAAAAAACAAAACAAAACAAACACACAACCTCACTATTCATCAGCTCTCTAGTACAAAGGTAGCATAAAAGGGGCTGCATATTTCCCTCGACTGAACACTGACATTTGGAGATGTCAAGATCATTGAGACAAGAGTTGCACACAGTCGGTTGGATTTGTAATGTCAGAAAAAATGAAGGCTTTGCTACGTCTCCCTTTCTTCCCAAGGTTCCACCGAGACTTGAACTCGGATCACTGGATTCAGAGTCCAGAGTGCTGACCATTACACCATGGAACCCTGCAGTACTCTTGATTCCCAATTGCATGAATATAGCCACTCTTGAATGTGTTTGGTATCACTAATAAACTGCCAGGCTGTCAGATGTGGGATTCGAACAGACGCCTCCAGGAGAGACTGCGACCTGAACGCAGCGCCTTTGACCGCTCTGCCATTCTGACTCAGTCGCTAGCTTTAGTTTCGGAAAAACAAAACAAAACAAAACATCCTCACTATTCGTCAGATCTCTAGTACAAAGGTAGCATAAAGGGGCTGGACGTCCGTTCCTCGACTGAACACCGACATTTGGAGATGTCAAGATCATTGAGACAAGAGTTGCACACAGTCGGTTGGATTTGTAATGTCAGAAAAATGAAGGCTTTTGGCACGTCTCCTTTCTTCCCAAGGTTCCACCGAGACTTGAACTCGGATCACTGGATTCAGAGTCCAGAGTGCTGACCATTACACCATGGAGCCCTGCAGTACTCTTGATTCCCAATTGCATGAATATAGCCACTTTTGAATGTGTTTGGTATCACTAATAAACTGCCAGGCTGTCAGATGTGGGATTCGAACACACGCCTCCAGGAGAGACTGCGACCTGAACGCAGCGCCTTTGACCGCTCTGCCATTCTGACTCAGTCGCTAGCTTTAGTTTCGGAAAAACAAAACAAAACAAAAACATCCTCACTATTCGTCAGATCTCTAGTACAAAGGTAGCATAAAAGGGGCTGGACGTCCGTTCCCTCGACTGAACACTGACATTTGGAGATGTCAAGATCATTGAGACAAGAGTTGCACACAGTCGGTTGGATTTGTAATGTCAGAAAAATGAAGGCTTTGGCACGTCTCCTTTCTTCCCAAGGTTCCACCGAGACTTGAACTCGGATCACTGGATTCAGAGTCCAGAGTGCTGACCATTACACCATGGAACCCTGCAGTACTCTTGATTCCCAATTGCATGAATATAGCCACTTTTGAATGTGTTTGTGTTGCTACATTTGCTCTGGGAGACAGGTATTGGCAGAACATGGCTATTTTCGATGTTCTTTAAAAGGTAATTCCACATTCTGCCATGGTTTAAGGTTAGTCATTGTTAAAGTCTGCTTTCTCACACTTATGGGTGGTCACAGAAATTGGCTGGCTGTCAGAAGTGGGATTCAACCCACGCCTCAGGAGAGATCAAGACCTGAACGCAGCGCCTTAGACCGCCGGCCATTCTGACATTAGAACCTCTTTGAGTTTTGAAAAAACAAAACAAAACAAACACACAACCTCACTATTCATCAGATCTGCAAAGGCATAAAAAGGGGCTGCAGTCGGTTGGAATTGTAATGTCGAAAATATGAAGGCTTTGCACGCTCTCCCTTTCTTCCCAAGGTTCCACCGAGACTTGAAATCGGATCACTGATCCAGAGTCCAGAGTGCTGACCATTACACCATGGAACCCTGCAGTACTCTTGATTCCCAATTGCGTGAATATAGCCACTTTTGAATGTTTTGGTGTTGCTATTTTTGCTTTGGGAGACATTTATTGGCAGAACATGGCTATTTTCAATGTTCTTTAAAGGTAATTTCACATTCTGCCATGGCACAACGGAAACAGCTAAGTTTGCAGCGTTGTTGAGAAACGTACATTATAGTTAAAGGAAGTCAATGTTCAAAGTCTGCTTTCTCCCGGATGGGTGGTCACTGAAGTGGCTGGCTGTCAGAAGTGGGATTCAACCCACGCCCTCCAGGAGAGACTGCGTGACCTGAACGCAGCGCCTGGACCGCCTCGCCATTCTGACACTAGAACCGCTTTGATTTTCGAGGAAAAAATAACAAAACAAACACACAACCTCACTATTCATCAGCTCTCTAGTACAAAGGTAGCATAAAAAGGCTGGCACACCCTTTCCTCGATTGAACACCGACATTTGAGATGTCAAGATCATTGAGACAAGAGTTGCACACAGTCGGTTGATTTGTAATGTCAGAAAAAATGAAGGCTTTGTCACGCCTCCGAGAAAAAATTAAGGCTTTGGCACGCTCCCTTCTTCCCAAGGTTCCACCGAGACTTGAACTCGGATCACTGGATTCAGAGTCCAGAGTGCTGACCATTACACCATGGAGCCCTGCAGTACTCTTGATTCCCAATTGCATGAATATAGCCACTTTTGAATGTGTTTGGTATCACTAATAAACTGCCAGGCTGTCAGATGTGGGATTCGAACACACGCCTCCAGGAGAGACTGCGACCTGAACGCAGCGCCTTTGACCGCTCTGCCATTCTGACTCAGTCGCTAGCTTTAGTTTCGGAAAACAAAACAAAACAAAAACATCCTCACTATTCGCCAGATCTCTAGTACAAAGGTAGCATAAAAGGGGCTGGACGTCCGCTCCTCGACTGAACACTGACATTTGAGATGTCAAGATCATTGAGACAAGAGTTGCACACAGTCGGTTGGATTTGTAATGTCAGAAAAAATGAAGGCTTTGGCATGTCTCCCTTTCTTCCCAAGGTTCCACCGAGACTTGAACTCGGATCACTGGATTCAGAGTCCAGAGTGCTGACCATTACACCATGGAACCCTGCAGTACTCTTGATTCCCAATTGCATGAATATAGCCACTTTTGAATGTGTTTGGTGTTGCTACATTTGCTATGGGAGACAGGTATTGGCAGAACATGGCTATTTTCGATGTTCTTTAAAAGGTAATTCCACATTCTGCCATGACAAAACATAAACAGCCAAGTTTGCAGCGATTGTTGAGAAGCGTACATTATAGTTTAAGGTTAGTCATTGTTAAAGTCTGCTTTCTCACACTTATGGGTGGTCACAGAAATTGGCTGGCTGTCAGAAGTGGGATTCGAACCCACGCCTCCAGGAGAGACTGCGACCTGAACGCAGCGCCTTAGACCGCTCGGCCATTCTGACATTAGAACCTCTTTGAGTTTTGAAAAAACAAAACAAAACAAACACACAACCTCACTATTCATCAGATCTGCACGCAGTCGGTTGGATTTGTAATGTCAGAAAAAATGAAGGCTTTGGCACGTCTCCCTTTCTTCCCAAGGTTCCACCGAGACTTGAACTCGGATCACTGGATTCAGAGTCCAGAGTGCTGACCATTACACCATGGAACCCTGCAGTACTCTTGATTCCCAATTGCATGAATATAGCCACTTTTGAATGTGTTTGGTGTTGCTACATTTGCTCTGGGAGACAGGTATTGGCAGAACATGGCTATTTTCAATGTTCTTTAAAAGGTAATTTCACATTCTGCCATGGCACAACGGAAACAGCTAAGTTTGCGATTGTTGAGAAACGTACATTATAGTTAAAGGGGAAGTCAATGTTCAAGTCTGCTCTCTCCCCCGGATGGGTGGTCACTGGAAGTGGCTGGCTGTCAGAAGTGGGATTCGAACCCACGCCTCGAAGAGAGACTGCGACCTGAACGCAGCGCCTTAGACCGCTCGGCCATTCTGACACAAGAACCTCTTTGAGTTTCGGAAAAACAAAACAAAACAAACACACATCCTCACTATTCATCAGATCTCTCATACAAAGGTAGCATAAAAGCGGCTGCACACCCTTTCCCTCGACTGAACACCGACATTTGGAGATGTCATCATCATTGAGACAAGAGTTGCACACAGTCGGTTGGATTTGTAATGTCAGAAAAAAAATTGAGGATTTGGCACGTCTCCCTTTCTTCCCAAGGTTCCACCGAGACTTGAACTCGGATCACTGGATTCAGAGTCCAGAGTGCTGACCATTACACCATGGAACCCTGCAGTACTCTTGATTCCCAATTGCATGAATATAGCCACTTTTGAATGTGTTTGGTGTTGCTACATTTGCTCTGGGAGACAGGTATTGGCAGAACATGGCTATTTTCAATGTTCTTTAAAAGGTAATTCCACATTCTGCCATGACAAAACATAAACAGCTAAGTTTGCAGCGATTGTTGAGAAGCGTACATTATAGTTTAAGGTTAGTCATTGTTAAAGTCTGCTTTCTCACCCAGATGGGTGGTCACAGAAATTGGCTGGCTGTCAGAAGTGGGATTTGAACCCACGCCTCCAGGAGAGACTGCGACCTGAACGCAGCGCCTTAGACCGCTCGGCCATTCTGACACAAGGGTGCTCTTAAATTTCGAGGAGAAAAAACAACAAACCCAAAACAAAACAAAAGCAACCTCTGTATTCATTAGATCTCTCATACAAAGGTAGCATAAAAGGGGTGGCACACCCTTTCCCTCGATTGAACACCGACATTTGGAGATGTCAAGATCATTGAGACAAGAGTTGCACACAGTCGGTTGGATTTGTAATGTCAGAAAAAATGATGGCTTTGGCACGTCTCCCTTTCTTCCCAAGGTTCCACCGAGACTTGAACTCGGATCACTGGATTCAAAGTCCAGAGTGCTGACCATTACACCATGGAACCCTGCCATACTCTTGATTCCCAATTGCATGAATATAGCCACTTTTGAATGTGTTTGGTGTTGCTACATTTGCTCTGGGAGACTGGTATTGGCAGAACATGGCTATTTTCAATGTTCTTTAAAAGGTAATTCCACATTCTGCCATGGCACAACGGAAACAGCTAAGTTACACGATTGCAATTGTTGAGAAACGTACATTATAGTTTAAGGTTAGTCATTGTTCAAGTCTGCTTTCTCACCCTCATGGGTGGTCACAGAAATTGGCTGGCTGTCAGAAGTGGCATTCGAATCCACGCCTCCAGGAGAGACTGCGACCTGAACGCAGCGCCTTGGACCGCTCGGCCATTCTGACACTAGAACCGCTTTGATTTTTTTTAAAAACAAAACAAAACAAACACACAACCTCACTATTCATCAGCTCTCTAGTACAAAGGTAGCATAAAAGGGGCTGCATATTTCCCTCGACTGAACACTGACATTTGGAGATGTCAAGATCATTGAGACAAGAGTTGCACACAGTCGGTTGGATTTGTAATGTCAGAAAAAATGAAGGCTTTGCTACGTCTCCCTTTCTTCCCAAGGTTCCACCGAGACTTGAACTCGGATCACTGGATTCAGAGTCCAGAGTGCTGACCATTACACCATGGAACCCTGCAGTACTCTTGTTTCCCAATTGCATGAATATAGCCACTTTTGAATTGTTTTGGTGTTGCTACGTTTGCTCTGAGAGAAAGGTATTGGCAGAACATGGCTTTTTTCAATGTTCTATAAAAGGTAATTCCACATTCTGCCATGGCAAAACATAAATAGCTAAGTTTGCAGCGATTGTTGAGAAGCATACATTATATTTTAAGGTTAGTCATTGTTCAAGTCTGCTTTCTCACCCTCATGGGTGGTCACAGAAATTGGCTGGCTGTCAGAAGTGGGATTCGAATCCACGCCTCCAGGAGAGACTGCGACCTGAACGCAGCGCCTTGGACCGCTCGGCCATTCTGACACTAGAACCTCTTTGAGTTTTGAAAAAATAAAACAAAACAAACACATATCCTCACTATTGATCAGATCTCTAGTACAAAGGTAGCATGAAAGGGGCTGCATATTTCCCTCGACTGAACACTGACATTTGGAGATGTCAAGATCATTGAGACAAGAGTTGCACGCAGTCGGTTGGATTTGTAATGTCAGAAAAAATGAAGGCTTTGGCACGTCTCCCGTTCTTCCAAAGGTTCCACCGAGACTTGAACTCGGATCACTGGATTCAAAGTCCAGAGTGCTGACCATTACACCATGGAACCCTGCAGTACTCTTGATTCCCAATTGCATGAATATAGCCACTTTTGAATGTTTTTGGTGTTGCTGTTTTTGCTATGGGAGACAGTTATTGGAAGAACATGGTATTTCCAATGTTCTTTAAAAGGTAATTCCACATTCTGCCATGGCACAACGGAAACAGCTAAGTTTGCAGCGATTGTTGAGAAACGTACATTATAGTTAAAGGGGAAGTCAATGTTAAAGTCTGCTTTCTCACCCTCATGGGTGGTCACAAAAATTGGCTGGCTGTCAGAAGTGGGTTTCGAACCCACGCCTCCAGGAGAGGCTGCGACCTGAACGCAGCGCCTTAGACCGCTGGCCATTCTGACACAAGGGTGCTCTTAAATTTCGAGGAGAAAAAAAACAAACCCAAAACAAAACAAAAGCAACCTCTGTATTCATTAGATCTCTCATACAAAGGTAGCATAAAAGGGGTTGCACACCCTTTCCCTCGATTGAACACCGACATTTGGAGATGTCAAGATCATTGAGACAAGAGTTGCACACAGTCGGTTGGATTTGTAATGTCAGAAAAAATGGAGGCTTTGGCACTGCTCCCTTTCTTCCCAAGGTTCCACCGAGACTTGAACTCGGATCACTGGATTCAGAGTCCAGAGTGCTGACCATTACACCATGGAACCCTGCAGTACTCTTGATTCCCAATTGCATGAATATAGCCACTTTTGAATGTGTTTGGTGTTGCTACATTTGCTCTGGGAGACAGGTATTGGCAGAACATGGCTATTTTCAATGTTCTTTAAAAGGTAATTTCACATTCTGCCATGGCACAACGGAAACAGCTAAGTTTGCGATTGTTGAGAAACGTACATTATAGTTAAAGGGGAAGTCAATGTTCAAGTCTGCTCTCTCCCCCGGATGGGTGGTCACTGGAAGTGGCTGGCTGTCAGAAGTGGGATTCGAACCCACGCCTCGAAGAGAGACTGCGACCTGAACGCAGCGCCTTAGACCGCTCGGCCATTCTGACACAAGAACCTCTTTGAGTTTCGGAAAAACAAAACAAAACAAACACACATCCTCACTATTCATCAGATCTCTCATACAAAGGTAGCATAAAAGCGGCTGCACACCCTTTCCCTCGACTGAACACCGACATTTGGAGATGTCATCATCATTGAGACAAGAGTTGCACGCAGTCGGTTGGATTTGTAATGTCAGAAAAAATGAAGGCTTTGGCACGTCTCCCGTTCTTCCAAAGGTTCCACCGAGACTTGAACTCGGATCACTGGATTCAAAGTCCAGAGTGCTGACCATTACACCATGGAACCCTGCAGTACTCTTGATTCCCAATTGCATGAATATAGCCACTTTTGAATGTTTTTGGTGTTGCTGTTTTTGCTATGGGAGACAGTTATTGGAAGAACATGGTATTTCCAATGTTCTTTAAAAGGTAATTCCACATTCTGCCATGGCACAACGGAAACAGCTAAGTTTGCAGCGATTGTTGAGAAACGTACATTATAGTTAAAGGGGAAGTCAATGTTAAAGTCTGCTTTCTCACCCTCATGGGTGGTCACAAAAATTGGCTGGCTGTCAGAAGTGGGTTTCGAACCCACGCCTCCAGGAGAGGCTGCGACCTGAACGCAGCGCCTTAGACCGCTGGCCATTCTGACACAAGGGTGCTCTTAAATTTCGAGGAGAAAAAAAACAAACCCAAAACAAAACAAAAGCAACCTCTGTATTCATTAGATCTCTCATACAAAGGTAGCATAAAAGGGTTGCACACCCTTTCCCTCGATTGAACACCGACATTTGGAGATGTCAAGATCATTGAGACAAGAGTTGCACACAGTCGGTTGGATTTGTAATGTCAGAAAAAATGGAGGCTTTGGCACTGCTCCCTTTCTTCCCAAGGTTCCACCGAGACTTGAACTCGGATCACTGGATTCAGAGTCCAGAGTGCTGACCATTACACCATGGAACCCTGCAGTACTCTTGATTCCCAATTGCATGAATATAGCCACTTTTGAATGTGTTTGGTGTTGCTACATTTGCTCTGGGAGACAGGTATTGGCAGAACATGGCTATTTTCAATGTTCTTTAAAAGGTAATTCCACATTCTGCCATGACAAAACATAAACAGCTAAGTTTGCAGCGATTGTTGAGAAGCGTACATTATAGTTTAAGGTTAGTCATTGTTAAAGTCTGCTTTCTCACCCAGATGGGTGGTCACAGAAATTGGCTGGCTGTCAGAAGTGGGATTTGAACCCACGCCTCCAGGAGAGACTGCGACCTGAACGCAGCGCCTTAGACCGCTCGGCCATTCTGACACTAGAACCGCTTTGAGTTTTGAAAAAACAAAACAAAACAAACACACAACCTTACTATTCATCAGATCTCTAGTACAAAGGTGCATAAAAGGGGCTGCATATTTCCCTTGACTGAACACTGACATTTGGAGATGTCAAGATCATTGAGACAAGAGTTGCACACAGTCGGTTGGATTTGTAATGTCAGAAAAAATGAAGGCTTTGCTACGTCTCCCTTTCTTCCCAAGGTTCCACCGAGACTTGAACTCGGATCACTGGATTCAGAGTCCAGAGTGCTGACCATTACACCATGGAACCCTGCAGTCCTCTTGATTCCCAATTGCATGAATATAGCCATTTTTGAATGTTTTTGGTGTTGCTACATTTGCTATGTGAGACAATTATTGGAAGAACATGGCTATTTTCACTGTTCTTTAAAAGCATTCAGCTAAGTTTGCAGCGATTGTTTAGAAACATGCATTGTACTTTAAGGGTAACCAATGTTAAAGTCTGATTTCTCAACCTGAGGGTTTGTCACAGGAAATGGCTGGCTGTCAGAAGTGGGATTCGAACCCACGCCTCCAGGAGAGACTGCGACCTGACACAAGTGCTCACAAAAATTTTGCTAATGAGTGCACTATATGGTTTTCCACATGTAAGTCTCTCTATAGGGAGTGGGTGTTTTTCGGACACAGCACGTGACACTCCCGTCGGTTCAGAAACAGTTGTTAAGCTCTCCCGGGCTGGAGCTGAAGCTGGAGCCGGCCCAATCAGAGTCCAGGAAGCTCCAACTGGGCGGAGTCAGGATCTGCTGTTCCATACCTGACACAGGACCTGGCTTAGCACACGTGACCAAACAGGGAGAGAGGAGGCGCACAGCCAAGCGGCACTTACAATGTGTGTGTGTGTGTGTGTGTGTGTGTGTGTCATAGGCTCTCTCTCAAGCTTCAGAAAAGTGCATATTAGACAGGATAGACTGGTCACAGATCAGTAAGAAGTCATACAGGAAAATATTGGTAATGTGAATGTTGCATATTACGGGAACTTTGGATTTTAAAAAAGGACGCTAAGAGCCGTGTCCTTGCAGAAAGTAGCTGAGCTGCAGTGCTTGACACCCCAGCCAGGGAAACCATCATGCATTAAGTTTTCTCCTCATATCTTGCCATCCATCAGGTGCACTCCTCAACTCACTACTCCTCATTATCCGGGGAACCAGTCCCTCCACTGTCAGCTACCCCAAAAAACTGACCTTCAGTTGCACTAACATTTAGTTGCCTCAAAATGCATCCTACAAGACACCAGTCTGGACGAAAGTACATGCGGATACATCTCACGTTCCTTTAGATTCTGCCTTTGCAGTGATCTTGCTGTGTTAACATATCTTGACAAAGAGCCTCTGGCCATTTCAAGACTGAACTTTGGCAGCACACAAAGTCTGAAAATGAAATACTGAAGAATAGCAAATGTCTGCCATCACATGACCTGATGTTGCTATATCATAATGTGGTGGACACATAAATATACATGGGTATCAGAAGTAAGAAAATCAGAAGCAAGTTTTAAGTTATTCATAACTGAGCTTCAGGGTTCTTCACTCAGACTGGTGAGTATTTGTTTATAATGTTTGCAAAGCATGCTATTCAGGCAAACATCTGGTAACTGGTGTTTGTAAACATGCACTGAAATGTCTAAAGATAAAGCTGGTTAAACACTAGTTAGTTAATAGTAGTGAATAATATGAAATATAACATATAATATTGACTTTTATGATACATGATACTCATTTGCAAGAAAGTTGTAAGAGAGCAGCCAATTTCCATGCACGTGTTTGAAAATATGCTTTAAACCATGCCATAGTTTTCAATATAGCGGTGCAGTGGTTAGCATTGTTGCCTCAAAGTAACAAGGACAGACGGGATTTGGGGGCATACACTCTGAACTGAAAATAAGTCCATTTGCCAATAATGTAATTAAAAAAAACTTTTATTGTTTGTCAAAGTCTGGTTGCCAGACAAAAATTTACAAAAGTTATCATTCATTTTGTAACACACATACATGTCTGTGCATAATGAGTTAACACTTAATAGTCCTACGATGTTTCCTCAAATAAAGCAAAAGACATCTGGGTCAGAGTATGGGCATTTGACAACATAAATATCTGACTTGGAAAAGGAGCAAAGTAATTTAGCTTTATACAACGGCGTAAGCCACAAAAAATACACTACAGACATTAACCATACAAAACCAACCATTTGCCTCCTACGTCTCCGAGCCATCAGGGAGTCCAGTTGTTATGCAGAGAACTACAGTATTTAGAGATACTCTTAAATGTTTAAACCACAATTTGAGTTCTGAACACAAAAAGAACAAAGGAACTCATGCAGCTTTAGACACATATTGATTTCAACGTCGAACCTCTTCAGCTAGAGCTGGAACTGATGACGTTTGTGCACTGGGGTTCGCAGAAGGAGCCAAAGCGCCCGTGGATGTCCTTCGCTCGCACCGCAAAATGATAGGTGGAGCCCGACTGGAACTGCGTCAGCGTGCAGGCCATCGGCAAAGGCAGAGCCTTCACCTCCCCGATCTTCTTCCAGTGCTGCTGGGCCGCGTTGCCGCTCGAGCTGTCTTGGTGGTAGGCGTACAGGTGGTAGCTGTCAACAGCTGCACATGTCCGATCTGTCTCTGCCACACACCAGGACAGCACGATGCCGCTGGGACTCTGCATTAGCTTCAGCTGGGGCTGCTGGGGAGGCGACGTGCGCTCGGCCTCGGGGGACAAACGCGGAGGCGCCGGTGCAGGTGGGAGAGGAGGCAACGTCATGCTGGGGGGCGCGGCGGGCGGGTTGGTGGTTGCAGAGGCGCGGGATTTCAATGGAGAGTCCTGCGAAAGAGAAAACATCCATGGGTTGTGACCTCTGTCATCATGAGGCATGAAAAATGATGATACACACTACCGTCAGGAGTGGGGGGTCACTGAGTCATTGCCGCATTGAACTCCATCAGAACCAGTTTTTAAAAGTAATGATCTCGAATGTTCTGTGATCATTATGAGTGCACGAAAATCAGTCAAGATGTGCTTAACTAATAGGTATGGGAACATTTTAGTGTCGAATGAAAACCATTTCCAATGTCTTACTAAAAGAGAATTCCAAGTGTGCAAAACTCTGTGTGAACACACTAAAATTTGGCTGTTTTGAAGAGCCTAAAATATAAACCATAATGCTTTGATTACTCTTTTATATTTTACCACACACAACGAAGTGTAAGTATGATACAAAACTTTGTTTTCGAAATGTTTACTCTTTTTTTTTTATACAGCAATTTCAAAGTATCCAATTTGAGTAAAATGACAAAAGAACTCTAGTCAGAGTTGCCCGCGGCATGTCAGCATGGAGAGTTCACAGCGGTCATGTTTTGATTTGTGTGCATTTCTACATCCTTACCACTTGAGGGCGGTGGTGGACCGTCAGCTGAGGATTGCCGGGAGAGTTCTGATTGGTCTGAGGGGATGACCTCGCTAAGGACACATAACAAGAACAACAGTATTACCTTACAGTTCTTTTTTCTAACCAATTCTAATTAGAATGTATTGTTACCGCACTGACCATGGGTTAAACAGCAAAAGAATTTCGAAAAAACTTTTTTTTTCACCTTCACAATATATGGTGGTCTTACTGTTGGAAATGCTAATGACTGGGTGGGCACGCTGAGCCGCTGATGGAGTTGTGACCGTTGCCTTTTTGACCCCGGTAACTAAGGAAAATAAAGACAAAGACAAAATAATCAGATTTAAACTGTTTGTATAACATGGTCTGGCTCAAGGTTTGGAATCAAACTGTAAAATAAATATTCAACAAACACAAGGCTGTCCTCTTAAACTTACCTTGGACATCGTCGTCATCCTCAGTGAGATCGATGACGGAGCCCTTGGGTCTTGTGGCTGCTGGGCTTCCTTTGGAGGGCGTGGATCCTGCAGCTTGGTTGTCTAACAATAGAGATGCCAAAAAAAAAACCATTGATAAGAAGGACCAAACAGTGCTACTTTTAATAATTTTAATCCTAGGCACCACTTACACCAGCGTGAAGCATTTTATACAGCACTGGTATTACCTTGAGACAACTGGGATAAACTTTTGTGAGCTGAATCCCTTGTGACTCAGCCGTGTCTGTCATTTGTTAAGTCATGAAAGTAAAATCCACCTCACATTATTAACTATTAGTCTTGTGCAATAACACACGAGGGACTTGACATTCTTATACAGTCGTAAGTTAAAAGGCAAGAAAAAATCCAAAGAGAATGATGAGACTGAGCAGTACATCATCCACTGTAACGATATTTCTCTTAACAAGCTGAACCATATATAGCCAACAGCAGTGTTTTTCAACCACTGGCACACAAGTGTACTGTGAGATGTCAGGTTTGCTGTGGAAAATTATTCAATTTCACTTTATTGGTCTAAAAAATAAAATTCCATTGTCGAGTGACTGTGCTTTAAAATGAATGCGAGTCTCTTCTCCTCCCGTAATTCCTCCCAGAATATCAGATTGGTGTGCACCTAAACAGGCCCCGGTTTTGCACTAAGTGAGTATAAGTTAAGAGACTCTATTGTCATTTTTCTGCCTAAAAAGTGTCATTTTTTGTTTATTTTTGGATGGTGGTGCCATGGCAGTTTTTTTTCAATGTAAAAATGTGTCGTGCCTCAAAAAAGGTTGAAAAACGCTGGCCTACAAGCAGCTAGCTATAGCTATAATGCAACACAACACTATAATTTATTCTAACTAAATAACATGTTGCACCCATACTAACTGTAAGCAAATGAGATAAATTTGTGACCCAGTTTGTCCTTCCTGGAAATGTCCAAATGTCTGACAGCGCAACTATTGGGTCTTGGACTGTCTTGCTATTCAGTGTTCAAACCCACCTGTCTTGGACGTCAGAGAGGTCCCTTGGGGGGGTCCTGGAGCCGTGGAGCCTGTTGCTGCTGGCCCAGATGTTGCAGGGGACGAGACTGAAGACATGGCCCCAGCCACAGAGACGGACTGGGCCGGCGTCCTTGCCGTGGTCACAGATATGCCGGCGTTTGGTGTGGTTATGCCTCCGGTCCCGCCCTGGTAGACCCGAGCCACAGACATCTGACCACTGGAGGCTTGAAGCGCAGGGACGGTGGCAGCGGCCGGGCTGGAGGCAGGTACCGTGGTGAGTGCAGACGCCGGCTTGAGTATAAAGGTGGCAGTGGCCGCCGTGGTTTTGGCCTTGTTGAGTGAGCTGACCGCTGACAAACTGGAAACTGGAATGTTGACCAGGGTTCCGGCGGGCCCGTTCGGCATTGACAAAGGCAGCTGGATGAGCAGCGGCTGACCCGAGGCCACCATGCCGCTCCCGGGGGCCGTCTTTAGCAGCAGGGTGCCAGTGGGACTCTGGCTGGTGATGCTGGTGGCCAAGGTGGATGCAGCGTTAGCAGTGGAAGTGATCAGCTGGAGGATGGGGGTCTGCGTAACCATGGCAGTAGAGACGGGGACTGCGGCTGCAGCTGCAGCAGGGGCTGGCAGAGCTGGCTGGATTGGAGTTGCTAGTAAAACACACAAAAAAAGTGGGACATTTCAGAATATAAGCAAACAAAAAACTGCTCAAACAATACATGAAATATCTCAAGCGGATTTTACATTTTCACAGGCGAGCAACAAGCCTAATTAGGCAAACGACAACGATTAGCCCTGCAATTTGTTACTTTTTAATTTCAACACTTATCAGTCAGTACAGACCTTACAATACAGAGTGAAGCAACTGCCACCTGCAACCGTCCATTGTGTAAAATTTGTCTTGATTTATGGTTTTTATTTTGGTAAAAGCTTAACATACTGCACATAAATGCATTAATAAAAGTGTACACTTGCACTGCACCTTTAAGTGTAATGGTGATGGTCAAAGCTTTAGCTTAGCTTACAAATATGCGGCCATATGGGTGAAACACATGGTCCACGGGCCAGATCTGGCCCAGCACATCAATTTCAGCCGCCTGCGAGACCTTCCATGTGTGATGGATCTGCCCTCGGCCTGTACATTTGTATACTACTCCATGCCAGTGCTCACCACATTGGCTGCAACTACTGAAAGAATATGCATCACTTAAATTTCAGGCAGATACCATAGCAAAGCATAACAATACCATAAAAAAGCTGACTGCATGAAATTGGATGTCAGACACGCAAACAAATTGTTGAGTTGAAATCTTAATCTCGTTGTACCCTGTACAATCACAATAAAGGTTAATCTATTCTATTCTATTCTATTCTACTCTATTATGTTCTATTCTAAAATGAGGCATCCTGCTTATTTTCAAAATGAAACTACAAAAACGGTCTTACTATGGCTTATCACATTTCACCAGTCCAGTTCACGGCACACGTCAGCAAGTCTTCAACTTCTCTAATTGAAAATATATTGTTATAGTACACAATCTGTTTTATGGATACTTACAGGGATTGTTCAACATTTTGTATTATGGTATTATGGAAAATTTGCGTATTGCCACAATACCTTTAGTCATGGGTACTTTGCTCTTAATTATCAGTACTGGTTGTTTTGAGATCCTGGGTGTCCTGACAGCAGCTCTCAAAACAACAGATGCTATGTGAACTCACTGGAGGTACTGGTCTCCAGAGGTGGCAAAAGTACTCACATTCTGGACTTAAGTAAAACTTTGGATAGCTGTGTAAAAAATACTCTGGTGAAAGTGTTTATTCAACTCCTTCACTCAAGTAAAAGTAAGAAAGT
Organism: Thamnaconus septentrionalis; assembly: GCA_009823395.1. NCBI lineage: Eukaryota > Metazoa > Chordata > Actinopteri > Tetraodontiformes > Monacanthidae > Thamnaconus > Thamnaconus septentrionalis. The sequence continues at coordinate 4,801,845 of CM020501.1, read as the reverse complement.
ACATGTTCTGAAAATGTACTGAGGGAAAAAGTATTATATTTATTGCGAATGCGAATGAAATGCATTCACATTCACAGACAATTTTGCAAAAATGAAAAAGCTTCGGTAATCTATATTTTTTTCCCCTTTTTTAACTGCAGCTCAACCAAACTGCAATCACTAATAGTTATGACCAGTGAGCCATTATTGGATGTTGACACCTCTAACAACAATCACCAATGTTATTTTCTCCATGTTTATTTTTCCTCTGTACTGAAAATGTACTGAACAGTGACCCCAAAGCTGAGGTACGCTAAATTAATCTCCCTTTAAAAATGATCCGCTTTTGTATATAACTACACAACAACATTGTGCAAATAGCTCCACTTCAAGCAGCAACAACTATAGTAAGTGATACTAGTAATACTAGTAATACTTTTAAACACAAAAGTAACAAGCATTTCCCAAGTAAGGAGTAGGAAGTACAGATACTTGTGTACAAATGTAGGGAGTAAAGGTAAAAAGTCATCAGACAAATAAATACTGAAGTAAAGTACAGATTCCAGGAAAATCTACATTAACAAAGTGTTTATACTTTGTTACTTCCCACCACTGCTGGTCTCAATCTCTCAAAAGTCATCAATTACACAATCCAACAACCCCAAAGCACTCTTGTGGACCAATTGTGTTGTGCACATTCACCAAACTCTGGCAATCTTATTACAAAGTGCATGTCTACCATCGAATCTCTTTGATCCGTGACCATAATTATTTCTTTTTGTTTTGGTTTGTTGTGTATTTTCACAGGGATGAATACAACAGCGGTTTGGCCCTCTCTGACCTCTTTCCTCTTTTGTATGGTGGTTAGACAACAATAACATCACCCTTATGGAGATGACACTACCTTGAGAGGAGGGCACTGAGGTGGCCAACGAGATGAAAGGCCTTGAAATATTAGGGTCTGATCCAAAAATTCGGAGACAAGGGATTGAAAACAGGGCTATTCCCTGCAGAGGTAGGATGTCGAGAATTCCCTGCAATCAGTGTGGCGGTTGCTCTCGGCTCTGGGCATAGATAAAAAGAACAAGAAGCAAGCTGCTCAAGCTTAGTGAAATAGACTGAAAAGGCCTTTTGTTGGATATGTTGTCAATGGGAAGATCAAAGCAGGAAGTCAGAAGCAGATCAACAGTGCTTTGGCCACCACTGTCGATCCAAAAACTTAAGTGTCAAAACACTAGAGGGAGGTCACCTAATGAGGTGACCGTGAAAAGCACTCACTCACACCCATAATTACCTTAGTACCAACTGGGCGTAGTTTACAGTAAATGCCAAGCCTAGCCCACCATGTCCTCCCCTTTATGATCAGAGCATACTCATCTTCTGATGACTCCTTCCAGCAGGATATTACATGCAATGTTACCAATCTCCAATTCGCTCCAATCTCAGTAAGTTCACTGTACTTCACAATGCTCGCTAGTGTCACCAAGATTTAAGAGTTTATAGTCATGGTGAATATGGAAGTACAGCAGAGTGCTGACTCCATACCAATGGACGCCAAATATCAACTCTATCAAGAGGGTCAAACCCAACCTCCAGAGACTGTTCAGAGACCACTGGAAAGAATCATGCGACTGTATCACCTATGGTACATGTGTCAAACTGAAGGCCTGCAGGCCAACTCTATCCTGCCACGCTATTTGAATGCTGCCCTTGAAGGTGTATGACTGAATTACACAACTTCCAGGAAGGCGTGTGAACATGTTCACGATCTATCTCCTGAACTACAGTAGCTCAACCATCACTGACCAACCACCAAACCGGTCAGGTCTTGTCACATGAGCTCAGGTTGAATCTGCTCTCATCGGTGAAGAGCACTGGATGTCAGTGGGGCAACTTCCCAATTCTGGTGGTCTATGGCAAACGTCAATCGAGGTCTACGGTGCCAGGCAGTGAGAACAGGGCACACTACAGGACGTCGAGTCCTCAGGCCACTCTTATGGAGTCTGTCTCTGATTGTTTGGTGAGAAACATGAACACCGGTGGGCTTCTGGAGGTAGACATATTGAAGGGCTGTGGCAGTGCACACTCTTGTACAAAGGAGCAGATCCTGCTGAGAGTTTCAGGATCTTTTAAAGGGCTGTCCGGCTCTGCTGATGAAACTACCTACTAACTATCTCCTGGAATCTCCTTCATGCTCTTGAGACTGTGCTAGGAGACACAGCAAACCTTGTTGGGCTACTTATGCAACCCCTGTGGCATCCAGATACCGCACCACACTATCAATAGATATGCTGATATAAGCAAAAAAAAAAAAAAAAAAAAAAGCCAAATGAGATTATATATAATCTATCTATCTATCTATCTATCTATATATATATATATATATATATATATATATATATATATATATATATATATATATATATATATATATATATATATATATATATATATATATATATATATATATATATATATATATATATATATATATATATATATATATATATATATATATATATATATATATATATATATACATATATATACATATATATATATATATATATATATATATATACATATATATATATATATATATATATATATATATATATATATATATATATATATATATATATATATACATATATATATATATATATATACATATACACACATATATATATATATATATACACACATATATATATATATATATATATATATATATATATATATATATATATATATATATATATATATATATATATATATATATATATATATATATATATATATATACATATACATATATATATATATATATATATATATATATATATATATATATATATATATATATATATATATATATATATATATATATATATATATATATATATATATATATATATATATATATATATACATATACACACATATATATATATATACACACATATAATATATAGATATATATACACATATACATATACATATACATATATATACATATACATATAAATATATGGTTTTGGTGTATTTAGTCACTGTTGCAATGGAAATAAGTTATGGGACTTTGTTGCAATACCACGATCAGTGTATTTGTGTTTAAAAAAAAAAAAGACAGCTCATTGGCTGCTCTGCATCCATTGTCAGATAAGAACAATAGCTAACACAATGACAGCACTGCAACGAATAGGGACAGAGGAGAAGCATAGGCTCCTTCAACAATGCAATGCTAGAAATGCTAGTGACTACTGTATTATGGCTGACCCATGTTGTCTGTTGATAGTTGTGAAAATGTTGTATTTCTGTGCAGGCAAAGCAGGCAACACAACCCAAGGAGAACACACTCGGATGAAAAGAATTTGCTTGAGCATTTAGACCCCAGAAACTTAATCTTGGGAGATTTAAGGGTAACAGACCAAAACTTGATTGAGTTTAAAGGAAGAAATACTACTTACCAGCGGTCTTTGATGGAGAAACAGTTGTTGAAGCTTGTTTTAATTCCACAGAAGTCCGAGCTGGCCTGTTTAGAGAAATTGCTGATACTTAGAGGTCCTCCTGCTTACGTGTGATTGTGTAGCCAAGTGAAGAGGACCTAGGAATGTTCTCTGACTGGCATTTTATTTCGATCTATACAGTAAAATGTAAACAACTTGCAGGAACACTCTACCTTGTGACTAAAAAACAAAAAATAAAAAACAAAAAAAAACACAAACACGTCAATGACTTCATAAAGCTGTGATCAGTTAACAAAAAAAAAAATGTCATTCAAAGTGTGGTTCTCATGCCATAATTTGGGAACAATAACCAGAAATTCATATTGGCCGTATGCAAATTGAACATCAATGCAATGAAACTAAAAATGAGACATAGCATTGTGACATTATTGACAATTGTCCCAGTATGCTTCTGTTTATTTGCACAAGGCGCACCCAGAATGAGACAGCAGTGTTTGCTTTTTCCTAATCGTACTCTTCAAAAAATTCAGGTCTTCTCTTTACACGCAGTATTTCATTGATAGCGTCACGTATCAGTCTCCATTTGTCGTAGGACAGTTCAGGGAATCGTCGCTCAATGTAAATCCGCATTGCTCTCCTTAAGTTCACGGGCAGCGCCTCCTTGCCCATCAGTCCGACGTAGTTAACCTTTGCGACCCATTCACAGTAGACATCATACGGGACCAAGTAGCGGAATAAGTGGGATGCGTAGCGGTCAGGTCTGGCGACTCCTGGGGGTTTCTGGCTGTTGTAGTAGATCACTTCCTCCATGTGGGAAGTGATTTTGCGAAGCTTAATGTCTGCTTTGCACTTTCCTTCACTGAATGCTGCCAGCTTAATCGCCATGGAAATATCACGTAACCTATCGCCACCGCCTTCTTCCTCCATTTTCTCTTTGTCCTTGGCCTTAGCAGGCAGTGCAGGAGGCTTACCAACAGAGGGCGTTACACTCTTGCTGGGCACCTCAGGCTGCGGCTCTACTGCCTTCTTGCACGCCACACTGTTGGGAGGAGAGGTGCAGCTTTAACTACACTCTGCACTGCCTGACGACACTATCAGGCTTCACATTGTAGAACGTCACAAGACTCAGGACCTGGACCGACGCAGGGTTGTTTGCAAAAAATTAAAATAAATAAATAAATAAAACCCAGACGGGATCGTACGTTTTATTCCAAGCTAGTCTTGAAAATATTTTGTGTTGATAAGATATAAAAATAAGGTCCTGACAAACCGAAAAATAAACACAAATGTCGGTTTCCAAAAAAAGGTTCTGGATTTGGAGGATGTAAGGATTTTGTCCATGGTTTGTCCATGGTTTACAGAGTGCAACCTGGGACAATGTCAACTATAGCATGCTATGAACGACTGTTTGCAGTTCTGGCTTCAGTCCGGTATTGTCACGTTCATACAAAGGCCAAATTGTACCCACACAAAGGATTCTGACATGCATACTACTGACAAAACTAGATACATCAGTGATGGAAATTTGGATTTCAAAAAAGGATTTTACCATTAAAAAATTCTTGTCTAGCAAAAGGAAGTCAAAGTGAAATCATTATAAAATATTTCCAAAATGCCCTTACGAAGTGTACGGTAAATTCACAATTTACCAAGCAAGATATGGTTGACAGAAAACACAAGACATAGACACAATTACCGTTGAAGTTGCGTCGTGACAGGAACTGTGGCAGTTTTGGCAACCATAGCTGCAGCAACAACTGCCTGTAGAGATCAGACAGCATGTTATAGGAGACTTCTTGTGTAAGACAACATTACTGGAACACAGGGATTGAAATATCACAGGTGGTAACAAGGCAGAGAAATAATTTCTTACTTCTTGTTTCTTCTTGTTCTCCGTTGCCTGATTTGCCTCCCCAAACTTCTTAGCTAGCCGGGCTATTTTTGCCTGAACAAATGAGACAGAGGGGAGGAGCTTAGACACATGTCTAACAACAACCAGAAACAAAAAGATCCTCTTTCAAACCAGAACATAATGTACATTTTAGTAAAAAGTGCAATCACTGTTGCTGTCTACTAACTTGTAAAGCGTTGATGGCTGTCTGGTGTTTGACAGAACAGTCAATCCTGTCCACTCTGTCCTTCAGCTCTTTGAAATGTTTGTCAAAAATGGTCACTTGCAAGGCTCTCAACTGCTTGTCCACAAGTTGTTGCACAATCTGAGAATAAAACAAATTAAGCAACATGACTAAGCAATAATCAATATTTATTTGAAATTTCAGTGAGTTTTGACTTTGGCTCAGAGTTCTATGCAGGTTCATGGGGCACTACAAACCTTCTCGAGCTTGTGGTGACTACCGGCTTTCGCTGTGATCTTTAGTTCCAGTTCTGCCTCCAACTCTTCCCTTTCCACTTTGGCTCTCTTTAGCTCTCTCTTCGTAGCTGGTTCATCGTTTTCGTTACCCTCTGACAAAGTGCGTTTCAGTCCAGGACTGGAGACCTTCTCTTTTTCTGCTTTGGACGCAAAATCAAACCAGAGCATTGACTACCCATTGATACTCAGAAGCAAAATAAATGGGCATTGGCATTGATCTTCTTAGGATGCCAGTTAGTCTGAAATAATTCTAATGAGGCTATCAACTTTAAATGTCGGCTTCCTCATACCTGTATCAGATGGTGGTGTAGAAGATGGCCTCGGCGACTTTCCAGCTTGACTGGTTTCCATTTTTTCAGTTTTCATCTTTAGTTTTACCAGGTCCACATCCATCTTTGTGTCATTTGTAGATCCCTTCCTTGCATCCTCATTTTCCCTTTTCTCCTCTTTTTTCCCCATCTTTTTGAGGTCCTTTTCTTGCTTTAAGTCCGTAGAGGAGGAAGATGCAGAATGGGATGAGGGACGAGAAGACTGCAAGGAATCTGAGCTTGTTGATTTGGGGGAGGAAGGCTTTTCTTCCTTTTCTTTGGAGGAGTCAAGGTCCTTGTCTTTTTCCGTTTTAGTGTCCATCTCCATAGGTTCTGAAGAGTCGGTATCTGGAGTCGGACTCGAAACCAAACCCTTTGCAGAATGCGATGTTGATTCCACATCCGAGTTCTTTGTTGTAGTTTGACCAGCCTGAGGAAGAACATCACTTCATTAGTTTTTAAACACTAAATGTATCAGAGTTCTTAATGATAAAAAAAATCCAAACCAGTTACTGCCTCATTTCTGGAGACTATGTCAACTTAAAACTACTTAAAACTACTTAAAAACTACCTTTTCAGCATAAGTCAGAACACATCTAATCTGTTGAAAGTCTCCAGTGTCTCCACTGTGAGAATGTTGAACAAAAGGAAATGTATGTCTTTACCTCTTTCCTTCCCTTCTCCTGCTTCACTTTCAGGTCTTTTGCCGAGGTTTCCTTAGACGGTGGTGGTGTAACAGTCCTGTTTGTTTGGGACTTTGATGAACCTTTCTTTTCATTCTCTTCCTTTTCATCCTCCTGCATCTTTTTCAGTTCAATGTTAAGAGAGTGAAATGGTGACGTAGGAGAGGTGTCGTCCTTTGCTTTGGGGCTTTGCGAGTTGACAGGGGTGGGGGATGGGAGAGGAGCGGGTGAGCTCTGCGATGCTGGAGAAGCAGGGATGGTAGCGCTGGGAGAGTTAGAGTCCGAAACGTTGTTTAGTTCTTTGTCTGCCACTTTCTGCTCCTCCTCTTTATGTGTGCCGTTCATTACTGGTTGAGATGTGTCAGACACAGCCGTAGGTGCGGTCAACAACGTAGTGTGAAGACTGTCGAGTTGCTGTCGATCGCTGATCTTCATGGTTTTTCTAGCACGAAAAATCTTCTTCTTCTCTTCTGTCACAACAACTTCCATCGCTGCCTGTGAAATGAAAAGACAATTTAGTTTAGACAACAGACAGACAATACCATGGTGACAGCTGTGACCACACGTTGTCACAGTTTCAGGTACCTCAGATACCCCTGTACCGCACTGCACAATATAATAACAATAATAATAATAAAAAAAAAAAAAAAAAAAAAAAAAAGCTGCAGTGTTTCAGGTTGGGCACTAGGCGTCACTGTGTAACCCTTGTCCACTGTTTGTTCTTTTCCAGAACATTCTTCCACCACAACATACCAGAATGGGTTCCAAACAACTGGGTTCTGATTGATTGAATCTGATTCCATATCAAAATCCAATCAAAGGGATTCTGACAGTTTCATTCTACTGTATCTCCGTCAGTGACAAATGTGCAGCTACGTAATCCTCTGGGCTTTTTACATATCACTCACATTAGCGTCAACTTTTTCGTTAAACTCCTATTTCTGTAATTTCCTAAGTGCCTTGTGGATGTCATGTTTGTCTGAGCTACAATCCAGAAAAGAGAAATGACATTGAGGATAAAAACAGAAGGGCCCAACCTCTTTCCCATCCCCCCTCATTGCTATTGGTTCTGCACTCAGCAAATCGGAGCAGGCAGTTTGAGGCTGTGTTGGCAGCCTGAAAGAGGCTATGCAAAACACCAAGGCTTTGCAGTACGGAGATCTGATTTTTGCACACACTGCAGCACTAACACTACCTGTTAAAGCTTCCAGCTAATGCTAAGCTAATTATATTCATCTGATCAAGCACACGACCGCATTATCTAAACATTTTTAACTCTGCAGCAAACGAGACGTGCCGTGACGTCAAGTAAAATACAGCATCTCATAAAAAAAGAATGATTAATGATCAGTCCTGCACCTTTTAGCTGGATGTCTCTGGCCGTGGACTTACCACATTTTCCCCACAATGTACAAGGTTAAAAACAGAGTGGTTTACAGTCCATTTCTGTTTATTTTAAACAAACAAAAAATATGTACTCAGCATGAAATCAGCAGTTGAAAGAAACAGAGTGAGCACCAAATGACTACTGGCTTTGAAAAGAGTGGTCTGCGTTTATCGCTAGGTTTTCATCCGAGTGGGGGAACTGATAATAATGGCAACTGAGAAGCACATCTATATTTGGATGAAGACTAAACTTATGCTGCCTATTTGGATATTGATTCCAAGAGGCTTTCAATATTGTAAACATTAAAACATTAAGCAAACAAGAGAACTGCTCACCAGGTACACGCAGAAAAAGGAAGGTACACACTCCTTACCAAAATATAGACGGAGAAAGCCAATAGCTGGCTGTCAGGTCATATGACAACAGCACAATTTAGCAGATATACAAATATAACAGTTCTGGGGTAGGAACAGAGTCCAGGCAATCATTAGACTTCACTTATCTGTGTTTGTTGTTAGCTTACTGCATAACAGCAGCAGTCAGAACAGCCACAAAGGTTTATCAAGCTGGCAAGCCGTGAGATCGGCATGTATAAATGTAACACTTGCTGTGGGGACTTCTCTGGCTCATATACTCAAGTGTATACTTAACACTGTAAAGTACAATCAGCATAACAAGACGCAACGGTAGGCGATCTATATTTAGCCGTTTCCGAACAACAAGTATCCTTGGAGAATACAGTAACGTGTGTTGTGAACACCAGGGTGACCTTTCAGCTTTAGTATTTAAGATTGACCCTGACAAAAGCTGCAATGTAGCATAAACAAGCCATGAGCACTGCAAACTGTAAGAACAATCACTGGAACATTTCACATTCCAATGTTACTGCAGACTGCGCAGAGCATATTACACCCCTCCCCCATCCTGCGGCCTCGTTCACTGCACCGAGCGCCGAAACTTAAAATGGCCGCCAGCTCTGGTGCCTGACTGAGCTCTTTGTAGCTAGCAGAGCAGGATTCTTTAGCATGTGTATCTGGTTGCGGCACACTGTGCACTAGCTGTGCTTCTATCCTCAGCCTAAGTGAGGATCAGTTAAAAGATATCAACAAAAAATACAAAACATAAGTCATACACTAGAAAAGTCTATCTTACCAGTAATCTTTCTTTGATTTTTTTTTTTCTGGCCTCTTTTCTTTTCTTTTTTTTTTGGGGGGTGTGCAAGCACAAAACTCTTCTAAATGCTGTACTTGAAATTAGAACCTGTTCTAAAACAACTCATGTACACATACGTAGTGAAAGTATATATATGTGTATGTATATATATATATATGTAAATATACATATATATACACACCCATGCGCGCACGCGCGTGTGTGTGTGTGCGTGTGTGTAGACTTTCAGGTTGACTCACGTTAACGCTTAGTGACCAGGTACAGTGCTGCTGAGCAAAAGTTAGATCGGCAGTAACTTTGACTGGACTTGAGCCCGTTGAAAAGCAAATCTACATCTCTGAAGTACCAATTAGCAAAGCCCCTTCCCACAAGCATTTTTAACCTTCAGTTGCGCGTGAGGCTAGAAACAGCAACAGGCATCAGAACAGCTACAACATAGAACCACATGTTTAGAGCAGTTCTAAAGAAAAGAAAACATAAACCTTTGGGTAACCGCTGGGTAAATGGGATTTGTTGATTGCAGGCGCAGGGAACGGCTGAGAGGCCAGGGGAGCATAAAAGAGAAGGAGGGACTTAGGAATAGTCCACCTTGCTTCCTGCAGGGGTAGGTTGTACTTGAACTAGTAAAGACAACTTCTGTCCTAAACCTGACAAAAAAAGTTTAATATGCCAAACACTGCCCCAATATTTGCACTGACAAAAAATACATTTTTACTGAAAATTGACTGTTTCAGATTGTACCTACTAGGTGCATTTGTATGCATTTGTGTACACACCACAATTGATCAAAAATTAAATCTTGTTTAAACAGCAATAAAGTGAAGCGTGGTGTTTAAAAAACAACAACGCTAGCTAGCAGCCGTCAGAGAGGAAGTACCCTGCAAAGACTGTTGCTAAGCAACACCCATCCCCCAACTCTAGCACAAAGTAGTCCACAGTATGGAAAGCTACAGCAGCTCGGAATGAACCATTCTGAGAAAGACAGCAGGGGGGTGGGGTGTTTTCCTACTTTGAGATAATACTACGGACTGAAATGCTAGTACACGATATGAAGTACAGACATACAAACACATAAATAAACGTAAAAAAGAAATACAGCTTCCGCCACGTTGTTTCTTGGTTTTGGGTTTAAGAGTTTCTCCATTACAGTGACCTCTGCGGGGGGTTTTTCCCGATTTAACTATTACAAAGAAATTACAAATTAGACATAATGCAAATTAACCCTTTCAACTACCCACTTTGGTATATATATATATATATATATATAGAGAGAGAGAGAGAGAGATTTTTAACAGCTATGACAGAATATATTTAAACCGTCAAAAAACAACTTGCAAAAATCTCTTCTCTGAAGGTAAGAATGCTTGTAAATTCTAACAAAGCACACAGTGGCTTGAAAGAGAAAAAAGGGTAAAAGGTAAAGGGGAGGAGCATGTTTCAGACTGTACCACCTAGCAAAGATTTCTTTTTCTTTTTTTTAACAAGCAGCTGCAATCTCTTAAAGGTTTCAACCAGAAAAAAGTCAAATGCCATTTTTTCTTTTGTTAAAATGCCAAACAACATCCAAAACCAAAATATTCACTTGAAAAAATACCTAGCTAGCGCTCTAGACTCAGCACTTGCAGACCAGCAATGCAGACCAGCAACACACTCTGGTTGGGTGCTAGCGGCCCCCACCTTTTCCTTTCTCTGTCTCCCTCTCTGTTTCACACACACACAGTGTGTGTGTGTGTGTGTGTGTGTGTGTGTGTGTGTGTGTGTGTGTCTCTCTCTCTCTGAAAAAGCCTCTTCATTTCAAATCTGGACTGAACCATTAACAGCTGAAGGGGTGATTGAACCCAATAAAGAGAAAAGTCAAGGTATATGAACCAGCAAATGATTAAACAGTGAGTGTATGTACAGTTATGATGTAATTATTTCAACAAAAATATGTAAATATTTTTTTCTAAAAAAAATGAAAATCTGACTACTCTTTAAAAATAAAACAGGTACAGACAGTAGAAAATGAGGTTGAAATAGTATGTCCAGGAATAAAAACACTGCACTGTGTGTGATCATTCTGAATGTTAGCTTGCCAGTTCCATGCTAGCTAAACACAAGAAATTTGAGCCTCACACACCAAGCAGCCTCAACGTGCCCTGCCCCTTCCACAGCATGGACGACTGCTGTAAAACAGACTGAACCATTCCAACAGGGCAGGGGTTCTTCTGTCTTTGTCAACAGAGACAAAGAATACTTACTCAAAAATGTGAAAATAATTAATCGTACTACTTCTCTTGAAATTAACAGCTGTGTATCCTTAACAAGAAACTTCGGCATTTTTATATTTTGTGACCGGTCATAACTTGAAAAGGTCATAAAGCCGTCAGTGTTTCATTAAAGATGTCCATTTTCATTTGTTGTGAACATCAATTCAAAATGTACGCCTGTTCCTGACCGTAAAAGTATGATGTGCGTTAAAAACTGAGAGTCCTTCTCTGCCCAACCCCCACCCTGTCTGATACTGCAGAAGCACAAAATGGCCACCAGTGCCGATGCGAGCAGCATGCTGAGGCATGAGCAGATCCTGGTACAAACCCCGCCTTCTTCACCATGAGGGGATAGCCACAAAACGCTGAAGATTTTACATAGCTCTAAATAAAAAAGAATAACTATGAAAGCAGATTAAATGCTTTCAAATTTTAGTACAGATTACGTATGCATAGATCTCACTTCAAAAATGAACTTTGGAGTGTCCCTGCTGTTGTGCCGCCAGGATCACATGGTATGACTGAAGGGTTACCAAAACCTGTTAGCTTTCAATCACAGTTCCCAAATTTTGGGTCAATTGTCTATTTTATTTATTTATTTATTTATTTATTTATTTATTTAATGAAATATAATGTAGGTCATTTAAATAACCTGCTTTATGTCATTCAGACTGCAATTTGTTTTTCAACCACTATACCCATACAATCACTTTAGTAGGACATTGTTAGTCACAGTAAGTATTCTGGTTTTATGTTACCCTGTCTAAATAAAAAAAAAGGTAACAGTCATTTAATAATCTATGTTTCCAGGTGAAGCTACATGTGAGTGGTTAAAAAAAAATGTCTGCCAGTGAGAGCAAGCCTGCATTCCAACCGTACTGCGCATTGTGCACAGTCCCCTCCCTCCTTCGATGCCTGCATCTGGATTCACTGCTCCACAAGATGGCCACCGACCGGGTCTACCATGCCTTGATTCACATAGCACATAGTCTTAGTTCTAATTGTTTCTTGCACAAAATGGCCCACTTAATAAAAAAATAAAATGTGTGATTCTTATCAGATGTTTGTAATTGGTTTGAAAAATAAAAATCTTTAAAAAAAAAACAACTTTGAATAAAACTAAAAAGCTTACTTTGAACAAAACACTAAGTTTTTTTTCTCAATGAGGATTTATCCAACCAACAAACAGATGTGCTGCTCTTGAAGCAAATGCAAAAGCCGCCAGCTTCATCGTAACGCATAACAACACTACTGGCTGCTTTTAGCCTAAAAAGGATTCACATGTTAACAGACAGATAGAGGTTGATCAAGGAAGGAAGGAACCTGTGCTACAGGTATGAATCCTCCATCCCACGAGGGAAAAAAAACACAAGTACCTTTTGTTTGAATTGTAGATTGTTGTTTTTTTGAGCTCATGAAGAATATTCTGGTTATTTTGTGATTTGACCTTTTTCCCAAACAAACAAATTAAAATGTATGGATGTTTGGTATGTAATGAATTTAAAACTAGGCAAGTAGCTGACATGACAATGGATTCTGGATAAAATGTATCAAAATGAACAAATAAAATTGACCAATGCCCTTTAGCCAGCAGTCACACCATCATTACATTTAAGAGAATCAGTTCTATTGGCAGCCACACTTGCTAATGCCATTATAGTACTACCAATATGCTTCACTGTTGAGGTGGTACACTTCAGATCTTGAGCAGTTCCTCCCCTTTGCCACGCACTTCTCATTATTTTTGCTACAAATTGATCTTTGATTCAATTATCCATAGGACTTTGTTCCAAAACTGCACAGGCTGTTTTAGATGTATTTTTTGCCAAATTATTTTCTAACCTTCCTGTTTTTGAGGCTCAGCAATGATTTACACCTGGAAAAACCCTCTGAATTCATTTTGGTGAAATCAAAATTTCATAACTAGGTCCCAGCGAGCTGGCAAGAAAACATCACTCTCCCTCTGATACTACTTTACTTCACACTGACTTTGCTTGGTCTAACTCCACTTCCAAGTCAAAAGAAGATGTATACACAATCAGTGCCAAATGCTGACGTTCAATACAGAACATCATTGCGCCAGTATGTATCAGTTTCCTGGCTACCATATCAGGAAAAGGATGCATTTCAATACCAACTTAAATGGCATTTAAATAAACGTTCAAATAGCCATTTTCCACCAAAATGAACGAGATGCTAGTTTGGTGCTAGTTTGTTCATCCTAAAGCCTGACATACGTTCAAATCCAGAAAACTACGTCAGACCAAAAAAATCTGGATGTTCAAAACATTGTGATCGCACGAATCCACGCATGTTTCATCATCATCATCATCATCATCATCGTGGAATTGATCGCACATGAGAGCGTGCCCCGCTCCTCCTCAGTGTCATGCCACTTTTATAAAAATGTGTCTGCACTCGATAGCTCTGATTACGTTTGGAAGTCACCCTCTTGCTGCAAATTGTGCTTTAACTTCGTCCTGATCAACTGCAGTGTCCGGGGATTTGATCTACCTGACCGACACATGGATGATTCCATCCCATACAGCTGGCATGGTTGGACTGAGGTTCGACTGGAACCGGTGTGTCTGCCAGCTCTCTTTAGAAGGTCCCTGGTGCAGGAACCCCAGCATGCTCAGCGGCTGTTGGCACGGCGGCTCCTTATCGCACAGTGCTCTGAAGGACTGCGGCTTGAAACAGAGTTCTAAAAGAACCACCTTGAAGAACCTGACACAGCTCAAGAGGTCCGGGTGGTTTTCTATAATTCTTTGTCAGCAAACTGCTCTGTTCACCACATCCTCCCAAAGTGCCCATGCTGCCATTGCTTTATTTTCTACACCTCTATGCGCGCATCATTTCATAAAGATCGCTATAAATGAATGTGTTCATCAAAGCCTATTTGAAATCGCATCAGTAACCGTTTCCCAACACAACCAGTAAGTGTCGCCAAAGGACCAACAAGCGTAGAAATGTACGTACTGCAGAAGGTCCTGGGTTCAATCACCGGCCAGGTCAAAACAAAAAAGGGAATCTATGGGTTTCCTCTTTGTTCGATTCCTAAGCCCAGAAAAATTGAAGGGTTGTGTCAAGAATGAAGAGCTTAAGGGCGATTTAACTGAATATCGCCGCCTTAATCGCATTCGCAACACCGCAATCCAAGAAGACAGAGAGAGATTTTGGCAAAGCAAAGCAGAAAATCTGGATGCCACTGCTAAAAACACAACCCTTCAATTTTTCTGGGCTTAGGAATCGAACAAAGAGGAAACCCATAGATTCCCTTTTTTGTTTTGACCTGGCCGGTGATTGAACCCAGGACCTTCTGCAGTACGTACATTTCTACGCTTGTTGGTCCTTTGGCGACACTTACTGGTTGTGTTGGGAAACGGTTACTGATGCGATTTCAAATAGGCAGTTGGAGACCTTGATGTTGACACGGACGCAGCTTTCAGCATTATTGTACATTCTTTGAAAGAGAGGGGTGATCTTTCTGGGGGGTTCCAAGGATAGTAGGGATCTTCTGGAGGGATGACTGGTCCATCGTATCGAATGGCGCCTTGAGATCCAGGAAAGCGATGTATAGATGGCTATCTTGGCGAAATTCTTGGGACTTCTCAATGATGAGACGAAGGGCCGAAATCTGGTCTATAGTGGAGCAGTTTGGCATGAAGCTCGCCTGTTGGGGGTGTCTTTTACTTCTGATGGCTGGGCCCTACCAGCCATCAGAAGTAAAAGACTCTGTGTTTAGGATGCTGCCATGTGTGTCTTTCACCAGGTGTGTCCTATGGTAACAGCCAGTTTTCACTTGTCGCAGGGTATGGTAAACGTGGGCTTAACGTCATCCCTCCAGAAGATCCCTACTATCCTTGGAACCCCCCAGAAAGATCACCCCTCTCTTTCAAAGAATGTACAATAATGCTGAAAGCTGCGTCCGTGTCAACATCAAGGTCTCCAACTGGTTCTCAATCAACAGTGCAGTGCGACAGGGATGCGTGGCTGCCCCAGACCTTTTCAACTGCATCATCCACCATCTGATGGACCGGGTCTGCTCACGAGGCCCCGGAATTCGTCTGGGTAGCTATCTCCTCACAGACCTGGAATATGCCGATGACACCGCATTATTCTGCTCCACTCTCGGTCAACTAGAGGAATCTATAAGGATCTACCAAGGGGAAGCCAACAAACTGGGACTCAAGCTCAGCTGGGCCAAAACCAAGCTCAAGAAAATTGGAGGTGAAGCACGCCCCCTCTACATATAGACGGTGAAGAAGTGGAATTTGTGTCCTCCTTCACTTACCTTGGGTCCACTGTCACAAATAACAGCGATTTAACACCAGAGATCAACAGGCGACACTCTTTGGCTGCCAGCATCATGAAGTCTCTCTTGAAACCACTATGGTGATACCAAGCCATCTCTCGCAACACTAAACTCCGGCTCTACAACAGCATAGTCCTTTCCGTCCTCCTGTACGGGGCAGAAACCTGGCCACTCACCAAGACACTGGCAGCCAGAATCAACGGCTGTGACACATGCGCACAATAGAGAGGATCAAATGGCACCACCGAGTCCCCAATAATGTACTTCAGGACCGAACGCAGCAACCCCCAGCATCATGCCTGGCAGCACAGCGCCGGATGCGCTGGTTTGGTCACATCCAAAGACTACCCCCTGAACATCCCACACACGCAATCCTCTCAATCCAAAAACAGCTGGATGGCGACAGCCCCGCGGGAAACCTCACACGAGATGGATGGACATTGTCACCAGGGACCTACAACATCTGGGCCTGTCTTTGGCCAAAGCAGTGCCTATCGCCCAGGATTGACCCAAGTGGAGTAAACAGTGCCAGCTACAGTCTTAAAGTGACCTGGCTTTCTTTTATCACTCTGAATGCAAGTTTATAATGCTTCTCTTCAGTGACAGTGCTCCCTTCTCTGCTTGCGTTTGGCCGACATCCTTGCCCTTGTATCCAACCCAACCCACTAGAATCCGCAAAGGCAACAAGTGATGGCCAATCAGTAGGATGTCCCATACGCTGAGTGTGGATGTGACAACAGTGTCAGAAAAAAAAGTTAGTGGTCATCTGTCACAAAACTGAATAAAACTCAGTTTTACTATAATGTCTGTTCGGTACTGGATCAGGACAGGACAAAGTCTGGATCCAGACCTGGGTTGTTGAGGTACATATAGAGGCAAAAGCTAATGTCAACGTTAAAAAAAATATTACAAACTATACTTGTGAATCAATTTAAGGTGGCCGACCCAGAAAGGAGCAGCCAAAAGAATATGTACACAACTTTGTAGTCATTAATCAGGGACCAAGACCTAGTGGTGATCAGCTCTAGCCAGTCTCGCTCAGGAAGAGACATCCTTATATTTGAGTCTTTTAGAACCCAAATGTAACCTCTTAAACATGCTCCAAATCCCCTAAACATGCCCCAAAATGCAAACAAAAATTAGCAAACACGCTAAGACTTGTGAACATTTTCAAAAAATAAAATGAACCCCAGGACTTACCCTAGCACAGACACAAATCTGAGACCTGCCTATTCCTACCTCCAGGGCTAGTGTTAACATTGCAGTGTTGTCAATTTCAAGTTCACAATTCACCTCAGTGGGAGGAAGCTGGAGTATCCAGAAAGAACCCGAGCTGGAGTACCCAGAGGGAACCTACAAAGACACAGGGACAACATGCAAGCTCCATACAGAATGGTCACTGGCTCAGGCATCCAACCTGCGTCCTTCTTGATTTGAGGCAGTGCCAGATATTAGATATTAGAACAGTGCCAACCAGTGCACCACTTCTGCATGCCTACAACTTCTGCGAGTCTCAGATTAAGTTAGTTTGCCAGTCCGCAATGGGTTTCCATCATTTTGAATAGTTACAAATGTTTTAGTTTTAGCTGTATCAGAGGCAGACCAACTAATGTCGGAATGGGTAAGCCATCTTGGAGGGTGCAGGCTGAAGTTTTGATGATGGATTATGTAGGCATCATCATATGTGGGGGTTTTAAAATATGAAGATAGCAAGCAGGAGTAAGCCAATAGCAACTACTGAAGTTGAGAAATTAACATGGAGAAGCTTGTTAGGTTGATGGGCTGCTGACACTTCCAGTGGAGGATGAAATCCACAGTCTTAGGATACATTTCTTAAATGCACACACGTCCACAGATATCTAGGCAGTGATATTGCCGCACATTTAAACCATCTGAAGCTAGGAAGCCGGCTCACTGTCCATGGTGTGCTGGAGAAAGCGGACAGCTGCTCTAATTTGTGACGTGTTAAAAATGTTTTTTCGCGAGATGCATAGATCGGTTTTCTCGAGCACAGTGTTCAGTGGCAAGCGCCTGGTTCTTAGGTTTCTGGCACCCGCTCCCAGAAGGATTGTCCTCTATACAGTATATCCTCAACCCACAGACAGTGTCCTTATCAAGCATTCTCCCCAGGCATCAGGAACTTAGTTTCCACCCTGCAAACAGCCATTGGTTGAGAGCTTTCTCTACAGAGTGACTTCTAAGTATCTAAGTATAGCACTCTGTTACAGCTAGTTTTCATAAGTTGGTCCAAGAACCGTCCATTGTACTTGTGATTGGCTCGTCATGTTAGTTTCACAAAGGAGTGATGTCCCTGTGTCGCCAATGACAGGTGAACTTATTAAAGGCAACTAACAAATAATGCATTTTTAAAATATAGGACAATTTAATTTTTTTCCACTACACCAAAATATCTCAGGCCAGAGATCCAGGACAGTGCCAGAAAACTTTAAGTCCTATTAATAGTTATACTTTTGATACAGTAAGGCTGCTTCTCCATGTGAAAGGGCCTAGTAGCTTCCACATTTCATCTATGCCATGCCAGAGTAAAAGGGAACAATGCTGAGAACCACTTTAAAAGCAGACCTGGGAAAGAGAATGGAACACTCAGACTAAAATCTCAATCCAATCGAACTGGGTTTAGCACTTAACCAAAAACTAGGCCTGGCCCTCTAATGTAAAAACACTGTTTCTTTCAAATAGGCCAACAAACACCAAATTATATGATGCAGCAAATCATTGACAAGTGTCAAATGATGCGTATTAACACTTTGGAAGCAGAACGTGAGGCTGGAATTCTGTTTCCTACTGCAGTCCACTAGGAACCAATGATGTACCTATGCGATTCGGCAAGTGCCCAAACAAGGTCAAAGCAGGACTTTATGAAGAACAGATGGCAACAGTTCTCTTAGAAAATAAACATCACCGACCACACTGGAAATAAAACAGTGGTATCCCATGCTTTCTGTGACTACGTGGTGTAACTTGTTCGTGAATGTGTGTCCCTTCCTTTTCCTATGGGTGGACTTCAGCCAGTGGCCTTTTGTAACCTGTGCCAAGAGCCAGATAGATGGGACTTCTTGGTACTTTTTTAGGAATACCAATCTGACATAATTTGAAACCATAAGAGATTGGCCCATGAAAGTCCTAAGGTGCTTTCACACAAAGACAAACCATACCATGCTCAAGCATGTTTGACCCAAAGTCTAGATTATTTGACAGGTGCAAATGATCTCTTCTGTGCTTACTTGACTGTACTTGACTGTAGTACAGTTGTTCATAGCACACGTGCAACGACGGCCAGAAGTAACCGTTGACAAAATTAATCAAAAAGCGCCACAAATTCTTGACAGAGTGAGCCATGTTTTCAATGGGGTTGTCCATTGTGCCACTGCAACCACACGTCAACAGTAGTCGATGACATCGGGCCATCTGTGCCGTATTTTAAAGTGATGATGCACAGAGTGTATGCAACTGTGCTTTCCATCAGATGGGTTAGGGGTAATGTGAGTGCAGGCCAGCTGGGTACTAGGGAGGGAGGGCATTCATGGTTCAGTACAGTACAGAGCAACTGCCCCTACTATGAGTGTGCCCAGCAGTTAAAAAAATAATTTAAACTGAATCTATTTAAAGCGGCTTGCAAATCAGCAAGATATAGAATGAAGGAAAGCATACGGTTGTAAATGTATAAAACCCCATAAAAATACAATGTATTAAATACTTGAGCTAGTGAAAAACACTTTTGCAATGGATTCCAAGAAAAAACAAGTTTGTGTGAAATTAGAAGTGAGCCTTTCGGAAAATCATCCCTGACAGAATTGGAATCGGGAACCACAAAGCAGAGGAACGCTAAAGGTCCAGTGTATAAAATTTTCAACGAAGCCTGGTATTAAAGGAAGTACGCCTGACAGCGCATTTCGCATTAAGGGCACTTGTCAGGCGGACTTCCTTAAATGTAGGGCTTCTTGAAAAAAATGGTGCCACAAGATGGCAGCTATACATAAAAAAACGTTATCAGGGTAGGAAAACCAAATGACTTTTATTGTGCTGCAGGTATACAGTTTTATTTATGCAATTATGGGGAGTATGTTAAGCTTACAAATATGAAAATCATAAATCAAGCCACATTTTACATAGTGGACATTTAAAGCTGGACTAATATTAGTTCATTATACTAATATACTGCAAAAACACAAATACTGGCCATATCTAACAGGCTCCTACAGATGGTCTTTTTTATATTGTGTGACATAGCAATGCAGCAGGACCTTGGCGCTACCTAGAGTTAATTTCAGTTATGTGTGTTTCCGTTCTTTACGTAAGTTCTACGTAAACGCAAATGACTCTCCCACTGGCATGCATTCACATTACCACAAACCCAAGTGTTCTTAAACATGGTTGCCTATGCAACATACGTCATCACATTGAAATATATCACTTGGCTTGACATTATCAACTTTTGCTTTTCTGCGGTTGCAGAAGCACAATTCGCTACAGAGAACACAGCCTCACTTTAAAGACCAGGAATCTTTCATCAATTCTATAGTCAACGTTGCACATGTCAAAGTTCACTGGTTGCTTAAGGAGGCGTTTTAGCAGCAATGGTGCACTCGTACATCATTTGTTCCAGACTAGCAGACAGAACATGGAAGACAGAACAGACAGACAAGCACACCTCCTCTAATCGTACTACAGCTAAGGAGATGTACCGTGCTGCAGCATGAGACTGAGCGCTAACACAAGTCAAATGAACCAAGCTTTAGGTGTCAAACATGTTTAGGTGCAGTGCAAATTGCCTAGTTTGATTACTAACTAAAATGTTATCCATATGCAAAACGATACAATTATGTTGGGCCAATGCCTTTCCTACTGCACCTTATCCACAATGCAGCAGTTAATCTGGACTTGATCTTCAAAACAAAAAAAGTATGATTCCAACACCAACACCAACAACAACACAACACAAATACCAATCAAGCAAGTTACAAGTAAGCACAACTGTACTTTCAATCATCTTGGTGGTCTACAAAGGTGGGAGGAGTCATACGTAACAAGCAGAGCAAATAAAACACATCACATGTAATGGTGTGCTATGTATTATAGGAACGCATAGTTTGATCTTTTTTAGGCAATGAGGCTCCCAGGACAAAGCCTGCAAAAACCACTATTAAAAAACACAAATTTTTCCTGATGGACAGGTATGCATGACCATTACTTACCTCTAGGATACATTAGAAAGACATTATATAAATCAATTTAATTACTTAAACCTGTGTTGTATTGATGCTGAGCACTTTCAATGTCCCATTTCATTGATGTGCTGCTTTCAACTATTACTATATATTAATATTTTTTGGTTAAATCTGCAATTTGATGAGACAGAGCACTTTATGAATGTTCAAACTTTAGGGATTCAAGTTAAATGTTAACATATTATTTATTAATTAGATAAATAAACCAATGCGAACATGAAGTTTATTTTAATTTAAGAATAATAAACTGGGTTACATTTCCACTTCACCTGTGGTAACTCAAGGGCCAACAATTGCACAGAAAGAACCTATAATTGACAACAAATCTGGATTTAGTCAAAATTATCAAGCAGCTTGGCATTTATGCAATTATTTTTTTTATTTACCTGTGCTAAGAAAGAAATTGCTTAAAAAAAAAACTCAACAACTGCAACACTTGAAGTTAGTAGGTGGAGCCTCTCCCATGCTTCCTCTTCAGAAGAAAAAAAAACCTGTCTCTAATAAATAACAAGGGCACCATGTGAGCACTGCAATTGGCTGGAGTGGGGGAGGTGAAACTAGATACAGGAAGACTCTTATAATGAGGATATCTGAATAAGATGAAGTAGTCTGAGCAAAATTAGGCTTGAGAGGCAAACTATATAAGATTAAGCCGTCAAATGTAATAATAATACTAATATGTGCGTTTTGTGATTCTTTTGATTCTCAGTTTTTGGAGTAAACACTCAATTTGTGATTCATCTGTAGATCAGACTATCAGCTTCATGTTTTTTTTTTGTTTTTCTATTGCTCCAATAGAAACTCCAAGAGAAAAGCAGAGGGCAAAACTGCAGTACTCTTGTCTCACCACTCATTAGGCCACTCCCACATCCTAGGACAGAGTGGCGCATGGAAAATTACTGGACTGTACCACTTTAGGCCAAGGGGGGGGTTTAGCCACTCAGGATTGAACAGTTTCCTCTCCTCTTTGACACACTTTTGTATTCAGTGACAAAAAGGGTTTTTGTTTTTTTCAATTTTTCATATTTTATGTCATTTACTCAATTTAAAAAGTACTACATACAAATATAAAGCAAGGAAGGATGATTTTTATATCCATACAATATGATCTAAGATAACATTTTCATGAAGAGAAGCTACATTTGGTCTTTCAGTCCTGCTTATCATAGTGTATCATAAATATCTGACTTTGATTGTGTGCCCTACCTCAACTATCAAAAATGTCTGCAGTGTACAAAAATTTCTCTGGCTGCACGTTTTAGTAAGAAAAAAAATGGTCATCTTACTAATTCAGTACGGGTGGACCTTGTTAGTGAAAAATGATAATGATGAACAAATACAACAAAAAAAAAAAAACCGTGATTGAAGTATGATTGTGCAAGCACAGTCTTATTAAAATATATATATATAATTTTCTCTTTTACAGCGACCTCTCTCTGCATTTGTTATTTGTGTTTAGTGTATGCAATACCCAACCTCACTGGCAAGAAACCTGGATTTACGCTAGTGCTTGTTGAACAAACAGTGTATAGCCAAATATCCTTCTTTTTTTTTTTCTTCTTTAGTTAAAGTAATAGGTGTGCTGAATGTTTTATGAGTAAAATAGTGGACTACAGATGTATCCTCTCAAGATTTTGGTCATGTGAACTAAAAAATTAAATACATGGTATTTGCTGATTATTATTTTTTTTAATGTAATGTATACATCGTATTGTTGGGGAGGGGTGCATTTCCAAATCAATTAAAAAATATATATTATTATCAATAATCTGATTCAAATCATATTTTAAGTACATTTCACAACGTAAGGTTAACGCTAGCTAGTCTTAATTTTAAAAGCGCAGCAACTTCTAGCTCAGCAATGCAACGCTACTGAAAGTAAATATGAAATCCAGAAATTTAAAATTCCTTTTAAATGATCCAAAACAAAATCCAGACATGGTACACCTCCAAAATTAGAGTGCATTTTGTTATAGTGCAAAAAAATACAAACGTAGGTTTAAGCAACTTAGCTAGCATGCTGCCTGCAGTACCCACACTCACCGTCTTTCGCGACGTCGGGGTACGTTCCCGCTATTTCCAGTCCCGTCGAGTATGGAACGTTTCCTCCTCCGCAAGCTGCCGCGTTCGTCCGGACCCTCCCGGGAACCCTTTGAGAGCTTAAGGTGTAGTGTCAAAGCTCTAGTTTCGACATATAACGGAGGAGAGCAGCGCACCGTCCCTCAGCGACCGTACACTTATGCCCCTGCTAACTCAACTGATAGCTCTCCTCTGTCGCGCGCCTAGGCTCCTCCTCTTTCCGCTCCAACACAATAAATGACTACATACGTCAGCCGCCGCTTCGGTCGACAGACAGACCGGTCGCCGCCGTCTTGAACGTGTTTTCCTCGCTGAAACTTGCTTCGAGGCTGACGCCGGTGCTGAAGTAGGTAGCTAGAAGGTAGGTATGAACACCTCCGGGGTGTCGTAGCGCTTTGTAGTCAGTTTGTGTGGACGGTGTTGCAGGACTAACACAAAGCCCGCACAGCAGCACCTCGACGCTGTGGAGCCTGACTGCACTGTGGCTGGATCAACTACAGAACCCACGATCGGGGCTAGGAACAACAGAGAGCAAGAACATTAGCATGAGAAGGGAGGGGGTGGGGGTACGATTTGTTCCCAACACACACACATGCTGAGGGGGCGGGATTAAACGACGAGGGAGGAGTCACGAACAACTGCAAGAAAAATGACCTAAAACAACTACCATGTTGTTCTGAGTTTTAGCAATACAAGGATTGTTGGTATATTTTTGACAGGTCATGTGCATGGGAGTAACATGAATTGATGTCTGTCTCTCTGTGTGTAGTTTCTTTCTTCAGGTGAAAATGGAACAAAAGAAAAACAACTAGAGTTTGGTTTTCTAAATCACGCAGCGTCCTAATTTTAGAGAGATACATTTTTTTTTTTTTTTTTTTTAAAAAAAGAAAGAAATGTTTTGGGGTTTTTTTAAATCATAATTTTTTTTAACTGGCTGTACTCTCAAGAACTCTTTAAACTCAGTACATACCCAGAGATCTAAATCTAGATTTTTTCTTTATCCATTCTAGAAATTCCTTTATCTGAAACTACTGTCTACCACATGCTGGTCATGTTCAAATGGCCTGTTTCCAAACAGTGCCAACATGTGCTGACATTATACAGCACTATGTAGGTCAGCCATTTTGTTGATCTCATGTGTAAAACGTGTAGTTCCTCTTTTGGCCAGAAGGGGGACTGATCATGTGTCCAGAAAGGTCCTGTCATAAGTGTAAAACTGTTACCATCTTTCTGGATAAACCCATCCATTTCCAGTTTAAAAAATAGCCTGTCAATCCTTTCCACTTTTAAAGCTTGTCTGTTCACACTAAAACCCGAGAGGCGCATAAAATTGTAGTTCTCTTTTCCTCCGCACAGTGCTCCCCCCTCCCCTCTGTTGCACACGTCACAGAATTTACAGGGCTAGTCTCCTTGTTCAAAGGATTGTTGCTAACAAGTGTCATTTACCATGGGCATGTAGGAAAATCCTGCCATCTTGTAAATTTGAACACCTAGGCATAAGCACTGCATAAGCACTGCATAAGCATATCCAAAATGCACAATTTCATAGAAAAACAGGGTTTGATGGTGATCAGGTTTTTGAGGCTTAAAGAGCAATGACCCTGCAACGGAATGTCACTGTTGTATAAGGCTTCATTTTATTTAAAAGAGTAAATTCTCTCCACACTTAGAAAATATTGTAACAATTTTTGTACATTTATGCATAATTCTGAACAAATCACTAACGTGACATGTGGTCTTTGCATTTTTTGTTTCGTTGCATGTCAGCACAAGTGTTTAGTTTGAAGTTGTAACTGATGTGAAAATCAGTTACAATCAGTTCTTCTGATGTGTCAGAAGAACAATATGATGTGTCAGAAGAACATTATGAATTGTGTCTCGAAGAACAGGCAGACTGTCGTCTCTACCGACTGTAGGTCACGAGACTATCAACTGAGCAAAGGCTGTCCCTGGTTCCGCTGCAGCCAGACAACGGGTGGGGCAAACCTTTAAAGAAAACAAAAGGAGTTCCCCAGCAGAACACCTGAGGGCGCAGTTGTTCATGAATACAGGCTGTAAAATAATAGTAATCATGTGTAAAGTTAAGTGGTGTGTACGTGCGTGTGTGCCTGTGTGTGTGAGAGAGAGAACTCTTTGCTAGGCTACTCAGGTGGAACTTAACTGTATGAAAGACAAAAGACAAATATGTAATTTGAATGCATATTTAATTATAAGAGTTACAAAAAATGTAATCTTTATGTATTCTGGTTTGAGACATGTTTCAACATGCAGTGTTGCATATGTTGTGTACACTAAAAGTTTATTAAATGTTAAATTAAATGTTACCATTTACGTGGCGAAGAGTATTAGTTCACAGGTGATTTGTGTTGAATGTGAAATATTTTTGAGATTGTAGAAATTAAAATGGAATACACGTGTCCTTAGTCTAATGACATCTAGTGGCAGGGACAGGTATTTATTCACCTTTCTGTGTGTGACAACAATAACCTTGAATAGAATCTGCATATGTGATACGATAGAGACAATGCTTCTTAATTGTATTACTGATGGTGTGGGTCTCCAGTAAATGAAAAAATGGCACCTCCCAAGGATTTCAAACTTCATTCATTCATCTTCTATACCCGCTTATTCCTGTTCAGGGTCACGGGGGTCTGCTGGAGCCTATCCCAGCTGTCTTAGGGCGAAGGCAGGGTGACACCCTGGACAAGTCGCCAGTTCATCGCAGGGCCACATAGAAACAAACAACCATTCACACTCACATGCACACCTACGGACAATTTATAGTGTTCAATTGACCTCACATGCATGTTTTTGGACTGTGGGAGGAAGCCGGAGAACCCGGAGAGAACCCACGCAGACACGGGGAGAACATGCAAACTCCACACAGAAAGGCCCCAGGCCCGGGCGGATTTCAAACTTTATTTTGTGTTTTCCTTTGAAATAATGTTTTGGGGTTTTTTTGTTTTTAAACACTTCTATGATACTCCGAAGTCAGATTTTTATGGTTTGTGTATTTTTTTTGTTTTCATTTATTCTGGGAACCAACCTTTGTGTTAAAAATGTATTTATTTTTTTCTCTATTTTTACAAAATGACAATACACGGCATATACCACAATGTAAACAATATTCAGTGTGTAGAATTTAATCAAACTTGTCTTAGAGAGATATGGTTTGTCAAGACCTAGTTGCCACCTTGATTGATTCTTTACATTCTTGCATTAATTCGATGGTATAAGAAAATCATTTCAGATGTGAATAATATTAGCATCTCCAACCATTTATCCTGTTTAAAGGTCCTCTATTACTGCTTGCCTTAGCGGTTAGGATAAACTGAAGAGGTCACACTTCTATAGTAATGATTACAGTCGCAGCTGACACTGCTTTATTTTTACTTGATTATATACATTTATTTTCTGTTAATCTGTTTTTCACTCAATGATCTGTCATGATTTTTTTCCAGAATAACCACGAAAAGCTTGTATGTCTTTAATTTTACATTATTTTAGTAGTTTTGTTCACAATTAATTTGAATGGTTTTTCGATATGAATTATTATTATTATTATTATTTTTCTTCAAGAAGGACCATAAGAATATTGTGTTGTCAATATTTTTTGTATTCAAAAGCTTATGTGCTTAAACAGCAGCGATATAAATAAGCAAGCTGGTGGTGACTGATGATGAGGATGTTCATACCCACTCAAAGCATCAGCAGCACGCCACTGCCTTTTCCGCCGCATCGTGCCGTGTTCCATTGAGCCATCTTCGAGCAGAGCGCAGAGTGCACTACATTGAAACATGTTGCGCGTGTGGTTCGACAGCATCATAAATTGGTTATTATTTAATCAATAAATCAATCAACTTGCATTGATGGAGCTCTAAATCACATCTGCATCAAAGCATTTCATTATCAAAAGAGATACTGCTGGAACAGTCTATATTTGGTTGCAGGAGTACGATGGAGAACGACACAAAAAACACCCGACACAGTAATGAATTTGTGGGTTTTTTGGATTCCTTTTCAAGATAGTCAGCCCTTGCACGTGTCCTGATTTATTTACTGCGTGAGGCAGCGAGTCGCACTATATAAGCTTGCCTGTGCTCATGCTTGAACCGTACAGCGTGTAAGCACACCCCCAATCTTGCCAGGGCAAGGAAGTGTACTCCAAATGGAGTGCTTATAGTCAAGTGAACCATAGTTAAGGTGTCAAACATGCTTGGGCATGGTTTAAAAAAAAAAAAAATTGCCTCATGTGAATGTGCCCTTTGTACAGTAGAATAAACCTTTATTAAGCCTGCATGAGGAAATTGTATTTGACAGCAGCAAATATTCTAGAAAAATGCGGAAAGGATAAATAATAAGAATTAATATATAAACAATGGTCATATATACATAAACATTCATGCCTGCATGCACTTGTGTTGAGTCCAGTTGGTGCAGCCATTCATTGGGAGCAGTGTTTGTCATGGAGTCTAACAGCTGGAGAAACTAAGGGTGCTGTGTGTAGCATTCCGTTCTAATGGAGCTTCACTGTGATGTGTGTGTGTGATGAAGGGGACGAAAGATGCTGCTCCTCATTGCTGCTCCTGGCTGCCATCCTTCTCTCTCCCACTCCCTATACAGATTTCCTGATGTGTTTGTTTGCCTCTTCCTGTCAGCTGCTATCATGCTGCTCTCCCAGCAGGCTACACCATATAGGACAACTGATGGCACCACAGTGTCGAAGAAAGTCTTCAGGGGTACCCCACACGCTCCAAAAGACAAGTTATAGAGTCTGCTCTGCCCCTTTTTATATAGGACTGTGGTGTTGTGAAGCCAATCCAGTTTGTTGTTCAGATTAACACCAAGTTACTTATTGTATTGGATTATGCCATCTCAATATCCTTCCACCTGATGTTCACTGGTGTTAGGGAGTGTGGTGACCCACAAAGGGCCACCACCAGTTCATTTGGTTTCCTCACATTAAGCTGGAGATGGTTTCTGTTGCACCAGTCCATATAATCCCTATTATGTCCTCTGTACAACATCTCGTCTTCATACTTGATGAAGCTAATAACCAAGTTGTCAGAGAATTTCCGCAGATGACAGGAGCAGGAGTTGTGTCCGAAGTCTGCAATGTATAGGGTGAAGAGAAATGGTGAACAGTTGGTAACATGATCCTTGCTCCAGGATGTGAGGTGTTGGTCCACTCCAGAAACTTCAAGCATGTCCCCTCAGTAGTTCAGGCATGATGGTGTTGAAAGCAAAGGAGATGTCAAGGAACAAGACTCTGACGGTGCTCCCACCCCCCTCCAGGTGAGCAAGAGCTTGTTGGAATAGGAGGATGATGGTGTAATTGACTCTGATGTCAGGTTTGTAAGCAGGGACAACTGTTCAAACCTACAGAAGTAGGTGTTAAAGTCACCTGTCCTCTGTTGATCTCCCGCTGTTGTCTGGACTTCTCTGGCCAGAGATGGTCTCCAAGGCCTCTCCAAACTCCACTCGTGTTGTTCTGCTGCAGTAGTTTCTACATTCTCCTCCTGTATCTGTCTTCCCCTCCTTAATTTTTCTCACCTACATCTGGAAGTCCTTCAACTCATCCTTTTCCCCTTATGTAAAGGCCCTTGTCTTCTCCTTCAGTAGAGCCTTAATGTCTTAGTGCATTTTTGGAGAAGCACCACATGAATTTGGGGGACACAATGTTCTCCACACAGAAGAGTATATAGCTGATCACACTCTCCGTCGGGCTGTCGATGTCCTCCCCATGAGAGTCACAACGTCATGTCAAAGCAGTCCAGAGCCTTTTCTGTCTCAGTGGAACACCTCTTCACTGTGCGAAACACAACCTGAAGATGTGTATGCCTTTGTAATGTTGGAATGGAATAAGTCCAGTGTTCTGTTGTCTGTGGTGTTGCTTGTGACTTACTGGCTTAAAATGGACAGAGTGGAGGACAGCTACCCCCTTTCCACCAAGAACAACCAGGTACTAGTTTGGTGCTGGTGCTAGTGCCAGGGCTTAGTTGGTTCAGCACTCACACCTCCTTTGTTTTTCCACTGGCAAGGAGCCAAGTTGGAGCCTTGTCATTGCATCACCGTAAAATGTCAGTATGCCAACAAACAATGCGTCTATACTCTGAAGCCCACAGTAATAACAATGTATGCTCCCACGCAAATGTTGACCTTGTCTGGGCTTGGCAAACCTTGTGAAAACACAACTTTTATTGGCTATCCGTTTTCGCCGTAGCCACGTCTGTGCCGCGTTAGCTAGCATACATTCATAATACTGTTGTGGGACTGTTGTAGCTAGCAGTAGTTAGTCTCCACATTTAACCACTGTTGCCCCCGCTCCTGATGTAATTGGTGCTTACTTGGTGCTTATCTGGTGGAAACACATGGAACTGGTGCCAAAGTGGCACTGGAACCACCTCGGTTAGAAAGGGTTAAGAGAGAAATGACTGAAGTTCTCAGAGATCAGTAAGATGGCGAGGGTTCTGAGTCTGCAGTCTGTCAGTCATAGAGTGAATAACCTCACATGCTAACGTCACTTTGCCATTAGCCGATGGTAAATAGCCACCACTATGGTGTGACTGAACTACTGGGTAAATAGCAGGACCTTATGCTCATGGCTACAAGTTCAATGTCTGTGCAGCCATTTTTATTCTTTAATGGGGGTGTGCCTGAGTTGCACGAGCTCTCATTCACAAACACTGCCACTTTGAATCACCAGATTGAGATATGCCAACCTCTCCACACATCTGAGATAATGTTATCTCAGCACTGCTTCCTTTCTCACTTTCTTCCTATACCATTTCATACACATCCAGATGTACCTTTGTTCCTGTTAAGTTCTGCAGGGCTTCTCTTTGTCCTGAGGGATGAAAACCCTATTCTTTTCAGTTGTCACAGCCAATTTAGGGGCTTGTTGTTAGGAAAACTACATACTCACTAGTCAGTCTGTGAAGGTCCTCCCCATGTAAGCTGCACAGAATGACTCTGTCTGTGGTGTTCAAAAAGTCCCTAAATTGCTCATGGTCGTTGAAGTGATATTCCTTTGGAGAACTGAGCTATCTCTTGAGGCCTATTAGCAGGTGCGAGTGACCATTCCAAAATCAGTGTTCTGTCCAGATTAAGTTGATGGTCTGCATCCCTAGTTTCTAGTGCTAATCGCTGAGCTGATTGACTCAGCTACTGCCTTGAGCACCAGGATTACCATGCCCCAAGGTAGCTGCTGACAATGTGGTAACACGGTGTACCACATTACAGAAGAGGTTTGACAGAGCTGGCAGCACATCTTAACCAGCCTTTAAGTGGACCATGATTTATGAGTTCAGCTCACCACAATGGTCAAACATATCCAAGCACATTGCTGCTTCATCCCCATTGCTCTGGTTACCAGCTCCTCCTCCATTCCTGTTCTCACTTACTGTTGGACCAAATGGCATCTGGTCTTTTCCCTGCTGCTGACCAGGACTTGCTGGATTGTTGCCTAAACCAGAACTTCCTGATGCCACCTGGCCCACCAGCATGCCGTACTGATGCCTGGACTTGGCCTGCTCTATGACCTGGGCATTCCACTTTGTGATCGCACCACGTACTCTCCCTTGCGTGTGTGACAATAAACTCATCCATCCATCCATCTGTGCCACACTGCTTTGCTGTTGTGACACTTGGAATGGTGGTTGCCGAACACCAGAGTTGGACAGAGGACTCCGTCTATGATTTGGCCAGCATGTTCATGGTCGATCCAAACGGACTCATTTAAAAGTGCATCCAGCGATTAGTACCTTCTCCAATCTATGCCATTTGGGATCTACACTCTCTCAGTACACAGTATCTCCACTTTTTGAGCAACTACACTTCTCCTCCACATAGTACGCTTTATATGGTATTCTGCTAGGTCCAGGAGCCAAACTGGCTCTTGCTAGTTGTATGATCACCAAAATGGCCTCACTGCTGTTTAACTCATTGTTTGGTGCTGGAGGTCTTCATATTTTACATTTCATAAGTGGATCTTATCCCTGACTTTCTGTATCATGTGGATTGGAACTCATGCTAAATATACTACAAGAAAACAAAGCTTTAACATTTCATCTAATTGTTGTCTATCAAGCGTACCTGCTTTCAGACATTGGAATGCATTATGCACTTTGTCACATTTACATTAATGTAAGTGTGACAAAGTGCAGAAATGTTGCTTAATATTCCTTTTCTCAGTTAAAAAAAACACAAAATTGCTCATTCATTAACATGGGGATGTGCTTTTATTAAATAAAAATACATTACAATAATAATAAGACATTAATGTATAAATTGCAATGTAACACAAAATTATTTCACAATGTGTCACAGCAACTTTAAGTGGTTATGTAATAAACAACAGTTGTGAATTTCTACCTATTGAATGTGATGAGCAACCTATGAATGATGGACCATCAATTTAGTTGTACAACTAAGGGGAAGATGACATTTTCTCCTGATACATCATTTATTTATAGCATCAGATGTTTAGAAGTAGATAGTAAGAGGATGTAAAGTTGCAGTGAGGTGTGAAATGACAAGCTGTAAGCAAACTGACAATTTGGGAGCAAGCATGCATACATGTGCACACACACACACACACACACACACACACACACAGTTCTGCTTGAGTCACAGACAACTATTTCCAGTTTGAAAGCGAACGTCAGACTTCATATCAAAAGGTCAAAAAGTTGATGATTGGAATGATTCAAAATAATGCATGAAAAGACATTTATATATAGAATTACCCCTGATTTGGCATGATAAATTGCACCAAATGTTGGAGTAATATAAACATTTACAGTGAGACACACACATCATTAATAAACTAATTTGGAAGAATTGACTGAATTTGGTGAAACTGATATATCATTGAATTTACCTTGTTAATGTTTCTTGATCTGAAAAATTGGTCATTACTGAAAACAGTGAAGGTGTTGTGAATAAATTAGGGATGTTAAAAAAAAAAAAAAAATTCTGCACTCCTGAAGAATGCTCCTAAAAGTTTCTGCACTCTGAGTTTCTAAACTATTCCTTTAATGAAAAAAAAAATTGTCAAGTGCTTACAAATGGCAGTGCTGCCACCAAGTGGCTCACAAGGTAAACAATAATGTAATAGGCTGTCAGCAATTATTGGAAAAAATAATAAAACAATAAAATAAAACAAACACTGTCATAACATATCAATAACTTACTATTGTTTCAATAGCCATTTATATCATTATTTTCAATTACCATGAATATTCAGGGGGTACAATGAGAAAAATGCAATACATTGTGTTGCACAAAAGAAAAACATTTTTCAACGCTGGACTGAATTTTGTTGGATATTGTAATGTTTATAGTAGGAAATTGGGCAGTTAAAATGACTTTTGAAATTGTATTTCCTATAAAGACTGTGACACTTTTCAAATAAGATAAATTACTGTGATAGAAATTAAATTATCCAGGATTTTTATATGCTTTTTCCACTTACAAAGTACTTCCAAAATCAGTAAGGGTAGAGGTTTTTACTTAATAACGCTCACTCCTGTTAGCTAACTGTCAGTCCCCGTCCATGCTAGAGGAAAGTCAGCCAGTGCAAAGCAGCACAAACACAAGAATAAGTGTTCAGTTTGTATTAGGATGAATTATAGCATAAAAGTTTCTGTTGAGTCATGCATCACCGGGACTAATAGCAAACACACTGTATTACATACAGATGTATTTCATCAGGGACTAATGTTGCGCCTTCTAATTATACTTTTATGTCTGTTGATAAACTTAAACCTTTTAGAAAAATGTAGTTCTTTACAGGCAAGTTGTTAAAAAGAAGACAGACTGACTTTGCAGAGCAGCCTTATTGGTGAGGTCAGGGGGATTTAAAACTAATTTAGACTGAGTGGACACATTTTAAATTTGAGACAGCAGTTGCTTCACAATACCAAAACTCGGCCTTCCATACAAATAACTTGGCACTTTTTAAGCATGTACTTCTTGGGCAGCAATAAATGGCAAGGCGATGGCAGTAAGATAATTTGTTATTGTAATAATGGCACAAAGTCTCCGCATTGGACTGTCATAGGTATGACAATATAGACTCACAGAGAAAGTGGAGAGTTCTGATATGTGTTTTTCACCATGGCATGTTTGAGAAGGCGTAGAACATCACGGGTACAACTTGGAATGACAAAAAAAAAGACAGATCTCTTGACAGAATTTGTTTCCCATACATGCAGTAATGCTGTGGTCACCATGTTTATAGAATTATCTGCATCAGCTTCATTGCACTGTTGTTTCTTTAAATATATCTTTACCCTTTCAGAGCTATTACACTTACTGAAGGACTCCCCTACAGGTTGCTTTCTTGGGTGTCGTTGCAGGAAATGGGGTGCAGACCTCCATTCTCGTTCAGTCTCTTGGCACGATAGGTTTCATAGTGAATGTTGTGAGTGACCTCCTTCAAATCCTGAAGATGGGACCTGAGACAGTCAGACAGAAAGACTGTTAGTACTAGCAGTAAGAGTCGTTGCAGTGGTAGGAATTACATTAGCAATCATACAAGGAATTGTTTTGGATTATTGGAGTGAATGATCCACTGTTTTCTGCATATGGAAAACAAATTCCATATATATACATATATACATATTCAAAATTGTTATTGTGTCATTGTAATAAACTAACATGTTAATATGAGAAATTTGGATTAGGTGTTGGTAAATTCACCAATTAATCATTGTTGTCATTGATCACTGATGTCCAACAACAACAACAACAACAACAACAACAATATTACTAAATAATGAAGGCATGCATTTCAGTCACCTCAAAGATTTAAAAGGAATTTACCTGATCAGGAAATCCCTCAGCTGGGCGAACTCACAATGGTTTGGATTTTCAACTGGAACACACAAATCACACAAAATCAAATGCCAAGTCCTTAATAATACCTTTCACGTAAAAGTCATAATTATGTTTCTGGGAGGGAACATGTTGGTAAACAAAGGCCACGTCAACAACCTTCAACGATTCCCCACGGAATCTTCCTCCCCAGAATTCGTTTTCCATTGACTTGATATTCTTTGTCGCTGCCCACCACGGCAAAGGGCATGGTCTCCTGTTGAATGGAGACATTTCAACATGGTTCAGCGTACCAAAGACAGCCTCACAAGATTTATGAGGGAAAACAAGTAACAAAACATGCCCCAGTGCCCTGACATTCTCTCAGGGGCGGGAGCTTGGAAAGGAGGAGGAAAAGATCCCAAAAAAAAAAAAAAAAACAAAACAAATGAGAGCACCCCTTACTCTGATCTTATCGTTGTCGCTCTTGTCCTCCATGTCCTCATCAAATTCTTTCTGGGGGTAAAACTCAATGCCGCTCATCTCCAGCTCCTTCCTCACCTACAGCACAAACCAAAGTGAGACGCTGAGAAACGATAACAGTCAAAGCTCCTACAAAGACTGAGATCGAGAAGTGAAGTGATCAGATTTTGAAGTTCTTTGTCTCCAAGTGGCTGCAGTGCATCGTAAAGTGTAGAGACCCGACACATGCTGGTACACTCACCCGCTGTTTGAACTCCTGTCTCTCCTCAATGGTCATCGTGTCGGCCTTGGCAATGATTGGGATGATATTGACCGAGTGACTCAGGCGCTTCATGAATTCAATGTCTAGCTGGCGGAGCCTGAGAGGGACGGATCAGACAAGACAGAGAGGACGTAGTCAGCATCAGATTAAAACAGGGCCTTATGGTAGCTCATATGGAACCATGTAACTGCAGTCAGAATACAGCACAGAGGAAATAGCTGTAGCGACATCTTTGGTCATGTTTCCATGTTAACCATAAAAGTAAAACAAAGTAAAAACCACTTTAAAGAGGCAATAAGAGATTTTTTCACCACCAGAGGACGTAACTGAGGCACAGCAAGGTAAATCAAATCAGAGGCTTCCAAGCTCCACATCATTGTCCTCCTCTCCTCCACATCACCCCGCCCCCTCCCTAAGTCTCACACTGAGCCCACTCAGCGAGCACGTAAAATTAAAAAAAAAATGAAGGATTATAAGAATTCACAACAATCACCAGTCATTTTTTTAGACACTTAAAGATGGTTGGATTTTGATTTTGCTTAGTTCCATGCTCTCAACTCACGAGTGCCCAGTTGGGGAGATGAAATAGAGGCAGCAGTGAACCCTGGTGTCAGGGATGCGCTTCTTTCTGGTGATGTTGACCTCCTCCTTCAGGAACTTCTCATACTGCTCATTGATGTATTTGAAGATGGGCTCCCAGCTGGAGGAAACAGGATGTTTCAGAAAAGAAAGATAATTCACTGCAAATTTTCAGCATGATTTTTATATTATTTTCACAACAATTTAAATCTGTCGCCACTCTCTGGTTGAAATAGCCCCATATTTTCTGTATTTAAGGCCCTTGTGAGAACCCACCAATTTTCGTTATTGATCTGGTCTCCAAAGCCCGGAGTGTCAATAATTGTGAGCTTCATCTTCACTCCTCCCTCTTCAAGCACTGCAAAAACAGATACAAACAGTCCATTGAGTCTCTGGCGCTAAGACGAGAAACGAAAAGAAAGGGATTTCATCAAGAATCCGTTTTAAAATGCAACATGCTACCACCACCACACTGACGTGCAACCTGCGACCGCATCTCTTCTGCCTGACCATCAGCATGAGTGTAATAACGCCGTGTCACCGTCGGCCGCCGGCGATGTGTGTACGATCTTGCGGATCATTATAACAACAGATAGGCCCTGCGGGGCTTGACACGTAACCGCCGTCTCCTCGCGGCTGTTAAATCAGCACAGTCTCCGAGTTGGGCCACTCCAGCCGTCCTAGATTCATAATGAGCACCGCACTACATACTGGGGAGTCATCTCCAGTCCCTTTCATTAGCAGTGGGCAGGGCTGATTTGATACTCGCGCTGGGGCGAGGGGAGGCCGAGGCTCACATTATACAAAATGTTATACATGGCGGCATTATAAGCGGGAGTCCTTCGTGCTCCGTGTTCTCAATTATTCAGGACTAATTCAAACATAAATGTGTGGCGTGTCGCCCGCCGCCTCTGACGAGTCCAGCACAGGTCGTGCTCATTATGTGCAACAAACAGTTCTGATGCATCACCAAACGTCCAATAGAACCATGTTGATCTCCTTGTGTTGACTCACAGGGATTGTAAATGTGTGTCTATACATCTACATATGATATAAGTGGTTCCATCTCAGCTCCGTACCTCCCAAACCTAGACTGCGAGTGCTCTTGATCATCTTATCAGTCAATGCTTTACATTTTCTTCTACTGTTATTACACTCAGGGCTGGGGATGAGGGTGTGTGTGTGTGTGTGTGTGTGTGGGGGGGGGGAGCTGCTGTAGCTGGAGTCTGTCCCAGCACTCCTCAGGCAGAGACAACTGGGATGGGCCGTGCTGCGGAGCACTGCTTTAAATTCTTAGAAGGAAAATATTCTGAGGACTGAAGATCAACAAGTCAGATTCAGACTGAATTTAAAGAATGCTATTAAATACCCCATACAAACATAATCTAAACAAGAATAAGATATTTTCTCCGACTTGGTAGACAAAAATGCATTACATACAGAACATTTTGCACAGAAACATCAAAAAAATATTCCTTTGCAGGCAACACTCTACAAGCCTGCGTGCTTCCCCAGACTTTACTCTCAGCAGTTAGAAGCCATCCAAACCAAGAAGACATTTAAACCATAAGTATTATTTAATTTTGATATTTGGATTTGAAATACTTCCGAGTCCAGAGAGAAATGCAGTCCAGGCCACAACACAGAAGCAAGTCATCCCTTTTAAAGTGACTCATAAAGACTTTAGGATTAATTGTGACTTTCTATGGGAGTTAATTAATACTGTATATGGGAATATATGTGAGACCTAATGGTACTAAATCACTTGCAGGTTGGCTTATGACATGGTGCATAATCGTGTCTAAAACACAATTAAATGCTTCTATCACTTCTCCACTGCAGTTTGTATTTGCACTCTCCTCAGTCACAAACCTCATTTATAGAATCCTGCACCCTACAGCAGGAAGCCACAACACTGTGTTTGACCCCCTACTGTGCTCAGACAAGCATGAGCTTCTCTGTGTAATGTAATTTCTATTACATTCATATATATTTACCGGTGTTCATGTAGTTTATATATGAACATATTAGGCTACTGTCAGTCTGCAGAATACAAGGTACTTTTTCCATATATCTTACACCAGTGTGTGAATGGCTTAAATCAATGTTTATTACTACCAAAAGAAAAATGTAGTAGTGAGTCGTGTCTCTTGGGTCAGAGTGAAGAGAAGGTGACCAGAATGTCTCACCTTTAGCTGTCAGGCTTCATTGCTTCCTGCCAGCTTGTTTGATCAACATTAAAAGGTGATGTCATTGCTGGAAATAATTTATGGGGGACACTCATTACTGGCACATTGAACAAATACTCCAAACCTCTCACACAGAGGACTTGCTGGGGATGCAGACGTTGGATGCAGAATGAGTCGTAACTCATTGAGGGCAAAAAGCTCACTTGGCAGCGACCGGGGCGCTCTCAGATAATGTATGTGGGGCGAGGTCGAACACTCTTAATTTTCTACCATAAAAACAAATGAGGCTATTAATGTCTCTCTCTCTCTCTCTCTCTCTCTCTCTCTCTCTCTCTCTCTCTCTCTCTCTCTCTGCTCACCGTGAGACACTGCTTTCACCTCCACAGTTTTGGGGATCTTCTCATCGCGGGACCACCCTGCGCTCCTCCTGCTCACCTGGGACTTGAACAGCGTGTTGACCATGGTCGACTTTCCAAGACCGCTGTTGCCTTTAGTGAGACAGATGGAAAATATCAAATTGTTAGTATCGGAGAAAACAATGAGAAGAATCAAATAGCCTTCGACCGAGTGGAACGTTGACCTTCCACTCAGTCCGCTGGGCTCTGGCACTCACCAACAACCATGATGTTAAAGTCAAAGCCCGTCTTCATTGTTTTCTTCCTCATCTGCTCGATGATAGTGTCAATTCCAATGTAGCCCAGCAGGGTGGATCCACCGCCAGAGCCGTGAGAGCCACCGTGACCCCCATTATGGGCTGCGGTGAGACCTCCAGCGTGGCCGGGGCCGTGGCCCACCCCGTGGCCCACCCCGTGGGCCGCACTGTGGCTGCTGACGTGCATCGGGCCGTGACCCCCAATGGGCACGGGGATGCCACTCGGAGGGAGAGGCGGGGCGCTGCCCCCGACTCCGATGCCCGGGCCCTGGGTGGGGAAAGGGTTGGAGGGGGAGGGAGCCCCCACATTGGGGGGCTTGGCGGGAACGGCTGGCTTGGGTCTCACTTCTGGAGGAACTACGTCTGACATGTCTGCGGACGAAGCGGAGGGATAAAAATACGGCATCAAGACAGGAAGAGTAAGTAGGACAGGGGAGTCAGCAGAGGCTTGCCAATGAGCTGACGCTAAGACAAGTTTAGCCTGAAAAGGAGCAGTTTGGCAAATGTAATCAAGCACGTTTAGTGCATCTAAGCATGCAGTCAGAATACACTGACAAAGTATTCTGAGTCTGATTTAGTTTGCAAAATAATTACTGCTAACATTGAAGATTGATTGATAATGACTTAAAGTTGCCCCTGAGCATAATATTTATTAAATGTGTTTCCATTATGAGAAGTGCTTTTCCAACTATTTTAGATCTTCGGTTTTGAGTGTTTTCTAGTTTTTCTAGTTTTTCAGTTTCCAGTGTGTACCAGGCTGCACAGTGTTCATATGCAATATGTCCAGAATGAACAGAATTTTCATGGACATCACTTTAGGCAGTGACACACAAAATACTTATGTAAAAAGAACTGCTTCTCACATTAGAGGGGCCAGCAATTCAATAATCTGACACGGAACTGCTTTACAGTTGTCTTACACCTTCTTCAAAAGACGCGTATCAAGGCTTCCTGTTCTGTATATTGCACTGGTTTCAATCACACCACAAACACATTTGAGACATATGCCTTCCGGACTGAGCGAGCCTCTTTTTAAAGAGTAGACGCCGCAGGCAGATGGCAACATGAAACAGAAACAGAGACCGCCCAGCTGAAGATAACCTCGGCCCTGCACACGAGGCATGCAGCCTGCTACTGTACTGACTGTCCAGTCCAGTCCCCTTCGTGCCCAACCTTCCCTGAAGCCTCACCACCACATTCACTTAGTGTTGTAGTACTCGAGATTGGTCTTGGTCTCAAGACACTTTTTAAGGCTCTCGGTCTCGTCTCGGACTCGGAGGCATTTTTACTGGGTCTTGTCTCGGTCTTGGGCTGGACGGACTCGGGATTTTTGATCAAGACCGGTCAAGACTCAGCCAGCAATGACACGATACTAACGGAAAATAATCCAGCTGCTGCCGTTTTACACTCAGTTTGTAACACCCAGAGTGGCACATCCCCTTACTCCTAGATAATTTATTTTTTAATTTTATGAAGCAAAGTTGTTTTTGTTTTTTTAATGGTTCAAAACAGTTGGCAAAGCAGCAAAATGTCAAAGAAAATTATTTAAAAAATATATACCTCGCTGAAAAGAGATGCTGCTGTTTGATTTAGAAGCAAATTTGAATTTAAAAAAGATACTGGTCATTTTCTTCCTGTTTTGATGTTATTTTTCTTTAATATATAAAGTCTTGGTCTTGTCTCGAACTGAATACTCTCTAGCCTTGATAATGTCTTGGTCTCAGTTGGTGCAGTCTTGACTACAACACTACTCGGCCCTGCACACAAGGCGTACAGCCAACTACTGTACTGACTGTCCAGTCCAGTCCAGTGTCCCCTTCATGTCCAACCATCCCTGAAGCCTCACTACCACACCGCACTCACTGACCATGAAAGTAAAGTGAAATATATACACATAGTACACAACCCACCCACACGAATAGCTGATGCCCTGCTGTGCTTTCATTATAACCCTGGGTGATGAAATAGCACGCAGGACTCCCCATACACCCTCCCGACATTATGGCTATATTCACATCACACGGTGGCATCTATCGCAGCAGGTCGACCCCATTGTCTCCGTCCATTCACGCCCCCCACAGCAGCGTTAGCTCCGCGCTAGCAGCAGCTAGCTGGATGTGGCGTCTGTTCTGTCACAACCAACTCACCGATTCGTGTGTCGATAAAGGCGCTAATCAGCTCGAGCGGCAGTCACGCGCTGCGATGATGTGTGGTGGCCCTGGGTCCGAGTACACGCGGCTCGTAATCCAACAAACGCGATGAATGTGATGCGATGTGCGACGCTCATGTGATTTTTTTTTTTTTCTTCTTCTTCTTCTTCTTCTTCTTTCCGGGTACCTCTCCTCTCTCCTTCCCTCCGGCCCCCCTTCACCGTTACCGAGGCGACAAGAGGAGAAGGAGTGGGGAGATGCAGCGCGCATGCGCAGAACAACCGCCTCGAAGGGACAGGTTTTAGCGTCAGTGTGACGGTCAGCAACACGAACCGTACGAGAAATGAGAGCAAATGTACTGCGTGTATTTATTAACTGTTCTGTGTGGTACGGTTAAAATCTAAGTAGCGTCTTGTGAAGTGTTTTAAATGCCCTAAAATGACAGACACGAACGGTGAGGTCTGACTTAGCAACTGTGGAACCAGGCATTGTGCACTTCTGGACGAGAAATCTCGATTCGTAGTGATGTATTTTCCCTACGTAAACCTTCTCTGAGTGCAAATATATTGTATGTTTATTGTTGGACACAAACAACTGGAAAGTCTGTGAAATTCTACATTGTAATTCCTAAAATTGGCCCTGTATTTTATATTTGATTACTTTTTGAGCAAAAACTGACAACAGGTAGTACTCAAAGTTTAAAATGTAAAGATGCAACAGGGACAACATTTACAGGTACTGAATAATAAAAACTGGAATAAGATACACACATAACATGTTGTTATGCATATATATCAAAATATTGTAAATAAAATCACAAAAAAACATTGAGTTTTCTTCCACTAATACAAAACATTATTTCTATTAAATTTGTGTCAACTTATAATGACACAGCCAAATTGTATTATAATTCTAATAGCCCTGACTGTGGATCTGCTTATGACGGTGACTCTTACACTTTGACGGTACACTTTTATCCTAGTCACGTTTATTCATTTATTTATTTAAGCATTTATCTATTTATTCATTTATTTATTTATTTATTTATTTATTATGCATCTAGTTATTTTAGAAAACGTAGTACTTGTCCAAATTTCAATCAGGGAGGCCTCTCCCCAAATAGAAATTGCTGTTGACAGTAAAATGTCAATAGTGAGAATGAAGTCACATACTCTCTGCAGCAATAATTCCAAATTACTCCTGTGAAGACATGTAACATTTGATAGCTATAACTAAGTGGGAATTACACAATTTGTGATAAATATTTGTGTATTCACTATATTATTTTTGAAATTGCAGTATACTTTCCTACCACCGGATGCTACTAAATGCTACCAAATACCCCTTTAAGCACTGTGCCTCATGGACTTTATGGTACTGTGTAACTTAATAAATATCAACATCTGAATAACATTTTAAGATATTGGGGATTTAGAAGCACCAGCTTTTTTGAAGCAGGTGCATCTTGTATCCTTGACATGTCTTCAATTTGAACACCCAACAAAAGCAGTCAACTTAAAATAAACTCCTTTGTTCTTCTTAAGACTGTGGCCTCTTGCTGACACTGTATGCTAAGGGTTTCTACAGGAACACGTTGCAAGGATGCAAAGAACTGACGACAGCTGTGAGCCTATATGAGCTTTAGGCTCATTCCCTTTGCTAAATATTCTTCCAAAAGTTTTAAAGGATGAGAACAGCACTTACACTTTAACCCTGTCTCTCCCTCTCCCCCTGTTTGCGCTCTCCATTCCACATGTTTTCGTCTTGTTTGCTGCTCCCACTCCAGTGCTCTACCAGCACATCCTCCTGAATTAGCCTCTCTGATATCAGTCAGCTAAGCAACACTTTCATGTATCTCTTCAGCATGTCTGCTGCCGCGCTGATAAGGAAAAATGTCTCGCATCCTGCTGCCACCGTCTGTGACCGCCCTCTTAAATGAGTTCCCACCCCCCGCAATCCCACCTTCCCAAGGAGAAAATCGTCAATTTCTTCCTCTAAGTGGATTCAAAGGGGATTAAAGAGCCCCTTTAAGGTACATGCTTCATGGAATTTGTTCTGTAAGTGGCCTTCTTTGTACTTACCCACATAAACTGAGCCAGGGTAATACATGGTGACATAATAGGGGTCCTCCTCTGTGATAAAGGCTCTGCCTGTTGGTGGGTGATTTGGCCGGCGGTACAGCGGGGGTGAGGCTCCCGCCAGGGTCTCGGCTGGCCTGTGCTGCACTCTGTGCCGTGGTTGGAGCAAACTGTCAGAGACCTCCCGTGAACTGTGCGTGTTGAAGGGCCACTCTGTCACTGGTGGTGGCCCGCTTCCAACGTGCGTTTCTGAGGAGTGCGTTGTGGGCGGCCCAGCTGTCCTATTGAGTCCCGTGTGGCAGCAGCTCGATCCAGTGCAGCCTCTATACGGCCCATGATGCTGTACGCCAGCTGGCGGCTGTTCGTTTCCCTCGGCGGCAGATTTTGAAGAGGTTGGGCAGTCGGCCCTCCATGTGTGAGGGGCCACCAGACATGTGTTTAACTTGTTTAATCTGTGCGTGCAATAAGGATCGACTTTTCCCTCATCAGCCTCCCTTGAGTGGCAGCTATAATCCCCTGAAGCACTCGGTGCGCCCCCTGTGTCCGTCTGCGGGTTAGCACTTGGGGCTTTTCTCCAGGATCTGTGTTTGTAAGGAGCTGCTATGGTGTTTGCAAAGGCTTCTGATGAGGTGTCACAAGTTTTTTCTCCCAAAGGGCCCTCGAGATTTGAACCCAGCAGGAGCGCCGTCTCCACTTTTGCGTTGCTGCTGAAGCCGCGCTGTCTCCTCCTCGTGTCCGTATTGTGCACCGCAGCTGAGTGATTCTCGGAGCTCTCCTTGGAAAATGAAACCGTTGGAACGTGTGGTGGCGGTGCTGCACTCCTCTCTGCAC
The DNA here is from genome assembly GCA_009823395.1 of Thamnaconus septentrionalis. NCBI lineage: Eukaryota > Metazoa > Chordata > Actinopteri > Tetraodontiformes > Monacanthidae > Thamnaconus > Thamnaconus septentrionalis. Next base: position 4,758,540 of record CM020501.1, on the reverse strand, counting down.
ACATTGGCTCATATGACGGCTCATTTGAGCCTAATCCCCCAGTTCTATCCCGGGAGCTGTCTGCGCATTTGCTATGAAGATTGAGGCCCGAGTGAATTGGCAGAGATTTTCTCTGAGCGACATTAGAAAACATAATCCCTCCAGACTTTGAGAGGGATGTTTGTTTACCTGTCGCTCCTCTTGGCAGACACTCTTGTTGCTGTTTGATGTTTGGGCTTGGTCTCAGGATTGCATTGATGTCTGTATTCCTCGGCGGCAGCCTTGGTTTATCGCTGTCTTTTTTTTCATTTTTAATTGAAGTATTTTTTCCCTGAGATGAGAAAGAGGTCTCGCTCGCCTCTCTCTGGGAATCAGAGTGAGGCTGGCAAGGAGACTCTTCATATTTCATGGGTTCAACCTTTCTCAGGGCCGGACCACTGAAGTCTGTTGGAGCAGTGTCTTGGTCGAGAAGGTCACGCCTCGCTTCATTTGGGGATATCAGTTTGCGGGACGCAGGGTCGCTCTTAGTGTTTGATAAGCTAATTGATCTGACACTGCGGTCTTTGGCGACGGGAGATGGCTGCCTGAATCCCGGACTTTCCAAAGTGATCTCACGACAGAGGGAGGTTGGGGATGGACTCAACCTGGGTGCCGGGATGGTCAAAGTTGAAGCTACAGCGGGCCAGGGCTGAGGGTGGCGCAGTAATGGAGACGGATCAGTGAGATCTGAGGCGGGGAGATGAGGAGAATGGCTTGGCTTTGGTTTCAGAGTGGAGTGAGTGGGAGAGGAATTTGGCTTTTGCACAGGAAAAATGGAAATCCGGGGCTTTGCAGAAAGAGACGGGGAACTGTATGATTTGGGCTTAGCTCTCGGGAGAGTCGACGCTCCTTCTCTGTGGTTCCACTGTGAATCTTGAGATGATTTACTCCAGGAGGGCCGACTCGATGTCTTGGAGAAACAACTTTGCAAGAAATCTCTGCGTTAAAAAAAATGAAAAATTGCAAATGATTTGTCACATTACATCACAGATGGTATAAACCTAGTCAGGACTTTGAGAATTTACCTGTCAGTGTTAGTCTGCTTCAAGCTGTGTTTTTCAGAGCTGAGCCCCTTCTCGTCAAACGACGTGATTTGGATGGGTTTCTTCTTAATGACAGGAGAGGAAAGGGAGAGTGGATGTGACAGACTGACTGAAGGAGGCTTCTTTGTTTGCCTTGGTGGTGAAGATACTTGAGGGATCAAAGACGTCAGGCGGTCAAGCACACTCATGCTAAAAAAGAAAAATAACAAAGTCACTAATGAAAGCTTGTTTTGCGCCTCATGTCTTTTCTGTAGTGGTTCAAAAAAAAAAAAACCTCAGTGGTCAAACTTGGAATACATACATGTCTGATAAAGTCAGGATGGTTCTGGAGACAGTTTACTAAAATTCAAAAATGGTGTAACGTACACCAAGTTCATGTTAGCTGTGTGGCAAACTGCAGTAGCAAGTACTTTAGACTACTATACTTGTTCCAGGTCCTGTGCCAGATTATTACTGTAATCTGCCAATTCAAAAGAAAAACAGAATGAGTGATCTAATTTAATCAAACTTGAGGAAGGGAGACAAACCTGGTGTTGACGAGTCGTCTCGGTTGCAGACACTGAGTGAGTAAATGAGTCGACAAATGTGATGGGGAACACAGCAGTAGGAAGTGGTGGGCACACAAGCATCATTCTCTCCATTCCTCTGACACTGAAGCCGCTCTGTTCCACTCCCACTCGGCTCCTCGGCTCTCCCATGTTGTTTGGTTCAACTGTGCGTGATGTCCAAATGTGCTCTGTCTGATAAGCGGCACAGCGCTCGCACTCAAGAGTCCTGGAAGCTCGGGAACCAAAAAGTTGCCCACATAATATTTGAATTCTGAGCACTTTGTGCCTGCAAACAGATACGAAAACAAAAGCTTGAGGGCTTGTGGGTAAAACAATTATTAACAAGTTATCGCAGCAGTCAGATAAAAACAGTCAGGGGCAAAGTGCAGCGTTCCAGTTGCATTTTATTGGTGCAAAATCATTATTGTCGAAAAAAAATACTTGCTTGTGGTGCAACCACATTATAAGTGTGTGCAACAAAGGTGCAAAAACTACAGAAATGACCATGGAAACACATATAAAACGCAAATTTACAGTTTTATTTTTGTAGGACCAAAACGAAGCATATCAATTATCAAAAGACATGAACTCACCATGCTTTTGACTCTAACAGTACATGGACAAATGCTATTTTTATGTCATTTTGGACAGTCTGTGATGGTTTTGGCACCTTGAATGGGTAGTTTGCATTAATTAACAACACAACATTCAAATAAAGTCACTACTACATCGTTAACAGCACGGTGGCACAAAGGATCCACATGCTTCTTCGGGAGCTGCCATGCCAGCGTCACCATGGGAAGGACAAAAAAGAAAAAATGGGGGAAAAAAAGCCTCCCTGCTGGCAGCACATTCATTGCACTTACTGTAACATTCACAGCGAGAATTGATTGCACAATATAAGTAAACTTTGTGATGTATGAAAAGTGATTGTCGATTACAAAACGCATGTAAAAAGTTGGCACAAGTGCAGAAGAGATGGCATGAAATTTACACTGTTTCCAACACATTTCTTCAGGGGATCACGCCCCCTCAGTCAGCTGTGTGTTCCGTCACCTCCTTGTGTGTTCTAAATCAGTTTAAAGGTCCCATATTACACAAAATTCAAGTTACCAAGTAAGTTTCGACGTGTAATGTGTCTTCAGTCGGGTAAGAAACTGTAAAGAAATAGGAAAAACTTCATCCTTTACATTGTTTTTGGTTCTTCTTTTTAAAAACTATGTTAGGGTGTTAAAATTAGCGCTCTGTGATGTCACAAAGAGCACTAATGCCTCATTAATACCCCTCCCAGTTTAGTGACAACACCAGCAGCATGGTAATCGCCCTGCTTTTTGACACTGCCTAGTTTTTCTCCCCTTCCAAACAGGTTTGAGGAGGGCATTTTTGCAGGATAGCTGCAAACAGAGGGCTAACACAGAGATTTTCTATAGGTTTATGTCATTTTAAATAATTAATTTTGCTTGGCTGCTCATCGAGACTACTAGATTGAAAACAAAAGATTTGAAAATCAGTATATTAGGGGACCTGGAAGGTTCACTTTTCCTTGATCTCTCCAGCGAGAGAGATTCATTTAAAACATCCGGGCAAAGTTACCGGGGCGGCTCTTCTTCCTCATCTTCCTCGTTCTGCTCCCACCTCAGAGGTTTCCGGGCCCTCAAATCCCACCTACGTTCAGGAAGCGACCCCTGCGACGAAGGTCCACCCACCCCTCCCCTCCCAGCCCTCCGCCTGCCCCAGTCCTTCAGATCATATCAGGGCATTGCTGTCATCATCCCTGCAGTTCACGCTGGCCACCAGCGGGTGATGCCGGACTGTTTTGCTGCTCCACTTGTGCGCGTCCTGCAGCCCTGGCTCAAGGAAGTAGAGGCACGCTCCGAAGCCCGCCAGCACCAGGACGGACACCAGCAGGTAGAGGGGGACGAACCAGTCCAGGAACAGCAAGGACATGACTGCTGTGGAGGGGGGGCGGTGGTGGTGGTGGGGGTGGGAAGGGTGCAGGAGAGACAGAGAGAGGTGGGGGGGCAGAGCAGAGCGGGGCAAAGGGGTGAGATGTTGGGTTGAAGGGGTGGCACGAGTTGCACTGAGTGGGAAAATCCTCGCAAAATGACACCACAGCGTGACATGAGAGCGTCTATCAGCCAGCGCAGCCTCTCTCTGCCGCTCACCATCATCACCTCCTCGTTCGCAAAAGAGCCACGGGGCTGGAGACGTTTCACAGCAATCTGCCTCCATCAGACCGAGACACATGAATTTTCAAAGATTTGTAAAACACACACACACACACACACACACACACACGCGCGCGCTCCAATCCCTTCTTAAAGATAATCCCAGACATACCTACCGGCAGACGAATCAGCTGAATCAGACGCTCTCTCTCGCTCCGTGTGGTACGGGGTGGCGTGGGCCGCGCGGAGTCGAATCGATCATCAGATTGTCTCCGGCACGGCGGCTCTCGCTGTTGCACGCCAAGCGACTGGAATCACAGGTGCATCTCTGAGAGGCACGAGGAGGCGCAGGAGCCGCACACGCAGCCTCATCCTCTGGGCTCCCGGCGCTGACGTCGCGGAGGGAGGGGCGGGGGAGGGAGGGAGGGAGGGAGGGAGGGAGAGGGTTGCCATGACAACACCCCTGCGCTGATGGAGGGGATGTCGGGAGTGAGGGAGTGGGAGGGAAACTTATATAACTATAATCATTTTATTTTTGGGGAGGAGTTGAGGGGAGTGGATGTGCGTGTGTGACTGCACACTGCGTAAAAATCGATTTGGCTCCGTGAAACGCCACACATGGTTTCTGTGACATTGAGGATGAGTGGAGTGCGGTGGCCCCTGCGTCCCCTGACTGACGGCAGCCGCACACTTTCACGCAGACGTTCCCTCGGGTGGAAAAGAATCCTTTTTGTCTTGGTGGGGTTTTTTTTTTTTTTTTATTTTTTTTTTTCTGCTAGACACACACTGAATGCAGGGAGGATGACCTACATAATGAAAAAGTTGTCGGAGGATGTCATCCCTCTTCATGACTGCCAATTTTCAGCTCGTTCTGCAGGAGCGCCACATTCATGGAAAGCAGCTGTGAAACAGAAGGTTGTGACACGCGGCATCTCCACGGCCAGAGTTCCCAGCAGGCAACTGGAATGGCTCTGTTCAGTATGGTTCACACATTCCATCTGATCATAAGCCACGACGTTCAATAAAATACAAAACAGCAAAACGTGACTTTACTTTGCTTTGTGGAATTTTTGTGTTTTCATTACAGATAATCACTGTGATGCTTTGGTACAACGCCGCACTTTGGGATGTGAATTATTATTATTTTTAAAGAACATATTAAGATACATTTTAATCTTTGTAATTTGAGTTTTGTCATTTAAAAATCTCACAGGTCAGTCGTTCTCGACTGAAAAAACAAGAAACTGAAAATTACTTTTCACAACTGAACATTCTTCCATGGAAATAAAATTAAATTATGCATATGTTTTCATAAAAATGACAAAGCAGTGGGTGTACACGACATCACTATGAAACGAAGACAGCTGAAGATAAATAAACATTATTTACAATATTGCACATTTGCATTTTAACACGATTGTAGATTTTTTTCAAATCAAACAGACACATTAGGACCGAGATGAGATTAACAGTTTGTATGACTTCACAATGTATGCGTGCCTGTGTGCGTGTGTGGTTGTGCGTGTGTGTGTTGCCTCACTGAGAGATCACTTTGGTCTGGAGGAAGTCGGAGACCAGAGTGGAAACAGTCTCGGGATTATTGAGGTGGACGTGATGGTCGCCATCCACTGTCACCACCGTGTGCTGTGAGACGACAAACAAACAACAGTAAGGTTTTGCTGTACTAATGTATTGTGGAGGTGGGCTGAGCAACAATATCATCCTGGAAATGCGTGTTTCTTTTTCTTTGTGTATTCTGCACTCTGTGTTAATTATTTATGTCACATCAGTTTAGGGTTGATTGGGCAGCAGAACATTGATGCATTCACTTGAGGTCAATTTGGCAAAGGACAACTAAGCGTTCTGTAGTTCTTACACGCTGCCAGAATTAAATAAATAAATAAATGACATTTCTTAAAAGAAGTCATGAAAAACATTTATTACATATTGCACAACAAATGTTCTTTTTGCCATAATCCCTCTAGCCATATTAGTACAGTAAGTATAATTGCCTTTAATTGTCAGTGTCTGTTGTTTTGCAGGTCACATCTTGCCCATGAGGCCATTGAGGAATTCTTGCATTACGTATTCTGATTGAGACCTCCATTTTGTTCAGTGAGCAGCTCAAGTCTGCGTCTCCTGGATCTCAACAACAGGCACTGATCATTAAACTGAAGGCACCTACAGTACTTACATGACAATGGGGATTATGGCATAAGGTGAATTTGCCGAAATGTTTAACTATCTCAGCTTATGAACTGTGGGCTTCAGAGCATCATTGACATTGATAGAGATTGATTACATACAAAGATATATATAAGTAATTTTCACAAATTCAAGTTTAAAAATGCACTTGAAACATTGTTTCCATTGGTGCATGATTTTTGGCAGAGTAACTTTAACTGCAGTTAGACTCACATTTTTGTCTCGGTAACCTTGAAGGAGTGTAGAGAAAAATTCTTTAGATTTTGATCCTTGAAGTTGGCAAATCCTCTTGGTCCCTTTGCTCTAAAACACACAAACACATTATTTTTTTTTTTTTTTTTTTTAGAAAAGTTGGAACCAGAGGACATTGAAAAGTGTAATAAGTCAAAGCATTATACCCCAAACCAATATTTCGGATTAGTGATAGAGAGCTTACAGAATGATGAGAATAGGGGCCTGAATCCGTGACTGCAACTCCAAACTTCGCTCCAATGTTATGCGGTCAATGTTTCTCTAAAAATGTAAAGAGAAACACACACACTTGAGCAGGCGGAATGTAAAGCCTCATGTGGAAAATGGAAAATAGGTGGTGAATGTGGGCGAGGTTAAAAGTGCCTTACAAAATTAACTCGCAGGTCTCGGGAGAAGGCAAAGCCTGCGCAAGGCAAACATATATTCAGCAGCCAGCAGAGGAGGGACATGAGATTCTATTTCTCCCTGTGTGCAGGAGATAAATGCTTACCTCCTTCAACTTGAACCAGACCTCGCTCTAAGAGGATGTGCACAGAATATTCAGACAGAGGTGGGTTGGCAGTCTGCAACCTGAAATGTATGAAACCTTGTGATATGTTTTAGCAGCTTGAAAAGGAACGTCAACGTGAATACAGCAGGATTTCACCAGTGCCTGAAAGAACTAGTCTTCTTCATTCATTACCTGTTGTAACATAACCTTGACACTGCTTTTTGGAGGGTGAGGGAGCTATTAGAGAAATGTGCTTTCTACGCCAATTAAGTAAGTTGCAGTTAGGTTTAATCAGTGGTCGGGGTAATTCTTACTGAACCAGGAAATGGTACCATAAGTCTTCTTCAGTAGAAAAAGTGAAACATCTTTCTGATAACCTCAGTTCTGTTAAAGTGCTGGATTTCACAACAAGCTTTTTGTGAACTTGCAATTTAAGTTTTTTTTTGTTGGTACAATTCAAGGCAGCTAACACACAAGCTAGCAGGCTGGCTGCTTAAGAAAACAATGTCATTAATGTTAACATCTGTAGATACTGTAGATAAATTTGACTTTGTATATGGTAACATGAAAATGCTAACAAAACGGCATCCAGTCATATCTTTATTTATAAATAATGAACATTTGAGTAAAACATGTATTACTGCAACTAAAACAATAATAATTACTCTCATTATTTAAAAATTGATGAATAAACTGATTAATAAATACCTCTCAACAGCTTTCTCATAAGTATAAACCTTTGGGGGCTTGTCTTTGGTTTTTTCATACTGAATCATCTCTTCAATCCCCTGCCTCATTATTTTGGATATCTCCCCCTGCAGGAAGATGATTAGAAAATGTTTAGAAGTCAAAAACCATCCGACCAAAACGGAAAAAAATTATTTTTTTTCACAGACTCTGGGCTGCATCACCTTTCCTTGGTATGTGGAATACTGATAATTAATAATAACTGTGCAATTACTGAATCTGTTGGTATGAATCCAAACGCGTCCAGCAGTATGACGGCCTCCACCATCTCAGGGAACAAGGCGCTGAACTGTGGAGAGCAGTGTGCGAAATGAACATGACACCATGCAAAATGCATCGACACTTTGTTCACATGCAGTGTGACAGTCGACGTGGGCTGTAACTTACCATGCCAGAAATATTGCCACCTGTGGGCGAGCCACAGAAAGGTTAACGCAGAGGACTGCAGCGACATTTATAGCGGACGATGCAACGCAACAGTTCAAAGGAGAAAGAAAAACGTATTTTAGAACGTTGCTAATACAATTCTCGTCAGACTCACCCATGCTGTGGCCCATGATGGAGAACTTGGTCCATTGGAGATCTGAAAAAGTTATTTCAGGTATTACCTACTGCTGTGCTCCAATTAGGTACATGGTAAGGTAAAAGTGTATCTATATAGCGCTCTTCACAGTACGGCTCCACAGAGTAAATGCACACAATGAAACTTCGAGTGGTAATTGGGGACACTTGGAAAGGTTATTGCTTGCCACTTACTCAGGTAAGCAGCAGCACAAGAAGAAATGGGTGCACACTCACACACCTTCAACAACGCGACGCACGTCTGCCACGTATGTTGAAAAGGAGTAGAAAACTCCAGGAGGACGATGGGAGGAGAAGCCGTGACCGGGCATGTCCACCGCCACGTATCTGCACTCTGCGGGGGGGGGAGAAAGAGGTGATGGTAACTGATAGCAGATGGTTGCTATAGGACACTTAAAAGAGAAAGAAAACAGAATGAAAAGCTGTCTGACATGGTTGGTAATTCAGCTAAAAGCCTCGGCTACTTTGCTGTTCAGTGATGACTAAATCAAATACCAACTATTGATGTAAGCTGCCGTATTACAGCTACATAATGATGAGCCATTTAAGAAAAAAGCAATTTCAATATTGTTAGTTAGCCCAAAACTCCATTTAGTCAATGAAAGGTTGATAGATCTGATAGGGTTGCCATTGGAACAAAATTGGCCGCAAAAGTAATTTTATACACAAAAAAAGTCATTCAGTGATTAGAGATGTTCATGTTTCCAACACATTTGTTTCTTTTCCATGAATTTCAATGCTGGCTCGCAATCATAAGCAATTAAATATAATTGATCGCAGCTGCATCTCCTCAATTTCCTTTGTGTGATTCATAGTGGAGCAATAATGCGCAAAAAAAAAAATAAATACAAAATCAGTTAACTGTATTTGTGATACTGCCTATTGTCTGTCAGCACCACACGGAGTCACTTCTGAGCTTTCACTTCATAATAAAACTTTAAATGGTCAACAGATGTAACCGTGTAGATTTGAGCCCATGATTAAATCTGATGAGCTGCAAACCAATGAAGGAAGGAATGAATGGATGAAGGAATAATTTTTACTCTGACTCTGACATATTTACCTTTAGGCAGGAGGGGGATGAGTGTCTTAAATGTGCCACAGTTGTCAGCCCATCCGTGCAGGCACAGCACAGGACGACCACTCTCAGGACCCCAGGCTTTGCCTTTGATCTCTCCCCAGGGAACCCGAACGCACACGTCCGAAACTGCCCGAAAAACGCAACAACCACGCAAGTCAGCTTAAAGTTAAAAGAAAAGCTCGACAACCTAACACGTATTCCCCGCTAATACACTACCTGCTGGTTCCATTGTGTCCATTGCGGCCACAGACTATTAATGTTGCAGTTAGACGTGAAGTAAAAACTCGCTAGAACTAGTCCTACAACAACAACTTTCAACCTTTGAAACTCAACACATCATAGGTAACGTGTTACATACAGCGGTGTAATTGGGTGGTACCAATGATTGACTGCACCGCTGACCAGTCACAGTGCGCTGCTGGGTCGCCTTTTTACCCTTGTCAACACAGTTAGAACTGGCCACATGAGGGTGTGAATCTTTCTACTCCCTCAGTAATGGCTGTCAGGCAACTCAGGCCAGCCGAGAACAACCGCTGGCTTCCGCTGTGAATCAATCTGTCATCTGTGAAACATGTCTGAAAAAAAGGCTCAAAACGTTTGGATCAACAACGTTCACTGCTCAAAGGTAACTGTGCATGAAAAGACTGAATCACTTTTCATCCGCATCTGCCACTGAGACAAGACCTCCACTTTTTTTATGAACTCAGCTGAACAAAATGTGGCAGCAATTGGCTCATTTTTTTCTGAACGGCTGAAACTGTTTCACAGTAATGTCGAGGATGTGTTTTTATTTTTTGTATAACGCTTGGAAGCTTAAAACAGGTATTAAAACAGCCTTCAAGTGTCAGAGAGCCTCAGTATGTGAAAATACTTTTAAGACTAATCCTCCACAGTAGCAACTAACAGCATTAGGAGACACCAAGATGGACTTTAAAAAGTTGTAAATGAAGTTCAAATGTTTTTCCCTTCAATATGCGGTTCTTCAGTAGAGCAATAAAATATTTTTTGTTTGTTTGTTTCCTAAGAAGAATTTCAAACTGACAGTTTTTCTCTGTTTTGTGTCACTTCACTGTTACTTGTGTAAACATAGTTCCTTCACACCTTTAAAGATGTGAGAGAACAAAATAAAATCATTTCAAATCTCTTGAGAAGACAGTTGTGGCTGCCGGTGCTTACTCATTGTGTGCGTGTGTGCATGTGTGTGTGTAAGCTATCACACCTTAAGACGATCTGTTTCAATCTTGTGGGAATGATCTTCTTTTTGGAGAATCTAATCCTTGTAATCCTCTCAAAAAGAAGGCAAACTCTGCACAACAGTAAACCATTTCTTCAGGAATTCAAAGAAAATAAAATCAAAAATAATTATCATGCTGTGTTTTGCTGGTAGTTTCTCAAAAACAGTTTTTACTTCCAACTGTTGAAATGTTTATTTATTTTATCCAAGGTAATAAAACTGCTTCACAAATGGAAGTACAGTAGTGAGAAGTACGCAAATCGAAATAACAACAAAAATGTGATGTCCCATAATTTGCGGTGCGAGGGAACAAGTGACATTCCTGAAAGAATAATCACAGATCACTGGGGGATTTCAAGGCACTACAGACAAAACTGTATGACAGATAACATTCCAAATTATTGGACATAAAATCTCTTCTTGCACTTCACCATAAGGACATCTTAAAATTAGACACCAACAAAAAGTCAAGATGGAATCGTGTGCTTACACTCTTCTGCTTCTGAAATGTAACAGAACTGAGTTCAATTATTCTCGGCACACAGTGACAACCTGCCACTGCAGGGTGATACAACAAATAGACAATAAATCTCGGAAGGCCACTGGACTGGCAGTTCCATGTCAAGCTCATTTCCTGTCCTGCCAGCTGGAACAAACAGGATTTTTGGAATGTCAGGCGACACTGAAATAGTGATAGTTCTTGATAAACCTCAGAGCATGTGAATTCCAACAGAAAGCAACCCAAGACGACGGCGAGGCTGTTTCTGAAGCCGACTTCATAGTTTGTGCGTGGCACTGGTGGGCAGCAAGAGCACTTTGGTCCGCAGGAAGTGAGACACAGCTGGAGCGACGACTTCGGGTGAGCTCAAGTGAACGTGGTGATCACCTGGCACAGTCACCACAGAGTGCTGCAGCAGACAAAGGGATGGTGGCGTTACATGCCAGTGTGCTCACTCAGCCATCACAAAGGCGATTATAACACAAACTCACGTTTCTGTCGTGCAGACACTGGAGAAGCACCGGGGTGAATTTTTTCTGGGCATGTTCGGAAAATTTTGCCTCGACGCTTTCGTCCGCTCTGGAAGACAAAGTTTGAAACAAATTTTTGAATGCAGAGCGTATGCAATGATGTAGGAGTTCTCAGCAAAACATTAATATCAAGGCTTACGACACACATGCATCACAGAACACAATGACGGTACAGCTGGCGCTGGGGTGATAACATTTCTCAAAGTGCCTGAGCAACCCTGACGCTTTGTGTTGGCACTCCAGAAAGTGGGAACCATTTTAGTTCAAATAACACTAATCAGAGGGGCCTTTTTAGCGCTGCCTTGGAGTCGGACGTCTCCTGGCAACTGTGTGTGGTTACATTAGTCTTACGCACCAAACATTGTCCATCACAGAAGACCAAGTATTACTTGGTTTGGTCTCTACTGGGTCTTTGATGACAGAAGCCAAGAATGGATATGCAAATTTTTAAGACTGTTTGCTCGAGACCAAATATTTTTATTGATTAACTTGTTGTTTCTGATAGTGACCATCAAAGGGGACATAGTGACTATTGTTATGTCTACATCCCAAACAAAATCATTGTGTGTTTGGTTCATCACACGGTACTGAAGGCGGAAATCAGGACTGACGGCACTGACATCAGGAAACTGGCTGAAACATGGACTGAAACAGGAAGTGAGCCAAGGCAATACACTGATTGCTGCACCTGTGTGTGATGCCTCCCTCTCTAGACAATGAAGTATGTGTTTGACCTGATTCAATATAATTATCAGCGGAAAAAAAGGACCATGTGACCACGAACCAACTCGCAATCATCTCATATTAACTATTTATTGATGAAATTAAATGGGAAAAAGTGAAGAAAATGTTTTGTTTTGGGTTTTTTTTTAATTCATGCACCATTCTCGGCTTCTGTGAGAGAAAAATTCAATCCAGTCCAGTACAACGTGACTTGGGTCTGCATTGAGCTGTTTGGAGATGGAGGAAGAGAAGCAAAGCCGAGCTGGTGGAGCAGCCCAGCGTGAGGAAAAGAACTCGATTGCAAGTTTATGGATACAGCAAAGGAGGACAAGTAGATGTTTAGGGTAACACAAAAATGAGGGTGATGTGAATAGGGGGAGATGGATGCAGATGATCCACTGTGGCGAACTGTGGTTCTCTGTGTTTTGGTTGGCTGTATTGGACCAAATGTTTAATGAAGCAATTTTTTTTTGCAAATTTTTATGTTTGGCAGGTAGTCAGAGAAACTAAACATTTTATCCTGTCTGATGTAAAGAAATCTCCATTAATAAAACACGTTTGGAGCACTGCCTTCGAAGCAATGAAGGCCTATCGATTGTCTAGATGTCACAGCGCAAAGTTGCATCTATTTCAACAAAGTCATCACTGACTTACAAAACAACAAGCACAGAGCCTTGAATCCTGGACAGCAAATCCAGACTCTGCTCCAAACTGAAACGATGTGTGTTTTTCTGAAACCACAAAGCACAGGTAGTTTAATTAAAAAGTGTGTGTGTGTGTGTGTGTGTTTTTACTGCTCCAAAACAGAAAAAGTTCAGCGAGAAGAAGTGGCAAATGAGAGCATGGGAGGTTGTGAATGACTTACAAAATTAACGCGCAGGTCTCTGGAGAAGACAAATCCTGCAGAAGAGAAACACATTGAGCTGCCAGCGGAGGAGGGAGAGCAAAGTGAGATTATTCCTCTCTTGAGTGGAGCAGGGGACATAAAGACCAACCTCCTTCAACCTGAACTAGACCCCGTTCCAGGAGGATGTGCACAGACTGTTCAGGCAGTGTTGGGTTTGCAGCTACAAGCCTGGAGGTAATGAAAGGAGAAAGTTTTATTTTTTGAAAAAGGAAATGCAAGCAGGCTTTATCAGAATGACCAGAGGTGGTGATTTATGCTTCTGCCGGGAAAGCACACACACACTGCAAGTATGTTACCTCTGCACTGCTTTTTCATAGGTGTAAACTTTTCTCTTCTGCTCAGGCCTTTTTTCATACCGAAGCAGCTCGTCCATGCCCTGCCTCATCACACCGGCTATTTCTGTCTGCCAGGGAACAATAACAGTGAAGCAAAAGATGAAAATCTGCAGACAGCGGCAGAAAATACAGAAAGAAAACTCTGTTATATGACTTTATGAAAAGAACCTGACAGAAAACTGAGTATACAGCAAATGTAATGGACCTTGCATTTTCATAAACTCAAGTTGGAGTTCTTTTTCAGTTTAGAATGAAAAATCCATTCATATTGCATAACACTTCAGAACAAAATATACATTTAATATAAATATATATGTAAAATGTCATAGGCTGTAACTGATATGCTCAAATTACAAATAGTGGGGTTGACATGATTTGTTTTAAGGCTTTCACCATTGAGCACAACAAATGATAGAATCAGGAATCACTATTAGAAGGACTGCAGAGTAAGGAAAAGAAAAACAACAACAGTCGAAAACTCTGAACTATCCTCTCTATCAAATCCAGGATCAAGAACAATGGCCAGTACTGTATCTGTGGGCAGCAACACAAAGGTGTCCAGGAGAATGAGAGCATCCACCATCTCAGGGTACAGAGCAGCAAACTGTGGGAAACACAACACGATGGCGCTGCATTAGAAAAAAATGTTTGTTTTGAGTGAGATGGAGAGAAGAAAAAGATCCATAAAAGTCCCTGGTGAAGCACTGACCAATCCAGCAATGTCTCCACCTGTAAGTGAAAACAGGCACCGCTGTGGCTTCATAGGACTTCATAATGCCACAATAATGCAAATGGTGGATGAAGATAAAGGCTGATGTTGAAGCGGCACTCACCCATGCTGTGGCCTATGATGGAGAACTTCTTTAACTCCAGTGCTGTGGGAGTTAATTTCACAGATCGTTAAACAGGAGAACTCAGTATCTCATCAGACACCACAGAGGGAGGCGGTTTCCTCCGCGACAGTCTGACTGTGGAATAATCACAGGGATGAAAGTGCTCCCTGAAGTCACACACCGTCAGCAACTCTGCGGACGTCCACCACATACTCCACCATCGAGTAGAAAGCCCCAGCGGGACGATGAGAGGATAGACCGTGACCTACCAGGTCCACCGCCACGTATCGGCATTCTGCGGAGGAAGCAGTCACACACACACACACACACACACACACACACACACACACAATGTGCAGTCAGGATGGGTCATATATATTACAATTGTAGGGTATTTATGTAACATGAAGTATAATTCCACCAATCTTTGTCATGTGAGAGTTCAACAACGTTAATTCAGATTAATGAGGTTTGTCGACTTGCCATAAATTGATACTAATTACTGCTAGAAGAACAAGAAAAACTGTTGTTCCTCACGGATGCTTACGTTGGGAGCTTTTGCTACTGAACATTATTAATCATTAATTAATGAGATCCAGTAGACTGCTTCACAGCTAACACTGCAGCTCAACCAGTTGAAATGCCAACATCTAATAAAAGATATACACGACCATTCAAAGGTTTGGAATCACTGAGTCATTTCTGCATTGAACTCCATTATAACCAGTTTTACAAAATAATTATCTTGAATGCTCTTAAATCATTATGAATGCACACAAACTAGGCAGGATGTGCTTGACAAGTATGGGAACATTTTAGTGTTTAATGAAAACCATTCCCAACGTCTAATTAAAAGTGATTGAGAGAATTCCAAAAGTGCAAAGTGCAAAATTCTGTGTGAACACACAAAAAGTAGGCTGTTTTAATGAGCCTAAAATATAAACCATGATGCTTTGATTACGCTTTCATGGTTTAGCACACACAGCTAAGTGTAATTCTAATACAAAGCCTTGTTTCAGAGATGTTTACATTTTTTAAGCAATTGTTAAGCATTAAAAGTCTGTACTGATGGGTCCATATTGCAAAATTGATATTCATTCTCTAAAATCACATTCAATTAGACATTCAAGGCAACGACTGTCAAAGCTGTCACATCCTGACTGATCTTCCTTCTTCTAGTAATGATCCTAGAACATCTCTGCAGATTATTTCATGAAGCTGGTTATAATGGTGTTCAATGCAGAAATGAATCGGTGACCCCAAACGTTTAAATGGTAGTGTACATCACTGACAAGAAAGGTAACTGTGCATTTTTTTTTTTTTTTTTTTTTACATAGTTTGCTTGAATGCAAGATTCTCAAGCTACAAACAGGTGAAGCGGCACACGTGTTCTGGCACTTTAATAACTGACCGATTATTGAAAAGATGAAAAAAAAAAAAAAGTTGGATGAATATTATCTAAATAACAACAGAAAATGTATCCAACATAAAAAAAGAACATGTTATAGCATTGATGACTCTCCATGTTTCCATTGTGTTTTGCAGCAGTTCACCTTGAGGCAGCAGGGGGATGAGGGTGTTGAATGAGCCGCAGTTGTCAGCCCAGCCATGCAGGCAGAGCACCGGACGACCCTGGTCAGGACCCCACACTGTGCCTCTGATCTCCCCCCAGGGAACCTCAACTCGCAGATCTGACAGCAGACAAACACGCCTCACAGTCAACACAACACTTTTCCTGTCTGGAGTCTTTGACACATCTTTAAGAGAAACTTGAAACTAACTTGAAACCACCACGACAAAAGTTGTGGGTCTGGTTGTCAATTAGCTTTATTATTCCTCACCGCTTGACAGCTAAACATTGTGTCCGCGTACTCAATAACTACAGCTAATTAGCTGAGGCTTGTGTGAACTTAAAGCTGAAAAGTTTTTTTTTGGTTCTTGGTTTGTTACCGTGTCTGTCCATTGAAAGCGCTGATCCAAAATACGCTGGATATTGCTGAACTTCCGGTAAAAGGAGGAGGCGGAAACTGTCAATGGGATTTCTTTTCCCCGTCGAAAGACTTTCAGGGAGCAAAGCCGCGCAGTGTCCAGCAGAATACCGTGCGGTTAAATAACTGCACGATTTCAATGACTTGAGCGAAAATTCTTTCAGAATATTGACTGAATTAAAGATAACGTTTTGTCAAGGGGTTTCTCACCACTAGAGACAATAGCTCGCATATTCAGCTCTAGATATGTTTATAAATAATCTTGAATTATCTTATCAATTAAACATGACTTAGCCTGAGGAGCCAAATTACGTATAATGTAAATATGTTTGAGATGGATAACTATGGGTTTTTCTTAAGCTTTATCGATGCTAGGCAATAAAACAACTATGGCTTAAGTGTTGGTTATCTGCCTGCTTCATGTTCATGTTCTGCTTCAAGTCTTATCTAAATTTGTGCACAACTCTTTATAAAGAACCCAAGAGTAAATCACTTCATCATTTTGGTTTGCTGCCTGAGTTCTGAATGATGTAACGGTAAATGATACCTTGTCCCCACCAAAAACACATCAAGAAATAACTGAAATAGATGTTTAATTATTCACCATGTAGTAATGGCCAAGAAATGACCTCACCGTACCAACCTCTTATGACTCCAGTCACCATTTTTATTGCTCACAACTGATTATCAATTAGGTACATAGTTGAAAACAAATCACTCAGAAAATACACCTGAACGACAAATCAAAACAAGTTCTGTTTGCATTATCATATATCATAACTTGTGTTTAAATGGCTGCTGCACATTCTGAAGTTCTACGCTTACAAGTTCCTTTCTACACGATAAATCGCAAAGAAACCCAAGATACTGAAATCCTAGGACACTAGAATCCTAATTGCGTTTCATTTACATCTCCAAACTTACTTGCCGTTTTGCCATGAGAGTGGAGGCCTTGGTGTTACTACCAGTAGGAACTAATGGTCCGCAGTTTGTATAGTGGAGAAGGGGTTAAAGGGTTAAATAAGCTAATGCTTTTCCATACTCCTTGTATTTTGCAATTCCGCAGTTCCAAAATAAAACTACCATTCCTTCATTCACTGTTTAATTAAAATTTTATTAAATCCTGCCACTGGCCAACATTTCAACACAGTGACTACAACCAGAAAAAAAAAATCCACAATATTTACCAGGCGCACATCATGTAAACAAGCTCCTGCATTACAGTAGCTGATGAACGAGGTACTGTTTCTTCCCAGAGCACTCTGACTTTAAAGGTTACACATGAGAACAACATTTCAGAGACTGTGTGCAACTGCTAAAATATTAACAGGCAAGCAGACTTCTAAGACGTCGAACACACCACAGTGCATTTTAACACTCCACAAAGACTGCAGGTGCAAGGCGATAAACCTGCAGCTGGCCAACAGACCTGTGGAGGGACAAGGCGGCGCGGAGAGCAGCAGCACAGAGTTACGATCACGTTGAAATGATCGTGAGGTAGGTGAGGTAAAATAACGCAAAGGTTATGGCCGCAGTTTTTCAATATCACTGTGTGAAAGCCAGAGTCTGGTTTGAATTCAGGGAGAAAATAAAATACACGCCTGTTGAGTGCTGAGACTCATGATTTACTGCAATCAAATCAAAAAGAACTCAGCTGCAGAAAATTGCTTGAATTAAGATCATAACTGGTGGACTTATATTGTATATTTTTTCTTTGCTTATATTTAGTTATCTTGGAGAAGGCAAAATGTCTTCCTCTGTAATGTCTGCATTTTGAAGCTAAGTGGAGCAACATAGACGCTAAAATGTACACCACTGTGAATGTGTAAACATGACAATCTTTATCTATCCAGAACATTGTAACACGTCATGTTTCAGACACAGACTCCATAAAGATGGACACGGGCCAAAAACATCAATATTCCTATGAGTGTGGGCTGAAGCACAGTGACAGCTGATGTTTTCCAATGAAGTTAACAATTCAATAAAGAGACTAAATATATTAATCTAAAAAAAGCAACGTCAAATACACTATTGGAAAGCTCAACAAAATTAACATCAAGTAACATTAAGTCAATTCTGTAGTTGACATGCTTAAAAAATAATTTACTTTGTTAAGGGGCAACAAAGTAAAACATGTTCTAAACACACAAACATTGTGTACAGTTATATACAGTATAAACAGACTTGAGGTGTTTTCTACAACTTGGACATGGGCTCCTCTGCCCCGGCTGACTGCGACAGCACTCTGGTCCTCAGGAAGTCAGACACAATCGGAGCAACGTTCTCAGGATTGTTCAGATGGACGTGGTGATTGCCAGGGACCGTCACCACCTCGTGCTGCAAGAGTCACACAGAAAAATAAAATGAAGAAAGGAACATGCAAGATTCCTTCTGCCAAGTGCTGTTTTAGCCCCTGAAGCTGCAGTGCATCCGTCACTGTGACAATGACAGTGACAATAGTTTTCCTTCTCTGAAAGGTTGATGAAAACACAACTCGTGTTTCACAGCAATTCATTTTCTGTCACAACACATCTGTCGAAATCAATGAAATACTGTCACCTTATTAACAGTGCAAATAGAAAAAGCACCTTCATGGGCTAAATTGCAGGAAAAAAAAAAAAAAAAAAAAAAAACTCTGACACATTTACTACATCTTTTTTGGATCAAACAAACAACGTTCAGGAAATATTGAGATATTTTTTACAAAGAAGATCTGATGTGCAGCATATCAATAGTCAGTGTATTTTTTTGACCCAGCAGTTTGAAATTTTGACATAGCCTTGAGATATATTTTATTTATTTATTTATTTTTTTGAAAAAGGGAGGAAAAGGGAGGAGCCTTTAAAAAACAGCAGCCGGACATGTTCTTCCAATCAAGACTGACCAAGTAAAAAAAAAAAAAAAAAAAAATCCCAACCTTCTAGTGACACTTGGTGCAAAAAAACAAACATCTTTTCTCTCGAGAAAACCCTTCAATGGTGTTGTTTGTGCTTCTCTGAAGGCGAAAATATCAGCTTGAGATAAAAATGCAGCCACTGCCATATCTATCATAGCCAGCTAATCTCTTCATGTTTTCTCAATTCTGCGATTACAAGCCTGGCTGCCAACACTGCACAACCAAGCACAAACATCCTCAAAGGATGCTAATTCGTCAGGTTGCATTACCACTGGATGAAAATCAATCACATTATTTAGTGAGTTTTTTTCAGTCTGTATTTTCCTTCGCTAGATATCCAATGCCTGCTCAGCGTTGCCATCCCCAGCCCAGTTCTTCCGCTCACGCACTGCAACTGTTCCTTCCGCCTGCATGCTGCCCTCACTTGAGATCCACAGATGCAGAGAACTGCTGCGTCTGAGACACTGAGCCTGTGCTTTTTGTGCACTTGCCACATTCGCATCTGTGCAGCTGTGTCTACCAGGCACAATTACACACCGGATTAAAAGCTAAAAATAAACACGAGGTTGCAAGCGCACCTGCTTCACACCACTAGACCGGGAAAAACATCATTTACTCACATTTCTGTCCTTATAGGCCTGGAGGAGCGTCGATGTGTACTGCTTTGCCACATCATACAGTTTATCAAAGCCGTCTTCTGCTCTGGAGGGGCAAAAGAATTACATGTAGGTTACATGGTGATGTAGTCATGGGTTTTGCTGGTGATGAGTCCATAACATTAGAACAGCAAATAAGGGAATCTTACTTTAGAAGTAGAACAGGAGCTTTAATCTTTGAATGCAGATCCAGACTCTGCTCCATGCTGATGCGGACCACATTTTTCTTAATGAAAAAAAAAAAGGGGGGCAACTCACTGTACTTGCATCTTTTCAGGCTGCAACTGACACATTTGGTAGGAACAAAGAGACCAAATAAAAGCCAGAGCAGTTCAGCCCAGCTGTGTTTGGTTAGCTCACCAGATTAATGCGAAAATCTCGGGAGAACTTCACTCCTGCAGAAAAAAACAAATCTCTCTGTTAAGCACAACAACAAAGTGGGATTATTCAGCAGGAGAGCTACATTATTTATGACTCAGAGGAGAATCTAGTACAAACAAAAATAAAGGAATACCTCCTTCCACCTTCACCAGGCCCCGCTCTAAAAGGATGTGTGCAGACTTCTCGGAAATGGACGGGTTTCCATCCAACAGCCTTAAAGATGAGAAATGTTTTTTATGGAATTCGGAAATAATATAGTAACAATTAAAATAATATAAGGGACTGTTCAGAACCTCTTCACTGCATTTTCGTAAGTGTACACTCTCATCTTGCCCTCCGACTTTTTGTCAAACTCAATCATCTGATCGATCCCCGTCCTCATCACTCTGGCCAGCTCTTTCTGCAAGTACAGACACGCAAACAAATTATTTACATTATTTATATTTGTAAATATTATATGTGTTTTAAAAAAAGTGTTTACAAATAAGTGTTTTAATGCACCTGTATTGAAATGTTGAGGTTTAGAAGTGATAGTGACAGACTATTTTTTTTAGGCTGCTGGGCAATAGCGCACAACTCTTTATACTTGAACTACTTCAGGAATGAGCAAAATAAAAATATTTACATTGCTACTGACACACAAGAACAAACAGTCTATTTCAGATTACTGACGTCGCTATCTTGTTTGACTAGGAAGACGTGTTTGTAGCGGTATTTTCATCCTAAATGAATTTTGAAAAATGTGCTTTATTTTCAGGGCCCTGCAGGAGATTGAGGGGAAATGTGTAGGAATACCGGTTTTGTTGGTAAGAAGCCGTAGGAGTCCAGCAGTATCAGAGCATCGACCATTTCAGGATACAGAGCGCTGAACTGTGGACCAGACGACAGATCAGCACTGTAAACAGCCTGCGCATGCTCAGTAATAAAAAGAAACGACTTGTCACGAAACTGTCACCTACCAAGCCGCCGACGTTACCACCTGGAATGGAGAAAGGGGAAGCAGGACGCGTAAGTGTAAAAGAATTGGCAATTTCAAACTGCTCTGAGTCTTTAGTAAAAAGCAGCACTCACCCATGCTGTGGCCAATGATGGAGAATTTACTCCAGTTGAGAGCTGTGGGAGTTCATTTCACAGCTCATCAAGCAGGTTCAGTGTCTCATCACACTTACAGAAACCGTTTTTAGCTAGAATGACAACATCGCTGCCGGGTTTTAACTGCAGCACGGACCCATTGAAGTTCGGAAACACATTTGACACGCAGCCATAACATTCACTGTTGTTGCGGTGCATAGCTGCATCATTAAGTGCAACCTCCGATTACACTATAACAAATTTAACCGTCATGGAAGCGAGTCATCATTGCCAGGTCAGAGAAGGTAAAACCTTCAACCAGTGGATAATTTACACTCATCAGTTTCAAAGCTCTGGCTGTATCCCAGCAAAAATATAAATATCAAATTAAGCAAAATTCACAATTTGGGTAGAAATGCTGGAAAACATTGAAACTACTTACCGTCAATGACTCTGCGCATGTCCATCACATAATAGGGGAAAGAGTACAAGACTCCAGGAGGACGGTGTGACGACAGGCCGTGACCTGCCATGTCTACTGCAACAAACCTGCACTCTGAAAAGGACCAACAACATGTCACACAATTACGCTAACATCACGCTGGAATGGTGCAGAGTAGAGACTTCAGTAAGTAACTGTGCTAGAATATAATTTGGGATCAAGAATTTCATCACTCTATGAATATACTATGTAGTTAGCAGGCCTCCCTCCCGCAGTGCTCAGGGCCATGACCATCACAGGCCAGTGGCTCGCCAGTAGTGGTAAATTATGACTTAAAATAGGGTTTCAAAAAAGCATGTGGTCCACTTAGTTTGAACTGCTTTGTTCCCAACAGACATTAGAAATAAGCTGAATGTTTAAATTGTATTGAAATCTTTTAATTGAACAGATTTTCACACAACAATCAATAAAGTGAAGGATGGATTTTTTTTTTTTGAGCTTGTGCCTTCACTGTTAGCAACAAGTTAGCATTAGCCTGTTTTGTAATGCTAATGCTAGCGTTGGGGAGGACGAGGTTGTAAATTATGCTCAAGCGTTTGAAGGGAAGACAATTCAGATCCGTCTGTTTGAAAAGAGTGTCGCAGACGGCCTCAACACTTCAGCAGCGCCAGTGTCACGCTCAAGTCGTTGGAGAAACGGAAAACTGGTTGTCTTGACAAATAAGCATTTGGAAGAACGTGACTGGACAAACAGTCTAAGTGGGTCCCTCCTGACGAAGAGTTCTCTGCTCTCAGTTTAATCAACCTGGTCTTATAAAGGTTAAATACGGAGATGGCAAATGTATTCACATTCTGTATATAAGTGAAATTACTGATTCAACTCCCTTACTTTAGTAAAAGTAAGGAAGTGCAGGTTCTAAAATGTATTTAAGCAAAAAGTAAAAATTATTCTTTTTGCAATTAATGAAACAAAACATTATTTCATAAGCTGAAACAACTATAGTAACCAGTTAAAAAAATAACTAATATATTTTAAATACAAAATGTAAGTAATACAAAGTACAGAAGATATCTGTGTACAAATGTAGGAAGTGAAAGTAAAAAGTCATCAGAAGGACTTTGTTACTTCCCACCTCTGGTTGAATATAACACCATTGATGACGCCCACTCAATATTAACTACCCTCAATGATCGTCTTCGATGACTAATAGTGAACAGTGACGACAAAAAATATTTACCTTTTTTAAAAGGTAGCAAAAAGTACAACCAAAACCTGTGAGTTGGGAGAGTTACCTTTAGGCAACAGAGGAATGAGAGAGTTAAATGATCCACAGTTGTCAGACCAGCCGTGCAGGCACAGCACACGTTTTCCGTGATCAGGACCCCAGACTTGACCCCTGATCTCCCCCCAGGGCACCGGTACACACAACTCTGAAACTGGACACAACACATTGTCATCATGCTAGTCTGTCTGTACCTGCGAAAGACAAGGGAATTATTATTTTAGTTTTATTTTTCAAACTGGACATTAGTAGTTTTTCTGAGTTTTGGGTTTGGGTCCAGTTGGATTCTGCATCAAGTTTATTCAGTCCAGCTACACTGATGGCTCAAGGTCGATAAATTAAGGAGGCTATGAAGAATAACTTGTGCCAAAAAGGATATTGATAATAAAATCACACTATTTAGAGTGGCATAACTACAAAGAGCAGACAAAATATAACCATACACAAAATACAACAAGAAGAAAATCATCTGTTTATTTCATGCTACAGGTGAAAGGCTGTAAATTAAAAATTCTGAATTGCTTCAGTTAACAGCTTCAAAGATTAAGCACTTTTGTATGTGACAGGACGCGTAACATAATTGAGCCTGTCACAGTTCTAATACCGTTCCATTGCTTTGCATAGCTTACATCTCTTCCTTCAGAGTACGAGCCTCTCACGGTCATTACAATTATTTCTGGGCTTACAGCAAATTCAATCCTTTTTTAGATATTTTATTATTTTACGTAATATCTAAAAAAGGAGGTATCAATATAGGGTTACAACTAAATAAAGATGGCCAAAAAAAAGATCTGCAGATACTAAAACAGATATTAAATTATCTGTCTACTTGTAATCTCTCTTCTTCTAAAAGATATAGGTCTTCTATCTAAAGAAAAATTCTGGCTGCATTCATATCAGCAGTTGGTTCTGTAGTTAAGGGTTAAAGATCTGCTAATCATTATAATTTAACATAATTAACAACAACAACAACAACAACACTTACATTATTGGTCGTGGCACATTTGACAGAAACGTAAAGGCATTCATAGACTCAACAGCATTTTATGCAAAGTCACGGCACTAAGAAGCCCGCAAGCAAACACAGTTATATGTGGTTACCGGTTTGTTTCATTGCAGTGGTGTGCAGCTGACGCCGGGCGACTTTCATCGCTTTCATCATGGTGGAGTAGACCTCTGCTGCGCAAAACACACAATTCAAGCGGTAGATTGTTAATCTACGCACACGGGCACACGGATAATGATACCTGTAACAGCACCGGCTTTACTTTCAGGAGAAGTACCTTTGACCCACATTCACGACTTCGGTTTTTCTTTCTAAAGTTTACGGCCGTTTTCCGGGTGTCTGCAGCCACGTGATTACGGTTTCGTTTGTTCATTGGATAAACTATACGCAGTGCTATGTATTTAACCAATCGCCGTAAAGAAGAGGAAGGACATGACTATATTAATGTTTTCAAGTAGAAGGTCAGACACGGGCTAAACTTAACAAAATTGCAGTGGAATACTGCAAACTCTCGGTTTGTCCAGGGTGTACAGAAGATGAACCGATGAATGAGTACTGACATAATGTCATCTGACAGAGTAAACAGAA
This sequence comes from Thamnaconus septentrionalis, assembly GCA_009823395.1. Taxonomy (NCBI): domain Eukaryota; kingdom Metazoa; phylum Chordata; class Actinopteri; order Tetraodontiformes; family Monacanthidae; genus Thamnaconus; species Thamnaconus septentrionalis. The sequence goes on along the minus strand of CM020501.1, from coordinate 4,734,032 downwards.
ACTTAGATTTTATGGCTGCAAGAGCAGAAATAGAAGATGGAAACACACATAATCGAACAGAAAAGTGAACAACAAAAAATATATAATCAGAACATGGAATCAGTGTAAAGAACATAATAACCAACACATAATCGCAACACATAATCTGAGCTGTAAATCCAGCAAAAATCCTTGAGATGCGGTTTAATCATCAATCTCAAAATTCCAGAAATATCTAATGCTGGAGATGTGATCCTAAATGACAAAGTGAACCAGTTGTTTACTAAAACTTTTCAAACTGGTAGTTGACAGTTGAATTCACTAGGCTAGCACACACGTCTTGATATTGCAGCTTTAAAAGTAAAAACTTTTTCATGATGATGTTGATGATGAATGGTTGGCTGAAACTATTGTGGTAATAGAATTATATAACCTGCATCAATCCCTGTCTTGCGAGGTCAGTATTATGTTCCAGTGGTATTACAGCATGTTTAACAGCTCCTATAATGGTCATATCAGGCTGTGTTCCACTGTTATCAAAGTGTATTATGAAGAGAAACAGTTGACAGTAGTCATAGCAACCTCATGCTAACGGCACAGTGCTACCCCTCCCCAAAAATGGGGAAAACAAAGGCAGAAAACAGGAGCTTTCTGTACAGGTGGGAGGCAGAATATCTGTTTACATATGTAAAAGACAGACCTGTTTGTCTTCTATGTGGCGCCACGACCGGTTCAAGGACCTGGACATGACTCAAAGGTGCCAGAAAGTAGAGGAGATGAAAAGAAGTTTTGTTTCACAACAGACTATAAGTCATGTTTTCTTTATGCACTTTTTCTTGCTACTTTAAGGCATGGACTTGAAAATTTGCATGGTCATTGAGTAATTATTAAAATTCTAATTATTATTAGTCAATTATTGTTATTTTTTATTTTGAAATTTATTATCAGCCCATCGAAAAAGGTTACTGTTGAAATTTAAATCAGAAGGCTTCAAATAAAAAAAGAGGCATACAAGTTTTATTTACATTTTATTTATTTTGATGAGTTTTTTTTATTTGAAATTTGATTTTGCATGTGTGCAATATGAAGTTATTGATTGTCGAGTATCAAGCTTTGCTTGTTCCCTATTCAGGTTGAAGCAAAACTTGTTTGGGTCCATATGAAAATGTTCACCATCATATCTGGTGGAAAAAAATGTTCAATAAATAATAATGTTGACCTGCGTCTTTGTCCAAGTTTTACATTTTGGCCCAATGTGTTTTTGAGTTTGACACACCTGCCTTATTGAAATTGCACACATACACACATGCACACACACAAAGATATGAAGGTCTTTGTTAAAATGAGATTAAGAGAAGCTTATAAGGGATCAGAAAGATGGAAACAAAAGCTGCAACGCCTGGAGGCATAGTCCTGGTCGAGATGAGTGGAAAAAGTTTTGATACTGAGTTTTGAAGTGCTGGGTAGAGATTTAAGAGGAGGAATATCAATGGGTGGGCTGGAATAATTTGCTGACAGGATAGACAGAGAGAGTATAAAAGGTCAGTGGAGGGGAGGGGGACTCAGGTCAAGAAGAATCAGGCAGAATATCTCACAGCTTTGCAGGTAGGACCTTTGTTTTTAAAAGCTGCTTTTATGAATACGAAAATAGCTCAGATTTATTACTGACATGAAACAGTCTGAGTCAAATTTATCCATCTAACTCTGAAAGTTATTTCAATCAGGCCTTAAAGGGGAGCTAAAGTAATTTAGTGTTTTCATCAGTCACAAATAGAGTGGGTTACACTGTGTAACTAAACAAAATAGAGCTTCACCATGGTGCCAGCACTAACACTACACTTGTTTTCTAACTGTTCTTAATGAAATTAGTTTTCTGGTGTGCTGCTTCTGTCTCCTGAGATTATGGCTGACTGCGACATGGTTCTGAAGTTCTGGGGTCCAGTCGAGGCAGATTACACCATGCATGGAGGCCTGGTGCTAACTCGGTCAGTGGTTTTAATAAAACTCTTTCTTGAGGATTTGAAGGCTTGTAAGCTATTGCTGCCTTATGTTTATTTCATATTTCCCATGACAGGGTTTAAAAAGTTTTTATTTTGAAAAGCGAAAATAAGTCATCACAAGTTGACTTTGAATGACCTCCGTGACTTGAGTAGTTAGTCTTGACTTTTCCTCTCAGTTTATTCACAGAGCACCCAGACACACAGAAGCTGTTTCCCGCCTTTGCTGGCATTGCCCAGGCTGACCTGGCTGGTAATGCTGCTATTTCTGCCCACGGTGCCACTGTACTCAAGAAGCTGGGCGAGCTGCTGAAGGCTAAAGGCAACCATGCCACTATTCTCAAACCTATGGCCATCAGCCATGCCACTAAGCACAAGATTCCCATCAACAACTTTAAGGTGAAGCTGATGAATGGCAACAGGTTTCAATGCAGTTTATTTCTCTAACACTCTTTTTACTTTCGCCCAGAGCTTTTTCCACTGTAGTTTTAGTGGTTTGTATTTTTATTTGCTCTCTTCTTTAAAAGGGCTGCTGTTACGGATGTACTTCCCCCTGGAGATTAACAAAATATTCTGATTCTGATTCCATTTTCTCCCAATTTGACAGTGTTTGTTTTGCATGTGTGCGTTCGCAGATTATTTCTGAAGTCATTGTCAAGGTTATGGAGGAGAAAGCCGGACTTGATGCAGCTGGTCAGCAAGCCCTGAGAAATGTAATGGCTGTTGTCATCGCTGACCTGGATGCTGCCTACAAAGACCTGGGCTTCTCTGCATGAATACGAAGGCCAGAAGACAGAATGGAAACATAATAAAGTTCTTGAAGATCTGACCTTTGTTTTAACCTTCATGCATTATGCTATGTTATTTTGCTGTCTGTTGACTTTAACTGCTGAGGAAAAATAATGATAACTTCTATAGAATTACAGTGTAAACTAAGGGTTCATGTCCAATGTGTCAAAACTAATAAAGTTGTGTGTTCTAAAAAAACAATTACTGGTGCCTGTTGCTTTGAACAGTTAACCCACAATATCAAACCACACATATCAAAGCAATGCCTCATTCATTAGCATACCTCAATATATTGTCTTCCAAAGTATTTGCCATTTTAGAAACAAAACAAAAACCATCAACCATGCACTGAAGGATGAACCTGGTGCTCCTTGGTCTGCATATGTTCGTTAATCTCAGCATGAGGCTGGAGATTGCGCGAGCTACGTTTTAGGTTCAGTGTGGTGTGTCCTTCCTGAAAGGAAGTCCACATTTTCTTAGGAACATCAAAATTGTATCATAATAAGAACATATAAGAGGTGACTGGAGGCTGGGGGTGTGGCTATGTTCCCAGGGCTAAAAAGTCCCTGAATTAACATGGGAGATGATGAGTTGTTGTAGTTGTTGTTGTTTCTTAGGGCCCATGTTCCTGGGTCATGCTTTCTGGATTTTATTTTATGTCCAGGTACACTTACCCTTGTTATTCCTGTGTCTGGCACAAACTTTGGAAACAGATAGAGGTTACAACTTGGAGACAATGTGAGAGTGGAAATAGGAGGCTAACTCAAGTTGTGGTCTAATACCCCACTTCAGTTAAAGTGGCACTAGAAACAGTCAACTTTCATTTGCCGATGTGCTGTCTGAGCATTTGTGATAAATAAAGATGTTACTTGGAGGTGTGGAAATGTGGTCAGATTTTCTATAAGTCAAGTCAAAATTAGGATTTGATTCTGATAAGACTGAATTCCATGAGTTGACAAGGTCAGCTGTTCCTCTCGTGTCTGACTGCGGAGAAGAATCAACGTTATCACTGACATTCCGTCGCCTCGCTGACCCCTGTCGTCCTCCCAGTTTCTGACTTGATGCCATAACTCTGTTTGGTTACGACGGATAAAAGCTGAGATCGACTATTAATAGTGGTAGCGGCAGCATTGGCGCACGCTTGCAGACGTGACACCAGGCACAATGCATCTTGTCACACACTTCTGTCTCCAGTGCCAACCACTTACGCAGTGGTTGGCACTGGGAGTCCACTGACTCCCACTGATAGCTGACTAGCTGGGGCCAGACACCTCACCGACACCTGACTCTGACCAAGCGCTGGTAATCAGGATATTATTTTAGACATACACGCTGTTTGCTCAGGGATTCTCATTTTATTTTTTAAGTTTAGCATTGACTGTGTGTTTAGGCCAGTATGGCATTAGCCAATATGTTGTTTTTATATGAACTCACCAATGAATAGACAAAGCATTTATAAGTCACGTGGTATAACATGATGACACAATAGCATTTTATATTCAGAAGTTCATCAGCCAGATTTGCTAAATCTTTGGAGTCCATACTTGCAACAGATATTCTTGACAAGAAACAAAAATTCATGTAAAGTAAATGTACAGTAAATTCATATCAAGAACGTAAGCAATATTTTATGACGTATAAAAATCAATCTATCTATCCATCTATCTATAGATATATACTCAAATAAAGCACTCTCTTCCCACCAGCCAGCAGAGACTGATGTGTATTAAAGAATAAACTCCAAACACCCATAGGTGTTTTCAATCTCGCAGATCTGATTAGGTTCAAGGTGACTGGACTGACCTGGCAGGAAATTACCTGATAAGGTATTCAAGGTATGATGTGGTCTATCTCAAATGTGTCTAGTCCTTGACTAAAAACAAATTGCACCAAATTTACAGATATTACTATGCTGGCAAAACATTTTCCGTTGAGATGATCATGAGCTGCAAAAACATCATAAAACCGAGGCAGGTCGCTGAGAACAATTATGTGTTTTTTTAATAAGTAGGTGTTTTATTTAAATAGATCAGGATCATGTGGTTGATGATCCTGAACCTTTCGCATTTACAACAAATATATCAGCAAGAATTCCTTCCTCAATTGGAAAACAATTTTGCCCATTGAAGTGCATTTATTATAAGTTCAGTTGCAAAATTTCATTAAATGCATGCAACAACAGGTATTGGAGAAGGTCAGCACTACTTTGATGTTACTGGCATCGTGACGAGTACCTCGTTGCAAAAAAAAGAACTGCTCGGATGCTCAGTTGTGCTGCGTCATTACTCCAGGGAACGGGCAGCAAATCCAGAGCTTTAAGGTTACACTCTAATCGCATTGGACCTCTTCAGAAAAGAGGCAAACTTAATCGAAGCTGGGCTGGTCGATGTCTGGGGGAAGCGTGCAGCGGGTCAGGTTGGACAGGTAGAGGGCGCTGGAGAAGGGAACCAGGCCGGCCGCCACCTTCAGGATGGTCAGCAGCCGCTCGCTGGCATTTCTAACGCCATCTGGTGTCTGCAGGGGAAGAACACGACACAGGACCAGTGTAAGAACAAGGTGTTTGAGCGTAACATCCATTCATCTCAAATATGGCCAGAAGGATTTTGATGCTCTCATGAGGTGGTTTTTCAGACGTATCGATATAGATGGATATCGCTAAAGTGTCATGGAAACATCTTTTTTTCGTATTGACACATCAGCGGACGTGATGGTCACGTGACCAGTTCACTTCAAGTGTGAGACTACTATGGAATTGTGAAGCTAGGGGTCACATTTTCATAAAATTTGTGTTACTTTTTGTTTTGTTTTTGGACTCTTTGAGTCTGTGCAGTGTGACCCCTTCAGCCATGGCTCCATTGTTTACTCCCAGGAGCAGCTGTTGGCCCTTCGACCCTCTTTTGTTGCAAATTTCCTCACTGTGGGATAAATAAAGGTCTTTTCCTTCAGACAGGGATCGAACCATAATGTAATTATCAAATATATTTCTATACAGTTTGAAGTTCTTCTTTAACCTGACACATATCCAAATGTGAGAAATGTAGACGGTGACTGGAGGAATTATGCATCTGTGAGAAGCCAATGAGATGATCTTACCATCACGGCTGTCGACCGGCTTCCTACAGTATGTGTGAAGGGGACGACACTTGACACGTATCACCCTCCTACAGTAAGTCGTGACACCCTGCAGCATTCAAGCAACCTCAGCCAAGCTGCCACTGAGTGCCATTCTCTGCTCTTGTTGTAATCAGGGAAACCTTGCCGCATCTCCAACATCTAATGTTTACATCTTCAAGCAGCTTCCTGTTTGTGCCCTGGCTGCAGACTGTTTCTCTCTCATCAAAGGTCACATTCCGAGCCTCACTCTGAGCACCTGAAAATGTTTTACCCTTTCTAAGATAGCCTAAGAGAATTCAGAGCTCAGCACTCCTGTTTTGATGCTTTGCAAATTCATGCTTGGTTTTATTTAAGAAAATATAAAACCACATCAAACAAATAAACATGACGATAAACATTTACCTTGATATATGGGCTATAAACAGAAGACAAAATATGATACCAAGTTATTTTCAAAGACATACGTGTGGAAATAGCTGTAGCTTTGGGTCTTTCTCGCTACTTTTAATTCAAGAGTGTGTAATGTCTTCTGACAGTCTAGTTGGGACTAAACACGCTTCATACTGTGTAAAGCTGAAGTGATTAATCCTTATGTGGGCAGAAAAAAAATGCTGGTTTCAGCTCCTCTTGGAGGAAAATGAGATCATTTCGCCTCTTAATCATACAGACGAGTAAACAGAGTTTGGACTGAGGCTGTGGCAAATCAAGCCCCAATTATGGACACATTGTGGGGAAATCATAATTAGTATAATTAAATATGAATTGAGTGTTAAAAAAGGGTAAATATGTTTACTAACTGTTTTGGTAACACTTTTATGAAGGCCTATTGTGTAATGTATTATGAGTGCCTTTATAAGGCATTATATAGACACTTTACTCATATACACTCATATGTATCTATGTATATGTATGCATATATATGTATATATTTTATAAATGGTAATTACAATATGGTATACCAGCCAGGACTTCAGTGTCCAGGTATGAAACATTATGAATGATGAATATATCCACCACATATAATTTATTAACATTGTCATAAGTTGTCATGAGTGATTATGAACACTTATGACATGTTTTTATAATGCCTGATAAAGGCACTCATACTGCCGTATACAACAGACCTTCGTAGAAAGTGTTTCCACTGTTTTTATTGCTTTACGTTGCAGCCAAAAACTAAATGTGTGCAAACCTGGTCTTCAGCAAAAAGCAAAGGGCATTGCAGCGACGCCGCCAACTTCCTGACGGCATCAACTCGCTCTGTGGGGACGGAGGCGTTACGGGCTGCAAGAGACAGACGCACAAGGGAGCAGCCAGTCAGGGAGTGACGCACAGAGTGAGGTTTAGCCTGACCTCGGTCATTTTCTAACAGCAAAGGGAGGGGTGAGATTCATATAGAGTGAAAAATTAGCCATCTCAGATCATTTCAGCTCCACCTCATCTCTTTTAGTTTTCACTTGATTTGTGGAATTGAGGACAATAACCAAAGAGACTGGAGAGCCTCGGCCGTACCGTTGGTGACCATGAAGCAGACCTTTCCGAGGAAATATGAGGGGTGCAAATGCTTCAGCGACTCTCTTGCTGAATGCAGACTGTGGCAAAACAAGAGGACAGTTGACGTTACAATTTATGATCATTTAAACTAATGTAACATTTCAGTCTAAACAAATTTAGGGTTCCTTTGCCTCGTTGTTGTTTGCACTGTAAAGTGACGATAATACACATCACAACCACAGCTAGACAATCTTTCACCGCTGTGAATCAATTATAAGAGGCTTGAGTTCACAACCAAAAAATAATAAAGCTGAAAGAAAAAGAAAAAGAAATACTGAAATAGTCCTCTCATTCTGAGACTGTCAGCTCCATAAATCAAGACACATAGAAGAAAAAAACATCCGTAAAATATTTCTCTCCAAATGATATTGAATAGCTAATTCACCTGTGAGTCAACAGGAGGGGACCAAAGATTGATCACGGCAAAACAAAACTTTATGAAGTACCTCAGCTCTGTGGACAGGTGGATGATGAACACCACCAGGTCTATCCGTGGACGACTCTCCTCGTTTTCAACAGGCAGAGGGAGGCTCTTTGCCATTCTCCTGGGGGGACGGGGGTGGAGGGGGTGGGTTTTAGTGTTTAAAAGATACAAATTCTGTTCAAAGTAACTCACTTTTATTATCATCATTATCATTATTATTATTATTACTATAGTTGTTACTTGAAGTGGAGCTATTTGAACAGCGCCGTTGTGTAGTTCAATATACAAGTGAATAATAATTTTAGAGGGAGATTATTATTCATTTTCTCTCTGTTCAGTACTTTTCAGTACAGAGAAAAATAAGCGTCAACAAATATTTAACAATCAATGTATTGTTGAAATTGTTGCAAAAAAAACACTTTTTTACTCAAGTACATTTCAGAACCTATACTTTCTTACTTTGACTTGAGCAACGGATTTAAATCAGTATTTTACTCTTACCAGAGTACTGTTTGACACAAGCATACGTACTTTCACATAAGTACAGAAGGTGAGTACGTTGGACACCCCTGATGTCGCATGTTATCATTCAGTCTAACTTTGTTTAAAGACTCGGGTAAAATCTGTGGTGTTCGTTCGCAGGTTGTGCTCACACGTTGACGGTGAACGCCTTCTCCTTCACCATAACATCCGCCAGGCTCTGCTGGAACTGCTCCTCGCTCTCCACCAGCTGCGGGGACAACAACAGTATTCGTCAGCAACACGAGTCTCGGGAGAATCCGCTGAGGAGGGAAGCAGCTGTTCTGACAGGAAATCTGAACAAACAGGAGTGATTTTTCCAATATACTGCTCGCTCGATTGGCAGCCACTGTCGGATGGAGAGTTGCCAACCGTCCCTTAAAATGCAGATTTGTCCCGTATTTGACAATGAAATGGTGCGTCCCGCTTTGAATCTATTCGGGACGGGGTTTGTCCTGTATTCCTGAGTTATCTTGAACGTAAATTTATTTTTTCGACGCAAACTCACGCTTGTTTCCATAGAGTTTGCGTTCAAAACCGTGATCTACGTAGCTTCAGGCAATACCATTGCGCAACCCATTCACAACAACCGCGTACTAGCTGCGTAGCTTGCGTTTTATTGATGGTTGTATAAAAATGTGTTCAATTAAAAGATTTACTGCTTAATATGTACTTTATTGCAGTTGCTGGTCCACTGTAGCAGTTTTTGAGAGCAGGGACAGTCTAGTGAAAAGCCGCACTGTCCTAAACCAGTCAAATAGTTCCGGGTGATAATGAACGACACACTCACCAAGATATTCGCTGCGTTCAGTTCAGGCAGTTTACTCAGTGGCTTCAGTAGCGACATTATGACTTCCTTTCCCCCCACTAAAAGCTCACTCTTCTTCTCTGTGCATTTACTGTGTCTGCTTTGCTGTTGAAAATGTTGTCTGTACAATCAAGTTTCGTCTTCGGCCCTTATAATTCATCCATGCTGCGGTCGGTCGCCCAGTGTTTACCAAAGTGGCGCTTATTTTTCTGAACTTGCGTCTGACGTCATGACGCTCTTACGTCACGAGGCGAGACTTTTGGCAAACGTTTCTTATGCTGTTTTCTTGCGCCCCCTCTAGGCTGGTTCAGCCGTTCAATCGTGCGGTTCTGCCGTACAACTCCCGCACTATACTGTGAATAAATGATTTAAATATATTTTCAGACACCACCACTGGAAATGCGATGTTCTAACCTACCAACATTTTAACACTTTTTTTTTTTTTTTTTTTTTTTTTAAGATTGATGGATGTTTAAGATCAATCTCTTTTTATAATAAAAACAAATATCACAGACACCAGACTACTCCTACTCATCTTCTTCTTCAATCTTAAAATTGTCTTTTTTGCATGTTTTGGCAGTATCACTGGCATTAGTTACTCAGTCTTAACTATGATTTAAATGCTCCAGAAACTACGTTTTGCTCAACACGGTCCCCTATATGAAGGTGATGTAATGTACAAGTGTGATTCCCTGTAGATTCTCAAGCCATAGTGTCATATTGAAGGTAATATTTAGGGCGGACTAAATTTGACGTCACTGGTGGCCTCGGCGCAAAATGCATGGCCCCACCACTGTGTCATTTGTTTCATTCAAACTCCATTTCATTAGATAATGCCTCGTGATAACTATCTCATAGGATCATAATGAGAGTTTTTGGAAGGATTTGGTCCGCTTTGCTTGAAACTCTTATTTCACTTTAACACATAGATTGATTTGTGTGTTTTTGTAACTACTGTACACTTTATTTTTTGTATTGTTTTTCTAGTGCTGCAACATTGTAGTTTCCCAAATAAGTACATCTATCTAACTAGTAGTCACAAAAGAATTACAGTATTAATACGGTAGTCAGAACAGGCATGGGCAAACTATGGCTGGGGGCCATATGCAGTCCTTGAAGCTTTCTCATCGGACTTGTGGAAATTGAAGGAATTATATTAATAGTAAGTGAGTCAGGAAATAGCTGTATTTCATCAGTGTTTTAACAGTCATTTCAATAAAGAGCTAAAAATAAAGGGGCTTCAAGGACACATTTTATTGTAAAGCTTTTGTTCATTTTTAAAAGACATTAAAGCACATTTTCTACATATTCTGATATATCTTTTCCTCATATAAGGTGGCTCATCAAAACACTCCATCTGCTCCTGATCAGGCTCCCTCTTTTAAATTTTAGAAGCCATTGTGGCCAACCAGTTAAAAAAGTTTGTCCACCCCCGAGTCAGAAACATGCATGAAAACACCTTTACTCGAATGGAAGCAGGAGCTTTTATTAAACCGACGGTGACACAGCAGAGTGGATTCAGCTGAGAACATTCAGGTTGCTAATAGGACACAGGGCCTGGCTTTCAAATGTCAGTAAGTGTATATCGTCCATATGACTGCAACTGGAGGGGAAATATATGCATAATTTCTTACACAGTGGCGATGGGAGTTTATGAGCTTGTCACTGCAGTAACTCTGGGTTGTTTACAACTTTCACCTGATGAAGTTTGGCTTGAAGGCAGTGAGTTGAAAACTGCGTCAAGAGGAGCCCTCAGGCACTCACTGCACATTTCCAACATGACAGATAAGCCACGATAATGACTTAAACCTGGGTGAATGGGTCCAGCAACTGAAACTAATGAAAAAGCAAACTTTTAACTTCCAAAAATTAAGATCAAGCTAACGATGGAAAAAAAAAAGCACTTCAAGAGAGTAAAATAAAGAAAGAACTTAACGTAAAGCTTAAAGTAAGGCCGCTGTTTCTTGACTCGCTCTCCCTCATAATTGTCAAAGTAATTGAAGATCAATGAAATAACATTTGTATGACTGACTAAGTGGCATTTGAAAAAATTATAAAAAATACTGAACTCAGGTCACAATGACCTCAGATGTCGAGTCCTGGAAAAGTTATTTTGTGTGATTTGTTGTCCGACACCCTTAAAACAGATCCCATCACCCCACAACGTACACGTCAGTACCACCTCGAGCGCTGCTGCAGATACAAAGCCAAAACCCACACACTTGCGCTCAGCAAGCGTGCTCCTCTCTATTTTATTATTTTTTTGCTAAACAATATATTTAAATCAAAGAATCGATGCAGAGATGTCTATCATCCCCTCCCCCACCCCCGCACCCCCCGCTCCCCCGGCTCATATCTCCCCAGACTCTCGCTCCTCTGAGCTGGAGCGCGAGCGTCGGTCCCGCTCAAACGACAGCGATCTCTCTCGCTCCTTGTCCTTGGCTCTGTCGGTGGGGGGAGACACCTCCCTGTCCACCCAGTCTCTGTCCTCTGCCTTCTCCTCGCGCCATCCCTCCTCGGGCGGCAAGCACTCTCTCTCACGTGGGTGAGATGTTCTTTCTCCGGAGGACCTGTGGGAAAACACAAATCAGCAGACTTTGTTAAACAAACAAACAAAAAAAGGGTAAATCAAAGTCTATTTGACAACATGATGAGACATCGTTTTCACCAAAGTCTACAGCTAAATATTTTGCAAAGATTTTCTACCAAAGTCTTGGGGCCAAGAGCTGTAACCTGAATAAAAACATGAATTTTGTACAAAAAGCAACGTGACATTATGGCTGTGATAATGGAGTGGTGGGTGGGAATATTAAAGGAAGTATATCCCATTAAACATTCTTAAGACATTTTGGCAAATTCAACTCTTGCAATAATACCTATAGTCATGAATGACACACTCCCTGGACTTATCAGCGCCTGCTGTTTTGTGAGATCATGTGGGCAACTGCTCAGTGAAGACACTGGAGGTGAAGGTCTCCCTCCAGCTAAACTCACCAAATACACAATCCAACAAACTACAAACTTGGTTATGACCTGCTCGATCACCACATTATGATTTCATCCACCTCCAAATAGTTACACTGCTTTGGTTTGATATATTGTTTTTGTTTTTATCATATTTTATTATGAATGGAAGTTTTTTTGCTAAAAATGTTTTTTCAATTTTGAAAAAGATAATTTGTAATCAAGAACAATTTTAACAATCAGAAATATTTGGGTGAAAAAAACATAAGGGTTGATTCAGTTGTTGCAATAGGAGCTTTCTCATATTATTTTAATAAAAGGATTGACAAACTTGTTAGTTATGAACATAACAAATTAATAAGAAGCCAAAATAGAAAGACGCATGAAGGCAATTTTTAATTGTGCTTTTTATCTTTAACCTAATAGAAGTCAGCTAAATGCTAGTGTTAAAAAAATAATCTTTATCCACTTTATTTGAAACCTGGTTCAAATCATCGGAATTCAAATGAAGCCATACCTCTTCCTTTTGTGCCTGTGTGAGTGGGAGCGTGAGCGATGCCGGTCCTTGTGACGGTGTTTTCTCTCTCTTTCTCTGTCTCTCTCACGGTCTCGGTCCCGATCCCGCTCTCGCTCCCGCTCTCCACCTTCTCTGGAGCGAGAAGAGTGGTGGTGTCTGGAACGATGAGAGTGGGAGCTGGCTCCATCCCTATACAGAGTCACGGGGAGAAAACAAAATTTTTACAATCGCTTTTTCATTGCAATAGACTTGAACGCTAAATCTTCTCCTTCACCGACACGGCCACTAGATGGCAACGGTGCACACGTACCTGTATCGCTCCCCGCTCCTAGATCTCGACCTAGGACAGAGGTTGATGTCAGTTGCAGTTTTCTGGTGATGCTGAGCTTTTGATTTGTACTCCACCACAGTAAAGCACAGACGGTTCCTCACCTCCTTCGCTCCCGCTCTCTCTCTCCTCGTTCGCGCTCCCACTCTCGCTCTCGTTCGCGCTCCATCTCCCAGAGTCGCTCTTGCTCATCTTTCTCACGTTCTTCTCGTCTTCTCACGCGTATCCGTTCTTGTTTCTCGACAACTGCTTTCTGGACAAGACACAAGTGAAACAGAAGTTAGAGACTGGGGGGTTTTTATGAAGGTAATAATAGAAATGGGATTGGCCATATTCAATTTTCACATTTGGGTTTGATTTTGATGAAGTATTCATTAGATATGGAACAGATACCAACTGACTATCACTGATCCATTTTCTTTTTCTTACACAGTGTGCAAGAGTGACAGTGCAGCTTGTGGTAGTGGGCTTGGTTGCCTAGATTCCAACAATATCACTCACAAAACCATCTAGAAACCTGGTTATAACCCATGACAAGTCGACAAAGCACATACAGACCGGAAGGCAAATTCACAAGCTGCCCCTAGCAGCACTTCCAAGATCCTCTGGTGAAAGCACAGCGCTGTTCCTGAATCCAAGGTCTTTTTCAGCACCCTACAACAAACCTTTTCAGGGAGGTTGAATAGATTTTAGATTTTATTTTAGACTCCTAAAATGGAAGCGCACCATCCAGCGCCACTGCATAGGTGTCACCCAAGGTCATCCCCAACATGTCCAAAAACCTCAGGCAAGTCTCAGAACTTGCCACTTGGGAGCTTTCTGACCGACTCAGTGAGCTCTACCAGAAATATGATTGCTTTTCGCCCATGTCTTCAGACTCTGCTTTTTGCCTAGAGGATGTGTTAATGGAGTTCAGAAGCTGCACAGTGCTTCTCCTTGACTGAACCCCAGAACAGGGCAGAGTCCAGCACATCTCCAGGACAAAATGTTGAAGTGAGCTAAACTATATCTGGTTGGTCCGGCCCAACCTCCTGCATCAACTCTCGCTGTTTCCTTACAAAAAATGTTCTGGTCAATGTCCCTAGAAGCCTAGAAAAAATGTCTGCCCACAAACTGTGCAGCTGGTAGTACAAACCAAGTGGATCTGCAGTATTTAAAATACTCGAACTGTGCAAACCTGCACAGCAGAGCACAGCAAGTTCAACAAGACACAAGTCATTCCAAATGCAAAACGCCAACCCCAAAGCACAAGTGCCTGGTGAAAATTGAAAGTATACATCATTTGGCAATTTTTCAAAGTGTCTCCAGAAGACGTTCAAGTTGCAGTTTGCAGTATGAGGTTGCAGGGGTCCAACTTAACTGGCTTCCACCACTGCAGTCTTTACACTTTTGTTAAAAACTGCATCGCTACCAAATTGTTACTACAATTAAAGTGTGTTTTTTACTTTTACAGCTGTGTCTTTTTTAGTATCTACAAAATTTGATACGTTGTAGAATTTTTATTTTTGCAAATATTATCGTTATGAAAACATTTTCATGACTGGTGAATCTCTTGTTTACAGTCACTTAAGTCCAATTCCTACCCCATTCTGTTGCTCAGTTGTATGACAACAGGTTGTCTTGACGTTATCCACATCTTGATGCATTCATTCGCTTATATGGGATTGACGGGTGGATACTGCATGCATGCATGTACGTATGTATGCGTTGGAATAAGAAAGGGGTTCCAATCTTCCTCCAAAGCTTACCCTTAGCTTGTCCAGCTTCTCGCGAATTTCAATAAAGCCGAGGTGCAGTTTTCCCCCAAAGTGGTCGGCCAGACGGCGATCGTTGTCATGAAGGCCCAAGTATGCAGAACACACCTCGCACACCCGGAGTTTCTGTTGCTGAAAGCTGGATGCTGGCATTGAGTTCCTGTACACATCCTATGTTGACGACAAGAAAAGAGACTGTGAAGCTCAAGCAAAAGAAAGAGGACATAAACAAGCAATGTAACACCGACGATCCTCGTGTGTCAGATCTTGATTAGCCAAACATAGGGTTTAAACACAAATCAACATATTCTAATTTTTCAGCTGGAGAACAGAATCAAGGAAAGTACCATTTTATATAAATACTTTTTTAGGATTGAGTGGAAAAGGATAATGCAAATGAGCTAATTAAACAAAGCAGTTCGAACTTCTGACCTCAGCTTCTTTCTTCAAGGCCCGAGTCTTCTCCACATTTTCCAGTAACTGCTGGGCTTCATCAACGTTGCCCTCACTGCCGAGCTGTTCAGCCCGGGCCAGCATCTTTCCAATATCTTCATTCAACTCATGAACACGTTCGGCCTGGTCACAACACAAGGAAGAAACAAACCATCACCCTTTAGCCAAAAGCATGATTTATGAATAAACAGAAGGAATTTCCTTTTTCCAAGGAAATGAATAACCTGAAAATAATTTTGTTATTTTTTCTTTTGTTTTTACCTTTGCAGCAACTTCTGCACTGATCTCATCTTGTGTCTCAGCAAGTCTTTTCTTGGCCAGCTCAGTCCTGCGGTCGCAGTCGGCAATGAACGACTGAAGGTGTTCAGCAGCCTGTGAGTAACCAGGAAAAACACAACATATTGTTCAGTTCAGCTTTCACTCTGCAACAAACACGCCAAACTTTCTCAACATAGTCATGCAATTCAAAGGGTTGCTCATCTGTTGTACTCATTGAACACATAGAATCCCTTCCTTTTCAGAGCTGGAAACATAAGAAACAGAAATAAAGCAAAACAAGTTTTTTTGTCTTACGTTTCACCCTATTTTTAAACAGGGTGAGTTTAACACCCAAGTCATCATAACAGGATGCCTGGGCTTTTTCTACTCCAAACTCCTGGTGTGTAGTAGAAAGTTAATAACCTTATTGCATTGCAAGTGTACATACACATTCACTACTTTATCCGACATTGATCAATTGTATGTTTGAAAAGAAATTCCTTAATTTTCTTGCAATAAGATCTTAAACACATAATTGTTTTTGTGAGTGGAATTAAGCAGTTGTGTTACTTGCACATCTGACCAGATTTTAAGAAGCACCAGGACCTGGGCAGAAGCACACTATCCAAGGACACTGTGGTCTCTTGAAAGAGGAACAAGCAGCTCTGGGGTGAAAATGATGTCACGATTTACTGCGCTATATATATAGATTTTAAATTTAAAAGGTAAGGGTGATGCGTAGTTCACTATTTATTGACCAAGTATCAATAAATCCAAAAAAGATAAACCAATCTAATTTCTTGATATGTCTTTTTGTTGTTGTTGTCTAGTCTACCCTGAGTAAACCCACTCCTCCCCCCCCAAAAAAAAAAAAAAACAGAAAGAAAAAGGCTGTGCAAACAAACCAACTTTCTTAAAAAAAAAAACAACAACAACTATAAAAGGTATATGATGGGTGAGTGAAACTTACATCAAGTTCGAAGAAGTACTCCTGCTCCTTTGAGGCAATCTCATAATCTGCCCTGAGGGCCAAGTCATGGACTTTTATACACTCTCCAAGATCCATTCTCTGCAGAAACCAAAACATGATTTTAGTATATATTAAAAAAATAAAATTAAAAAAATGAGTGACTGACGGACAGCTCTCTAGAAGTCCCACACACCAAAACTCAATACTATGTCATCAGTCTATTTAGAAAGTAGTGTGAATCTCGTCAGTCAAGACTACTGGGGCACGAATCGAAACACAAAATTTACACAGCACAAGTAATGCATTCAACACTTCACACGTCACCTGAGTTTATAACGCAACATTGATTGGAAGCATAAAGTGAAAAAAATAATAATGAGCGCAAAAGTGCGGAAGTATAATAATAAGAATAATACAAAACTTAGAACTCACGGTTCCGGACAAGATGTCGTGAGGACACGAATCCAAAAGATGACTTTTACAGACTCGCTCGTCTGTGAATTTAATCCTCTGTCTCATGGAGTCGCCTTGAACATGACAAACAAAACAAGTGTTAGAAATTGCGACCACGTTACCTTTTTTGCATGAGTCACTTTCAGCAATAAACTTTAAAGGGTAAATATTTAAAGTTCCATCGTTTTAATGAATGAGTCATAAGCCGGTAACCTCACATAGTTTGATATCACGGCACTGTGACAGAGGCCACGACGGAAGCGCCATTAAACTCTTGTTTGACCAAACGTTAAAATAACTCGCTGCTGTGTGCACAAAAATGTACACTACGCGAAAGAAACACAACAGGTAGCTCGTTCTGCTAGCATGTTAGCAACACGCTAACACAGCAGAGCATGCCCCGCTGTCACTTTTCACTGGCTCACTCGTTAGCATCAGAGCTAAGTGTTAGCCACGTTAGCTGCCGAGCGTCGTGGCGATTCTATCAGCGGACAAACACGGCAGAACAACACAGGCGTCTCACTCACCGTCTCTCCCGGTGCCCATGAGCTGGTCTAGCATCGCTCGCATTTGCGCCTGGGCCGACATGTTTTTGCGGGTGTTGAGTGAACGTTGTGTGAGTCACTCCTCCTGGTTGAGCTACTTCGCACACATGCAGCCTCCTCCACTGCAAGGCCTCCCTCGCTGGGCTCCTCCACCGCAACCAAAAACTTCACCCTCCAGGGCCAGCAAAAGAAGCTCGAGTTCCGCGGCTGTCTTGGTTCTGCTTCCAATGTTGAATAGCCGACTGCGCTGTAATCACACTTTGTTTTGCAATGAGAAATTTGCCACGACGGGCGGGTGACTTCGGGGCCAGTTGAGGAAGTGCAGCGTCTTGTTTGAAAACTGCCCTCGTCCCTGGGCCGTATCGCGTGGTTTAGATAAACGGGCGGCCGCTTAATGCAGAATGGGCCGTTTAATTGCGTGAACAATTCAAATGGAAATAAGTAACCGATTCACTCGTTACACAACAAGCAGGTTCGCAAACTCCAAGTTGCTAAGTTTATTTAACGTCTGCTCTCTCTCTCTTCCGTTTCCCCCACTTCCCCTTTGCGCGTCAGCGTGTGGCGCGCTCCCGTGCTGCCGCCTCGAGGGAAGAGCTGCAATTCGCGCCGTCACCACTGGTGGCTCTGCAAGGAAGTGTGCATACAGTACATGCAGGAATAAATAAATGATATTTATTAAAATTAATTATAAGTTAAAAGAATCTCTATCCATCTATCCATCTATCTATCTATCTATCTAGCTGACTTGTCCAGGCTGAACTCTGCCTTTGCCCTTTCACAGGTAGTCTTTGATTCCTTCGTAATGTTTCTTTTTGCCAAAAACAGCGTACAGTACAACATCTCAAAGGGCAAAAGAAACTTCCGACGTGCCAAACAAGTACTGTACAATCAAACAGTACTCACAGTACCAACACCAACTGGGTACCATATAGTGGCCGAGGAGAAGAAAGCCTTCTTCTTTGCTTCGGCTAGTGTTCCCTCAACCTAACCTTGATAAAGCAGTGGATGGACCCTTTTTGATGTAATCTATGGATAACCTTAAACTGAATCATTTGTAGATGAACCAAGGTTATAACCTGGGTTCGTGCTGACCCCTCCATTCACACAAGCAGCGACTTCCACAGCAAGCAGGTTTTAAATTCTGTCTCAATCTTTAGAAAAACAGTACCCATCTGGTAACTGAGTGAATCACAATAATAATAATAATAATAATAATAGGAACTGCTCTTTTTATATTACAACATATACTGGTAGCTGGGCATTGGTAATTTCTGAACCAGTGGCTTTCACACATTGGATTGTATGTTTACTAAAATAGCGTCACTGTAGTCAACTTAACCTTATCTGAAATTAAATAAATATAATTTGCTACCTTGTGTCTTCAAAACATATCTTACTATTTATTTGCAACAAAAATTACACTCCTTCAATTTGCAATCTTCAGTAAAAACCGGTTGAGCATCGTTATACAATAATAAGCCTTAGATCCAGTGAGATGACGCATCAACTTGAGGTCCGGTTCCACCCCAAAGGACGTCTTCTTGGACCTGCCCCTCAAAAACACAGGAAAAGATGGCGACGAGTTTACTGCGGCTATCTCTACGACTCTCCCCGAAGAACATGGGGCTACTGAGTCGCAACAGCGGCTCGAAATCATCGAACATATCCAGGCTGACTCAAAGCAGGACCGCAGTGTCGACGTCGTCTGGGGCAATTATGCCAAAACCGGATAAAGTGAGTTTTTTTTGTGTGATTTCTCTACGTGTACTACCGAATGAAAAAAAACCCGACAAGAAAAACCCGGAGGCGTCACGGGCGAGGCTTGACAGCGTCTGTGGCCAATAGACTCGCAGGAAACCTGCTATTCTCATCAAACGAGCCAATAAATGCGTGTTTACTTAGCTATTGAACACTTTCAGGAAGTAGCTTATCAAGCCTTCTTCCCTGGGTTTAAGAAAATGTTCCCGTTCAAAATCCACATAATTAATTCACCGATAGATCCTGAAGATGTGGTCCTGATGATTCGTTTGGTTTTAGCCGTTTGGCAGATGATTCAATCCAGCGTTTAATTTTACACTGCACTGTTATCATCGCAAGAAAGGTCAAGGATACTGATTTCATACGGAGTCCGTTCCACCTTTTCTTATATCATATACAGTATGTTGTACACTGGTCTCATGCCACCCTTACATTAGGAACATTCACAAAATAACTCAAGAAGGAGATTTTTTTCCCCGAATTTGAGAAAATGTAAAGCATGCCTCGTTGTAATGCTGTGACCAGTGACATTAAACTAATTTGTAATCACCACACTGAACAGAGATACATCTTTCATTTAAAGATTAAATCTATTGAGGTTACATCTGCAGTTGTTGGTGGCATTCAGTTGACAACTATACGTGTAGTTTAGTTGTTTTTAAAATGCTATTTGGTTGATCATGTAACCTTACACAATTACCTATCAATATGTGAGTCTGTAAAAGAAATTACTCAATTTTCTTGTGTTCTGGTGTTCCTCTCCTTTACTTTCCTTCCATTTTCAATGTCAGTGATTGTTCTTATTGTGATTGTTGTCTTCCAGACCCCATTTGGCCTAATCCGCATGACAGTAGTGGTGGTCCCCTTCCTGTATGTTGGAACTCTCATCAGCAAGAACTTTGCTGCTCTTTTAGAAGAGCATGACATCTTTGTCCCTGAAGATGACGACGACGATGACTGAGCTATCTTCATAAAAATATTTGGTAAAATGTTCTTCAGCCTCATCTTACTTGTCATTTTAACAACCAATTCTTTAGACTTAACATTACATTTTATCCATGTATATGCAATATTTCTGCTACCGGTCAAAGCAAAGCAAAGAATACAAATGCAATGAAAATATGAAGGGCATACTGTGAAATGTTCTGGACTTACCCAAGTTTTCTGTTTGTGTTACCATTAACAGGAGTCTAGTCATTTGACTAATTTGATGCACAAAATGAGCACATTAATAAGTCAATATAAAAGCAAAATTAGTGATATGAAGACTGTCAATATTATTAAAAACAAGCTTTTTGCAGATGAAAACGGTTTTGCCAGCAGATAATTTTTGTATAAACTCTAATTGTACTTTCTCTGAAAATACATTTATGTTGGTAGTTTTATATCAAAACTTTATTGTGGTTCTTGTTTTGCATTGAAACTTTACACCCCTTCTGAAAGTTACTTGATCTTTGGTCGGTTCAAATGTTATATTAATCTTTCTTTGAACAACAGTTGTAATATCCAATATCAAAGAGGATTACAGCTTCATCCCCAGCTGAATAAGAGCTGCCTTAGAATGCTGCTCATACAGTAACTTGTGCTTTTTAAATAACAGACCACTCCTGGTGGTATTCCTCACACTGAAGTTTGATGCACAGCTCAGTAAGATGAGATGGTGTTGTATCTAAAGAAGTGTTAATGAAAGACATTGTTCCCAGCATCACTTTCCACAAACCATTTCTCTGATGCTGTCAGGTTAAGTGAGATCCATCTCAGTTAGCGAGAAACTCAGACTTTTAATCAACTTATCCTCTTTAACGTCTTAATAATGTCACAGTTTCTCTAATAGAATCTTTGGATTTACCTCTACAGGGTGCATACCAGCCATGGCAAGGAAGATGACGAAGATGGTGCACATTGAATTCCAAATACATTACCTCCTCCCATCTTCTCCCTCCTCTGCTGTTTATTTTGTTTTTTCAAAATTTGCCTTTTAAAATCTCATATCCTGTGGGGTTCAAAACTACTGGTTTGGCCTTCACTCTTGTTTGCATGTTTGTGTCTGTCACTCAATAAACAGAGTCGATGCACAATGATTAAACTGTTGTTGCGTTTTAATCTTCAGTTTATGAGCCGGAGTTTATAAGCGCTGTCACAAGTGTTATGCAGTGTCTTCTCAGTTGTAGCCAAGTTATCATGACACGTGTTTTTGTCACGTAATAGCATTTTCTTTCTTTTTTGGTTAATCCATCAAAACGCTGTTGTTGTTGTTGTTGTTGTTGTTGTTTCTTGATAAGAATGCGACCTCTGCTCTCTTTGAGTAGGTCTCCATGTCTCTCTCCTGCAAGACTGCTTCAGTCAGCCTGAGGTGCTCTTTAAGGGAGCTCCTCTCCAACTGGCCACGGCACTTCACGTCATTCAGTTCTGTGTAGGCCTCCTTATAACGCTCAAAAGCAGCTTCCCTCTCCTAGACAAAGGTTCAAAATATAGATAGGTTACACAGCACTTACTAATTAAAACAACATATCTACTCATATTTGTATTTTTTGTTACGTCCTAGGAGGTCACATCATTAAAATACAACATACCTTGGTGAGGGACTGGACTTCATTCTGGAGACAGCTGATTTCTTTCTTGAGTGACTGCACCTCATTTTCTCTTGCCTTCAGTAATGTCTGAAAGGCAAAATATTATGTCTTGAAATCGCTGTGGAAAATATTGGTATAACATACAGCATATTCCACTACATTTGCCAACTCTAAATAGCTACTATAAACTGTCCTACAAAATAAATAATTGTTATTTTATAACAAATTACCTTGACATTGATTTTACATTGATGTACAATTTACTTCTAATTAACCTTACTGTGAATAATTAAAGCCAAGCTAATTTAAATGTTAGCTACACAGTAAAACAACTACAAAAAAGTACAATAAAGAAATACTTTTATTATGTAAAACATTCATCAGGGACAAATACGCCACTCACTACAGCTGTGAATAAACATTGTGCTATAGAGTAGAATGTAAGTGGACCACACACACTCACTCACACACACACACACACACACACACACACACACACACACACACAATGTGCAGTCACGATGAGTCACATATATTACAATTGTGATTACTGTATGAAACATGAAGTATAATTCCACCATTCTTTTGTCATGTGAGAGCAGTGCCCATACAGGAAATCCCTACCAACCCAAAACCACTGAATTGGCGTTCTAATCCACACATATCTTCACACACTAGATGGCAGTGTTTGCCAGTCTAGGGTGAAACTAACTTGAAGCACACATGAGGCCACCAGAAATGATTAAATATAGGACAAGAGAGCAAAAGGGACCCATTAGTGGAGACGCGAGACAAAACAGTGAAAGTGCTTTAATCAATCTGTTTTGTAAAAGTGGGCTCAAAATCCCTCAGCATGCATCAGAAAGTGCTCAGTTGCTCCCCAGTGATGACGATAATTTCAGCAATTAACCTTCAAATTAAAATATCTCATGCTATAAAACAAACTGTGCTGGGATGGATCCCAAAGTGCCACCTACGTTAAAACAAATTCAGTGTTGATGTTTGTTCATGCTCACAAATAAACACCATTGAAGTCATACCTCTATCTCTGAAGCAGTGGATCCGAGAGTTACGTCTGACCTCTGGCCTGTGATGAAGAATCTCATGCGACTGACTTCCTCTGCCAGTTTAGTTTTCAGTTCCTGCAAGTATTTTTTTTGACAATGTTTTTGCGCTTTTGCATACTCAGTACTAAATGCTTATCCTTTTCATTGCACAAGTTTGTATAATGCATTTGCACCAACTCTGTAAATATGCAAATGAGTCCTATCAGCACAGTGACTCTTTGCACTCTCAATGGCATATTGGTGATATTGCGAAAATGCCGTCCTGGTGTAAGTGTTCGAGTTAAACTTATTATTCTCTCACTCGTTAAAGAACTTGCAGCCTTCATGGTAAACCTAATAATCAGTCACCAGCTGTTGCTGCTTCTGGTATGTGTAATATAGCAGTGGGTGAGGTGGTACACTATGGATCTCAAAATTTGTGTGTCACACATTAAGTATGCTGCTTTCAAAAAATACTAATGAAACTATGTAAATCTAGACACAGCTCCAGTGGAAATCATGTCTTTTAAATGTTGTATTCCATGGTGCGTCACTGAATAAAAGCCTTTGTAATGTGCACATGTCTAGACCTGATTCTCCCTCCTGAGCTGCTCCAACTCTTTCTCCTTGTGACTGAGCTCTGTCTCGCGGCCTTTGCCACTCTGCTCGGCGCGGCTCAGCTGAAGGCACTTCTGGGAGTAGTGCTCCGACAGCTCATCCAAGTGACTGTGCGAGGTGTTCGCCCCAGGCCTGACGAGTGGAAACAGGAGTTATGGAGTAAATCACAGTGCGGCATCATGGGAAGGTGGAGGGGAGGTCACAGTCGAGTGCAGAACTTCGTAAGCCTGCAGCGAGAGATCGCAGAGACACTGTGATGCACTTACATGAGGCTTCTGTGCGGCTCGTACGTGTGTGCAGCTCCACCGCCGAACCTCTTGGCCCTCTCCAGCTCCTCCCTGTGAGCTGCTCTCAGTGCCTCAATAGCTTCGATTGACAGTCAATTAGTTATTCAGAGTGGCCATGTCATGCCTTTATCTTAGGAGCAATGACAACAACTGAAGAGATCATTTCATGAAGAACAGTGATTTTTGAAGACTGATTCTTTGCTACAGCGTGACCTCTGCTTTACCTTTGGCAGCTGTCTGGATCTCCTCATGCAGCAGCCTGTCTTTCTGCTCCTCCAACTCCCTCAACTCCCTCGCATGTTTCTCTTGTAACTCTTGCAGCTCTTTCTGATGGGCCACCTCCATGGCTTCCAGTCTGGCCCTGCAGGGGGCCCTGGGACCACATGGGCTTTCTAATTGCATCCCGATGCATGCCCGTTCCATCTTGATGCTCTCCACCTGCTTGCGAAGAGAGAGGGCCTATAGAAGATTGGAGCGGTTATTGCATTTCATTTGTATTTTTTTATTCAAATGTAGGCTGCATATTGTGTCTTACCTCCCTTTGCAGCACTTCTGTTGTGTTTATTTTTGTGGCTTTGGCTTCATTCATAGATGGTGAAGGCAGCGCTGAACTTGATATATCGGTTCCTGATGCAGCGACAGGCAGTTTGGCCTCTTCGGGGCTTGAATGATACATCTGGGAGTCAACGACAGTCTGTGATGCATGGCTGCTACTTGACAGATAAGCCTCCACTCCAATGAGAGATTGTGCGCTCATGTCCCTGAAAGGCAGATTCTCAAACTGTGCCCACTTCTTGCTAACTTCTGCATCCATGGTGTCAAAAACAGGGACAGGCACGCTGCCCGCTTTCAGCTCCATGGAGTCCCACCTGGTGCCCATCTCATTCAGGTGGACCCCCTCCTCAAACCACTTGTTCCTCTCCTCCAACCTCTTTGCCTGCTCGCGGCCCCAGCCCTCCCCTACCTCTCTCTGACTGGGTGGAGACGAGTCTTCATTTGGGTCCCGGTCTGCAGTTTGTTGGTGCCGGTTGGCCTGCTGTGAGTTTGCGGCTGTGGCTCGTTCATAGCCAGAGCTCTCGCAGGTGAGCAGAGCAGGTGGTTGGCATGGGGACGGTCGAGGTGAGAGGGGGTTCTCTTTCTCGCTGCTGCTGTCTGATTGGCTGAGGTCAGCGTCAGGTGGGTAGTGTTACACATCAGAGGAAAGATGATAAGAGTGGGTTTAGTGCAGGCAGACCACCCAATCACATCACCTGCATTTTTTCATAGTGCTCAAGAATTTTCAGGCAGATTGAGGGTTTCATTGCATCCTTCTTATGAGTACCAGGAAGTATCAGTAGTGGGTATGTGTTCTTTTGAACTTTATACATTATTTAGTGTGTGATTATTATTAAACCTGATTAAAGAGGGCAAATGATGAAATGTGACTGAAAGCTTTAGACAAGGCACAGCAGGGCCATTGTTTTTTAAACTACAGTGACAATGAATTGAATTCATATTAATTCTGTTCTTGACAAGCATGTTTTGACAGTTTTGAAGTTTTAGGAAAAGGATAACAGCTAATTTAAATACAAGTATAACTTCAGGTGTTCTTTCGCACATTAATTTCTCCAGTATCATGCTTTTAATAAAAGAAGATCCATAATAGATAAGTAAAACATATATTGTTATAAATCAAGCTGCAGGTTCTAAAGCTAGTAGCTTTTAAATGAGTAAGACATCAAGAAAAAAACAATACAAGAAATTAGACAATGCCGCATATATTAATCACACATCATCATCGCTTTACATGGAACACTTTTGTATCTGACTTTAATGTCATCATCTTTGATTTTTTTCCTGCACTGTCTCCTAGCAGAGGAAGAGACTCACTGCGTGTTGTTCTGGATGGCCTGCTTCAGTAACTTAACCCAGTTCCGCTGTATTCTAGAGGTCGTAGCAGAGAGAGTGAACACTACTCCCTTTGTCTGAAGGAGATCAAAAGCCAGGGCCAACAACACACACACACACACACACACACACACAGAGAGAGAGAGAGAGAGAGAGAGAGAGAGAGAGAGAGAGAGAGAGAGAGAGAGAGAGAGAGAGGCAGAGTTAAACAGGAAACAAGTATGACGTTATCAATATGTTCATCAATACGTCACAGTCAGCAGGACAATAAGCGCATACATGTATTTGGAGTCCATAGTTCTTCTCCACATAACAGTCGGACACATCAACACAGGAAGCCATGTCGATCTCTCCTTCCAGGTCATCTGACTGCACCACATCAAAAATGACTTTATTTTCAAAATAAGATTTCACTCACACACTAACAATGGAAAATTAAATTGTTAAAGAAAAAAAATCAGGTTGAGTCATTACAGACAAACAAACATTCAATAACAATAATGCAGTATATTGCAGAAACAGTGGATACATACACCTACTTTCCTATTTACCTCAAAATCTGTTCCATATTTTATGTCAAGCCTTACCTCCTTGGCCTCAGAGTCTCTGTAGTACCTCAGCGAAGTATCACACAGAACAAACCAGTGTTTGGTCCACTGGACAGAAACACAGCAAGCAAGATCATTTGATTAATTTCTTGTCTCTGATAATATGAAAATGTACCTGAGTGTTTTTTAAAAACTCCATTTACCTTGCCAAGTTCATCTAGTTTGGACATCCACCCCTATGGGTTACACCACCTGCAATCAAATAATTAATAGTAAGCTCTTTTTATTTATTTGAACTTTTTCCTTTGGCATCGTTTGTCAAACTGCAGGAAATGGAAACCGCGAGGAGCAGACACACATCTTTGTAGTATAACTCGATTACTGCTGAGCGTGCAAAGTATTAAAAAAAGGGAAGTGACTACAAAATAGGCTTGAGACATCAAAAGCAGTCAGAATCCCCCCGCCACCCCCGTGCTCACTGTTAGATATGGCTAATGGAAAAACTAAAACAACTGGTAGGTTGTCAAAATATGGCAACGCACAACACAAAGTTACTTACCACGAGCCAACAATGTTTCGAGCATGGAGAGAAAGAGAAGAGTGAGTACACACAAAATGTGGAAATGAGTACACACAAGATGTGGATGTGATCCATTCACATTAGAAATGCAGTGAAATGTTTTCTGGCCTACTGCTACATTTGCACGCTTGCATGTGATTGACTGGATTCCCAGACAACTGCTGAAACTGCTGAATAAAGAGGCTTGAACCATAATAGCAGCTAAAAAATCAGCGTGAAAAATCACAAGGCAGTGCTGTTCTACAAAATAAAAGTGCTAACTCAGTTAAGTTTTTTTTTTTGGAGAATTTTACTCCCCCATCGGGCACTCACATGCTTTATGCAGCAAAAGAGTCACAGTCGTGTGCTCACCTGAGTCTGCA
The DNA here is from genome assembly GCA_009823395.1 of Thamnaconus septentrionalis. Lineage (NCBI taxonomy): Eukaryota > Metazoa > Chordata > Actinopteri > Tetraodontiformes > Monacanthidae > Thamnaconus > Thamnaconus septentrionalis. Next base: position 4,706,947 of record CM020501.1, on the reverse strand, counting down.
GGCGCTCTTTCATGTTTGATGATCTGTTTCTTCCACTTTGATCCCCCAAACTCTGTTAGAGAATTAATAATTACGTAAAAGCTCTGCGTTCAACATTGTTGTCACCGTCCACACTTTGCACTCACACCTGAGGATGAAGCGATGTTGCCGATTGTCTCGGGTCCTCTAGTCCATTGCCAGAGTCTTTACGTTTCTCTCTTCGTTCTCTGCCTCGCTCTCTGCCTCTCCCCCTCTCATCCGACACCAGTTTCGAACTGAAGGCGTCCACTTCGTCAGAATACCTTGGCGAGCAAGCATTAGGATTAAAGAAAAAGAAGCTTGAAAACTACGACAAAGCACACAAATGCTTTTGCAGAAAGCAGATAGAAAACAGACATGATTCTCCATCATCCGCTTTGAACTTTCTCACACTGATCAAATTCATTCCCATGTCTCCCATGCCTCTGTCTTACATGTGGTCAAATCAAAAAAACATCTTCACAGACTTAATTTGTTCCAATTTCACTGGGCTTTAGTGGAACAAGGAAACTCTCATAATTTTGCACAAGAGACACTCGTACTAGTGCAAAGCAGCAAATACAGTACTTGCATTGTTCCACCAACCTGTGAGTCCTGACCTCTTGACCTCTGCATGGACTGGGGCTTTGGTTCCTCCATCTCAGCCCAGGGAGTTCTTCCTCTGACTCCAGCAGGATCTTTGGGATATCAGCCAGAACTATGTAGTCGTCGATGGTCATTCCCACCTTAGGGTTGTTTAAAAAAGAAAGATTGCCGTAAAATCTGCAAAAAATGATGATTTGACACAGAGCATTGACACAAAAGTCTTCCACTGTGTCGTTGCTATGAGATATTTTAATAAATGCTAAGAATGTGAAGAGCCAGGGTTCATCCAGCTTCTCTTACAGTCCAATGGCATGCACATGAAATGAGTTGGAAACTCAGCTGGGATAGATTCTTGCAACAAAATGAAGATGAACACATAAACAGATTCACTTTGCTTTTCAAAAAAATCTTTTTTGGTTGATAAACTTATTTTATTGACTTGTGTGTTCTTTTGGTGTGTTCACACTTCACACTGAAAGAAAATGTTGTAGAATCAATGAACCATGAAATCCAAGATCAAATTGTGTATTTATATGTGCGTGCGTACGTGCATGCGTGTCTGTGTGTATGTGTGTGTGTGTGTGTACTTTGATGAATAAAAGATAGCAGCGTAGAAACTACCTCCTCCGTTTCCACCGTGACCTTCTTGGGTTCAGGCATCAGCAGGGCTTCCATGCCTCTTCTCACATTGCTCCTGCTTCTGGCACCGATGACGGTACTGCTGTGATCTGTGACTGGGACACATGAAAGCGAACCAAGCGCCTGGGGTTCGGTGCCACACCGAGACGCAGCCGAGCCATGTGAGGGTGGGCGGCTGACCACGGAGTGAGAGGACCCCCTCCAGGAGCTGAGAGAGGCACTCAGCCTGGTGTCTCTGGGGTAGAAGTCCTGCTGGGGGGAACTGTAGCCGTTCCTGGATGGTGAGAGTTCACGACTGTTGCAGGAGCGGGTGTTGACCGAGCTGTTGACCGCTGTCCTGTGTTGGGGGGACGCTTGCGAGCCCCTGTAGGAGTTGGTGAGGGCGGCCGAGGATCCGCGGCGGGAGATGGACTCCAGATTCCTGTAGAGTTTCTCTGAGTCTAAACTGTGCTTGTTTGAAGCTCGAGACGGGCTCCTCGATTCTCTGCTACCCTCTTTCCTCGCATCAAAGTCGCTGTTCTGTGAATGCGACGAGTCCACTCGTCTGTGAGTCGGGACTGCCCTCGAGGGAGATGACATGCGCGAGGTCGCGGACCCTCTTCTGTGAGTCGGGCTGGACCGACCAGACGTCTGCCGAGAGGGGCCGCGTGACAGGAGCCGCGAGGAGCCGTGAGAAGACGACTGAGAGCGAGCGCGGCCCTTAGAGATGGAGATCCTTCTCTGGGAGTGAACGGGGGGCTCGGCCAATTTGTAGCGATCCGGGCTGACAGAGCTGTGGCGCGTCGGTGAGTTCCTCTGCGAGTTGCTGTCTTGCCTAAAGTTGGAGTGGTAGGTGTACCTCTCCGGAGACTCGCTCCTCCAGCTGTCCTGCAGGTACGTCTCTGGGTTCCGCCTCTCAGAGGGCACTCCGAGGTTGACGTTCCGGTATGGGACGCAGGCTTTGGGCTCAGGCACATAGTTGCTGGGGAGCGGATGTCCCTTCTCATAGTAGCGGTACTGTCGCTTTTTGACTTCCTCCAACTGCCGCTCGCCATTGCCTCTTCTGTCTGGAGAGAAGTAGCCACTCTCTTGCTCCCTGTCCCACCTGGACTCTAAAAACCGAAAAAAGGCCATAGACTGAAGTCTGCTAGTAGTCAACACCAAACCCACTTCATGAGTTTAAAGGTCCAGTGTGTAAAATTTGCCCTGCGTTATGAATTTTATATTGATAAAAGCTTATTATACTGTCCAAAAATATATTAACAAAAGTGTATTCTCATTCATTCATTCATTTATTCATCTTCTATGCCCGCTTATTCCAATTCAGGGTCACGGGGGTCTGCTGGAGCCTATCCCAGCTGTCTTAGGGCGAAGGCAGGGTACACCCTGGACAAGTCGCCAGTTCATCGCAGAAAGTGTTTTCTCGCAGTACAATAAAAGGGTTAGCATGAACGCTTCTGTCCTCAAATAAACCAGTGAAGAAGAAGGGTGGTATCCAGTTATGTGTGCGCAAGACACTGCAGTTCACTGGCAAGCTCAGGAGTGGGGGTCAGGGGGTGAGCGAATGAGTGCTGCTATCTAAAATGTAACCACTTGATGTCACTGTTTCTTCTCAAAATCTCCAAATATTACACACTTGACCTTTAAGGCCTGACATTGTGTGCTGGTACCTGAGGCCCGGCGTGACCTGCTCCTCCTCTCATCCATCCAGGTGTTTTCTCTGCTGCGAGGTGGAGACTGGTCCAGCTGGGTCACATCTCTCTGAGGCAGATCGAGCCTCTCGGTGCTGAGGGATCTGCACTCTTCTTGACAATCACACTGATTTGGAGAGCTGGAAGGAAGACAGTTTTGTGTTATTGCTGCTAATTCAGCAGCAGTAGCAGGATTTGTAAAAACGTTTGGTGTGACGTTGAGGTTTTAGGAACACACGTACCTGGATTGTATGTCAGTGTCACAGATATTAAGTTCCCACTCAGGACTCAGGCTGTGGACCAAACTCCACTCGTAGGTCCACCCTCTGTTGACGTCATCGCTACTGGCTGTTGAGGTCACCTCGGACAGAGCATCGTCATTGTAGTCTACTTCCTGCTTGTAATTTTGAAGGCCAGAAACATTTCTGGTTATTTTGAAAGAAATGTCAAACCAGATTCTAAAAAGGGTGCCTGAGTCAACTGCATGAGTCAGACTTACAAAACTTTCAATAATGCTATTTTGAAATTGTATACAAAATAAATAAAAATTTGTTTCATTTTTTGATTTACTTAATATCAACTTTTACCTCTGACAACAAAAGGGTTTGTTTAACACTACGCAGATCAAAAATGATTGTGAATACATTATGGTAAACATCTTTTATATCATCCATCTCCAGGTTAATATAAAAAACACAAACTCAGAACCCAGTAAAACTGAGTAATCACATGGCAAAAAGACATCACAACTGTGTTAAAAGAGTGTTAAAACCTTTTCACTCACCGTGACTTCTTAGGACCAAATCTGCTTTCAAAGCTTCAAGTAGCTCCTGCTCCTCTCCTCTCCTGCGCTCAAGCTAAACCAATACTTTTAGACCGCACAGGGCGTAACTTAAGCTAGTCTCTGACCGTGCTCATCATTATTTCATTGCTCTACTGCTTTTGCATCGCCAGAACCTCCCCCTCACCCTCTTCCATCCTCATCTTAACCCTCTTTTGGCCCTCTTTCGCATAAAAAGATGGACCACGAAAGTATTTCTCATATTTAGAGATCTTGTTCTTGAACAGGTTTCCAAACAAAACTTACTTTTCTTGAGGTGAAAATGTTTGTTTGCAATATCACGCAAAGTCTAATAGTCACACCTTTGGCAATCTACAGAAGGATGACACTCACTGTGCTAAGATATGTCCATATGTGTCATATGAGAAGATCAGATTACAACCCATTCCCAAGGGATTGGGGTGAGCTTTCATTTATTAATAATAGAGAATGAAAAGCCACTTCCTTATTTGGCGCGTTATCCCTCCCCTGCAATAGTTTTAATTAGCGTTGATGTAGTTGTTGACAGTATCAGCAAGTAAAAATGTAAACATTTTTGACTGTTGACACCTTCACATTTAGGAACAAAAATCAAGATTGTAGACTTAAAGCACTTGACCTGGTTCTAGATTTTGAAATGAGCATTAATAAATGAAACACTGCAACGCAGATTCCATCGTTGTTTTTTTTTTTAACAGAGAGAGGTCCTGTTTATATTGGATCTAACTTCCAAGGACCTACCTTATCAACCTAATGTGGCCAAAATCACACACCTTAATTTCACTCACACCAGGTCAGTGTTCCTTGTGCACCGCACCCATAAACAGGGAGTTTGTCCACTGTTTCTTCAAGCCCTTCAACATCTGACTAATAGTGATGATCATTTTTAAAACACAGTCCGATGAAGTTGTTGTACATACCCAGTCTTGACAATCATCCTGTGATGTATTAGGGCTGCTGTTGATGCTGAGGTGCATGTGATCAGGCCGCAGGCAGGAGCCGCAGCGGGACGGGTCAAAGGTGTTGGCCTGGAACTTTCGACAATAATAGTCGGCAGTAGGGGGCGCCATGTTGAGCCCTCTGAAACTGCCTTGTCAACAGTATCTGTGACTGGTTCTGGTCCAGCACCTTGGGACTAAAATGGCCGATAGTTTTTTCTTCTTTAGAGCTGCCGTGGCCTTATTTCCCAGGAGATACTCGGTGTGCTCTGGGAATAGTTGATTAGTATGATTTGAATAAGAACTATGATATAAACAAAGGAAATTAAATACTGGTGGTAACTAAGTTAGCTTAAGAGATTAAAATATAATTGTTGACAGACTGTGACTTGGAAAAATCCAAACCATAGAAAGATGGAGTTTGTTTTTAAATTTTAAACGGAACAACATAGCAAAAGGTGTCTCTCCATGTTACTGACAATGTAATAAAAAAAGGTGAACTTTCATGTAGGGTGGATTCAATTTCCATTTCTTGAATAAAACTAAATGACAAATGAATTATTGTCGCTCCATCATAGAAAAATAATGAAATGCACAAGACTGTGCATGAAGTGCATAAAGAAAGAGGTCTTCCAGCAAATTTCACGCAAAAATCTAAATTTCACTTTACCTCGTGAATGTGATTCTGAAGCTCCATTTCCAAAGAGTTGTATGCTTGGTTTCCAGTATATCCTCCAAGGAACACTCTTTAAGATTGAAGCAAAAGTAAGTAAGGATCTTGCCACTATGGTGGATTAGATCTGAAATGATCATGAGAGCAAGGAGCCTGGTGTTTAATGGATCCTTTCTATTGTACACTGTGGGGGCTGTGTCCTATCAAATATCATCATCAATAGAAACAGAGCACTGACTTGTAACAGATGTCTTATGTACACCGGTGGGCTTGTTGCACAGATGGTTAATGTGACACTGAGATACTGTGTGTTGGCCCACATTACCAGGTGAGATCACATCATCACAAGCATTCTGTCGCAGTCTATTGTAAAACAGAAACAAAAACATCAATAATCAAAGTCAGTAGTAACAGAAATATTAAATATCAATATTATACAGCAAAGTGTTAAATTGTTCCATGTTACTTTCTAATGGAATATCACAGACTCTGGATTGTCTTACCGGTGGCCAGAGTCAGGCTAACTCTGTCTTTAGTATTCAGTTTAGTTTAGTGTTGCACAGCCTGCAACAGTGGGAACCACTATTCACTTTGCAAATGTATTGATTTGCATACAAGTAAGGCTGAAATGAGTCAAGATGTGGTTTGCAGCCTAGGAATCTTCTAAGTGAATTGTGGTTGAGCTCTGTCACATGCTTTGTCCTCTGATTGGCTGTTTGACCGTCCAACAGTTTTGTTGACACTCGCTGGCCGTGAATCCTGAAACTGAGGTAACACGAAGGCACCCGACTAATTCTGAATTCTAATTTGCAGGTTAGTTTGGCCATAATAACGAAGCTATAACAACGAAAAAGATATCTGAAAACACTGAATAAACAAACTGTCCGACGAAAGACTGCAGAAGGACTGCCCTACTATAGCGAGCCATCAATACTATTACTAACACCCCATCAATCTATATATGTTGTTGACCTGCTGACACAACTGACGTGTGCAGTGGCGGCTTGGTGCAACCGGTCACGCAACAATATCATCCATCAAGGTGGATACTGCTAAATTTCAGTTTCAGTTTATTTTACAAATCAATTAAAATACATTTAACGTTCAGGCCTTGAATGTAAGGCAATGGAATGTAAATGTGCGCGTGTGTGTGTGTAAAAAGTCCCTGATGATTATTAGTTATAAGAAAACATTTTTTTTCTATGAACCTGCGACACTGGAGTGTATAATTAATCACTCTTGGCAAGTTAAATGATAATTAAGGAGGGTTATTTTAGTCCTCGGCTGTGTGTCACACACTAAGCCTACAGTGGCTTCACTCAGGTTCCTTGGCAGCAGCATCCATGTTGTATAATGAGTGGAGCTCGTATCCATGGAAATAGAGTTGAAGTTTACTTTATGAAAAAAAATAAATAAATGATAAAATGAAATGAGTTGAAAAACAACAGTAAATGTGTCATGATAAGAATTGTACTGACGCAAACACAGTTAAACACTTTAGGTGATTTTATTGAAGTACATGTCAGAATGCGACTTGCGTTGGTCGCACGGTGTTGAAGCTGGTGAAGTGAACAACAGAAAGTAATGATGAGCCCAATAAAGATTCATCATTGAGAAAAAGGGGCTGCTTACCTTCAGAAGCCCTAAATCTGAACGGCATTTTTGATGTTTAACTTTGCATTACGAGCGGATTTCACCCCCCGTGACTTCATCCACCTTTGATGCCCACATTGATGAACATGTGGGGCAGGTGCCATGTGCACAGCTTTTAGCGCTTTGGGTTTGACGTCAGCGCTCCAAACATTATCACGTGTAATTGATTCTTCCTGACTGCATCACTTTGTCTGCTAGAGCTGAAATAACTTGAAGTGTTTGACTAAAATGAAATGGAATCAGCGTTCTGCAACAGATTGTTTTCATCTCACGATGAGACAAAGTGCCGCTGATCGTTCTAAATGATTTCAAATTATTCCAAATCAACTACAACCTTTGCAAAACGATGCAAATGTTGGCTCAGTGCGTCTAACCTCGATCCTACCCCAACTGCGGGACAAGTATTGATCGTGACCAGTATTCTTGCTTGGAATAACCTTCTGAACTCAACAACTTTAACTTTCTATCATTTTACTGCCAGATCAACAGCCCACACATTTTAGAAATCTATATTTAGCACTGCAGTGGTTTGCTGTGCCAAGAATTGCTTCAGAGGAGTAGGTTCCCTCTGGAAAAATACTTTTCTCTGGGCTCAATATGCTCCCTTTTATTATCATTCCTGACCTTGGAGCAATATATTTGTTGTGAATTAAAGTCATTACCATTAGAGCAGTCATTCTGACACATGAAAGTGTCAATTGGAGTAATTAATCTTCTTCCTCTAACATCTATTTATGTTGAACTTTAAAAACAACTGTGGCCGTTTACTAACTGAGCTGTAAACATAGCAACTGCTCATGTACACGATTCAAGGTTTGTCTATAAACAAAGACAACAGGAAGATTTTATCTCCTTACCTTTAGGAAACGACTGACTACTACATCCTAAAAATAAAGCTGTTATACGTAGGTGATTGAGTCACTGGGTGTGAGGCAGGGATAACTGTCAAAACAGCGATCTATCAATCTGTTGTGTTGTGAGAATGGTTTTGTTACGTAAGTCTGCCTGCAGAGAAATTAAAGAAGTGTTGGCAGTGCTTCTTTAGAGAAACAAAAGTGAAAAAGGACAAAGAAAATGTGTCAAAAATGAAAGCAGATTCTTGAAAGGTGTTTTGTGTAAATCTGATGAAATGTCCAAAAAGTCTGCGAAAAGTCTGCGGAGAGATGAGTTCAGTGACTGGCACATAATAAATAGAAAATCCTCACGTGCATAATATGCACGCTGCTGCCTCTGTTTGTTTCAAGTCAGTGTACAGGTTCATATCCGTCATAAGTTTATCGAAGTTTATTCAGCCAAGTGGGATCTGTTGCCCCCCTCGGCCTACTTTCCAAAAACACGTTGACCTGGATTAAAGCTCCGAGAGAGAAATGAGCGGTTCCGTCCGCCTGCTTCGGAGCAAAGCGGCTCTAGTGGCGTTTGAGGGGGTGTCATGAAGCAGGACCACGGAGGTGTTAACGCAGACAGAAAATAGCTCCCGTCATCTGCTCATTAAACTTGGAACAAACCAAAGGGGGAGAGTTATTATTGTGCTTGAGGGCCGTTGCTGGTGATTCCGAGCGGCGCCCCCACTTGGATGCTTAATCCCTCGTTAAGGAGATGATTGATGGTCCCGATCAAGGTGAAATATGCCGGTGAAATGCACTAATATCTCTCTGTAACCCAGATCTGGGCTACGTCTGTTAACAGAGGACTGCGTTGGCAGAGAGGAAAGTGTTTCCTTCATGTCCGGTTGCACTGTGGCTTCACACTGTCAAAGCAGCCACACGGTTTACTGTGTTGCACTTGAAGCGCAAACATCTCCACGACTCCCAGGTGTCAAGCTCCTACTTCAGTGCCATCATACTATCTTCGTGTGCAGCCCACGTTACTATAAGGAGTGTAATAGTAATTTTCAATGGTTCCTCAAAGACTCCAGTTTAAATCAATTCCACTCTTGCCATTACGTGCACAGGAGGAGTGTTTTCTTTACGTAGACCCAGAGACAGAAGGTCCGGTCCATTGTTCTCTTGTCTTTATTTTTAAATTTCCAAAATAAATCTAACTCTCTCAAAATCCAGCTTCCTGCCTCAGGTCTGATGAAAACCAGGCCCCCAGAGTCCAAGATGGCAGCTCCCATTCATTTCAATGAAGTTGCTCACCCGGCGCTTACGCCCAAAAAGTTTTTGACTTCCGCATTAATGTGCCCATAGAGCATGCGCAGTAGTGTCACTTGCGGTCTATGGGAAAAATGCTTTTTGGGCCCATGGAATTTTTTTGGCTGCAGTACCTCGAGTGGCCACTGGGAAAAACCAGCACGACTCCATATTGCCAGTCCGGTATCCAGTTCTTATAATACATCAATGTGAAAAACTCACTGTGCTCTCCCACTTTCAATGCTCCTTCCCTTCCTCTCACCTATGCCCAAATATCTGCTTTTCTCAGCTGCTGCCACCTTGCATCAAAAATAATAATGAACGCAAAGTCTAAGCAATGAAAAACAATAATATGCCATCACTAAAAAGAACCACTCCTACGCGGCGCCATCTTTGATTGTAAAACTTTGTAAGCCAACACATACACACACACACACAAGCAGATTTCATCCATGCGTCACATGAGGAACGTGGTGTTCCTTCACCTGGGAGTTATTCTCAGCCAGCCAACCAACTCCTCAGTTACGCCCGACAGTTCCTCCTCTCACCTCTGATCTGCACTCGCACTTGCTCAGTCCTGCAATACTCCGACCACCCTGCCACTCGCAACCCTCACCCTAACCCCTAACCCTCTGCAACGCCCACTTGTTGTCTCGTGCAAAACTAAAACGAACGGGAGGTTTAAAAATAACCCATGCAGAGGGAGAGGGCACATGCTTGTGTTTATGTGCAAGGGAAGAAGCAGAAAAATGGAAAAAAAAAGGTTCCCATGGAAACTAAAGAGTTGTATCTAATTGGCAATAACTTGGCCTCAGAGAGATCTGAAAATAGAGGACTTGAAGGTGGCTCACATAGCCGTATAGATGTGCTTGACATTGTGTCTAGTTATGCATTTATTAATGGTGCTTTATTTATTTACAGGAACTGATAGTTTTCAGTCTGTCCAGTGCAACAAGTGCAAACGGGGGGCTTTCTGGGACATTAGAGATGGTGGGAGTAGAGATCCTGCACACCCACATGCGCACTCAAGCACACACATACACACAGGCCACGCACACAGGCACACATACACTCTCACACTCGCACAGAAGGTGCCAAAAGAATGTCCCTCCTTTCTCTGTAGTGAGAGTACGACAGCATTTGGTTCCCAAAAATAATCAGCGATTAATTGTGTTCCAGCAGTGCCCAGTCTCTCTGCGGCCTGCCGGCCAACACTGTTTGCTTAATCGGGGTCACTTGGCAAATGCAAACCTGCAGTAATTGCACAATTGCATGTGGATGTAAAAAAAAAAACCTAACAACAACAACAAATTGCTGTTACGCAATTGCGTCTAACCCGGCAGAAGACATGAAACGCAGCTTAAGCAGCCTCCTTGGCATGAAAGTGCACCCAAATGACACCCTAGAAGAGTGACAACAGGATGAGGAGGGATCAGGGAAGGAGGAGAAGTTCATGCAACCACTATGTGAAAAAATCAAGGTCAATTTGAGTTAGAGTAGAATTGCAGGACAGTTGCTTGTTCTGGGGGAAATGTCGGCGCTTTTCAAATGATAAACAGCAAAGCAGAGGGCATTATTCAAACATAAAATGTATGAGTGCATGTACTATTTGTTACTGATACTATTAGAATAATCAGAAAAGTAAAAGTAGAAAGAGAAAAAAACACTTGCTTGTAAAGAATAAGGAAATAAGTAAATTAATATATTAATTTTAAAAAAGACAATAGCAAGTGGTAATCTATTCATGGAAAATATAGTTGGATCCAAATCTCGAAATGGATTCCGCCATATCTTTGTATTCTGAGAAACTCTCTTGCTTATTTTCAGCATGGGGATTAAAAAAACCCAAAACCAAAACTCTTATATCATCTTGTTTGAAACACAACAAACCCCTTATCAGTGAGATTGACTAAAGATCCTGGAAAGTTGCCTTGGGGGAAAAAACAACAGCATGTGCATCTCTTTAGTGTTGAATTTTTTGAGCAAACACTATTCTACACTATTCAACAATATAAACAGACATTACTTAGTATTTTGTTTTTGTCAGTATCCTTTGTCGATCTCTTTAATAGCATGTATGTAGTGGATTTTGCACATGATTGCAAGATGAACATGAACTGCTTTGAATTACTTCAGCTATGTGTTGTATTTCGAGGCAAAACAATGTTGCCTTAAACGCACTGTAGGCAGGATAACAACAGTCTCCACTGCTGCTGTGTGCTTTATTCGTGGTGTCAGTGAAAGTTTCTGTCTGAGTGGGCTGGAATCTAAATTATACAATCCACATCTCCACATTCGGAGGAAAACAATAGAATATATAAATAGGCACATAATCAGATCTCTCTCTCTCCCCCTGTCTTTCTCTCTCTCTCTCTCTCTCTCACACACATGCGCGCACGCACACACACACACACACACACACTCACACACCCAGGCAGAGCTCGGGCAGATGCACAACCAGCAGGCAGGATCGACTTGGTTGTGTGACTATGGCGCAACAAGACAAAGCTTGCAGCGGGGGCACGAACAAGTTTGCGCGAGTGATATCTGGGAGCAGATTCACTGAAGGGCGGCTGGCGTGGTGAAGAGAAACCACCGAGTGAAGAAGACGGGGGGGAAAAAAATTATACATCAACATCTCAACCTTTCAAAACATCACTTGTGAGGATGCAACCAGCACTTTCGTCCTGCTGAAACTGAGCCTGCAGTAACACCGAGGTAAGTGTCAGAAATGCCTTTCTTTCATTTTTAAAACATGTGTTGCCTCTTTTTCAAAAACAAAAGAAAACCAACTCGAAGGCATTTTTATAGGGCTGGATGGAGAATGTTTAGCCCTACTGTCTCATGCTTGAACTTTCACTGCGGTCAGTCCTGTGACAGTGGTCTCTGTCTAAATAACTGGAAACTCAACTAGTGCTCGAGAAAAACGTTCATGTGGATGCGGAAATGTAAAGAATGATGGAAGCAAAGTTTTTAAAGCCCACAGTTCATGTTCAAGGTTAAGGTAGCGTTGGGCTCCAGCGAACTCCTCTCCCACTTCATTTCTGTGCTGTGCCTGTCGATTATTCCTGCAGGCTTTGCATTGATTTTCAGCACTGGACAGCTCCTGTGGCCTAAATGAAACACACAGACGTCACAGTCGCTGCTAAGTTTGCAAACTGCTCTGTCATAACTGCTCGGTGCTCTGTGTGAGGCATTGATTGCCATTTAAGACTTCCTCCTGCAGCAAAAATGCAAATGTCCCTTTTTCAACTTTTGGAAGCCGCAGAACAAAGCTGGTGGCTCCCTGAGAGGGAAAAACAGCTCAGTCACAAATTGAGAAATGTGCATAACAAACTCATTATTAAAATAAAAGCTAAAGGTTTGCTGGCAAATGTTATTTAAAGGTAAATGTAATGTGATTATTCATGTTTGTAAAAGTAATAATTACCTATGCAACTATACTTAATTAGAACAAAAATGCAAGTAAGTAAAAAAAAGTGCAACATTAAGCAAATATGACATTTCCTTTTTTTAAATCCATAATACAGAAATAATATATAGTCAAACATTTGAAAAGAATATTAGTACAAAAATGCAAGTAATATTTTAATATGTAATCCATCACTTGTGTAAAGTATTTTTTATTTTATTTTTTTTTTTTTTTACAAAATCTATCCAAATGTTGTGGCACCATTGAGGTTAAGAAAATGGAAAATATCCAAAACTATGTAAAACTACCCAGACCTTAGAGTGTTTAAAATGTGTAATGTCCAAATGTGTAGTTGAAACACATAAAGGACACATTTCCACACATCTTTATTTTTCTCAGAGCATTCATAATAAAGTAGTGTGTGTGTGAGGGGGGACAGACAACAAGAAGTCGCTCTTCTGTTTTCTATGCTTTTGTCTCTGTGTGTGTGTGTGTGTGTGTGTGTGTGTGTGTGTGTGTGTGTGTGTGCATACTTGAGCCTCTGACTTTCCTGTAAATGGCATTACACACTGTTGAAACATCCCCCGACGTCATAATCTCTTCATTTTAATCCATATCTTTTCTCACATGGCGTCCAGAGTGGAGGTCCTCACACCTGTGATGTTTTTTGTCCAGTGCCATTCGTTGTCTCTCTTTCTCGGCTTTTCCCTTCTTTCTGCTCTCTCTCTCTCTCTCTCTCTCTCTCTCCCTCTCTCTCTCTCTCTCTTCTCATATCATCAGAGCTCAGATTACTCAAAAGGGCTTAAACCAGGTCATGCATCACCCATCCACCTTTCATACTGTTGTTTGGATTTGGAGATTAAGAGACATCGTAATCTGGTGTTTGACAAGGACTTCCTCCATCTCTTCTTTGGCATTGGATTATCTCTGATCACGTCAGTCAAGTTGCTCTGACGAATTGCAGCTACGTCACTGACACAACACACAGTGACAGTGTAATCAGTGTCATCATTTTTATAGTTGAGGTGCAGCAGGTTTAACTTCCTCTAAATGAGTTACATTCATTGTGGGAGTTCTAATTATGTCTTTGACTTTCTTGACTAGTTTGTTTGTTCTCCATTTCCGAGTCAACCAGTAACACAGCTGAACAATGATGGAGGGAAATGTTCTAGTGGCGACAGAAGCATGTAAAATACTGCGACATACTCATTAACGATTACAACTTCAACATTTCTTTTAGCATTTCTGAGAACAGCAATGTGAACAAAGATGTGCACCACTAAAAACGATGTGAATACACAGCAAGCAAAACTTAAGGAAGACCATTCATGTGCTACACAAAACATACGCAGCTTAGAAAGTTCTATGTACCATTGCGATGATGATGTATAAATGCAAAAACAAGGACCAGGAGGGACTGGAAGTTGAATGTGATCTTAAGCAAATTTTCTGCAAAAATACATGTAAATCATGATAACCTCAAATACAGAGCTTTAATTTAAAACAAGGAATTCCATAGTATCTGGAAAATAGCTTGAAAACTGGATGCAACAGCTGTGAGGTGCCCTTAAAAATCCCCAGAAGATGAGGAAGAATTAGAAAAAGCGACTTCAGGCTAGCTGCTGCTCAACAGATTGTGATGTTATGTTAACAAATCATGCTGGCCTGCTCTGCTTCAATGTGACAGACAGACACTCAGCTTCAGTTTATCAGTTTGCTTCTCCTTTACAAACAACGTGCTATGAGCTTGGGAGTGTCAGATAGATTTCAAAAGAACAGTTCACTGGACCTGCCAGGTTTGACGTGGCAAAATACTTTTAAAATGCATCTTTATGTTACTTTTTATATGTTAACCACTGAAAAATACATTTTGTTGCTTGATGTTATGTGTTGATGTTTCACAGCTATTGTTTATAACACAGTTGTTACACTTTTTACATACCTTTTCCTGATAGATGATATTAAATGCTTTGATATAACAGGAAGAATCAGAAAGACATTAGCTGATAGTCAATTAAAAACAAGTCAATTAATATGCAAGTTGTGTAGTCTACTTTTAAGAGCTAGAAAGTTTTGCTGTCCAATTCAGTGAACTAAAAAAATGCAAAAATGGAAAAAAAAAAAAAAATTTCATTTTCAACAGCATATAAAAGTTACACTTTCCCACATTTGTTAATTAAAATGATAATATATTCTGAGAGTATAGTCTATACTCTCAATTTTGTGCGCAACAAAAATATAAACATATTTTTTTGCTGCTTTTCAACTAGTTTTATTTCAAATGAATGAAATATGTTGCACAGCGGAAATAGAGGCAAACAAGGACGAGGGCCACAAACGGTAGCTGACGTGATGTAGATGACGAGGCTGACCTTTGTGACCTGAGCTTATCGATGGTGGTCTTTGGGCGATCTGTATGAATAGGTCAAGTTTTCACACAGAGGACACTGTCCTCCAGCTGTGGGAATTATGAGGTTGACGTGCTTAGCCCTCCTTTTGGGATTATGCTGAAGAAAATCACCCTTCATCCGGCCAATCAGCAGCCAGCTCTTAACATCTGTCCGTGATGGCGGAGGGGGGAAAATAAAGTCTGGACGCATCATGCATAAAGGTTCCACCCAGTCCACGTTACATGACGCTAAATCCCTTCAAAATCTCTGTCTGTGTGTGTGTTCATGTGACTGGGGTCGTTTCTGTTTTGCTTGTGCTTGTAATTGACGTAGCGATATTGAACAAAGGCTTTTAAACTGCAGTTGTCAGAACTTTCCCCAAGACAATCCATTACTCCCTCTCACCCATGCAAGTTGGATCTGTTCAAGTAATTTATGTCAGTGATTTCCACACAGCCAAACACAGACCACTAATATCCCTCTGTTATTGCGTGCTATTGGTCCTCTGTTGGTTATGCAACCCGGTGCCTTTTTGGTTCTTCTGGTTTCCAGCTTGCTGACATAATAAGCAGAGCCACATCACCCTCCAACCTTGTCATCAGGCCAAACAGCAGATCAATTGTTCCTCTAACAGTAGATTACCACCGATTCATCTCTTTTTAGACCTTTGTCCCCTCCACTGCCTGTCTGGTTTTCCACCCCTGGTTGGCCTGAAGGTGCCTAAGGCTAACTGCTGGCAAGGACCTGGTCAATAAGCTTTCATCACACAAAACTGTCTGGTCTGCCCTGTGCATTAAGGGCAAGCCCAAAATTTGCACTCAGAGTATTTTGATTTTTCTGAGTCATGGCGTGCCTGGCGGTGCAGATGACAATGTTGGTCTCTGTTGGCTCACACCTTTGGCTCAGGTACACAGAATTCCGTGGTAGCTGGCTAATTTGGGAAAAAATGTTGATCAGAAATTTTCTTTGTTTTTTGCATCTACTATTTATTTTTTTCCAAATTATTTCAGCAGCTCTGTAGAGATTTATTTCAGTGATTTTGCCAAACCCAAACATCAGCAGCAATCTAAAAATCTACACTGGTTTTTGCTATTTTAAAAAAAAATCTTTTCCATTATTATAACCCTTTTTTTCTTTTTTGTGTTGACAGAAAATGAATCATGTGAAGTCAATGTTGATGTGGAAGTCAAAACAGACCTGAAGCCAGACTGCCTCCCTGTTAAAGCAAGAGTACTTTAATGGTTGGATCTACCCGCCCCATCCTACAATACTGCCCTCGCAGACAAAGCCTAATGATCACAGGTGCCATGGGAGCTGTGCGTGTCAACAGGTACAACTTACAGGTTTATACATAGTTAATTTCTAATTAATGCCTTCCAAAAAAACAAGATGGTGACATACATTTGCAGCAGTTGAATGCAAACTGTCCGGAATCTTGAAAAATATTACAAAATTGACTTTGATTTTGCCTATTTGTGACAATCATTGTTTCCTGTTGCAAACTGTAGTATGGAATATGATTTAACTTAAAATATACATAAAAATCTACTCATAAGATTTGTCCTAACAAACTCAATGACCAGTGACAACTAAAAAAACTGACCTTCCTATTTTGTAGTTTGTAGTGAAAAATTAGTTTTTGATACTCAATTTCTTTATATTTTGAACAAGATGTAATTATTTTCTAAAAATTACATTTTTAGTAAATATTGGGAAAATTGGGCAAATTGTTCACATGGCCTTTCATTGAAAAGGTAAAGCATGGACACTATGTTGCTGGTTTATATGCTAGTGGGCAAAGTCACCCTCCCTACCCCATTTAAAATTTGTTGAAATGCCATGTTGTTAGAGGAGTTCACATTTGCTGTTTGCAGACACACTACAAAAGGTATACTGTTACTGGGGTGTAGGAATCAATATAGTGTGGGCTCAAAGATCAGTTTTGCAATTCTACGTAAATAACCTTAGTATTTTCTTTTTGCCCCTACTTCACTGAATACAGCATTCAAATTGAATTTTAATAGAACAGAAGATTTGGTCTGAACTGGTTAGAAATAACTGGAGGTCTGACAGTAGTAGACATAAGGCAAGAGTGTGTGCAGATCATCCAAACTAACTGTATACCCTCTTTCTCCAGGTACAGCATTGTTTCCACAGATGATGATGCCCTGAAGATATCCAGCATGGGCCTCCACAATGGCCACAGCCCGCTGACTCAGCAGACACTCTCAGGGGCCTGCGTTCGGGGCGAAGAGGGTGGAGGAGAGTGTCCAGGAAGTGATGAGGGGAGAGGGGCGTTGTCTTTGAGAGTGATGAACGAGCCCATCATCCACAACAGCTGCCGGGCTTCCCCGGCCTGTCGTCTGGGCCTGGATCTCAGCACAGGACGCCTGCGAAGCCGCTTTGTAAAGAAGAACGGCCAGTGCAACGTGGTCTTCAACAACATGGAGGACAAGCCAAGGCGCTATTTGGCAGACATTTTTACCACCTGCGTGGACATACGCTGGCGCTACCTGCTGCTCATCTTCACAACCACCTTTCTTCTTTCCTGGTTGGTTTTTGGCTTTATCTTTTGGGGGGTTGCACTTGCTCATGGGGACTTTGACATACATATTCCAGTAGAGGACGGGGATCCTCGAAACAGCGCGGGCGACGGTAAAGACGAAAGGCGGCCATGCATTCTTCACATTCAGGGTTTCATTGGGGCGTTTCTGTTCTCCATCGAGACCCAGACCACCATTGGATACGGTTTCCGCTGCGTCACTGAAGAATGTCCCATCGCTGTGGTGACCGTTGTGGTGCAATCAATCGTCGGCTGCATTATTGACTCCTTCATGATTGGCACCATCATGGCAAAGATGGTGCGACCCAAGAAACGTGCACAGACTCTACTCTTCTCACATCATGCCGTCATTGCCATGCGGGATGGCAAGCTGTGCCTCATGTGGCGACTGGGAAACATGCGCAAAAGCCACATCGTTGAGGCGCACGTGCGCGCTCAACTCATCAAGCCTCACGTAACAGCGGAGGGCGAGTACCTCCCTTTAGAGCAAACAGACATTGATGTCGGCTACGACGATGGGCTGGATAGGCTCTTCCTGGTCTCGCCGCTCGTGGTGGTCCATGAGATCAACAAAAACAGCCCTCTGTATGACCTGAGCCGTGCTGACCTGCAGAAGGAGGACTTTGAAATTGTGGTCATCCTGGAGGGGATGGTGGAAGCCACAGCGATGACCACTCAGGCCCGTAGCTCCTACTTGGCCAAGGAGATCCTTTGGGGTCACCGCTTTGAGCCTGTGGTCTTTGAGAAAGGTGACCGCTACCATGTGGACTACTCCCGATTCCACAAGACTTACCAAGTGCCATCTACACCTCACTGCAGTGCCAGGGAACTAGGCCAGATGACAGGTTGTGGTGGGCAGTCCTCATCGTCCAGTTCAAATTATTCCCACTCCCCATCGCCTTTTGCCCCACGGGCAGCCCGCCACCTAATGGGCTCCCACTCCCCCAGCGCTTTCTGCTACGAGAACGAGGTAGCGTTGTGCTGCGGCGATGATGAGGACCAGGAGAATGCAAAAGACAAGACCAGTAATCTGAATGTGAGAGGTGACAGAGAGGTTAAGATGAGAGATGACGTTCACTTGGGGTTCAAAGAGACATTTGCTGAGGAGCAGACAATGGAGATGTTGTGTGTTCTGGACTCAGAGAATCAGATCAGCCTGGACAGACTACAGCCCGCACTACCCTTATACATCAGCAGGGAGTCTGGGGTTTAATCAATGGTAATGGTCACACTTCCTTTAGTGTCCTCTTTTAGTATACGTGCCCAACCAGATTCTTGCACTCATGTGAAATAACAAAGATGGGGGACACAGTTTCAAATGTGAAACTGATGGAGAAGAAGGATAATTTCTGCCACAGTCTCAAACTTCAGTTGGTTTTATCTTATACAAAGGTTTTGGGTTCTGACACTTTCAGTTGTAAGTACAGCATTTTAACGCACAGCCCAGCTATGCTTTGAACAAAGTTGCTGGGGTGGTTCCCTCGAATCACGAGGTATCTTGAAATGAGGCTTCTGAGTTGCTTCCTGTTTTACAGGAACAACAGAATACATGATCTACAGTTAAGGCTAATCTAATGTTCTTGATTTCTTTGTAAATACTCTGTGTCTTTATTTTTATTTAAAACAGATTATGTATCATTCACAGATACATTTATAACATAAAATCTGCTAATCTTACAAGTCATAGCACTCATGCAACTTCAACTGACTTATTTACTCTGTGTTAAAGTATTTCTGTATGTTGATCTTTTTGTCTTCCTGCCCGAGGTTCTGTAAAATTTCATTACTATGGAACAAGACATTATGTTTTTTTCAGTGTCTCACTATTTTTCCATTATAGAGAAGAATTTCAAATGAAATCTCGAACCACAAAACCCAATTCAGTGGCAATTTTAACAGATATATTCAAGTAAGTAGAGATTTAGTAGTTTGGACCGAGCACTTTATTCTTACTTTTATCAACTCATGAAAACATTTTTCAACGGTGTGTTGTTTTGTAAGAAAAAGAACTAAATAAACAACAGTATGTACTGTTAACACTTGCACTGTTTCTGTTGCACCCTTTCTCACTTGCGTACAGTTTGTCTAGGTTATGACAGAACAAGATTACAAACACATTTTAATTCTCCTGCCTTGATTTCTCTGGGTCTTTGAGCAGCAAAAGCTCAAACACCATTGACATCATTATTATTAGTATTGTTTCATTGAATGGAACTCTGATGTAAAAAAAACCACCGTCATCAGAAAAGGTTATTGGCCTTGAGTGTAGCATTTGAAAAACAATGACCTTGTTTTTATTGTTTGTTGTGCCCAGCGGGAAGAAATTCATGCTTAGCAGTTAGTTAGTTCCTCATATCAAAATTGAACCTGAAAGCCTCACAAATAACAACTTCAACATTTCAGCCAGGCCTTGTGGTTTATTCAAAGTTGTTTTTTTAATCACAGATTATAAATAAACACATACAGACGTAAAGAATTTCTCCTTTGAAATTCAAAGATGTGATGATGTAACAACAATTATCATACCATTGCTAGCAAGCCTGCAGCTAACTTGACTTGGTCACACTCAGCATATAACCATTTTCTTCCTGATCTAGAGGGAAAATACTTAATTTTCTATCTTTCTTATTAGTGGTTCACCATGCAGTTCATTGCAATATCATCAGCATATTTAAGATACATACATACGTTAAATAAGACTGAAGCTTTGTGTGCTCTCTGCCTATTGTAAATGAATGGAATTAGACTGTAGTCAGACACCAAAGTTTTGGACAGTTCCACAGGAAAAAAAATCCAGTACCAAGGACAAATACAACCACATCAACTAAACTAAAACGATCTCTAATCATTCAAACTTTACAGTGTGTAACATGAGCAGCTCTATTTTTTTTTTAGTTGTATCTGGGTCCAGAAGTTCCAGTGATGCGAATGACAGAAAAACAGAAAAAAGAAAAAACACGACAATTGATGGCAGAACACAGCGGAAAACTGGGCCGGGGAGTAGCAGTTAAATGTTTCGGGAAGGTCAAAATCACTCACGCCACAGACCAGCAGCAGGCTCTGCTATCCCTTCCTTTTCTGTTGGGAATGTTCTGTAGCTCCCTCATGTGGTTGGACAGTGAAACTACTTTCAGCAGAACAGTTACAAGACTGAGGCTTTGTTGTTGATTTTATGATTGGCATCAGATTTACCAACTCGTGACTGAATTAAAAATGTTCCAAATTTTACCACATTTTTCTCAATTTTCCTGGTTGAAAAGTGTGATTGTACAGTGACGAGTCAGAAGAGCACAACCAGACTTTATTGCAACAATCACAAGATGATCAGTTGAATTTAAACATTATTTTAGTTTTCCTTGAAAAAAGAAGTATAAAAATCATTTGCTACTGTAGTAGTTGTGATATTTGTAAAGGCAGCCTCTGTGAAGAAGTAAAAAAAAAAAACCAAAAAATTGTAAAGTTGGGGCCTTCAGTTGACCCTGAATTGGAATAAGCGGGTATAGAAGATGAATGAATGAATGTAAAGTTGGGTGCAAACTGATGCAACTTTACAATTGCAAAGTTAAACTCTTTTCTCATGAGTTTAACTTCTAAGCTAATAGGTTGTTTCCCTGTTAATATGAAAAGTGCCTGCTGCATTGTACTTTAAACAAAAGCAAATACATTCATCAAATGTATTCAATGCAGAGACCATCAGTGAAGTTTTGTACTTTCAGTTGAAGTGCAAGTTTGTTTCTTCTCTGTTGCATTTATCCACAATTCTTATCACTCTTTTTGAAGTTGGAATATTGTTTTGTTTTATATGTGCTCTCCCACACAGTGGAACAGCACAAGGCGGATGGTGATGAGTAGTTTAGGTACTTGATTGTATGTGACATTGTAATGAACTTTGACATTGTTTCCTTATTATATCAATATGTGGGTTCCAGGAGAATTGCAGGATTTCCTTCACACGCTCACTATATCTGTCATTTATCACACGTTACACAGAACATTAATGCAAATATCTAATCTGCCATTCACATGGCAGCTATAGTATTTAGCCATGCACTGTAGACATGGTCAAGACAACCAGCAAAACAAGAGACAATTGATCCAAACATATTTCAGAAACTGTTTCTCTCCAGGGATTTTCACAGACAACCTCTTGAGAGTTTACGTGAGAATGGTCTGAAAAGAAAGTCATTACTTTACTTCTAACTCACACGCTCAGATAAATGAATACTAAGCTGTGCTACTTTCTGAAAGCAAAGCTCACTTCATAAAATGAAAAATGAATATGGCAACTTCCTGCTCTGGCCAAGCCATCCCAGCGAGACATGCCTCTCCAATTTGCTCCGTTCTATCTTTACAACCCACACAAGACCAAAACCAGGTGATGACCACTTGGCTTGAACCGCTCTGCATGACTTTCAGGAGGAAACCCACCACTGTATGATCATCTCTCCTGTAATCTAATCATCTGATCTTTGATTCGGTTAAAGCCGTCTCCTGTTCACCCTAACGAGCCATTTCCCCTCCGTGCAATTTACTGCTCTCACTGCTGTCTGTCACCCATCCTCGTCTCTCCCAGCGGTTTTCTGATGTTGGTTAATTAACCGGGCCGTCACACCCCCTCTGTCATCAGCATCCGACAGGGAGAGCAGCTGGGCGACCTCTGTGACCCCCCCTGCAAAGGCTGATAATGGCTGACTAGGATCTACGCTAATAGGATGGTGTGTGTTCATCTTCGTGTAGGTTAAGTGTGTGAATGGCTGCATGTGCTTTCATGTGTGTGACACCCACTATATGTCTGTGCCCTCTGTGGCCCCACTAGCTGTTTGTGGCCCGGGGCTGTGCGACCAGAGCCGGTGACAGTGTGTGTGTGCTCAGCAGGGGCACAGTGTTTAGGCACTGGGAGCTGTGACCGGGGGATCTGGGGGCCCATAATGAGCTGTTGTGTGCCGTGGAGCTGTGAGGCAGCCTGCTGGGACAGAGGAGTATTGTGTGGTGCTCACCACAGCTCGGCACAGCAGTGGAGGTTCCACTGAAGCAGGCTGGGAAGCACCACAGGGCAAACATCTTCTGGATAGTTCTGACTGGCTGCCTGCGTGCCTATCTGCTGCTTCTGTCTGTCTATCTCAATTACAGAGATATTATCCCCATTAGTTGCATCTACTTGGGGAGAAAGACCCATGTAACTAACTCGCTTGATAACTTTAAAATCACAATTTTTTTTTTTTGGCTGTCAACACTTATAGTTTAATGGTGCGTGTTCGTTTTTTTCCTGTTGTTTGGTTTAATGAAGTGTCTAGAATTAAATTCAGGTTTAAGTTTATTGGTGATGCCACTTGATATGTATAAACACACTGTGAGGTGGCAAGTCAAAGTCTTGGTGTAGATCTTCAAGGAAAAGTTTGAAATGTTGGCGACCAGACAAGAGAAAGATGTTTTTGCAATAGTCTTCTTCTTTTTAACTAAATGGATAATTGGTAGATGTCTTAGTTAATTGAATAGTTCTCATTATTTCTAGGCATCCAAGTTTATCTAAATACCTGTTGATTTTAGTTTTTAAATGGATAGGGATGGGTAATGGGATTCATTACATATACCATAAACATACTAAACACTTGAAAATAGTTCAATTTAAAATATGTAAAGATTGTAAGCCCCTGGTGTGAAATATCGTCCTGTCCTGGAGGCTCCCAAGTATAATTCAGAGCCAGATATTGTTGAGGTGAACTATCCAACTACTAGTAGTAAAAATATTAAATATCCACACATTTTTGTTTCGCAAAAAGGTTTATTTTTCTTGATCTATATCAAACATAAAAAAAAATACATACCACATACATACAACAAGGTAAAAATTAAGACGAAACAACATTTTGATTGAAAAAAACAAAAAAAAACAAAAAAACAAAGTGGGCCTTCTAATTAGATTAGCTAATCCATTTTAGTAAACAGCTCAGGCTCTAACCCCTCTGCAAAGTTAATGTCATGGAAAATCTGGATACAGAACCTCTCATACTGTTTCCAATGCTTCTCCCTTTGAGTCACTGCATAGCCTCTCTTAATTTGCTGTGTGAAGGTAAAAGGGACGGTGTCCTTCATTTTTTCTTATTTTTTTTCTAATTTTCTTCAGAAAAAATTAGCACAATGGGCCAAAGCAGATAACACAGCGGCCTGCAGATATTTAAGAGGACTGTCCCCTTCTAATTACTTCTTCTAAGAGCTTGATCTGAAAATCATATCCTACATCAAATTTTTCTGGTCCACATGCCCAATTGATTGCATTAAGTTCACTAATGGTCCCTTTCTTGGTCCAAGTCCAGTTGGGTTTTGTGTTGGAAGGAGGCCCAGAAACAATCAATCCCAAACCTGTATGTACTAAAAAAAAAAGTGTCTTCTATCTGATCTATAGTTAAAACACAGGCAATAAAGTTGTACTCCAAAGTAACTTACCTAAGCGCTTAATTTCCAGAAACAGGGCGAGGAAAAGCTCAGTTAATCCTAACAGCTACATTGATTGGAGGATTTTAAAATCTTAATTCTGTCAAATTGCTTCCAAATATTAACACTTTTGTTTGGGTTGGTTGTATTTTCTTCTGAATCAGAAGGGAGTGTGGCGATGTATGAGAAACAGACAATGCCTGCAGGGCCAAGCAGCAGGGAGTATCTTTGTCCTGGAACTTCTATTCTCAAAGAGACAGTTAACTTGGAAGTGAGATGTTGCATCAAATTAGCAGGGTTTCTGGAGAGCAGTTTATCATAAACTGAGGAGTCACACCATTAAGAAAAATTTGATCTGTGTGGTGACTTCTCCAGGGTGTACCCTGTCTTCACCCATAGACAGCTGAGGTTGACTCCAGCAGCCATGTGACCATGAGTGCAGGAGAAGCGGTGATGGAAAATGGATGGAAGGATGAGAAAGAGTTCCTTGATGTAAACAGGAATGGATTGAAAATAAAGCATACATTTTGACAAAGTGGCCATTTTCGCTGAAATAAAGGATGCGGAAAAATTCCAGATCATCACTCTTCATCTTGGTTGAGCCTACCAGAGGGAATAAAGTCAAGTCTAATCTATGTGTGTGTTATGAATAAAAAAAATACTGACTTGGTGCAATGAGCATTTCTCTTTTTTTGAATATTGAGTCCATAAGATCCATTTCAAATCCTTGAGATGAAATTTAGCGACCCTGATCAGAAAAAAAATCAATGGTTTGACTGGAAAGAGCATTAGTTTACATTCTTGATCTCTGTCTCTGGGTCTCTGGGTTTGCACCCACTACCTCACTGTCTCCTCCGACACAGTATCGCAGCTGATGGACACACCCACTCAGTGCTAAAAATAACACAGCCTTCAAAAATAGGAGGCTTGATTGTAATTTGCAGCACAACAAAACTATACAGAAGAAATACTGCCAGGATTATGCAGTTACTTCTACATCCAAGCTTCACCAAAACAAAGACACTTTCATATTTTTGAAACCGAGCATGACGGGGCCTTCCACACTGAGTTCACACTCTCGGGGAGACGAGCACAAGCGTCCGTGCATGAGCAGAGTGCTGATTGGGTGTCTGCGAGCTGCGGTCACTGACTCTTGTCACACTTTTTGGATATTTTCAGAAAGACTCAAGTTTAACTCTCAGCTCCTTCCACGTAGACCCCTCGTTGTCCCAAGTACATAAACAGCCCACAGGGCCAAATGAATTACACCGACTTGAAATTTAATTATTGCATGCCTTCCACTTATCCATTAGTCTGTCTGGTCATCGGCCTGTCCGTCCGTCTGTCTGAGCACGCCTCTCGGCCTGCGCAGCTCTGCTGACTGTTTGTCCCGTGGCTCGGGCAAACAAGATGACAGACACTCATCGGCTAACGTGGCATCACGGATATCTCTCACTCCCTCACAAATAGTCCATCCATCTTTCTGCCGTGCTTTAAGTTGGCCCTTTGCTCTGACAACAACAGTCCCTTTCATGTCTGTTTCATGTCTCCTCCTCGGAGCCCTCAGGCTCTCGCTTCCTCATTCTCTTTCTCTTTCGTTCACGCCGGCTAATTGAATGTTCTGAGAAGAACTGATGTCTGAATATTATGCGCTACTTTCTCCCTCATCCCCTCGGCTTGAGAAAAGCTCATAAAGTTCCAATTGGTATTTTTGTACTGGATACCTTGTAAAAGTTGCCTTTCAGACCAATGCACTGATGTTTTTTTTCATTTCAAGGTAAAACTTTTTATGATTACAGACTTTTTTGAAGCAGTTTGTTGTTGAAAACATGTAATAAATGAAAAAACGGAGTGATTATTTTTGTTTATGTGTATGCAGTTATCGCTCTGAAATCTTAGGAACATGGTGCACTGACTGCAAGTGTCTGTATTTTCTCTTGTGTTTTTAATCATGTGTAGTGGGATTTTTTTTTTTGTTGGACTGATTAACAATGTGTATATATTGACTCATTGTTTCACATGATGAAACTGAGAAGTAATTTTAAAAAGGCAGAAAACATATGTAAACAGTACACCCGTGTTTTAAACTGCCAGGATATTAGCAGAGAAACTGACCAGAGCAAAAAACTATTTAAGAAACTGACAATAACAGCCCTTTCAAACTGGTTTTCCAGCACAGACTTAATAAATTACAGCACTGACAACAAGATGTGTTGTTGATAAAGCAAAAAAACCAATAAGCCTTGCTTAAGTAGGTGGTGACTCAATACCAAAGATGATGACAAATGTTTAATTAATCAGTTTACATTTTTAAAAAATACTTTTTAAATTCCACGATAAAGCTTGCAATGTGTTTCAAAGAACACTTGTTTTGGGGAAGCAAAGCTCACTAACAGATTTAAAATGTTACCAAGGGGTGAAAATCAACAGACTTTATCAGTTTTATCAGCAGACATATCTTAAATTGAGCTGTTAATGCTCAAGCCAGCAATATTCACCCATACTCACATTTGCTGTTTATATATAAATATATATATACACACGTGTAGGAGAGAGAAACAACATAGACTGTATATGTTGTTTCTTTGTAGATATAGATATTCACATTTCGACGTGAGTATCATAAATCTGCTGCGAAATAAGAGTTAGTCACACCTGACAAAAAGGTCAGGAGACACTTGTGGCTATCACTGTGGATTCGGTCTTCGCATGACCGCCGGAGGGAGACATTTAATGTGTTGTTTACAGCCGACACATATGAATGACTAAACAGCTTGCTGGCATGTCCTCCCCAGGGGCCCAAACAGTCATGGAGTCATAAAATGAAAGCCACCATTGTGTGCTCGGCCGTCATCCCCATCCTCATCACCACCATCACCACCATCACCGGCCGGGTTTCAACATCCCCCTGATTCTGAGTCAGAAGCCCAAAATGAGACCCTAGCTTTTTCACTTTGACTCTCGCGCCTCTCATTCACCTCTCACCATCCTTTCTTTAAAAAAAAAAAAAAAATTGCTATATTGCTAAATGCCCCTTTTCCTTTATCCCTTCTCTCCAGTATTTCTTCCCCCGTCCAGCAGAAGCAGCAGCAGCAGCACAGAGATGCGGACACAGTGAACCAGCAAACAATAGGCCATTCATGATGCCCTGCAAAACGCAATGATGATCCTGCTCCCCCCCACCCCTACCATCTACCCCCCCCCCCCACACACACACACACACACACACACACTCCTCCCAGTCTGCACCAGCCTCCACAGCTGCACAGGAATGTGGTCCAACAAGTTCGCCCCCTCCTCATCCTCCATCCCTTCCCCGCCGCCGCCACCACCACCACCACCACCTGCCAGCAACCACCAGCTCAGCAGCGCTGCCGCCGCCGCAGCCCGAATAAAAGGGGACGAGAAGGCAAGAAACTATAGAGGGGTGGGTGGGGTGTGGGGGTCGGAGTGGGAGGCGGTGGAGGGGGGGAGGGGGGCGACTCTGCGGACGGAGCACAAAGGGAGGATTCATCCTCGCTCTCGTACACTCCCGGAGACAGAGAGAGAGAGAAAAGAGGGGGACCCATTTAAGTGTGGTGCAGCTGCACTAATTTACTGGGTGAAAGTGGGCGAAAAAAACGAGGTGGCAGAGGTCAGATAGAGAATCATTTTTTATCCGTGGCCGTGGAGGGCGCGGCGGCATCCCCATCGTCGACAGAAAACTGCGCACGGCGTATAAATCGGGCGATAAAGCCACACCTGCAGCAGCGTGCGTCCCCGCCCGAATGAGTCGTGATTGTATCCCGATAAGATGAAGAGCCACTAAACCACTTGTCGCATCTCTGCAAACACGTTCACCGCTTTGTCTGCCCATAAATCCTTTCATTAGACTCCTAAGGGTGCAACAGATTGCAAAATTCTTTACCCCCATCTTTTCTACACACTTTTGTTTTCTCCGTCTCTGAGAATAGTGTCTGCTAAAACACAAAGTTCTCCAAATCAGTCCCTTTGTGATGTCACAGAAGATGTTTTGCTGAGATGTCTCCCAGGTGGTGACACCTCAACCAGGCTTTTGTTGGGCCCTCTGCGACCAAGTTAAACAAAGCATCATTTTAGCAGCAGGCTGTGAACAGCGGGCTAAATGTGGTGCTATCGGCAGTGTCGATAAGTCTTTGTGCAAAGCTGAAAAAACTGCATCGTGTGGGACCCTGAAGTCAATCTGCAACTGTTAGATTTCACCCAACTCTTCCACGGTCAGCAGGTTAATAACCTGATCTGACAAACACGTGGTGGCAATGCTGACCTCCTCTGCCTGTGTCTTCGCCCTGGGACTCTCAGTCATCCCCAGCAAGAGAAGCAATGAGACAGAAACTTCAAACGCAGTTTTCAGGCTGACGACCATCGAGTCACATGAAGCTGCGTGTCATCGCCTGGCTTACAGAGGTGGAAATCCCCTCACGCTGGAGCACCAAACAGCACCTGGAGATGTAACACGGCTTTAACAAAATCAGCGTTGTCATCACCAAGAAAATGCTGAAGGAACAACAAAGCGTTTACGGATTGTTGCCGCCTCCCGTCCCACAAAGCAGGAGGGAAAACCGTCTCGGTCGCAGATAAGCCTGATATAAATGGATGTTTACAACTGTTGGAGTCTTCCTGCATCCGACAGAGACAAAGAAAACCAGCCATCGCAGTACAATATTTCGGATCCCTTTGTGGAATCAGTCATCATCATTCGGAACGAGTGACGCCATTCCTCTCAGGCCAAATGTGACCGCTGACGCGGGGAATGAATGGCCTCCACTGATTATGCATCGCTTTAATGCAGAATGTGACCCGGCATGAATATTTGACTGCCATGCGTGCGTGCTGCGTGCGTGTGTGTGCGTGCGTGCGTGCGTTATCTGCATACTTCTCACACTCTCTTTGCGCCTCTCTGTTTTCTGCCCCTCTCGCCAGTATCTCTCCATCCATCATCAGATTTCAGGAATTTCCCCTGGGCGTTGCTGGAGTATTAAGGGCAGAGAAAATGGCTCCTCTCGCTCGCCTTCTTCCCACTGCCCTCCCCATCCCCTCCCTCCCCCACTCCCCTCCTCCCCACCCTGTCCTCTCCCTTCGGCGAACTGTCACGACTCCTCGTAAACATCGTCGGCACAAAACAGATTTGCTGGAACCGAGTTGAACCCGATTGCGCTTGCACGGCGGTTTATCGGCCGAGCGTCGTGCACCTGAACGCTGATAACACCCCACCCGCCCCCCACCAACCATCGATCGTGACCTTTGAGTCCCTGGCTGATCATGAGACTTTACCCTCCTGTCCTCTCCCCCGGGAGCCGCAGGAAACTGGCTCTTGTGACCCAGCGGTCTATACAGCCATGGAGAGGCCCATTACTGCAGTCACATGGCAGGTTACAAGGACGACAAGACCATGTGAGCTCTATTTTCTATCAAATTTCTGCTTCCCCCCGAGGCCCGGAGCAGTTTCACAGGACATATATCTGAAATGCCTTTAAGAAGCAAGGCCAGTTCAAATTCCGAACACAATTGTTTTGTTTTTTTTTTAAATTCCAGATTAATTAAATAAGACAAAAAGATGTCTATCTAGCTTTAGTGTCTTTCCACTCGTTAAGGAGAATGAATGTGGAATTTTCAGCTGGAAGTGTGTATACACAACAAGGGAGAGACTGACCTACATGAGCTCATAATCATATTTTCCTCTCAGTATCTAAGCACCATGAGCCAATCTGTAAAAGCAAATGTTTAACAAAGAACTCAGTGGTGAAAAAAGCTGATTCAAAAGTTTTAGAAATAAAGTACAATCTCTGCATTATCTACAAAAAAAAAATCAAATGACTGAACAATGCAGTATAAATATTAGAAGGCCAAGGGATGAATATTTTAAATTAGAAGCAACATGAAAAATAAATAAATAAAAAATAACATTCCGTTTAATCTAGAGCTGTTCCGGATTTGGTTTTCATTTTCTGACGTTAATCTAAACCCATTTAAGACTGACCACAAACAATCCCCTTTTTCACATATTATCTGTAACATACTCTCTGGTAGGATACAGCAGATGCAAAGAATAAATCATATATTTACCTTGTACGTTACAAGCCCGCCACGGAAAGATAAAAATTAAGATTCACGGTCCTCTCATTTTAACGGAGAGGATTTTTAACGGGCAAACTAATACAGCAGCCCGGCGTACCCTAAAATAAGAAACCACGCTCAGATGTGATCAAAATATTGTTATGAAAAACAAGTTTTAGTGTTTTTTTGCGTGGAAACCATGCTGAGAAATCAACATAATTATTTCTTACGCCCCCCTAATGACACGTTTTAGCTTTCAAAGAAAAACCAAATGTATCGCATGAATTAATTATATTATAGAAACGATACTCGAGTCGTACGACGTTATTTGTCTCGATCAGTGCAGCATCTTCCGTTTAGAAATTCCGTTAGCATAAAATAGCCTCAAGGTTAAAAAAAAAAAAAAATAAAAAAAAAAAAAGGAAAAAAATTCAAACTTCCAAATTTTCCTGATCTTCTAAATCTGTTGCAGACACTGAAAGTAGATTTTAAAGGAGAACATGTATTTTCCCTCAGGGTTTTTTTTTTTTTTTTTAATCGTTTCCTGTCACCAAGCAGAAATTTTTGCAAAAAAGAAGAGTCCTTTGAAAAAACAAAAACAAAAAACAAATACTGAAGTGGTGAAAAAATACCGCGCAATTTTTAATTAAAAACAATTCTAAAAAAATAAAAATAAAAATCAGATTACATGCGAACTACTAAAGCAACGGGAAGCGTTTTAATTACAATTAGGATAATCATAATTTACTGCCCTTTTGCGTTGACGGAAAAAATGGCCTTGCGGGTGGGTGGTGGTGGTGGGGGGTGTCATTTTTTTTTTTTTTTTTTTTGCAAGAGATTCCTTCAGTAGAGAGAATACAGCACCTTGGCCTATCTGGCGCACTTCCCCGGGGGCCTGAACTCGCGGTACAGCGGCGCTAAACTCTGTGCGTAAAAACCGCAGCCACGGTCCCATTTCCAGAAGCCTGCAAAGAGATACGCGCATATACAACACTGTCCCTGCAAAACAAGCCGCACATCCGCCCTCGGTTCTGGTTCTGGTTCATGCATACACACACACACACACACACACACACACACACACACACACACACACACACACACACACACACACACACACACATAAAAAAAACACCACTCACTTCCACCAGCACTAGAAGGCCTCACCCGGGGATCCCAGCGCTGCTGGCCGTTCGATGGGGTGCATCGCGCAGGTGTTTCCCACCCCGCCCCCCACCCCATCACCCTTCTCCATCCCTCAGAGCCAGCTGCACCCCCACCCAGCCCACCCCCACCCCCCTACCATCGGCACCTCCGAGGCCCCGAATCCAGGTGCTTTTTATGGCAGAGTTCTTAGAGGGAAATGTGGGGCGAAAAGTGTCGCAGCGGGAGAAGCAGCGCCGAGATATCCGTGTGTCCGTGCGTCCGCCGCGGACGGAGTTTCTCTGTGAGCGCCACCAGTGTCTTTGCCGGGACATAAGGGGAGGAAAGACGCACACATCGCTCTCTGTTATCAATTTTTTCCATGTTTGCGGCACAAAACTGCTTTTTGTTCCCCACTTTTTTTCATTTACGAGGGTTAATGGATAGAGGCTTGGGCGTTTGATCACATGGCCGCAATTCACCTGAGCCGGAGACAAAGAGAGCAAAGAGAAAGAGGAGAGAGAGGGAGAAAACCGAGCGTCGGGCCCGACATGAGAGGCAGGCGGACACACAGGGGTTATTGTTGCATTCATTTTCTCTGCCTAGTGTGTGTGTGTGTGTGTGTGTGTGTGTGTGTGTGTGTGTCTGCGCGCGCGCGCGCGCATCAGATGCCGATGAAGTCGTTTCTCCCCCTCTTCCCATTTGGACAACGCTGCAACGGCGCGAATTGCGGCGTTAACCCGTAAATCTCGAACTCAAACACGCTGAAAACGATTTTTCAGCGTGTTTGAGTTCTTTTAAGTTCTTTTTCAGAAACTCATAGGAACCGGCTTAAGTATTAATTCAATGAAAACGGCGTTTGTCACGGTGAAGTGGGACAACTGTCTGTCTTTTATTGCTATTTTATTTCACGACGCATATTGAGCCAAATGTTAGTTTGGATTTATGCATGTTATCAAAGTCAAATTAGAAATGTTCACTAAAGTGGCCACGTGAAAAACAACTGGAAAGAGACTGATGTTCCAGAAATGTGTTCAACCTGTTGATCATCAAGACTAAAGTCCACAAAAACGAAATTAGTGAGTGTTCCTTATTTTTCCCCACTATTATTCAGAAAAAAAGAAAACATTAAATATCCGTTATAATGTTTCACCCATTAAGTTATTATATACGTAAAGGATAGAATCGTTGCACGCATCATACATTTAGATGGACTTATATATTCTCTTTTTTAAATTATGTCCTTTTACGCTACATCTTTTTAAATATCCCTCACTTTTTTTTTTTTTTTTTTTAAAACATTTTTCCAGAGTCGAACTTCACAATTCTTTTCCTTAAAAAAACGCGAGCTAACGATGCAATAACTCTCTTCATGATTGTTTATTTGTTTGATATAACATGTCAACACGTCCAACAAAGCAGGCCTTCTCCTGCCTCTAAATGGGCGCACTGTAGAGTCATTTAAGCCACTCCGATGTAAAATCTCACCTCTTCCCTGATGGAAACGCCGCAGTGATGGACAGACGGTGCTGCCCTCCTCCAATCACAGCAGCGGGATAATTAGAGGGCCAATGGGAGCGCGGTGCGGCGCCGGGGGTGTGGCTGGCCCTGTGTTGGAATGCTGCCTCTCTGGAAATGTTTTCCACTTTCAATCACTTTTTTTTCCCTCCCAGTTCTTCTCACAAGGCGCTCTTTAAGCTCCGGTGTTGCTACACAGAGCGACCATTCATCGGCTCTACAGTCAGCTACACGCACTCCCATGTTGAACCACTGGACATCTTAACTGGTAAGTTATGTAATTTTCGGGGGAAAATTAATTTTTTGGGATAATTTTAAAGTAAATGCGACTGTCACTGATTGCCCAAAAAGCGTATTATTATTATTATTATTATTATTATTATTATTATTATTATTATTATTATTATTATTATTATCTCCGATCTGTGAATTTAATTTTTCCGAATCTAGGTTAGATGTAAACCGAGTCGTCTTGGTTGATAAGAAAAATAATAAGAAGAAAATTGAGAAAAAAAATAATAAAAATAAAAATGTTATTGTTATGTTTGTGACCAGTGTTGGTTCTAAAATATTTCTCCTGTGCTCAAAATTACTTTTAGATTGACAAACTCCAACGCGGATTTCCAGTCAGCGCGGATTAGGACGCGTTTTCAGCAGCAGAATGGCTTTGCCTGAGAAGAGCTCCTGTTAACTGGGACAATCAAAGATTTTTTTTTTTCTGGCAAAAAACGAACAAACAAACAAAAACGATTTATTTACTCTGACCAGCCTGGACTGTTACCGGAACAACATTTGCATCAAGAGCTGTCTTGAAAGTGGTGAAGTTAAACAACAAACCAAAAATGTCCGGAGAGGAGCACAGTCTGTCCGAGGCGGAACTGAGCCCCGGAGGGTCCGACGACGGTCACTCTCTGTCACCGAACCATCCCGGAGCACCAGGCGGTCAGGACTCTCCTCTGACCGGACCGCCTCAGCAGCTCACCGCGCTGTGCGTCGCCGATGGCGTTGGTGATGACGGGGGATCCCGAGCCAAGTCTGAGGACGAGGACGACCGTTTCCCGATCGGCATCAGGGAGGCGGTCAGTCAGGTGCTGGACGGATATGACTGGACACTGGTGCCGATGCCCGTGCGCGTCAACAACGGGAACAAAGCGAAGCCCCACGTCAAGCGGCCCATGAACGCCTTCATGGTGTGGGCGCAGGCGGCCAGGAGGAAACTAGCCGACCAGTACCCCCACCTGCACAACGCAGAGCTCAGCAAGACGCTGGGCAAACTGTGGAGGTCTGTATGAAATGTTTTGCTTAGCCGAGAGGCTCATTTAGTCTGTGTGTAAAGGTTTAATGGTGGCAAAATGAACGGCTGAAAGTTTGAAATGGTTCGCTTGAACTGTAAAAATAGACCTTACTGATTCAAAGAACAATTCTCATGATTTGTCAGGTGCTTATTTTATAATCTGTCCTAAACCAGCGAGAATTATCCCTGAAAAACCTTTCTCTACCTTGATGCCTGATCCATGGGTTTTTAATTTCTCAATATATCCAACTTTAAAAGTGCTGAGAAAATACCTTTACATAACTTCTGGTGGCTTACAGGGCTAAAAATGACTGCTTGTTTGGCTGCCCGCAGGTTACTAAACGAAAACGACAAGAGGCCTTTCATCGAGGAGGCGGAGAGGCTGAGGAAGCAGCACAAGAAGGACTACCCAGAGTACAAGTACCAGCCCCGGAGACGCAAAAACGGCAAACTGATGACTGTGAGTGACTCGGAAGGTCAGGGGGAAGGGGAGGCCAGCCACTCCCAGTCACACTACAAGACCCTTCACCTGGAGCACAACGGTGGAGCTGGCTCCCCTCTGGGAGACCTGCACCACCATCACCACCACCACCACCACCATCCTGCTGGTACGCAGTCCCACGGCACAACTTTTTCCTTTTGTAACTGAAATACTGTTGAAACTGAAGCGCCTCCATTTTGTCGTACCTGACGTCTTCTCCCAACACGGCTGTTGTCTTCCTCCTGCAGGTCAGGGTCACAGCCCGCCCACGCCGCCCACCACCCCAAAGACAGAGCTCCAATCCGGGAAGCTGTCCGACGCCAAGAGGGAGGGCGGAGCGGCCGGAGCTTCAGGAGGGTCCAGGGGAGCCCTGGGAGTGGGAGCCGACGGCGGCTCCGGCGGGCCGTCGTCCAGCGCCAAGCCCCACATCGACTTCGGCACCATGGACATCGGGGAGATCAGCCACGAGGTCATGTCCAACATCGAGCCCTTCGACGTCAACGAGTTCGACCAATACCTGCCGCCCAACGGCCACCCGCAGGGCGGCGCGGGGGCCTCGGCGGCCGCCTCCTCCACCTCGTCCTACGCCTACGCCCTGGCCGCCGCCAGCGGTCACTCCGCCTGGCTCTCCAGCAGCAGCAGCAGCAGCAGCAGCAGCAGCCTCAGGCCTCACCGTCGTCCTCCGACCCGTCCAAGGCCCAAATCAAGAGCGAGTCGTCATCCGGGAGCCACTACGCGGAGGCCTCGTCCTCTCCGTCCTCAGGCACCCACGTCACCTACACCCCCCTCAGCCTCCCCCACTACGGCACCGCGTTCCCCTCGTTGGCCTCCAGGGCGCAGTTTGATTACGGAGACCACCAGACCCCCGGGGCGTATTACGCCCACTCCAGCCAGGCCCCGGGGCTGTACTCAGCCTTCTCCTACATGGGCCCGACACAGAGGCCTCTGTACACTACTATAGGAGACCCCTCCAGTGTGGCCCCCTCTCACAGCCCCACACACTGGGAGCAGCCTGTTTACACCACACTCACAAGACCTTGAGGGAGACCAGCTGAGCAGAGGGAAATATGGGAAGTTTTATGAGTGGATCTGTTTGTCTGTGGGTGTGCAAATATGCGAGTGCGAGCGCGCGTGCGTGTTTGTGTGTGACTGTGCCATATTGATGTTATATTAGAGGGGTTTTTTTCCTGTTTCTTTTTTTAGCCAATATAAAGCAAGATACATTTACGTGCGGTTACACTGTTCAAGAGGAAATGTGTAAGAGGGTTCGTTATTGGTTCTTATTTGAGTATTATCAGAATGAGAGACTTTGGGTCGGTGGGCCGTCAAAGACGCGTCACAGAGGTGTTTGATGAGCCAGGACTGAGACTGGACATGTTGCGAACAGCTCATTTGAAAATTCACACGGAAAAAAAAGTGCGAGTCGTCGATCAACAGCCAATCAAAAATGAAAAAAAATGTCCCAACAAACGTGTGCCATTCTACGTTCATAAGGCGGAATGTACAGCGAGTGTGTTGGAGACCCAGTCGTGCCTGGACGGACAAAATCAGAAAATTATTAACCAAACTAAAGCAAACCTTTTGATGTTACTGTACTATATAATATGAGTAGTAAGTTTGTGGCTTTGTCAATGTCCTATAGGGTGTAACTTTATTGTGACTGGTTTTATATTACACACGTACATCTGCACCACTTTTGGGGGAGGGGACAAGCATGTTTTTTACTCCGACAAGAGCATTGGAAAAGGACAGCTGCAACGTGTTTCCTTTGTAGATAGTGTTCTATATTTCTATCCCTTCATTACATGGACTTTATCAAGGTGAAGATTTTTGAATTTTAAGGGGAAAATAGGAAAAAGAGAGGGAAAGAGTGGTTTTAAATATGTAATTCAGCTTATGTGCGGTCTTGGACACTTACCTCAACATTGTTTTATGCCAACAGCAATTTCCAAGCAAGTAAACACATTCATTTTGTTTGCCTTTTTCAGTGCCTTACATTTTGCTGATTCAGATCAAATTTACCTTGGTTAAAATCTATAAGTACAAAGTCTCAACCAAATCTCTTGAGATAATTGGCCAGCTCTGAGTCCTACTTAGGGATTAGTATCACATGTACGATCACTCTGCACTGTATGTAGGCCACAAGCATGTTTTCTTGGTCATTACAGCTTCTTTCTTTTCTTGTTTTGCACCCAAACAGCTTCTTCCCTCTACAGAAATGTGAATAATGGTCATTACCACAGACAGGCTAGATACGTTAACATTTTATACTGACTCTTTCCACGTAGCTATTTTTTTTTATGTAAGTAACAATACAGTGTGTGTCGAGCCTTTGCATTCTCCATTTTGTATAATTCTGGATAGTTTTGTAAAGTGTTTGCTAAACATTCACTTGAGTATGTTGCTTCCATACAAGAAAAGCGATGTTGAATATTATTGTTGTCATCTATTAAATCAATTTATTTATAAAACAAAACAAAAGAAGGAACACCAGTGTGAAAGCTTCATTTCATGTGGCAG
The DNA here is from genome assembly GCA_009823395.1 of Thamnaconus septentrionalis. NCBI lineage: Eukaryota > Metazoa > Chordata > Actinopteri > Tetraodontiformes > Monacanthidae > Thamnaconus > Thamnaconus septentrionalis. The sequence goes on along the minus strand of CM020501.1, from coordinate 4,669,991 downwards.
TGATGGTTTTACACTCAACGCACTGTTAGCGGGTAAATGTTAAGAAAGATAAATTAAAAACACGTTGCTGACGTGTGAACTGTAATAACAACACGGTGCTGTACCACCCTAAGCTGTTTAGTGTGTTTGTGTGTGTGGTAGGCTGAAATTGACTACTAATTCCCCACATTTAATCGGCTGGGGACTACGTGTTACCAAGGCACAAAGAGAGCCTTTCAGCAAGGGACAGAGAAGGAGGGTGCGGGGTGAGAGAGAGAGAGAGAGAGAGAGAGAGAGAGAGAGAGAGAGAGAGAGAGAGAGAGAGAGGTGGTGGTGGTGGTGGTGGAGGGGGGGTTACAGAGAGCCAGAAGCATGGCCAATTTCAAGTCGGTAGCCTGTGCACACTTGGACTTTTGTACACGACTTTCCTTTCAGCGGGACCTCAACTCTTCACCCAAGGGTTCATGTCTTCATTTTGACATGACAAATGTGTTTTATTGGTATCTGTGCGAGTGGTGAAAATGAGGCTGTTCTTTTTACATGAGTTTAAAAAAAACAGTGCTGCCTTCATTCAGCAGTGGTCACACGTGGTTCATTATTTGTGGATTTTTAATAAAGGCGAAATTGAACTGATTTCTGGAACAGTTGAAAATGATGCATTTTGTTTAGATGCCATGCTTTAACTACTTTGCAGTAGCATCAACATAAAGCCAGCGACTTTGGCTAATGCAAAATCCAGTCATTTTGAATTGAAAAAAAGAAAGAAAAGAAGGTGCAGCCAGTGAAAGTTTAGAGACGGAAAGGTGAAAATTAACTCCGTGGACACCTGGTTATCGACAAATTATTGACTTAATAACTTAAATCTGGAGGAGAAAGTTAAGAAAGCAAACAAACACACAATATTAAGTATACTTTAAGTCAATAGTCTTGGTGTGCTAGAACGTCAGAAATACAGATTTTGTGGGGCAGGGGACAGACTTTCTTTTACAGGGCCTAAACAATATCATAATACAATTAAGATTAGGATCATGTATCATAAAGATGAACATCAGTCCAGTGCATTCTATGGCATTAACTGCAATTGTCAGGCAGTTATTTCACATTTTGTCACCTCTATCTATCTATCTATCTATCTATCTATCTATCTATCTATCTATCTATCTATCTATTGGAAGATTTTTGTAGGTCAGCTAGCATTGGTCATTGAGGTGACTGCTTTTGGACAGTGATCATTTGGCGCTTTGGCTCTGTTTTTAAATTAACTTTTAGTGAGTGCACAGCCCTTCTTCAATGTGTGCATTAAAACACTTAAACTCTACCATACAGACATCAGCTTGGCAAATGACACCTTCTGTTGGGGACAATGTTTGGTTATTTATATATCTAGTGCCAGTTGAATAAAATGTATATTATTAATAATAATACATTTTGATCGATAATTGTCTATTATTGATATGTCGAGACTGGATGGAACCAAACGCGAGACGGGTATACAAAAGTTGTGGCACAAGTTTATTGTTTACATTCGGGTGTGTCTCCAGACCAGGGGGTGGCAGTACAGTACCTCCAAAATTAGACGAAGAAGCCGAGCTGATGACGTCACGGCCAGGGCGGTAAATCTGCGGCGGCCTGAATCGAAGTAAACGTCCCACGATCTCCTGTCAGGACATGTAAGAATGAACTAACTTTTGTACGTGTAGAGTGTGCGGGAGCGATACTCGTCCTTTGCAATGGACGGACAGTCCAATGCGAGCGTTAAGAGCTTGAACCGTATCGACAGCGTGTAGCATGTGGGCTAACGGTAAAAGCCGTAGAGCCGAATGGCGAAACGACATCACAACAATCGCAAACACGACAGGTTGTCAAAACGTAGCGCTGTGAAACAACACGTTTAAAGCTTAAAGTTTAAAAGTTACTATTGATAACAGGTTAAAAAAAAATACTTGTAGGCTTTTGCTGACTTTGTGTCGGTTTCCTCCCTCAGTCAGCTCGTCATGGACTTCAGCCCGTTTGAAGCAGACAACTCCGTGAGTTGTCGACTGGCTTCTGAGATCCCGGATGTGTGTAGAAGTGAGGACTGCTGTCTGGGCATCGATGAAGCCGGCAGGGGCCCTGTGCTGGGTATGATGCTTGTCAAACTTTAGTTTGTCACTGTGTAAACTCGACGTAAGATTCCTCTTGAGTGGTAGAAAATTGATGCATACAGTTGTTGGTTTCTTACCTTTCTCAACACTTGACCTTCGTGTTATGTTATCCAGGGCCCATGGTGTATGGAATCTGTTTCTGTCCCATTTCAAAAAAAGACGAGCTGAAGAACTCGAAGGTTGCAGGTATGATAAATAAATAAAAGTGCATGTGTTGCATGCATGCATGTTTTAAGTGCTGACCTTTCAATCAGTCAGGAATTAGAAATTGCCAAGAGAAGATGATCATCTCAGACTTTATTCAGCCTACACAGGGCCAGGAAATGAATGAAATTCCTCAATGTATCCTTATGCTGTCATAAAATACAGTGGACCTGTTTTGTACACTTTCCCCTTAATAGATTCAAAGACCCTGTCAGAGGCCGAACGAGAGAATCTTTTTGAAAAGCTGCATGAATCCAAAAATTACATTGGCTGGGCTGTCAAGATTCTGTCTCCAAACACCATCTCCACCAGTATGTTACAGAGGTGCGTTTCTGACTGACGCTCAGAAATGTGGATTTTTTTTTTCTTTCTGTAAAGTGTATAATTTGTACTTCAACGCAAATGTTCTCTTTCTTTTAGGACAAAATACAACCTGAATGCACTTTCACACGACACAGCCATCGGTCTGGTACAGTTTGCTTTGGACAGCGGAGTGCAGCTCAAAGAGGTACGGGAGACAAGGTGCATGTGTGAGTGTCATGGTTCAAGAATAGTCAGAGGTTGAGCTGCAGAGTTGTTAATGTCCTTTTTACTACCTCAGTTGCCCCTCTTCTTTCATTATGCAAAGAAATAACAAACCTTCACAGTGTTTTGGTCCCGTCCTATGACAACACTTGAGCTAAAGTTGTGTGTAGATGTTTTGGTTACGTCTGCTGCCAATTGTTTGCCTTATAAACTGTACATTTTTTTTTTTTTTTTTTAGGTTTCTTTTCTTTTCCATTTTGCTTCATGCTCTGCTCTCTAGAGCACTTTCCAAGTACTTTATTTTAATGTGCTGTGTAAACATAATGATTTTATAATATATATATATATATGTGTGTGTATATATATATATATATATATATATATATATATATATGACACACACACACACACACACACACACACACATATATATACACATATATTTATTTCATTTTGTTCTACCCACTCTCTGCTGCAGGTGTTTGTGGACACAGTTGGACCTGCAGACAAGTATGAGGACAAGCTGTCAAAGTTGTTTCCAGGTATCACGGTGACGGTGAGGCCAAAAGCTGACTCCCTGTTTCCCATCGTCAGTGCAGCCAGTATCTGTGCAAAGGTTTGTGACCACAGTCCCGCTGAACCACACTCACTATCTCCAAAGATCACACTTCTTATTATTGCACTGCAGCTTTCTCTTCAAGCTGTTTAAAATTGTGGTTAATCCTAATAATTATTACTGGTTAAAACAAACATTAAATTCACCTTTTAATGGAGCTGTATCCGAGTGTTGATTTTCTTTCATCTAAAATTGGAATTTTCAAAACTTCTGTGTGCTCAGGAATGTTAAACTGTTGCTGATACGAGCACAGTTTTTATTTCAGGTTGCTGGTGTTTGTTGGTTTTCTTCAGAGTCCCTTCATTGGTTTTGTGCACTGCTGATTTCCAGGTGGCCAGGGATCGTGTTGTAAAGGGCTGGAACTTTGCAGAGGCTTTAGGAGATGTGGATACAGATTATGGCTCAGGATACCCCAATGGTAACAGAAACAAGCAGCAGCTTTCTACCTGCACATCTATGTGTCTTTTTAATCTGTCCGTCTATTCTTTCTTTTAGACCCTAAAACGAAAGCCTGGCTGCTGAAGTACCTGGACCCTGTGTTTGGTTACCCTCAGTTTGTCCGATTTAGCTGGAGCACTGCCCAAACCCTGATTGAAAGTAAAGGAGTGACCGTGCACTGGTAAAGACACTTTCAATGAGCCATGCAAATGATTTAGTCATTTAAAAGTTGAGCCCTATTGGTGCATTATAGACTTCTCTCTTTAGTCGTGAAGCAAAGGGTGTGTCATATCTTATCTGTCTGCATCTTGGGTTGCACATTGAATCAAATAGTGAACTATGTGCTTGTATGTTAAGTTTTTTTGTTTTGTTTTTTTATTTCTGTTGGTTCTGTATCAAAACCAACTGACACAATGGGATCTGCATTTCAAAGCTATTATTTTTACGCCTGCAACTGATGCCACATGATTCTGATCATCTGATCTCATGCCTAAGCGTGAAAACAGAATGGAAATTGATGTGCTAATTGCTTTAGTGCTGTTTGGAACAAAGAAGAAGGATGGAATGTTTTGCAAATCAGGATTATTGTGGCGTCGTCATGAGATGACCGTTGTTAGGGAAGCTCTTTTACACCTGTCAATTTGCTCACTAGCACGAGCCCCTAATCTAACATTGTACTAGATTATCTGGGTTGAGTCACTTCAGTGCCTTCAAATGGTTCGGTCAGAATTTTTGGAAGTGTGGCAGGGAAAAAAAACTGAGCCAAAATCTTTTACCATCGTCGTAAAGAGCCACTGACAACTAGAGCGGTCTTGCATTATCATGGTATTCCAACTGAAATGTAACCCAAGGCGTGTGGAAATGCAGTGTTAATTTGCCCAAGGGCGAGTGTGTGACAGGGGCTGATCCAGAGTGCAGAGTGGCGAGCCCCCTGGGGAGTGCATTTAAATGACAGTCCACAAAACCAACACTACTGTTGAGATTTCAAACGAAATACTTTGATGTGTGAAAACCGCACGGTCGCTTTAATTCCGGGGGCGCACTTAGGACCCATGCAAATCTTTTAATCAGAAGAGACAAAATGCCAACCACCGCAACATAAACACAAGCTCTATTTTATCTGTCCTCAAAGGGATGACGACGAGGAAGACGGGGGGAAGGCGGCGCAGCGGCAGAACAACAAGTCCATGCTGTCCTACTTCGGTGCCGCAGCTGGCAGCAGCAACCAAGTCCAGTCGCACCGCTTCTTCTCTGACCGCCGGCTGAAGAGTCTCGACACACTCTGAGGGCCTTTCAGTGGACGAACTTAACACTCCAACAGGAAACCAAACTCTTTGGACTTTGATCGACGGATGAAGTTGATTGAACAAGAACAGTTACCATCTGTCGTTTTTTTTTTGTTTTGTTTTGTTTTGCTCAGTTTGTATGTTTTAAACATAAAAGTCATTTTCCAAAAACTCTTTGTCTTAATTTGTTGTTTTTTTTACTTCACACTCCTGCAAGAAACGGGAGGACTTTACAACATGTTGCGGTTTTAAATGTCAACGCTGCCCCCTACTGGCAGTAAGACAAAACTACTCACAATAGCAACGGTAAGCGATTCAAACCAGAGTGAGACGTGCACAATATATGACAATATAGGCAAACGTGCGAAATCAACTCATTAGGATACAGTGATGTGTAAAACCATGGCATGCATTGACATGACTGCTCACTACTATGAAGTAAAAAAGAGAAAGGTTTGACGGTGTTACTGCATACATGTTTCTTCTGAAGATCCCACAGTGGCGTCTGTCCTAATGTTGTGAAGGGCTGTTTGACAGCCAATGGATTGAGTCAAATGCTTGACCCAGCAGCGTCATCCTGATGTTGATCTGTCTCGCATCCCCTTTGTATTGTCCTCTGCTCCAGTCCATTTTGTTCCTTAAATTCACAGCAAGCGTCCATCCAACATGTTGTGCACGTTTTGACACAGGAACACAAAAGGCAGCAGGCTAAAGGAGGTCCCCATACCTTCACAAGAATAAATACTTCTTGGCCTTCTAGGTAACAAAAACAAAACAAAAAAAAACAAACAGACAAGGATATCTCTACTGGCCCACCATAGCTAGACCATGTTGACTTTGTTTTTGGCCTCCTGGTTCCTCTTCCCACAGTTCATGGCCAAAGTGGAGACGGCGAAGGAAGACAGGATCACAATTGAGCTCCCCACAAAGTGAGACGATGCTCCTCGGGGAGTGATTCTCAGCGCTCTCCTGGGGAAGGTCTCTCTGTCAAAAGCCTGGTTGGCGGTTGCTGCCTGCACCACAGACTCCATGGTCCTGGTCTTGGAGGGAAGTTTGGTCCTCTGCAGCCTCAGCAGGAGGTGTCTGGGTCTCGCTGTCGTGACCGACTAGGAGCAGGTCTGGGTTGCGTTCTGATTCCTTCCCTGATCCCTTCCTCTACATCCATTTATAGACTCCCCCAGCACCTCCTCTAATCCCTCCAACTAACCTGGTCTCCTACTGCGTCAATGGGATTAAAAATAGAGGGCCAGTGCCAGAAGATCTTGGACATGCATTTACACCCAAGACAGCGTCCTTTAATTCCATTAGATCACCTCGAGGTGGTAGGTAGGTGCGCTGGTGGGTGTATGGGTGGGAAAACAATTAACAATTCTCGGGTGTAAATACTGTGCAACACAGTGGAATATGGGATCGTAGTTGAAGCTTGCAAATAAATCGATCAGTCTTATTATCTAGTTAATCCTATTTTGTATGCGCGGACAAGCGTAATAGGGCTACTATTTGGCAACCCGTCGGCCTTTCCGCTGACACCAGGAGGGCTGCCAGGGTGAATCACAGACAGACCTTATTTTGTTTCTTCAGCTGACGCAGTGGTTAGCACTGTCGTCTCACACCAGGAAGTTTCCATATATGTATGGGTTCATTCCAAGCACCCAGACTCCCACAGTCAAAAGGCATATACATCAGGCAAATTGGCCAATGCAAAGTATCTCTGTGGATGTTTTTTTTTGTCTTCTTCTCCAAGGTCTAACCTCGCTTTCACCTCCAGATGACCAGGTTAGACTCCTGTGCTCCTGGGTGCAGTAGATATGACGATAGAAAATGAATTGAAGGATGGATATGGCTTTAGATCAGAAAATATATACGTCAAACATTCTAAAAAGGGTTCATATGGTCTCAATTAGCGTGTATCCATTTGTTCACATGTCCACCTATCTTTGTTTTGTGTCTTATACAGCACCAGAATGCTGTGAGCATTATATTTTCCTGTCAATAGATTCAAGAATACATTTTTTATTTTTTATTTTTTTTATTTTTTTTACTGTTCATTGCAAAACATCAGCTCTCTTGTTGGAGTGACTTCATCATATAAACTACTTCCAATGACAGCTCCAGGTGATCCAGGTCACATGGGGTCAAAAGGTCTCTAATCTCTGAGGTTGTTGCATGCAGTTCCTTTAAATGGCGTCTCTTTAATTGCTCTAATTGGATTACTCAGGTTATTTTCCACGACTGACACAGAAAGCATTAATGAATGAATGGGAGCAGAACAGAAAGGATCAAGTACGCTTTATTGCAAAACGAACATGTCTGTTTTCTGTGTCCTCTAAAATACTCAACTAAGATCATTTGTAGTTCAAAGGCCACAAAACTATTGCAAATTTGGTTCAGTTCAAGTGGAATGTAAAGCCAGCCTGTGCCTTCATATCAGACACATCACATGGCAGACGGTGCTTTGGTAAATGTCATCGTCTGCTCCCTGACCTTTGAGAGACTTTCCTTATTAAAATCCACAAATTTCCGCTTGGCATTTTCCCATTGGTGCCATCATCGATTTGTTAAAAGCAAGTATTTCAGTACAAGTGCTTGGTCCATCGTACACTGTTACTCTCACTCTCTTACTTATGTCTCGTCTGAAGCAGTGCGTCAGCAGTGTCAGCTCGGTTAAAACAGCTCCTCAGAATAAATTATGTCTGTGGAGCTCCCCCAGGTGCCCTGACATTTTTCCTCTGGCCTACTCAACATATGGTGCTGCATGCATCAAAAATAGCAGATGCTTTCCACAGTGTCCCTGTCGCCCCATGACACCTCATTTAAATGCCTTCTGCTCTTTTAAACATGCTTCGATTTACTTCTTTCTCTTCTTTTCAATCCTTTTCAAACACTCTTGCAATTCGCCTTTTAATTGATTTTTATGCCAGACTGTCTCCTACTCGGGTGACACTAGAGGGCACTAGATTTAGAAAAAAGGGTTTCCCTGAGTCTGTCAGGTCTACATGGCAGTTTTAGCACCGAGTTCCATGACGAGAAGGAATTGTTTTCTCTGTAAAAAAAAAAATGTAAACATTGAACTGGGGTTGGTCTAAAAAAGTGACGTATCTGGTTTTTGTAATCACACATTGGTGAGCACTGCATTGTATGGTCATTGTTTCTGTGCTACTGCCTGATGGTGCTTCATTGTCCCGAGCATACAATGCAAACTGATCTATCCAAACATTGAGGGTCACTGCCTATCAAAGGGCTATCAACAATATCTTGTTCTACTGTAGATGCTGAACAAAGTTTAAGATTAAAAAAAAAAAAAAAAATACTGTCAAGAAATTAACTGTTGTTTGCCTGTAACAAGTAACAACTATCTATTTACATGGAGAGCAGGTCTACTTGTAAGCAGGTTGGCTTGGCCATTTTGTTCAGTAGCCCAGCATGCAAATGTTACTTTGATTTTACCCTGAAGTCACAGTTGGTGTTAGGAAGAAGTGAGATTAGGTTGCATAAGAAAACAACAGGGATTAACATTAACATGGTTTGCAGTAGGCTTTCTTAACATTGGATGCTGATAAATCTTGCACAATGAGCCTTTACATTATTCACCTTTATTTTACTCACCAGAAATTGTTATATTTTGCAAAACAAAATATCCATCCATCCATCCATCCATCCATCCATCCATCCACTCAGGGTCGAGGGTTGCAGCATGTACAGCTAGCATTAAATAATTCATGATGATGGTGATTACACAGCATAAATACATGTTAAGAAAAAAAATAGTGTGCCTGCAGCCATTCTTTCACTTAAAAACACGTCTCTGGTTTTACTGCAATACATCAACACTGACCTAAAAGACAAGCCCTCACTCCATCTGACGAACAAGCATAAACTAAAGAATTTATAGCACTTTGAGCCACGCTGCCAGCTACATGGCAACATGGGCAAGAATGGAAGTAGAGAGAACACACCTCATACAGGACAGGAAGAAATCGCTGCAGGAAGTATCAATAAAAATAGACGGTTCAGTCATCGTCATTGACAAAGCACCGAAGCAAAGGGTTCACCCACATTATTTTACCAAGACATTAGTTACAGAGAATGACTATTGCTCAAAATAACTGTACTACAGTAGGAGTTGCTCTTTGAACTAAATGCTCTGCTGACAATGTATTTCCTTGAAAAGCTATCCGTTAAATGCAACGCGGTCCTCAAATGACTACCAACAGATGATGCCTTGATTGCTGACAGGATGTCATCACACAGTGAATTTTACTTTCCTCACACAAATATACAGATGGTGGGAGAAAGAAATATCAGTGAAGTTGGTAGAATCTCAACAATGATATGACAAACTCCGAGCCCGTCAATCAAAACACCTAATATACTCTACATACAATACTCACTACATGCATGCGGAAGTGGCTTTTTTCCCAGCGACAACAAGGCTCGAGATCCACTTAAGCACTCAAGCTGTGCGTACATTATCTCTTCGATGAACCCCTTCCCCTCATCTCTCTCATCTCTGTTGTTAGCTCTATGTATGTATGATGAGGCCCCCTGGAGTACGCCAAGCATATAGTGTTTTATTCAGAGGAGTCTCTCTTCCCAGACGAGGCTTTTAGCACAGCTGCAGTCTGTGACCCACTTATGCGCAGACATGGCTGGAAATAAGGAGAAGGTGGACGCTCAGAGGTGTCGGAGGGAAGCGGATTTTGCAGGCAGAGGAGGGTTGATGCATGCGTGGGGCTGGCAGTAGGGGCAGGTGAGGGGGGATGAAGGAGGATGTAAGAGGAGAGGATAAAAGCTCCGGGGTGGAACGCAGCGATAGCAAATGGAAAGCAGGTTGATTTGTGGCCTTAAATGACTCTGCAAGAAGAATGTGCCAGACAACTGGGCAGCTGAGATCTCAGGTCGGGACTCCAGCTCATCCATCTTGCCCGAGCAGTTCCAACTGCAATTGTTTTAAGTCTGTGGATCGCCAAAAAAAATCACAAACATACATTTGTTACTCGCGATTTTAATGAAAGTAAAGAAAACATGATAGCCGAGGGAAGCCAGTTGTCTCAGGCAGCCCAAATAAAAATGTTACCTGGGTGCTGACTTCATTTAATAATACCAAAAGAAAACCATGCTAGCTGTGAGTCTTAGTGGCTCACAGAAGCAGACAGCTGACAGATATTTCCCTGAGTTTTGTTTTTCTTTTTCGGGGAAATGAAGTCCAGCTTGACGCAAATTTGTCAATATTATATTTCCTCCTTATTTAAACGTCAGTACGGAGCGCTCACTTACAAGAGCATATTCACTGTGGTAGATGTGAGCTTCGACAGTTAAATTGGCAGTAACATGTTGTGTACTTTTGTACATTTCTGACCAATCCACTGATGGTGGCGAAGCACATCTGCAGCTGTTTGGTGAGAAAACTTGTTACATTAAAGACCAATACAGACATAACACCGGTGTTGTCTTGCGCTCCAGTTGTTGTGTTATTGCCCGAGGAAAGAGGTTAACCGGAAATGAACACAATGAAAAGACTGATTTCGCCCCATAGTGTTGGGGAGGAGGACATGTTCCAGTGAATAATTTGATTTTCTCAACTGCATGTAAGCTGGGACAAGGAGAGAAGTCCGACTAGATGAGAAAACCAAATTTTGAGCATGGCTCGATTCAGCTGTGCATGTAAATGTGAGTTTTAACAGCCCCTCTCCATCGACCAATCAGTGCTCTTTTAAATTCTCAAAGTTTTAGCAGGAGGTGTTCCGCCGCAAGCTGCCCTTTAACAGCCCTACAGGGGACAAGGAAGAAACAGAGGAGGAGAAAAACTGTTAGAGTAGCTTATGTGAAAGAGATTAGCAAGTCGCTGCAGTAGCCGTGGTTTTATCAGGTCAGTGGCATTTCAGCGTGAACAGAACAAAGAACGGCAGTGAACGGAAGGCTTTTCTCGGCGGAACACCTCTTGACATGACTTTGAGTGTGAAGTTCAGGGGTCAGCAACATGGTGCCCGCCAGGTAGCCCTTCAGGACCACACAAGCAGCACACAGGCCTGTTCTAAAAATAGCACAACTCGTTGAGCTGCGTCTAAAATTCAATTTTTATCTAATTGGGGCAACTGGACTTATTCTTGTGATTTTGAAGACAATTCGCCTCTCATCCGAAAGGCATCTTCAGTTAAGTTCACACTAATATGACTTGGATGACCGAGAACCTTCACAGACAAATTTAATTCAACATTGTTGATTTTAATTTATATAGATGGATAGATGTATTTTATTGATCCCAAATAGTTGTTGATAATTGTTGAGAAATCATTAACGTGATTATTGTCTTCACATAGAACAGTATCATTAAAAATCACACAGAACTCAAGGCTAACTGAGAAAATTTGACATTTCAGGAAAGCGTAGCAAAGTGGTTGCCCTTCATATGACTCAGTACCCTCGCAATAGCTCTCAGGTTCAGAAAGGTTGGTGACCCTTGGTGTAGTTACTCACCTCGACGCATTAGCACTCACATGCGGCGGTTTCAGACTGGCTAAACTGTTGGTGAGCGGTTTTGCTTGTTGCTTGCTTGAATGCACTCGACAGACAAATTATCGAATCAGTTTCAAAGATGAGGAAAAGAATGCATATTATTCACTCATAAGCAGTACGGAGTCAATGATTTTGCTTAAAAAGTAGCAACAAGGAAAAATCTTTGTGAAAAATTATGATTTGTTGCTTTTACGATAAAACTTGAATGTCTTACTCAGATGGCTTTGTAAGTGTCACTGTTGCTGAGCTGACTCATTTTAAGTGTATTTTGAAATTCACTCGGAGGCACCTTTCTACTTAATGAGGGATGCCTGAATTAGCAGGCACAGTCTGCAGCCTCAGGGGCATTTTGAATGAATTCTTTTGTGAAGCAGCCTTGTTGCTTTGTGCACGTCTCCATTAGGCAGAGTAACCTTCTAATAAACATTTAAAAAGATGGGTAAATTAGCAGTCCATTAATTCATTATTCTAGCAGTAGATGTTTTTCCGCATGTTTACTGGAATTTTTAAGCCCTAATATAATGGTGAATGGACGAAGACATTTATTAAATTAAATTAAAAAGACTAATTGGGTTTTGGTTTAAAAGCACTTTGAACACAACAGGTAAAGCACATTTTTAAAAAACACCTTTATAAAGTGACTGCTGAATAATAATAATCATAAAAGCTATTAACACCCCTACAATCTAATTACACACCTCCAGATGTACTTCACAAAAAATGATTGATTCAAAGAGAGAACATTATGTAGATCTGCTCATGTGAATGTACACACGGTCAATCAATCAAATCTAGCACCGACCGGCTGTGCAAGACAAGAGTTGGACATTTGAGCCAACAAGAATAAATTAACAGTCAATGGATGTAGAAGCTTTGTGATCTAATTTGTGTGACTGCTGACTGTTTTTATCAATGTTTTACACACACACACACACACACACACACACACACAAATGCGAATGCAAACAGTAGGCACTTGCAGTCTATGCAGAGATGTGAGCTGACGTGTCTCTAGTGGAACTGGCTTATCTGAATGGGACGACGGAGCGCATGAGGCACATCCCAAATCCCCCGCCCTGCCAAGTGTGTGGCTGCAGAGAGCCGACCCTGCGCATCCTCCCCAGAGGTGTCCTCTGAAAAGGGTGACATCACTTTAGAAAGCTTTTGTGCGGAGCCACGGGAAGGAAAAGCGTCTTCGTTAGGACTTGTGCCTCGTTAGGTTCCGCCTCCTCTGCCCTTCCCTGAATCTCAAAGCGCCTAATGAACAAAAAAGATGTAAAATTAATGTGCCTCCATTAATTATTTAATATTAATAAGACAGGCAGCGGGCTAAATGTGCAGGAGAAGTCAGACATGCTGGTAAGTGGGTCGACCCGTGCCCATGAAGCATCATTTTTCACCTGCTGACACTAAAGCGCATGTGGGTCCGGCTCACTCTAATGCTTTCATCAGTATTATGTGCTAGGAAAGCTGAGCTCTATCCAAACATGCTTAATCCAAATCAATTCACTGTGTTCCTGCTGCTTTACAGTGGATTATTCATGGTTGCAAGGCAATTGACACTAAATAATTGATGACTATACAGGAGGAGGCATTTAAAAAAAATATGTAAAGCTCATGTTCTGAAGTCAATGGCACCACGGTATTTAGGCCACGTCCATCCTAATTTGATCGTCCTTCGTTGCATAATCTAGCTGCAGGTCCCATCAGCCCCATCACTACACACGGGCGTGTTCTGGGTGTAACGAGACAATTAGAGCCCAGAGTTGAATCTTCCTCCTGGGAGTTCCTCACCATTATTAATACAGAGGACTAAATCTGCAGCATAAAAATTAAGCTCTGGACATAGAAATGGCTATGGAAAACAATGCTTTGTGTTTGTTTGTTTTTCACAGTGATCCCTTCCTAACCCTCTAATTTTTAATTTTTCATGAATCAGCCACGATGCTTCCAAAAAGTCAAAACGCAGTTCTAAATGGTCTTCAGTTTCAGTGTGATTCATGTGGGAAAAGAAGCATTTATCCACTCAAAGAAAAAGATCCTCTCATGGTCACAGATGCAAACTGAAAATATTCTCCACATTTGACCCAACCCTCCCTTGAGGAGCAGTGGGCAGCTGCTGTACGGTGTCTGGGGACCAGATCCAGATCATGATCAGTACATTTGTTCAGGAATACAGGCTTGGATTTCAACCCTGGATGCATTTTTTTAAATTTTTATTTAAGTAGGATGATTAGTCTTTGTTCAGACTCTAGAACGCACAAGATGAACAATGAATACAATCATTTATCTTTTCTTATTTACTGAAAAGTGCAGTTAAAAGAAAGTAAAACAAAGTCCTGAAGTAATGGAGGAACTGCTGAGAGGCAGAGAGTGTCAGCAGGAAAATGAGGCTGAGAGGGACTAAAGCCTTCTTGCTCCATCTGTGCAGAGAGAAGTGGGATCATTAAGGCCACGATAATAAAAGCCAGTCTCCAACTTGTCTCCTCCCATCCTGGAGCTGCAGTCGCACCAGTTTCCTGCACATTATAGTGTTCCTCTCTACCTCCACTGTGATCAATTCCATCTACCTTTGGCCCCCTTTTTCTTGCCCTCCTACTGAGAATGGTTAACGGTGAAACTCTCACCAAACAATGGACTTTGCCCTGAAACACTTTAGTGCAATCACTAAAAACAAGGACTCTCTGGTGATAATACAATGGATCTTGGGGTTCATTTATTGCATTAACCGTGCATCGACATCTGGAGAAACACACTGTGAGCGCACAAATGCCGTGTACGATATCAGACCTGCACATGACCGACTGGTCCAGTTGAAATGCCATCAGCCGTCAGAAAGCGTTCTTGAAATTCACTGTGGTTGGATTTTTTTTTTCACTCCAGCATTGACTCATTAACATTTAGATTCCAGTATGTGGGTAACAGAGACGTGAGGAGCAGTGCCATAATATGTGAGGCAGTGGAGCCCATCTGTGCCAGGTCTGAATGTTGAATAATGCATAGCACTGGATGCCATTTTTCATCAGAATAGCTGCGGAAGCATAATGTGGCTGTGTCGACCGTTAATTCCGTCGGACATCAATTAATGTGCGCCAGTCAAATGACGGTATGAACACAGCGACACAAAGCAAAGTGTTTTGTGGCTCCTGAGTAACTGAGTAACTCTTTATACAAACACTCCACAAGTGGGTCATATTATGTTGGGTGCCAAGGATTTACCAGCCCATGGAGACTGTTGTCAACCTGGGAGCAGCAGTGGCAGCAGCAGCTAAAGCCCAGCAGAGCTACACTTCTTCTCCTAATGAAGGCACACTGGTGTTTGAAATGCTAAGGCTAACATACAAACCATGTTTGGGCATCGCATTGGTTTGTTTTTTTTGTATTTTTGTAAATGCAAAGATGTTTTCACCTCTAATCAGTTTTATTATTCCTGACATTCCCAAACTGAACAATAGAGCTGATATATTTGTGCCATTGCATTTTGAATATGTGTAGAGAGTAGTTCAATTTGCTCTTCTGTGCTCTTCCAAACATGTTGAAGCTCATCTGTTTAAACTAACAGCTTAAATCTAGCTCTCTAATGACTTTACTTTCCTGGAGCTTTACAGTGTGGTTTGGATCATTTTGGCAACTTTACTGGCAATGAAAATTTTTTAGAAGGGGTAAATAGTTTTCAGTATATCCTGTTCAACTGAGACTTATATTTCAGCAAACTAAAGCTACAAAAATTGTGGCCTCGGGTTGTTTTATGGCTAGCTTCAAAGAGATAAATATGTAGTTTGACAATAAATTTGCAACAGGGGCGGAGCTACAAGGTGGCCACTCCACAGAGGGGGGATAATTTGACAAAATGCCTTACAAAAGAAACAATATAGGTTTATTATTAACATTCAACATTTGTGAAGATTTCCCATTCTCTAATTCATAGGCCGACTCTCATAAGGTCACGCTGAAAATACTTATACGATGCCAAAAACTATAGTGATAAGTATGTTAATTATCACCTTTTTTAAAATATATATGTGATAATTGAAACAGTCATGTAGTCATTTCAGGTATCTACATATTACCACCCCTATGTGAGTCATGATCCCACCCTGTAACGACCCCATGGAAACATTTCTTGGCTCCGCCACTGCGCTGTTTTGCAAGGCTTCGACGAGGCCAGGATGCGTGTCTTTGTAAAGACCCCACATTGCTCCGGTAGGCGGTCTTCAGAAGCTCCGGTCAGCGAAGGGTTAAACGTCATCTGGTAGTAGGAAGTGGGTGGTTAGTGTTGAGGATGGTGCGAAGCCACTGAAGCAACGTCGGATGGTTTCTTCCGCCAGAAACGCGGCGTTTCGAGGGACGGAAACCGAGTGAGCAGGCGGGATCTGGATCAAATCGGATCGATCAGTCTTCGGGAGGACGAAGTTAATCCGCCTCCGCTGATGATGTGAAGCGTCTTATTTTTTTTCTCTCTCTCCCTCGCTCTCTGTCTCTCTCTCTCTCTCTCTCAAACGGATGGACGCTGGCTTCTTTTCAATTCATGGGAGCCGCGGTTACGCGCGCCTGCAGTAGTGAGACGGTGGAGAATGAAGGCTGTGACGACCGGAGTGGACGATCGCCGTGAACACGGGCTTGACGGCAGCTGAGCCGGACCAGCGCGATCCTGTACTTCGATTTTATTTATTTTTTTGTTTAATGTTTGATGTCTCGGGGTGACGCTCGGTGCCAACTTTCTCCCTCTCTCTGTGTGTGTGTGTGTGTGTGTGTGCGCGCCCCGGGTGCCAGTCTGCGTTGTTTCCTCTCCATCTCCCAGCTGGACCTCAGCTGATCCCTCCGCAAAAGCCGCCGCTTATTCAGCAGTTCCCACCGCAGGGCAGCAGCCTGCTCGCTCCTCTCTGCCAGCTTCCTCCGATGGATGCCGGCTGGGGTCAAACCAACACCAATGTTCCGCTATTTTCCAACACTCCAGCCACACAGCCGATTGTCTTTTCCCCCCGCCTCCACCACCACCACCACCACAAGCAGAGGATACGAGGCGAGGATCGTCTCGGTGATCGGCGGCTGATCCGAGCTGTTTTTCGGGGCTGTTAAACGATGCTGAAGGCGCTCGGTTACGTCGAGACTCGCTGAAAACCACGCGAGAGCGGCAGCACCGTTCTCGCGCCGTCACCTGGAAACCACGAGAGCCGCGAGACCCTCCGACAGGTGCGAACGCGGACACGCGCCATGGATGATTCTGGGATCATCCGGAGGCGGAGGATGCAGGTGAGCTCTAGTGTGAAATACATCATGTTCATGTTCATGTTCAACACTTTGCCCGCCCACAACCTTCTTATCAAGGAAATACATTAGAAGTGTTAAGGAATGTGGGATTGGAACTGTCAGGTAAATGTAGGCCAATCAATGTGATCAATGCTGAGTTCATCAAGCAGCTCTAAACCCAAAGGCATGAAGGATGGTGCTCATAAATCACTGGATGCTTGCTGGGGTCAATTAATTTGGAAATGTAGTGTTAAAAAAAGTAAATAATGAGATCTTCTATTATGAGGCGTTGCCTCTCTCATGCTGGTATCTCCCAATTCCAGCACGATGGTTATACACATGGCCAAAGTTGTGAGAGATGATGGAAGCCAGTTCCATAATATATGTATTCGACATTGCACTGACGCGGAGGCTGAGGTGATTGTTCTGTTGCATTTTGAATGAACTATAGCCTTTTCACATTAACTTGCAGCCTGAACGCTAGAACTGGGCGAGGCTTCCGTAGAAGCATTTTTGTGTTGGGCGATATTAATCATTCCATACGTACAAGGCTCACGGCGTTCAGACATTTTCATCTCTTCTTCGGTTCTTCCTTGTATATGACAGTACTGCGAGTACACTCTGCTGCAGTGTGTTTCAAGGTTATATATTGTGGTTGAACACTAGCGGTTTCCTGGAATAAAGGAAAAAGGCTGCACCTCTGCCACGCTCATAGGCTTCTGCTCATACATGTGCATGACTTCGAGCCCTTCGTGTCTGTGAGAACATGAGGAATTCATGACAGTTGGCTTGTAACCTTCAACTGGTTTTTTGAAGGAATTATTGATGTTCTCTGAATACAACAACTAAGGGAAGTGAGTCCTCACTGGTTATTTGAAACTCTGCCACAACCAATTAACTGATCAAAATTAAACCTTTAGCTTGATCACTTAGATGTAGAAAAGAACAGATACAGGTTTGATCAGAGAACAACCTGCTCTGCTTGAGTCTCCGGTTGAATTCTCATGTTAATGTCCACGATGTCAATGGTCATGACTTTGGAATTCTGTTTCAGGCCTGTTTTAAACTGGCCTCAGTTGTCTATTAAACAACAACCAAACTTCAGAATTTCAACTCAAGAGGAATGCTCGCACGCACACACACACACACACACACACTCACACACACGAGAAGCATTTACAAATGGGAAGGTAGACTGGAGATTGGAGGCAGTCCACAGGTGAGACAAACTCTTGAGTATTGTCTTATTCCTCCTAGTGAATGTCTTTTGTGTGTTGAGACAGGGGATCGGCTATGCTTCAGCCGTATTGACGTGTGTGTGTGTGTGTGTGTGTGTGTGTGTGCGTGTGCGTGCACGTGCGTGTGTCAGCACCAAACGCTCATGCTGATATTCGCGCATGAAATCGACTCCGAATCCCCTGCCCGTAGCCTCCACTCCCATTCAAGTGGTCGATATCCATATCTCAGACAGAGGAGGTCTAAATGGTGAGGATGTGGCGCGGTTGTGTCAGGCCCATTAACAGAACTAATGGTGGCCTAACAGCCCAGTGTGCCCTCAGGGAGGGAGACCCACCAGCAGCAGCAGCAGCAGGACGGGCTGAAAGGACTGGAGGGGCCAGGAAGAGTAGGAGGAGGGGGTGGGCCAAACAAAAAAAAAGAAAAAAACAAGGGGCAGGCACCAGCTGTGGGCTACAGTAGCCCATCAGGCAGCTATTACAATCTGTGGATCCCTTTACAGCCTGGATCTACCTTTATATTAGAGAAGGCAAAAAAGCACTCACATGGATAAACGATTAGGCTGGGAATAAATAAAAAGTCCTCTGAAGAAATCATTATTTATTAAAAAGCATTAATAGCTGTTTTCTTTTTGCATCAGCTGCATTTCCCTTACAGTTTTTCGCAAAATGAAAGCAATATTTCTAAAATTTTGACAAAGCGCAATTGCAATTTGCAGGTGTTTCCATTGAATTGTCTGAAGCGCATAAGCCGCAATTCTCGTAAAATCTCGTCCCGAGAATTGCTTTTTCTTTTGTTTGCTGTCAAGAATGGTTGTTGTATTTTTCTCTTTACTTGTAAAAAATATTCTGTCTCCTCCCCCATCCAAACATAACGCGCCATTTTCACTTGAAGTGAACTGGTCACGTCACCCCATACATCACGTCAGCTGACGTGTAAATGCGAAAAAGTGTTTCCATTACAGTTTTGCGATATACCTCTATATCGATACGTCTGATAAATTGGTTGAAAGATGATAATTTAATTTTACCCAGTTGATTATGTACTACTCATAAGATGTTCTCTAAAAAAAAAAAGCTGGAAGTGCCAAATGTGCACAGTGAAGAACAGTGCTTTGAAAAACGGTGATTTCAGCCAACACAACTGACCAGTTTGTTACTTTACCTCATAGTTTGTTCCTCTTCAATACATTCCACTTAAAACCACTTTTACGACACATTGACCCAGATACCTTTTGACCCAGATTTGCCCAGATGATTGTTACAAAGCGACCGTCACTTTCCGCGTAGTTGTAATACCATAACAAGCAAAAAAGAAACCCAAAAAACTAGATAAAGAACAATGGTTCCGTGTGGACAGACTGAAGCTGTCACGGGGTTTGCTGAAGCGTGCGGCGACACGTGTTGCGAAACGTCGCCCCATCTGGCTGGAATTCAAGATATTAGTGAGTCCACTTGTCACCAAGCAGCTGTTGGGCATTGTCTGTCAGAGTTAAACGCTTTATTCTGTGTAATTTGGTGAGACGACGGATGCCTCTGAGGACGGTTTCTCCCGTTGACATCGTTAGCTGTCAGTCACGCGACGTGATCCATCCTGCTGCTTCTCTCAGCCTGAAAGACGTTCAGTTCCTAGACGCAGAGTCTCTCTACGTTTGTGTCCTTTGCTGTCAGTGTTTCGCATTTTCTGCATCCAGCGCTGTGCTCTTCACCCTGGCCTACTCCAACAGCCTCATGAGAGCGTCAAAACCTCTTAGCGATATTTGAGAGGTTTTTCGAAGTTTAGGTGTTTCCATTACCAGTTTTTTATTGCGATATTTAGGTTTTGCGCAACTCTAGGAGTAACGTAAATGCAGCTATTGTCTTTGGGCAGGGTTTCTCAACTGGTGGGTCGCAACCCACTTTTATGTCGTAGTTTTGATTGGGTCGCAGCTGTGTTGGCAGTTTCAACGTTTTTATTTTTCAAAGATATATATACATATATATATATGTATATATATACATACATATATATACATACATACATATACATATATATGTATATATATATATATATATATATATATATATATATATATATATATATATATATATATATATATATATATATATATATATATATATATATATATATATATATATATATATATATATATATATATATATATATATATATATATATATATATATATATATATATATATATATATATATATATATATATATATATATATATATATATATATATATATATATATGTATATATATATATATATATATGTATAAAACATATATATATACATATATATATATATGTATATATATATATATATATATATATATATATATATATATATATATATATATATATATATATATATACATATATATATATATATATGTATATATATATATATATATATATATATATATATATATATATATATATATATATATATATATATATATATATATATATATATATATATATATATATATATATATATTGATGGGCATTTATTTTGCAGGACACACAATTCAATTCAATGATTTCAATAATTTATTTCTTAGACATAATAGAAAGTGGGCTAGTGTTTTTATTTTTGTGGAATAAATTTGGGTACTGTGGAATAGATTTGGGTCGCGACTTCATTATAAGGAAAAAAAAAATGTGGGTCCTGAAAGTCCACCAGTTGAGAGCCACTGTTTTAGGGCATGAAATTTAGGAATATCATCCATCCGTCCATCCATCCATCCATCCATCCATAAAAAGCAAAATCTATAAAATAGACCTTGTTCTGTAAATGTGGAGTCACATCTGGCCATCGTGTTTAATTTGATTTTTGTCTTGCCACAGAAGAATGTGAGTGAATTTCGTGATTCTGCCGTGGTGGGTTGGTTTAATAGGTGCAGTAAACTTACATTTAATCCATATGCTGATAGAATCAAGCCTGTAAAACAAACACAAGTCCTGCAATGGATCACACCCCTTTTCTGTTGGAGGAGTATAAAGTATGCACACACACACACACACACACTGGCATAATTTGTCCAATATTTTGTTCTGGGCAGTGTGCCCATTTCCAATATGCTAAGCACAGGGGATAAGAGTGTGATCACTGCAGAAGATCCACTTCTCTCTGCCAAGTGCTGTCACTCACTGCCATGCCCACTCCTTTGTTCCCCCTCACCACGTCCCTCTGATGTCGGTATTATTCAGAAAAGGGTAGCTCATTTACCCAGAGTGCAGAGTCCTGCATCAAAGCAACAGATCTGGGCCACAAAACATTGGAGTAGCATTACATAGAGGAGCTGCCGGACGAGACTTCAGTTGTTGAGCCAAAAGTATTTGAAACACAAAAGAGGGTCCAAATAAAAACACCTCCAAAATAGACACAATGGACAGTATAGTATAAAAATATCAGTATTTTTTTTTTTTAACTGGAAGCCAGAGTCGAGATAAAAGTATCATTAAAATAGTTTGAAAAAAAGAGTCAGCGACATTGATTCAGGCCGAGGGAAATTCAAAGCATCAAAGTCAAAGTAAGGACTTCACTGGACGGCATTCGCTTTCCAATCTGCTGCAGCCTTGGCAGTCAAAACACGACGGCAGCATCTTGACTCTGGCCAGGGCAGCAGCATATTACTGTGTTTCTTTCATTTGCTCTCCAGTTGGCCCCAGAGTTGTCCTTGAGTAAAAATAAATGTAAAAAAAAATAGAAGAAAAGAGATAAAAAAAAACATGGAAAAACTGCTCATAGCCTTTCATCGCTCTGCAGCAAAATCAGCAGATGAGGTTAAAATAAGGCAAATAGAGTCTGTGACACAAGTTCAGTCCAACTGGAGCGCACAATTGTTTGTTCCTACATCCAGGTATTGATGCAGTGCGATGCTATCCTTTGGTTTGTGCCATATGGATTTGTTTTGTCTGTGGATGTGCAATGTTTAATTGTCAGAACATAATGGGCCTTTTTTCAGATGTTCATTAGTAGGATTGTGGAAACAGGAAACGGTACATAATGACTCTCCGTTTCTGTGATTGGTGTTGTATTTCTGTTGTGTTACTTCCTGTGTCTTTTGTCTGAGTAATTGAGCACAACCTGCTCCACCTACTGAAGATAGAACTCCAATGGTATCTTCAGAAATATCTTATATTATGATATATATATACGCTTGCAAAACAGCAGGGTAAAATCTCTGTACTCTTGCTTGGGCCCCGGAGGTGTTTTAGAATTCATGGGTTTTTGCCTGTGTTGTTTTTTTCCTTGATTTCCCATTGATACACATATAAAAAATTTATATGAAAAAAATATCTTGGTGCATGCTTTAGGTCACTGTCTTTGAGCTCGACAGTTAGAAGATAAGTGTTTCCAGCACATTTATTGAGCGGTCTATGAACTGTGGTTGGCATCAATATGGTGAGAGCACATGCAGCGGCTGTGTGTTGGACTGAGGCGGTGGGAGGGATCAGGTGTGTGGGGTTTCTATCCATTAGCTACCCCCTTCGCCCTCTGCCCATCCCATCCACCCCCCCGCACCCCCACCCCCCCAGCGTGCACACACAAGCATGCACGCGCGCGCGCACACACGCACACATTTACGCATACTCATGTGCTGTATATAAGACTCCTGTGGGGCCTCACTCTGAGTCACCTTGGCCAAGCTCGCTTCCTGCCGATGATGTAACTCATTAGCTGTCCCAGGAAGAGCTCGCTACAATGGGTGATGTCACTCCCATTGAAGAAAAAAAAAATTTGAAAAAAGTATGCAGATGGGCCACCCTTATGTCCGTAGAAAATGCTGCTGTCAAGTTACAAAGAAGGATTTTACTCCTCTAAATATGCAGTAGATTGGCAGGAGTGGAGCAGTGCTTATATGAAAGACTAAGAAATAAAGAGCTGAAACTGATCCAGTTCTGATTGGTTGGTGAACACTTGACAGCATTTACATTGTCTAGTGGACAGTAATATTATTTACAGGTTTAGGTGCTTGTTGTTGGTTGATGCAATGTCTCTAAGTTAGCGCATTGACATTTCTGATGGTCCTTTTACCAGCATTGGCTAAATAAAATGCTATTGTCACAGTGTGGGAGAGTGAATTGTATTGTACAAATTTGTTTCGAGACAATAGCTTTAGCTGTCAAGTCTAAGCCCAGTTCTTGAGTGTGCATGTAATCGGTTGCTTTTCTCTTCCCTCGTTTCTTTCAACTCTTTTTCACTGGATTTAAGTGTATAAAAGGCCTTGTTAGCACTGTTAGCATTGGCTCCACATAGTTAACAGAGGACAGAGCACAGCACAGGCTGACAACCGGAAACTGAAGGTAACCCTATCTTAACTGAATGGATCAATCTGGTTACAGATGGGAAACAATCTCCGCACAAAATCATCCCAGGAGAAGTTAATCTCATCAGGGTCCTTGCTGTTGAGTCCCAGAGTCATAAATATAGCAACAACATTTCCAAATTGACTTTGGCTCCAATCAGGCTGGTTGCCGAGGCCCAAAAGTCTCTGAGCACTCGGGAGAGATCGTTTTACAATCTCGGGTGGTCTGACCTTCTGTTTCAAGTGTTTTATCATCAGAGCATTGCACATCACTGAAACCTTTTCTGAACAGCTGAGCTCATCTCTGATTTCCTGTGCCCCTCCTTCCCCCTTTTCAAAGATTTTTGGGTGATTGAAGCACTTGAAGCACCAACACTTGGTTACAGTTGATATTAGTTAAGTTTAGACTTATAATTTTCTCCAAATGTCTGTGTGTGTGTGTGTGTGTGTCTGTGTGTGTGTGTGTGCGTGCGTCCTCTAACCCGCTTCTCTCTCTCTCCTTCCCTCCAGAAGGACCTACCTCTGCCCCGAAAAAGTAGCAGGTAAGATCTCATTTCTCTTTCTCTTTGTGTAAACAAGAAGGCGGAGGGTGAACAGTCACCACTTCACGTGTTACCACTGATCTAATCATCATTCATGAAGTGAATTTGGCAATGAAAGAGAATTTATTTTTGGGTGGCACAATACCTTAATCTCGTTCCTGAAAACACTGATCATAATTTTCCTCTCTGGTCCAAACATTTGATTTTAAGGCCCTTGCAGTTCAGGTTAACTAAGATAGCACATACAGCTTTCTACATTTTCTACAGTAGAAATAAGCTGAATAAGTCAAGTACATCTTATCACCCATAGTTGCCATTGACAAGGGGTATTTCATGAATGGCTGTTGTATCCCTTCTGAATGCCATATATACCACATACATGCAGTATATCTCTGCACACCTTCCATTATGTCCTTCAACGTTGTTCATGAAAAAATAAAAATATCACATTTAAAACAGCATAAACACTTTTTTTTTAAAATATAAAGTAGCAGAGATGAAACTATTAGAGGAAGGTAAGAGCTGGTTTTCACTTGGCAGGTGAATTAAAACCCTCTGGAGTCCTCCTCCGTACCATTGATTTGCGTGTGAATAGCTAATGCTGAGAGGTGAAGATTAAAGAATCTTAACTCGGCTACAGAATAACAGCTCTGGCTGAAAATGCTGGAGAAAAAAAACAGCTTCTTAAAGCAACCAGCGCTCCCGTTCCAGTGTGCGTGTCTCTGTCCATGGTGCTGAAATGCAACTCTCTGCCTTCCACCTGCCTGCCTTGTTCTCCCTCGCACGCCGTCGCCCTCCACACCCCCACCACAACCCCACACCTCCCCCACCACCACTGCATCCGCAGACAGTTTACACGACGGCGTTAAGCGTCTTTGGTTTGGCTTTTTTTTTTTTTTTTTTTGCTGGTAGCGTGTCGCCGTTGCCATGTTTGAAGTCCCTCTGATCTTGAAATGGGGATGTTTGGAGCGGCGAAAGTGCCGCCTCTTAAAAAGCAGCACACACATCATCCGCCGAGGTCTTTGTCACGCCTTTGAATGCCGCGTTCATTTTAAAATCTGAGCGTCTTTCAAAAAAAAAAAAGCCTCTGAAGTCCATGGGGGTGTTTTCTTTTTCTTTTTTTTTTCTTTTCTTTTTTTCTGGTATGTGTCGCTGTTGGCTCACCCATGTTTGAATCGATCAGCCCACTGAACTTGAATTACACAACCCAATGAAATGACTGTTTATCACGTTGAGGCATAGGTATCGCCTCGCAAGCCAAATATAATGACACTGCGGGCCAAAGTTGGCCCACGGGCCAGAGTTTGAAACCTGTGCATTAACGTTTTGAGTTGCGCTCATGGTTCTGGCACTTCTGGATTCAGAAGATGTATGGCCGGATTTTAATCTTCTGCTTTAATACGACTTTGTCTTATTTCATCTCTCTGCCCAGTTGTCTCTTCCATATTCTGTTGTCTGCAGACTTTCTGCTTGCGTACGGTAGCTCACACAGATGCCACAGGGCATTTAATACGGTTCTGTATGTCGGTGCATAATTATAATTTACTATCTGTCTCTGCTGACACACGGGCTTTTGTTGAGCGTCGGTGTGCGAGTGTGCCTCCCGTACGTGCGTCCCTGACTGCTGTCACGGAGTGCGTTTCATCCCTGACCTCTGACCCCGGCGCCGGGGCGGCAGATGTCGACGTGAAGGAGACAATGAGCTAAAGGCTTCCCTCGCTCCCTCCTCCCCCACCCCCTGGCTCCGGCCGATTTTCCTGCACACATCCTCCAGTGGGTGGAGCTGCAGTGTTAAAATGAGAGTGCAGAGCACGAACACCGGACAAGGAGCGAAATGAGAATAAAGCCGAATGGAATGCGACCGAACGGGGACATCTAGCGAGCCTCGTGCGCTGTTATCTTTTCCTTGGGTGTATCATGCTGCCAGCCTGCGGTCTGTGACACCCCCGCTGTGAGACCACCACACCCCCCCCACCCTCTGCCCACCACCACCCCTCCTCCTCCTCCTCCTGCTCCTCCTCCTCCTCCCCCTCCCTGCCTCTTGTCTGTCATGTATTTTTTATCCATCCAGACTCCCACATTAGAGGCAGCATCCATTATTGAATTACTCCCCTCAGCACGACTGTGCAACTGTCACCCCACGTCAGCTTTAACATTTGCTGGATTTGTTTCTAAGGGAAGGAGACGCGCACGCACACACACACACGCACGGATACACACGCAGACACACACACACACACACACACACACACACACACACACACACACACACAGGGATGACGTCTTTCTTGGCCAAACATTGAAGAACAGCTCCTGTGATATGTGGGACGACTACATGATGCCAGAGCGCACCGAGTTTGGCTAATTGCTTCAGGAAAATGGGCTGATGCAGTTCAATAAATTTTCGGCCTGTCAGTAAAACCCCCCTTAAAAAAAAAAAAATAGTGTGATCTCCCATCTGTCGATGTCTCCCCAGTTCCCACACACTCTGTCCTGAAGTGGTTCGAAATGAAGATTTTAACCATTTCTTTTAAATTGTCACAAAATCTGAACTTATTATTGTCTATAATAATAACAATATATATGTATATATTCGTGGTTTACATTTGAAATTCGATGATTGTAGTTAGATTGTGTATTTTGAAGTGTAACTTACATGTACTGTCAACCCTGAGAAAAAGATACAAAAATCAATCAATCAATCAATCAATCAATCAATCAATCAATCAATCAATCAATCAACAGACCAAAACAGGTTCTGGTCCATAGAGTCTGTCCAGGTGTGTTCAGGTTTCCAGAGTCTCAGGAATTTGTGGTTGAGGTTGTAGTTTTTTACATTTTTCCAATTGAAAGTGTGGAGACTGCAGCAAACTCCACCTTTTTGGCTGAAAACGAGATGTTTTTAATACAATAGAGTGCATGTCTGTAAGGATTAATACTACTTTTCATTGGGGCTGATATCACAAACATTAGCACACGCACTCATTGGAACGAATGCATTTGTTCATTAGAGAGCCAGTATTATTCAGTGAAGGTTTCACTGCCTGTGTCAGAGACTGACTGTCTGCTTTAAACTGATCTCCCATAGTTTAGCAGAACTAAGAACAAAGATGAGAATGTAAATACTTGAATCCCCTTTTTCGTGACATTTAGATCTTTGCTCATGTGACCCAAACCAACAAACCAACCAACAAACAAACAAACAAACAAACAAACAAACAAACACCCCTTCAGGCATTTTCCATTCATAAGAAAGATTTGTGCGATTCAGAATAAAGATTTTATTTCTGTGAGTCTTTCAAATGATAGGCTTCTGTTGCACTGACTGACTGACTGACTGGGCTGAATAGAAGAAAGGATTTGAATTTGGCCCTTTAATGTGTCGGAGCCAGTGCAGCGGTGCTCACGTGTCCGAGCCGACTGGCGGAGCAGCTCCATCATCCAGGAGTCGTCACGTCATGTCATCCGCTCGTCTCCACTTCGGATTGGCCAAATCTCTCTCTCTCTCTCTCTCTCTCTCTCTCTGCCTCTCTCTCTCTCATCTCTCATTCATACCGTGTCTAGCTCTCTCTTTCCATTTCCTCTCTCTCCCCCCCTCCCCGCCAACCTCCACACTTCCTGACTTGGCACGAGAGCCCTGAGCAGCAGCCCCACAATCTTCTCTCCCTCCTGAGAGGACGCTCGGCTCAGCCTCCCTCCATCCTCTCTTTGTCTCCTCCTCAAATTCTCTCCCTCTCTTCCCCTCTCCCGCTTTGACATTTAAAGATCACTCTCCTCTCCCCATTTCTCTCCCTCTCTCTCTCTCTCTCTCTCTCTCTCTCTCTCTCTCTCTCTCTCCTGTCGGAGGGCAGCCGTCATGCCGGCTCCCAGCTCGCTCGCTGCCTCTTGACTGCTCCTCCAGTTTGCGTTGTTGTGTGTTGTGTTGCGTTGCTCGTGTGCGTCGGAGGCTCAGCTGCTCTCATGTGCGTCTGAACGGAGAGAACAGGCCGGGCTGCCAGCAACATGTTCCGTCGCACCAAAAGGTAAACGGGGAAAAACGTGCATGTGGATTTGTGGGAGGGAGGTGAGAGAGGGGAGGCTGTAGTTGTTGTTGTTGTTGTTGTTTTTGTTGTTGTTGATGTGATTGTTGTTGTTGTGTGTTTCTCTGCAATGTTTCCGCTGCCTCTGCCAGCTACCACGCCGCTTCACAGTCGTACACCCGTCTCCATTTAGCTCCGGCAATATGGTGTGTGTGTGTGTGTGTGTGTGTGTGTGTGTGTGTGTGTGTGTGTGTGCATGTGTGTGTGTGTGTGAGCCTTGTTCAGATCTCCTCCTGTGCAAACTTGTATTTTTTTCTTTCCGCCGACTGTCATGATACTATTTTGCTTTTGCAATGATTTTGACGTCTTTGACGTTTGAAGTCTGAAGAATCGAGCTGCTTTTTTGCCAGTTTACTCACCAATTTGGTGCCTGTTTGCCAGAGATTGTGTCATTCACTGAAGGCATTGTTGCCTTGCACCACTGAGGTACAACCGCTGCTTCATCTGCTGCTCCTCTTCACCCTTCATCTGTCTTTTTTCCCTCCCTCCTTCCCTCCAAAACCTCTGCGTGCGCACTCAGTTTTTCCTTTCACCTCCTTCAGCCTCATTTCTCTCCCTCTCATCCTCGTCGACCTCCCATCTCCTCCTCCGTCTGCTCCTCCTCCTCCTCCGCCTCCTCCTCTCTGCTGGCCGTCCTGCGGCGCAGTCTTCATCGGCCCCTGATCGCGGTGCTCCCAGCCCGAGAGCCTCCGCGCTGGGGAGTGAACAGCGGGACGTTGTGTTTATGAGCGAGAGTAAATCCTCCCGCGGCACACGGCGCTGTCATCGCACGGCGTGCTCGCGTGCGTTTGACACATGCGACGCGCGTACGCCTGTGCATAAGTGTGTTTGCTCAAGGGTGCGCTGTGCTGATGCCCGCGTGCATGTCTCTGCCGTTGGCCTTGTGAGGGCTCACGTACAGAGTGTTTCCTGCTGTTGATGAATTGGCTCAGAATGCAAATGAGAATCCTCCAGTCGCTGCCTGGTTTCATCGAACCTGGAAACTACTAGCTTTATATTTCTAATTTTGGCTATTGTCTGTTGTTTGATGGAGTGGCACTGAAGTGCTCACAGAGTAGTGGTGGGTCTTCGATCCCACAGCATAGTCAGAGTAACATCCAGTGCCCTGCGAAAAAGCACAATGTGTGAAGCTTTCTCATGCGTGTTGCAGAAAATACGACTTCCCATTGCCTCTCTTTCACACACACACACACACACACACACACACACACACACACACACACACACACACACACACACACACACACACACAGCCGCTCCTCTTTAAGTCCCAATATTAATTTATAGAACCACAAATGGCCATTGACACAGAAAGAGTGTTGCTGACGCCTGAGGTTTGCTAACAGCTACATCTGATAGCACATGGACCAGTGTGTGTGTTACGTCTTGCT
The DNA here is from genome assembly GCA_009823395.1 of Thamnaconus septentrionalis. Taxonomy (NCBI): domain Eukaryota; kingdom Metazoa; phylum Chordata; class Actinopteri; order Tetraodontiformes; family Monacanthidae; genus Thamnaconus; species Thamnaconus septentrionalis. The sequence goes on along the minus strand of CM020501.1, from coordinate 4,640,467 downwards.
TGGACATTCAAAGGTTCAGTGTGTAATATTTGGAGTTTTTGAAGAAGAAACAGCAACATCAAGTGGTTAAATTTTAGATTGCAGCATCTTTCACTCTCCGTCCCCCTCCTGAGTTTGCCAGTGAACTACGGTGGCCTGCACACCCAAACCTGGATTCCTTGGCCACCTTCTTCTTCATTGGTTTATTTGAACTGAGTCCCAGTCACCTTTATTGTACTGCTAGCATACACTTTTATTAGTCTATTTATGGTCAGTATATTAAGCTTTTACACTTATAAAAATTGTAAATCACACACTGGACCTTTAAGTCCATGGTGCTAATTCATATGATCTTTTCATCAGCAGATTTGTTAGTTGTTTGTGGTCAGCTCAACCTCGCACATCTGTGTGGTGAAATGCACTGCAGCTTAAAGTTGGCCCTCCAGATTGATTATGCTGGTAACGCCTCCCTACATTAAGTGTGAAATGTGATTGGACTACATCAGCGTGAGCTGAGTGTTCCAGATGAACAGGCAGTTGAGCTTGGAGGAATTAAGGACTGATTAATCGTTTGATTGATGAATCAAGTCGGTTTTTGCATCAGCTCTGGCCACACGAAGGAGGCTAATTAGAAAATTCCATACACACGTGCGAAAAAGCACATTGTCTAGTGCGTTACAGCAGCGCCGGAGTGGGTTCTGAAGAGGGCAGGCAGAGTGATGTTATCATTAAAATCAACAATGGAAGCGCGTGCTAACGGCTGATTAATATTTGCGGTGCCTACTCATTAAGACTAAGGATGATAAGGATGATAATAAGAATACCCATAACAAGTACCACCATCAGGAAGCTGTTCATCCAAAATACAAACACAAGCATCTTGGGGGAACTTCATGAGGAAGCCCAAACTGGCTTTAAATGAAGTGTTCCTTGTTCCCAGTGTTTTCCTCCCATCAGACCTCTAGCAGCTGAAAGGCTGCTTTCACCGTCTCAAACCTCTCCTGCGTTGCTTTTCTGCGGCGATAAGATGAAATCGCTGCAGAATTAACGGGGCGGTGGTGGTGTTGGGCGGGGGGGCGGAATTGCTCGCGGCATGTAAAGAATTCTTTTATGCACCACTGGCGACGCTCAAACGACCGGCGCTCTCTCCATCGTCTCAGGCGAACTGGTTATCATGGCCACGGTGGCGCGGGGAGGGAGACGATGCTCGGCTGCACTTCACCGCAGCCTCACACAGAGTGATGTCATTCGTTTTGTTTCGTCTCGGTTGTGTCTGCAGCGTTTTTTCCCCTTCTGCTACCCTGCCACCAGCCACTTCTGCTCGGTTCTTTTTGTGGATCATATTACAATTGTCATTAGAGGTTTGTAAAGTTCACTCTTACGTGACATTATTTGTATGCCATTGGCATCTGACAGTGGAGAGACAAAAAATCAACCCTCTATTCCAGCAACCAGTGTTGCCCCGTTGCTCTGAATGAGTTTCAAATTGGAAGGATTATTGATGAAACTGACTTTAAAGGGATGCTCAATTCTGCTGCACCACTTCTGTGTCTACTTGCATTTAATAAATGTTCAGGAAATGTAATTATCCCCCATCTTATATTTGTATTTGTTGTCCTACATTTCACTGCAGCTATATTGTGTATATCACCAGAAAACATCATATTAACTGCATCTTTACATGCTTTTTTTTTTTAGCTTCCTTACAGAAGTTCGACGACACCACATTTTAAAAGAACAAGTCAGCCGCGATCAGAGGGCAGAGCCTTGCTGAGTGTGTTGGACATATCAGTGAGAATTCACTGCCCTTTGTGACATCACAAAGGACAACCCAGCACTGTAAATTGCTCTTTATTTGCACTGCTAAGTGCGTCGCTTTATTTCTCATTTCTCATTTTAATTATAAATGATTTAATGTTTTTACATATAAGATGACATTTACATTCTCAGACCTTCACCCCAAATGTCTATATCTGTCTTTGAAAACCCAAACCAGCCAGTGCTGAAAATACCTTGTTTCAGCATTTGCATTGATTATGTAAATGAAATGAAATAAAATAAAGTCCTGGCCCAAATTCTGATCCATAAATATCATTTCACTCGTTAATTATCTTGCCTTCCATCGCTCTGCTGCTGCTTTGCGTGGGCTCGTTTGTGCGCCTCGTCTGACGAGTGTATGTTGTGCATTTCTTGGCTGGATGCGGCAATTAGGAGCTGCGCTGTGCTTTGTGCCCACTCCTGAACAGATTGAGTGAGAGCGAGACAAAGTGAATTGCAGTGCGGGAGTGAGACTGCACGACAGGCGGCGGAGGAGGAGGAGATGGAGGAAGGAGGAGAGAGAGAGAGAGAGAGAGTGGGGCGGGATGAAACGCACAGCCCGGGGTGGTGTCTCAGCCTACATTTAAGAGTAGCCCAGTGGGGCCCAGTGGGGGCCCGCGACGATACACTCCCAGCCTCTCAGTCTGCGTGTCTCCTTCCACCTCCCTCTGCTTGTTCTTCCCTCTTGAAGGTAAACTCCTTCCTTTGAGCTCTGACTTCTGACAGAGTGAAAGAGAGACAGAGGTGCGGGAGAACGCAGGCGGGGAAAATAGTGGAGGAGCTTTTTGTGTTACACCAGAATGCATATTTTTGCACGCACGCACGCACACACACACACGCACACACACACACACACACACACACAAAGACACACAAGAAAAACACTAAGTTTGTCCTCATTTTAGGACTACGTCATAACTGGATCTATTTATTTCCATTATTTTCTTATTGGCCTAAAACCAGGATTTCCCGACTGGTTCATCGCTAAACATACACTCACTGCTTCATTTATTAAATACATGTTGCTTGTAACAGGTACCTGATAAAGTGGTCCAGACATCAACGCTTGCAGGCTGGATACTTTTCTGCAGACCTTGGTTGTAATTGTCGGGTTATGAGCTCCTCTTGTCTTGCTATGGTCTCCACCCAATCTGCCCATCCACTCCTGACATCAACACAACATTTCCCTCCGCACAGCTGCTGCTCACTGGATGTTTTCTCTTTTTGGGGACAGTAACTGTAGACCCTGGAGATGATGTTGTGAAAATCCCAGTAGATGAGGCGGTTGGTGAAACATTCAGACCAGGTCGTCTGGCACCAACATCCACTTCACATGTCACACAAGTCACTTTTAATCCCCTTTTGGATCCCCCATTGGACTCAAGCAAGTTGGCCGTCTCAACACATAAATGACACACATCCCACATTTCATACATCCACAGACTTGTAAATTGTAATATATTAATAACATCCCACAGCGAATTCAAGACCCCAATATGTTTTAAAAGAAAGAATCCATTAAATGCAGCTATTATAAAACATCCAGTCCGCTTGTTCAGTTCCGTGGCCTATTAGCTCTTTCTCCTGTTCACGGCATAGTTGCACTTGCGCACAAAGAGCGGAAATAATTGCAAAAACACAGTTCTCACCTCGCTGCTTGTGGCAATCTTTACACATTCACCATCTGTTGTTGTGGCCGCTGCCTTCTTCCAGGTACAGCAGCCTATTTTTTAGCTCCAGCGGAGCATACGTAATGATGATGGACCTGATGGCTTCTAAGTAGGTACGGCATTTATCTACTCAGGCCTTCGTCAAATGAACACGAACCGCACACACTTGGCACGATAATGGCCCTCACAAGTGACTGGCTCAAGGTTCTTCCTCTGATGTTTTTTTCTGCCAGTGAATATATCACGCGTGGTGATCAGAACACCAACACGTGACATTTTTTTTGCTCTCCTTTTATTTCATGGAGTGAAAGATAGATTGTAAAAAAAAAAAAAAAAAGAGGAAACTCCCTTTCCGCTTCCTCTGCCGCTCGTGCTGTTTACTGTGTGACACTCCCATCTGTTCCTGGCTGCTGTTCAGGTTGACCTTAACCAAAACACACAGACTGTCGGTGCTGTGGCTTTGATAACACATTGACATTGTGACAACACAGCATCCCAGCAGCCGCGATCTGGGGGTGATTGGGAAGACATGAGGAATTTTAATCCCGGGATAAAAATAACTGTCAGGATAAACGTGAATATGTTATATAATCTCACAGTTCGAAAAAGAAAACAGCCCTTTGTGACATCAAAAAGTACTGATGCCTCCTGATATATTTATATATTATTGACATTGGACCCCCCTCCCCAAACTAATGGAAGGGTTAATAACCTTAATTGTGTATTTAAAAAATTAGCATTTTTGTAGGAGGCTGTAAATTACAGTATATATCCTTGTTTCTATGTTCTATAATATTGTTGAATATTATGTTCTAAGGCTGCTTGAATGGCACTTTATATGAGAACTATGAAACTGCATTGGAGACATTTTGAACATCTGAAAATAGTCCTCGACCTTTCTGTGGAAATTAAATGTCAGTGAGTTGCGCCCACATTTGAAACTAGTTCCGTACGGATTTTTTAAAAGAGGACAGACAGCTTTTTTACTCACAGTTTTTCACAGTTTCAAGTGAGGTATCTGTTGTCTTTCGAATATATTTTACAGACATTGCATTTGGTGTCAGCACTCAAACATCCAATATTTATTCTTGGAAACCAGTGTTTACCTCCATTAAAACTGATCTGGAAGATCTGGAGGAGTCATTGTGCGTCTTTACATGAAAACAACGGGACATAAACATCAGGCTATGAAAAATCACTCCTACTTATTTACAGTGGAAATATTCTTCTCCCTCTCGAAACCTGTTTAAAATGATTAGTACAGTAATTGCACGTCTCCAAGCATTAAGCTCCAGTTAGCCGTCACACTGCCATCTCCATTCTAGCGTAGAGGTAAAAATCGCCTGGGCTCGCCTGGCGGCTAATCCATATTCATCAGTCATAATCAGATTAAATCACTTTCAATGTGTATTGGACATGCAGCAGGAGCCACTGCACATGCTAATGAGCTCTGGCCCTCGCAGGAAGAGTTTTATCCTTGGAGGACCATTAGCGCTGGGAGAGGCAACGATGATGTAAAATAAAGTGACTCAGGCCAATTCTCAGGTCTTTGCTTGCAGAAACGTACATTCTGGAAGGTTCAAACTTGCATCAGTGAAAATCAAATGAGGGGCCCGTCGACGGGTGACTGACAGTGACGCATGCAGACAGATCCAGACTCCAGATCTTCACTGTTGCTGCAACTTCTTGCTGCGTCACTCTTGCCTGGGGACACCGTTCACACCTTGCGAGGACATCTGATAACACCTTCGACCGGAGACAAGTGACAGAGTTGCACTATTTATGTCCAGTGCCTGGATGTGCTGTGTTTCAGCAGATAAAACCACACAGCTTTGCAGTGTTCTCTCTGCCTTTGTGGTATACATTAAAGCACACACGCAGTTTAACTCGTTTGAGTTGATTTATGGACCTTGTTCCTAATTAGGCCGCAGTAATTAAAAAAAAAAAAAAAAAAGATTTAAAAAATGATCAGCAGCTTGCTGTGCTTTGCGTCATTTTGAAAAAAGTTAAAGAAGTGCTCAACATCAGTCATCTAATAGACTAACCCATATCCCATTTTAGTTCATCTTTGGCCTCATAATGGAACCAGAGTCAGTACCAGTAACTCATTTGAGGCTCGTGGCTCCTAACAGCCTGGAAAGTCTGGAACGTTAATTAAAGAAAAAAAGAACGTCCTCTCAGTTACACAGATATGCAGCACAATGATAAGTATGGGCAACATTAGGCTAAAATGGAAAAGTGCTAACAGTCAAACAGGAACAGTTGATTGTTATCTCTGTCAGGTAGTCTGCTGGTATCACCACGGAGGGTTTGCACAGCGGAGATTTAATGTGTGACAGCAGGAAATTAATGAATCCTGCCTTGCACACTTTGATGTTGCTCACAGTGGTTCACAGTTGGACCCGAGCTTGTTTTCCTTCAGACGATCTGTACGTTTGCCTGTGGCCAGTTTCGCAACTAATCAGCTTGCTTAGCGTGAAGACAGGACGCCTGGCAGCGTCTCTGAAGCCGTTGGAAGTGAAACAAAATACATATATGCAGCTATGCAGAACTATTGCAATTTGATATATGTATACACATATGTATGTATATATATATATATATATATATATACACACACACACACGTGTGCATATGTTTACACAATATATGCATATATACGTGTGTGTGTGTGTTTGTCTGTGTATATAAGCATATATACATATATATTTGCACACATTTATATATGTATATGTATGCAATATATACATATATGTGCGTGTGTGTGTGTGTGTGTGTGTCAGCCTTCCTGTCCTACAAAGCAACAAGACAGCTCAACTGGTCTTATCAAACTTCACCCTCTTTCAGCCACCTCTTCTCCCATCTGCCTCAGTCTTTGAAAGTCCCTGTTTTCTTTCATCTGCTGCCTGCAAGCATCCATCCGTCACACTCTCCAACTGTCCCACGCTTGATGAATCTGCCCACGCCGCTTAATGCGGCCTCTCTCTTGAGACGGAGGATCCATTGAGCTCCCGGTGGACGTCTCTGACACTGGCAATGGGATGAGAGGAGGCTGCATGACAAGGGAGCACCAGCCTCTTAAGCGTCACACACGGGCAACATCCTGCCCAGCCCGTCTCCACCCATCTCATGGCTGTAAAGAGGGAGAGGGGGAGGGGCGGGGGGTGAGTCACCTGACAGGAAGTGAGTCTGGATCAATGGTGAACTCGGAGAGAGAGGTCTCGTATCCTCCGTGCCCCGTGAGTCAGCACATAGAGCAGCATGACGCACACGCACACGCACACACACACACACACACACACACACACTGAAGGAGTTAATAGTAAATCACATTAAATGCAAGCACTCACTCAGACCTGTCACAGGCTCGTATCTGCATACAAATAGATAATCAACAACATCTGAGCACTTGTCCGCTTGTCCGCAAACACACACACACACACACACACACACACACACATACACACACACACACACAGGTTGTTGTGTGTCCATAACGTTGTTCATTCAACAGATAAACATCCTCTCTTGATGTGTCATCGCGGCATCAGCCTGCAATTCATTTGGAATCATATTGCTTGTTTAATAATGCTGCAAATGTGAAGTGGTTCTGTCAGACCCTGTAGAACAGCACCATCATCTCTTTGGCTCTTATGGTCCGCAGTACTGGCTCAGCTGTCTCGGTACCGTACAGACCTGTCAGAGACCTTTTGTTTAGTTGCCACTGTGCGTGAAGAATATTTGATGCTAACCAAGAGCCCAAAGTGACAAAATAATGACTTGAAATGAATGAAATATTGGGTTTACTCATTGAAAGTAAAGGTTTTTTCGTGAGGCTGCGTAGGTAAAGTCTGTTGAAGTGTCCTTTGTGTTCAATGTAAATCTTGAACGTTTTATTAAATGTATCCCCTGAGTTACTTCTTGTTTGTAAAATCTCAGAAGACAATGTTTCGTGAAATGTTTTGTTTCAGAAGACAATTCAAATTTCCTGTACATACTGTAGAATAGAGCTGCAGCTGTCTTTTTTTTCCTACTCGATTACGATGTCAATCATTTTCATCAACTGGATTTTATTAAATGATGAACTGCTGGAAATACAACTAAATACAAGTGACTCAACAGGGAACAGCTATCTGCTGCTTATCTTTGAATTCATGCTCATGCAGAATGTCCTCTTCTGCGACTTCATCTTCAGAGCAATTGTTCAAATTAATGAATAACCGCAGCGGCCGGCCGGACCAAAATAGAGCCAGGCTGATGTCAACCAAGATCAGATCTTGTTTTAACACAGCTCATAGCTTTAGGGTAAGATTGGAATTAAAATAGAAAAGTGTGACAGCCTTTTGCCTTGATTGTTTGTTGCTACGCCTTGCAATGGGTGATGCCTCCCACCATCTAATTTCTGACTAAAACCAGCCGCTTCCAACTAAATGTATACCAATCACATGACCGCTTTGCCTGTCTGCTGTTTGAAGCGGCGCAGATGACTCCCAGCTGGTTTATCGGTGCTGATAAGGCAGAAGGAAGCTGAATCAGGCAGCAGTGAAATGTTAATCATGAAACTGAGGGCAAAAGCAATCAAGTGGTTCCTGGTTCCATCAAATGGCACTTTTCAACTGTGAAAATACTGTGTCATTGTTGTTTATAGAACAAGTAAGGCTCGGTGTAGTGGGGAGTCTTTGGATATTATTGATTACAATTTTTGGGGGTCTGTAGAGCTCATAACAGTCATGAAAATCTTTGGTTTCCGTCAGATTTCTTTTTTTGATGAAAGAAATAAAGAGAAATAACAGAATGACAAAGACGTAAATGAAAAACATCCTTAGGTTGATAACAGAATCAGTCCTGCTGAGTATGAGCCTTCCTCTGCTTTTCCTTCCTTCCTTCCTTCCTTCCTTCCTTCCTTCATTCATTCATTCCTTATTAATTTTTATTTCAAGATTGAATTGGGGACCAGAGGCAAGCATCATCCGGGCAAAAAACCAGCATCTTCCAGCAGCCGAAAGCAAACACAGCTACACAACTGCTTTATTCCACCCACACACACACTAGCATGCACATGTGTGTGTGGCACATAATGATAGTGTGTTCTCTCACTTGCACTTTTCTCATCAGTCCGGGTGTCCAACCGGCCCACACACTAGCAACATGCACAGCTGACCTCAATGCATCACACTCTGTGTGAGTGACAGCGCTGCACGCCTCACTACTACTCCTCTGTCGCACACAGATTGAGCCCGCGTGATGGATTACACCATAGATTATGATGGATTATGCAATTGCCGGCAAGTTCACATACAGAAAATAACACACAAACGACACAACAACAAAAAAAATCGCTGTCTTGGCTGGCGGTGAGCAGACTTCCCCTCAGCGTGAGAGTATTTCAGAATGACTCAGCTCAGTCAGCAGCTCAACATGGTTTTATCTGTTTAATATCGCTCTCCGTCTTCTCTGTGTGGATGCTGCTGGGGAAATAAGAAGAAGAAGAAGAGCAGAGTTGTCAGTGTATCACCATTACCAAATATCTCCATCTGACGGAAAACAGAGGAGGTGGAAGATGTCACAGCTCGGCCTCGGTTGGCTGCAGTCGGCTTTTTGCTGCAAAGATTTGACTCGTGCAGCCCTTTTTTTTTTTTTTATCCAGACTGAGGCAGACTTGAGTCCAGGCTGCCAGACCCCAACTGTGACGGAGTGATTTTAACAACGCACTCGTCTCCCACGTACACACACACACACACACACGCCGCGCTCACGCAACAAACTCACTGCCTCCCCATTTTCCTCACCTCGGTGGTGATGTGAGTCCTCGCCGTGTTAGTCGTAAGTCTCGCTCACACCTTCAGCGCCTGTCACGTAACCTTCACTGACAGCCAGAGCTTTGAGGACTCATTACAGCGTCAGAAAACAGAACGGGACACGAGCGAAGACGCCGCACTGACCTTCTGGTGACCTGTTTCATCAGATAGATAGATAGATCGTGTAATGGTGTTTCATTTATGTCATAGTAACCGTGTATAAGTCTTATTGTAATGTTCATTATGTTTGCACGGCTCCACAGGTCTTGTCCTCAAAGTGCCCTTAAGTTGTCTCTTGAGTTGCATCTGCTGCATCAGCTGTGCGTGTCTGTTATTCCTTCACCATAACAACCATAACGGTTGCTTCCATAGTTTCTAAGTTTGCCTGTACCTTCTGCTTGACCACGTCCTTTTATGGGTGACAATTGAGCCACAGATACTTAGAACTGGACACCATAAAAAGCTGTAGAAAGGATGCACTGATTTTCTGTCTGTGCTCCCATTTCTACAGAATGCTCTGTGGGATGGCTGCCTTTAAAACTCTCAAATAAATGCCGGCAAACCAGACTTTGATTGTTCGGTGAATACTTCATTTTGGCCACAACGATAGATGGATGGATAGATAGATAGATAGATAGATGGATAGATAGATAGATAGATAGATAGATGGATAGATAGATCGATAGTAGATCCTTCCTCATTCTGATTCTCACTTCAAACTTCAGCAAGTTGACTTCCCCACGTCTGTGGCTGCATTTGCTGATCTTCTTCCATGTGATTGGCCGATTAGCTCTTTGTGTTAACAAACGATTGATCATGTCTACCTCATAACTTGGATGACAGCTATTTTCCCCCTATATGCAGACTGCTTCGGCTGAATCCATTAGTCAGCAGGTTGGTTAGCAGGTCAACCTGCGCATTTGAAATTGAGCTTCAATGTCTGTAAGTCATGTTTTTTTTCAGTATGCGCTGCATTTTTCTCTATCAATATTTGCTCCTGCAGTTCCCTCTAAATGACGGCGCTCAGCTCATTGGCGCTACTCACATTTCCTGCACGCAGCCCACTCATGAACAAACAGTCGATGAGCTCTCATCAGACGCGTCACCTTTCCAGTATTTGCACACAAGGAGCCACTGAGGAATTTGCCTCCATGAAATCCAGACAGCGTGTCAGCTCGCTGCCTTCCCATGTGCAGTAAAGGTCAATTAATGCAGGTTTTAGTAGCACACTGAGCTGTTTCCCCCTTTAATTGCTCTATGTCGAGCCGTTTGTAGTGTGGCGACCGTGCCCTGTGATGCCTTAATGTATTCGACGCCGTTAACAACCATCTGTAATGTGATGTAGAGTTGAGTTTCTCAGACAAAGTCGGGCCGACCTTTAGCGCTAAAACAGTCGCAGCGTAGTTCTCGAGACAAACACTCCCGCGCCCCCGCTGCTTCTGTGGCATGTGCATCTCATTGCTGCTGCGGGTGCAAGAGGTGCGTTAAAGTGACCTTTACTGGTGATAAATGTGTGTCTGCTGCTGCTGTTGCACTCCAATTACAACGTTCTTAGAGAGACCACGCTTTGGCAGAAGGTGCTTTTTTTTTTGCATTTTGGTTAATAACATTATGATTGAGAGTGGCAGCACGGCCTAATGAAAAGATCAGACCGGTTTAGCCTGCGAGGATTTAGTTCTGACTGTGAAGTCGAGTCTGTAGCCGTGGGGAGGGGGGTAAGGGGGTGGGTGGGGGTTTGGGTGGGACGTGAACTCCCCACATTTCAATTATTCATCAGAATCGTCGGAGGTAAAAAAAAAAAATTTTGGAGAAGGAGGCTTCCGAGCGAGGCAGGAAATGAAGACATGAAAGAGAAACCGCTGAGTGATGAGCTATCAAAGCGGAGGAGAATTTACGGAAAGGCGGCAGGTAGGATTAAATCCCCCTTCTGCCGTAATATACGGTGTGACACATTAAGAGATTCCACCTTGCCGGAGAATGGCCGCCGCCGCCGTCGGAGGAGGAGGATTTACTGGTGGAGACAGGCGCTCTGGTGGGGATGAATCATGAATCAAAAGCGGGGTGGTGGTGGTGGTGGTGGTGGTGATGGTGGGTGGGTTGGTTGGAGGGGGGGCGGGGTTACAGAGCAAAAAGCTCTGACAAGCTTCCGGCTCTGCAACTTTTTGTGATTGCCGAAGATGAATCCCGGGAGATGAGAGGAAGAGAGCCACGTAAAACCTCTACCAAAGCCTTTATGTTGTTGTTCCCGGGCCGCTTCCCGGAACCTTTACCTTGTTTTCGTCCTGTCACACCCCCCCCCTCCCCACCACCACCACCCCCAATCCCCCTCCGTCTCCTCTGTTCTTTTGAGTGCCGCACCAAAGGACACATCCGAGCCCTCTACCCAAAGCTAATGCGTTTGGTTTAAATATTTTAATATGCCCCTCGTCCGCTGTGCAGGGATGAGTGCTAACCCCCCCCCCCCCAACCCCCCTCTTTTAAGCTGGTACCCAGAGAGGCAAGCTGCTGCTGCTGCTGCTGATGATGATGATGATGATGATGATTTTGAGAGGGAAAAAAAGAGAGCTGGGGAGGAGGAGGCTGTCTTATCAAAAGGAGGAAGAAACGCAGGAAGGGAAGATGTGGGAGGACTGCAACATGACGACATGTATTATAGATCCGAGGAGATAACTAATCAAGTGGCTGGTGTGTGTGTGTGTGTGTGTGTGTGTGTGTGTTTGTGTGTGTGTGCACTCTTTCGTTATTTTCTACTTGCTTGCTAAGAGGCGTCGCATTTTTCTCCCCAGATGTACAGCGAGGCGGCGCCGCCATCTGATGCAACACAGTGCAAACAGTGCATGTTGTTTTGTTTTTCCTTCTCCTTTTTTTTGTTTTCTGGATGGGTCCTGCTCTGCATAATCTGTTCTGACAAGCACTTTTGGTAAAGCACGAAGACAAGCATCCAAAGGGCAACGCGAGCAGATCCTGTCCACACACACAGCAAATACCTGGGAGAGAGGCTTTTACTTTAAGGGTTGCTATGGAGGAAAATTACCCTTATAGATCTGTGTTGGTGTGTGTGTGTGTGTGTGTGTGTGTGTGTGTGTGTGTGTCTTCTGATCCTTTTGTCAGATTCCAAGAAAAATTCAAAGGTGTCAGCAGGGGGCAGCAGGCTGTTGGAGCCTTTATGGTTCAATAATTCCAGTTTGCTATTATGGTCTATACCTGTCCTCCTCCTCTTCCTCCTCCCCCTCCTCCTCCTCTTCCTCTTCCTCCGGCTGCTTTTCTCTCAGCCTGTATGTCTCTCCGTTGGCTCATCACTCCCGCCATTATGTTTGGCGGCAGCGGGCATCGTGCGGCTGGACTTGGAGGAAATTAAAAATCTTTGTTGCATTGTGGCTCCCCAGTGGGCGGGCGGATGTCAATAAAGTCTTGCGTTATAGCCTGCCGCCACACACACACACACACACACACACACACACACACACAACTCACTCTCGCGCACCCAGCATCCTGCACTCAAGATAAAAGAACCTTCAGAAGACACACAGTTGCGACGCTAGCTTGCGTTACTCTCGGCTGTATGTTGGCTGCGTGTGAACGGTGACCGTGGGGACTCGAGGCCAAACAAGAGGCCTCAGAATATTCATTAAGCATAGGGGTCAAACTCTGGCCCCCAGGCCAAACTTGGCCCGCAGTGTAATTAGATTTGACCCGCAAGGAAATACAAAATCACTGCTAGAGCTGGCCCGCCGCTATTATACAGCACATGTACCGCTAATACTACAAATCCCAGAATGCTCTGCAGGTATTTCGGCAAGTCAATCAGGGCAGAACGTTCATTGAAGTATATTTTTATTATTGTCATGATTATCTAATTGGTTTATTGTTGTTATTTTGTTTTAAAAGTATTATTAGCCTGTGGACAATGGTTGAAATTTAAATCAAAAGGCTGCAAATAAAAAAGTGGCATACGATTTTTAATTTCAAATTAAATTTTGCATGTGTGCAATATTAAGTTATTTACTGTATCGCATTAAGCTTTGCTTGTTCCATATTTAGGTTGAAGCAAAACTTGTTTGGGTCCATGTAAATAGGTTCACCGTCATATCTGGAGGAAGATGTTTTCAATAAATATCAATGTTGGCCCACGACGTTGTCCAAGCTTTAAATTTTGGCCCCGCTGTGTGTTTGAGTTTGACAGCCATGGTGCAGTGCGTGACGTCCAGCCTCCATCTGGTGTCAGTGGAGCTTCAAATAAAAGGAAAGCAAATATTGATGTGCCTTTTCATGCCCGTGTGTTCCAGCTGCAGAACCAGTAACCGGAAAAGCCTCATCCTGACCAGCACGTCTCCCACTCTGCCGCGGCCCCACTCTCCACTGCCCGGACACATAGGTCAGTGCATCGCTTATAGCCTCTTCATGGTGTCAGAAGGGCTTAGCTGGAGCTGAATGGAAACCAAAATGTACAATTTTCTCGTAAAGAAATAGAAAAGTTAAATACTAGTTTGTGATTCTCTGCCAAGGTAAAAAAATATAACGCTGCTCCTTAGATTAGAGGGAAAACAAATGTTGCTACGTACAGAACAACAGCATTATGGCACTTCCCACACCGTCTGTGTGTGTTGTTCTCCTGCTCTTTGTTTACTGGCTGAGGCAGCCCACGAAATGGGCTATTGCTTGTGTGCTTCACCCCGTGCCCAACAACAAATAGCTGCAAACTGACATGGCTGAATGCTAATGATAACACAGCCTGCTGCTTAGTAATTTACGGAAACAATACAGAGCAAATATCAAGAGGATCATCCTCTCGCTCGCCACATTATGCACTCAGTATGTCACAAACAGTGATGGTTGTGTTATATTGAACTCATCCTTGGTGGTGATTTGCAGGGATTCATTTTTTTGCAGTATACATGGGACAAGATATCCCAGTAAATCTTTGCGGCTTCATTATATCTATGATGAAAAGTTTGTTTTGTTTTGTTTTTCTCAAACTGCTTTGAAGCAGAATTGTACTTCATGTCAGCAGATTAGGAACTTAATTAATATAAGCTCCTACATTTTTAATCAAAGCTGGCACAAAACTCACTGTCTTAACAAATGCAAAAAAACACCAATGACAAAATCTTATTTGTTACTCACACACTGTAGGACTTGTTGGTTTGCCATTTGGGAATAATTGGGAATAATTGTTCACAGATTCATTCAGGCAGGAGCTGTTTGAAACCGAGCAACGAACCAAAATGCGACTCCTACAAAAAGCCTATGTAATTAATGGGTCTGGATGCACTGTTTTGAAAGAAATAATAATACAAAGGATCAAATAGGAAATCCTTTATTTGTGTTTATTTGGTTCCCAAATAAGACACTTCCTTTCAGTTAATATGGACATAAAACTGTCTTGAAATGCACAATAATGGAATTTTAAACATGCAAATCAAAACGTGATTATTTGCAGTTAACTGTTGAAAGCCCGAGATTAATCTCGATTAAAAATTAATCGGAAATAAATAACAAACTTGTAAAATTTTTCAAGGAAAAATAAATGTTTCCTTCTTTTTAATCAATAATACTGCATGTCTAATTTTTTCTGTGTTTGTGATGTGGCGTCCATATGTGCGCTTACAGGAAGCAGTCCACTGGACAGCCCACGTAACTTCTCACCAAGCGGACCCGCCCACTTCTCCTTCGCCTCTTCTCGCAGGTTGGCACCACTATACCTCTTTTTTTTCACACAATAAGTCACACATGGAGCATTAGCTGCGCAGTGTGAAGTCGCCGAGGGAAGTTGTCGGTGGGGCTATTTTTATGCTCCTGCATGCGCCCTCAGAGTGAGACTCATCAGCGTGGCAGTGCCCTGTTGTTTTTCGTTGTTGTCTTGTTTTTCCCTTCGCACTCCCTCCGTCGAGGCGCTGGCCGACAGATGGATGTGTAGCCGGGATGAATGAGGAGAGTTGCCAGGACTCTGCCCAAATGTGTTTCCCTAATCAGTCACAAAGAGGAAGAACTGGACTCTGCGCAGGCTGAACTAGGCCTGCGGGGGGGCAGAGGAATAAAAGTGTAATTGAGTATGGTGCAGGGAAGCAAACGTGCTGAAATTGTCTTGGTTGGGAGTCTAAATGAGGGAGTGATATGAGAGCTCTGGCTGCTAAAACAACAGATTGCAGTTTTTATTGCTCCGGACTCTAACATATGCTCTCCTTTCGCCCGTCTTGCTGCTTTGTTTTTCTCAGGGCTGATGGCCGTCGATGGTCTTTGGCATCGCTACCATCCTCAGGATATGGCACCAACACGCCCAGTTCAACGGTAAGCTAAAAAGGAAGCACACTGCACATCCTCTTTTTTGTTATTAGATTCTTCAGCACAACAAAATCATTTGAAAATGAAGGAGTAGCCATCCGTCTCTTTTCCATCTGCGGCCATTGTCCTCGTTCTATTACAAAGGCCTTTAACTGAAATTGTGAGGCAAAAAATTGGCCAGTTCAATCCACTTAAAATAAAATCAGAGTGACCGTGCATGTCCATTTGCATCTGGCCTAATTTCATATGTGCATCACAGTCACCTTTTCTGTGTGGGAGTCTGTTCACGTAAAGTACATTCAGGTTAAATCACAATTTATTTGCCATCCACGACCTACAAATGGCTCCGACGTCAGCATCTCCACGTCGGTCAGGTGAAGCTGAGGCGGAAGAGGCTCAAGTCACAAGGCTGCTCCCTCCATTTTGGTCAAATTGTCCTTGAGTGAGATCCTCGAGTCTTGAATTTTGCAGTTGCAAGAGTGAGTCACTCTGGCCGTTTGAGTGCCTGAAGGAGTGAAGGAAATGTGTTTGGAATTGTGAGAATGTTGATGTATTTTATTATTTAAAATGTCAAAGTGTTTGAAATGTTTTGCTGCTGTGCTGTGTTGCCTTAAGTTATTCTTGAAAGTGTTGCCTCCCGCGCAGCCACCACCGTACCGCTCACTTACCTGTCGTTATGGATACTGCCACAGTAGAGGTGCTACTGCACCGCTCCTCTACCTTTTCTGTGAGTTAAAGGTAAAAATGTAATACAGTCCTGAGCTGCAGAACAACATCAGAAATAAGCAGCTGTTACTTTTCTGATGAATGGAAGTTTTTCTTCATTGTCAATGGAGGCATATTCAGTAGCGAACAGTCTGACTAGTCTTCATTTGAACATGATGTTTATGTCTTTTGTTGTAACACTACCAGTAAATCATGAACACAGGTCATCCGTGTTTTCTTGAGAACGAGCACAAGTGCACAAGTCCTGAAACATCGAACTGTTTTAAATTTGAGGCGGAATTGGCAGTGCGTTCATTTATTTATTCATTTATTTATATTTTTTTGGCTCTCGGCATGAATATGCAACAGAGTTCGGAATGAATTTGCACACATTTTTTCTTTTTTTTCACGTGCGGCAACATATGCTGCGCTGCGTGGAAATCGGTGCTCTGAAGTCACTCGGAAATGATCACGTGACCAACTTGCTGCTGAAAACCACGCTGCACGGCCGCGCTCGCGCCCCTGCGTTCCTCTTCTTTGTTCTGGCTTGCAAGCCGCTCTGAGCGTTCCGGGTCTGCCTTCTTACCGTGGAAAAACACACATCGCATGTGAAGCCGCGGCTAAAAATAACTGATCAGTTGCTAAGATATGATCCACCTGATTTATGTGCGGCTGATTTGCCCCGGCTTATCTGCAAAATCCTGAAGCGCGGACAATGGCGATTTCAACGCAACTGGCCTTTGTTGTGCTCCTCTCTTTATCTTATTTGCCGCGGAGGAAGACGCTGGCTGGTGCAGAGGGGGTGTGGAGACCAATGAGAGCATTTTAGGACCAGAAAGTGTGAAGGAAGAGTCAGTTTTGTGACTGAAACAGGCCACTGAGCCAAAATGAACTCTTGCCAAGGCCCATTTTTACTCATAGTCTGTTTGAGCGTTTGCCCTTAATGTGTCTGACTCTCAGGTGGAGGCAAAGTGTGGATTCATAATCCACACTGTTGTACATTTGCCCTCACCCCACCCCCTCCCCCAACCCCTCTTCATCTTTTTCACACGCCATCACCCTCCTCGACCGCCCCGGTGCGCAGCACCCTCACGTGTATGAAGCGCACCCCAGCAAGAGGCAGATTGCTCTCCCAATTTTTTTGGCCGGGAGATGAGGTAGATGATGGTCCCTCCGCCTTTACCTCCATCACTCTCTATCCTCCAGCCAGCACCCGCCCGCACACCCGCCCGCACATAAGTCATTACCCGCATGGTTAGTTACAGCAGGACCCTTTGCATGCTGAAATGAGGAGATGAAAGTGTGTGTGCGTGTGTGTCGCTTGTGTGTGTGTTCTCCAGCTAAGAGGCGCACTGAAGTCGGATTTATGCCGCGGACCTGCAGGAACGTACAAAATGGATATGAGGTGGAAAAAAGGTTGACGGATGAAACCGTACAGGTGATGCAAAATCTGAATCATCCGCGCGACATAGTTTCTGATTGGCCTGTAATGGAAATGGGGTTTTTGACACAGTGGCAAGATAGAGCCCTTTTATAACTGCACAGAAAAAAACAAACCCAGGTCTCAGGATTTAACACCTCAGTGTTCTCCATTAAAAAAAAGGAAGCTGTTGGGAAGCATAACATTTTTTAATATCAGCTTTTTATGTGTTTTGCATACGATTAATGTCAGGAAGCATAATGTTTAATAAAAACTCGATTTGAATTGCCGCCATGTCCATCTGTTGTGTGATTTTTAATATCTCCGCTGCCAGATAGAAACCTTATTGGCGACGTCCATAGTGATTCTTAATGAAATAATAACAGGCGCGCTGATGTAAATATTCAGTCGGGCCGCTGCTGCCATTAAAAAGACAAACAAGTAAAAGCGCGTCTCCTCTCGGGACAGTGAGGATTTATTTTTTGAACAAACGGTGGTCACCGATTGCAGAGGTGAGTTGACGCCTGCTTGTTTGCTTGTATGTGTGAGTTCACTTACATGCACATACTTGTGTAGGAGGAATTGGAAAAAAGAAAAGACAGAAAAACAAAGCTCGGAGTGCTAGCTGTGGATGTCTACAGCACATTTACATTGCATACATCAAAACAGATGCCGGCACTGTTGCAGCAGCCTGACAGGTGAGGCTGGATTCCATTCAAAATTTTTCTATACGACGGCAGTTTCAATACCAGTTACAGAACGCTATTCTTTGAAACACCAAAAGTGTATTGCCTTTAGAGGACAAAAAATGTAATTTCCATTTTACAGGTGATTCAAATCAGTATTTCCTCCAAAACTAGTTTTTTCTTTTTTGTTATAGGCTTCTTTAGTATGACACTAATTTTCACTCCTAACGTAAGCAAAAGGTTGCAAGTGTCTTTAGTTCTCATCTCATCGGTGCTACAAACACAGCATACATACAAACCAACTGCAACTGATGGGGAGGTTGATGACTCATCCCTGGAAAATCTGGATGTATGCATGATAGAAATCCAAACATCACAGACGGACCCGAGACGGCTGCTCATCACCGACTGTGGTGCTCAGTTCATTTCCCTCGGCCCCCGCACCGTCGGGGTCTGCGCGGCGTCTCCTCGATCGATATCCGCCGGCTGGATGTGGATCCATTCGCATCATCATCATTGTCATCATTGCAGCACTTCAGCAAGAAGTGAATGGAGTTTCATAGGAGAGATCATTGAGTGGTCAAAGCCAATCGTGGCATTCATTTGGGAGATGTGTTCATTGATCTGACCCCGGTTCCCCCCTTGTGCGGTCTAAAGTCCAGTAGTTCTGCCGTCAACCCCCACTAGAGGCAGCAGACACCTAAAATAGGAGCCAGGCTTCAAGTCTTTACTTGCTGTTTATTTATTTATTTTGGTCTACATCACTGCTTTTCACCCTCCTACACGAATCCTCATCCTCTGTATGTTTGTCCTCCTCTGGTCGTTTTGATTAGACACTCCTTTGTTTCACTTTCTTTCCACCCACTTTCCCACTCAGCCTTCTGTTCTCTTTATCTCTTCTCTACATTTTCCTTCCATGTTTTTATCCTCTTTCTCTCTACAGTGGATGTCCGCTTGTTTCTCCGCCTAAAGCCCACAGGCCTGACTGAAGGCTGCTCCACATTCAGCCTTGTTCCCTCTTTGTCTCTGCAGTCATCAAGCTCCTCCCAGGAGCGCCTGCACCAGCTGCCCTTCCAGCCAACCATGGACGAGCTGCACTTCCTGTCCAAGCACTTTGGCAGCACGGAGAGCATCACGGACGACGACGGCGGCCGGCGATCGCCGCACGTCCGCCCGCGCTCCCGGAGCCTCAGGTAGGAGAGAGCAGGAGGACAGTTGACCGCATGAGGAGAGATCAGTCTTCCACAACCACAGTGCTTCAGAAGACCTTCCCAAAAAAAACTGTCTGCATATTTTAGACCAGGACTGTTAGACCAGGGCTGGGCAAACCTTTTGACTGGTGGAGCCACAGTGGGCTCTAAAATTTTGACAGAGGGAGCCGGAGCAGGAGCAGATGGATGAAATGTGCTTTATTGTCAATTGATAATGACACATAGCATTACAACAAAAGATGTGTCTTTGAAGCCCCACGGTGTTTAGCTCTTTATTAAAATGTCTCTGAAAACCCCCCCAAAAAAATGGATGAAAACAGCTATTTTATGACTTACTGACTATTAATATCATTTCTTCAAGTTCGGCGGGCCGGATTTAAAAGCTTAACGGGCCGTGTATGGCCCCACGCCTGGTTTAGATACTTAACATGTAGCATCTAACATTCTCGTTTTCTCAGTTATCCCACTGATATCTTCATAAATTGTGACACATTCAGTTGTGGAAACAAGTTTTCAGACACCCTCTGAGTTTTACTCTTGTTTAATATTTGTCATAGAATTTTTATTGTGTGTCTTTCAAAAGGTTTGGCCGCATCAGAGACGCACAAACAAATGGAAATTATTTTTGTTGTTTATTTTTTATAAGATAGACAGGAAAACTAAATGCTTGTAGTTTTTGCACTCTTGTACTCTAGATGTGTCACAAGGAACAGCATCTTGCCGAAACATCCGGTTCTGAACCGGATGGAACAGTCACCTCACTGCATGTGGGTAAATGTTGGCGACTGCACTAAAATAAACTGGAGACTTCAGGGTGTTGTTGACATGAGGTGTCCAAAAAACTTTTTTTCTACCACGGCACAACTGTCGAAAAGTTTGGATTATTTGAAGCTTTGGGATGAAATTTAAGAGTGCATCTAAAATAAATGCACTATAACCTTTACAGTTAACCTTAATCTGCTCTTTCAGTGTCCAACTGTACTTATGGGAAAACATGACATTCTCTAACTGGGCAATTGCAAAAATTACAAATGGATGACGTCCACTAAGGGTTCTGATTCGATCACAGTTTGTATTTAAACAGCCATGTCCTGATATTATGAGAACAAGACGGCATCCAGCATAAAAGCCTCATGACAAGTGATTGAAACATTGATTTCTTGTGCTGACAAGGGTGACGTAAACGACAATGATACACAGATGTTCAGTGCAAATCAAGACTAACTTCGTGTACAGAGCAAATTTAAAACAACCCAGAGTGCTGTGCAGATGTTTGTAAACACCAGTCATGCTTTGCAGGGTGTCTGAAGAATGTCTACATCAAAATGTCATCTTACAACACAAATTTAAGCTGCTAGTATCAAATACGATTGTGTTTCTAGTCTCTAAATAAGAGGGGCTCCAAGGTTCAGGCAGACAACCTGGTTTCAGCCTGGAGTAGGAGGAGGTTCACTGCACCTTAGATTTGTGTGTAACGTTGTAATGTTCCTGAATTACCCAGAGAATGAAACAAAAAAGTGAAAATGAAAAAATGAAGTGCTCAAGCAAAGTAGAAATACAAACTGCGCTTCAGTGCACTCTGCAGTGATATGAGCCCCTGAAGAGAGCGGGCGTCTCTCTGGCAGCAGAACTCTCTGCCCTCGCTCACCTGCTGCATCGGCGCAGCTACATACACCACGGCGCTACTCATCAGTATTCCCTTTTCATATACAGCTCCTTAGCCGTCGCCGTCCCAGATAATAGCTTTGTAGCTTCATTATGCAGAATTCCTTGATGTTCCCCGTTTTCACTATTCATATCACATCTCTCAGGGAAGCTATAAACAGTAATGACTTTTCCCACAAGACGTCCTTTTGTCATAGCACTTTTTTTTCAGGTGAACGTTTTATTGAGTCATTTATAAGCTGCTCCTACACAAAATCGTTATGTATTGGAGTTTACCTATACATTCAGTTCGTGCGGGTTCAACAAAGTGCACATAGGAAATAAATATTTTCCACTGTATTGTGGCATGATGTGGGGAAGACACAGAATCTATTAGAGAGAAAAGAAAGCCTGCCCCAGGACAGAATCTCCAAAAGATTAGCATAATATACAGAGGCTGCACGTGAGGAGGCAGACAGCCATTAAAGTGAAAAATACTGCACTGCCTATCTCTCCTCCTGCCATCTCTGTGTCTCCCAGCGTTGTGTATTACCCTGCTGCTCTCTGTGTTTGTCTTTTCTCAGCCCGGGGCGCTCTCCATCCTGCTATGACAATGAAATTGTGATGATGAACCATGTCTACAAGGAGCGCTTCCCCAAGGTCAGCCTCGTGCAAACAACTATACAAGCGTAAAGCGTGCAGGCGCGCTTACATCAAGCGTAGACACACAAACAGTCTGTGTGAATTCAAAAGCTGTTAGGCTGCCCAGAGCTACATGTGAAGGTCTCATAGCATGCAAAATTATCTTTACCCTTTCACCAGTTACCTGTTTGCTGACAAAAACGTGCATCTTTACAGCAGGTTAAAAGTCCTTTCTTTACTCCTTTTGTTTGCGTTTCTTTCAGAAAATGTGTAAATATATGTGTATAAGATTTGCCAAGGGGCACTCAAAGCTTCAACAATTCAGGGGCAACACACCCAGCAAACTATAACATATACAGCAGCTATAATGCATTTACAGCATTTGATGCCTCTACAGGGTTTTTTGAGAGCTGTTTTAGTTGAGGCTGCAATGAACACGAATATTTGTTTTCGTTAGTAGCTGCGTTTCCATGACCCCTAGAATGGCGCAAAACCTAAATATCACAATAAAAAACTGGTGATGGAAACACCTACACTTTGAAAAAGCTCTCAAATATCTCTAAAAGGTTTTGACGCTCCGATGAGGTGGTTTTTCAAACGTATCGATATAGAGCTATACTGCTAAAGTGTCATGGAAACACCTTTTTCGCATTTACACGTCAGTGAACGTGACGTACGGGGTCACGTGACCAGTTCACTCCCAAGTGAAAATGGCACGTTATGCGCTTCACACCATTCAGTGGAAACATCTGCAAATCGCAATTGGTCTTTGTTGAAATTTTAGAAATATCGCTTTTATTTTTTCGCGAAAAACTGTAATGGAAACGCAGCTCATGATGTGAAAGCTTGCTGTCATATGCAGACAATGTTAGTATTTCCACAGAGAACATTTCTATAGAACAACTAGACAGTTGTTGAGGCCATCGCAGCGTTCCGCAGCAGCTATCTTTAGTATGTTCCTCAATTTTAGTTGAGCGATGTGTCCGCGACGCACCAAGATGCCGCAATCTGAGCTGCAGTTTGAGTTTATTAAGTTTTGTTTAAACAGGGCTGCTGAAAAACATACTGTTGCAATCATGGGGGAAATGTGCAATCTATATGCAAACTATGACTTGATTGGTTATTTAGACAGAACTGTTGTGGGAGAATCGACTGCACTCAAGGTCCCTCAACACGTTTTTATGATATAATGGCAGAAGCTGACATGACACTGGCACATCAGCTTTTATACAGATTTTCTTAACTGGAGGGTGGATTAGATAAACAGCCCCTGTTTAGCTGAAGGGGTTTCAGGTTTCTGCACTCCTAATTCTCAGCGGGGTACACTGTGTGACATCCAAAAGAGAAAGCAGTGCTGCTGTGTACTTGTCAAGGTCTTTATTTTTTGGAAATTGCTCCACACGGTCAAAAGTTCCTGAAGCCATGAAAATGTTGTCATCCTCTAAAGGAGGCACCAGTTTGCTTTCATATTGGTCACACACTATAAGACGTAATCAACCACAGTTAGTAAAAACCACGTATACCACAACAAATTTTAGGAACATTTACACACATATATCCTAAATATTGATGTTGTGTTAACAACATCAACACAACCTGCAAGAACAGCAACAATTATAACTGTTAACTGCATGACAGAAACATTCCTGACTTGAAGGGGTTTTCAGTTTTCCTCTTTGTCCACACATTGTAGGCACCTTTTAAAGAGAAGCTCACAAGTGCGATGATACTTTTTCAGCTAAATGGTTGGTTCTGTGCATGAGTCAGTCCCAGACCTAAACAATAACTATGTCAAGTTAGATGACTGAACTGATGATGGATAGTTTGGATAATTCAATTAATTGATCTGGATAATAAGTCAACATAAGTCAGCACTATCTGGTCTGAACACTAAACAACAACAGGAAACAAACTCCATTCACGGTGTCTTCTTAACACAAGAATATCAAGCATTCTAGATTTCTTAAACTAGCATTACACAGAGTTATTCAGCTCATTTGTGTGTTAGCATTAGCATTGGAAATGTAAATCTTAGCAGTACTAGCTTGAATTATATATGTATTTCACCATATTTAAATGTATAATTATGTAAAATCACAGTTACAAGCCCAAATTTTAAGCCTGAATCCACTCTATTAATATCAATGGGTTAATTATTTGAACTTCCTGTTTAGTGATGCAATACAATGATCAGGTGATCTGGCACAGCTCAGTTAGATGAACACATAGGAGTCTCCCTTTCAAGTTTCTGGCCCTGAGAGAAGCTTCTGAGCCCTATGACTCAGCTCGGCGGCACAGTCTAAGTCCTGGTTGAGCCCTTTACTCATGCCGGCCTGGATCCACCGGGTATCCAGATAGCGAGTTCTGATCCAGCCACGCTGTTCTGCTGCGTCCCTGCCATGAGGATACAGCTTTCGGTGGCAATTCTGAGGCAGTTAATGCTTTGCGGACTAACTGCTGCGATGAGGTTCTACGGGTCTCAGTGAATGACAACACTGTTGGCATTTTAATTTGTACATCGACATAACTACATCTTAATTATCACAATAATTATCACATTCCTTTCTGAAATTGTTGTTTAATGTTCGATTAACCTAATGAGGTTTCAATCTCATCAGTTTCAATCTAGTGTTTCCAGTGAAAATGCAGACTTTACACTTTTACCTTGTCAGCAACCGACAGGATGAGGGAACACAGTTTAATGGCCGAGTAATCAGGTGTTGATGTTTTTAAGACAGTGTTTTATGTTCACCCAGGCCACCGCTCAGATGGAGGAGAGGCTGTCGGAGTTCATCCACTTCTACTCTCCGGAGAGCGTCCTACCGCTGGCCGACGGGGTCCTCAGCTTCATCCACCACCAGGTGGCCGAGCTGGCCCGGGACTGCCTGACCAAGTCCCGCGAAGGCCTCATCACCTCCGTCTACTTCTGCGAGCTGCAGGAGAACCTGGAGAAGCTGCTGCATGACGTGAGTTTGACACGGAGGAGCTGCTGAAGCAAGGAGAACCTCACTGGACCTGACCCCCTCCAGCAGCCCCCGACCCACCCACACACCTGTCTCGCTGACCCTCTGTCTTAGTGTTGTAGTCAAGATCTCTTCCTCCCCGCCAGGCCTACGAGCGCTCAGAGAGTTCGGAGCTGACCTTCGTCATCGAGCTGGTCAAAAAGCTCTTCATCATCATATCACGTCCAGCCAGGCTCCTGGAGTGTTTGGTGAGTTCCTCTCGTTTCTATTTCGAAAACTCTCCCACCCTTTTTTATTTTATTTTTTTCGAGGGCCTCTCTTCTTCTTTTCTTCCTCGCTGGGTTTATCTGCGGCGACAGACTCCTGCCCTACTTCCTGTTCTCCCACATGGACGCAACGTGTCACCTCCGCTCTATTGAAACGCTATCAAAGGAAGGTGCAGAAGTAGGCCAGGCTGGGGCAGGTCTTCTATAGCTCCCTCAGGCTCCTCCAGGTTATAAAAGACTTGATCTATCAGCCGGGCTGCGTTCACAGCATCACACTGCGAGGGGAAAACAACTGTTCATAGTTTTTGCCGCTATTGAAGGAATTGAAGGAACCTTTTTTGCTTGTTTGCCCAGTGTCTAAATGAAAACCTTTTTGGACCTCTATTGGAAAAGCGAAAAAAATGTGATGTCATTTTTTCTCATGAAAACAAAATATTTAGTTGTGTAGATTTCTTTTCATCTTTGCCTCCTGCCTCCTGCTAAATTCGTATGTCTTTCATGCCTGCTTATTCAGAAACCCAGGACACACAACAAACACCAACAACAGTTGTTTTGTTTTTTTTTGTTTCTCGTTTCCTTGTATTTGTTTTTGTGGTTCTCTGGCTTTTCTGGTCCTTATAAGCCTCTTACTGGTCCTCCCTGCCGTTGTAAATGCAACAATAAAAAAAAACATTTAATTTTATTCTTGCCAAATCTTTAAAGAGAAAACAATTTCCCTGGAGAAAAGCTTTTATATGTGTTCTGCTTTTAACACAGAAATGCCAACCATAGCTTTGTCCCTCCTGCAGCATCCATGCTAATCTCTATAGCTTCCCTCATCTTTTCAGTCCTTTTCTGTGGTCAGCTTGCAGCAGTTGCACCTGGATTTTGGCAAATCTTCAAGGAAGCTGATTGTTTGAAATTTGAAGATCAGTCAACAAACACATTTTTTTTGTTCTGGGCTACAGCAGTAGACCTAAAAAAAAACATTTTTGTGCTCTACCATACCTCATCTGTAGAATGCTATCCAGGAAGGTCGACAAGGTCAGTAAAGATGTGAAGGGGACTCGAGATCCTCGTGGTCTTCAGGTTGGAGAGACGCCTCCAGATGACAGCGGTGTCCCCCAGCCGCAGAGCTCATTGGGCATTCATGTCACCGGCGAGGTCTGATTTGGTGAAAATGCCACACAGTCTGTAAGCTGCAAGCTGCAAGATTATTATCCGGAGGCAGTGCAAGCTATCAGAGCAGCAGGTTAATTCCATCCCCTCACTCCTGCTCCTTCTCTCTGGTGCGGGGAGCAGGCGTAAGAGAGCAGCAGAAAAAGGAAATGATCCCGGCCGCCTCGGGCTCTGCTTTCTAATCAAAATGTTATTCCACCAACAGGAGTGAAAGCAATCCCCACAGGACACCACAAAAAGGCTGCTTTACTGTGGGGAAGGAGTGTTTGAAGAAAGCAATCTAAAGTTTGCAGATGTTATTAACAGTGCTTCTGTTTGTTGCGACGTCCCCAGAGCTGCATTTGGCTGTGAATTTTTGTAAACACCGGTTTGGTGTTTTTATGTTGTTGTTTTTTTAAAGCTGGAGTTGCGATTGTGATTGGCTCTGAGTTGACACAAAGCAACATTTGTTCTGTAATGGCACACGTTTGTTAGTTATGCCATAATCAGTGGCACAGCTGTTAGATGAAAAACACAACATGGTTACAGGTTACTGACACTCACTTTATTCACCGCCTGATTGAAACAAGATATTTTTCTAATGCTTACATCTCGCTAATTGGATTTCTTTTAATAGTAAAGGTGGTAATACCGCACATATTTGGATGTTATAGAGACCATTCAACTAGTTAGGAGAAAGCAGGGAATCATACATTTTGGTCTGTTTCTAAGAACAAAACCTGTTGTTTTTCTCAGCCATCTCTATCCACTTTCTCTAACCAGCTAACTGTTCATTATTTTTGTCTCACAATGAATGCATATAAAAGCCTCAAATGTCCTTCTTTCAATTTTAGGAATTCAATCCTGAAGAGTTTTACCATCTCCTGGAGGCAGCAGAGGATCACGCCAAAGAGGGCCAGCTGATGAAGGAGGACATCCCGCGATACATCATCAGCCAGTTAGGACTGACCAGGGACCCCCTGGAGGGTGAGAGCTGCACCCTCACACGGCTCTTGATTTCACACGGCATTGCTTACCATTCTGGACATCATCAGGCTTTTGTTTCTCTGACTCTCAACAGTGTATTCAGTCTCTAGCTCAGTCTATTTCTATGACTTAAAGCAGTGGAAACAGCTTACGGGGCATTGCCTAAACAAAGAGGAGCTACCCTTGATTGAAAAATTAGTAAATAAAAAGCTCACAAAATGAGGAAGAATATTGACTCCACTGCTCCAATGTTACTGCCTCTGCTACTCTAAAACATGTGTCAAAGCTCACACAGGCATAATGAACATACTTTTAGATTCTGGAGACAGAAATTCTATATATAACAGGTCTATATCAACCAATTCTTGACTGAATTGTAAAAAATGTGTTTTTTCCCCCAAATTCAGCAACAGTATCAATTACTGTGTCAAAGCTCATAAATTACATAAAAGCAGACATGTGCATGTGTATTTTTTTTATATGTTA
This sequence comes from Thamnaconus septentrionalis, assembly GCA_009823395.1. Classification (NCBI taxonomy): domain Eukaryota; kingdom Metazoa; phylum Chordata; class Actinopteri; order Tetraodontiformes; family Monacanthidae; genus Thamnaconus; species Thamnaconus septentrionalis. The sequence continues at coordinate 4,612,773 of CM020501.1, read as the reverse complement.
TAAAGAAAAAAACTGCAAATATATACAGTATAGTTAGATAGGTTTGATTGAAATGGACTTGAATTTCTTAATCTACAGCTTAATGAACAGGAATAACAGAGATACACCTGTAGATAGATAGATAGATAGATAGATGGATAGATAGATAGATAGATGGATGGATGGATAGATAGATGGATGGATGGATGGATAGATAGATGGATTGGTGGATGGATAGATAGATGGATGGATGGATGGATAGATAGATGGATGGATAGATGGATAGATGGATGGATAGATATATGGATGGATAGATGGATAGATGGATGGATAGATGGATGATAGATAGATAGATGATGGATGGATAGATAGATGGATGGATAGATAGATGGATGGATAGATGGATGGATGGATAGATGGATGGATGGATAGATAGATAGATAGATAGATGGATGATAGAGAGATGGATGGATAGATGGATGGATAGATAGATAGATATAGATAGATAGATAGATAGATAGATACATAGATAGATGGATAGATAGATAGATGATGATAGATGGATAGATAGATGGATAGATAGATGGATGGATAGATGGATAGATGGATGGATAGATAGATGGATGGATAGATAGATGGATAGATGGATGGATGGATGGATAGATAGATAGATAGATGGATGGATAGAGAGATGGATGGATGGATAGATAGATGGATGGATAGATAGATAGATGGATGGATAGAGAGATGGATGGATGGATAGATAGATAGATGGATGGATAGAGAGATGGATGGATGGATAGATAGATAGATAGATGGATGGATGGATAGATAGATAGATGGATGGATGGATAGATAGATAGATAGATAGATGGATGGATAGAGAGATGGATGGATGGATAGATAGATAGATAGATGGATGGATGGATAGATAGATAGATAGATGGATAGATAGATCGATAGATGGATGGGTAGATGGATGGATAGATAGCATCGCTCTTGTACCTTCATTTCCATGTGAGACACATGTGCGCAGCCATGCGGCAGCTGGCTGATTCGCTCTTTTGTTCGCAGTCTTGTGTATTTTCTCAGTTCAGTGACGTGATCACTATTTAGTGTCAAACATGAAGAGGGCACGCGGCCGCCATGCCTGTGACATTTACGTCATCATCGTGTTCATGTGTGCACACAGGTTTCATGAAGTTAATTACCTTTAATATCTACACTGATTGTACCAAAAGACGGTGCAATGCATTCAAGATCTGTCACAGAGGAGTGGAGGAACGCTGGAAATTAGCTGCCAGGGCTGCCAAAAGAAGACAGGAAGTACAAAATGAGAGTAGGAGAGAGCTGAAAAATTAATGGGGAGAAGCTATTTTGATTCTTATGCTGTTTCTCTTTTTCCTGATCTGACACGTTGGGCTGTTTGAAGCTTGAATAGCGGTTTTGTTAAAGATGTCTGCGCAGCTGCTCATCTCCCCGCCACCCTCAACCACCTCCCCCTCCTGATTCGCCTGCAGCTGTGTGGGAGGACCCCGTGCAGCAACATAAGAAATGTTGTCACTTTGGCACCCAGTTTCATTAACCAGCCTGTGTCCCAACAGAGATTGTGAGCCTCGACAGCTACGACAGCGAGGGTCCACACACCCCGGAGACGGATGACTCAGCAGAGGTGACGCTCAAACACACAGATTGACGCGCACACACGCTCACGTACAGAGTAGTTCCAGATGGCCGTGCAGACAGTTCACTTCTCACATTAAGCTAATGGAACTGCAGCGGAAAATAAAATTAATTTGTCTCCAGATGTTTTTTGGATGGATTCTTTCACATTAAAGGTGTAGATTAATAGTTTTCTTTTAAATTGTATTTTTTCGTGACAGCATTAAAAGTCCCACATTGGGTAAAAATTCTCCGCAAAAATGTTTTGCAGCAAAAGTGTCACAAGGGGCCACTGATATCTCTCCCAGGTTAAAGACAACCACATCCCAGGGTCGGGAACCACCTCACACCTTGTTCACCCTGCGAAATTTGCTGTTTTCTAGGAATCTATGGAGATTTTTTTTTTTTTTATCCCTCAACGATTATTGCGATTATTATTATTTATTATTGAGATTTCCCTGCGATAAAGGATAATGATTTTATAAAATGGAGAGAGTATGGGGGCCCTGCGATGAACTGGCGACTTGTCCAGGGTGTCACCCTGCCTTTGCCCTAAGACAGCTGGGATAGGCTCCAGCAGACCCCCGTGACCCTGAATAGGAATAAGCGGGTATAGAAGATGGATGGATGGATGGAGAGAGTATGGGACCTTGATAGATGACACTGAAATAAGGGATCTGTCACTTAGGATCTGTCACTTATTTGACTACAAGCATTGTCTTTTTCCCTCTTTCCCTATATTTGTCATGCAGTGGCCTTTTAAGATTCAATATCAATCTTTTTTTTTTTTTTTTAAATATCCAAATATGCCACCACAGGGAAAAGTGAGAGCCATCAAGCCACCCAGTGAAGAGGACTTCCAGAACATCAAACTGATCAGCAACGGCGCGTACGGGTGAGGACTCATTCGGCCTTCGCCAACGACAATCAAACTAAAAGGCGCCTCATTTTTTTTCATTATTGGCCTTAACCCGCTCGCAATAAAGATTTCCCCTCCTCCCCGCCGGGACCTTTTTCTCCGCAGAGCCGTCTACCTGGTGCGCCACAGAGAGACACGTCAGCGCTTCGCCATGAAGAAAATCAACAAGCAGAACCTGATCCTGAGGAACCAGATCCAGCAGGCCTTCGTCGAGAGGGACATCCTCACCTTTGCCGAGAACCCCTTCGTGGTCTTCATGTTCTGCTCCTTTGAGACCCGGAGGCACCTGTGCATGGTCATGGAATATGTCGAGGGTATAAATAAGTATAAATTCAAAATTTTAAAAATTTATTTTATAGTTCACAAGTTAAATTATTAGTCCAGTGTGACTATGAATACACACGTTAGTCTGATTGCAAAACCCCCTTGTTGTCTTTTATTTCCTAGTCTTTCTAATGCCATGTGGAGTTTGTCGCACCCCCCATTATTTATTTAAGGGCTTTTCTCCCTTGACCTACTCCCGGTATAAGCTGCCTCCTATTTCACTGTCGCAATGATTCTCAAAGTCAGACAGGGTCAGAGGGTTCACAGTCGTGCTGCAGCTGCGCTCATCACTGTCTCTATTTTAGGGGGTGTTTTAGGACACAGTTGGGACTCTGACACTGAGAGACGCTGAAATCTTCAGTAATGACAGTTATTGATCGCAGAGCTCCACCTCTGAGCCAATGAAAATGAAACTAGAAAAACAGAGCATACGTTGCTGTGATTTGCATTTAATTGTGCTGTCTTGTGTGAGATAATGGTTTTGAGATTTTTGTGTTGTTCTTGTTGATAACTTGTGGTTTTTGTGCTCTCAGGTGGTGATTGTGCCACCTTACTGAAGAACATTGGAGCTCTGCCAGTTGAGTTGGCCAGGATGTACTTTGCTGAGACTGTTTTGGCCTTGGAATACCTGCACAACTATGGTATTGTTCATCGGGACCTCAAACCTGACAAGTGAGTTTAAAGCTTTTTTGTTTTTTTAAGAAAACACACACAATTTTGTTCAACATGAACAGATACTGTAATCTACCCACTATCCAAACAGTATTAAAAAGTCTTGGATTTCTTTATCTTAACGCTTAGCCTAACATATGTTTTGGTTTCCTCCAACGTGCATCACTGACATTATTAGAACATTAAGCTCTTCTGATTTGCTGCCTTATGTTTTTCATATCTACCTTATTCCTCCAATTATTCATTACACATTGTATTTCAAAGTCCTGGTTGTCACTCAAAACAAAAAGGCTAATTGTAATTGACTCTAGGCCCTAAAAAGTTGGGGGTAATTTTCAGTGTAGCTCCCAAATTTACAAATGCAAATATAGTCTTGTTTTTGTTTTTTGTTTGTTTGTATGTTTGTTTGTTTTTTCTACATTTAGCAGTGTTTCAGTGAGACAAATCACATTTAAAAAGCAGCAAAATCATGTTTGCGTACATGCGTCCAGGCTTCAACCTAATCACTGCCTGCAGATGGTTATCATAGAAATTATGAGAAGTGATGAGGAAAAGCACATCTGACAAATCTGTCATAGGTTAATAGAGATTATGAGGAGTGATGCGGAAAACTAACATAACCCTGGAGCGTGCAGGTTGATGATGGGATGGGGGTGTGGGGCTAAAATGAATGATGCAAGACAACGATGCATTGCATTATATGTCTATGTCGTCTTTATCCCACAGCCTACTGATCACCTCCATGGGCCACATCAAGCTTACAGACTTTGGCTTGTCCAAAATGGGCCTGATGAGTCTGACTACCAACCTGTACGAGGGGCACATTGAGAAAGATGCCAGAGAGTTCCTGGATAAGCAGGTGCTACTGTTGGCAGCTGTGGTTGATAAATATTGAATTAATTTGACCATTTTGCGAATTAAATTCTTGTCTATTTATTGAAGTAACATTGATCTGCATCTCCAGCTGTCATTAACACCTACACATCATATTTACATGGCCACAGGTCTGCGGGACTCCGGAGTACATCGCTCCCGAGGTGATTCTTCGTCAGGGCTACGGGAAGCCGGTGGATTGGTGGGCCATGGGTATCATCCTGTATGAGTTCCTGGTGGGCTGCGTGCCTTTCTTTGGAGACACTCCAGAAGAGCTTTTCGGTCAGGTTATTACAGGTGAGCACTGAACCGTACGTATTGAACTCACAGTATTTACTTTTAACACTCTTCTTTCCGTCAGCAAATGGCAGCCTTTCTTTTTTCTACCAACTCCCATTGCATTTCAAACACGTGCTGCAGTATGAGCTGCTCGACGACATTTCCTTTTCTGTCCCGTGGTGACTTTCAACTTTTGCGGCAGTAGCCAGCCCATTATTGCTCATTGCTGCCTTTCAAACGGCTTCAAAAGGAGGCCGTTGCTTTCTTCGTTGTTAGCCTGACATTTCTTTGTCTTTGTTGTCTCTGATAGACGATATCGTGTGGCCAGAGGGTGATGACGCCTTGCCTGCAGACGCGCAGGCCCTCATCTCTGCCCTGTTGCAGACCAACCCTCTTGTGAGGTTGGGCACAGGTACCAACTTTTACATCACCTTCACATGACAGCTCTTGGTAGGGCACTTTGCATGGTGTCAGTGATAGAAGCTTGTATTCTGGACCACTTTTTGGTTTGTGTTCATTCACTCCGTTTAGTATGGCACATAGATAGATAGATAGATAGATAGATAGATAGATAGATAGATAGATAGATAGATAGATAGATAGATAGATAGATAGATAGATAGATAACAAGCTGCATTGGATATTGGATCATGACTAAACATCATTGGTTGAACTACTCTGAAACAGAACCTCACCAGTGTTGGGGTTCCTACCACTAATTTTGGTCTATTTTAAAGTCTGAGGATTAGCGGCTAAAATATGTTCTCTTCCTGGTTCAATGTTCTTTTTCCATTTGACCACTGTCTCCAGACACATTTTAATAATGCCTCCCTAGTACCAGTTCGAACCCCCTTCTGCCTTCATAACAGCCTTAATTTTTCTTGGAATGAATTCAAAAGGAGGTTCTCTTTTTTGGACCATTCCCTGTAAATTCAGAAGATGCTTATAATTGAGAATCCCAGAGGATGAGCAGTTTCTGAAAAACTCACACATCCAACTGCAATAAACACCACACAGGGTCCAAAGTCACCTGCTGTAACTTGACTTGAACCTGAATTGCCGTTGTCTCGCCTCCATGCCCAACCACAGAGAGCTGCTGCCAGCGTGTTCTTCTTAAGACCTACTGGCAGCAGTTAGAAAAATGGCAAATGCTCTCAGTCATGACAGGGGAGGAGCGAACAGGGGAAGACAGGAAGGGCCGCACGTAGCATTGTGAATGTTAAAAAAAAAATGTCTGCATGGAAAACAACCAAAGTGCTGTGTGAAAAGCAAATAAAAAAGGTAAGTTTTGCTTCACTAAGGCTGATGAGTTTGAGTTTTCACCACCAGGCGGAGCGTTCGAGGTGAAGCAGCACTCCTTCTTCACAGAACTGGACTGGAACACTTTGCTGAGACAAAAAGCCGAGTTTGTCCCTCACCTGGAGTCAGAGGAAGACACCAGCTACTTTGACAGTGAGTCCCTCCGGATGTGTGCGTCTGTCGTGTTTCGCCAGCTGCATCAACATTGGGCTTGTGGACTGTGCAAAACGATGTCTCTGAATCAGCTCGAGTGAGAAATGCACATTTTATGCTCAGCCGGCAGCTCATATATTTAATCTCCCCCTTCCCCCGCCAGCGCGCTCCGATCGTTATCACCACATCAATACGTACGACGAGGACGACACCAATGACGACGAGCCTGTCGAGATCAGACAGTTCTCTTCCTGTTCCCCTCGCTTCAGCAAGGTCTGACTGCTCTGCCTCTCCCCTTTCATCTTCCCTCCCCCTGTCATTCCGCTCGTTGTTTCCCCTTATTTTTCTCTCCGCTTCCACCTGTTGTTTTTTTTTCTCCGGGATTTGGGTCTGTGTTTGACTGGATAGATGAGAAACGGGAACGTCGAGCAGAGGAGCTCCGGCTGAACTTTGAGTCTCAACTTCAATTCCCAACGTTCCCACCTAACTTTACTTTCCTTTTTTCACGACTGCTCTGTCTCCCACCTCTACGCTCTTCCCCTCAGTCTCTCCTCCAGTCTGTCCTCTCATGTCTGGGTGAAGAAGCTCTTCACAACAGACTGAAGGGCCCCACTGCATGTGAATTTGGTTTGAGATGTTGCAGTGGAGAGCTTCTATGTGCTTGGGAAAGGACCACAGCTCAGCTCTCAGACCTAATGAGGTCCACCCAGAGAGCACATTCAGCCTTAGTTATTGCTTTAGTATATTTATTTGATGAATTCATTTATGTCATTAATAAGGTTGCTTTGTCATGATGAGAGGCTCATAAAGAAATTGACCAGTCTAAATTTTTATCCCCATGGTTTTACTTTTAAATATTTCATTCAAACGTATATTTTTGTCCTCAGTGGCTCCTGTACATTTTCTTGAAGTCACTACTCCGCTGTAATTTTAGTTTGTATTTCAGTCCCTCTGCGGCAATGATGGATATTCCCCTGCAAAAATCAATAAAGCTCAACTTATCTGAGCTCATCTTAGATTAGGTTAAGTCCTTCAGTATGACCTTCCTAGCGCCAGACCAATATGAATGTTTGCAGTTGTGTTCTACAGGTTTACTTTATTAACTTTGAGAGTCAAATGTACCTTTATAATTCACCATAAGGGTAAAATCAGTTTCCAGCCAGCCGTTTGATAAGCACCATCATCCATACACAGTAACAGCAATAAACTGAAGAAAGAATGGAATGAACCATTTTGTTCCATCTATTTCTTTTTTATCTTTCATCACAAATGGCAAGAGTTAAAATTTGTAAATTCATTGTGTTCTTTTGCACGCAACCTCACCCCCCCAAAAATTAATTTCTACTGAGTAGTTTAAACTAAGAATGATCTAATTGTACTACAGCTGTAAATGATAACAGTAGCAGATTTTAAGTGAAAACCTCAAGTGTTTTACCCAGAGCAGCTGTTAACTGAAAAAAATAAACAGTCTGTCTGTCTGTCTGGCCCCATAGGTGTACAGCAGCATGGAGCATTTGTCTCAACTGGAGCAGAAAGCCACCAGCACAGTGTCCCGTCGGGAGCACAAGGGCGGCAGGGAGGACAAGGTGACCAAAAGAGAGAGCCTTGGCAGCTTCAGCATGAGAGACAAGAGCTGGCGAACGGGCTCTCCGGAGATGTGAGTCAATCCTTGCGTTGGGGGAGAGGGGGCGGGGGGGGGGTTCCGAGGCACGCTTTCAAGTTAGGGAGGCGGAGTGCACTGCGGTTTTTTTTTTTAGCGGAACTGAGAGCGCTCAGAAGGTGCTCTCTGAAGGAGTTTCTTCTCTTTCAACGCCCCTGGGTGTGCCTGAATCACTGATTGTCACATCACTGACTCCAAAACTGACTCTACGGGAAAAGTAAAACGAGGCCAAAGATCCAAATTCACCAAAGTTTGAAACTACATGTGAAAGTGGGAAGAGAAGGACGGCGAAGAAATAAACTTTTCCATGGCACAAAAAAAGACAACTGTCACTCAGATATAGTTATTTCCAATTACAGGTAATGTGAAAATACTAAGTGACAGTGTTGTGTGTGGGTTTACGCTTTTATTTGCAGTTGTCGAAATGTTCAGAACTGCCATCAATGCATGACAGATTCCATTTTTCAGCCCACCTAGATAAAGGGTACAGTCATTTTTTGGATATGGATTCATTAAACGTCACTCTTGCTGTCTCAAAAAAAAAGATAGTTGGCTCAGTTGCGACACCATTTTGATGAAAATTACATTCCTGATTGAGAGCTGGGAGCAGGGCCAGATTGTTGTATCCTCTGCTGTCTCTGGTTCACGTTCATCCTTCGATGACAGCTGTCTTCATTTAATTTACCTCCAAAACGATATGTAAAATAAAATTATTCATATAGACTGAATTCATAATGGATAGAAAATGTGATAATAATAAGGCGGCTTATTATCAATTCCTCGGCCTGCTGGAGCCATCTGGTGTGAGATACTGGTCTTGCAGCGATGATCACTTTTGGACTACAGCTCATTACATTCATTGTGTTTCCGAAATAAGTGCGTTTCAAAGTTAATGGTTAACAAAATGGTTTACAGCTTTTGCGAGCATTCTGAGTCTTTTACCATACCATTAAATGTTGCCTGTGTCCAACAAACTATTTGAAAGTTACACCGTGTTTCATTTCTGATCGTGGCAACTTAGTGCTGAACTAAGATTATTTTGTAATGATGCGGTGCTCAAGAGTAGCACACTCATTATTCCATTTCACTGGCGGCCTGACTAACATACAAATACACATATCGTCATTATTATTTTCTAATGATACAGTGCTGCTGCTTCTGAGAACCGTAATATTACAACTGTGAGCACAAACAGAACGCTAACACAAAGCCTATGCAAACACAGTGGTGGTAAAAGATTTTTGGACACCTCTCGTATTTCTGATGTACTGTGTACAGTACTTACACTAAGAATCAGTTTTATGTTTCCAAGTGTGGTTTATTTTAGTGCAGTCACCAACATTTACCCCACATGCTACATGTGCACTGTTCCGTTCAGCTCAGAGCTGGGTGTTTCAGCAAGATGACGTCCCTTGCTACACATCCAGAGTACAAGAGTATTTAATGACAATAACTGGGATTGAGTAAAATGGAGTTATAGTGTGTTCTTTCCAAACGTCTTTCCATTGCTCCATGCATGCGTTGATGCATTGTCCGACTCACCTGAATCTCTGTCACCGTGCAGGAAGCGCCTCTCCTGCTCCGAGTCTCTCTACATGGAGGGCGACGCCAGTCCTCCCCTCGGTGCTCGCCGACGCTTCTCGGCGCTGATGGACCCTCACCGTTTCGCCTCGCAGCTGGAGAGCGAGCCGGATTTCCTGTCCCGCCAGGTGCCCATCAAGGTCCGCGGGACCTCGCTGGATGGAACCAGCGTTCCGTCGCCGAGCCTGCTGGAGCAGAGAGGCAGTCTGAAGGAAATTAATGGAGCAGGTATTGTAACGAGGGGTTGGAGTTCTGAAAGTAGAATAAGACAAAGGACAGGCAACACACCCCCACCCCCTGCACCACACTGTGCAGGGCCTGAGCAGCTCCCTCAGTGTGAGACGGAGCGCAACTGCAGGGCATTCCTGCCTGCAGCCATCAGGCTGTGCAACTGCACTCAATAAAATCATCTCTTCCACTTACATTTCATAAGGGTGCAATAAATCTATTTATTTGCACTACCAGTCAGAAGTTTGGACACACTTTTTCATACATTTCTTTTTATCTTTACAACTTTCTCCACTGCAGATGGATACTGAAGACATCAAATATATGAGCAAGATATATGTAATTATGCAGCTAAGAAAACACACTCAATAACTCTAAATATGCTTTTTATGAAAGGTGGCTGTTTTGAAGAATTTGAATATAAAATGTATTTGAGTCATTTTACACTTTTATTGTTTCCCACATCATTCAATGTGTGTTCATACGTAGTTTTGATTCCTTCAATGAGAAACTGCAATGTCAATAGTCATGAGAATGAAAGAAAAGACATTCAATTCATAGTGTTTGTCCAAACTGTTGACTGGTGGTGTCAGTATTATGTGGATAAGTGGAAATAATCCAACTGTCCATAGGATGTAAATATCTTGCTTGTCCTTTCTTACTCTAAAATAATTTGATTTGATTTGATTTCTTTATTTCTTTTTAATTGATATCATTTTCCTTCTATTTGCACTATATTGTTGCATTCATTATGCAAATTTCCCCAGTGTGTGATAAATAAATGCCTTCCTTTCTATTCTATTCAAAAAATGACTCGGGCAACCAAATCTGGCAGGTATAAGGGCGAAATGTTGATGACAGAGCAGCTCAACTCTTCTCTGTTGCTATTATCACCTCAGGATGCTGCAATTATCACCCGACTCTTTCTCCTTGCAGATAAATCCCCGAGACACGGCGAGACGGCGGCACTCTCCGCCGCCGCCTCCACCCTCTCTCCGAGTCCTGCCACAGCGGCTCGCGATGTCATGACTCCCCTGTACGACCCTCTGGGGCCGAGGGCCACCAACGACCTGGTCCTCCGCAGGGCCCGCCACCCGCACCTGTCTGGCGAGGGGGATAAGCGCAACTCCAAAGCCGGAGGCAAAGTGATCAAGTCGGCCTCGGCCACGGCGCTGTCCGTCATCATCCCGTCAGGTGAGGAGCTCGGACGAAAGGAGAGCATTTCCCTCAATGTACTGTAGGGTGTGCTATGTTAACATCAGAGGTGGGAAGTAACAAAGTGCAAATACTTTGTTACTGTATTTCAGTAGATTTTTCAGGTATCTATGCTTTACTTGAGTATTTCTTTCTGACGACTTTCTCGTCACTGTTCAGTACATTTTCAGTACTGAGAAAAATAAAAATGTAGAAAATATCATTGTTGTTAAAAGTTTAACATCCAATAAGGGCTCATTGATCACAACTATTACTGATTACAGTTTGGTTGTGCTGCGACTGAAAAAAAATATATAGAATTGAGAGTCGCAAAGTTGTGAAAGATTATCCAGATGTTCATGCGAGAACATGCACTTTTTCATTTTTTGCAAAATTATCAGCAAATGTAAAAAAAATAAAAATAAGTTTCTTACTTCAGTACATTTCAAAACCCACTACTTTCTTACGTTTATTTGTCTAAAGGAGTTGAATCAACATTTTACTTTTACCTCAGTATTTTTTTAGTAGTATCCATACTTTTACTAAAGCACAGTATGTAGATGCTTTTGCCACCTTTGGTTAACACGAGTCATTATGCAATTCTTCTCAGTGGAGCAGCATGGTGGCTTCTCTCCGCTGGCCAGCCCCATGTCTCCGCACTCCTTCTCGTCCAACCCTTCGTCTCGAGACTCGTCCCCCAGCCGAGACTTCAGCCCTGCCGTCAGCGCGCTGCGCTCGCCCATCACCATCCACCGCTCGGGGAAGAAGTATGGCTTCACGCTCAGGGCCATAAGGGTTTACATCGGAGACAGTGACATCTACAGCGTGCATCACATAGTCTGGGTAAAAACACACTGGCTTGTCTTCAACCTGAGTGCCAGAAGCCTTTTGCATGTAAATTGTGTACAGGTGTAAATGTTACAGCACACTGAGGACTTTAGGTCTCTGTAATGGTCATCAGTGCAGTTTCCCTCTGAAAAAACTGAAAAATAGAATCACGTGTCTTAAATCCTTGTGTTGTTTCTGTATTGACCTTGTAGTTTGGCTACCTAAAGAAAATCCAGCTGGCTTTCATTGGTATTGCTAAAACATTATATTTTAAATCAACACTTGCAACGGCAGTCGTTTTGTGATAAAACCCACAATGAATCCAACTTCATCTCAACTCCATCTCCATCCAGCAAGATGTGAGTTGCAGCAGGAGTTCAGGTCCTGCCATTTAAAAAAAAAGAAAGAAAAATAACCGTCAAACTGAAGGGATGCCTTCATTTTGATGCAATTTTATAAAACTGGATTCACTTTTCTATCTGTCATTATCTCAATGGGAAAGTGCACTGGCATGGATTATTTAAGAGAACTGCTGAGAAACAAGCTTATTATGTTTTCCCCCTTGACTGTAGCATAGCGTTTATTGCATTCATTTGATGTCAATCTGTGATGTTTTTTGTAATCCTGTCAGCATGTGGAGGACAGCGGTCCTGCACAGGAAGCTGGACTGTGTGCGGGTGACCTCATCACACACGTCAACGGGGAGCCGGTCCACGGTCTGGTCCACACTGAAGTGGTGGAGCTCATCCTGAAGGTAGCCGGCAGCGATGCAGCCGTAATTTTCTGAGTAGCTTGTCTGAAGGAAAGGTCTCAATGTGCAAAGACAAACATCTTGCAGGCCTCGCATGCACCTCTGAGCTTAGCCTCCATCCTTGTTGTTCTACTGAGACACAGACACAGACACACGGTTTTCTGCAGGTGTGGAGAGGTTAATCACATGTCCCAGTGTGGGAATGGTGACACGTCTTTGTTTCTGAACAGAGTGGAAACAAAGTGACGGTAACCACCACGCCGTTTGAGAACACCTCCATCAAAGTGGGTCCTGCTCGCAAAGCCAGCTACAAGTGTAAGATGGCCCGGCGGAACAAGAGGACCATGGGCAAGGACAGCCAGGACAGGTGAAAGCACACACACATACACCCACGCTGTCAATACAGTGTCTGCTGATAAATTGGAAGTTTTCTTGTTCAGTGAGGTGAGTGAGGTTAAAAAGCAGCGTGTTTGATTTGTCGTCTAAAATTGTTGCTCTTGTTTCTTGTGGTCGGTTTCGACATCCTGCTTCAAATGACTGCTGTAAGACTATTTAGCACCGTAGTTACCAATGTCTGGATTGGATTTTCCAACTGAATGGCTCATTGCTTTACAGAAGCTCAACATCTGAGGTTTAAGCATCTTTTGATGCAGCTCTTTTGTTCTTGTTTTTTTTGCTTGCTGTTGTCTATAAGCACCTTCTCAAAGACAACTCCAGATCTATGTTGGGCTCTGCAATTGTTTGACTTTGTTTTGTAGGGTTTTTTTTCTGTCTTTCCCTGCTGCTGCCTGTCTTTGTCTTTGATCGCTCTATCTTTGCACTTTGTGCGTTGATTTTTGAAGATGAAGTTCTGTTCGTTTCTTTCAGTCTTAAATAAACTATAGCTATTAACTCTTGAAAACTTTGAGCAAACAGAACAAAATGAGGTACCTCACTTATATTACTCATACGGGTCTTACTGCAACTTGAAAAAAAGAACGTGAGGCAGTGGTGGCCTAGAGGTTGGAGAAACAAGCGCATGATTGGAAGATTGTTGGTTCACTGCTCCTAGGATGTATAGATAAGAATAACAATTTTAAAATATGGGTCAAATGTAGAAAAACATTTCCCCGAATGGATCAATAAGTCAGAGAACTCTCCAGAAAGGTTTCATCTCTTCTCATCAATTATCACCAAGTGTGTGCTAAAACACGCGTTTTCACTGTTTTTTCACAATTGATTGAACTGAAATTGAATTAATGTGATTTCAAACAAGCTTCTTCTCACTGTCTTTTCTGTCTGTCTGCCTCGCAGCAAGAAGCGTAACTCGCTGTTCCGCAAGATCACCAAACAGTCCAACCTGCTGCACACCAGCCGCAGCCTGACCTGCCTGAACCGATCTCTGTCCTCCAGTGAGAGTCTTCCTGGCTCTCCCACTCACAGTTTGTCTGCCAGGTCTCCAACACAGGGCCACCGCTCCACTCCAGAGTCCTCTTACCTGGGTCAGTTGTTATTTCATTTCATTTTAGATCTAATTTGCATTTCTAGCTTCAAAACAGAGATTAGGTTTCCTAAAACACTTTTACGGCCTTTTCTCTGTTTCACTTCATCCCTTCTTCTCCCGCAGGTGCCTCCTCTCAAAGCAGCTCCCCGGCCTCCAGCACTCCCAACTCCCCTGCACCTTCCCATCACATGAGGCCCAGCTCCTGCACGGCCTCTCCCCCAAGCTCCACCGCCAGTATCGTTCAGCCCGCTGCAAGTCGGCCGGCAACATCCCCCTCTCCCCTCTGGCCCACACCCCCTCCCCCACCCAGTCCTCGCCGCCGGCCATGCCCGGCCACACGGTGGGCAGCTCCAACACCACGCAGTCCTTCCCCGCCAAGCTGCACTCCTCCCCGCCGGTGGTCCGACCCCGGCCCAAGAGCGCAGAGCCCCCCCGCTCGCCCCTGCTCAAGCGCGTGCAGTCGGCGGAGAAGCTGGGCTCGCCCCTCACCCAGTCCGGCTCCACGGGGGGGCTTGGCGGCCCGCTCAGAAAGCACAGCCTGGAGGTGCAGCACTCAGAGTACCGCAAGGACGCCTTCCTCAGCGAGCTGGGCCTCCAGAGCCTCCTGGAGACGGAGGGGGAAAACCTGCCCTCGTCCTCCACCGCCCCCGAGACCGGAGTCCTGAAGCCGGCCAGGAGGCTGGGCAGGCAGGAGTCGCCGCTCAGCAGGGAGACGCTGCTGGCCGGGAGGGAGCGAGAGGAGCGGGAGAGAGGGAGGGAGAGGGAGAGGGAGATCGACACCTCGGCGGTCCTGGAGAGGCTGAGTCGTGTCGAGGCGCCGGACTCTCACTCGCCCACAGCGAGAAAAGCCCAGACGGGGGAGCAGCCCTCGAGCAGCCCGCAGACGGGGCCTGGCGGCAGGTGGAGCTTGGAGAACGCTAAAGCTGCGACTCCTGTTGGCACCCCGACCAAGGCAACCGGCGGCCTGGGCGGTCTGGGCAGTCTGGGTGGTCTGGCCGGGGCTGGGGGCAGCCAAGCGCCGTTGGCTCCGAGGCCGCAAGACCACAAGGCGGCGGCGGTCAACAATGTTTTATACAGTGGCAAAGATCTGGCAAGCAAAACTGAACCAAAGCAGGAAGAAAACAGCAAAGGCAAGTCTGGTACGAACGGCTCATTCTTCGCCAAGAGCTCCACGTCCGCCGCAGACAAGGCGTTCGGGGGCGTCTCGGCGGTGATGTCCGGCCCTCTGGGCCGAGCCTTCAAGCCGTCTGCGATGGCTGACAGCCTGCGGAAGGTCGCGGTAGAGAGCGACTCCAGGACTCCGGACGTCGGCTCCAAGAGCCCCAAGCTCCCCACCCGCATCCTGGCCCCTGCCGTGCCCCCGCACGGACAGCCGCTGACCCTGGGCAAGGTGAGGCAGGGCCTGGGCCCCGTCAACTGCTACCGGGGCACCCTGGACTGGGAGGACAAGTGTCGACTGGAGGTGGTGGAGGAGCACTCACCCTCGCCGTCGCCCTCGCCCACCGCCGTCACCCCGTCGCTCTGCGGCCCGTCGCTCTGCAAGTCCCGGCCGGTGTCACCCGGGGAGAAGACCAGCTTCGTCAGCCAGCTCACCACCGTGGCCAAGAGCGTCCTCGGCCCCATGAAAATCGGCGGCCAGGAGGCGGCCAGAAGCAGGGAGCAGCAGCAGCAGCAGGCCAAGGCGGCCGAAGACAAGCAGGGGGGCGCCGCCACCGCCGGAGGCCGAGCAGCAGGTGGCGCCGCTGCCATGGTGACCCAGAGCCCGGCTGCGTCAGCCTTGGAGAAGGCCGCCGCCAAGAGTAGCAGCAGCAGCGTCCCGCCGAAAATTTAACTCCCCGATGCTCCAAATGTGGGACTTTGGTCAAAAGAAAAAAAAAAAGATGCCTTTCTTGGATGAATAATGCAACAGAGGTCGAGCACTTACAAACAACGTACATTCCAGTTTCAGAGTATATGAAGTGTAATTACCGATAACAATCACTGACTGATTCTAATGTAAAAAAACAAAAAACAAACAGGAGTGGAGTAACCTACTGTAAAACACGTGCTTTATCTGTTGATTTTCTATTTAAGTATTTAAAAAAGAAGAAAAAAAGAAGAAGACTCTTGATGTTCCAGGAAACTGCTCTATCAGATGTATACGTGTGTGTGTGTGTGGTTCTATGTGGACGCATGTCAGACAGATATGTACTGTACATTATAAGATACGAGAAGGTTAAAAAGTGCTTTACCGATCAAAACGTGCTGAATACTGTGAATACCAAATCCTCTCACTCTGCTTGGTCTCTCCAGCAGCCCCGCCCCTCACCCACCGCTTATCTCACAGGACGATGGAATCGGTGGCTGGGAACGTGTGCCGCCGTTGCAGTAGAATTTGCGACGTTAGCGTCGCGCGGATGACTCGCAGCCTCCGTCAGGCTCGGCCAGGTAGAGGAAGATGCAGAGCGGAGGATTCATCTCAGTTCTCTCCGAACCCAGATATTCATAGTCAGTCAGTCAGACACTTTGTTAGTTGATGTCACGGCAAGCACTGCTCAGCACCATTGCAGGGGATTTTGTGTGTGTGTGTGTGTGTGTGTGTGTGTGTGTGTGTGTGTGTGTGTGTGCAGGTCTATTTCCTTGGGTTTTTCCAATGCTGTGCCCTGCTGCAGAGGAAAGCTGGGCCTGACAGAGCACAGACTCAACGCTTATCTCCCCTCTGCAGGAGGGCCAACACAGCCCACCCTCCCCCATCCCCATAGCGCCCCACCACCCACCCCCGCCCATCGACTCACCCGCGCAAACACATATTTGTGTTTACGCACGCAGGAGGATGCGCACACATTCCCACAGGAGGCGGCCGTCTCAGCAGCTGATTTTCATGCATTTGAATCCACACTCCTTCCTGTGGTCCCTTCATTTTGGTGTGTGTGTGTGAGCCAGCTGCGAAGAGTGTGAGTCTGTGTGTGTGTGTGTGTGTGCGTGACTGTGTGTGTCTTTGCGACGGGTAATTACACTCGGCACGGTTGACTCAGAGAGGTTCATGTCAGAAACCAAACTGGAGAAAGAGGCAGGCGGCGTGAAGGATGCAGTATGGCCCCTCAGTGCGTCGCTACCAAGTCAGTAGATTACACAGAAATAAGGACTCACTGTATGTCAGATATAACGAGGAAATAGCACATGGACAGCGAATACGTGTTGTTGTGAAGCAACACGGGAAAAGCAGGCAGTCGTGGATGTAGCAACTTGTTCCAAGGGCTCAACAGCTAATGTACGGTTTGTGAATGTGGGCATTGTACAGTTTGTCACAATGAACCCGATGCTGTGAAAGAAAAAAAAATCAAGTTTATGCACAGCATGAACCGAATCAGGGACGAGAAGTAACAACAAGCAAGGTAGCCGAGAATGATTAAAGTAACGGCAATGTAAATTTCTGGTGAAGGTGTTTTAAATCGTCTCTACTCTCTGGGACAAAATATGTCTCCAAGCTTCCACTCAACATATTCATTTACTGAGAAGTTTTTCTCAGTGACTAAACAGTGTACATACCTGTATGCAAACCATTTACTGCTGTTTGTCATTAACGCTGCTGGTTTCATTAATGATCAGAGTTGGACGGGTGGGTTTGAATCATTTAACTCGTGTCTAATTTCACAACTCATCAGACTGATTTTCTCAATGCTTTACATCAACTGATTCAAGTAACAACAGCAGTGTCCCACCTGGCTGAATTGTTATGACACAATAAAAGCTGGACATGGCTCAAAGCTTTGTAGTTGTAGGAAACACATGTGTGTGTTGTAGGAACTATACAAGACCTTTTTATGAGACATGCGTGTCCTTTTCAAATAATTTGATTTTCCCTTTTTTATTATTTTAAAATATTTCTCTTTGCAATTTGCTCCGTTCCAGATGCAGGATGTGCATAATCAGCGCCTAGGACTAAGCATTATTTCATACTGCCCTCTAGTGGTTCAACACGTACACTTTCAAGTATGAAACCATAGCCTCAAATTGTCAGACAACTAAGAATTTCTGTCACGGTCCAGACCAAGTCCAGACTACCTAAACACCGCAGAACAGCTGTGGTTAGCCATATGGTTACTCTATATGCATTTATGGTTCTAATAACAAAATAGTCACAGTAATTACCAACTGAACACTTGAACAGGAACCCGTTTCTCCTCCGTTCTTTATGAGACTGTTCTTTCTTCTGTAATGGGATTAACATTTTTAAACATATTGTCTTATATATTCTACTAGAAGGTGATCTTTTATATCTTAATGTTACAAATGATTTGTCAGAACTAACTGTAATGTGATCTGGTACGTCTGCCCACTTTAGGCCTTTTTTCCCCCTGGCAATCAGTGATGTCCACACTAGTGTTACATTTCTTTCTTTCTATTTGTGGCTGACAGAGAGAGTAGTAAAATGCACTTTATTTGGATAACAATCTTTATTGGCTAGTAGTGTTTGTAAGTTACTTTGAATGAAAAATTAATATATTGTGTATTATGACTGGCTCTACAGATGAACACACAGTAAGTCCAAGTGTACAAAAAAAACATTCCACCTTTCTCTGTTCACTGAGACTGTATTTATTTGTATCATTGGGCATTAGGGTTTGTGATCAACGTAATTCAAATGCAGACACCTGAAGTGCAGTATGTGAAATAAAATTCTAAGAATTGTTTCAAAATAGTGCATTATGTATCTGTCTGTCTGTTGTGTTAATGTCTACATATCACAAAACATTTGCAGAAGTTAAGTAAAGGCAGCTTTAAATGAGCCATTTATCAGAGAACTATGGTGCCACAAATACTGAATTTTATCATAATTTGTGACGAGAAGCCTCTTTACTGCTGTATAAAGCTAAAAAAAAAAAAAAAAAACGTGCAAGTTGAAATTGTATTTTAATTTGCACAATAGTGACATTTATTATACATTATTTACTTTAACAAAGCATTTTTTTTCCCGTTTGTTTAAAGGCCCAATTCAATAGCAAACTTTTTTCCTCTGACATTTTCTGCCCTTCTAAGTTATTTCTGAAACTCTTGCTCTTGTCACAAGTCTTACAAGTTAGACCTGTGAGGTTTTCATTGCAACAGAGAAACAGTAACATGCTGTTGTTGTTTCTTTTAATACCTAGAATTGTTCTGAGAGAGAACACTTGAAGTTCCCCTCCATCACTAGTGGAAGTGAGTTTGAAATAAATGTCTTGAAATTACATTACGATCATACATTAGTATGTAAAATTTTTAAAAAAATACATGGGCCCAGCATTTTTTTTCTTTCATGTGCTACAAAGTAATACTTATAGTTACAATGTATACAGTAGTGTCATATCCTTGTCAATGCTGTCACATCTGTTATGGCTATCAAATGCCAGATTGCAATCAACCTGGTTGGGTGAATTACCCCACTGCAGAAAAAAGGTATGGTTGTTTTCAGATGTCCAATGACATCTAACATCTTTCCTACAGGAGACACTTGTGAAACACTAGCACATCTTACTTTATTTGAAAGGAAGCGACATATGGCCATCTCCTGACTAAAGAATGTGCTCTTTAGCAAATGTAAATGCTAATTTATTATTATTATCATTATAATTATTGTTATTATTATTATTATTAGTAGTAGTAGTAGTAGTAGTAGTAGTAGTATAAATGTTAGATTATCAAACAAAAATATGACAGTGACTTATTCTTATGACGAACTTGCACAAATTGCACAAATCAACATTCTTTGTCAATACATGCCAACAGATTACTGCGGTCAAGTGAGCCGCCGTTCGTCTTCGTTCTACATCTTCAGTGCGCTCGTGTTGCCGTACTTACGGGGAGAGAGTCCACTGAGAAAGTCAGCGCGAGTTCAATGGCGGACGAGTTAACTTCCGGTTTTAAAAAATAAAAGGGCAATGTCTCTCTCTCTCTCTCTCTCTCTCTCTCTCTCTCTCTCTCTCTTCATATCGTGTGTGTGTGTGTGTGTGTGTGTGTGTGTGTGTGTGTGTGTGTGTGTGTGCTTTTTTCGTTTTGCGACAGAAAAGATCCAATATTCCATTTTTACTGTACAATAAAATCAAATTGCTCCATAAGTTCTGACAATGCTTGGTATGGTTGACCTGATGAACACCCTGACTACATCCTCAGTGATTATGAAGCATATTTAATGTGGCATTTTGGAGATATTAAGCCTCAAAGTTGCCTTTGTTTTTAGCTTTTCAAACAGGCAAAAACGACCTCGTACCCCATTTCTACTGTACAATTACATCAAATAGTTCCATAAGTTCTGATAATGGTTGGTATGGTAGACCTGAGGAACACCCTGACTACATCCTCAGTCATTATCAAACATATTTACTGTAGGATTTTGGAGATATTAAGCCTCAAAGTTGCTTTTGTTTCTAGCTTTTCAAACAGGCAAAGAGGGCCAAGTACTCCATTTTTACTGTACAATAACATCATTTTGCTCCATAAGTTCTGACAATGGTTAGTACAGTTGACCTGAGGAACACCATGACTACATCCTCAGTCATTTTAAAGCATATTTACTGTAGCATTTTGAAGATATTAAGCCTCAAAGTTGCTTTTGTTTCTAGCTTTTCAAACAGGCAAAAACAACCTCGTACCCCAAATGGTTGGTACAGTTGACCTGAGGAACACCCTGACTACATCCTCAGTCATTTTAAAGCATTTTTACTGTATCATTTTGGAGATATTAAGCCTCAAAGTTGATTTCTTTCTTTTGTTTAGCGACGGAAAAGCGGCAATATTGCATTTATACTGTACAATAACATCATATTGCTCCATAAGTTCTTACAATGGTTGGTACAGTTGACCTGAGCCTATTTACTGTAGCATTTTGGAGATATTAAGCCTCAAAGTTGCTTTTGTTTTTAGCTTTTCAAACAGACACACACACACACACACACACACACACACACACACACACACACACACAAAAAAAAACCCTGGCAGAACCGGAAGTTAACTCTCCCGCCATAGAACTCGCGCTGACTTTCTCAGTGGTCTCTCTCGCCGTAAGTACGGCAACACGGGCGCACTGAAAATGTAGAAGCGGCTGGCTTGACTGCGCGAAGACGAACGGCGGCTCACTTGACCGTAGTAACAGACTGCGTACGAAACGTTGATTGCACTGTTGATGTCTACGGCGAGTTTTTCTTTTATTTAATGAGTTGAGATGTGAAAAGTAAATAAAGAAAAATAGCCGCTGTGTATTTTAATTTTGTTCTCTAATTTTGTTTGGGGAAAAAAAAATATCACAAATCGTGAAACGAGGGTTTTAAACGTGACGATCTCACAGCCAATGATGCGGTCCAATCTGACATTGAAGGGCGGTCCTTTAATTATTAGCCAATCCTATGCCTTTCTGCAAAATGACCTCATCACCGGGCTCAACCAATCCAGCGTGCTCGCTGGAAAGCACAACAGGAAGTAGATCCCCGTCCACCTTTAAAGGTAGACGTCTAAAATAGTAACTAGCCGGGCAAGGAAACCAGAATTATCTTTGCGTCTGTGTTAAAAACTAGTATTTGTAAAGCGGCTGCGTTGACGTTCAGCCTTATAGACAAAGTGTGTTTTTCACAGGGTGTTCTTGCGGGAATGTTAACGGAAGCTTTGGTGAGCCCCGGCGTTAGTGTCAGTGTTAGCGTAAACCCGGCGGCCAGTCGGTGAAATGCATAGTAGTTAGCATTAGCAAGCTAGCGCACTGGGTTTATTCGAGAAAGTCTGCAGCCGCAAGCCAACAAAAGAAAGCCGCTGAAATGATTCAGCGTGCCCCAGAATACAGGCCATTTTAATTGGCATGTGCTGTAGGTAAGTCGTTGTTTGCCATTGACGTGATTGTCAGCGAACGTTTGTCCTCCAAAGGAGGTGCGATAAGAGAGCTTTGGTGACTTGACGGACACTTGGAGCTTTTGAGAAGGAAACGGATAACCAGTCTTAATGAGGCGGATTGTCTTCGTGAGAGCTTACAAATGCAATTCACTTGACTTGGTGATAATTATGTCTCTTATGGTGTATTACACAAGGCGTTTTCAAGCCCTCCACGATGACTTGTGTAATTCTTCCATCTTCATCTAATCGATGAACGATCAGATGACCTTCTCGGTCGCTGAAGATGCTTGACAAGCCGGTTGTCAAATGCTCATCATATGATTGTTTGGGGTTTTTTCGCTCCCTTTCTGTTCCTGTCTGTCAATCAGTGACTACGCAGCCTGTGACTGTTCCCTGTTAAAACTGCTACTCATCGGTTTCATCACGGCAGGGAAAACCTACTTGTCATCTTTCTCGTCTTCAGTGTTGTGAAACGAATTAATGGTCGAGGACACATGACCGAGTCTGACTGTCGATAATAATGGGATGTATTCAGTGAAGCTTCCAGGAACCGAGCCCTGCTTCCGGGTTATAGACTGACACAAACAGACATTACGGTTAAAATAGAAGTTACTTTCCATAAATAATAAAACTACACTGAGTTCAACTCGTGAATTAATATCCATGTGAAGTGACAATCTGTGTGACAAACAAGTAGTTTACAAGAGTAAAGGTTGACAAAGATTTACTCTCAAATTTCACTTAATTCCAATGTGTGTTGAAAGAGCCATCACGTTGACCTATCAGCTGGTGCATCTTGCACAGTTGATTTAGTGGCTGTGTGTGGGCAACCAAGCACATCGCCTTTGCATGTTGTCCTGAAACCATGGAACTGCAGAGGGTAAAAAGAAACATCTTCAGGTTTATCTATTGTTTAGCATCAGTGTTTATCTCTCTCACTCAGACTCTTGTACACTCTGTATTGATCTTCATACAGATTATTAACAAAATCAACAGAACAGAAGAAGTGAGATTATACATTTGTTAAAAAAAAAATAATTTTTAAATAAATAATAATAATAATAATAATAATAATAATAATAACAACACTGATGCCAAGAGTCAAGCATTGCCACATTGAGATTGAAGAACGTGAATTCTCTCTAACACTAAATTACCCAATCTCTTGCTGTCTTTTTCTTTCACTCATCAGAACTGAGTTGCAATGAGGAGCAACAGAGTCTGGCTCAGTTCTTAGAAGCATGAACTCAGTGTCCCCCAGTGCAGCACAGTACGTCGGGAACGTGATGCAGGATGAGCTGGCTGAAGACCGGAGGCAGCAGCCTCTGGAGCGGCAGGGCAGCTTTAGCCTCAAGCTACCGCAGGCAGCAGATTCAAGCAGAGAGCCGGCAGGAGAACCGGACGACATGGACAAACTGAAAGCCAAGATAATGTCGACTTGGAACAACATCAAATATGGTCAGTGGAACATTTTGGGCAACTCTGTCTGTTGTTTATACTTTCAAGTTAAGCTGTTCTTCACTCTGTAATGCCATATGTTATTATTATGATACAATCTAGAGACTTTATTCTAACGCTTTGAAAATATTCTACAGTTTTCTACAGTTGCCCAAAAGTGGACATATGGAGGTTTTATGATTTAATCATCAAAAATCAAGTGTCAACATCGACACTGTTTACAGTTTATTCTTTCTTACCTTTCGGTGCTGCTAAATCTTACAGACTGAGCCTTCAGTTTCATATTTCCCTGTTTCCAAGGTTGGACTGTCAAATCTAAAACCTCCTTTAACAAGATGTCACCAGTCACCGTCCTTGGACACTCTTATCTCCTCAACAGTGAAGGTAAACCATTTACCCTCCACTGTCCTTTAAATTCATTCATTTGAAAATCGTTTGAGTTTTCATTCAAATGCAAAACTCATTCACTTCCTCTTAGGTGAGGTCGAGAGGTTTCGCCTGGCCTTCGTGTCTCGGCTTTGGCTGACCTACAGGAGGGAGTTTCCTCAGCTGGAGGGTTCCACGTGGACCACAGACTGTGGCTGGGGGTGCATGCTGCGCAGTGGGCAGATGCTGCTAGCACAAGGACTCGTGGCTCATCTGATGCCCAGAGGTTTGTCTCGGCACTAATTACACATGTAAAATGACAGCTGACGGATCACTTTCCAGTGATACGTCTGAAAACCAGGACCTTTCTGACTTGTTGATCTTGTCTGGCCTGCTTAATAAAACAGCTTAAGAGATCCTTTGTTTGTGTGCGACACGTTTCCTTCTGTGAAAGGAGGCATTTCTTAATGCTTCATAATGATTTTATTAAATGAGTCTTCTACTACTTTATGATGACTGATTCCCATCTGTCTAGTCTTTGTGCCTCATGGTTCCTCTCCACTGTCTTTTTAGATTATTTCAAATAATCTCAACTGACATCTTTAGTGCTCGTCAAACTTCAGTGCTAACTTCTGACATGTTTGTGTGATTTTAGACTGGACTTGGCCAGACGCACAGCAGTTCGCAGACGTGGACTTGGAGGTGCTCAGACCTCGCTCCCCAGCCAGAGCCGGAGGCGTCCCCATCCCCACATTTGGCTCCTTACGAGGATCCAACAGCTCTGAGAGGTCCCAGCCAAGTGACCAGGGACCCAGATGCAGTCAGAAAAAGAGACCCGAATTGGTGCAGGACAGACACGCAGAGCCCGCCCACCAAAAACTGATAAGCTGGTTTGGGGATCACCTGTCAACACCATTTGGAATTCACCAGTTGGTTGAGATTGGCAAAAGTTCCGGGAAGAAGGCCGGTGACTGGTATGGCCCCTCTATAGTGGCACATATAGTTCGGTAAGTTCAGAGGTACTGCAGCACTGGCATGTACTCCTAAC
Organism: Thamnaconus septentrionalis; assembly: GCA_009823395.1. NCBI lineage: Eukaryota > Metazoa > Chordata > Actinopteri > Tetraodontiformes > Monacanthidae > Thamnaconus > Thamnaconus septentrionalis. The sequence continues at coordinate 4,588,180 of CM020501.1, read as the reverse complement.
TATTCCCTTTCACAGTTAAAAGTTTACACTCACCAAGATAAGCTGCATGTTGTTTTTTGTTCTCTCACAAAAAAGTTCTTAGAGAGACAGATTGTTCACACAGATTGTCTCTAGCAGAACACAACCATTGTGAACAACTTCCAGAGGCGATAAATGTGAAAGGCTGGTCTTCATCATTATCCAATGTGATTGTGCAGCTGTCGGCCGTGTGTTCTTTATTCATGCATTGTATGCAGCGCTATTGTATTGCCTTTGCTCTGAAAGAAAAAAATCCCTTCAGAGACAAATGAAGAGAACCTTGACCTCGATCTGACCATGCAGCTGATAACAGAGACAAACGTGATCCGTTTTCAAAGATAAACGTGATGTGGTAAAGGTGCATACCAGCAGCACAAAGGCTTGTGATGGTGCTGCAGGCAGAAGTACTCGACTTTTAAAACCACATTCTAACCTTACAAAGCACTGATGTGGTCAGTGATCCCAGATGTCCTTCAAAGTTCTCCTACAATAGTTTGCATGCACAATGTTTTCACATAGCCACCTCATTGGTTTGATTTGATTTTAATGCGTCTGAATCAAGTTAAACAAATATGAAGCCAATGCCATCAAGTATTGGTGTTCAGAAACATTTGTAATGGGATGTCATGGAATAAAGTTTTAAATAAAGTACATATGACTTTCTCAAAGTGAATAATATGTTTACTTGCAGGAAAGCGGTGGCTACAGCTTCTGTAGTCGACAACTTGGTTGTTTATGTGGCTCAGGATTGTACAGGTGAGATTAATGGGCTTAGCTTTACTTCAGTTTAAAAAAACTAATCATAATAAGTTTGTGTGAAGTACCTCACTCCCAAATAATGCATACAATATTGATATTTGGATGGCCGTATATCTTCTTACGGTGGTTCTGGTTTTTACAGTGTACAAAGAAGATGTCCTGGCTCTCTGTGAGCTGTCACAGAGCCAGACTTCACCCGAGCCATCCAGCCAGGGGTGGAAGTCAGTCATCATACTGGTGCCTGTTCGGCTGGGAGGGGAGCTCCTCAACCCGTCCTACATCGACTGTGTCAAGGTTTGAATCTTGTGCATCTGACTTTTGTTTCTCAGACTCCTGCGTCCTGAACAGTGTCGAAGGTTTTCTTAAAAACCCGCTTCCATCTGTCCCTGAAGTGACATTCCAAACTATTGTTTTCTCCTCTAGAACATCTTACAGCTGGACTGTTGTATCGGAATCATCGGGGGGAAACCGAAACATTCCCTTTATTTTATTGGCTTCCAAGGTGAGAACTGAAAGCAAGAACTAAATTAAGTAATTAATTTTACTTAAGTCAGTAACATTAAGGAAATTAAATCAAGTTCTCCAAAGAAGGTTTTGCATTTGTTTAAACTCTTTCAATGATTCACATTGTGCTTACTATAGAGGTCTGACTGCGCTCTCACTTCTGCTTCCCTTTTTTCTGCTTCTGTCGTCTCATGCTTGACAGATGGGTCAAGGGTGTCAGTTTGTTTTGTTAAACATTAGCAGACACTTCTGTAGTCAAAAATCTGTTGCTGCAGAGTTTTGCTTGGCAACAAACAAAAAAGCCCTAAAAGCTCAGTCACTATTTTAATGTCTTTTTTGATTTTCGCTTTAGTTTCCAAGGTACCTACCAAGTTTACTATTTGCTTAAAGGGCAATTAAATTGTGTCCACAGAAAATATACATGTTTTGAAAGAATGGTGATGGGAGGACCTCTGCTGGTGGTTTCAAGATGGTGCAACCGTGTGAAACGCTGATCGCTTTTTTTTTTTAGCCAGTAGTTAATGTGGTGTCAAGGCACAACTGTGACTGAATGCAAATGTTTTCAAAAGCGTTCTTGGTCTCGTGTCTAACTCCAAGAATTATTGAAAAGAAAACTTCAACCTGTCACTCTTTAACTCTTTGGGACACACAAACCACAACTTCTTATCAGTTAATAATTTGACTGGTTCAGTGAAAACATAGTTGAGCATTTTGGGGAAGCCATGCCCCAAAAAGCACCAGTTTTTGACAACACGCGTGTTCTCAGCTGTGAATATAATGGGTTGTGTGATTGCAATTGTAATGCGTTTTGGGTTAATGGGAGTTCAAATGCCAACGAGCGTGTCGGGGCAGCCGTTTGGCCTCCTGCCAGGTGGCCATTTAAGATCTGAATACACTGTTTGACTTCCTCTTCCAATATTTTATTGTGTCTCAGACGAGCAGCTGCTGTATTTAGACCCTCACTACTGCCAACTTGTGGTGGACATGTCACAAGTCAACTTTCCTCTGGAGGTTAGTCGCCCTGCCCTCTCTGCTCTCTATAACTCTCCCAAGGTCAAGGTGCAACTGATATGTTCCATTGCTTTTTTTGTGACTCCTGTGTCATTGTTCAGTCATTCCACTGTAGCTCTCCTAAAAAGATGCCCTTCAGCCGCATGGACCCCAGCTGCACCATCGGCTTTTACGCGAAGAACAAGAAGGACTTTGAGTGTCTTTGTTCTGCCGTTACTGTGGTAAGTTTCTCAGGGAAAAAATTGTAATAAAATATGTTTATGTCTTTAATGCATCTTCTTGCAGCAGAACTCTGTTTTCAATATTCTTTTACCAAAATACAGAGGTACAACATGAGAATGTCCCTTTCCAGAAATGGACACTCACAGATTTTTAATTTATTTATTTATTTTTTCTGTTATGAATCTTACATGTGACCTTCTTTAAAAACATGATATTCATCTTACTGGGGATTTTTGAGATTGTGCGTTTACCAGGTTTTGCTGTCCTCTCAGGCTCTGTCATCATCAAAGGAGAAGTACCCCATCTTCACATTTGTGGAGGGCCGCAGTCAAGATTACGGACTTGAAGGTCACAGCAGTAATAACATTCTGCCCCCAGGCAAAGTCGGCAACAACAGGAGGAACAGCGACGAGTTTGTCTTTTTGTAGCTGGACGCTGTACCAACTCTCTCCTGTAGAGGACAGCAACATCTCTGAATCCGTTTTAAATGGAGGAACTCTACACTGGATGACCACAGTTCTTCTGTGCTTCTCATCACCTTCTCTGAACTAAAAATCTGAAGCGAACGCCAGACTGGCTGGCTGGCTGGAAGAGCACTTTACAGGTAAAGGTGCAACACCATCAGAATCATGGTTATAATGTCTTCTCTAGTCAATCTGATCTCCTGCATCAGAAACCTTCAAGCCTCAAAGTCTAAATCAAGTTTCCCAAATAAACTCAACCCCTTGTTTTTATGCTGGTGGGAACTGGATGCACTGAACTCGGTGTACATATAATAAAAGAAGATGATCATCACGGTGTGGGGTGACTTGATATTGTTTTTGATTTGTATAATATCTGCTGTACATCTTATTTTTATTCTTCAGTTATTTATCATATTTTTTCAACGTGTGTTTGAGTGAGTAGGTTAGTGTGTTTATTTTATTATAATAATGTCATGTTTATGCAGCAATCCGTGTTTGGCAGAGATTTTAAAAACTTTCAGAAGATTCTTAGTCTGATCATTTGAATTTCCACAAATTGTTAAAACACTGCATTTTTCAGAATAGAAACTAATATTTAAAAAAAAAAAGTCTTTTTTTTTAAAACGCTGATGGTGTGATGAGAATTTGGAGCTCAATATTAATCTTTAAGTCTCTCTCAGTCCCTGCTAAGCAGAATAATGGAGTGATTCTATCGTAATTACATTGTGGAACCCAGAAATAAAGTTCAGATTCCAAGTTATATAGTTAATGGCAGCAGAAAAAGAAAAATCTGATGTTCAAGTGTCTGCTTTCTGTTTATTTTTTATGTGAAAGCTACTACTGCTAGTTGCACTACTGTCATTTGATTTGTTGTTGGAATTAAAATTTGAACACTTTTATGACCTTCCAGATTGTTTTTGCCTCATTAGCATTAAACACACATTTACAACTATGACATTAAAATTGAATCTATAAATTCTATTCTCCCAACGACAAATGAGGACCTTTAACGGCACTCTATTGTGCAACTTAAACTCTTGAGTGTAAATGCAAATGTATATCCAAATGGCTTCATATGGCTTTACATGTTACGCGTTTAATGTTGTTTTATCCTGCGTACATTTTTTTAATTACCTGCAAACACCAAAAATATACATATAAAGAAGGCTTTACTCAAACAAGTCAGTATATGCAGGTAAGAAAGACTTGTTGTATAATCGATATTTACAAAACTAAAAGGTAGTGCTGTGAAAAAAGTTCTAAAATGATTTTTGTAAAACACGCAACAGAGGGAGCAGGAATATGAGAAGCAGTGCTTGCTGGTGGCACAGGTGGATTTATGCCAACAGCTTCCTCTGATGCACTGGTACTGGTAGCAGCATTACTGCTACTGCTTTTAGTACATGCAGGACAGGAGCAACACTTGTTTTGAACCCTCTGACAAAAGGATGCATCTCGCAGCATTAACTCTCTCTTTGTGAGCTGTTGGAAGCTGAAGTACAAACTGCAAAGTGAGTAAGTGCAAAGTGACTGCTGCTTTAGCCAGACGGCTCTTTGTCTTGGGCACTGTTGTCTGTTGCGTAGTAACATGCTTGAAGAACATAGTAACCGTTTCTAGAACAACTTTCTTGTCACCAATGCTAACTGCCGAATGTTCTGTCAGTGTCATAGGTCTCCACTGAAGCCCTTAGGTGCTCACTTTTTCCCCTCTTGAGAGGCAAATCATTCTGTTGTGACTTGAATTATTTAAATGTATTACTAAAGTGTTTTATAACTGAGCAAAACTCTCGTCATTGTCTGTCTTTGCTTTTATGTAGAGGAACCAAAAACTGAATGACAATGAAGTAACAAACACTGCTGTATATAGTCTGTGAGGCAGGATACTGAAATTGTCTCCAACTATAGCTAGGCTGTGGGCCGAGCCCCTCTTAATTGCAGTTGGCTCAAATCTATATCACAGATTTGGGCCACACCTGTGAAGTCTCTGTCAAATTAGCGTCGGCACAAATCTGTATTGTAGATAAGGGCCAGAGTAAGTTTTTTGTTTTTGTTTTTTTGAATGCAGTCGGCTCGGACCTGTATCAAGGATTCTGGCTCGGATCAATATTTCAGATCTGGACCAAATCAGTGTCAGACAAGGCTGATGTCTTTATGTTACCTCCTGGAAAAGTGAGTTGGGCCAGATTTGGAAAACGACATAAATACTAAACTGATGGCAGTTGGAATCTTTAAGCCGAAACCTCTATCAGTGTATCAGTCAGAAAACGTATCGGAGCAAGAAGAAATGGAGGCAAAGGGCTCAAAACGGATCCGGACCAAACGAAAAGGCTGTCTGGGAAGTCACTTGTTGTCCCTACACTCACTACAATTTCATTAAGGTGAAACAAACCTCACACAGTGATTCAAACAGGATGACTCGAGCCCGTTCTGGAAGCAACCCCGGATAGGTTTACACAGCATATGAAAACGAATTTTCAGACTTGATTCGAGGTTTTTTAAACGCATATTACGGGTGACAGTGCTCGTCTCGGCGCACGCATGCGCAGTGCGCGCCAGCCGTGACTAGACATTCGGTCATAGCGGCGGTTGGAGGGGGCGCTCGAGCCACGTCGCGGAAACAAATCATCTGCCGAAGCCGGATTAAAAAGCGGGTGAGTGCGCTAATTGCGAGAACCGCCGTCCTCCTCTCCTTCTCCTTCTCCCCCTCCTTCTTTCACCTTGCGTCAACTCGTCTGCAGGGAAACAAAGCAACGGCTGTCTGTCCATTATTTTTTTTTAATGCGCGTACTTCTCTCGTTGAGTCCGCCATTCCGTTTTTCCACCGCGTTTTTATGTATTTCCCCCAGACAGCGTGTCATGGTTCGGCTGAGGACATTTTCAGCAGCGAGTGCTCGGTTGCATCGTCTGCAGCCGCACCGCTGCTGCTGCTGCTGGGTGTGAGTGCGATGCCCGAGCAGCAGCAGCAGTTGCAGCAGTTGCAGCAGCAGCAGCAGCAGCAGCAGCAGCAGCAGCAGCAGCTGTCATCGCACGTCAGCTCCTTTGGTGCAGCGCGGCAGCACGCAAATGTCTTTCTTCCGAGACAAAATTCACCCATATTCTTCTTAGAAAATGCACAAAGTCCAAGGTCGCATGCGCCGCAACTGTCAGCGCATGTGTGTCGCTACATCTACGCAAATGTTTGCAAGTGATGCATAAAGCTGGTATTACACAAACTGCGATGTCACACTTTTTGTCAAAGGTAATTCCTTTCTTCAACATGTTCCGCCCACTTTCTCCATCTCTCCTGTTATCAGGTCTCAGCTGCTCTCCCCAGAGCAGCGGATCCAGGACCATGTCCACGCCGGACCCTCCTATGGGAGGCACCCCTCGCCCAGGGCCCTCACCTGGCCCGGGTCCCTCCCCTGGAGCCATGCTGGGCCCGAGCCCTGGGCCCTCCCCGGGCTCCTCTCACAGCATGATGGGCCCCAGTCCCGGTCCTCCCTCCTCTGCACACCCCCAGCCCGGGCCCTCAGGATACGGCCAGGAGAACATGCACCCTCTGCACAAAGTAAGGACATGAATCTGACCCTCTTCCACCTGCTGGCTGCTGCGGAACTCTTCGTGGTGGAAGTAGTTATGAAAACCATAACTAAAACATAAAATGTTGTTGAAATGACCAGAGGTTAGCACTTTCGCCTCACAGCAAGAAGGTGGTGGGCCTGCCGCCTTTCTGTGTGGAGTTTGCATGTTCTCCCTGTGTCTGCGTGGGTTCTCTCTGGGTTCTCTGGCTTCCTCCCACACTCCAAAAACCATGCTTGTGAGGTGAATTGGAAACTCTGAATTGACCAGAGGTGTGTGTGTGTGAGTGCAAATGGTTGTCTGTCTTTCCATGTGGCCCTGCCATGAACTGGCGACTTGTTGTTATTCCTTATGTGGCACAATCCTGTTTCATGCTGCTGCTGATTGGCGCACACAGTTCAACCCTAGTGCAGCGTATGATTGCTTTTTCTTCTTACTCCGTGCATTGCAAAACATAACAAGCGTTCATTATTGTATGTATTCGTCTTAACAGCCAATGGAGAGCATGCACGAGAAAAGCATGAGTGAGGAGAGCCGCTTCAGCCAGATGAAGGGGCTGTCCATGAGACAGGGCGGCCACAGCGGCATGGGCCCCCCACCCAGTCCCCTGGACCAACACTCCCAAGGTAGGCTTGCGACATGGATGGTGTCTGAAGCAATTTCAACCAGCCCAGTATGCTGTAATGTGTGTCATGTTCACTGTGTGAGACATTTGTCAGGGTTTAGTCACTCATTCCTGCCAGCTCAGAGTGCTTCCTGAGTCACACCGAGGGAACAAACAGCGTTGCAATGTTTAAACACTAGTGTTGTCTCTGTTGTTTGGGCCCTGTGTGCTCGCAGCTATGGAGGTGACAGGTGAAATGAACAAACACGGTGAGAGACCGACAGGCTTATCATTGTTTATCAAAGGTAAAATACATTTTTAGAAAATAGCCAGGTAAAGTCAGCGTCATTTTATTTTTCCCAGCGTCAACAGAAGTATAACAGAGGAGTTCAATTGCCTTTATGAAACTGCTTTCCTCTTTTGTTTTGCACCGGTGTGCCTCTCATTGAGGTCTCTCTCGAAAAAGAAGTTTTATCTCATGGCGCTTCACAGTAAAATAAAGACTAAACAATTCAGTCAGGAGTGATTCATTGTGTTTTCTCAGTAAAGGTCACAGCTGGTTGAAAGCATTTGAATCACTGTCATCCCATCACGTCCATTAGACAGATACGGAGCTTCAACTGAAACAGGTTGAAAACCCAACTTCTCCACAGTTGGAAAAAATGTGTCTGGCAGCAAAGCCCTACTTCTGAACATGTTCAATCTTGTCAGTGTGGTTTGAGTCATTTCTTGACAAGATAACAAACATCTAGCAGCCTCACTTTGTCTGACCTGAAAGCAGAGTGTATTTCTTAAGAAGCCAGATGAATCAGTCTGTGGAGTGAATGTACTGTCTCTCTCAGGTTACCACTCCCCCCTGGGTGGCTCTGACCACTCCAGTCCCGTGCCCTCCAACGGTCCTCCCTCCGGACCTCTTATACCTTCATCCTCTTCGTCGTCCTCCTCCGGTGGTCCCGGATCTGCCTCCACACCTTTGGATGGCCCCACTGGGGATCAACACTCCCTGGGTCCTGCCAATCGGTCTGGCCCGCCGGGTGGCTCAGGCCCAGGCCCTAGTGCTGGACCCAGTCTCAGCTCCAGTCTGCCGAGCCTCGGATCTGGCCTTGAATCTGGAGGCCCAACAGGCCCTACTCCCTTTAATCAAAACCAGCTGCACCAGCTCAGAGCCCAGATCATGGCCTACAAGATGTTGGCCCGGGGTCAGCCCCTTCCGGACCACCTCCAGATGGCTGTGCAGGGGAAGAGGCCCATGCCTGGGATGCAGCAGCAACAACCCATGCCCAGTCTGGCTCCTGGAGCAGGAGGTGGACCAGGAGGTGGACCAGTTGGACAAGGGCTTGGTCCAATGGGTACAGGCTACACTCGAGCTCATGGTAAGCATCAGCAATGAGATATTCCTGCCTTACTATGTCCTGTGATGGGTGAATAATGGATTTAAAAAATGTTGTATGTTGATTTTCCCAATCTCAGATGCATTGATATACTATTGAACTTAAAAAACAAAACGAAACTGGTTATGTGTTTAGGGATGATGGGTCCCAACATGCCTCCTCCAGGCCCATCAGGAACTCCAACTGGGATGCAGGTGCAAAACCCCAATGGACCCCCAAAGTCATGGCCTGAAGGTAGTTCCTGTCTTCTTTGCTGTTGAACGTGTGTAGAAATAGAGGATGGGATGGTGCACCAATATGTGACCCCCTCAGTAACACTTAAATCAAGCAAAACCTTTTAGAACTTCCAAGTAGTATCGTCATAGTGTCAGTGCACTTATCAACATGGTCAATACTTGGAGCCAGTGGATTAGCAATCCCATTGTTAACCTTTCTGTACTTCTGGTGAGGATTCACATAGAATTGATGATTCACTATTTGAAAAACAAAACAAAAAACAAATATTTAGATAGATGGTCTGGCAGCATTTTCTAATTGGACAAGATTATTCTGTAGGTACAAAGCTAAAAAGAATTGCTCACACTGCCAATACAATGAAAGCCAAGACTCCAATCAGGAAAAAGCATCATTTGTCTCAATACTGCCTGTGTGACGTCATCCTGGTGTCCAACAGACTCGCTGGTCCAGTTTGACTTGAGGCAGCGGTTTAGCAAGTGCTTTAATTGCTGAGCTCACTAGACTGCACAGTTTAAGTGCATTTTATGGACATGAGCAACAAAAGGAATTAAGCCCTTGCATTGAACCAGAACAATGTCACCTGAGTCCATTCATAAAGAAAAATGCAACAGACTCATTTCAGATGAGTCTCAAGCAGCTGAATCTCACAAATTGGTCGCTGGCACCAGGGAGAGACACAAAACTGTGAGAAATAAATTCTGCACAATCTAGCACAACTGTACCTTTCCAAGGTTGTATCTAATTTTGGACAGACTGAGAAAGTTTTGGATGAGGTTGCCTGCATCGCGATGCCCTGCACTGCTTTGGACTTAAGCTTTAGTGCAGGACATTCTTTTAGGTTACCCAGCCTTCCTGAGCAATTGGATGGCACCACATTAGAAGTATGGAGATGTATTATGCTTTCCTTCTGTTGTTTTTTTTAACCTTAGAGTGAATTGCCACCACTGTGTAGAATTTTTTTATTTCTGTGGACTTCAGAATGACTGTGGTTTCGAAAATGTTGTGAATGTCAGAACCTCCATTGACGCTGGTGAGCCTTGAACAGGCAATAAGTTTACAAAGTGTTCCAACACATTTCTCTTAATTTTTCTCAAAATTTAGTGAAGCAGGTCTTTTTATACTCTTCTTTTTTTTTTGACAAATTTGAAATTATTATCTCAGTTTGCTGAACTGACCTCTCCTCCGTGAAGGCCCCATGGTGAACGCAGCAGCTCCGTCCAACGCGCCACAAAAGCTGATCCCGCCTCAGCCGACGGGCCGGCCCTCTCCTGCACCACCTTCGGTTCCGCCCGCCGCCTCCCCGGTCATCCCCCCACAGACCCAGTCCCCGGGACAACCGGCTCAGCCTGCTCCCATGATGCCTTACCACGCCAAGCAGAACCGCATAACCCCCATCCAGAAACCCTGTGGCCTGGACCCCGTGGAGATACTGCAGGAGCGGGAGTATCGGTATGCGCTCAGTGTGGTGGTTCAATATTCTTGGTGTGAAATACAGGGTGTCCCAAAAAAAAAATTACATCATTTCGCAGGCCAATAATTTTGGAAATTCTCATTAAAATAACGTCAAACCTAAACAGATCAAGATTATATATTGAATGTTTTATTTTTGATCTGTTTTCAGGTTGAGCCATGCCGTTCACTCCCAAAGAGAAGTCGTTTTGCGTCTTGGAATATGCTCGCACACAGTCACCCAGTTGTGGCGGTGCACATATTGAACACTTATGAAATCTGTGCCATAATAAACTTAGAATTAGTAGTTTTCAAGATAATTGCTTTTAAAATGATGTAAAAAACCGTTGGGACACCCTGTATTATCGAAGGTGGTTGAGTCTAGGGACTAATGTAAGTCAGCAGAACAAACATGCACTCTCAAATAAAAAGACTGAAGAGGTGCAGGGCCCAGGCAAGACTCAAGTCTCCATCTTTTCAAACAGCAAACCTGTTTTTTAATAATAATCTCACTGGCAGGCGTCAAGAGCCAAATACAAACACGTTTCAGTCGGCCTTCTTTAGTGTGTTTGATAGTACAGGAATTTACATCATGATATAGTCTTTCTTTCTAGACACAGGTGTACTAATTTAGCCTGATATCATAACATCATTATTTTTCTACAAACTGATTTGCTTGTGAATTATGTCAGTTCGTAGTCAAAACCGGTTCTCTCCTTTCCTTCAGGTTGCAGGCGCGAATCACTCATCGCATTGCCGAACTGGAGAACCTGCCGGGCTCGTTGGCTGGTGATTTACGTACCAAAGCCACAATAGAGCTCAAAGCCCTCCGACTCCTAAACTTCCAAAGACAGGTGTGCACTTATTGCATCGCGTGTGCTGTTTCATCGAACCTTCATCCGTCACGCGGTCACAGGCGGTGTTTCCACGTCTGCTCCACAGCTGCGCCAGGAGGTGGTGGTGTGCATGCGGCGTGACACGGCTCTGGAGACCGCCCTGGACGCCAAGGCCTACAAGCGGAGCAAGCGGCAGTCCCTGCGAGAGGCCCGCATCACTGAAAAACTGGAGAAGCAGCAGAAGATCGAGCAGGAGCGCAAACGCAGGCAGAAGCATCAGGTAGAGCAGTGCTTTGAAATCCTTAATTAATCCTTAATTATAAAGTAAAGTGTCACTTTTTAGCCTAATAATGGCAATATAGTCTCTTGATTTATTTCAGCTCACTCAGGGTGAAATCTGGGCCTGTTCTGATGCACACAAAGCTGAAGTCCTGGGAGAAAAATAGGCTTTGAGAGCACAGTCACTCAACATTAGAATGTTGTTATTATTTTTTAGACCAGTTAAGTGAAACTGGTTAATTTTTCACGGCACACCTGACATGATGTCACGGTACACTAGTGTGCCGCACCACCGCGGTTGAAAAACACTGCGATATATGGCGGCTACGGAGTTGCGTGTGAGAGTCATCTCCCCCGGTCCTCGCCTCGTCTCCATTTCACCCGTTACTGTGCTGTGATCTTAGGAGTACCTCAACAGCATCCTGCAGCACGCCAAAGACTTCAAGGAGTACCACCGCTCCATCACCGTCAAAATGCAGAAGCTGACCAAAGCCGTGGCCACCTACCACGCCAACACGGAACGCGAGCAGAAGAAGGAGAACGAGCGCATTGAGAAGGAGAGAATGAGGAGGCTCATGGTAACAGCTGCACCAGCGTGTGTACGTTCCCGCCCTGTTAGCGCACTGCACGCGCTCTAACCTGTGTCGGTCCGTCGCAGGCCGAGGATGAGGAGGGCTACCGCAAGCTGATCGACCAGAAGAAGGACAAGCGTCTGGCGTACCTGCTGCAGCAGACCGACGAGTATGTGGCCAACCTGACGGAGCTGGTCAGGGCTCACAAGGCTGCACAGGCTCTGAAGGAGAAGAAGAAGAAGAAAAAGAAAAAGAAGAAGGTACGACAGGATCGACTGCCCGCCGGCCTTCTTGTCGCATATGAGCTCTTTTGTTACACCTTTTGATGGCAGATAGACTTAAATGTCCTTGGGATCTTGCAGTTGGAGGTCGCTGAGGGTCAAACTCCTGCCATGGGTCCTGACGGAGAGGTGAGCACGCTGGTGAAAAAAATTTATATTTTTTTTATTCATACATTTTTCTTTTTAGGTTTTATGACGGTGGCTATTTTGAAGAATTTAGATATAAAATGTTAAAAAGTTATTTTACACTTTTATTATTTCCCACATAATTCCATGTGTGTCCATACGTTGTTTTGAGGCCTTCAGTGAGAAACTGCAATGTCAATAGTCATGAGAATGAAAGAAAAGACATTCAATTCATAGGTTGTTGTAGTAAATATTCATACGATTCTTGAAAAAAAAAGTAGGACATGCCAGTTTTAAGTCTATTAATTTGTAGACAAGCAATGCAGAATATTAATAATTAAAGCAGAAATTGTGGGATCCAATCTATGATAAGTCTCTCAATATGACCACATTATCAAACATCAAATAACCCAAAGCCCTGAAACTCACAACTCTCTGGAAAACAGAACAAACTCCCTCTTTACTTTGTAAATTATTCCTGAAACTGATATTCACTATTCAAAGCCTTGCTGAAGTGGCCCAGGAACGATAACCTTCCTCCGTTAACGCAGCCTCTGGATGAGACCAGCCAGATGAGCGACCTCCCTGTGAAGGTCATCCACGTCGACAGCGGCAACATCCTGACCGGAGTGGACGCTCCTAAAGCAGGACAGCTGGAGACCTGGCTGGAAATGAATCCAGGGTAAAGAACTTTTGATAAGATCAACAATACACTGTTGTTTCCTTGCATTATTTATATTCCTTGCACATTAGTGTTGCTGCTGCTATTGACGTTAAAATGATGTTGAATGTTTTAAGCATGTGTCATAAGTGTTTTATCATTGTCCCCCCCCCCCCAGGTATGAAGTGGCGCCGCGCTCAGACAGCGAGGACAGCGAGGAGGAGGAAGAGGAGGAGGTGGGCTGTTTTAACCGGGATTATTGAAGCCGTTTGCACGTTCACTTCTGTGATCACTGACCAGCTGTCTGGCAGGAGGAAGAGGAGGAGCCTCAGCCGTCTGCTACTCCAGTGGAGGAGAAAAAGAAGATCACGGACCCTGACTGCGAAGACGTGTCCGAGGTGGATGTGATGCACATCATCGAGTGAGTGCATCCACTCAGACGGCGCTGTTGGATAAATGAGATGTCCATTCTGAAGCCTCACAGCTCACACATCCGTCTTGCCAAACTCCCATCCAAAACATCTCTGGTCAGTTTTGATTTAGTTGTGACAAGATGCTGCAAACTGCCTTTAAAAGGCACAGAAGACAAGTAGAGACTGTAGCTGCGTTTCCATTAGCCCTAGAATTGCAAAAAAACGAAATATCGCAATAAAAAACTGATAATGGAAACACCTAAACTTGGAAAATCTCTCAAATATGGCTAAAAGGTTTTGACGCTCTCATGAGGAGGTTTTTCAGACGTATCCATATAGAGGTATATCGCAAAAGTGTCATGGAAACACGTTTTCCGCTTTTACAGGGTTTGACGTGGCGTACGGGAGTCATGTGACCTTTAGATTAAAATGCAGATTTATACAAGGAATTAGACTGGGAAATGAGGGAGAAGGGCTTCGTCAAAGTGGCCTCTTGTGGGACGAGATTTTACGAGAATTACGGCTTATGCGCTTCACACCATTTAATGAAAACACCTACAAATTGCAATTGTACTTTGACGAAACTTTAGAAATATCAAATTTATTTTGCGAAAAACTGTAATGGAAACGCAGCTTGTGGCATCATAACAGACGCTGCTGTTAGTTTTCGTCTCTTCCCCGATGGCCTCTGTTTTGAAAACATAAAGCTCCGCCCACCCACATATACAATCAATGGGTGGACAGCATGTTTTTGCTTTGCTCTTGACTCTATGGCAACAGTTCAGATCAATGCTGCGGTGCATAGTGATTAGCCCCAGGGATAAACGGCCAATTGCTTTGATGCTTTGAGCTGAACTTCCTGCCTAAACTAGCAGTAGCAAAGGCTGGTTATCTTGACTGTGAGAGACTGAATTTATAAGAAATTCAGGAAACCAGGTTTCACTGTTTCAAAAAAATAGCGATAGGGATGATACAAATGAATGGAGACATGCTGAAATATATGGAAATACCTCCGAACAGATGATATCCTATGGCTAGTGTTTACCTAAAAACACAGCTGCTTGCTTTTATGAAGGCAAATTTAACAAATATTTTATCCTGACTGACTGCACAACTGCCACACACACAGAGACTTGATGGCATTGCGACATAAAACCTCTGTGTTTTCTTCACAGAAACGCTAAGCAGGACGTGGATGACGAGTACAGCGGTGCGGCTTTTGCCCGAGGGCTGCAGTCTTACTACGCGGTCGCTCACGCTGTCACAGAGAAGGTGGACAAGCAGTCCACCTTGTTGATAAACGGGCAGCTCAAACAGTATCAGGTGAACAAGCGCGACTCCGCTTCTTCTGCGTTCTGTGCCTGCCATGGTCACGCTTCAGGATTTCTTTCATGGCGGGACACGGTGCCACTCGATAGACGTCTTTGTGTCCCTTCTTTGTCTGTCAGATTAAAGGTCTGGAATGGCTGGTTTCTCTCTACAACAATAATCTGAATGGGATCCTGGCGGACGAGATGGGCCTGGGGAAGACCATCCAGACCATTGCCCTCATCACGTACCTCATGGAACACAAACGGCTCAATGGACCCTACCTCATCATTGTGCCCCTCTCGTAAGCCAGTTCAACTGCAACTGCAACAGTGTTTTCTGATTTCATTCTTCTGTAAAATTTCGTGCCTATTATACAGCATGTTGTTATGTTTGGCAGAACTCTCTCTAACTGGGTGTATGAGTTTGACAAATGGGCTCCGACCGTCGTGAAGGTGTCATACAAGGTGAGTTATGTAGCTGCACTATTGCTATGAAAGATTGCATCTTGGGTGATTGTCACGTCGGAACACGTCCCCAACACTGAGCTCTTCCTCAGAAGCAGGGCGGGGAAATTCAACACGAGTGAGTTTCAGTTACGGTAACACAAAGAAACAAGATGCACATGTCGCTTGATGCCCGCATGCTGCGACATGTAGTCAACTGAATATCTGTCACCTCTCCTCTGGCACTGAGTTTTGCAACGCATCTATTCAGCAGTTGCAAACCAAGATGTCGGGTACAGAAACAAATAAATAATTAGCTTCATTTTTAATGGCGGCTCATACTTCACTGTGCAACACCAACCAGGATGCCAAACTTTACATACATTCCGCCTGAGTAAAGTTACATATAAGTCTTTAATAGTAGTTTAAATGTTAACCAAAACAAGCACATTTTCACTTCTCCTCATTGCATTGTATGGTTCAATAAATGCATATTTTAGTCAATAAATTAACTCATTTTAATATCTTCTCAGCGTCATTTAAAACGATAGCCGTGATTTAGATTTTGTCAGAAGCGTCCGGTCGTACTTACGTGACGTGTTCTCAACTCCTCACTTTGTTTTTAGGGGTCTCCTGCTGCAAGAAGAGCCTTCGTCCCTCAGCTTCGCAGCGGGAAGTTTAACGTTTTACTCACTACTTACGAGTACATCATCAAGGACAAACAAGTGCTGGCCAAGGTGAGACGGAAAATGTGGCAACGCGAAAACAAACAGCGGACGCGGCGAACAAACAGAGGGAGACGAGTTGTTTGGTTCGTCGCAACCACGCAAGACGTTGCCGCTGCCTTCGCTACGGTTCATTCACTCATTTCAGCTTCTGTTGTCTTGTTATTTGATCCCCTCCCCCCAAAAAAAAACAACCCAGAGAAAATGACTTGATGGCAGCCAATCTGACGGCCCCTCTGTGCCACGTCTCAGTGCTCTCTCCTAGGTGCTGCCACACAATGACACTGCCTGTTTGAGTCTCCCACTGTCCTCTGGCGTCGTCACGCTGCTTTGCGCTCACGTAGTCATGTAGGCTCCCTGACTGTGCACACAGGTGGGTGCCAACTTTTTTCGGCCGCGTGGCGGTTCAAGGCTTCGGCTTGGGACCGTGCCAGCGGCTCAAACGGCCACAAAGTGGACGAGACGCGTCCCCCCGTGTCCAAATTGTTGTCCACGTTGCGGGTCAGCTGGGAAAAATGACGCATGAGCTGCTCAGGCTTCATCCAGACGCCCCCGGTCTTCTCTCTCCCCCTCTCTGCTCTCCAGATTCGCTGGAAGTACATGATCGTGGACGAAGGCCACCGGATGAAGAACCACCACTGCAAGCTGACCCAGGTGCTGAACACGCACTACCTGGCCCCGCGGCGAGTGCTGCTCACCGGAACGCCGCTCCAGAACAAGCTGCCCGAGCTCTGGGCGCTGCTCAACTTCCTCCTGCCCACCATCTTCAAGAGCTGCAGCACCTTCGAGCAGTGGTTCAACGCACCGTTCGCCATGACCGGGGAAAAGGTAGGAAGGAAGGCGAAGAGAAGGGAAACAGCGCTTTTTTTGTAGTTCTTTAAAGTTTGCCAAGTTTCTCCTGTTTTTGATTCCCAGGTGGATCTTAACGAGGAGGAGACCATCTTGATCATCCGTCGCCTCCACAAAGTTCTCCGCCCCTTCCTTTTGCGCCGACTGAAGAAGGAAGTTGAGGCGCAGCTACCTGAGAAGGCATGTGCTGTCACCCATGAATACATTGTTATACATACTCTGTATTTCTATTCATATAATATGCATTTGTCATTTGAGGCAAATTGAGCAGTCAGTGATTGGTGGGGCGACTGTGAAATGAGTCACCTGAGTCAATATCTCAATATATTCTGTCACTTCTGGCACTATGGTATTCTTATGCATCATTTCATTGTTTGGAACTAGTATTATAAAATATTAACAATTAAAGACAAACTACTGTTTTGCTGCCTGCAAAGTTTTACTATTTTTTTTTTTGGCCTTCCTTAAATACCAACTGTCCTTCATTTCTATCAGGTGGAATATGTCATCAAGTGTGACATGTCGTCTCTTCAGAGAGTGCTGTACAGGCACATGCAGGCCAAGGGCGTCCTGCTTACTGATGGATCCGAAAAAGACAAGAAGGTGCAGTTTGAGATACAAACCAACTGTTTGTTCTCAAGAAGAATCCGTCGCTTATTTTGCTCTCTCTTATTCTTAAACTTAACATCAATCTAGCATTTAACATCTTCACTGGAATAACATGAGCGTTTGAAAAATGTCTCTTAGGGTTGAATGCTCTTATATTTAAACGCAAGAGTGAAGCTGTACCTAAAGTTTTGTCCACATGGTGTCCATCAGGGTAAAGGAGGCACAAAGACGCTGATGAACACCATCATGCAGCTGAGGAAGATCTGCAACCACCCTTACATGTTCCAGCAAATAGAGGTATGATTCCTAATGTTCAGGATCATCTTTCATATGATTTCAAATCCAGAAATCACATCTATTCACTTTAAAACTTACTACCTTTGAAAAAGAAGTCACAATCCAATGTGGTCAGAGTTGGAAATGACTAAATAACAAAACCAAATGTGAATTTTTTTTTTGCCTGCAGGAATCCTTCTCTGAACATTTAGGATTCTCTGGTGGGATAGTCCAGGGGTAGGTTTCATTTCATCTCACCCCCGGTGAAAGAAACACTATCACAATCGGTCACTCTTTCTAACCCACTCACCTGTTTCACCATCAGTCCTGACCTGTACCGAGCTTCTGGAAAGTTTGAGGTGCTAGATCGAATCCTCCCCAAGCTGAGAGCCACAAACCACAAAGTCCTGCTCTTCTGTCAGATGACGTCACTCATGACAATCATGGAAGACTACTTTGCCTATCGTAGCTTCAAGTATCTGCGTCTGGATGGTAAGGCTTTCTGAAACCTTTTGAATGTGACGTGTAAATCTGGGTTTTCTTGTGTCTTTGCTTTTCCTGCTATCCTGCCAACTCTGTCTTCTCAGGCACTACAAAGGCGGAAGACAGAGGAATGCTACTGAAAACGTTCAACGATCCAGGGTCAGAGTATTTTATATTCCTGCTGAGCACAAGAGCCGGAGGCCTCGGCCTCAACCTGCAGTCCGCCGACACGGTGGTGATTTTTGACTCGGACTGGAACCCCCATCAGGTGAGGAGACCCCTCTGAAGTAGTCAATTTATTGATTGATTGATTAATACTTTATTAATCCCGAAGGAAATTCATTCATTGCATTCACAATCAGCCAACGTCTGCCTGCGTCCGCGTCCACCCGCGATGGAAAAACAAAATTGTAAATGACGTGATTTGCTCAGGACCTCCAAGCCCAGGACCGAGCCCATCGCATCGGTCAGCAGAACGAGGTGCGTGTGTTGCGCCTTTGTACCGTCAACAGCGTGGAGGAGAAAATCTTGGCTGCCGCCAAGTACAAACTCAATGTGGACCAGAAGGTAATCCAGGCAGGAATGTTCGACCAGAAGTCCTCCAGCCACGAGCGCCGGGCCTTCTTGCAGGCCATCCTGGAGCATGAGGAGCAAGACGAGGTCTGGGGTCAGGAAGTGTGTCTACGCATTAACGTGTGTACAAGCACCACCGACACGCAATTTTCAGAAGTGTGCCTTCTTATGCGCCGCTTGCCAATGTGTCTCTAACTGTATTCAGGAAGAGGACGAGGTGCCCGACGACGAGACGGTCAACCAGATGATCGCCAGGAGCGAGGAGGAGTTCGACCAGTTCATGGTCAGTGCTTTTCCCAACTCCCATTCGTTTCCGATCGTGGCAAAGCGTCGCTGCTCATGTGCGTTTTTCGTACCTCCGTCCAGCGCATGGACCTGGACCGGCGTCGCGAGGATGCCCGTAACCCGCGGCGGAAACCCCGTCTGATGGAGGAGGACGAGCTGCCCACGTGGATCATGAAGGACGACGCCGAGGTGGAGCGTCTGACCTGCGAGGAGGAGGAGGAGAAAATGTTCGGGCGAGGCTCTCGGCAGCGGAAGGAGGTGGACTACAGCGATTCGCTGACTGAGAAGCAGTGGCTCAAGGTGGTTCCCCACACACACTGACGGAGAAGTTCACAAATACTTCGGTTTTAGTGATTGATTGATTACTTTTATTTATATTAAATATTTTTATATTTATTATTTATCGTCAGAATTCCTCCTAAAGTTTCTCTTGCATCCGAGACACCTGTTTGTTATACTTAAAGAAATCCCCACAAAGCAAATTGCCACATAAATACAACATATACAACAAAACCATAACTCAAAATGTTAAATTTTTGCATTCTTCATAATGACAGGTTTATCTCTCTATCTGTCTTTTTTTCAACCTCCTTGATGATTTAACCCTTTTTCCAATCCCGCCGTCAGGCGATAGAGGAAGGCACGCTGGAGGAGGTGGAGGAGGAGGTGCGTCACAAGAAGACGACCCGCAAGCGGAAGCGAGACCGCGACCTGGACCTTCCCGGTCCGTCCTCGTCCTCGGGGGGGCGAGGTCGCGGGGAAAGGGACGAGGACGGGAAGAGGCAGAGGAAGAGGGGCCGTCCGCCTGTGGAGAAAGTGTCTCCGAACCCGCCCACCCTCACCAAGAAGATGAGGAAGATTGTGGACGCCGTCATCAAATACAAAGACAGGTAGCGGCAGGGAGGACGCCGCCGTTGGTTGTCCCAGTGCACTTTTACTGGTAGCCTGATAAATAATGGGCTAAAGGTTTTAGAGTTGTGCCCATAAAAATGGACAAAAAAGTGGTGCAAAGATAGATAGATAGATAGATAGATAGATAGATAGATGGATAGATGGATAGATAGAAAGATAGACAGATGTACTTTATTGGAATCAATAAAGTACATCTGAGATCGATCATAGTATTCATCAAGCAACAATCATCACAGTATTTTGCCCGATACTGATGAGGTCACTTCCTGCAGCGCCAGCGGGCGACAGCTCAGCGAGGTTTTCATCCAGCTGCCGTCCAGGAAGGAGCTGCCAGAGTACTACGAACTGATCCGCAGGCCTGTGGACTTCAGGAAGATCAAGGCAAGTAGAACAAACAGACCAAATCTGAACAGTTTGCAGATTGAAAGGGCGCCTGGTGCCCGTGTTTACCTGCTACTTACTCGGTGATGTGCTTTGTGTGCAGGAGAGGATTCGAGGCCACCGCTACCGGAGCCTGGGGGATCTGGAGAGAGATGTCATGCTGCTTTTTCAAAACGCTCAGACCTTCAACTTAGAAGGATCACTGGTAAGAAGATTATTCATAGAAATACTCCACAGTGTCCTCCACTGGATAAATGAATAAATGAATTTTTAAAGTCTTGATGAGAATACTTAAGGTCCCATATTGTGCCAAAAAGTTCTAGCATGAAACTTAAAGAACAGAATCCTAAACATGCTGTTTTCCCTGCTGTGACGTCACAGTGATAAGCACTGCAGCACTGTAATGCTACTGGAAACCAAATCCACGTCTAAATACTGGAGTCTTAGGTGAGAAGTGGAAATCTGAAAATGTATTTACCTTAAAAAAAAATCATTCACACAGTTCATTGTGTTACTTATTTATGGTTATCTTTTTTGTGTGTGTTTATCTTATTCTTTTTCTTTATGAGTTAATTTGTTTATGATTTGAATTTGCAGATTCTTGGATTATTTACTATGCAAATTAATAACTGTTTTTGACGACAGCATTTGTATATTGTTGCCAGTTGCTCTCTCTATCCCCCCTCTCTTACATCCCCTTTCTATTCTCCCTCTCACTCTCTCTCACTCTCTCCCTCAGTCCGGTCATGGCCAGAATATCATTGACACATGAAAATATAATAAAACCACTCAACAGGTAGTTCCTCAACCAACCTGTGTGATTCACACTCTCGGGTCACAAGCCGACAACCTTTGAGAATAAATCTGTCAGACACATTTCTGCTTGTCACTATGGCCAGACAGGACAAGAAAAATAATTTGCAACTCTAAAATAAAAAAATTTGCTTAAATTAATTCATTTGGGAAATAGAGGCCCTAGAGAACGATAGTGCTGGAAATGCAAATATTGCCACAACAAAACAGATGACAGATGTGTTACTTTGTGGGGAACTCATGAAAATATTGCAGGTGTTTCTTGGAAACACTTTGATCTGTGATTGCACCACATCTGCATTTCTGGTTTTGGTTGTGCCTCTTCACGGTGCAGCATAGTGCTGTGTTGCAAGACATTCTTTGTGCTTTCACGTAAGCAATCATGCACAAGCCGCTGGTGCTCAAGTATTCCTTGTCTTCCTCCTGTGTGTGTCTCTAGATATATGAGGACTCCATCGTCCTCCAGTCAGTCTTCACAAGCTTGAGGCAGAAGATTGAGAAGGAGGAAGAGAGTGAGGGGGAGGAGAGTGAGGAAGACGAGGACGAGCCAGAGGAAGGATCTGAGTCCGAAAGTATGCGTCTGTTGGGTGTTGCTGGTTCGCTTTAGGCTTCGTCGGATGTCCTGTCGGCCAATTTTCTTTCTTTTGTGTGCTTCTCCAGCTCGATCGGTCAAAGTGAAAATCCGTCTGGGGAAGAAGGAGAAAGGTGGAGATCGGGGGAAGGGACGCAGCAGAAGAACGGGACGCACCAGGGCCAAACCGGTTGTGAGTGACGATGACTCAGAGGATGAGCAGGAGGAGGTAACAGAAAACATCAGATACCAAGTCGTGACTTTCTAGTTGCAATTCACAAAGCAGTGCTTTTACAAGAGTAGAGTTTAACACCAAAGCTTCTCAAACTGGGTCAAGCGTCACCCTGTTGGTCGGAACTTTGCTCCGTGACTTGTAAAATGACACTATTTTGACATTTTAAGATATTTTTTAGAAAAAACAAAATAAAAAAACGTGAGACAAAGTACAAGATATATTTATTCAATCAATAGGGCGACACGGTGGCGCAGTGGTTAGCGCTGCCGCCTCACAGCAAGAAGGTCGTGGGTTCGATTCCGGGGCCCAGACCTGTGACCTTTCTGTGTGGAGTTTGCATGTTCTCCCTGTGTCTGCGTGGGTTCTCTCCGGGTTCTCCGGCTTCCTCCCACACTCCAAAAACATGCATGTGAGGTCAATTGAACACTCTAAATTGTCCGTAGGTGTGCATGTGAGTGTGAATGGTTGTTTGTCTCTATGTGGCCCTGCGATGAACTGGCGACTTGCCCAGGGTGTCACCCTGCCTTCGCCCTAAGACAGCTGGGATAGGCTCCAGCAGACCCCCGTGACCCTGAACAGGAATAAGCGGGTATAGAAAATGAATGAATGAAATCAATCAATATTGTCAAGTCATAAAGTTAGAATAGTAAGAGTCGGAAGGGATATACAAGACCTGCCCAGGACCAAGAAGTTCAGGAATCACTGGTTTAAACTGCACTACAGAGAATGATGACAGGTAGAAAGAGGTTTTAGACTACGGTTGACACTACAATTTAAGTTGTTGTATTTAATTCAAAAATACCTTTATTTTTTAAAACGTCTATTTTTCTGGATTCTCTCTTCCTAGGAGCGCTCCCCCAGCGCCTCCGATGAGGACTCCTGAGCTGTACTGTGATGTGAGAGCGCTGAGAGGGACGCTTGAGAAAATGTCTTTCTACATCCTTTAAGGCGGTCAGATTGCATTGAACTGTTACATAAGATTGACAAGGCACAATCACATCATTAACCCTCATAAACACAAACACCCCCCCATACAATCCAACTCAGTCTGACTGTTTGGGGTGGAACTTAAACAGAAGAACATTCTGCATTGATTCAAACACAAACGGAGGTTTTACCAGTGGAACAACATTTCCAAAACTCTATTGCACCAACGACCTTTGAGCGACCAGTTCATGTGGACATATTTGGTTAAAGCTCGGCCATCAAGTCCTAAAATTAAATATCATGTTGTGGCTTAATGATGATTTTAAAATAGTCGAACCCAGTGATCACTGCTGATTTATTAATGATTGTTATGTGCTTTCCTGCACTGCCAAGTCTTAAGATTATATTGCTGGAAAACCCCGCCTGTGCCCCCAGCCAGTTGGGACAGGTTCTAGTGCAGGAGAAGCAGTGATTGAAAATGAATGGATATGAATTAATGGAGACTCTTGTCTTCAGAATCGCTTTATAATGACGACACACTTTCAGCAGTTATAAGTGTTTTTTTTTTTGAATTATAAGCACATCTATTGTTCATATATGTGTTTACTGATTGTGTACTCATACTTTATAAATGATGGATTAGGGTTAGGGTCAGGATTAGCCAACTTTATCCCTAATCCAACATTTATGAAGTATGAATGCACAATCAAAGTAATAGATAGGCCTACAAATCAAGTCGCACAAAGTTGTAACTGTCTTTAGAAATGATTTACTAGTGTGCATTCACTAAAGAGCAATGCTTCAGAAGTGATTCATTTGCATACTTCACTAACTGCTAAAAGTGTGTACATATTGTCAAGTGTTACTGACTGTGTCATTGCTATTGTAGAAACATTGGTTGCAAAATTGGTTTTACAGGCAAAGTAAGTAAATGACAAATAGTTTCCTTTTAGTCTGTTTATCCTCGGCAAGAATCACTGACACCAAGTCAAAGCGGATGTGAACCGATCCCCCACCAGTGGCGTTCTCTTTTGCTGGCCTTAAGTTGGGGTGAAGTTTCACCTGTGCATTTTCCTTTACAACACCTACCTTCCCTCTGGGCACACATGTGAACAGACGGGATGCTTCTCCTCCGCCTCACTGTGTCACCACGTGTCGTAACAACAGTCTGCAGATCCACTGTGATTACTGAGGTTGGGTTTGGTTTTTTTTTTACGGACGGCGCTCTTTGATCCGACCGGCTGTGAGCGGGTGCGTCCAGACTTCCCCGAAGCCCTTGAGCAACTCGGCACTCTGATTCCAACCATTCTCCAAATATTGTGCAAACACTACAAGTACGAAAACGATGCACTGCGCCTCGCTGCTGCTTTCCTGTGTCACTCCCAACACGAGCACTTAAAACTGCTGATTGTAGTCGTTCCGAATAATGAGGTGGTAATTTATCGACCAGTACTGTAACTTAATTGCTTCTTCTTCTTCTTCCGCTGTTGTGTGGTGACTTTAGGATTTTAGGACACGTTTGATGTACTTGGGCACTTTCATGTTTTTTGATTTCAAGATAAAGGTACCAGAGGGACAGCGGCTCCTCTCTGTTTGTAAAAGCCTCACGGCTGTACGGTGTTGGATTTATTGTACAGAGTGTTTTTTAGAGTACAGTGTGGAAGCATGTATGTACAGCTCGCAAGTTCTGTACCATTTAATTTAATTTTTGATCAGTAACTTCAGTAAGGACGATAGAACCAAAGCATCAGCCGTTCCTCCACTACATTGTTGGGATCCGCCTGTGACGTTGTGTTATTGTTGTTTTTATTTTATTGATTATTTAAGTTTTTTATGTATTTGTGAGACACGGAGAAGCCTCACTAATTTTGTTGTGTTTACCCGACATAATGACAATAAAACTATTCTATTCTATTCTATTCTATAAAAATCAAAACAGTCAATAAACGGCAAACGTGAATTATATGTGTGTGCGTGAATTACTATACTAAAAACAAGAGAAATTGATCGGCAACTATTTGTAGGGTTTTCTGGTTCATATTGAAGCAGAAATACTAAATGGTAGCAAAGATGCGGGAATATGTTGTTTTTTTTTTTTTGTTATGTAGTTTATCGCTACATAACACAGCTATTAAAAAACGTTATTCAAGATGGTGGTGACACCAGTGGTTTAGAGACAGTGGTAGCTGGAGCTGAAAGAAAACAGATTTAAGATTTATGTTGAGCTTCTCTTTGGCAGTGACCAGGATGGATATAGGACCAGGAGTGAGGACATGTACAGAGGAGGGAGAGTGAATGTATCAGCTCAAGGATTCTGAGGTTGGAAGTTGGAAGAGGATGAGGATTTAGATAGATAGATAGATAGATAGATAGATAGATAGATAGATAGATAGATAGATAGATAGATAGATAGATGGGTTGATTCATTGACTGATTCATTGATTGGCTTATTTATTTACTTTCTTGATTCCAAATTGTAAAACTACACTGTTGCAGCACTTAAATAAAACAGTACAAAAAATGAACTATACAGCAGTTACAAACGGTGGTGAAGGTGTATTCTATTCAACACTAATTCTTTATTTTATTTCATTTTTGGTCAGGCAATGCCTCAGATTGACCACTGGGGGGGTGTCTCATCCAGTCATGATTCATGTGTTTGGGCAGCCTTATTCATTTTAATTGAGAAAGTTTGAAAACCCAACTTGACCTCTTGCCATCTCACCCGATTCCCTCCCCAACAGAAAATGAAATGGTAAATAAAATATCAAATTCAGTATCCTCGCCCCCCTTTTCCATTCAATGAGCTCTTTCCAGTGAACCGACACACGTACTCTTCATCCAAACGATATAAACAGGCTCGACCCTCTACAAGCCATATGTTTATCTTGTGGAAAACGGCTGAAAACATGCGGCCTGCACAGCGTCTGGTTCAAAAAATGACTGTAACTTTGCACGTGTGCGATGTGAGTGCGGGAGCTGTGACAGTGAGGCCTGTGTGCAGTCGGTGTTTGCTCCAGTGGAGTAGGGGGCAGACGTGGTTTCCTGATTTCTTAGAAAGCCCTGAAAGTGTTGAGCAACTCGAAACCAGCTTTTAACGTGTGTCAGTGGATGGGGGGTCAGGAGGAGGGGGCGCTGCTCCGGTGCTCCTCAGAGGATCAGCAGCAGCAGCAGCAGCAGCAGCAGCAGCTTGTGCAGCCACGCCTCCTGGGAAAGGATGCTCAGTGTGTGAATTCTGCTCTGTTGACGGAACCGTCCAGGTTTTTACACCACTGTCATCAATTTCACTTTTTCTTTTTCTTTCTTTTGCTGAACTAACGTAATTTTTATTTCCTCTGTTGCAGTCGACACTGTAAGGGCTTTTCTCAGAAAATGAAATGCCATGGTCCAACACTGACTTCCCCATCACTGATTACATCACACAGGCTGTTTCCACTTGATCTCACATTTTTCTCAGCGGAGGTGACAGCAATTAAATTAAACTAGATAATGGAAAACCGGAGCAGATCGACTCTCTTGGCCAGTCCAGAGACATTGTGGCTCAAAAAGACCATCAGAGGCTGATAGTTTTTTGTTGTTTTTTTTTTTATCTTTGAGCCTTTAATAAAAAGTAAAAAATAAATAAATAAAATTAAATAATGCACTGAATCATTTAGCATCTCCTTGTCTTAACATCTGTAAACTTTTTCAATTGGATTATGGGCCATATTTATTCCTTTGGTTTGCTTTGACATTGGCCAAAACTGAACATGTTTCAAGATATAACATTATTTGCCTTATTTGCCTGATAATATATATATATATATATATATATATATATATATATATATATATATATATATATATATATATATATATATATATATATATATATATATATATATATATATATATAATTTTTTTTTAAACATACCAGTAAAAAATGTTGCTATTTTATTGGATAGGTGCAGGTGGTTTTACAGGCACCATGTAAGATGTGATCACAAAAAAAGTATAAAATATGTGAGATTAATTTTGCTTAAACGTTGTTTAATTGACATTTGACATTCTAATGTGTATCAAAGCAAAACCTATTTAATTAAAATCATAATAATGATAAATAAAAGACAGTGCAGGTGATTTTGTATGACTGGGCATAGAGTACGCGCAGTGAACGTGGGTGTTGCAGAGTATGTAATCAAACCGCAATTTCAACATTCCGGGAATGCCTACAACAGGCCATTCACGTTCCTTCCCCTTCTTTCTTCCACTGTGCACACATTGACACTCTTTCCTTTGTTGCTCCAGGCAATTTGCTCTGTTTCTGCTTTTCATGAGGAACATGAAGCAGATGGGTGGTAACCCAATGTTTGACAGTAGTAGTACAGTAGACTGTGGGCATGCCTGCATAGATTTTTTTTTTTTTTTTTTGTCAAACCACATTTTAGACCTGTCTTCTTCTTCATTGCTATTGTTGTTAACATTAATATTGTTAATGATATTCAAATGCATATTGAGACTGAAAAGAAAACATTCAAAGTCCTTAATTTATTGCAATTGCTGCTGATCTGTGCATATAATGCAGCAAAGGAAGGAACCTGGGAGAGAGAGAGAGAGAGAGAGAGAGAGACAGAGACAGAGACAGAGAGAGAGACCCCCTTAATTTCTTCACAGTAATTACAGATTGACTTTGGAATATGTTTTTGCACAAGCGGAAAGAGTAGGTTTTAATTCATCATTTACATGTAGAGCACCAGAGGATACGACAACGATCAAATAAAATCATGTGGTACACATATCGATGAAATAAAGTGATGGTTTAGGGCTATTTAGTCAAGTAAATGTGAAAAAAATAACATCAGTGATTCATTATTTATGTGGATATGTTACCCCGCATCTATAACAATACAAAATGTCCCTTGCAAGTGATGCCAGCCAGAGAAACTGAGGAGTTTCGCCTCTTTCATGGAGATAAAAACACAGCAGACAGAGATGCACCAGGAGATTATTTTTGTTCCTCCGGCAGCTGTTGAAGAAAATGTGGGGTCCCCACCCCGTTTCTGCGGGCGGCACAGCTACAGTTTCATGGTCAACCCCGCCCCGCCCCGCCCCATCCCACCCCCTAGAAAACCCACGCCACGCTGCCCCATGTCTCCCATACACTCACATGTGGTTGTATTTACACAAAGGCTCCCTCATCCCCCCTCTTGTGATCCGGCAGCATGACAATCACAGTTGGGCGTGAGGCGAGACTGCTTGCATTTGAAACCGCGCTGGCTTCTTTGTGTGGCATCAGTAGGAGGGGGAAAAGAAAATATTTTAATAAGAATAAAACATCCGAGCTTATGTTGGAATTGAGCGCATCCGCATCGTCTGCCCTGGTTTCCATCCTGTGCTTTCATTCGTTCTCTAAATCTCTCTCTCTCACACACACACACACACACACACACACACACACACACACACACACACACACACACACACACACACACACACACACACACAGGAAGACAGACTAGTTCGAGAGGAATAGCTGGTCCGGATGGAGGGTTGCACGCACACACACACACACACACACACACACACACACACACACACACACACACACACACACACACACACACACACACGCACGGAGTGATGCAGCAACTCTGCCAGGCTCCGCCTATTCTTTGCTCACGTCTATCACGCCACTGCTCTCAGCCCCGCCCCCTGTCATCTCCAAACCAGAAAAGTGTTGGGATGTGACTCAGGCACTCACTCGCTCACTGTGTTACCCTCCCCGCGCTCGGCGTGCGTCCATCGGCCCGGGAAGCTCGCAGACCCCCGCCTACCTCAACCCTCCCTCCGCCGCCGCCGCTGCTTTGTGACTCGAGTTGAGTCGCTCTACCGAGCAAAGCGAGGCTCCGTCGAGGAAAGCTGAGGAAATGTTTGGGATGTGGAGGGGAGCCTTGGCGCTGTCAGCCACATGCTGCTGTCTGCTGATGCTCATTGGTTTCCCAACTGAAGCAGGTAAAGATGAAATCAGCGTTTTCTTCTTTTAATTTTATTCAGAGATTAAAACAGCGTGACACTTTCTTCATCGACAGTGATTGTTACCTCGCAGTTAACTTCAAATACATTCATGTATCAGCAGCAGCCTAACAACAAAAACAGCGTAGATATTTTAAGAAGTGAATCTAAACGGAACTAACAACCACACCGTCTGTCTCCCTTCATGTTTGAGTTTTAGCAACAACAAAAAAGCAAAGAAAAGACATTTTCCATCTCCGTTCTACGTTTTTAGTACTTTCAAACGAGGTTGTTTTCTCTAAGGGCCGGTTATCGCCTGACGGAACTGCTTCTGGACGCGGCGCGTTGAATGGAGTTTCGCGCTGGGTTCCTATTGGTTTTCTTTCATTTAGACCGCAGCCGACTAGCCAATCGCGTCCTGTTTTCACGCCCAAATGGGCGGGGCCGAAGCGGGAACCGCCGCCTGTCAACGAGAAAGGGTGCGGCTCCACCAGCAGCAGCCACCAGCCTCCTGGCTGGAATCCGTCCTCTGCCTCCCCGGAAAAAATGAGTTATCAAAGATAAAAATGGTAGAGGAAAAGGTTCCAGTGAAAAATAGATGTCAGGATTAAATGAATTTAAAGATATGAACAAATGCATGTGCTACATCATTTTTGAAACGCACATTGGCCTTTTCAGACGCTATCTTTTAGCAAGAAGCAGAAACTTATGCGAAAGCTTTTCTGGTTTCTAGGGCAGTAGCCAGAGTTTGAGATAGAAATGAATCTGAAACTTTATTGAAAACTCAATCGACAATAATTTAATGCAATTGATTGGCTTGATCACGGGTCTTTATTTTAATTCCAGTAGCATGATGAGGAAAGGTACTTAAATCCCAAGAATGCACTCAACTCTGTTTTTAATCCTGCCTAATCTCAAATCTCTGAAAGTGCAAAAAAAAAGAAAGAAAGATTAAAGTACTTTAGTCATCTCCACACACGTTTCCAGTCATTACCACAAAAAATGCAAGTGTTAGTGGGTATGTGTGCACGCTACAGTAAATTACTCAAATGCACTGCCCACATTTTTTTTTCCTTCTCACTAGTCTGGCTATGATTCGTTTAGTGAATTCAGTTTGAGTTTGGTTTCTTTGAGAAGTGACTGTACCGTAGCTGTACATTGTAGGAAAGAAGAGTTTTTCTATTGGGGGGTGTTGGGGGCGGGTGTTGTGGTGAAGACCACAGTGACTCACGAGGAATAGCTGTGGACTTTATGCAATTAGTCTTTGTCAGAGTACCCTTTGTTCAACCACTGGACGACTTTTAGATGTGCTGGCATTAATTAAAAGTCACAGAGGAGACGTGCTGCTGAACTCCCCCGCCAATTCCGACCTCATTATCATGTCCTCGATTTAAGGTCTTGCATCAGCCTTCGACTGCAACCTGGGGGATAGGTTGACGTGGTAAAAAAAAAAAAAAAAAGTCCAGCCAAATTTACCAGAATTGCTCAAAAGCGCTCGCAGTGATGAGACGACTGAGGCAGTTTGAACTCAACATTCAAAGCTGGACTGCACTGCTGTTGTTGGATCTCGGTTATTTATTAACTGTAAAGGTGCGCATTTGTGTCACTAAGCACACCTCACTCCCAGGCTTTTAGTGTGTGTGTGTGTGTGAGGTGCAAAGATGTGTTGTAAAAAAGACAAGAGTGCGTTGTGATTGGTCCAAGTCACATGCAGTCACAAGGAAGCTTTGTGATCATGAGGACAATTTGAGAGCGTCTGCTCTCAGGATGTCTTCATGTACTATTTGAACTGAAGCACTGCAGAGCAGCCTGTGCTGCCTTCAGTGCTCTGACTGCCTTACATGGCAGTGTTTTGACTAG
Source organism: Thamnaconus septentrionalis (assembly GCA_009823395.1). NCBI lineage: Eukaryota > Metazoa > Chordata > Actinopteri > Tetraodontiformes > Monacanthidae > Thamnaconus > Thamnaconus septentrionalis. Next base: position 4,557,551 of record CM020501.1, on the reverse strand, counting down.
ATGGTTTCCTGGTTGTCAAAGGTTTCCACCGCGGGCTCTGACTGATACAAATTCTCTATTGGAGGCTGCACTCAACCTTCTTTATTTCCGGTTTCTCTCTCTTTTTTTTAAATTGTCTATAGGTGCCGTTTGTGACTTCCTGTGAGTGTGTGGCTGTGTATGTAGTGCAAATTAGATTTTTTTCCAGGTTACTGGAAACTGTGGCATATGTAAGCAACCAGCCGTGTTCTGAATTGTGTTAAATGCGTTTATGCTTCAATTTTTTTCTTACCCAGGAAAGTTGAAAGAACTTGGCTCAATATTTTAAAACCATACTTGGACAATGTTGTTTGTCTGTGGAAAAGTTGATTGGTCGGCCAAACCAACCCCAGACTCTGTAAGCGGGTGGACTTGCGCTAAAGAATGGAAGGAAACCTCTTTCCTTGGGAGGCGTGTGACCCATGTAGCAGTGGAGCTGCGCTGGGAAGATTAGCCTCTGAAAATGAAAACAGTGGAACTTAAGAAGGTCATAAAGACCGTGCGTTTGACCTACTTTTGCTCCCCCTTCTCCTGCAGCTGCAAAAAAAATAAATAAAAGGATTAGCACAGTAAAAGGAAAAGTGAGCATGAATCACAGAGAGGACCTAAGTTTAAAAATATTTGATCGCACGCATGTTCAGGAAGAGACGAATTACAGCGTAGAGTGTTTATTCCCGGAATTTACAACCGACTGCTGGCTTCCCGCCAGCTTCCCGGCGGTTGTGACGCGTGTGCTGATTCCCAATGCTGGTGGTTTCCCTGAGATCATGAGCATGTGGCGGACACGGGTTAAGCCTTGTGCGGTCCGTCGTTTGTGCTTTTCCAAACCAGGGGGCCGACTTTCGGTTTCCCCGAATCACAAAGGACGACACTCGGCCGTCGTCTCACTTCTGTTATTGCCTCACATTTATTGTAACGGGAAGGACTTTTTCTTAATTCTGGCACGCCCTGAATGAAGAAAGCACACTGTAATGTTTTCACACAGAGTCTGTCAGACCTGCGCTGTCTGCTTTTCAACCGTCATCGCTCCCTGACACACATGTGGACACACTTTCTCGTTTGGCGAGTCTCCGCCTGGGCGCACGGGTCACCGTGGTGATGAGGAATGGCACTCTGAGGCCAATCAGCTCCTGGTGGTGTGACTGTCAAACTCCTCCCCTGTCAATTGTCTTAAAGCCACATCAGTCTGTCATGTCCCCGGGCTCGCAGGTCGTGACAGACAGAGAGTCGCAGTGTTTCAGTGGAGCAGGATGCTTTGTGAGAGGTTCGCAGTCGATGCTCTGGCTGGAGACTTCAGGGAGGTGTGACCCGGCAGGGCAGGGACCCGTAGGCCCGAAATAACCAGGGGTCGATCAGAGGCGGTGCTGGAGCAACACTTTCAAACCTGAGGTTGAACTGTAAAGTCTTTATCGCCCACATGGTAAAAAGAAGCATGTGAGTCCTGCTTCATACCTGAAATGCATCAGTGAGCAGTGAGAAACACACTGTTCACAGCCAGCATCTTGAACGGATGCCTCTCCTAAACATAGATGGAAAAGAAAGCTTCATTTGAAGTTACTTCATTTCTTCCATCTCCCTAGTCATAAAAACGTGTGTGGGTGTGTCTGTGTGTGATAAAGTGTGTGTGTGTGGCAGAACAGATAAAGACAGGAAATAAAAGTAACGTTAAGCCATAAAGTCCTTCTCTTTCAAAGTCTTTTTACGCTGTATCTGCTCACGTTTCTAACTGGCTACTGTGAAGTTTGCAATCTTATCTTAATGTGGTAATCTTGGTAACCTTAGGATTTGCACAGATATCCAAACCTCCGTGGCCTTCAGTTGTGCATTTTCACCTCAATTTTAGCCAAACATTAACCTCCCAAGGGTGGAAGCGCCATACTTGACCATGCTCTGTATTGCAAAGTGCAGTAAAAGCTGCGACTCTCAGCTGATGTGCCTTTGTGTTTTGCTGAACTCTGTACTTGTGATCATTCACAGATGCTGCCTACACATGCAGTGACTCTCAGTTCAAGTGCGGGAACGGGCTGTGTGTCACGCGCAGGTGGATCTGCGATGGATCGGACGACTGCGGGGATGGAAGCGACGAACTCCCTGAAACATGCTGTATGTTGTCACTGAGAAGGAGAAGTTTAAAGGGAAATGAATGCATAGAATGCAGGAATCAGAGGAATCACCGCCCCCTGAGTTTAACCTGCTGAATGTTCATCATTTAACAGAGCTAGAAAAACATTGTAAATGGTAAAATTAGGCTACATCATTGTCTGAAAGCAGAATGTAATAAAACAAATTACTAGAGCTAAAAACAGGCTTCATAAATGTTCCCCAAGTATTACATTTTCTCTTTAATTTAGTAACATACCCAGGAATAGTCTGAAGTTGGAAAATTGGAGTTGTAGAAATCATGTAAGCACTTGTCAGGTATATTACTATTGATCATACAAGTTATTAATGCTATCAGGAAGCCATGAATGTATCTCTTACCTGCACCCAGAATCCCAGATTACCTCACCACGGTGAAAACACACATGTGGAGCAGCAGCCGTTTTATTGACGGTTGTACAAACACAGCTTTTATGGCTTTATCCTTTAGTTTTCACATTTGCTCCTTACTTCCTGTTTCTATCGCAGCGAACAAAACTTGTTCAGCGACGCAGCACAACTGTGGCCCCCCTCTGCACCAGTGTATACCTCATAGCTGGCACTGCGACGGCAAGGAGGACTGTGACAACGGATCCGATGAGGAGAACTGCGGTAAGTGAACCATCGAGCAGGAAGTCATTCCCCACACTCTCTCTCGGTGCTTCCATCCAGGAAGGCCACGCAGTCATAATAAATACCATATGTATATATTCTCTCCTTTCCTGCCTTTGGCATCATTGGTCGCCCTCCCTCTTGAAATACTGTGAAAACAAACAAGAAATAACGATGGAACGATACAGTTCGAAATGGTAGCCTAAAATTAAAAATACAGAAAATCCTTTTCAATAAAGAAATACCTGGAGGCATGAGCTCTCGCTCGCAGTATTATGCATTGTATTATGTGTTGACTTTGTCTCTTGAACATGCAGCCGAGAAATAATGCAGCATATTGCCCCTTTAAATGGATGAAACCAATCAGAATAGATCATCTTGAATTTCATCCCGTGTTTTTCAGCAGTATCGTATCCTTAAGGAATATGAAAGAACTGGTGCGTTTGGTATATGAACATTGATATATTAAACAGTGGAAAAAGCAGTGAAATTAGTTCTTTATTGGAAAAAGCCTGTTGTTGGATTAAATAGCAATGACATGTTCTAGATGTCCTCAATTCCAAAATCGGGTCTGACACTGCCGTTCCAGCCCCTTTGTCTCTCCCTCTCACTCTCTTTCTCTCTCTCTCTCACTACTAGCGGTCAAACAGTGCAAAGACACCCAGTTCCGCTGCGCCAACGGCCAGTGCATCTCCAGGTCTTATGTCTGCGACGAGGACGACGACTGTTTGGACGGCTCGGACGAGTCCTCCTGCCCGAAGCCTCCTGCCTGCAGCAGCAGCTCCTTCCAGTGCAACAACACGGTGTGCGTGCTGGCCTCGTGGCGCTGCGACGGAGACGAGGACTGCGCCGACGGCTCCGACGAGTGGCCGGAGACCTGCGGGGGGGAGACCAAGAAGACCCACCCGTGCAGCAGCGACCAGTTCCAGTGTGCCAACGGCGAGTGCATCCACAGCAAGTGGCGGTGCGACGGAGGCAACGACTGTCACGACCACTCGGATGAAGCCAACTGCAGTGAGTGGGCGTTTTCTTTTAGGACTTTAAGGTCCAGTGTGTAAAATTTTCAAGGGCGTTTGGTATTGAAGAAGCTCGCCTGACAGCGCAGGCTTGATGGTAGCTAACTACTGTAGAAGTAAGACTCTTGCTCTATGTATATTCTTATGTATATGTATATGAGTATACCCTTCTAAGGGTAGGAAAACCAAATTAATTGTATTGTACTGCGAGTATACACTTTGATTAATGTATTTATAGGCAGTATGTGAAGATTTTACCAATATAAAAATCATAAATCAAGCCAACTTTTACACACTGGACCTTTCAGTCTTTATTGGATAAATCCTATTGGATCCGTCTTCTTTCTGCTGCAGTAAAATCTCTAAATCCTGTTTGCCAGATGTTCCTGCTCTCCTATTAGCCCAGGCAACAGTGACTCAAAATTCACAGCGAATTTCGCCTAAGATCATTCATTCATTCATTCATCTTCCATACCCGCTTCTTCCCGAGCTCAGGGTCACGGGGTCTGCTGGAGCCTATCCCAGCTGTCATTGGGCGAAGGCAGGGTGACACCCTGGACAAGTCGCCAGTTCATCGTAGGGCTCGCCTTAGATCATGAGAACGATTTCACTTCCCCCTTTAGAAGGAGGGCAACATTTGAACATTTAAGCCTTCATTTTCACTGTACGTTGCACAATGAAATTTCCTTCAATACTCCTCAGCGTGCTAGACACACAACAATACAGGGACCGATATAGACAATATAAAAACGTCAGCAAGGTATAAAAACAACACAACAGTAAAGTGCATGACCCCCGCATAAAAATAGCATCCGTATAAAAACATTCTTCAATAAAAACTACTCTGAGGTTGATTTGACACATCCTGTGTCTCGCACATTCAGAATGAGCCAATCAGATTGGTAGAACTAGCTGGTTAAAGCAGCTCTACGTAACTTTTCGACCATAAGATTATGATTCCAAACTCAGTAAAGCGGAACATAACCGATTAATAGGATCAATGGTGCCGCCTCGGCAGCGAGAGGGGGGTTGTGCTGGCTGTAACTGCACTGCCTAACTTTCAAGCGCGACCCGACACGCCGGACGAACCACTTTACGGCAACGCCACATGTTTATTTAGAGGCAGTCTTACATACTACTATTACAAATACATAAGATTGTAAAATGACGGAATGGAACCCAATAAGTAACCTCGATGAAAGATGAAGTAATAAAAGTGTTGAACGTTTGCTACGACGTTATTGTCAATGTCTGTTTTGCATTTCATATTGGTGTTTTTCCTCAACACACACGAGCGCTCCAGCTAGGCGACTATTTGTATTTTCCCACATCAATAAACTAGTGCTGCAGTGTGTTTACTTTGTCACTTCGCCATTTTCAACGAAAGTCACCTAGAGCTGCTTTAGTGGTAAAACAACTCGCTTTCACCTCTTTTTACTGTCTTTTACATTTGGATTTGGATTTTTTTTTTTGATTTTTTCAGATGAAACTGCCATATTTTTAAGACTAAGCTAGTTTCTTGCTTCCTTCATTTCAGCTGAGATTTGCCTTCCTCTCCTCTCACATTTCTACGATCATGACTCTTTTTTTTCCTGCTCCTGCCACTCCCTCCCTCTTTAATCCATTGTGCCCCTTTTTTTTTTCTAGGTCGCCCTACTTGTCACCCAGGCTGGTTCCAGTGTAAGGATGGCCCCTGTATCCACGGCACCCTCCAGTGCGACAGGAAGCCTGACTGCAGCGACCGCAGTGATGAAATGGACTGCCACAGAGGTGACTGATAGAAATCTACTTGTTTCTGCTACTCACTTGAAATGTTTCTGGTTTCTTCTTCAAAGAAGAAGATGTAAAACATCTTATGACATTCTGTTTTTCAATTAATTATTATTATTATTTTTTTTTTTAACAGAAAACATATGTGAGGGTCCAGCCATGTTCAAGTGTCTTAGCGGGGAGTGTATCAGCAGTGAGAAAGTGTGCAACCACGAGAAGGACTGCACAGACTTCTCAGATGAGCCCCAACAATGTGGTAAGTTAAGTCTTTATTTTTTATCGTCTGCTTGTTTCATAAAAACAAGCAGACCAACTGTGTAACGTGTAAATGTTACACAGTAACTCGGCAAAGAAAATGGAAATTCTGCCACATCACAACCTGGGGGAAAAAGATTCATATAGCTGGCTCTGAATTCAGTGGTCTGTGGTTTTAATATGCGAGTTCATCATCCGCAATTAGGAAAACAGTTGTCCTGAATAGAGTTTGAAAGCTCTGTGTATCTGCGTATCCACAGATGTCAACGAGTGTTTGGTCAACAACGGCGGCTGCTCCCATGTCTGCAATGATCTGAATCTCGGCTTCAACTGCTCCTGCCGGACAGGGTACAACCTGATGGCAGACAACAGGTCCTGTGAAGGTGAGCGAGGAACCTCTGATGCATAATTTAAGAAACATTTAGTTTTCAAGTCACTTAAAAAAAAGTGGTTCAAAGTGATGGTGATTAACCAAAAAAATGTTCCATCTAAATTTGCTCCTCACCTTAACCATTCCTTCACTTGCAGACATCAATGAATGCGCCATGCCGGACACTTGCAGCCAGATCTGCATCAACCTGCCAGGCAGCTACAAGTGTGACTGCAAGCAGGGCTACGAGATCGACCCTGCGAGCAAGACGTGCAAGGCTGAGACAGGTAACAGTGATGGCAGCAGCAGAGATTGAAGTCCTGATCAGTGCAGAGCCACTGCCGAGAGACGAGGACACGTGATCAATGACCAGATGTGTAATGCAAAGCCTCTGTTCTCTTAAAGGCACCGTGCCCATGTTGTACTTCACAAACAAACATGAGGTGAGGATGATGTCGGTGGACCACAGTGACTACGTCCAGGTCATCCCCCAGCAGAAAAATGCTGTGGCTCTGGACATTGACATGCCAAACAAGGTCATCTACTGGTCCGACCCCTCCCTGAAGAAAATCTACAGGTAATTAGTACACAGTGGTACCCATGTACACACCTCTGTTCTCCATATCATGAGTTTTCAGTTAAACAGAGGTTACTCCAGTATGAATTTCCTGACAAAATGAGGGTGTGTCTCTAATATATGCTTGTGTCCCTCTGACAGCTCCAGTATCGACGCGGCTGGCAACTCATCGAACCACAACGTGGTGATTTCCAGTGATATTGAGGCTCCCGAGGGTCTCGCAGTGGACTGGATCCATGGTCACATTTACTGGACCGACGGCGATCTGAAGAGGATCTCCGTGGCAACAACAGACGGGCGCAAGAGAAAGACCCTGATCTCGGAGCACCTGGAGAAGCCGAGAGCCATCGTCGTTGATCCCATTAACAAGTAAGTGTGAGGTGAAGATGGCAAATGCTTGCAGTTAGCTCTCCACTACAGCTTGGATCTTGGGTGAATGAATTTTGTTGATCAACTCAAATCTCATCCTCGCCATTTTTTGTCTTTCCCCCCTTCAGTTTTATGTACTGGACAGACTGGGGTGAGGAAGCTAAAATAGAGAGGAGTGGTCTGAACGGGGTGGATCGCTTTGCCCTGGTAGTGGACGACATTCTCTGGCCCAACGGCATCACACTGGGTAAGCACCTTGTCAAAGATGTGATAACTAGGATGGGTTGGATTCCATCTAAATCCCCATGGTCTCCATGTACAGACATTGGCAACCAGCGTCTGTACTGGGTGGACTCGAAGCTACACACGCTGTCCAGCATTAGTGTGAATGGAGGAGAGCGACGCACGATCATCCACAGCGAGGAGTTGCTCTCCCACCCTGTCTCTCTGACTGTGTTTGAGGTGAGTCATGCGGAAGAGCTTCTGGGTGCGACTGCCAGAATCTAATTTTATCTTCATTCAAAATGTTGGATCAGAGGTTCTGATCTCATCGCTAGATCATTTAAAGTACAATTTCTTGTTGTTTTAACAGGAGAAAGTGTTCTGGACTGACACAGACAATGGTGCGATCTTCAGTGCGAGTCGCCTGACCGGAGGAGGCATCACAAGGCTAGCGACCGACTTGCATCAGCCAGAGGACATCGTGCTGTACCACAATCTTGTGCAGCCCAACGGTACGACAAAAATCTCTCCAATTGATTGATTGTAAGAAACGCTGACTGTTTGTCCCATTCATTAATACTTAATGTGTGTCGTTTCCACCCCATGCAGGTACCAACTGGTGCAAGAGCACAGACGGGTTATCTTGTGAGTTCCTCTGCCTGCCGGCCCCTCAGATCAACCAGCGCTCCCCCAGGCTCACCTGCGTCTGCCCCGATGACATGACCCTGGGAGCGGACATGTCGAGCTGCGTGCGAGGTGGGCGTTTCCTGCAGGTGGTATCACAAAGAAAACCAAAAACAACCATGAAGTACAACTCTTAACGAGCCCCGTTTGCTTTCACAGCTGTTGCCCCTACTGAGGAGGAAGTGCCCAAAGCTCCCTCCAGTCCGACCAAGGGGCCTCTTCCTGCTGCCACCAAACCTATGATTACTACCAACAAACCTACGAGTACTACGACCAAATCCACAGAAAAACCTGCAACTACCTCCAGCAGCACTGTCTCAAGAACACAGGCGCCTGTCGCCACTACTCAAGGTATGGGAGGGGTCCTGGATTAGTGCTGCATGACAGCAAATAACAGAATGTCAATCAAACAGATAACTTGGTTTAAGTAGAAGATACTTACTTGCTATACAAAACCAAATAGCAGATGTGGTTTTGCCTGGTTTCAGACTGGATCTTACCTGTGCGAGGTTTTGTTGTTTACTTTGCTAAAGCTAACACTAAAGCTAACATGGTCAGTTTGTGTTGTTGTTTTCTGCAGATTTTATTGTTTTCTCCTTGTTCATCAAATTTTAAAGTCATCTTCTGACCTTTTTTTTTTACTTTTCAGGAAACAGACTGGCAGCCGTGCCAGAAGAAGCGCCTTCGTCTCACCCGGTTGCACTGTACGTTGTGCTGCCAATAAGTAAGTTCCCATTTCAGCTCTGCAACACTCTGCCTTTTACTTCCTGATATCAAAACGTGAACCTGAGCTGTTCTTTTGCTCCACAGTGGTCACTGTTCTGCTGGTCTTTGGTGCTGTTCTGATGTGGAGACACTGGCGACAGAAAAACACCAACACCATCCACTTTGTCAACCCTGTGTACCAGAAAACAACAGAGGACGAGGTCCACATCTGCAGGAACAGTTCTGAAGGATACGTTTATCCTGAGGTATCTTCATTTTTAATTACATTTCACTTATAATAATGAACATTTTAAAAGATTGTCTTGTCAGTAACCTGTTTTCCTTCTTTATTTTTTAGAGGCAAATGCTCAGTATGGACGACATGGATTTTGCCTGATTGGTACACAACGATGCCAGCTTTATTTGAATCAACTCTGTTGATTTTTTGAAAGGCCATTTTTTTTTATTTTCAGTTGCTGCTAATGTACAGCTATTTTCCTCCCTCAATGCAATGAGTGGTGGTTCGTAACTTAATACCTCAGCAGTGTGCCGTCCAAGAGTGGAAGAAAGGACATAGGAACCACAGAATGGTCTCACGCTGATAGTGCTGCATGGTCACATAGGGTGTTGTGAAATCCTTGACTCTTTTGAATCCATCAAAAAATGTCAACTTATAGTCTTGGTGTAATTTCTTTCTCTTTTTACCAGTTTGTTAAATAATCCTATGATTGTCCAGATACAAAGAGACACACTGGTAGGATCAGTCAGGTAATCTGGAGCCAGAATGACTGTTTTTCATTCACTCTTGACTGCTACTTTGTGAAGTCTGTAGGGTGTAAACATGCATATCCTACTGGTCTCGTCCTTCAGAAGTTATTAGTATATTGTGTGCCTTTGGAGACAGCGGCATTCATTATTACATGGTGGCCTTTTTCCCCTCTAGGCCACAAAGTGCCCCTTTTTATGTCTTTCATATTTGAGTCTTTTGTTTTATATTTGTTCGTAACTTGTTTTAAAAAAGTTCCTCTCATGAAAGTTCTCAGAGGGCTTACGTTGAAGTAGAAAAGCTGCTCATCAACCAAAATTAAGGTTTTTGTTAAAATGAAGGAACTTAAGTGAAAAGTTACTGTAAAATTGCGTTGTTAAAACTGTGTAAATAGTTACTGTACATATTTTTTTTGTAAAACCCTCTCAAGTTCTCACTGCTGGTGTGTTGCCTTGTTAGAGTTGTAAATTTGAATCAAGAAATATTGTAAATATGTAAAAGATTCCTTTATTTATTTGTGGAAATCAGTGTGTGAGTTGAGGTTTTTGATTGTTGTCATATTGCGGTAAATGCAGTCAGTGATATGTTTGTATCTACCGTAGTGCTTTTGTCCCAATCAAGCCAGTTTTACCATTACATTGGGCAGACAAATTCAAGCCTTTGAAAATGTGCTTTCATTTGAAACGTTTGTGCCGCTTACAGAGAAAACACTTAAGAATCTGTCTGCCAACATAATTTGTTATTTTTAGAAATATAACCAAACAAAATTGTTTTTCTTTTTTTTTTTTTCACAGCGAGATTGAAGCACTGGTTTCCTGCTCTAATCTGTCAGAGCAAAAAAATAAAAAAAATAAAAAAAAGATGCACCAAAGCCTGCTTGTTAATTACCATTTTTCAGTTTGGATTTGAATTGGTCTTTTATAAAATAAAATAATTAAAAATATATCTATTTCTTATCTATTAATTTCACTTTTATGACTACTTTTATTTCAGATAATCTTTTGCAGATGTCTCCCTGACTACGCTAATTGCCATGAAACTGGTTTACGTTGCTTGGAATTGTTGCTATATTTCTGTGTCCACAGAGACTTGGCACATGATTAGTAGATGGGTAGAATCCCCAGCGGTCCTACTGAGCCCAATGCGGAATTTTATGATCTTGTGACTAAGCTGGCACTGATTAACAGGATCTCTCAGTTACCCGAGTATCACTTGATGCAGGGAGAAATTGCTTCATTGGTGAAATTGTTGCTTTTCAACACATCTTTGGAGCAGTGGGCAAAAACTGAATGTGACTCAAGGATATCCTGAGGACACCCACGGCAGAGCATGTGGAAAGCATTCCAACTCTACATAGAAAGGCCCCATGGCTTGAATCTCTCTTGATGTGTGCCGCCAGAGCTATAAAAAAAAAACAATCTAACTCTGGTGTCAGGAAAAGAACAAGAAGCATAATCATGATTAAAGCTGCAAGCAGTGTTCAGGGGACTGACCCTGTTGTGGCCCGCCGATGCCTGCCAACACCTGCCGTTCATGCTGCTGCCGTCATCACTATGAAACCATTCAATAAGCTTTTCGTGGCATGACTGTATGAGTTGGAGTCCTCGCTGAGAGAAAATTGAAAATCGACATACAATAGTATGTAACTTTTTTCGGCGGCAAAGAAATGTAAAAAATATTTTAAACACCTTGAAACTCACCAAAATGACCATCTTACGATGGTTTAGCATGAGACAGAGTGGGAGAATGCAAAATCTCAACACTCTTTCCCATTCACTCACACGCATTTGTTTTTGGGTGTCTGTAGGCTATAAAGCCAAATTTTGCCATTCTGTCTTCATCTAAGGAAATTTTTCGCCAGTTCTGACACGCTTGCCAAATTTGGTGAGTTTTGGAGCATGATCAGCAGGTCAACTTTTGATAGAAACAGGCAGCGGAACTATAACAAGAAAGAAACATTACAATTTTCAATTTTCAATTCTCAATTGAGGTCTTCGCCCTGGCGATGACCTGTTCTGTTCCAGAGCTGGTCTATCACTTATCCCTAATAAATAGGCAGACTTAATAGGCATATGTAATGTTTAAATATGTTTTTTCAAAGGCCACTTGTCGTCGCAGATTGTGCAGATGATATCATGAATATTGATTTAAAGACTGTTCTTATTACTTAATATTTAATTATATCTCTGGCAAACCTTTGACTGGTCCCTAATATGACAAGGAGACATTGGACACTGGCGTAGAACTCACACACACATAATTTAAGATGCAATGGGTACCAGATGGTGTGCCAGACCGAGCCAGCTTCGCAGCAAACATCCTCCCACTAATCTAATAACCCTCCTCCATAATTCATGACTAACAGCGCTTCCTCTCTCTGACAGAAGAGCCCTAGTCCTCTGTTTTCCTCTGCTGCGGGGGTGGTACAGTAGTAACCAGAGGGATTTATCAAGATGACACAGGCCTTATAACAGGAAGAGGAGGTGCGTTGGAGAAACTGCCAACATTAGCGCACTCAGAGGGGATCAGTTTTTATGGCAGTGGACTCCAGTATGGCAGCCATTGCAGGATTGCTTTCCAGTCTACTAAAGATGGATTTAAAACAAGCACGTTTTTTTATTCTTTTGCATAACCAGTAAAAATAAATTTATAGATGTCACAGAAGTTCATTTTTGCAATGCTTTTTAAAATTTGAATCTATTAACTAACAGTTACTTTTGAAATACAACAGTTTGGATGTTTGCATGCACCTTAATATATGGCATGTGATTATTATTATTTAAAAAAAAAAGAAAAAAAAAAGACTTCCACTGTGTGTGTCAAAAAGATTGGAAGGGATCAGCCTTGCTCCAGTGTTGTTATGGGGTCTAACAGGTTCTGGGGACCACATTCCATCCCAGGACGCTCGACTCAATGACAAACTAAGGCCTTTTTATATCACAGAATGGTTACAACAGTAACACAACACTAATGACGTTCTTTGTTTTTTCATCACCACAGCAGCATTCCCATTGGTGGTGCTCTATACATAGCAAATTAGTGCACAATGGTGCACGTTACCCTTGAGGCAACAACAGGGAGGACACACCTGTGACTCAGGTGACTCATGACGCTTGTCCCCTGCTATGCTCTGTGTCACAAATATGTTCTCCTCACCTCATCGTTTACATAATGCCTATTGGTTAGTCTACGGCCCGCGGGTGGAGCCTCATCTCACACCACTGACAAAGGGAGGGTCTATAGAAAATTCACGGAAGAGGGTGAGGATGAGTTGAGGTGAGGTAAGATTGGGTATTTCCTTGTGAGAATACCAAACAGTGCAACCAAGTCATTGAAAGTTCACAAAGATGCTGACCTCCACCTGCCACCAAGGACGCTAAACAAACTTCAGGGGCAGTGTTAGCAGGAGGCAAGGACGCAACAGATATTTGATGATTGCACATTGCAAAAGTAAAATGTGGTGGAGAGTATGAGCATCTCTCTTGTTCATTATGTATTGATTCCAAAACTAACACAGGCAACAGTTACCAATCTGCTTTTCCCAGCAAGGAGTGACAAGTATCGTTTTCTGGCAGCAGTCACCACGCTGAGCTAAACCGCCGCGGCCCTGGTCAGGTGGTGTCTAAGTAAACACAGCTCACTGCTGTGTCTTTCCCATTACATTATGAGTTTGGTATGGCAGTCTTTGTTTTAAAATGTTGATAAAAGCCAAATCCTTTCAATGGACTTCCATTAAACAGTGACTCAACTCCACGGACTCCAGCCACCACAGGGACATCCTGTATAATCCAACTCACATGAACAAACAAAAAGTTGAAACCACAATATGTGAAAGTCACTAGCAGCTGAAAGGAATAATATCAGTGTTAATACTGATGAAAATGGTTTAGTCTAGCTTCTAGGATGAATCGCAGGCTATTATTTATTTTATTGTTACATTGAAAAGAAGAAGGATAATTCTACCTATGGTCTGGGTAAGGATCATTTGTTCTAGTGTGATGTGAAACTCTGTTCTCTGCTATGACAAAGGCTGATTCTTCGCTGCTATCAGGGTCCACACCTCCTGTCCACACCGATCAGCCCATATTATCTTTGTTTATCCAATGATGCATGGGCCCTAAACACTACATGCTGACGTTAGACGGGTTGTTAGCTGTTGTAAAACGAACACAAAGACTTGCTCATTATTTTAAACCAATTTGAGCTCTATTTCATTACATAGAATTAAAGATATGCATACAGAGAAATATTGATGGCTTTTCTGATCACAGGCATTAAACTACAGGTTAAAATTTGGCACGAGGACTAGTTATGCATGTTGCTCTTAATCTTTATGGCTTAAGACGTTCCTCAGGCATGTGACTAGGGAGCTTTTCTGCAACCTTGAGGCCAACGTCTGCAGATCAAACGTTTACAGTAAAAACTATGGGAAAAAATTTAAAGAACAAAGTATATATAATTGCATATTCATAACCAACCACTGGGAAATTATTTTTCTCGTGCTAACTAAATGGGTGTTTATTCACAATTACTGTTAAGTCACAATCAAGAAATCACCATTCTTTGGACATTCAAATGAAAACATAAATAAATACAGACAAATTTCTAAACAAGCAAAACTTAAAACACGATCAGGAAATACAAAGAACATACCAAGCATTAAAATACAATGGGAAAGTAAGACCATTCAATGTGGCTAGTCAACAGCCTAAAATAGTTTTTCAATGTAAGTTGTAAAATCAGTCAAGGCTGATTGTTACCAAACTGAACGTTGCAGCAGACCTGTGCGTTTTTTGGGAGGTTTGTTTCAGATACATGGATTTCAGTAACATAAACACATTTTTCAAGGCATGGAAGAAATGGAGAAACGTATTTTCAGTTTCTCAGTATAAAGAAAAAATATTTTCTCTCCATGCTTTATTAGCGAGTAATGAAATTACTTTGTGGCATTTGCAAGGCACTCATTTCTATAACTTTAAGAGGAAACTTTCTGAAAAGTAGAGCAAACAATTCTCATATCTGAAGAGCTGGCATACTAGAGACACACAGTTTAGTTAGACCACATTCATTAAGTGAATTTTGTGTGGGGACGTGTGTGCTTTGTGAAAATAGATATTAGTAAATAATATTTTTAGTTAAACACCTCTTAAAACTCTCAGACACCATACAAAGACACATAGTGTTACAATCCACTTTTCTGATCTTAGTGAGCACTGGACTTCAGCATTCTGAAATTGCTAAATTATTTCCCTACTTTGTATTTGTTCGTGTGAATGGATGCAGTTGACTCAACCAATTTTATATTTGCATCCACTCACTGGGTGTTCCACTAGTTTTTCTATAAACCTATCAGGTTTGTTGAACCTTTTGCGCGGACAACTAATATACGCGTGTCTGTGCTGCTCCCTGGCGGACAATTATAGCAGCACAACTCCCCGACCTCTGCTCAGGTGATTTAGTAAATGTTTTACCTGTAGTTGGTGACGTCACGGGACATTCGGGGGAAAAGACACGGTGGAATCCATGATCACCTCGGACTGATCAATGTGTTCAGTTTAAGTGAAATGAAAGATTGGAGCCGGTGAGAACTCGAGTGGACTTTCAACCCGGTGTGTTTGCGCTACTTTGGCCACTAGAACGATGTCTGCCTCCGCGATATTTGTGCTGGACCTGAAGGGGAAGGTAAGGACCTGTTCACGGCGGTGGAAACGCACTCTTGCCCGTCTGTATTCACACAAAACCAATGAACCCCCGAAACACGAGTCTAATACGGTGAATTTGTCGATTGAGGCGATTCAAGTTCCTTGCTTGAACAATTAAACCTTGATACCGTTGGCGTCGTTAAAAATTAACGAAGACTTTGAGACACGGCCATTCATTGGCTCTTTTACTTTTTCTACTTCCGGGATGCGCGTCTGCGAGTGGAACGACAAATAGCTTCAGTGAGGGTAAAGATACTAAGCTGCAGCACCTGTGCACGAGCAATACCTCATGCGTGTCGTGGTTGTGTTTTTCAGCCTCTTTTCAGAAGCCATAACTCAAACATCCGCTCTGTCCGAGCACAAAGTGTAATCCGACACGAGTCGCTCCGAGAGCGGAACAGGCAAACATGGTTTATGGTGGATGTTTGTGTGGCAAGGGTGTGATAGTGTACTGTCAAGCAACTCAGGTGATGCTTCACTTGATGGTAGACTGTTACCACTGTTGAATGCATGCATATGTAATGCAGAACGGGTTCGACCTGGCTCGTTTTTTTTTCCTTCTTGGCTTTAAATTGTGTGTATACTCACATGGTGTGACAGGATGGGGTGTGATATGTCATGAACGTTATATACACACACAAAATAGAACTCTAGATTTACCAGTGGGAAATTGATGCATACATATTGAGTTGAAATTATAATGTAACTGATTTGGTCAAGACTAAAAAGTTGCCAGTATTTACATTTAGCCAGATTCACTGACAAACTGATATGGGTCTCTGAGCCAATACATCAACCCTCTGGTTGATATTGTGTCATCACTGTGCCATCACCTCAAACTCAGAAGTTTCCAGGTTTTGAGTTAACTTGGGAAATGGCTGAGACACAAACATGGTTATTTCCCTACCAAGCTGTTTTATTCCGTCAGACTAAGAAAGGAGCAAGGCTAGATTAAGGTCAGTCTTGGTTTAGTATTCCTAATGTCTGTCTATGTTGAAAGCCTAAAAGGAGTAGAGAAACCACAATGAGGTCTCTTTTTGTGCTTGAGTTGAGCTAAATTAGAGAAACGTCTAATTTAATATCTAACTAAAATATACAAACAAAACCAGACCATGAAAACAACATTCAACATTTCAATGGAGACTAGCAGTCATGTTATCAATAACCAAAATGTTACATGTGAAACAGAGGGGCTTTCTAAACTGTGATTACAAATTATTACCTCCATGAAAGATTCCTCTCCTAACATGGTGTTTGTCCCAGTATTGCTGTAATAACTTTGACATATGGGGCCTTGTGTAAACCTGGCAACCTGTGGAATAGACTAGTGAGGCAGGAGCAAGTATGACACCTGCTGGTCCATTTAAGCCTTTGAGGCTTAAACGGGGTTGAGCAAGCGTCAATGGGGAAATTTTATGTAGGTCTAATATCTTTGCTAAAAGATCATTCTTCCACAAGGTCTCAACAAATGTGCACATCCTGTGCGTTTGACCTGTGTCAACTCAAAATTGACACAGCTCAAAATTGAATTATGAAAAGTGAAAACAAATGGAATTTCGAAGCTTTGCCTTTGATTATGATCAACGACTCTTCAAACATCGTTATAGTTTTTTGTGGTTTTCCATTTTATTTGTAAATTAAATTAGCTTTAATGGAAAAAAAAACAACCTTTTTTTATTTTATTTTTTTACTTTGCACTGTGTAGAAAAACAGGATATGGCTAAATATAGAGTTTTATTCTGAAATGCAAACAAGGACAGTAACAACATTTGGACTACTGTGTGTGCATCAGTATGCACTATAGAATTCTAATGTAATTTCTTCAATTATTCAAATGACATTATTTCCACATTGCTTCAATGCTCTCACGATGATTCAAGTTTCCAGATGCAACAACAGCTGTCTGGTAATGTGCTATTTTCCTCCTCTACCTCTAACTCAGGTGTTGATCTGTCGGAACTACAAGGGAGATGTTGACATGGCGGAGATCGATCACTTCATGCCTCTTCTCATGCAGCACGAGGAGGAGGGCCTTCTCTGCCCTGTGTTGTCGCACGGCAACGTTCACTTCATGTGGATCAAACACACCAACCTGTACTGTATCCTCTTTGGAGACATCTGAGTTATGATACTATGAAAGGAATTATAATTGATACAAGAGCCTAGAAATTAAAAATAATCCTACATATTGCATCACTTAGGTTCAGAGTGAATGGTTTTACAAGCATCTAATGACAAAGTACATTGAAGAAAATGCAGTGGTTAGTCTCTGATAGGTTTTTCCTGTCTGAGTTGTCATGTTGGGGTAAAATCACAAAACCCTGAGCATCTTCATTGGTGCATAGCAACACAACATTGCCGCCTTTTACAAATGGACATGTTCATTACACAAATGCTTTTGTTTATTATTCAGGAATTCAACACAACAGTTCTTGATTTTAATGACTGATGATTTTATTTTAATTTTGCAAATATTTATACTTTACATTTTTGGTTCAATTTCATTCTAGTAAGTCTCTTGAAATGTTACACTTTCAGGTTGTAATGTGTAAAATGGTCCTTAACTTGATCTGCACAGTGGTGGCAACCACAAATAAGAACTCCAACGCCTCTCTTGTTTACTCATTCTTATACAAAATAGTTGAGGTGAGTTACATCCATGCTTGTAATTATAATTATTATTATCTCTAGTAAGATGTTATTCATACTAATTTGGCAACCTCTGACCAGATTTGGTTTCATTCGAAGATGGCAGTCATTATCTAGAGCTGTTTTCTTTTTTGCAGGTATTCACAGAGTACTTCAAAGAGCTGGAGGAGGAGAGCATCCAGGACAACTTTGTGGTTGTTTATGAGCTCCTGGATGAATTGATGGACTTTGGATTCCCTCAAACGACAGACAGCAAGATCCTACAAGAGTGAGCTACCTCGACAGACAAGACAGATTCTCACTAAAAACGTTATTGGTTAAGAAAATGAAGAATCCCTGCCACTTACATTCTGAACTCACTCACTTCTTGCAGATACATCACTCAGCAGGGGGCAAAGCTGGAGGTTGCAAAATCCAAGGTGCCAACCACAGTCACCAACGCCGTGTCCTGGAGGTCAGAGGGGATCAAATACAAGAAGAATGAGGTCTTCATTGATGTCATTGAGTCCATCAATGTACTGGTAAGGTTTTTCTTTGTTTTTGAAACAAAAATACTGTTTAGAAAGTACCAAAATATTAGTATCAAACTACTACTAAATGAATAACTGTGACTAAATAAAGACAATTAGTAGTTGCATATGTTCTTGAATAACAGAACAAACTAGACTAGACTGGATATTTTTGCCCAAATCTGTTGAATTTAATTACACAACCATCTGTGATTGAGCCCAAAGAGAACATTTGGAAAGGGCAGGCCTTTTACCAAACTTCAAAGATAACAAAGCATGTGTCTCTCACATACAGTACAAAGAACAATGCATTATGCAAGCTGTGGTGTGTTGCTCGCCTTTTAATGATGAAATGTCCATTTCTGATAAAGCATATTGCACCATCCACACTATGACTGCTATTTTTGCAAGGTTGCAGCAACTTCCTTTTCTTGCCAACACTAAATCCTGTCCAAAGCCAACGCCTCTGTCCTTGAAGGATGTTAATGGGTTTCGAAAATATTCTGTTGACTATAAAGAGAGCAGATGGGCTTTTTTTTTTTCAAGACATATTTTAAGAAACCAGGCTTTAATTTTCTTTGCGAGGTTATTCTGATTAACTGCTGAACAAAGGAATTCCATGAATCTTCAAAATTATTTTTCAATCACTAAAAATGCTCATTCATATAATTTCTACGCTTTATTTGGCATTAACACAATTTTTAAAAGAGTTCTGCATTTTCTATGTTACAGGGTAACTGCAGTGGTAGTAGTATTTATACATGTGGTATTGTGGTACTGGTTTTATGCTAAACTGTAAAAGAAAAGTTAAGAAAATGTTTGATTTGGTTAGCCCTTTTCAATAAATGGCTTCGTCTTAAGCACTCAGTCTTTGTTTCATGGCTTCAGGTGAATGCCAACGGCAGTGTAATGAGCAGCGACATCGTGGGCAGTATCAAGCTGAAAACCATGCTCTCTGGGATGCCTGAACTGCGGCTCGGCCTCAACGACCGTGTGCTTTTTGCCCTAACTGGACGTGCGTTCAAAGCTTCTTTTTAACCATGTCCACCTTTAACATCCAAGCACATCTATAATCCTACTCCTGTTCATATTCATACCGGTCTTCATGCTGCATTCAGGTGACAAAGGCAAAACGGTGACGATGGAGGACGTGAAGTTCCACCAGTGCGTTCGTCTCTCGCGCTTTGAGAGTGACAGAACGATCTCCTTCATTCCTCCGGATGGGGAGTCTGAACTCATGTCCTACCGCATCAACACGCATGTTAGTCCACCACAGTAGTTTATAATAATAACACTTCTATACGTGATTCTCATTTTATCTTATTTTACCATTTAATCATTTGTTTCCTTCTCTGATAGGTGAAGCCCCTGATATGGATTGAATCAATCATAGAGAAGTTCTCTCACAGTAGAGTGGAAATAATGGTTAAGGTACCAACCAACTTTTTTTTTTTTTTTTTAAATTCAGTGTTAACAAATTTCTTTGTTTGTATTTTGTGTGATTATAGTAGTATTATATTCTTTGAAACTTCCAATAAAGAAAACAGTGATATATGTATAATGCCATTTCTGAAGGTACTTAATGAGAAAAAGAAGATTGAGGCTGTAACAAAATATGCCATGATGCTTTGTTGACATTTTAGGCAAAGGGACAGTTTAAAAAACAGTCTGTGGCAAATAATGTGGAGGTGAGAGTCCCTGTCCCTAGTGATGCCGACTCCCCCAAGTTTAAAACAAGCACGGGAAGCGCCAAATATGTCCCAGAGAAGAACCTGGTGGTGTGGACCATCAAGTCTTTTCCTGTAAGAAGTGAATTACTTAAACATATACCTTTATTTCATGTATATTACTTGTAATATTCACTAAAATATTTCTACTCGTTTACCCATTTCTCTTTGTGTGCCAACTCACTTTGTGTATCCAATTCATCCATCCAGGGTGGTAAAGAGTTTCTAATGAGGGCTCATTTTGGCCTGCCAAGTGTGGAGAACGATGAGGTCGAGGGCAAACCTCCCATTACTGTCAAATTTGAAATCCCATACTTCACAGTATCCGGAATACAGGTTTGTGTGTGTGTTTGTATGTTCCTGTCTACCAGTCTGTGTTCATAAATAGCCCAGGAATTTGGCTTTGGGTCAAAGGAGTAAAGCGCTCGTCATTGAAATATATTTATTTAGCCCATCACACCATGGCTTTTCTTGTTTCATGTTATTCTAGGCAGTTATTGAGACTTCTTGACATGGGGTGTTTGTAATGAACTGGCTTCCAACGAATTTGTTAATCTTGTAAAATCTTGCAAGATCAGCTGTAGTTTGTTCAGAATCAACTATTCGTGCTTATTAAATAGTGAGTTGCATTTCTATTTTTTCATGTCTCACCTTTTTCATGTTATACTTTTCAACAGGTGCGGTACATGAAGATCATTGAAAAAAGTGGCTACCAGGCTTTGCCATGGGTGCGGTACATTACACAGAGTGGAGGTACGGTAATAGGCTGTAAACGTACACTGTATAAAAATACATGTGAAGCAGTAAAACTGTTTTTGCTGTAGTGAATCTCCTGACACTTGCTCTCTCTTCATTCAGATTACCAGCTGAGGTCCAATGTTTAGAGGACCCATATGCAAAGCCTGCACTTTATTGTCTACACTTCGCTTGGCTTCAAAGGAATATGACCTGACTGAGAGATTGAATGTCTTTAGATTTTACCTGTTTCTAGTATCAGTTTGAGGAAATATGTGAATCTTGATTTTATGTTAGTTGCTGCAAGACTGCAAATTATTTAAGACTGAATGAAATGTATTCATTAAAAGAACATCTAAATACTAACCTTTGTGTGTTTGTCCTTTCTCCTTTAAAGTGAGCAAACCGTATGCAATATCAGATTTGGTTACGTCATATTTATAGTTGTCGACAGACCAGAGTCTAAAATCAACAGGTCAATAGGTTCCACGTAGTTTTAAAAACTCGCACCCGCCTTTTTTCCCTCGTCCCTGAAGAAATTCAACACAAGGTCGGAAAACTGAATGAACTGCCTTTGAAGACTCCAACGTATACGAATCGCCCGCTTTCTTCTCCGCGGCCTCTGATTGGTCACCTGTCGCTGTTACCACAGTGACAGTGTAGTAACAGAGTTGTAACACCGCCTCTTTTACCATATATGGAAGAACAACACCCTCAGGCCGAGCTGCGATTGGCCAAGTGTGTGTTCTCGCCAATGTTTGTAAATTATAGTCCGAAGACGCCGCTGTAAAGCTCTCAGCGCGCAAATGTATTTTCTAATGTTTTTAAACCTTTTGTGCTCGGATTCCATTTAAAATTTACCAGTCTTTAAGGGAGAGCGAGAAAGGAAATCCAGGAGACACTGTGGATCTTACGGAAGATACAAAGGTGCGCGTTTGAAACGCTACACGGTCCGTTCTCATTTGAACAGAAACGTAACGGTTAGCACAATGCTATGTTTTTACGATTCGCTTGACGTTAGCTCCGCTCACTATGTTCTCAGAACGGCTATAACCCACTGTATTTTTTAGACGTAGACTTTACGACAGCAACATTATAGTAACATTACGCGAACGTATTCCGCTAAAACACGGCGTAAACGGCGAGGCGAAGCTTAACGTTAGCATGCTGCTGTTTGTGGCTAGCGTTAGCCGCAGTTAATCTCACCTCCCCCTGTTTTGCTCGGTGCTGTTGTTGTCATCAAGAAAGGCCGGTTGTCTTGCTGGGACGTGATCGCTGTTTTCCCTCCGACCAGGTGAAAAGGGAGACTAGAATGGTCCTTTGTCAGATGGACGCCGGTAAAGCTCTGACGGCGGCGGCGGCCAAAGGGAACACCAGCGAGGTGCAGCGCATCCTGGAGGAATGCAGAGTGCATCCCGACACCCGCAACGAATTCGGCAGGACCGCCTTGCAGGTAAGAAGCCGTTTGTAGAACCGGTTCGGTAATATTCATAGCAGCATTCTGGGATTAAAAGACACAGACACGTTGATATTTGTTGGTTACGGTCACAGATTCGCGTTCACGTATTCTTCGTATTGCTCACGCATCACATTCCGGAGAGCTTCTGATTGTTACGACACTGAGTATGAAGAAAGTTGTGTTCGACTAGAATGTGTACAGTTTGACATTTTGTCATGCAATTTAATAGATGTATTTTATTCAAGTTGTTGTGAAATTAATTTGAATGTGAGCCGCACGTTTGTCCGCAAAACAGTGTTTGCTCTTTAAAGACTTGAGACAATAAGGTAGATGTAAAATGAAAAAAGTAACATTGAGAGAAGTATTTTTGCTAAACCAACAGTCCAACTTGAAGACAAGCAAGCAATGCCAAGTAAGGAGGCTGGATGTGCTTCACCAAACTAGATCTACCTTACAATAAATATAGTTCGATGTTGCTGCGAAATAAAATAAAATACAGTGTTATTTAGATGCGTACTTCGTGTAAATTTAAACTGTTCTCACGAAAGTATGATGATAAATGCATAAATTCATTCGTTCATCCTTATAAATGTTTTTATAAAATGACTCAAAACAATATTTGAATAGCCAATTTTATTTACATATCAGTTTAAACCAATAAACCAAGTCAATCAAAAATACATCCACAAAAATGGCTCTTTTTTTTTTTTGAAGAAGAAGAAGAAGTTCTCGTTATAATTTTCTTTCCTGAGAAATGGACTGCTCAGATTATGTTCAGTGCTCAGCCAGGCCAATGCTGGACATGGCTGATTAAATCTGCTGCTATGAGCCTTTCATTCATATTCAGTATCCGCTTTCATGTTTACCAATGCCAACACAATGTTTTCCTGCTGAAAGTGGTATAAAAAAAACGACAACATTATTATTATCCAGTTAGTCCAACAGAGGGTGCTCCATCTATCTTGCTACAGTATCATGGAGGCATTTGGCACAGCTATCACGCCATCAAGTGTTTATTAACAATAAGGTATATAGTTTGCCTAAACAAATTCATGAAAACAGGAAGAGTTAATATCATAATCTGTATTAGGTTTTAAGTTTTATTTGTCACATGCATGAAAGTACAGCGGCAGTGAAATGCAATGGCGACAACTCCAGCACTGTGCAAGTAAAAAGATAACAATAAAATAGATGAAGGAAAATAACCAGTGAAAAAATATATAAATAAAAAACTAAATATACACACGTATAAAAAAAGGTGACTGTTATTTAGAGTTCAATTATTATGAGTAGGACTCTCAGTTGAACGCACACATGTTCAGCTCATGCTCCATTTCATCTTCAATCAATCAACCTTTATTTGAAAAGCGCTTAATCACAACCATAGGCGTGTCAAAGTGCTTTGTACAATCAGAGGAAAACCAAGTGAGCCCCCAAGAGCAGCAAGGTGCCACAGTGGCTAGGAAAAACTCCCCTGTGGGAAGGGACCTAGAGGAGAGAGAGAGATAATGCCATGTATAAATGTAAACATGTAAATGTTTATAAATAATATTATTGTGTAGTTACACCTTGAGTTATTCTACCTTTAAATAGACCTAAATGTACAGTAGTGGGCTGCTGCTTTAGCTGCTGTCCATGCTGTGTTTGTCCATGTTTGGGAGAGTCAGAGCTCGTGATGGCACATGATCCACCGTTAATTCAGGTCCTAGTTCCTGATCCTGGTGGTGAAGATGAAGCGATGGCACAGAGAGTCTCTCTCTGAGTTGATTCTAACTGTAAGCGTTATGGAGGAGGAATGTCTAAAGTCTACTCCTGAGTAAACTCACCTTGTCTGCCCCCTGAACCGAGGCCGGGAGGAGCCTGAGAGTGAAGAGCTTTCTAAGTTCTCAGGAGGATCTTAAATTCAATTCATTCCTCCCTCCCGCATCCATCCAGGTGATGATGATGGGGAACTCCAAGGTGGCCAGCCTCCTGCTGGAGAAGGGGGCCGACCCCAACGTGCAGGACAAACACGGCATTGCTCCCGTGCATGACGCGGCCCGAACTGGCTTTCTAGACACTCTGCAGGTCCTGGTGGAGTACGGCGCCTCGCTGAACCTCCCTGACCAGCGCGGCGCCCTGCCCATCCACATTGCCATCCGGGAGGGCCACAGGGACACCGTGGAGTACCTGGCGCCGCGCTCCGACCTGAAGCACGCCAACCTCAGCGGCCAGACGGCCGTGGACGTGGCCCGGGCGTCGGGCACGCCCGACATGGTTGACCTGCTCTTCTCTCACATTCACAGTTAGTTCAGTTGTTCTTTGGTTGTCGGGGGGGCGGGGCTCCTCGCTGACCCCCGACGCTCATTCTTCGCTTCATCCTCGGTGACTTGAATTCATTGCTGTGGAAAGGATTTTGTTTTTTGTTGTTGTTAATAGTCGCTCAGCATTAAGACGTGTCACAGGACATATTGTCTTGGCAGCTTATTTTTCAGTGAATGGGTGGCTATGTACATCACACACCCCTTTTGCACAGTGCAATTTAGGCACCTTATATATTTGTTGTCCCTTTAATTGGGAGTGCACATTTGTAGATAGTTTCCCCAGTGTTTTTTCTTTTCCAACAAGAATTGCATTATTTACATTGTTTAACTATTGTAACAGTTGTATGTGTGTTCTGTTTTTGAAACTTGACATGGTGCACCCTGATTGTTTTACATAGCTTTTGTTTGTAGTCCCTCTCTCTTAGATGTACCTATAGTTGTTCTTTGAATTCAATCTTATTTATTGTTGGGGTAGGAGTGAACATTCCTCTGACCTTGTAAATAGCGACATTTGTTGTGATTTGTTGAAATGTTATTTATACAAATACTTTTAAAACAAAAGTGAGACAATTCACTTGAATATTTGATGAAGAAGACAAAAAAATAAAGTGTTCAACTTGAAACTTTGCCTCCTTTTCCGTTACTGAACTGATTGTAGTTTATGTGGTGTCAGAGACGCAGAGCAACTCTGATGGGAGCCTGAAAGTCTCAGTCGTCAGGAATTCTTATCCAAGGTTGAGATGTTTAGGATCTGGCCGTTACTTCTGTTACTCTTTTTAAGGAACTGAAATAGTCAGAAAATAGTTTGTATAAGTTTGGCATAAATCAAAGTTGAGCAAACTTTTTGACTGGTGGGCCACAATGAGTTCTATAAATACATATGATGGGATATGTAGAAAACATGGTGTAGCTTTACCCTGCCTTCGCCCTAAGACAGCTGGGATAGGCTCCAGCAGACCCCCGTGACCCTGAATTGGAATAAGCGGGCATAGAAGATGAATGAATGAATGGTGTAGCTTTAATGTCAATTGAAAATGAACAAAAGCAAAGTTACAAAAAACGTGTCTTTGAAGCCCCATGATGTTTAGCTCTTTATTGAAATGAATCTTTAAAAAAAAAAGAAAATGGATGAAATTATGGACTATTTTATGACTTACTTAATATTAATATACTTTCTTCAAGCTCGGCGGGCCGGATTAAAAGGCTTAATGGGCCGCATATGGCCTGCGAGCCGTAGTTTGCCCATGCGTGGCCTAAGTGCTTAGTATTTTTTTCTTTCACCCATTATAGTTGGCTGCATTCTGCTATGAAAGACAAAACAGGCAGTTGTCTGTAGTTCAATATCAACACTGCAAGCATCAACAGTTCCTCAAGGTGACTCATCAAGGTCTTTCATAATACGCAGAGACTCTGGCAGAGTCGGTGTATCTGGATCTGCACGAAGCATGAATGGGGTCCCTGTTCAGCTGAGCCTTGTGTAGGCGACGGTGGCGCAGTTTGCTAATGTTTGTGTGTGAGGCTCTGACAGCACAAAGGCTATTCTGTTTACCTGTGCGCACAGGTTCGAATACAGGAGCCCCTGAGGCGTATACGACCCACATGCAGAGCCGCAGGCTTTACAGCCCAGTCTCATGATGTCACAGAAACGCTGTGTGTGAAAAATAGTCCGAAAAATAGAATGAAATCTGTCAAACTGTCCGGAATAGAGGCAGAAATTAATTCTTTGGGAAATTAAAGCAGATTAGCGCAAAACTTCAATATTTTAATATTAAGCAAACAGCTTAAACAGGTCCCGCTTACTTCATGTAAATGCTTTTAAAATTAGAAAGCAAACTTAAATAAATAACTCAGACAACAGAAGTTATTCGCATTGTCCTAAAAATGCTGCTTTGTACTATTAGGCGCAATACATTTTAAAGCATAAAAATATTGATTTCAATGCATATTTCTTCTTTTTCTTTTTTTTTTTTTTTAAAGGCATTAAAGTTTCTCGTTCTCGGCAATCATCTCCATATTCTCACCTTCCTTCTGCAGACATTAATTAGCTGATCAGGTCAGGTTAAACTGAAGGCGCCTGCCTGGAGCTTAGATTTAATCAGTGTTTGACTTTCAGATGTTAAACGGCCTCAGAGAAGCAGCTTGATGACATTTGATACGTCCACCCGGGTTGCTACTTTCACGCAGCACTCGCCTGGCACGGAGTCTCCTTTTTTTTTTTTAGTTAAATTGGGTATTAAACACTTGGTAGATCTGCTTGAATGCGTCCCAAAGCAGCTGTTTAACCTCAACCATGATCTCTGCGGGGCTTCAGTGAGTTCGAGTGTAGGTGTGTTCGGGTGGAAATGCAAATATTTCTCACGCTGTTGAACACGGAAGTGCTGTTCTTGTTCTGCAGACCGGAAAGTATACCATGACAGCAGGAAGCATGAACGAAGACGAGAGCAGGAAGCGATAAACAGTCACATGGTCACATCACGTGACATCATACTGGATGTAGAAATATGTTAACTTTATGGGGAGTTTCTATTGGAGGAGAGAAACACTGAAGCAATACAAGCAATATCCAACAAATACAGGTAAAATTTGGCCAAATTGTACTTAGATTGTAAGAGTCCATGGTAAAATTGTATGTGGTCATCAAAAATGAAAACATTAGATGTCAGTGTTCTTTCTGACAACACAAATGTTGAAGCTCCACCGTAACTCAGGAAGAGAAAAATTAGATCAAGAGAATTGATTCATCAAAAGGTTGGCATTTTAATTCTTTATATCACCTCATTGAATTCCAGACATTGCTACTTTGTAAGAAAAGGCAATGGGATATTTACTTACTTACTTACTTGCAGTCAACCTGAGTCACACTAATACCTTTTTAGAGAACTCTCAGGACACACTACACCGCCTCCTGTAGTGGGCATAAGGTGAATGATTGACGTTTCTATTGCACACTTTTCCGTTGTCTCTTTTGGCAAATTTTGAGAATGCTAAATTTGGGAGACAAAACAAACAGTTTTTCCGGTGGGTGTGGCTGCCAGAGCAGGTCAGTTAGCGCTCTGGCATTACTGAGGTATGCCCATGACTTGTAGCAGCACAAGCCAGAACATGACCTACTGCGTTTTGGCGGAAAGGAGAGCAAGGAGCCCCGGCTGACGCATAAAACTTTATGTGTTTACCACCGGAGACCAGAGACAACTGGGACACAGAACTATAGACATGGTCATGCTGATAAGAATGTCATGTCGAAAGTTGAATTAAAAAAAAATACATGTAGCATGAATATAAGTGTTGAATCATTTTTAGAAATCTGTGACTTAAACGACAAAGACTTAAGAACACCCCTCCATAGTTTCCTTGTATTTGCATAAAAAGCTCTGTTCATGTCTGGCTGCCATCAAATATAACAACCACACTTTAAGGCTTCTGTCAGCATAAATCACAACCTGTGCTCTACATATTTGAAAGTGGAACCCTTATTGACCTACTTTACATTTAAGAGTCACAATCTAGGTCCAATACCTTGCTGGCACTTAGATTATGTCAGTCACACCAAACAGGCATCACTGTACTGAACATATTACTCAACATTCACTTTGTAAATTATACGTGACTGTATCCCTTCATGCTGTGGCCTTCATTGTGCCTGACTCACAATCCCAGGAATGATAACAGTCTTTTCTCCATTTGCCTGAGCGCACCAACAGATAGATGAATAGCCTTTATTCTGCCACTGAAAGTTTCCTATTGTGATGCTTTTTTATCCAGTGAAAGGGAGGAACATGAGCTGGTGCAGAGTGGAAACGCTTCCTTCTTGTGTACAAACCTGTTCAACGGGAGGCAGCGCTGTCAGAAAAATATGTCTGTTTGCTGTGTAACGAGTAAGAAAGCACGAGAGGAACGTAATTCCAATTCGGGTGAATTTGGGTCCAAACTAGAGTACTGGCTCCTCTGAAATCTTGAAAAACTAGTCCAGGTAAAAGTGCAGGGAGGTATTTACAGGGACTTGTAAACATTTAAGAAGGGTTTATTTTCAAAAGTTATTCATAGAAAAAATACAAAAATAACATGTTGCTCGAAAAAGTGTACAAGTGAATGAATCACTCGTGAACACAAACTTGTAGATACTGAACATGAATTTGAACAACTATGACCTGTTTTGTATTTTTTATAAATACGTCCTGTTTTAGTGTTGTGTCACCGTCTGGAGATCTCCTTAAAGTCACGTCGAAAACAACCCAGTAATTAGTCTCCAAACAAACAAGTTTGCAAGTCTCTGGTTCGCCGTCCTCAGCTACTAGCCAACCTGCTCCGGGCCTCCGACGACAGCTGGTCCAGCAGGTTGTCGTCCACTATCAGTCCACTGACGGCCAGCATGGGACAGTCGCCGATCTCCGGGGGCAGCGACTCCAGGCGGTTCCCTTTAATCTCCAGCCGAACTAGTTGGGCCAGGTTGGCCACCCGGGGGCTGAGGGACGACAGGCAGTTGTTGCCGAGCGCCAGCGTCTTAAGCCTTTTGCAGGAGAACAGCTCCTCCGGCAGCGTCTCCAGGGAGTTGAAGGCGGCGGAGAAGAACTGGAGGCCCTGCAGGATACCCACCTCTGGGGGCAGCGAGGTGAGCTGGTTATGGGAGACATCCAGGTGCCTCAGCTTGGTGCAGTAGAAGAGCCGCGAGGGCAGCTTGTGCAGCTTGTTCCAACTGACGTCCAGCGTCTCCAGGGAGTGCAGCTTGCTGACGTGCTCGGGGATGTAGGTGATCTTGTTGTGCCAGAGGCGCAGCGTCGCCAAACGCCTGCAGTGCTGCAAGCTGAGGATCTCCTCCACAGTGGTGAGCTTGTTGTCCCGCAGGTCCAGCTCCTGCAGGTTGCTCAGGCTGAAGACGGCACTGGGGATGCGCTCCAGCTCGCAGCCCACGAGCTCCAGTGAGGTGACGCCCGTCAGCTTCTTGAGGCTGCTGAACGCCTGGAGCTTGACGACCTCGTTGTAGATGCACAAGCGCTGCAGCTGCAACGCCACGTCGGCCACGCTGGGTGGGATTTTGGTGAGGTTGGAACGGAGGGTGAGGACCCGCAGGGCTCGGAGGTCTCGCAGGGATTCCAGAGTGGCGTTCCTGGACACCTCGTTGGTCAGGGGACCGTGCAGGTGCAATTCCTCCAGGCTCTGCAGTGTGTACATCCACACGGGCACCTCCTCTAAACTTTCAAAGGCCAGCCGGAGGACCTTCAGGTTCTCCTTGAAGTGGTTGAGTGCAGGCAGCTGGAGCTTGGCGGGGCAGTAGATCAGCGACAACTCCCGGAGACTGTCGAGCTTTGCCACACTAGCAGGGATTGTGACATTTTTAAGTTGCTCCAGCTTGAGGGACTCCACCTCGGTGAGGTCAAAGACGGTGTCGGGGAGCCCCGGTAACATCAGAAGGTGGAGCTCCAGCCGGTTGCTCGCATTCCGAGCGAGGCGGGTGCGCAGCTTTTTTTCAGTCCACTCGTAGTTGAGGTTGAGCTGGTGGAGGTGGCCCTCACTCACCTCTGAGAGGAAAACAGCAAACCTCTTGGAGTAGAGGGCGTCATACTGGTCGACAAGGTGCAGGAGGAAGGCGAAGTCGTTGTTCACATCCGGTATGTCGTTGATGCCCGTCTCTAGTCTGACGTGCTCGAAGGAGTACTCTTTCAGAGGCCTGTGAAACAGCCAGTAGAGGGAGTAGATGCACAGAAGTCCGTAGACGCCCACGAAGCAGATGTAGCAGTAGGCCAGTTTGGAGAAGAGGTTGGCCTTGTTGTGGTTACAACAATAAATGTCGAAACCCGTCAGCTCTGGAGGAACGTAGCAGCGCACTACGATCTCGATGTTGGACACCAGCACTGCACTGTAGATGGTGATCAAGAGGAACTTGAAGACCTTCAGTGACGTCTGCAGCACGTACATGAGATACAAGAGGTCGGCCTCCTCCACGTGAGTCCTGAACTTTTTGACCTTCTCAAAAAGAGCTTTGGCTTGTTCCCCTTCCTTCTTATCCAAGACGGAGGGAGAAGACTGAGGTTCAGGGTTCTTTTTTTCTGGATTTGACTTGACGGACGAGGAGCGAAGAAGTCCTACTGTCTCCTCATCCTCTGTCCGTCGATCTGCAGGGTCTTTTGACATGGTGTTCCGTCTCCAATTCACCAGTTTCTCTTCGCCTCTTTCCTCGGAGACCTCGCTCAGGGCCCTTGTGGTCCAAGGCGAATCAAAGCATTTGGCGAGGATGGTAACAAAGAGGTCGATTTTGGAAGAAGTGCCAGGAAACTTGAACCAAAAGCTGCTGGCAACCATGAAGATCATGGTGTGGATCATCACCAGGTAAGGGAAGAACTTTGCATACCAGTGGACAAACCTCTCATAGCAGTAGTGGTTAACAAAGACGTACTGGTGGATGTCCAGGTTGTTCTTGCGGCCCACCACCTCAATGAGGACGGCGTTCACAGGTTTGACCAGCGTGTGCTGCAGCGTCTCGTTCTCCCTGTAGTGCCTGATGTGGCTGCAGTCGATGGCTTCGGGCGTTGGACTGGTTAGATGGCTGGGCAGGCAGGCAATCTTGTCCTGGGTGAGCTGTTGACAAATGTAAGGATGATATGAGTTGTTGGAAAGGGATGAAGAAATGCAAAACGTTGTGCATTACCTGCAGCTGGATGATGTTTTTCTTTGTTTTTGGCAAACTAAACCTTGATTTTTGTTTTGATGCCAATGTAAATCTAAGTCATTATGGCTATAGATGACAACAATACAGTTTTAAGACTGCTGAGCCAAAAGCATGGTTCACTGACAAACTTTTTCATCTGCATGTACCTTTAATTCAAATGTACGCTTTTCATAAATGACAACGGTGAGAAACAAAAAAAAGCGAATGGACTTGTGGGGGGATTACTCAAAGTGGTGAATGAAAAGTAGTTTTATTGCAAGAACAAAGTGTCTACAAATTATCAGAGCTCCAATAAAGCATCACGCTGTTCATAATAATTACAGTCTGACAGTATGTTAGAACTGTTACGTGCCGCAGTGTTAGCTGTGTGTGGGTCATGTGATGTGTGTCAGGTGTTACAGGTGTTCCTGGACGGTGCCACACGAATGGTGCAATCTACAATGTGGCAAGCTGGATAAGTTGGTGTGTGCTTCAGTGGACCAGGAGGGAGAGAAAGAGAGAGCTGAGGGGAGAGAGAGAGAGAGAGAGAGAGGGGAGAGAGAGCTGTGTCATCAGCCCGTTTATTGTGCCTACCTTATGGTAGCAATTTGTGTTCTTTTTTGCGGTTCGGATTGCTTGGATTCGTCCATCCTTCTCAGTGGATTGTTTTGAGTTGAGGGGTTAGACCCTTAGTTATTGGATTTCTGTTGTTAATAAAATCCCCGATTTACGTTTACCTTCCTGGCGTTTTATTTCTTGAATCATGTTACCCCTCTGGGCAAAACAGAATGTTTTTATAATTTCATGCAGGTTATCAAAGTGATATCAAGCTTTGGCTTATTTTAATACATTTAGATTGTTGATATTTTCATATGATCCAGAGAGATCAGGAAGACCACCTCATCCAACTAGACTTATCACTAGGATTTCCATTACACTCTCCATATAACAAGTTCCCACAAATAAGGTGGACTGTGAAGTGAAGCACTTCATCCTGTTTGCCACAAACATTCACCGTTTACTGATTATCTGATTCATTTAGTCGCAAAAATTTTGGCATGTAATCTTTTGGTGTTTTTGTAGATATAACTCTCTTTCACTCTCCCATATACAGTATGTATAGATACGAGAGAAGGGCTGTCTCTGTCCTCTACAGATATTATCGTAAAACTGGATTTTATTGAAACAATAACATGAAAGATTACATATTAACTTCTTTGTTTTCCTTTGGTGCCACATTAAGGCGGCATAGGCAGGACAATTGGGTGCAAAGGGTGATGTTTAACAGAAACTGACTGATCTCAATCTGCAAGAAATGGGTCAGGAGAAACAAGATAGATTGGACTGAAAAAAAAATCTAGAATAAACCGCCGCTTTGACAGTACTTCACATTTATTAATCCTGGACCTTTCAGCACCCGAGTCTTCATTTTTGGTTGTGTACGGGTGGGGTGAGGGGTTTTCCATTTTTGTTTTGGTTTGATTTGGAGGTCAAATAACACTGGAATTACTTTGGCATTCATAGCCGGATGACAGAAGAAGAAAACAAAATATTTCACTACATTCACCACGCACTGATGTGTCGGAAAAGACAATGCTTAAGTCTCATCAGGCGTCTTGAGTGACACTAAATTAAACATGCAGGCTGGTTTGTAGGTGTCTCACCTGCAGGGTGCATCCAAACACGCCAATCATGAGCATAGCCACGCACATGTACTCGGAGAAAACGTCCCACCATGGTTTCAGGACACGATACTTGGTGTTCTGCTCGGTGCCGAAGTTTCTGAATTCACCCACCGGGATCATCCTGGCAGCTGCTCCACACTGATGAAAGAGGGGAAGGACTGAGACTAAAATAGGCTTTTCAACACTGTGCCGTCTCCGGAGAACCTCTTGACACAGGTTTTAAAGTTGTATGACACACAAAAGGAGAGAAAATGTACAGAAATGCTCGGATTCCCTCTTCCAGTGGCTTCAGATACCTGTGCTCTTCAATGACTAATCGGTGCTCTCTTTACTGTGGGTGGATCCAAAGTGGAGAAACTAGTTTGACAACATGTGACATCAACAGAAAGAGTCTCCTTTTCAAAGTGTTGACGACATTCTAGTTTTAAGCGAAGCGAATCAATTGGTGCATTTCCCTATAAAGTGACCCTTCAGTTTGTTTGATGTAAATAACTGCAACCATCACTAATCTTGTAAAACAACAACAAGGCTGGACATAGTGAGATTACGTTAGATTTTAAGTAATTTTAAGTCTTCATTTTTAAGCCTTTTAAATACTTTTCATCGGAACAGGCCTCACGACACGTTATGAGCAAGTTCACCGCAAGTTAACGCACGTTTAGTCTCACTAATAAGCTAATATCAGGTTTATACAGTCTGCTGTCGATTTTACTCACTTTACACTTGAATTGACTTTACTTTACTCCACGTCTGCAGCGTGGATCTAAACAGCGTAATCACATGTAGGGAGACAGCGCAGCTTTAAGCAGGTGAAACTCACCTACCTGAGTCCGAGGAGGGTCCACTGGTGTCGGGCGTGACTCTGCGCCTTTGCTCTCATGTTTGAGATGAGCGCACCGGTGTCAAGTTAGCAAAACTGGAAAAGGCATCCGGGCAAGACTATCAAAATAAGGGCATCAGCGGATAGGCCTAACATTTTTTTTTTTTTTTTTTTTTGCTTGACTAAAGATAACAGATTTTGGTGCATGGGCATGTTACCTTTTGCCTTAAATTACAAGTTAAATGTACTTTTCACCTTTTTGAAGAAGTTTTTTTCTTCTTCTCTTTCTTGAGGATTAATGTGGTCTTTCTCATGTTTGACAGGATTACATCTTCATCCTCCTTTCAAGTCCATATAATCAGGGCCGTTTTCCTTTTTGGATAATATAATAATGGTCTGTCCCAGCCACCTGTCGGGTTTGGTTAGAAAATTAAAAGCGTTGGCAAAAATTATAGGTGGAAGATAAACAGCGCGCAAAGCTACTGATTTAGACTTGGCAGTTGAAAAAGAAACATGAAACTTTGCCAACTGGCATGTGCCTAGTTCGTTCTAAATCGAAGGTGTGTCTACGGGGTTTTGTTCAGACAAAACAAAGTAGCTTTAGCTCCCTCCAGCGGTCACTGTCTAAAACGACCTGTATTGTAACAAGTATACATGGATTTCTGTTACATCTCAGCAGTGGAACGGTCACACACGCTGAGGAGATTTCTAGGGAACATCAAGTTCAGCTCTCTGTTTACAGCCATCCTCCAATATACTTGTATAATAAAGTGGCTGAAGGTGTTGTCACTAACCAGGGAGAGAAACCACAGCTCCGGCTGATTTCCATATTGGTGGGTTTTTTCCGACACATTCTGAAAAGTGGAACAAGCAAAAGAAGTGAATTCTGGAAACTTCACATCTGTGAGAAGTTCTTTCACCGGGTGGAGAGGTAAACATGTTTGCCATAAAACAATGCAAGTGAATTTTGCATAATTTTGACTCTTTAAATCTATAAGAAAAAAGTATGACTACAGATAAAGGCAAGCACAACATGACTCCAACTATACAATAAACATATATTTACTTTACAATGTATTATCGTACAGGATTTTCTTTTTCGGGGAGGGGGGGAGAAATGTACAAAGCAGATCTTAAATATTCTAATCATTCCAACCATTTGGGAGAGAAAAAAAAATCTTTCCATAATAAGCAAACTTTGTTACAAACATCCTAAGTGAGCATTAACAGGAAGTTCAACTCAGTTACAATGCATGCTAGCTATTCCAAAACACAACACCAGAATCCGACCTAATACAAAGTCCATGTCAGTTTGGGAGGATGAAGAAACCAAAAGGATCTGAACAAATAAATAAAAAACCCTCTAAAATTCTGTACAAGACTTCAGAATATCAATGTACAAAACATCACTTAGAAATCTTTGTAGCTTAAATTGCTGTTACAAATACACTATGTTAAGCAAGGTCTTTGTCATGAGCAGACATTATCTGAACACTAATGCACAAACATGGTCACTTAAGTGTCTGAGGTTTTTGAGGAGGAAATAAAAGCCCAAAAGGTCAACTGGAAAAGTGGGCTTTGTTAAGTTGTGACAGCATTTTTGCCCCATATTCAAAAAACCAAAAACAAACAAACAAAAAAAACCATTCAGTGTGATGTTTGAATCTAAGTTTATAAATGCTACAGTATTCCCTTTCCTTAATCCCAACACAATTCAACTTCATTCTCTTGGCACTCGCATACCAAATATACAAGACGAGAGGCAACACTTGCGAAACCTTCAGTGGCCATTAATGCAGGGACAAGTGCGTTAATTTAAGTCTGTGGGCCTCATGCAAGAACCAGCCCTGTGGACATGTTTTGTGTCAATTGTATCAATGAACACTTTAAAACGTGGCAACCTGCTGCTGTGAGACCCAGACTGGTGGTCGTGTTAAGATCAAGTCCATTCTTAACAGAAACACAATTTACAGAGTTTAAATGTGCAGCCAAATCAACCTAAATAGGAGTAGAATAATAATAATAAAAGGTCTGGATACACACCTTTTTATTCTAACACCCAACAGTGTGACATCTGTAAAAAAAAAAAAAAAAGATAATAAGAATTCACCTGTGATCATAACGGCTAACTCAATCACTGATCGCTTTGCCCTATTCATTACTCCGTGCAGTGAAAAGACTACACAAGATTAAAAGACAAGTCATGTGTCAGAAACAGGGATTCTGAATTAATTCACACCCGTTCCTGGATGTTAGAAGATTCCATTGTGAAACTCTTGTCAGAAATGCAGTCAATACGTGAAGGGAGTGATGAAAAAATAGAAAATGCTGCTTGCATGAGGCCCGTGGTCTTGTCTCCGCTTCCTCGTGGGGCTTTTCCAGGTTGGAAGGTTTGTGAGACGGCGCGTCGTAGTGGCCGTCTTGACGGTTCTATCAGAGCACCTGAAGATGCTTAAGATCACAATATACTGATGCCTTGGCATTGCTAATGGCACTTTATACTCTACTGTCCAAGCTCACAAACGCCACCGGTTTACCCCTCTTTTATAAAATCTACAAAATGAGATAAAGCCCCTCCCCTCCCCCTCCAAATCAGATTTTATGGACTGAACACTTTAAGTATAAAGAGCCCCAGATTACACTTCCAGCCTGTTAGTGGTCCTTTTCAGTGTGCAGCCCTTATTTCCCCCTTTCGATCTGAACGCCATAAGCCACAAACAACAACTCACCTCCCGCCTTGACCCTGGACCGTGACATCAGAGTTCGCACTTTAAAGCGAATCTCCTCCGTCAACGTATTAAGGGAGTAGTTAACACTGCATTGTCAAAATAAAGTGATTTTGCTTTTTCTTTTTTTGGAACCTGTATCAAATGCAATTTCATATTCATATTCGCTTCCTCCTGCACTGGGGGTTGCGGGGAAATGTAATTATTAAGAAAAGAAACAATCAGTGAGGCAGCGTGTGGTGTGCTGGCTCACCCTGCTGGGTCACCAGTGAGGGTCTGGATTTTTTTTTGTGTGTTTTTTTTTTTTTTTTGAAAGACAGAGAGGGCTTTGAAGGTGTTGGTCTGTGTCTGGCTGATGCGCCTCAGGAGTCCTTGCTGAAGGGCCCACTGTGCTGCTGCTCCTGCTGCTGCTGCTGCTCCTGCTGCTGCTCCTGCTGCTGCTCCTGCTGCTGCTGCTGCTGCTGCTGCTGCTCCTGCTCCTGCTGCTGCTCCTGCTGCTGACTGAGGCGGGAGCTGAAAGCGTGGTTGTTGGACTGGCGGACGCCGTTCTCCCTCTCGGCCCTCTGACACTGCGGCAGGTCCTTCTGACACGGCTCCATGGTGATGGCCACGCCTACACCGCTCCTCCCGGACGTCATGCGCGTCACCTCCAGCCAGGCGTCCTTCTCCGGGTCGTAGCACTCCACGCTGTCCAGGAAGGTGTTGCCGTCGTAACCGCCTGGACACCATCATTGTAATTTTCTTAAAATGACATTCTCTGTAGCTCTGCGGGTACATTATTTTCTCATTTCAAGGGATTTTTTTTTATGTGTAACATCTCATAAAGGATCTATGGAGATTAAATATTTGGATGCCTCTGGCTAAACTAAAACTAAATAATGACGCTTCATATTCAAATAACAAGCATATACAGTATGTTTACATTAAAACAGAGATTTTTAACCAGGACACGCAGCTGGTATGGAAACTGTGCGAGTGGGACAAGTGAGTGGACTTGTGTGAACATTGTCTACACATACACCACCAGTCAAACGTTTGGACACACCTGTTTCTTCTCTATCTTTACTACTTTCTACACTGTAGATACACACTGAAGACATCAAACATATAACCAAGACAATGTTAAATACCTAAATATGTTATGTTATATATATAATTTATATAAGGGTGGCTATTCTAGATCATCTCAAATATAAGACTTGTTTGAGTCATTTCACACTTTTTTGTTGAATACATATTTCATATGTGTTCATTCATAGTTTTGATGCCTTGAGTGACAATCTACAATGTCAATAGTCATGAAAATGAAGAAAAACCATTAAATCAGAAGCATGTGTCCACACTTTTGATTGGACACTGGGCCTTCAATTGATAAGGGAAGTTAAAAAAAAAAAACAAGAATCAGACATAGCACTATAGTTCATATAGACATTGTTCTTCCTTTATAAAAGCACTGCTTTGTGAAGTAAAGCTGTGAGATATTCTAATATTATTTGAAACAATTGAAACACCTCCATTTTTGACCAATGTACGGTACAGTGCAGGTACAGAAGGGAGCATGCGTGTTTCCCCGACTGATTCTGAATGCAAATATATCACAAATCCATGGAGCACCTAGTTCCTCTTTCAGTTTGCTCCAAGAGTCAGAGAACAACATGCTGCGCTCGCAGGAGTTGTTCCTAGAAAGACCTCACACAGACTCTTCGCTTGCAGGAGAACTGAAAGTGAGTCTCAAGTTTCATTATCGCTAATAATCATATGCAAAACAATATTGTGATTGCCTGAACTATGACTTGCTAAAACCGCGTTGTAATTCCACAACCAAAGTGTCAAATTTCAGTTTCAAATTTCAGCCCTTTTTCAATCGCCATATCTAAGCATACACTGTAACTAAAGGGCTCTTTTCAGTTTCCTCTGCCATCGAAGGCTCGCTGGAAGTGGAAATATTGCTCCAAAAAACAAAATATTGTGCTAATCCTATCTATCCACTTTACATTTTCATATAGAAAAACATAAAAGGACAGCGTTCCAGTTAAAGCAGTGCGTCTCAAAGTGGGCGGCGGGGGTGGGGGGAGAGGAGTGTTCATTTTTGAAATGTTGTTTCAATAAGGTTAAGGTTGCTTCAAATAGTTACTAATCAGCGCCACCGCCTGGCCAACGGCTACTCACCCATGACATAGATGCGGCCGTGCAATGCCGTGACTCCCAGCGCGCTGCGCCTGTGCCTCATGGAGGCGGCAAAGCTCCACGTATCCGTCTCCACGTCGTAGCGCTCCACCGTGTTCAGCTGGTTGGTGCCGTCGTAGCCTCCCATCACGTAGATGTGATTCCCCAGCGAGCAGACACCTGGGCGAGGGGGAGCACGGAACATCTCAGCAAGGCCTTTTACAACTTACATACTCTCAGCAGAGAGAAATCACTTTTAGGACTGAGGGGGGTACACAAGGTGAGATCATGACTCAATGCAGAGGAGAAATGTTGCATCCGTTGGGATGTGACAATCACTGGGACTTTAACTTGAACTTTAATATAATATAACATACACTACCAGTCAAAAGTTTGGACACATGCTTTTGATTTAATGGTTTTACTTTCATTTTCATAGATAGATTGACATTGTAGATTGTCACTCAAGGCATCCAAACTATGAATGAACACTTGAAAATACGTATTCAACAAAAAAGTGTGAAATGACTCAAACAAGTTTTATATTTTAGATGATCTAGAATAGCCACCCTTCATATATAATATATATATAACATAAGACATTTAGGCATTTAACATTTTTTTCTTTTGCCACATTAATCCACATATCTTGGTCATATGTTTGGTGTCAGTGTGTATCTACAGTGTAGAAAGTAGTAAAGATAAAGAAAAAACAGGTGTGTCCAAACTTTTGACAGGTGGTGTATAATACATAATATATATATGATGTGTAGGGGGTGATTTCAGACAGAGCTTTAGAGTGCCTGATGAAGAGGGGTGCACGAATCTTACATTTGCAAGACATGTTGCTGGGCAAAGAAAGAAGAAAGTCAGTAAACTGATGGTTAGGCGGTGCCTGTGTCTCCCTCACCAGCTCCAGAGCGCAGTGTCTTCATGGAGGCCATGGTCTTCCATTCATCCCTCTCCGGGTTGTAACACTCGCAGGAGCTGAGCCGGTTGGCGCCGTCGTAGCCCCCCACGGCGTACAGCAGCCGGTTGATCACCGCCACGCCCACGCCGATGCGTCGCGTCAACATGGGGGCGACCAGGTGCCACTGGTCCCTTTCTGGATCGTACCTGCACCACAGGAAGAACACATGGCTACGTTTTTACCTCCCTTTTCTTTTGAAGATTCATTTTCCACTTTTCATTGTTCCAGTTTTTTTCTTCCTGTAAAACATACACTACCAGTCAAAAGTTTGGACAAACCCTATGAATTTAATGTCTTTTCCGTCATTCTCATGACTATTGACATTCCTGTTTCTCACTGAAGGCATCAAAACTACGTATGAACACACATAGAATTATGTAGGAAACAATAAAAGTGTGAAATGACTCAAACACATTTTATATTTAAATTCTTCCAAATAGCCACCTTTCATAAAAAGCATACTTATAGTTATTGAAAGTGTTTTTTTCTTTGCTGCATAATGACATCCTATATATATCTTGCTCATATATTTGATTACTTCAGTATCTATCTGCAGTGTAAAAAGTTGTAAAGATTAAAAAAATAAATTACATGAGAAGGTGTATTCAAACTTTTGACTGGTGGTGTAGGTATCAAACTCTGGCCCGCGGTCCAAATTTGGCCCATAGTGTCATTATATTTGACCCGTGAGGCAACACAAAATCACAGCTAGGGCTCTGCTATTATACAGCACATCTACCGCTAATACTACAAATTCCAGAATGCTCTCCTGGTATTTGGACATAATGTTCATTGAAGGCTATTATTATTACTTTTACTGTTTATTGTTGTCGTTTCATTTTTAAATGTATTATTAGCCAGTGGAAAAAGGTTACTGTTGAAATTTAAATCAGAAGGCTGCAAGTAAAGTACATTTTATTCATCTTGATGTTTTTTATAATTTCAAATTCGATTTTGCACGTGTGCAATATTACATTATTTATTGTATAGTATTAAGCTTTGCTTGTTCCATATTCAGTTTGAAGCAAAAGTCGTCTTATAAAAAGGTTCACCGTTACATCTGGAGGAAGCTTTATTCAATAAATATCAATGTTTGTCCAAGTTGTACATTTTGGCCCAGTGTGTATTTGAATTTGAGTTTGACAGCCCTGCTCTAAAAAGTGAGTTCCATGATCCTGAGTGGTGGGCTGGCCACCCAGGGCTGCAGAGAGGACACGTGCTAACTGACTGGGTGACATATGCAGTCACAAGCTGCCGCTCTGCACCTGCCAACGAGGTGTTGTAACACATGGGAGGTTCAAGCTGTCGGGCCCCTCTGCAGGCAGCCAACCAACAGGTTGGATGTATTACACTGACAGGATCAGACCTCTGCCGTGCCCCTCCAGCTGCAAACACGGATGATCACAATCACATCCCAGCGGAAAAAAAACTGTGGAGTGTGAAATGAAATCAAATACACAAACAAAAGTGTATGAGAGGTCCTCTTAAAGGTACAGTGTGTAATATTTGGCTTCATGCATGATTTTTATATTGGTAAAAGCTTATTATTATGCCCATAAATACATAAATAAAAGTGTATAATCGCAGTACAATAAAACTAATTTGGTTTTCTTAACCTTGGAATGATTCTCATATAAATATAAGAATATACATCTAGCAAGGGTCTTGCTCCCAGTTAACTGCCATACTTCTAAGGAAGCCTGGTGTGGACAATCCAGCCCGCCTGACAGCGTGTTTCATAATGATGGTGAACATTCACTTATTTAAATAAACCAACAGACAAGAAGGTGGACGAGGTATCCAGGTTTGGGTGTGCAGGCCACCGTAGTTCACTGGCAAGCTCAGGAGACGGAGAGAGAATGAAAGAGTGCCGCAATCTAAATTGAAATACTTGATGTTTCTTCTCAAAATATCCAAATATTACACACTTTACCTCTAAGAGAGGAATTTGGACTCAGTCTTTGATTTTCTAAATGTGCTGAGTCACCATCGTGGTGCGTCTGGTTAATATTTGCTCCTTGTCACTGCTATCTGTTGGTGTCATCCGCAGACCAAAGTCAAGGTCGGGTAAATCTTCAGCTGTGAATTTTCATTCCCAGTTTACATAATTTGTCGTATTGTTA
Organism: Thamnaconus septentrionalis; assembly: GCA_009823395.1. Classification (NCBI taxonomy): domain Eukaryota; kingdom Metazoa; phylum Chordata; class Actinopteri; order Tetraodontiformes; family Monacanthidae; genus Thamnaconus; species Thamnaconus septentrionalis. Next base: position 4,515,831 of record CM020501.1, on the reverse strand, counting down.
TTATAGGACTATGTCGAATGTCCCTGGCAGTGCTACAGAAACACCTGCACAGCAAAAGAACAAAAAATGGACTTGTTTGTTTGTTAGCAGGACATGTGCTGTGTACGCACATGAATATGTTCATGATTCTAAAGCGGTGACTCGACAGCTTTGCGTCATCACAGATAAGCAGCTGACACCACCCAGCCTCTTGTTCTCATTGGCTATTGCAAGACGCCCATGCGAGGCAGGCAGCGCACCATGTCACACGTTTGATGAGTGTGACTCATCAGGGAGACTCCAACTTAGTTGGAAGCCTGTTGTATGAAAGAAAAACACTTTTTCTCACAACCGGGGCCAAGATCATCAGCGCAGGGGAAACACCTGGCTCAGAATCATTACAATAGTATAGTTTCAATATAGTTTCAGTATAGATTTTTATAGTTTCAAACTCACTCTGATGTGTCTTGTAAGCAGTAAAAGGCAACACCTGCCACTGACTCAGAACACCTGACTGTATTGGACTTCATCCAACTTTGATTATCTGTGACTTGTCACAAGGACATCTCTCAGTTTCTGCTTTATGGCAAAATGACAGCGACTATGATGAAGATTTCTACCAGCTACTAGCTATTCAACTCAGACATTAAAATCAACAAAATTATTATTGTTTTTACCAGCAGTCATGCTACTTCTATCTATTTTCCTGTTCTGTCCACTTTCTTTACTGAGGCTTTGTGCAAACTAAAATGTGTAGCAGGAAGTACTGAGAAGGGGGGGAAAAAAACACAAATTCCAGGAAGTGAAATTATTTCTGCTCTTGAATCATTCATTGACCAGGTACAATAAACAAAGCAGAGAACAAGCTGGTCTTTCTTCTCCTCACATTACATTGAACAAACATTTAGACCTGCACTGAGGCATAAATCACTGTTTAATTGGCTGTAAAGCCACTGGACTCAAATTATAACAGGTCGGAGTTCATAACGTACCTGTGAGGTAGGACAGGAAAACGAAATCTTTATGATCAGAAAATGTATTAGTTGGCATTATTTATAGCTCACACTGAATGTATACAGCATTGCCTTTTAACAGGTAAATGTTAAAAGTACAGCTGTCAAACGATTAATTTTCAAATCAAGATTAATCTGTAACTTTCCATAGTTAATTGCAATTGATTGCATTTTGATTTGCATGGTTAAAATTCTGTTATTTTACATTTTGATCTTTTGTATCAGTTCTTTCAAAACCGTGCATCTAAACACACTACTAACATATTCATCTTGCAGAAGTTCCATTTTGGTTCCTTTTTTAGTTTTGTGCAGCTCCGGTATGTGTTAACAATTGTTCCCTGCAATGGAAAGGTGTACAACGGGTCAGAGCATTCAGTTGCCACACGTGTAGCAACCGCTTTAGTTGACACAATTTCATCCACAGGTCTACGGCAACTCTCACACACTCCGAAACAGTTCTTTTGGCAAAGCGGTGCCTCGCCAGTCTGGTGGATTTTGGACTTTATGTTAATGTTGAATGTTTAGTGTGCAGGTGGTAGCTTCAACCATCACTGCAGTGTCACTGTACAACATAAACACAGCTAATGTTAGCAGGATCCAGAGTCGAAACAAAGCGCTGCGGCTCGGGGACCTGACTGCGGGTCAATGGAAGGGCAAAAATGTCTTGCGATTAAAAGATTAATTAATGTGTTAATGCTAAAAGTATAAGAAAACGACAACGGCCATATTTAAAAACGAACTTGCTCACCGTTCAACGCTGTTGTGATGGATGCATCCGTGAGATCCGCCGACCGCGTATATCATACAATCGATGACGCCCACGCCGATTCGGTTCCTGGGCACGCTCATGGGCGCGCACGGCAGCCAGCAGTTGTTCATGGGGTTGTAGCAGTCCAGCGCGTTAGAGTCCATGTTGCCGTCGGGCGCGTTGTTCCTACCGCCCACGGCATAGAAGAGGCCGCTGATCACGCAGGCCGCCAGGCCGCTGCGAGGCACCTGCAGGTCGGCCAGCCGCAGCCAGGTGCCGCTGCAGGGGTTGTACGCCTCCAGGTAGCTGAGCGACTGGCGGAAGTAGCCCCCCGCCGTGTAGATGAGCTGCGGCACCTTGGGCGTTCGACAGGAGATGACTTTGGTGGGCTTGTGGAGGGTGAGGTCCTGAAAGATCTGGGCCAGGTAGTCCTTGCACTGGGGGTCCCACTCCAGGGACTGAAGCTGGGCCTGCAGGAAGTTGGGTGTGAGGGAATGGCAGCGGACAGCCTGCAGCAGGGCCTGGACGTACGGCCGGCGGTTCTCCCGGTCGTAGCGCACCCAGGCCTCGCACGCCTGGAAGACCTCCGACTCGCAGCGCACGTTGAGCTCGTCGCGGCTGATGAGGGTGACCAGCTGGCAGTGGGACAAGTTGAAGAACTCCTCCTGGGTTGCGACCTGTCGACATGAGCGGGGACGAGGGAAGGGTTTTGTAACTCAACCGCTTTGCCGGACTGATCAAAGCAAAGTCAAGTTCACCAAGGAAAGCCAGGCAACGTGTTGAGGAAAGTAACAGGTTTGGAACCTACATTTGGAGTTCTTTTGTTGTTTTTTTTATTAACATGATATTATAACAATTTGTAGACCTTTGTTTAACCAGCCAGACTCAAATTGGGGCACCCTTACACTTATTAATAACCCCTGCTCTAATTCTACCCATCTCTAGATCTACATATACCCCGAAAACTACACATGTGACCCTGCATTTGTCCTCAGATTTTGCTTCTTGCTAAAAGCAAGGCTTTGCTGGACCTTCAGCGTGTTTGGAAGAGGACAAAAACGAGGCAGCCTTGAGGAACAACTGGGTCAAACTCAATGACCTTTAGGTATCCGCGCCTTTTGCAGGACAGGACTGATCTCAAGAACTGCGCATTTCAGCAAACCCTTTCCGAAAAGTTCAGTGAGCAAAAGGATTTAAGAATGGACTCATTTCTAGGGAGTTCACTAGCAGGTCAGCGTAGGTGCTCGAAAACAATGGCAAAAGAATGTTCTTCTTATAAAGGCGATGACATCTACCTGACAATGCAAATGAGGGTAAAGACGCAAAGAGGAAACAAAGGTTGGCGAGGACTGCCAGTGGTTTGAATGAAGTGTCCACAACAGTGAACAAGACACGTCCATCAAGGCCACTGTGCACACTGGGCCTTTCCGCTACATGACACACACAAAAGTCACACCCACAGACATTCACGGTCGCAGTGTACCGGCGGGTGTGTGCAAACTGAATGGATGTGACCAGATGAAAAGCCCTGTATCAACGCAGGTCTGTCCACTACGTCACCCCTGCAGTCTGCCAGAGTCACAGTGAGTCAGCCTGAAAGCCCAGTAACCAATCAGCCGCCGCAGCCTCACACAGCACATCCACAGCAAACAGAGCAGTAAAAGCGGCTGCAATAACCAATCACATCTGGATGCAATCACTTATTAGCTGCTTTACTGGGCATTAAACCTGAGTTTACTGTTGGATCAAGTGGGATTCACTTGATTAAATACAGTATTAGTTTTTCATTTATTAACACTCACCAAGTATTTATTCTAGAAATAAAAAAAATATAAAATCGCCACAGCACTTCACAATCATCACTCCTGACAAGAAAATGACATCACAGTTAAAAGGATCCCCACTGATTGTCGGATACATAAGCCTGTGACATTTGTCCTCCGCATTTGACCCATCACCCAAAGGAGCAGTGAGCAGCAGCAGTGCACTGGGATATTTGGTTTTTATTTTGGTGATTAATGGGCATAAAAGCCTTTACCAGCACTCGACCCAGGAAGCGCATTCCAGCTACGGGTGGGAACAATAAATTTCTTTCATAAATAAGAGTTTTTTTCAGTTTTATTTTTAATGAATCTGATAGTTAAATAGCCGTTAGGGAAACACTTTCACAAAGATCCAATCGATATCAACGCTATTTACTCCATTACCACAAACAAACTTAGTTACTTATTAAACTAGAGTCAAGTCAGAGTGATGCAGCAAGTTGAATGTCAACTTGTGGATTCAGTGTCAATTGTCTCAGGGCTTTTACAAAACGGATGCATTTTTTTCCCCCTGGAAAAATATTTAATGTGAGAACAAAAGCTTCCCGACTGCTGCAGTGCAGGAATGTTCTCCCACAAAATGTAAATAACATTGAGGAAAGGAGACTGCTTGAATTTTCCGATCAAACTCAATTTTTCCTTTCACAGCCAAAGCAAAACAATTTGCAAATGAAACCATATGTATTCTCGCTGGTAAATTCTAAATATGCAAATAAGGAAATCTTTCAGAGCCTAAACCTTCCTAGAGTCCCATCAAAACTCTTACATTTGCTTTTTCAAGCCTCGCTGTCGTCAATTTGTATCACAGTCTGAAGGGCTTTGATCTGAACGTGGCACATTTTCATGCATGACAAATTCCCCAACGTGTACAGCGTTTGAAAGCTGAAAGAAGAATCTTAAAGTTTGTGGTATTGGCATGACATTGCCTGTTCAACACGCTTCCATTTCCTGTTTTCTTTTAAAGGAGCAGGCTATATAGAGAACTGGTTCTGTGATCAGAATACACAGTAAACACCTGTCTGTGTCTAATCTGTAAACTCATCGTAAACCTAGTTTTGAGTCTTGAAATGCCTTATCTTAGATTATTTGCAATATTTGGAGCCGTGACAGTGACTGCGACAACCGGCAACAAGAGATTAACCCTCATCGTGAGTCACGGGCCAATTCTGAAGCGCATCTGAAGCGGAGAAGACAGAGAGCAGAAACCACAACGGAACAACAGACACAGCATTACTCATATCAGAATATACACTTCATCATATCCAAAATTCCCCCCTCGGACACCTCTAGAATGGCATGTTGTTGCAGTCGGAAACGTGGTAAATCATTAATTACAGTTAAAGTCAAAGTTAACTCTCACGTTGAGACGCAGACGATGAATGTTATCATTAAAATTCAGACGTCCAATTTGGCACAGAGTAACAATTACACAACACAAGGCCGTACACAGCCCTGCGCTGCAAGTCTGCAACAGCTCAACAACATAGTGCATCTGTTTCAAAGCATGGGATGGATGTTTACTCCCAGTCAGAACTTTGGAAACACCTTCTCATGCAATTTTTATTTTTACCTTTACAACTTTCTACACTGCAGATAGAGACTGAAGACATCAAATATAAAAGCAAGATATACAGTATGTCATTATGCAGCAAAGACAAGCACGTTCAATAACTCTAAAAGGCTTTTTATGAAAGGTGGCTATTTTGAAGAATTTAAATGTGAAACGTGTTTGAGTTATTTTACACTTTTATTGTTTCCTACATAATTCCATACGTGATCATACGTAGTTTTGATGCCTTCAGTGAGAAACTGCAATGTCAATACTCAAGAGAATGAAAGAAAAGTCATTAAATTCACAGGGTTTGTGCAAACCGTTGACCGGTAGTGTACACATACTCAGTCTGCTCAACATGGGGACCCCACTGTAAAAACAAACTGCAGCATTACCTGACTGAAGTTTAAGTAGATGTACTCTCTGGCCTTCTGGTGCAGCTCGGTGCAGCCGATCTGCTCGGCGAAGTTGGCGATGCCGATGGCGTTGCTGGGGTCGAGCTGCTGCACGAGGAAGTCGCAGCAGGCCTTGACCACGCTGTCGATCTGGTACATGACGGCGCCGTTCATCACGTGGATCACGCACTTCTCCCCCACCGAGATGCTGGCCGTGTAGGCGAACTCGATCAGCCGCTCCATGACCTACAGCGGCCAGAGGGGGAAAGAATAAAGTGGCGGGTCGCAGGTGCAGCATGGCATCCTCAAGACACGGTCAACAGAGGCACACTCGCTTTCTGGTGGGATTTATTTCTCCAAAAGGGAGGCCGAGGGAGGCCAGCTGGTGAGTAAAGAAGACATCGGCCATCCATTGTCTCCATCTCACCACTTCTCCTGGGCTGTTTATGTACATCTGACCTGAGAGTCCTAATACTTGCAGTATGCGGACGATTGGGAAATACTACTCCTGCCACTGTAGTGTGCCTTGAACGCTGCCGTGAGTTCAGTTTGTAGCAAAGTACAAAAGAAAGGGAGGTGACAGGCCTTAGATAGTGATGCAGGTTGTGGGTGGGTGAAAATGGCCAGGATATGCTTTAAGTCAAAGCAAGTAAAGTATCATTTTACACACTACTACATGTTGGAAGGCAACCCTGCACTTGGCCTGGGAGTGTTTCTGGAGCCTCTGCCAGCTGTCTTAGGGTGAAGGCAGGGTTACACCCTGGACAAGTCGCCAGTTTATCTCAGGGCCACACACACACACACACACACACACACACACACACACACACACACACACACACACACACACACACACACACACACACACACACACACACACACACACACACACACACACACACACACACACACACACACACACACACACACACACAGGGCCAATCTGGAGTGTTAATTGGCCTCAGGTGCTCATCTTTGACCTGTGGGAAGAAGCCTGAGTGCCAAGAGAGAATCACCACAAAAGGCCCCAGGCCAGGGAATCGAACCCGCGACCTTCTTGCTGTGAGGCCACAGTGCTAAGCACTGGACCAAATGACATCAGCACAGTGTAAATCATTCTGTCATAGCTATCGCTTTGTTTAACTTTGGCCCGGCTTTATTTCTGCCACCCTTCACTTTGTTTGTCACCTATAAGTCAGTGGTACCTGAGAGTGGCACACTGTGAACAGAAGAAAACCCAATGTGTACGCAAGGAAAACCCTCAATAAAGGGAACATCAGCAAAGCTGGCATTGGTTCACAATGGCAGCGGTTGCGTGGGACACATTCCAGGCAGGAAGTAAGGTGGAACGCTGCTGAGCGGCAGCCGCGATGACGCTCTGTTGCTTCACATTGTGTGAAGAGGACTCACTTTTTGACCTGCGAGCTCCCACAGACATGTACAAGGGTGTACACTGGGCAGCTCGGTCGAACGGTGGTCAGATTACGGTCAGACCGCTGGTGAATCACTCCAGAGGTTCTTTTTGGAACGGTACCAAGAACACCTAGCGCCACTGTTCTTAGGAGTTGTTTATGGTCCACATCTGAGTCTGATTACCGGTTCACATGTGAACCGCAGCGAAGGGTAAATATAAAAGGAATCGAGTTTAAAAAAAAAAAATCATACTATGCAACTGCAGGCATGCCATGTCTGTTTATTCAGTTTAGCGCTTTAGAGCAGCGTTTCTCAACTGGTGGGCCATGACTCAAAAATGGGTCCCAGAGCTGTTTAAATATGTGTTTGTATACATGTTGTCACTTTCTCATAACTTTCGTTTTGCAGGACACACATTTAAATTCAATAATATTGAATAATTTATTGACTAGACACGACAGAAAGTGGACTAGCGTTTTTATTTTTGTGGGATAAATTTGGGTCGCGGCTTCATTATCAGAAAAAAGAAAAATCTTGCTGTGTATTGAATATTAACTATAGAATAGTGTTGGAAATATTTGAATGCTTCATTACTATCTCAAAAATAAATGCTATAAAAAAAAAACATGTCCATCCAAACGATTGAGTCAGTCGAGAGACGGTCGCGTGCGACTCACCCTGGGATGGATCCCTTCGATGGGCACCAGCTCCATGCCGCACTCCTTCAGGCCGTTGGTGAACATGGCCCTGAAGACCGGCGACGAGGAGGCCAGCACCACCTTGTGGGCCACAAAGTCCACAGCCTCCAGGTCCTGGTAGCGCACGCGCAGCGTGACGTCACAGAGCTGCCGCTCCAGGCGCAGCTCGTTCATGATGGCGAAGGCGGCCGTGGTGTGGCTCTCGAGCGTGTAGCTGAAGACCCTGTGGCCGTTGCGCGTGGACGGGGTCACCAGCGCCTTGCATTCCGTCATGCACTCTGTCATTTCCCACCAGTTCTCCTCCTCCTTTGCACTCTCTCTGTCTCAGGAAGAGCAGGAAGCGTTGCAGGGCATCCTTGCGCCGGGCGTACGGGAGATAAAATGCTGGAGGCCTGCTCTGGGCTCTTTGCTGAGGTGGGACAGTTCAATTTTGGGCCCGGCTCAAGTGGAGATAAGGCATCTCTTGCGCTGCTCAGTGCTCAAGTCCAGCCAGGTGCTCTTTGTGCCATTATTAGAGACGTCCGTGGGAGGCTACAAGCTCAGTCGGTCTCAATTTTACATTGTGCACCTCCAACATAGTCGAGACGTCTTGTGGGAGTTCAACAGTCCACTGAAATTAAAACAAGAGTCCACGCGGCAGTTTTTGCTTAATATATGGACTGAAAAGTGTTTTTGCAAATGTTTTCGCTGTGTGCACACGTTTCTGGAAATTAGGGAAACTTGTCCAAGGTCATCGTCTTCAGGTTTTTGGTCTTTGTTGTCGTTTTCTCATAAATTGACCCAAACCTTGCAAAACAAACGGGCCTATGCTGCATATTGATCCTTTTTATGGGTCAGGCGAAAGTCTGATTTACTGCTCTACTTCATCTGCAGCTCCACAGCTACGCGCCGTCAATGAGCCAGCGCAACGCTTGTTGACTCAAGATGAAAACTCAATACCGGGTCAAGTGCCAAAAGGTGTCATAAGTGTAACTAGGAGCCTCGGGAGCGGGAGGGGGGGGCTTCCTCTGAAGAGCTCTTCCTCGAGGTTCCCCAGCCCAGGAATGTGTTTGCGCTGCTGTGGTTGCGAAGAAGCTTTGGGCTCAGCTGACAACTGGGGAGGAAAAAAAAAAAAGAGAAAGTAAGACAGTGACTTCAGTGGTGGTTCTCGTTTAAATGAGGAGTGTTGTTTTGTTTTTTTTGTTTTGTTTTTTTTTTTAAAAAAAGCACCGTCAGAGCTCAACTATCTTGTTTATCTGTGGTGTTGAGCATTTTTATGAAATATACATATATGTGTATGCAAGTTTGAAAGTGAAGATGCGTAAAGAGCTCATGTCCAGTGAGAAGGGGTGACTTCAATTAGGCTTGAATTTGGCTGGCTACCATCAAGTGTGTTTTCCAGAGTCATGTGACCAGTCCAGCCCAGGCCTGGCTGGGACAGAGCATTTGTGCAACAACTGGCAATGCCTGGTCGCAATGACGATGACGCGCTTTGCGAGTCTTCTTATCTCAACCCATAAAAAGCGTGTGTGCACAGACACTGTGCATCAGAACTCAATAAATCCACCGGCTCTGGCTCATCACAGGCACTATTATAAACTGCCAAAATAAATAAATAAATAAAATACAAGATGACGTCTTTTTCTTCCGTGCTCATGGAACATCTTTTGTTCCCTAAAATAAGTTGCAGAGTTAATGAGTTACAGTTCCAAGTTGCATAACAAAAGCCCCCATGAGTTTTGCACGCACTCGGACATGTGGAGTAACAATGTGCCGAGACTGTGATAGGAGGCAGGTTATCGCCTGCCACTGGGTTATTGCTGTAATCAGTTGCGAGGAAGCATGCCAAATATTATCCCCGCGACGGCGAGTGACGCGAGCGGCCGAGCAATATGAAACAATTTGAAGCAACGCGTAACACCCACCATTCTCTCTGACGAACAACTGCTCTCTACCACTGTACTTTTTCCCCCCGCCTCAGGGCGAAACTGATTCACTCCGGAACACGTTGCTCAACCTTCTCCCCTCTCCGAGGCAGAGAGGAACTGCACGCTGACAAACAGGTTGCCGCATTTCTCTGATCTAGCGTGAAGATAAAGCTGATAGAAGCGGGCAGGCCTGGCACAGGCTTTTTGTCTTTGTCGACGCCACAGTTTAAACGCACAATCTCTTGAATGAAAAAGACTGAGGACATGGTGTGAAAGTGACACCGGCCTCTGACACAAAACTAAGTGCTGCAAACAGAGATTGTACAATCAGGTTTTGCAATTAAAAAAAGTTTTGAAATGACGATAAATGTACACAACGTTCCCTTGAGGCCGGGGTGACTTCCTGATGGTGCAATATACAAAATTGTGCCATGCATGAGCAAAGCAACTAGGAAACTGACAAACAGCTGATGTCTATTTCTCCTGAACAATGGTTTCTGAGCCAGCTGGTGGAGTTCACAGGTCAAGTTTCGCAAGAGGTCTCTTACATTTGTACAAAACTGAAAAATCTGCATGCTACGTTGTGTTACTCTCAATCAATAACACATACAAAACAAATTCATCTTTTAACCAACAACAAGAATTGCAAGTGCTGTTTGCTTGCCCGCTTCTTAAACTGTTGATTAACTTACCGATTTAACGATAAATGCAGCTCTGAATGACTGGGATTACCTTTTCCTTGAAAACTTGAGCACTCGGTGAGACCTCCGAGGAACCCTGGCGGATCCCATCACATTATTGCAACGCACATTTCAGGGCCTGCAGTCCTCAGATGCCAGTGATGTCTATATATACGCACGGGGATTGCACAATAACACCACTGACGCACAGTTTTTCAAGTTGAACATTCAAATGGGAGTCTCGACCAAATGCTGCTGGCGCTGTTTAACGCGCTTCACAAGGCACGGACCTCATTATAGGTGACTCATCCTGAACTCTTCACCGAGCAAACATTCGGGACTGGCTGTACCAAAACATGACCCAGAAGTGGAGCTCCTCATTACATAAACCCAGATGGGGCTGGATTCCCGCGCCATCTCCTTTAAAACGAGAACATCTTTCACACAGGAGGGTAAAGAGAAAGAAGTCTTCCTCCAACGGCGCAATCGACTACAAACAATGTCTGCATTTGTTTGATTAAAAGCAAAGAAGAAGGGGTGAGGCGTAAAACACTCCACCGCGGTGGCATGCACCGAAAACGAGAGGAAACCCCGGGTGAAGCAGAAAACGCTGAGGTCTTCTGTTTGGGACTGAAGACCAAAGTGAGCCGGGTTTGTCCGCGACGAACAACCGTGGGGTGGGAGAACCTCAAATGACAAACGAAGCGTTTCGGAAATAGAGCTGACAGCAAAATAAGCTCCTAATAATAGACAGTAGCTCACGGGCTTGGGAGCCGATCCGAGCAGAGATGATAACAAAGCGGTGCCCTGGCGTTCAGTCAACGGGTAGCAAACGGACGGCTAGCTTTCCAAGCTACGCGAATTACGTCTCGAACTGAACATCTGCGTTGGCACAGGCGTATAAATAAGTGCAACTTACGCAGTCTAGTTGTGTTTCTCCATCGCGGTGTGTGCCGAGCTGTGCGCCACATAGGAAGGAGGAGGGGTGGAGGGTAGCTGTAACTCACCGTGACTAAGCATTGTGCCGGCGTCTCCTCGCCTTCACAGTAAGAGCACGCCGCCACAGAGCCGGGCCCGCTTCCGTTGAAGGCCTACGCCGGGGAATCCGCTACGGGGCGGGCGGGCTCTTATCGCGGAGGAGCTCCTCAGCGAGGGGCTGTCATGGTGCCAAAAACTGTAACGTCAATCAAGCGTGTTGAAAGAACAAGACCTGTCAGCTTCGAGAGAATTGGTACAGATGCTTATAGGCGACAGAAATGAGTTTGCTTTGAACGACGACTTGAGCAAGAACGAGTGCACGCCAAAAGCAGCGTGATAGTGTGCATGATTCTGTTCATGCAAAAAATGCTATCATGTTTTGATCAAATGTGTTGGTGGTTTTGCTGAATTTTTTTTTGAAGCAAACATAATGGTGCATTTAAGTGACTTATGTTGCAGCCGTGACTTTTTGTTTTAGATGTAGTTATTTTGTGGCCCTCACCAGGGAGAAATATTGAACTTGTTGACGGAAAACTAACGGCCCACAGGATATGCAATACGAAGTAGAAGCCACTAGGTGGCACCAAATTACACAATAATAAAACAAAAGAAAAAAATATAAAGTAGCGCTAACTAGTTTATTTAATGATGAGTCGTCAAGATATCTGAACATGGAACAATTTTAAACCCTGAAGTTGTTATTCAAAGTTATTTGCACTTAATTGCACCAAATGTTTCCCCTCTGCCTTTCTGTGTTTAAGAGATATAGATGGTGCCTCACCAAGGGTCATGAAAATGTTTGGTTGTAATCAATGCTTCAAACCAAGCGACATCAGCATCATTTTCTTTTCGTCTGTCTGCATTTCATGCTTGTCCATTCTGGTTGAACTCAGCGGACAAACAAAGAGCAGTTCTGTCTTTAGACTGTTGCTGGACGTATTTATTGAATTTCCTTTTCTTTCATCTGTTTGTGCATAAGTCTTTTTCCACAGCAGGAGCAACACATGGAGTGTCTGTAATACAGGTTTATGGTTGGACCCAAGGTGGTGACAGATGGTTTATGACTTGGACATGCCTAATTTATTGTGTGATTTTTTTTTTTTTTTTTTTTTTTTCTGCAGGAAGGAAGTCATTGAGGCCAGTAAGTGTTGTCTGACATCCGTCAGCATGCACAGTTTTGATGGTGGGGCACCTGTGCCCAAATAAGCTAATTAAAAAGTACTCAAAGTGCTGCTACATACCATTTATTTGAGACAAGAATGACAGACTTTCAGCAATGATATAGCTTGTAAATGGTGCCTCATTGCATGAAAACCACATAACTTGTTTAGGAAAGGCATGTTGTCTTCTGTTGCTTTCTTTTTAATATTAGCGAACTGAAATAAATTTATTTTATTCCAAAGTGAGCCAATGGTTTGCATGTCACCTTATGTTATGTTACTATGAAATATTTACCTAACAATGCCTTATTTGCATTTGGTTATAGAAATTCTACAAAATGGCACCAGATAATTCCATCCATTACAAATTTGACTTGGAAACTGTAACATTCATAGCAATCCAACAACAAACCTGTGAGCAAGAATTTTCAAATTGAAACCACAACACATTTCTCTTGCACCACACCCAACAGTTGGACTTTATTTTTCTTTTATTTATTTATTTTTAAAGGAATGAATAGGGTGGCTGGACCTCTGAGTAGTTTGATCTGTCTAATGATGATAGAACTACTGGGTCTAGGGGAGGATCTTCATTGCTAGTCTCATCAAGTCTTTACTGCCAAGCGGAGCGTGGGCTGCAGGACAAAGTCATGTGATGTTTAACTTTTACTGAAGTGGTTGACAGAAAAAGAGACAAATGACTGGTTGAAATGAAAGGTGCATTGTATAGTGCCAGAGCTTCCTTGAGCCTTGCAGAAAAAACAGTTGAATCTAGGACAACGTCATTACCAGATGTGAAACAAGAGCGTTGACTTGCGGTGGTAGCGCTCAAAAACCTCAAAAAAGAGCACAAAGGCACACTTGGTGTTACAATACCACCAAACTGAGGACGTAGTCATTTGAATCATTTCAGAAAACATTTTATTTCTTTTATGAATGTCTGCTAACCTGACTTTGATACATTTTTATAATTTACAAAACATACAGTATATGAAATCAAGGCACCAAGATACAAAAGTACAGATAAAGTATAGCATACAAAAAGAGCACACAGCCTAATTTATCAATTCAGGCTACAAGACACAAAATAGTCCATATAAAAGATGGACAGATTAATTCTGTAATAAAACCAAATATTGCTGAAATATTCTGTTATGATGGTTAATTAAGGGCGGTGGTACAATAACTGCACTGACTGCAAGCTCTCGCTTGCCAGAGCAGGCACATTCTAAAAATGTACATTCAATTTTATACGCAGGTTGAAACCATAAAAGTACTAACTTGTTGATGTATTTCATGATGCAGCGGATCACTTTATACAGTCAGTATGTTAGAGGGGGAAAATAACAGTTTTTCTTTTATCTGCCAGTTAATCATGTTATATAACAACAGTAAATTTTGTTTCCATGGCAGTTTTCCCTGTAGATACCGCACTGACATTTAGAAAGAGTCAGACTCCTACTCTTATGACTTTCCACTCAACATCAGATAAGTTAACCATCTGTTATTTCAAAAACATTGTGAGTTTTTTTTTTTTCAAAGTTGCTTCCCTGCCCACAACCTTTGCATTGCATTCTCTTTTTTCCATGTTACGCCTCCATCAAACAGTGGTGCACATAGTCGTATCTGAGCTAATCTAGCACACCATGGTCTTTCGAACCAGCGAAATCCAGGCGTCTGTTGATGAGCTGATTGCATGTCGCCGACAAAAAGTAGTGGAATTTTGACACTCAAAATAAAAAAAAGGGCCAAAATCTCCAACCACACACATTCCTCACTAACACAGCAAACCTAAGTAGTAATATTTTTTAGGTTGTTTTTTGTTTTGTTTTTTCAAAAAAGGATAAAAGTCTTTTACAGGGAAGTACAGAAGTCTCCTCCAAGTTCTAGGCATTATTGTTGTGAGAGGTCAGTGCAAAATAATTAAAACCAAAGTGTTTTTGCTTGTTCACATTCAAATGGCTTCCTTATGGCATTTTGTTTTTTTTTTCCATTTTTTTTTTCAGGCCTTCTCACAGTTTAGTTCTTCCTTATGATCATATTGCTCTAACTGCACCAACGGATTTGTCTGGGCATGATTTTCATGTGTGCTCTTCCCACAAAAGAAATGTTTGATGTGCCGTTAAAATGTGAGAGAACCACAGTTGCTCAGTCTCTATGAAAGATGTGCTACATGTTCTCTGCTAATTGAGAAATCCCATTCCCACAGTCAAAGAGTCAGTCAGCCACCGCTGGACCTCATGATTTGAAGAGCTTTGGGTATAGAGCTTTGATGGGAGAGGGAGTGGTGATAACGTTTCCAGAGGAAATGGTTGTCTCCAGCCCACCTTCTAGCTTCTGGGATGCCACTTCAGTTTTACTAAAACTGCACTCCAGGAATGGCATCCCGATTTTTTTCACTTGGCCATCTCTGGTCATCAGGCATGGTCGACAGAGCAGCCGCAAAATAGCTCTCCTCATGTCCTTGCTGGTCAGAGTGTAGATGATGGGGTTAAGAAGGGAGTTGACCATTGCAACACCCAGGAAGTAGTCGGCCTTGTAGAGCAGCCAACAACTACGGGTAGGACAGCAAAAATCTAGGAGGAGGAGAAGGAAAAGCGGCAGCCAACAGGCGATGAAGACGCCCAGCACAATGGTGACAGTCTTCAGGAGGGCGATGTACTTCTGGGATTTCCTTGCCAATCCCTTCCTCAGGCTGCCTGACAGGCCCAGCCGCTGGCGCTGCGTGTTGGTGCGGACGATGCGGAAAACTCTGACGTACAGGACCACAATGGCCAAGAGCACCGCGCTGAAGACAGACACACAGAAAAGGATGTAGCTCTTGGAGTAAAGCGGTAGCACCGTCGAACACTGGTCCAGCCGGTGGATGCAGTTCCAGCCTAAAATTGGGAGCACGCCCAAAAAGCCTGCCAGGGCCCAGCTTGCGCCAATCAGCGCCAACATTCGTCCTCGCTTTGCCCCATGGTACGGCCTCATTGTTACCATGGTGATGTGACGTTCAATTGCAATGGCCAGAAGACTGATCACGGAGGCGGCCAGCGTAATAAAGACTCCCCCCTCCCTGAGGAACCACAGCAGTGGCGTCAGTTTCAAAGTATTAGGTCCAGACATGATAATATTGGCCATGTAGGTAATCCCAGCCAACAAATCGGACAGAGTTAAGTTTCCCAACAGGTAATACATGGGCAGGTGAAACTTCTTGTTCCTCCAAATGGCAATGAGCACCACAGCATTCTCCAGAACGATGAGGAGACACACGACCAAAAACGCAATACCCTCAGGTTTCAGTCCTTCACGGAAGCGGTCCTTCTGCAGCTTCCCAGTGTAGTTGTAATGACTCACAAGGACTGATGTGTCCTGGTACTCCCAGAAGAACTGCAAGTAGCCAGGACTGGAGGGAGTTGGGGATGTTGGCAAAGTTAGTCTGGAAGAGGGAGTCCCCCCGTCCACAGAACTTGAAGCTTCCATGCTTGAGGTTTTAGTTCTTTTAGACTGCCTGCAGCCACTGAAGATAAAGTTGTTTTTGCAACATGGTTCTGGGAAAAACAAGGTGGAAAAATTGTTTTGAAAAAAAAAAAATCTCCAAAACACGTCGCCTCTTTTAAAAAAGAGAGAGAAAAAGAAAATATCGGACAGAGTGAAAAGGAACGGTCCCGATCCTCGGTGCCTTTACTTTGGGCCAGAAGATGGTGCTGTTGAGCAAATTGTCTTTGTTCTCAGGGGGTCGAGTTGCTGCAGAGGGACGAAAAGAAAATTGTGAAAATGATGCAGAGAGAGGACAAGGATCTGCAGAAACTTTATTTTAATCTTTAAGGCCAACCCTTAACTGAAAATCCATTAATAACAATACAGTTGAAAAGCAGTGTGACACATGACCTTTACTTTGACGTGTAGTTTTAGCTTTCAGAAGGTGAAAGATCACATTCATGTCAAACACACTGATTGACATTACATAGTTTGTAATGTTTAGTAAGTTTATGCAAGTTATTGCACGGCTGTTAAAGATGTATAATCACAACATGTGCCCTGTGTCTGGTACACATGTGGCCAATTTTCATCGCTGAGGTGTTTCTGGAGTTCCTCACACTTGCAAATACATCAAATCTGACCAGAATGTCTGAAGTCTGCAAATTAAGAACAGACTGACTTGCAAGGTTGTGGGTCAATTACTTTAGCTTTCACTGTTAACGCTGAACACAGTCAGGTGTGATTGGGGTTGCATTCCTGTGAGTCTGCATCGCGTGAGGGGAGGTTTTCCATCAATTCCTAAGTCATATGTTAACATTTAAAAAGGCTCTGGAGATCTACATCTTGTCCAGCTGCTGTTGCCAAGAATGCAATTTGCCAGCTCCATGTTGGTTAAACTTACTATACACAAAATATGAACATAAAGATATAGACTGTATCCATAGTCAACTACAGTGTCAGTTACACATGATCCTGATGCAAAAGAGACTTCAGTTTACGAATGGCATTACTATGGTCATTTCATCAACAATTTAAAGTATAAAACATTTCATAACATAAGCGGTGCATAATTTTCTTTCCATCTATTGTACAGTCTCCTTGCATAATTATGAATACATTCTAATAGCTTTACTTTCATTTCCAAATGAATCACACGTCCAATTAAAAATATTCAAAAGCAAAGTTTTTTTTTTTTCTAATATGTCAGTCACATCATGAAACAAATTACCTTAATTTTGATGCATCCCTGTCCTCCTCCAGAGCTTCTTGAGCTTTTTATGGAAATCCAAACAAGCGCACCAAGGGACTCACACTCAGAATGACTTGGGAGTGAAGGAGGACTTCAGTTCAAACAGCAGTTAAAAGGGGCGGGCCGTTCTTCCCTTGCTCTCAATTCCCCCCTCTCTCTCTCTTCGTCTCATTATCTTCTCAAGCAGCAAAACATTTTACACCCGCATCGTAAGGACAAAAAAAATGCTGGAATGTTTATTACATTTGGACCATCTTTGTTATGACACTTCTCACTTTCATATGTTATTGATCAATGCTTAAATAGAAGAGTAATAGAGGCTAAATCATTCCACATCCCCAGAACTCTTCTACTTGAAAATATTAGTTACAATAAATAAGTGAGGTCTTTAAAATCTAATTTAAAACATTTCATAGAAAACATTAAACATAGGTCACTTGTGTTCTAAGAAGTAGGAACAGGGAAGATACCAAGTTTTTGAGCATCTAAAGCTATGTGATGTTATTCATGCGTTATTGCTGTGCTCCTGTGTTATCAAAGGGAACCACCAGGGTACTAAAATTTAAACTGTGAGCTTCAGACATTTTGTTTTGCAAACAGATTTGAAATCAAGCACATTTAAAGACCGGG
Source organism: Thamnaconus septentrionalis (assembly GCA_009823395.1). Lineage (NCBI taxonomy): Eukaryota > Metazoa > Chordata > Actinopteri > Tetraodontiformes > Monacanthidae > Thamnaconus > Thamnaconus septentrionalis. The sequence continues at coordinate 4,498,138 of CM020501.1, read as the reverse complement.
CAAAACATGAAGTCATCCTGTGCGTTTTTAGCGTTGCTAGAAAAGTTGGAAAGATAAATCATTCCCATGACAGCTCTGCAGTTAGGGACAAGATTCCCATGGTTTGCGAAGGCATCTCCCTGAGCGGCCTGTTGGATTGCAGCATGCTTTGACACGCTTCAGCAGCTCACCTGCAAAGCCTCCCCTCCAGGGCCTGCTGCGCCAGGACAAAACACAGCGGGGGAAGAGGGACGCACGTAAAGCTTTCACCGGTTTGTTGTGGATTTTGCCAAAACGCTTTACGTAAGAAACACAAGGTCCAGCACGCCAATAGGCATAGACTCATAAACTCCTTTTTCTCATGCACGCATCTGAGGCGCAGCTGTGAATCCGCATTAACTGTTATATCTCCACAAGTCATTCATTCAACCTCCGTGTTTTGACAGTTGGAAATCCTGCTCATAATCCGGCTTGTTCACGGATGCGTTACACTCTGTTTGACTGCGTTTAAACCAACTGACGCTGTTTGTTGGAGGATCTCCTGCCTCAGAACCCCCCCCCCCCCCTCTCTTGTGATCAGTCAAAAAAACTAAGCAAACAACAAAATAACAAGAAAATTCTCAGGAGTGTTGTTAGCCAATTGAAAGATCCAGGTCTCACAGTACCCAGAACCAACAAGTAGCACACTGAATAGAGTCAGGTTGTGATACAATTAGTTGTGTAGCTCAATGTGTTGATGGTAGGTTACATGTTGACACGATTGGACGTTGCCGCGACATGCAGCAAAAATGGAAGAACCTTGAGACTTCATCCAAAAATAAACACAAGGAATAACCACACACTAACACAGGTTACTAATGACTTGCACAACCATTTGTGTTATTAGAAGCAAAAAAATGAATAAATAAATAAACTAACAAATCACGACCTCTTGATTTCGTCTTTATTACTTTCAGCTAGGCCAAAGTCGAGTTTGCAGAACAATTATGTTAATGTTCAATTTTATGTGGTGTCATGAATAGGCTGGTATTTAAAAAGCATGTTAGAATCACATTAAAATCTTTTGTTGGCTTCCAGTAAAGAACTTGGCACATGAACTTTCTCTTTGTGCCGTGCTGTGTGTGTGTGTGTGTGTGTGTGTTGGTCTAAGCTACATGTTACTCCTACAGTCCCTGCTGTGAGTACAACAGGGGCCCTGTCGGCAGGATCATTAAAACGTAACATCCTGTCATCGTGAAGGCCAGGGTCCTACATCAAAGTGCTCATGAGGAGCAGGTCTTGCGGTGAGGATGGGTTTAACAGATGGACAGGACTCAGTCAACTGCAAACAGGAAGGAAGAGTTGTTCGCTTTCATCTCTCCTCGGTGTTTGTCTGCAGATGCTTCCCTGTCCCAGTTTTATCCTTCTTTGTCTACTGTACCTTTTCTGACACTTCAATTTCACTGCTCTTACTTTAATCAAGTTTCTATTTTCAAAACGCACAATATACATACCGTCTCTTCTAGGTGTGTGTGTGCGTGCGTGTTTTCTCCTGCGCTCTCATGCCAACAGCTTTCACGTTAAATTGCCCTGACCTGGAAGGACCAGTTACGTGACCTGGTTTTGTGTAGTGCCTGAGCTGACCCATGGCTCTGATTCACTTGCAGCTGTCAAAAGTAAAGCTGCCAGTGTGTCATGGCCTAGACTGTCTATAGTCAGGACCACCTACAGCTTGGACGTGGCATCACCGTGCAAACCTTTGGAGAAAGTGATTTGGAACTTTCGAACATGAACGGTACTTCCAACTGACACAGTAAATGCATCTCAGATGTTATTTAACAACTTTTTTCCTGTCAGACACTCAGAGGCTTGAGGTTTTAATGACCTAAGAGGAAAAGATATGAATTTGGCATATTGGCTTTGAGAACGCTGTCTAAATGGCCCCTTGCCTGCCAAGTTCCCTCTTGCCCTCTTCATCATCACTTAAACACTTCAGCCTGAGGCCTTTTGAAGGCCCCTCCTGTAAGCTATCACCACTCGGTGCTCGGGCCTAATCCACTGATAAGTCCTCAAAATAAGACTCGCCAGACCAGCTCGGCGACGATAAGGAAGCATTCCTCACTGCTTGCAACTGTATCTCTTTTCTTTCCCGTCGCACTCGGCAACAGATTGCCCCCCCCATCCCCAACTCTGCTTTAACTTCCCCCCGCAGTGTTTCCATATATCCCCAGTGAAGCGTGATGTTTACTTTGCAGTATCCAGTCATTAGAATGGCTCTGAGTGCAGCATTGCACGACCCCAGACATCATCGTCCTCTTGTTTGTTTGGCTCTTCCAGCTCGCCTGGTTGCCTGCCTGCTGTGGTTTTGAGCGGCCAAGGGAGGGCGGCTTGCTCTGTAGATCTGCGCTCCTTTGAAGCGTTGGCAGGGCACAGCGGATTCAGCAGGCCAGACGAGCTGAGAATGAGTTCAGAGACAGGGGGCGATGGAGGGAGGGAAGGGCGTCTTGAAAGGGGGGTTACAGGCGATCTGGTCTTTCTCTGGCTGCAGTTATGTGGTTGGTGGGCGCTGCAGCGTGGAGGAATGACTCATCTCAATCGAGGGCCCCCCCGTCTCACAATTGAGCACCGCCCCCCCTTCCCACAGGAAATGGCTTTATATGGCTCCAATTACACTGATAACATCAGATAACACCTATACCATCAAATAATTACCACCAATATACACTATGGTGTTCATGAAAACCATTGCTCTACTTGCTTCCTATCCTTAACACAGATGATCCCTCCGGCCATCTGCATTCTTCATTTGGAGGTTTCCATCCTTCTGCGTCGGGCCGGTTCGGGTCACTGAGCAAATGATCGGTCTATTTCCCGTCAGTTTTGGCTGCGCTGCAGCGCCGGGGCTCTGCTGGTGGAGTGTGGCTGCAGCCGGGATGTATTCACTCCAATGTTGGCAGACTACAGGTCTAATGTAATCCAGATTGGCGAATGTTTTCGGTTCGGAGCTGTCACAGCTGTCACACCCCTTTGGGCTCCGGAGGGCTGTGGCTGTTTCCTCCACGAACCCTGGGGATGATGCCCTCATGCCTCGCTTTGCCAGAACCAGCGCAGTGAGAATGGAGGCCTGGTGCCTCTGGGCATCTCTGCCTGCATCTGAGAATTTGTAAATGTAATTATTGGGAAAGTCTCCGGCCTTCACATGTGCAAACACACATCGCTCTGCAGATGGCAATAAAAGTCGATGGTGTCACTGCCCCACCTTGAATGAAATCCAGTCGCCTTACTTCATCAGTGTGCTTCCTCTCGCACCCAATAAAAATAATTCAAATTTTGACATTTTTCTGGGTTGGATGCATGGTCAGTCTCTCCTCAGCAACTTACTCTTGCAATATTTGAATCCGATGAAGCTTCTGCTCCATCTGCAATGAGCTTTTTAGCTGCAGTCATTGTTTCCAACTTGTAATTGCTTCTTTACCTGCAATTCTTTTGTGTTTTTTCACAACACTTTAAAGCAGGTATGACGTACCCTTGTAACTGCTAACTCTCTGAAGCTAATTGGTTACAGAAGAATTTATTGAAATTTTATTAGATGCCTTTCTCATGGAGATTGGCAAGATGGTTGATGGTTACATCTTTGTAAACCTGTTTTAACATTTTGTTTGAAAAACAGAATGTCTGTCAAAAGTGTACAAGCCCAATAATCACAGATCTTTGTGATACCGTCTCAGCGGGATAAAGTTCTGTAGTGTTTGTCAGCATGGAGCTTTGTTCTCTTGGCCAATCGCTACCGTTTTGGTTCACATCTCTCTTCAGGATTTTATTAGGTAGCAGCTCGTTTGCTTTCAGTAAAAGTCCTCTTGCCGTTGGCAGTGGATCTGAAACAACAAGTAGAGGTTAGAACCAGCTAAACACAGTTATGGCCGACCCAAAACACAGCGAGTAATGAGAATTTCTTAGTTCTTTGTTTGTTATAAACAATCTTTTAAAGTTGCTTCACCAAGCCGCTGCCTTCAATTGGACTTTTAATTGCATTTTCAAACAAATTACACCGCGTGAACGGAACAGAAAGCACAGGCATCCTGCCCTCATGGATCTCTTTGGAGACATGATGGTAATCAGAGAAGATGGGTGGACAAAGACACTACAACCACACGGCAGGCAGGCAGGCAGGCAGGCAGGCAGGCAGGCAGACAGACAGACCTCTGTGGGACGCTCACCCAGAGATTTGGCTGCTTGAACCGAGTTCTACTCTGTTTCTTTTCGGCCCCCTGAAATTCCATCTCGCTCGTGTTGTTGGGGGGGGAAAGACGAGAACAGGAGAAGCCTGAACCACTAAGAATGTAAATGAATGCCAGATCTCCCTTTTGGCCCCTTTATCCATTCTGGGGTAATATGGAAAACGCAGCCAGCTAAGACACTGATAAGCTGCGTGTGAGAGCAAAACACAAGCTGAGGCCTGAAATGTTTGGCTTTTATCCATATGTTGATTTTTTTCCCGTCTGATTATTCACAGCATTTAAATTCTCATTACATTTTTTTCCCCTGAAATTTCTTTCCACTTATGGTACTTTGTCGAGAATTGGACTGAGGATCAGCTCAGCCATCCAGACAGTCGTGTCTGAGGGTGAGTAAATGATTTGAAATGAAGTCTTATTCCTCCCAGTGTTTATCCTCAAACAACACACCCCTCAAGGAACTGCCATCCTCTACTAATCCATTAACCACTCATGTCTCATTCAAACCTAACGAAGCAAAATGCTTTTTAGTGGTTTAAAAAATATTTCCTTGAAGTGGTTAAGGCCATGTTGTCATGACTGTAAGAGAACAAGTTTGAACAAGGGCAACGTTTTCCAGCTAAACAGATGTGAGGGCACAAAAGTGGAGCGAGGAAGTAAGTAGCGCATCGACCTGTCAAGGCCAGCAAATAAATCCTTCAAAGGATTTCTTATCTTTTTCCCGACATTTGTATGATATTAAGGACTGTGAGATAACTCATAAACTTTAGAGGTGGACAACTTAAAAAGACAAGTATTTGTTTTTTGTTTTCTGCCAAACTATTTTTAGAGCAGCAGTTATGGTAACACAACTCAATACAATAAAACCAGCTCCCTCCAGTGTAGCAGACAAGTATGTTGCTGATAAAATGGAACCACCACTGTTTCACAATGGATGTCAAGTTGTCAAAGTAATGACATAAGACTGAAGGTCAGAGTATGTTTTCCTTTGTTTTCTGTAAATTAAGGTTAAGGTTCTTTTAGCAGGTTACGTAATTGTTACCATCAGGTGGTACTTGGATGACAACACACAAGCAATACGGAGACGTCTTATTTTTCTGCAGCTCTTTTTTGTATCGTAAACCACGTTCATCAAAGGTGGAATCCTGTCCATGGAACTCGAAAACGATTATGTTTATTTTGTTCAGAAAATATCAGCCATTGACAAAGTGGCGAGTAACAAATGTGTGAATGAATTTGGGGAAACTATCCCTTTAAACTGCTGCCTTGCCAGTGGACAACTGACATGATAACACCTTAAGAAAAACAGTGACAGCAACTAGTCATACACAATAGGTGTGCCGGATGAAAGCTTGTATTGCATTGTGTTGTATTGTGTTGTGTTGTGTGTGTGGCACTCCATGGAAGGTCCCTGGGAAGCTTCTTTGTTTTTGACACGTACATTTTTCCGTGAGCCCACTATTGTCGGCCAGCAGCCTGATGTCATTACTAGCTCTGCTGCAATCAATTACGTGCGGTTCACGGAAAATTCAAATGCTGAGACCAAATATCTTGCTTGGTTTTTCAGGCCGACTGTCTAGATGTCGGTTGCTGGCCGTTAACCCCCTCACTCCCCGTCACGCCCGCCCTACTCCAGAGAGCAGATTTCTGAGCTGCTTATTCCATTGGAGGCAATTAGAAGTGGGGTCACAAGCAGCTGGATCCCGTTTCAGTGTGCGGTGGCGCAGGTTTGAGTAAATTGGGGTATCATGAGTACATCAGCAGACTGTACGCGGACAGAAACCAGCTGCCTCCAGCTGATGTGCGTCACGGCGGAAAGGGAAAGAAAAAGGCAAGGAAACTTTCATTTTATTTGAAATGTGCTCTAAATGTGAAGTGCAAGGTTTGCCCCTCAACCCCTGAGTGGCTGCAGCGGCAGAACAATCGCAGCGCGCTCGCATGTGCAGGCACGTATGCGTGTTCTCACATATCCACTGGGGAGTGGGCGGAATTCTTCTGCAGCCATGTTTGACTCCTCATTTTTCAGGCAACCTTCCCTTTGCCCTCACGGTTTAGTGGATCAGAAATAGACGGAGCTGACAGCCGGAGGGGACGGGACTAACCTCCAGAGTCGCAGCGCTCCCAGTCAAACCTCCCTTCACTCAACAGGGGAGAACAGAAGCAAGACGTACAGTAAATAACTGTTATTTATAATGATAAAAGAACTGTTGATAGATCAATTTAGAAAAAAATAACAAACATGAAAAAACACATCACTGTTTATTGAAGATTGGTATTTTCAAGATACCAAAACCAGTCCAGTTGCCTTAATCGAACGTAACCTTCAAGTACTACAATGACCTGGATGGCTGAAAACCTTCACAAACATATTGCTGTTTTTTAAACAGTTAATCTACATTTTTTCTTTGCGTTTAAAAACCATTCAATGCTTCAACACATCATTTTTGCCTCGACAAATTAATTTTGTGCATCATACTGCTGCTATGAAATAAATCCATCTTCTCATTCAAATATGTATATATATATACTGTATATATATTCATTCATTCATTCATTCATCTTCTATACCCGCTTATTCCAATTCAGGGTCACGGGGGTCTGCTGGAGCCTATCCCAGCTGTCTTAGGGCGAAGGCAGGGTGACACCCTGGACAAGTCGCCAGTTCATCGCAGGGCCACAACTGTATATATATATGTACACATATATATATGTACATATATATATATATATATACATATATATACATATATATATATATATATATATATATATATATGTACATATATATATATATATATATATATATATATGTATGGGCTTCTCAGTTCAACACACCATTTGGCAGGTCCATCACAACCTGATGCGAGATGTTTCCGATGTTCACACGTGACCAGTGCATTCCACTTAACTTCAACCTCAGCACTGGGCCAGAGTTTCGGTGAAGGTGTGAGGTATCACAAAACGAGGTCGTCTCAAACTGCTTCAGGGGAACGAGACGAACACGAGGGAGAATAACACAGCCGTGTGTTTTGTCTGCATATTTGTGTGTCAGCACCAATCAGCACTGCGGGACTTCAGGGATCAGCAGGTCACTCAGTGTCACAGCCCCATGCCTTATTTTGGTGTTTTGTTTGGGCGCATTTTAGGAGGGAGGGTATTTTAGTTTTCCCAGTGACTGATAGGCCTCCTTGTTTACGGAAGCACAATTATACGAGCGACTGGGCACCACACTGTTCTAAAATGAGTCCCAGCAGGCCGTCTAATGGCTCCGCTACGACTGCTGAGGTTTGCTGTAAATGCGGCTAGTGTCTATTGCTAGCTGCTATAAACTGCTTTTACTGTTGGCTAACTGCATGAATGCAGCGCTTGGACCTCTCCTTGCAAATGTCCCACATGTGTACCGTCTCGGATTGAGAGGGCTTAGTGGGAGCAGCACAGGCTCAAAAAGCTGCTGGAGGCGATGGATTTCACAAGCTTCCGGATGTGCCTCTGACATTCCCGGTGGGAATTGTCACTTCGGACCTTTCCCCTCTCTGACAACCATTGTGTCACGAGCAACTTGGAGGGATGGAAGTTCCAAATATGAATGAAGAATAAGGTCACGTGAAATAGACAGATGTAAAAATGACAAAACAAAACAGTTGGCAACATCAGCTGGCCGCATCTCCGCCTTTTTGCGGCCTCACTTGGAAGACAGCCTCAATCAAACAATTCCTCTCAGGGTGAACAGCCAGGAATATGCCAGTGCCTGAAGAGAAATGGCACCCTCCTTTCAAGTGTGTTTAGACTAGAGAACAAAAGAGTTCCCATAATTCTTCAGGCTGCCATCTTGTGTTTTCCTTTGGCTCCCTCGTTCCCCCGCGATCATCTTTTCTCTCTGGCGGTGCGACCTCAACGCGGCGGGTCTGGGGTGAGACGTCACCTTGTGCTCGTCTGAGCTCACTCTAAAACAGGACGGCAGAAACTCCCACACTGCGCTCGAGCCTCAGTCAAACACGAGTGCATGAGCAGCATGTTTTAGGGTGGTGCTTAATTATCTCTGAGCAAACAGACGGTGCACAGACCAGACCACTGCCGGTCGATTCCTACTACTTGTTCATATGGTCTGCAGCAGGATGATGTCGCACATGAAAAGGCAACTGGTGACATAAAGTTTGAAGGAAGAGGAAGGGAGGAGGAGGACAGACATCGACTGGGATTAATCACTGTTGTAAAAGCACCATCCTGGAAGTCTTCAGTCAGTGTGTGTGTGTGTGTATGTGTGTGTGCGTGTGTGTGTGTGGCCAGTTGGATACGCTGGAGGGGTATTTCCCAACCACACTGTAATGGCACTTGTTTATTTCCTTGGTCTCAGTCCACTCTTCTGGTCTTGTCGTCCAGGCCATCCTCCCACTTTTCCTTCTGATTGCCCTCTTTCTCCACTTTTTCCTATCTTTTCAGAAGCTGCTTTTCTTCACCGGCCTTTTTAGCAAGATTGTGCCGCACTTTTCCAACCACTTGTTTGCATCGAAGAGTCTTTGAACATTCGTCAGAACTCAGACAAGGTTTAAAAGCCCCGAAAAGATCTAAACAAATCTCTGATTGATGTCCAACTCCTCCACAAATCACAAACTTTGTAACTCTACTTAATGCTTAAATGCTGTTCAATGACAGTCATTGACAGGGCAAATAGATGAGACCTCCAAAATAGAGAAACAATGTATATTAACTAGTGAATTTTGACTATGTTTCATGTGAGTTTAAACACTATTATTTACAATTACAATTTTGAAGGTGAATGTAAATTTAAAAAGAAAAATGTCTCTAAATAATTTATAATCTGAAAAAGTATACTCTTAGTACAGTTTAATAAATGGAGACATGACATCTGCATCAGTGCATTAAATGGAACAGTCAGAAGTCATAAGAAGTGAAATGGCGGAAGGTTTACTTGTGCGATAACTCTGCAAAACTTGAGGGGATGTTGTTTTCCCATGATTAGCTCTTCTCCCTCAAGCCCTCAGCTAATTTGTGATAGCTGGCAATATTTGGATAGTGGAAACAAATACAGATGGCTGACCGAATCTCTCTGTAGGCCAGGACAGTTGACAATTTCATGCCTATTTCTGGAAAACACATACTGGAGAAAAAAAAAACCCCAAAAAAACAGCACAGTCACATTAATCAGTTTGGCCTGTCTCAATGCAGAGGCTGCAGAGATGTTGAGAATCACGTGTTCAAAACTCGTCCACTGTAAACGTGACTCCTTGTGGACTTAGATGACAGAAGCAGGAATTAAGGGAACAATCAGATTACATCGAAGGGCCATGTTTGCATATTTTTCTGAAGGGGAAATGTTTATTTGGGTCGTGTTCAAGCATTCCGACTCTCAAACTGAGTGACCTGAAGTGTTTCTACAGGAAATCGAAGGGTAGAGAGGTTTCCACGCAGCACCTTTAACCCACTTTTGGAGCATGTGCATTAGTGTTTGGGAATGTTTTTCTATGAGTGCAATCCTGCCCTGGGCCTAAAAGACAGGTAGAGTGAGAGTCCCCCAAATACAAAAAAAAAATAAACCGAAAAAATCCTCAGGAAGCAAAGTTCACTTAATGTATCCTCCAACTCTGACCTCCTCCTCTAAATGGTAATTCTTCAGGCCTTGTTTTCATTCTTGACATTTCGCTGTCCCTCCAACACCAGCTCCTTTAATCTCAAACCACCTCTTAAAGCGTTAGCGACCACTTGTTTTTGCACCGCCACTTTGCTTTGGGCTCTTTCGCAGACGCATAAATATCCATTTACACAATTAAAAGAGAATGCGTGGAGTGTTAGCGCGCTGCTTCTTCCCAGACGAAGATGTAAATTGGCCGAATGGCAGCTGTTAGAGCCGGATCTTGTAACACGTTCACATGTTCCATTAGGAGCTGCTCTCATGAGCCAACGATGGAGTGACCAACTCCAGATGTTCGCTGCGGCAGGATGAGGAGATGTGTTTTTTGTCATGAGAGACGGATGAGGATGTTTCCCCAGTGATTTAAAATACCCTGGAAAGGTTTTTTTTCCTTCCTCTCTCAAACCGCTGAGGGCTTGTTTTAATCAGTCCTACCTTTTCGGGCCAAATTCTCTGATGTAATGATGCCATGTGAGCTTTTCACACGATAACCCTTTGATGAGCATGATTCCGTTATTAGTCCTGGGAGACCTAGAATGTTGTGCTGTGATTGAGGCTCCAATATGGTGGAGGGACTGAGGTGGTCACTCAACAACACAGCCGCTCACTCAGAGACCGTTCTCTTCTCTGACTTCCCTGTCCTCCCAGATGAGATTTATCGACTGAAGATTTGTTTTTAAACTGACGTTTATCTGTTTTTTGTGACTTTTTTGATACTCAGGTTTTACAATATTTCAACAAAATGTATAAAGAACAGTTTGCTTTGCGACATTCGGCCCCCGATCAGCAGTCTGTAAACTGCTGCTTCTGATTTTACTGCCGGTAAAGCTCTCCAAATAAGACAGCTGCGTTCTCAGGGGAAACTTATAAACCATCAACGCTTTCCTTTGGCGGCTCGCATGGAATCAAGTCTTCAAACTTTTCTCCCAAGACTCAGGGCTTCCCTCGCACATTTCCTCTGGCCTTCCTGCCAAGATGATGGCTGTGAATGCAGCTTCACGTTTTGTCAGTGATCCAGAATGCAGCAGCTGACCTTCCCGCATTCACATTTCAAATTCAAGTGAGAACTCAGGAAATGCGTGTTATTGGGATGCTCACATGAGGGAGTGACGAAGCTGAGGCCCTCTAATCAAGACTTGGGTTGTTCTTGCCCTGGGCCAAAGCAACAATGTGATGGGAAGCCAAATGAAGAGCAGGCCAGGCTCATGTTTAGAGTTAATATCGTGCTATTTTATTCATTTTTACTAGTTTATGCAACTTATTTCACTCATATATCTAGTGGATTGAAACCAATATAGTCATTAAACATGAAGAAAAACTTGTTGACCAAGACATTTGAATTGTGGGCCTGGACTTCCTGTGTGCACGTGTTGCATCATTAATATTGTAACCCTACTGAACAATTCCATACATCTTTGAATCTGATAAAATAATTTATTGCCACTCCAGGGAACCATTGTGTCCTTAATGTGTAATGTCACAAATAGGAGGACTGGTATATATCTAAGTAAATGTAATTAGGTAAATACAGCGTCTTACAACTTTTCACACTTCAAAAGCAAATTGGGACCGGAATCTGCGCTTTGCGCCTTTGGAATGTCTTTCTAAAAGGATTTTTAACGGTTTCAGGGGTAAGACAGATGTTTTTGTTTTCTGCGACTGTTACTAAGTGGCCGGTAGTTACACTGACCCCAAACTCAAGATGATTCAGATGAAACAACTCCAGAGAGAAAGCTGCAGCACAGGAAAACCACAACACTGTGAAAAACAATGACAGCAGTGGCGCCAAGAGCAGCTATTTTCGATTAAATCCTCAACTTTAACGAAAAAAATGTAAACAAAGCATCAGAAATAATCAGCAGTGTGTATTCTGCTTCTTCAGCTTGTGCCAAAAAGTCACAACCCTACCAGCATTGTATCCAATGACTCACTGAAAAAAACTCAGCTCAGATCATTATATATACTTCATCATTTTGGAATATCACATCCGGGAGGGTTATAAAATAAATGTATATACACATGGTTCAACCACTTGAAATATGTATTACTGATGTGTATATTCACATGAATGCAGGATCATTATCAGTGGATCAGACTGGTTCACCATAGAGTCGGCAATGTGTCCAGTTCTCTTCCTGATGGCAGACAACAGTTGAAACATCACCCCTCTATGTTCACCCACCTACAGAAGTCCACCGATCACCAAGGATGGTGAAGCTCCCCACCATGTCGACAAGTAAGCCAACTTTACCTGTGAAATCTAGTCAGCAAAGACAACTCAACAACTCAAAGAAATCAGAGCAAGGCTCACAGTCGAAGTGGAACAGCCTCAGAACACAGGACTGAAGAACAGCAATGTGAAATAAGTCATCTTGCTGACAAGTGACAGCACACAACATGGAAAAGTTTGATGCCTTCCACAATGGATGCCTCCAGAAAATCTGCTGCACCTTCTGATCTGAGAAGATCTCAAACAAAGAATTGTACAGGATGACCAAGCGAACCAGCATACCATCAATTAAGATGGCTGGGGTATGTTTTCAGAACGGACCAGGATTGAACCCCAGAGGTCGTAGTGAGATGGACCCCAGCTGGGAAAAGAAGTCAAGGTCGACCCAAAACAAACTGGTGAAGGAGGTGAACCTTAAATGGGGCGACAACACGTCCTAACGATGGTTGAAGAGTTATTTCCTCCTGGAAAGTACAAATTTACTCCATGGTCTGAACAAACAAGCAGCAGTACTTGCTTGTTTGTTAGTCGTTCATGGGTCACCTTGAATTAACCGATAAATTTTGGGAATTTTTTTTTTTCCCAAAATAAAAGCCAACGCAGTGCAACAATTTGGAGCCCAAAACCGACGCAGAGACATTTTCACAGTGTCTCAGTGTGGAGGTCTCTCCTGCGTCAGGCGATGTGGCTGTTATGAGCCCATCTTCTCATCTGTTCTTCGTTAACACGGCCTGTGTTCTCTTGTGGTGTCGGTTCATGTGGCTCTGCCTTCTGCAGCTAACTGCTGCTTAGGCAGTCGACCCAACTGTAAATCTGAGCAGATCTTGAATCTTGGGAAGAGTTGCGCCACATAATAGCGTGAGCTGTTGGTAAGGGGTAAAATTGGCATCTGAAGATTTTTCTTTTTTCCCCCAAAGGACATTAATGTGGCTTGTGAACTTAACAATGCTAATGTGGCACACATCTGTTTACTAAAGAATTACATCTAAAGCCATGCAGGACCGCTGCATTGGGTTTTATGTAAACATCGAGTTAAACAGGGACAAAGAAGGGACATGGTCTGTACAAAGATCTTATTTCACCGCCCGACTGTCACAGTAACACACTAAATGCCGTCTGCTTTCGGAAATCCGCCGCGGCGGTTTTTCCTCTGTAAACATCCGAAGAGACCAGCGGCTGTTGTATCTGGGGCGAGAGGCAAATTTACACAAGACAAACAGCCAAACAAAAAGCTTTAGAAAGACTTCTATAGGCTTAGCTCGAGTCGTGTTACACTGACACAGTGCAGGCGGCAGCTGACCGACGACAAGCCCCACTCCCAAGTGCTTTCCTTTCACTCCCTGACGGCGGGTACACATTTTGAAGAGTGTGCAGGGAGCGACCGGTTGCCTGTGACTGACACTGAACAAGGGAATGACACACTAATGGCGTCATGAGATCCTTGGTTTACATCTGCAGCACTCTTAAGTGGTCCAAACCGTTTGGTGCCTCTTTAATGACGAGGAATTAATGTCAAGTATGTAACACGCTGGATGTCAAACCATTACGCGCTCTTAAGATGATGTCACAACCCCGACTAATGTAATGAGGGGGGGGAGAGTTAGACGCAGAGGCGGAGAGAAATTCCCAACATTCCTTCTTCGGAGTGTGTAACTTGCTGCTCTTGTAGCTGTATGGTTAGCTCCTCACCACCGAGGTCTTATGGTTGCCAGTCCTACAACCCTATTGCTTTACATTTGTGCTGCCAATTTGGCCAAACTACACCTATTTTTTTTTTTTTTGCCTCTGTCAATGTGGTTCAAGGTTTTTGTCCACAAATCTGCTGTTCAAAAAAGGAAAATGGCAGACTGAATGGTGATGAGTGAACTTTACGCAGTGTCCAGAGCACATGCTAGATATACTAATATTTCCTTATTTATCTTAGCAGTTGCACTCTCTTATACACCCTATTTATATAATTCTCTCTCTTATGCTCGCTACCTTCCTAAACACCAAGGGTTATCTGGCACCCAGTAATTCTGAATAATCTTGGGCACTGATTGACACCCAATCGACCTGGAAGACGACCTGGCTAGAAATTGCAACTATTAACATACAACAACAACAACATACACACATCGTTTTTATGCTAAGAAGTCCTGTTATATAGGACCAACACTGAGAAAAGCTGACTACACAACTATTTTTACACCAAACCAATTGTTTGGTGGAACAGAGTGACAACCAATCAGGAAGTGAACTGACTGAATTTTGGAGGACAAGAAACAATCATCTCATCATCACCACATAACAATCATGAGTCAAGACACCATACACCAAACCCTTACCAGCAGCATATAAAAGTATGCTGCTGGTAAGGGTTTGGTGTTCTCTGTTGGTCACCCACTACCCACCATTGGAATAAATCTGTGAAATATGTGAAGTCACTACTTTCTGCCACGTATGTATGGTTTCTTCACATTTCTTGGGATGTTGTTTTTTTTTTTAAGAAAATAAGCATGTGGAAGGCTTCAGAGAACGTTTCAAAGTTAGGATTAGTGGGAGTTCGGCCAAAGAGCGAACTTGAATCTTCAGCAGTGTTTTCACACCTGCACTTCAGTTTCTTTTGGTTCAGTGAATGAATACTTGCTGACATGAGAGCACTCCTGAAGAGAGGCAAACCTGATTGCGATCTAGTGCACCACTGAAGTATGCCGTAAGTCATAAAACCTCTTTAAACAAAATGTCAAGTGGTGAAGTACAGCTAGGATTTCTCCTGCATTCCTTCTTTCTATCTGAGTAATGGTTCATAGTGATGCCATGCGAGTGCCATGGAAAAGCACCTTGAGTTGCATGTCATTGTATGAAAGGTGCTATACAAATAAAAGTTGATTAATTGATTGATTGATTTGCTTGAACTGGCTCGGAATAACGTAATGTCAGGTTGAATTTAGAATCTTCTCTGGGTTAGGGGTGAAGCACTTCCAATGTTTTTCTTCATCGAACACCTGAAGCCTGTGCCAGATTTTTCCCACACTGTTGATGTAGATCAGAGAGGGATTTGGAAGAAGGCGATTGGCAACGGCAGTGAACGTCTAAAAACTGTGTATGATACCCTGAAATCTATCAATTTGCAAACTGCTTTACATTTTAATTATAGAGGTTCTCTATGCACGCTAATGCTAGCAAATCACATTGGTCTGAATAAACAAACTGTGTTGTTGCAGTCCTCCTAGACAACTGGAGCCACTTCCAGCAACCGCAGAAACCCAAGGCTCTCCTCCTATTAACATTGCGTGTATCCATGGTCTTTCTCATAAATCCCTTTACTCCCTCCCACCTGCTCCCCATCCTCCGTCCTTGCAATATCCCCCTCAACCCCATTCTTTATGGGTTTGGGGTTTTGCTAGGCGTCACTAATATTGAGGCCCGCTGTTTCCTTCTCCCCGTCTCAGTTTTTCACTGTCTTGATCTTCCACATCTCCCTTTCCTTTTTCTCTCCCTTGACTGGGTGTTCACATTTTTAAATGGCGAGCCTTTGCCAAAGCTCGCGTTGGACAGAAACAATGAAGAGAAAACACAGGCAGCCAAGACGTATGGACTCCAACTGGCCCAGACCCTCTGTAAGCCAGCCAGAGGAGTGTGGTTTGTGGGTGCGGTCTCCAGAGCTTTGTGCCTGGTAACAGAGTGATTTACCTCACGCAGGCAGAACCCACTGAACTGTACACATACCAAAGTGTTCCCAGTTGCCTGAACAAAAATACAGAGCCATGTTTTAGATTCTCCAGCTCATTTTTAAACATCCGTAAATCGGAAAGAAACTTTGCATTAATGCTCCAATGCTGTGTAATCACAGGAAGTGTGTGCTGAGTTTAAATGAAGAAAGATCAATTGATGGTTAATTGCAACATGCAGGGACCGATAAGTAGCAAGCACAATGCGTGTTTGGTGGGACAGCTGGACCCCTGTGGAGTTCACTGGAGGAGGTCTGCAGGAGCCTTTGTTGATAACACTGATGGATGATGTTCTCGAAGAGTCATAGATGGTATCTGTTTAATGCGTCCTTGAGACGGGTCCGGGGGAGATGGCCCAAGCTCAGAGCTCCATTCATCACAGGAGGAAAAGAAGAAAGGGAGCCAAAAAGAAAAGGAAATGCTTACACTGAACTTGTTTATGTTGAGCTCTGCTCCTCACACGGGGCTTTCCACTGAGCCCAGTTCAACAAAGCAACATGAAACGAACCTTGGATGGGAGTTGGAAAGAGTACAAGAATAATTACTGGCAAAGTGGGAGTGATAGAGTCGTGTGGGAGGGTTGTCTGCGTTGCTGGCACATCCTCCTGCTCCGCGGTTTTAATGTGAAACATTAAGAATTTACAGAAGAACTTCACCTTCCTTTTTTCCACACAGGGAACGTTTGACTGCGGTCTCCAAGCTCAGGCTCACTCAACGCACTTTTGAACCTACAGTTCAAAAGCTCTAATGAAGGTTTTCCTTTTTGCGCCATGCTTCTGCTTGTAACACTTGTTAATGTGTCCCTTGCAAAGTTCAAGATGGCAACGCCGACTGCGTAAGTCCAAACCAAACACATGGAACATCTGCTTCTGTCACTTTAGGCTGTGCTAGACAAGGCCACCCTTTGTGAAATGTGACATTTAGAATAAAGTGCGAGTCAACATGCAGTGTTTAAGGTGAAAAAATGTCAACGAGTGTGAAACAAGATCCAAGGACCTGCGCTGGAGAGGCAAACAGCTGTTCCATCTAAAGTTTGTTAGTAGTAGTAGTAGCATTCATGTAATAATAGTGACCATACCAAGCATTTCAATGGCATATCGTCGGTAGCAGAAATGTACACCCTTGATAGTAAAAAAATAGAATATATGACATATTAAAAAGACAAGGGGCATATTTTTGATTTTTTTTTTTTTTTTTTGCATGCATTTACAGCATTATGTTTACCTCCTTCCCAAGTTGGGCTCATCACAGCTTTTGCATTGACGATTTGAATCCAATTATACACCTAATCAACATACAATAAGTACAGCACATGCACTGACTATTGTTACTGCAGGTTAGTCCCAGAGGGGTAGCAAACTGGAACAAGATAGCAGGACACGTTTATTTAAGTTCTAGCTGATGCTGGCAGGCACAGCAAGCCAGCTTTGGACTTGCACAATCACGCTTATTTCATCATCTCAAAATGCTGGCAAAGAAAAAAAAAACCTGGCTAAGAAAGTCATAAAATGTGATGGAGTATGGGAGTGTGAGGAAACAGATTTATTGAAAATGATGAGCGCCAAAACTAAAGGGCAAATATAATAAAAGAAAAGGGAGGTTGAAAATGATATTTTGGAAAATCAGTGGAGTTAAAGGCTATTTTGCCACTAAAACGAGTGTTGCTTCATTGTCTGAACATTTACTTAGAACTCAGCTTTTACTTGAGCGAGTGCCTCGAGGAAATGTGAGGATGAATTCTTTCCATGCGGGGGATTTCCACACGCCAGCGACTCACTATTAGCCCCAAACTGTGTATCTTTCATGTTGGTGGAATGTGTAGCGAGTCCCACTGCTTTCATGTGCTGAAGTCCAACAATAGGAAACATACCTCAATTCCAACCCTGAGCCAACTCTAAAAATTTGCTAAGATGACTGTGTGCACTGGCTAACCACTCGATGTGACTGAAGCAGCTGCTGATTTATTTCAAACAAAGTATTGTTTAAAATGATTCAAAGTATGTTGCACCTAAATGAGTAGGAAAAAAAGTTGCTTGGACAATTCTGTGTCTGTGTTGGTTTTATTCAGGCTTGATCCCACATCAAAAAGACTTGCAAATTAATTGAGAAGAGTAAATTCCCTGTAGGCGTGAATGAGTGAGTGTGAGTGGTAGTTACCCTGCGATTAACTGGTGATTCACCCCCATCTTCACTCTAATACAGCTGAGACAGACTCCAGCATGGCCACAAACCAGAGTGCAGGATAATTTGTGACTGGAAATGGATGGATGATGGATGACGTCTAATTAAGAAGCACGTTTGATTATCTACCAATACTCACCCAGTATAAGCCATATAAATAAATGTTCATGTTCTGACATTGCAGTGTGCAGATTTATTTTTGTCC
The DNA here is from genome assembly GCA_009823395.1 of Thamnaconus septentrionalis. Lineage (NCBI taxonomy): Eukaryota > Metazoa > Chordata > Actinopteri > Tetraodontiformes > Monacanthidae > Thamnaconus > Thamnaconus septentrionalis. The sequence continues at coordinate 4,479,966 of CM020501.1, read as the reverse complement.
CCATCAGGTGCAGTAAGCAGATGTTGCAGGATGAGGTCAGTGTATCGAGATTAAAGGGCCCAGTCTTCTGTTGGGGGTCTAGTTGTTTTCTGCGTGGGCGTTTGTCTGTGTCTTGGAATGCGTATGACTAAGTCCATCTTGCACGACAGAGCTGCGCTGCCTTGGCAAACACACACACACACACACACACACAGATAGTTGCGTCTGCCACACCTGTTCGCACCACGTCACCCTCTCCTGTCTGGTTTTTTCCGTTTTACTCTTTTATGATTAGACAGTATGAAAAGGGATGATGTGCGGATCCTCTCTTCTTCTTTTTAAAAGCACATGTGACTCAAGCCCCTTCATGGCCCGGGTGTTTGCCGAATGTACACATCATAGGTCTGACAGCAAGTGCTTCTTGTCACGGCAGCAGGAAACCTCAGAGTCATAAGTCACGCGGCACGGTGACATTTGAGGGACACTCACGACCAGCCGTCTCCTTATCTACCCAGGCCGTTAAACCGCACCCCAGACGTCTTCACCTTTTTGTCACAGAGAGGAAGTAGTCCACTATGGTCGCGGTGACAATAAAACCGTTCATTATTTCATCAGTGACAATTTATTCTTCGCGGGACTTGTCAACATACAGTGATGTGAGTTCTGCTCACACTGAAGACTGAGACATCTTTTCCAGCGATTGTATCTACATCACTTGGACAAAACACATCATGATCATAAATTGCATTTCCCAGTCTGCGTATAAATTAAATTCCCCTGTAAATTGAATCATGTTTAGTCTTTGTGTCATTGACCTACATGCTTGAGGACCTACAGACATACTGCATCGTGTTTAGTTCATAGCTATAAATTCCATGAAAAAGTGGTTGAGAATTATGTGAGTTGTCAGTTTGGTTGTGAAGTCTGCATCCTGTAAACCTGTTTGTTTTTGTCTAGCAGATGGACAAAAGGACACAAAATGCATTTTGTTATTGATGTTAATTACATGCTGGTACAATACATCCTTTATCTTTTTATTTGATTGCAGGCTACCTCTTCATCATGGTAGTTTCTGTGGCCATAAGATAGATGATATTAAACATTCTGGTGTTTTGTTTTGTGCAAGAAATGATGTGTTATTCCAAGTGGTGTCACCAGAGCTAACTGGTAGAGACGACAACTCTTGTGCACACAACATGAATCACATCATGAAGGGACTCACTGTGTGTGATGACAAGCCTGCGTGATCTTCACAAGGAGGAAAAGTTAGACTCTAAATCCTGGCACGAGCTCAAGCTATCGCTAAATGTCAAGGAAGTAATCACAGATTTCTCCGTTTTGAACAACAGTAGAACAACAGTGCAGAACACACACACTGTCCACCAGCAGGTCGAGTCTTAGCTCTCAAAACCGCAAATCTCATGAGGTCAAACATGATTTCAAAGTAAACAAACATGGTGGATGATGTTCAGGAAGAAGTGACGCTTTCTATTTTGAACAAACTGAGAGGAAATAGGAATAAACAAAATCTGGGGTCCACCACACTGAGTGATTTGCTGTTGCGTGTTGCAATATTTTTCTTCAGTTAATTTGCTTCCTGATGGGCTCTTGTTGTGTCACAGTTCACTGAGTTCATGCCCCTGCAATCATCTTTTGGGCAAATTGATTAAAGTTATAGTCATTCCTGATGAACCTCCCAGCCCTGAAAAATCTGGAAATAATTATCAGAACCATCAGATAATTGTGCCTTTACTGACTTTACTGGGGTTGATGTAATCTGGCAGAAAATCCTGAAATGATTGGAAGTTTGGATTTTCTTCAGATCACCTTTCAAGAAAATGATCTTTTTTGTTTTGTTTTGTATAACGTACATCTCGTACACAACTCACACGCACACGTACGTATATATACACACATACATATATGAAAAAGTTAATTTGCTCATTTGAACTTGGTCCTCCCTTTCCTCGACTCGAGCCAGATATCATTATCATCTCCTCTAATCTAAAGACGCATCCTCATTCATCCCCTCGCAGAAACTGTCCCGGCCTTCTGCAGCGTGTTGCCCCAGATGTTAAAAGAATGAGGGCTTTGTGTTTTAATCCAAAATCACGCAGCACTCCTGCAGCTCAGAGAGGCTAATCTCCTCACATGCCTTCAGCCGCTGCAGAGCTTTTTGTCCTTTAACACCAACATCAGACTGAGAGAACAAGATTTAATCTGAGGCCCAGAAATCCAGTGCGGTTTATTATATCTCAGAACTGCCAAACAAGTAGAGCAGGTCTTTTGTCCCCAAAGCCTTATGAACCTTAATGCACAGTGTTCACTGTTATCACCACTTTTAGGCAACTCAAATCAATAAAGGAATAACAGCTGGGGCAAAGACGTGAACATTTGATTTTGGATTATGCTCCCATTAGGCCGTCAGAAATGATTTATCTTAATGAGTTCGCATAACGCATTTTGGGCCATTTATATTCACACAAATTACCAGCAAAATGTTTTCACTTAACTCTAGTGGTAAAGGTCTGGAGCGAGAGCAGCCTCCATGTTTTCTGCTTTTACCAATACATAACAGATGGCTTTTATTTTGTGGCGCTAAAAGCGTCTGAGTCACTTTTAAAACCTTCATCGCAGTAGATTCCAAATGGAAACTGCACAACAGGCTACAGAGCCGGAGCCGATGGTTTAGGATTGATGTTGTCTTCAGAAAGGGAAATGTGAATTTGACACATTGCAGCTATGCAATTAACTTAACAAATAAACATTAAAAATGATCCCAGTCATTCACAACTTGTTAATGGGTGGGTGGGTGGTGTGCAACTTTTGTTTCTCAGCAGTGGGTGTTGAAACGTCTCCTCTGGGAACTGCGCCCATGCCAATGTCAACAAACTCCCACACATACACAAGAAAAACATGAGATACACATACCACATCACACCCTTTGGGTGACATAATAACACATTGCTAAATGAGATGACATTAACAAACATGCAGCTCTTTTAAAGGCTGGATTTGAAATGAAAAAATGAACTGCGGGCATTTTTTGAGGTCATAACAAAGAGAAGGATAAAAGCTCCATGAGCTGCTTGGACAAACACAAACAGTCTTGGAACGGCTGCGTGCTTGTCGCGCAACAATGCCCGATGTGTTACGCTTCTTTGGGCCAGTTCAGTCTGCGTGCAGCACTGATAAGACTGTTTAGACTGGCTGCTCGGCAGACGCACCGAACGCACCCTTTATCACAGACGTACCCTTGTTTTATTTTTCTGTTATGTAAATGATTTATGCAAAGAAAGAGAGATGGGATGAAGCGAATGCAGAAGTTGAGCCAGGTGAAAAGCTGAATGCACTCGATGACTTGCAAGTGACACGTCTCGGACGCCGAGCAGACGCAAATGTAATCATGAACGCTATAAAGTAAAAATCAGAGTGCCATTAGGAAGCAAAGGCAGGGTCTGACACGGAGAAGCGAAAACTCCACAGTGTGGGAAAATGAGTCATAGCTTTGGGAAAACAAACCGTGTTTACCGGCAGCACCATCATTAATTGAGCAATTATGTGTTTTGCAAAGTGGTCAGTCGCCCCACCCCTGTTTATGTGCTAAACAGTTTTAGCATTGATTTTTATGAGTTCATGTGCTGCCCGTTATGCCAAATTAATGCTTTGGATAATTGTTTCCTTTAACAACATTGAAAACTCTGTCTTCAGTTTTTCTCTTTTTTTGGTTTACTCTTTCAGCCAGTACTGTGAAAAGTACATTAACAGTAGCTACACTGAATGCTACATGTTGCAGCTAGACCCAATATGAGGGTGGCGACACTGACAACACACTGGGACACAAGGAGGCAAATTATGGAGTTCCTGTTTAGCTGAGATTTGGATCCTGCGTCAGGTAAACATGGGACGGATCATGAGGTCAACACTGTTTTTTTCCCTCTCACTCTCCCTTTTTAGGGAAAATTACACCGAAAACAAACCCAAGTAGGACCGTTTTTTTCTGGACACCTGCAATTAGTTTAGAAACGAGCTGCTGAAATAAAGAGAATTTATGGGCACAATGAAAAGTGGCTTCGTGTGGAGTGAAACAGGCTCTCATTTGTCACAGGCTTAACACCTCTCAGTCCCCGGAGGACGACTGCAGAGGCGTTTGGAGCAAACGTCCTGCGGAGCTCCGGTCTGGATCATCAATTACAGTCGCCGTAATAGCCACGATTCAACAGTGAACTCATAGAACAGACACTGTTATTCTTCAATATCTGAATCGAGAAATATAAATAACAAAATGTCAACCTAAATTGGCAATAAAACCATTAAATCGCCAGGAAGCAGAAAACTGAGCAGCATTAACTGATAAATATTGGTATTTAGTATTAGACATTTAGTATTTCTATACACGCTTTAAGTCAAATAAAGGATTAAAATGTCAAAATGATCACTGCCTTTTAATCAATTATAAGGCAGTTGTTTGAGATACATTGTGAAGCAAACACACTTAAAGCTCAAATAACGGCAAAACCTGATCACGCTCCATGTCACACTTCATCAAGTGGGAAGTGTATGGTTCTTATCATCATCACTGAAGGATGCAGGTTAAACAAAGAGAGTGACTGGCAGTGTCCGCTACGTAGAGATCAGGCTGTGGTGAACTGCTCGCTGTCTAGGGTCTTTAAATTAACTGAAAGGGATACTGCATATGCGAATAGAAGCTCTGAAAATGTTTTCTATTCCATGCAACCATTCGGGAGTTTGATTCCAACATTAGAAAAAAGGAGGGAAGTCCAAAGTGCTTGCCTGCCTTCGGGCAGAATCTGGATTTTAAGGACATCTAGCAGGTGGACCAGTACAGGAAGTTCAAAGAATCATTACTGTTAAACTGATGCTTTGTTAGAGTACAGAGGTAGTTCTAAATAAAAAGCCCTCAGCATTAGGTTTAGTTAGTCAGTTAGTTAATCATTAGGTTTCTTTAAAACACAATAGTATAACTTGTCATTATTACTTGCTTATTTTCATAGAAAAACAGACAAAACAGCTCTTAAAGTTTAAGACCAAGCGACCTTGCCTTTTATAAACGCATCCCATAAATTCTTGCCATTTACTTCCCGTGTCTCCCAATGTGGTCCGTTGACGAGTGTTTGGTTAAATTTCAGCCACATTCTGCAACCTTTTAACCATATTTAACAGCAAAACAAGCCTAATCAGATTGGACCTTTGACTTCTTCTGCGCTTTTGGGACCGTTGACATGATTCGTTGCACCCCTGTGTCCTCCCAAGTCTCTGACCTTTCTCCACAGCTTCCCTTTATCTGGGGGTCAAAGGTCACCAGTCACTGACATCCCAGGGACCACAAAGTGAAACAGCCTAACCAAATCCAGATCGGGCTACAACAAACACCGCCAGCAACCTCCGGCTGTTGAGCGTTTTTCCCCCCCACTTGTGCGTGAAAAGAAGGTTGTTAATTTCACACCAACACAAACTTGAACCCTGGGCGAAAAAATCCAGCAACAGTTGAAATGTGTTGAAGCACAAGAGAGAGTGTTTGAGAGGCATTTAATGTTCACAGGGGGAGAAGCAAGCCGCGTAAAACATTGACTTCTGAGGCTTCTTAATTCTCTCACGCTGACGGTAAGTTTTTCTTTGTCTGGCTGACAAGCAAACATGTGCAGAGAGAGAGAGAGAGAGAGAGAGAGAGAGAGAGAGAGAGAGAGAGAGAGAGACATTACAGGCACAGGGGTCATGTCTTCTACCTTTTTTTGTTTTTTTGGAAAGCCTGTTTCTAGTTAGTTGCTCTGAGAATGTTGTGTGACTCATGGTGAGAGGAGAGTCCTGGCATTGCTCATGTGCACAGTTGCAGGTACATACAGGCAAAACAAACCGGCGCTCTGTATTTTTTTAAACAAGAAAAGGATCAAGATAAGATTATATGCAAGTTATAGTCCAGACATGTTGCTTCTTCTCACTGTCCTCCTGCCGCAGCACAACCTATTTTTATCACTCATCACAAAGGAGAAACTCATTGTTTTCATTTAGTAAAGTCTTTCCAGAGGCTGGCATTAGAAGTAGACAGCTTTTAGGCTCTGACTGCTGCCAGCCCCATACTTATTTTATTACATTTCTGCTATGGCAAGGTCGATGCCGCTGCATTAAACATCCAAATTCTTCTGCCATCTGTCAACCATCGAAGCCCGAGCAGAGTTCCCAGCAGACGGCGGTAAAACACACAAAATTGATTCAAACAGCTGCTGTTGATGCTGAACTCCGAGGCCCAATGCAGATCAATGCAGCCAATGGCGAGAGAGCGATATGAATATGACACATAGGGAAGATTGGAAGAGGCTCACACAATGGATGCATTGAGCAAAGCCGTTTCACTGTTTCACTTTTTTTAATCAGTTATTATTAGCTTGAGCCTGAGCAAAGGTGGCGTTCTTCGAAAATTCGTCTTCCTTTGTAAACACAACATCTCGTACGGTTTGGACTTTGCCTCAGTAGAAGCATTTTTTGAGACGCCTAAAAGATAAAAATGACAAAGTAAGTGCTGATGTGAGCTGTTTTATGGCCCCCAAACGACGGCCAAGAAAGTTATACAGTGCTTTACCGCTCTAAGAAAACATAAGCTGTATACATATGGAGTACTCTAGGGACTTCCAAATGGACCATAATATCTCTGCTGAAATTCCTGCGCTTGCTGTTTCTGATGACTGGAGGCTTTTTTTTCTCCAACTGTTTCAGTGTGCACTGCACATGCACACCTATCTTAAGAAAAATATCTTGTTTAAGAATTTCAGCAGGACAATCTGTGTGTGCGCGCACACACACACACACACACGAGCCCTCCTCTTTAAACACAGCTGCAGGACACATGGATAACAGAGCTCAGTGAAACAGTGTGTGCTCTGAACGCACAGACTCGACACACTCAGGTAAACTGTCCCTGGGCTCCGATCATGTGCAGGTGTGCGAGAGACATATGTTCAAATGTGACAGTGTAATTGTGTTTTATCGTGCGGACTAGGAGTTTGTCCGCTTTTACTGGGCTACACCACCGGTGAATCAACTCCAGCACTCCTTTTGAAACAAAAAAAAAATGCAGACATGAAAGTGTGCCATTTACATTTTATGGTCACAGAAGGAACCTCTGTAGACAGCCCCAGATGGGGGGGTTTCAGTAGATCTTAGAGCCCACTTTAAGAGTGGCCTCCCCACAGATCATAATGAGATGCCTAATGACAGATTGCAGTTCTGTTCCATGGGGGGGGAGGGGGGGGGTGATCGTTGTCCCCATAAACAACTTCTCCAATATCAACTCAGTGCTCCTCGGACAACATTTTGTCCCCCTATTTGGTTTTACGTGATCCTGAGCTTTATTTTAGACAGCAGCCGCTCGCTCTGGACAGTCAGACAGAGAGGTTGGGAGAAAATGTAAAAATGAAAGACAGCGGAAGAGTTCCACCTGCCTCCAGTCAAAACACCACCTTGTTGTCTTCACACACCACTGGCCTCAACTTTATAGCTGCCAGCTCACATCAGACTCCTCATCTCAATTTGTTTTCCTCTACGGCACACACGAGCAAGGATGGACATGCCTCGTTGTTCTGCGTGACAGGAGACACCGCTCTCAATAAAAACCTTCTGTTTTCTTCAACATTACACCATGGCCAGGGATAAAATGACTGGGGCTCCTGCTGGGACGAACAGCCAAGTAATAATAATAATAACTAATGCCATGTTAAAAACAAACAAACAAATACACACATAAAGAATAGAGATAGACTCTTAGATAAAGTGAAAAAAACTTTTTTTTTATCATCCTAGAAAAGCAACTCAAGGAAGTCAATAAATGTATAGCCACTGTCCCACCAGGACAAGGTGGCAGAGGTAATTGTCTATCTGAAAAGAAAACTACGAGAGGCCATTTAAGTTACATACATTTTAAAACAGATTTGTAAATATTTGCAGATCACTTTGTCAATATGTCATATAGAAAGGCACATATTAAATAGAAAAAACTGGGTCCACGTGACACTTGTCAAGATTAAATCTTGAATCCATGATTAGTTCAAAGAATAATCCTGACAGATTAAAGCAAGGTTAATAATTAGGTCAGGCACCGGTGACAACTGTTCGACGGCCTTTGAACCTTATGCAACAACAACAACAACAACAACAACATTGATACTGTTGTCGGCTAGTAACCCAGTTGTCTGTCTGAGCACTGACGCCAGTCTAGTTTATAACGCAACAGTGCCTCCTGCAGTTGCGAGCGCCACACCGCAGCAAAACGCGTCATCCGGCAGCGCTTTATTCCTATTGGACACCTCTGCGCATGTGACCAAAACAGCACCATGGCGGCTTCTGCTGCAGTCCGGTCGAGTGTGGCTCTGACTTTCAGGCTTTCCCGAGCCCTGCCCGACTGTAGCACGTGTCCGCTCAATAAGCTCAACATTTGCACGAACGGCGGGGCAAATCTTCAAAGAGGCCGATCTTTTGAGACCTTCCGCATCATAAACCGCCACCTACGGACGAGTATAGGTTAGTGGTACACTTTGCTAACACGTTTAGCCTTAAACTTGAACGCAACCCGCCGGTTTACTGTCAGCGGGACCAAGTCACTTTGCCATCCTGGTATAAGCTACTGTTAATGTGCGTGCTGCTGTACAGTTTGGCTCGAGGGGTTACCGGGAGGTCGGCTGTTTTTTGTTATTCAACTTACATTCAATGAGTCTTGTGTAACTCCTGAAGATTATATACCGGTGGATTGTGAAACTTCTGTGCAACAAGTGAAGCATCATCGCTGTCAGCATAACCTTCACTTTCCTTTTGGTGGTGTTTTGAAGGTCTTTACCGCTGTGAGGAGAAGAGTCCCAATACAGAGGACGCAGAGGACGTGTAAGTTCACCAGCTTTCTTTCTTTCTTTCTTTCTTTCTTCGTTTCTTTCGTTACTTTCTTTTTATACAAGTGTAGACAGTGCTCTAACTTGGTACTGTCAAGGGTTAATAAAGTCTCTGTATGTAGTTTCAAGAAAAGATCGATCAAGTTGCATCGTCTTAAGTTACAAAATTGCTTAGTCATTCTGTCTTTGCAGAAAAAAAACATTGTCATGTGCTCGGACTGCAGGAGTGATTAGAAATGAGAGTTGAATCTAAAGTGACACACATGATGCAAAGAAGTACCCAAATAAATAGTAAATATAGAAATAGTAGGATAGTTTATCAACTTAAGTTAGTAACCTTAGTGATAAATTTGTGAATCAATTATGAATTACAACTTTTAAATCGTGACATTACATTTATGTATGGAGCAAAAATTACGCATTTTTGCTCGACACAAAAGTATTTTTTTTGTTCTCACGATTTTAACTAAAGTGTCAGGGTGATTTTTTTTTTTTTTTTTTTTTTAAACAGATTTATGAGTATAACTGACAAGAATCCTTTCTGCCTGCTGCGCAGGGTGAATGTAGTGTACGTAGATCGCTCAGGCAAGAGGATCCCAATCAAGGCCAAAGTAGGGGACAATGTGCTGTATCTGGCTCACAAGCACGGCATTGAACTCGAAGGTCAGTCCTCTAATTTGCTAAATGAGGCACGACTGTCGTGAAAATTCTGGCCGACTTTGCGTTTTCTCTCACTTGAAGGAGCTTGCGAGGCGTCGCTTGCCTGCTCTACGTGTCAGGTTTACGTGAGCGATGCCCATTTTGACAAACTGCCAGAACCTGACGAAAGGTAAGATAAAAAAACGATATTATTATGTTTGATATAAACACATTTTAAACTGAAAATGTTAACAGTCACCATATCATGTCCAAGGGAGGACGACATGCTGGACATGGCGCCCATGCTGCAGGAGAACTCCCGCTTGGGATGCCAGATCGTCCTCACTCGGGAGCTTGACGGCATGGAGTTGACCATGCCCAAGGTCACCAGGAACTTCTACGTGGACGGACATGTGCCCAAACCTCACTGAGGGGTGTGAAGGAGCGCAGATGGTGAAGAGGCTAACTGACTGTGGTCTCTGCAGTGTCGAGTGACCACAATGACACGGTCACCTCATAGGACAGTGTCTGCAGCAACCCCTCTCTCATTTGGGCCTCTGATTAATTTCCTGGTTAACCAATAGCAGGTCCGACCTGCTGATGAGATCATGAAACCTTCCACAGTATATTGAGTGAAACGGAAGTTAATGGTAACCTCCAGCAAGTCCTTGCCAGCAAAGTATTCTATCAATGTGGCAAGTTCTTCATCAATCTCACAAACTGTTTCCTCGCTAATTCAGGAGACAGCTCTCGTTTTCTTTACACACTGGGTAGCAAATTCCAACAAAGTACATTTCAGTGTGGTCCAACTGAACATTCCTTGTTACAGCTCATGCACGCACAAGTATCCAAAGACAATGTTTTGTCATCACCTCGTTCATCTTAATATTATCGCTCAGATATTTTATGCACCATAAAACTTTCATTTCTGTCACTTGTTTTAGGTGTCTATGGTTTAGCGTCATGTACTTAACTGCCTAGTTGTAAGTCAGCACTGTGGTGAAGTCATACACTGAGGACAAAGCCATACAATGAAGATCATTTAAAAATACTTGGTCCTTATGCATTTTCAGAATGTGGGCTGTTTGAAGCTGAGACTTTATACGGTATGAATATTAAAACACGGCGAGGTGAATTATGCTTCCGATGTCCAGTGAAAATGTGGCTGAAGCCCCCCAGGTGTTGGTCATGAGGGCTTCATTAGTTGATGGGGATTCAGGTGTGCATAGGCTCAGATCAAGATTGAGGTGGATTCAAGCTGCTTCAGTTACAGTGGCATGATTTTTAAAAGAAATCCAAATCCTACATGTGATTCACTATGGTTGTCCAACAAACGCACACACATACCAAACTGTGTAAATTATGGCTTCAAATGGTGGACATTTAAAATTGTGTAATTAAAAGATGTGCCTACAATTTGTTGTGGAGCTCTGTTTTATCCAACCACACAACTCTACCAACTATCATCGAGAAGTGAACCACCCGCATTAGTTTGGCTTGTGTTACCAAACTTCAACGACCAAGGCCGATTCACTGCCAAAATCGGCAGGCGAGCATTATTGATGAAAAATTCCTACGTCGACACCGGGCAAATATCAGTTGTGCGGTTGTTGCCGCGAAGGGTTTCGCTGCATCTCCTAAACCAACCCGCGGGCCTGTGTGCACAGCTCTTTTATCCCCGGAAAAGCTGCAATCTAGCAAACCCAAAACACCCGGGTGATTCTGCACGGTCCAAAAAACCAAAACTAAAGACACTCCGAGATCAGCGCCGCCTCTGCGGGATCTAACTAATTTCATGAGCTGGTGGATAATCGATATGACACATCGAGATTTAAGGTGAGCTTCGACTGCAAATGCGAGCTGTGGTAGGTTTTAATCTCAACGTCGACTTTTGATTTCGATCATCCGATTTACGCAGACCTTCACCGAAACAAAGACCCCCACCACCGAGCGCGACACTGTCGTTTATTGATCAGATCAGATCCAAAAAAGGGGCGCTCGATGCGCCCAGAGGCCCCTTCGCATGTCACGATCTACCATGTATCGACACTAAAAACTGAAACATATTTGCTTGAGGAAAGCTGTACAAATACAAATACAAATACAAAAAAAAATAAAATAAAAACATAAATCTTGTATTTCTGTCTCCGCGACTTGTATCAACTGAATATGTTAAACCAGAGGCCGCAATGTGCGCCAGACGCGCGGAAAAGTGGAAGAATGCACACTTGGGTCCTCCTCGAGGAGCTCAGGCCGCTCGATCAATGCATCCCCGAGACCTTCCTGCGCTCGCGCCTGCCCACAACCGCGAAGATGTGCGACATCAAAAGAGAGCCGCGACAGTTGATCCTCGCGCTGTACTGAAACTGGAAGGAAGGACCTCTCGTTTAGATAGACTCCCTTCGGTAAGTTCAACTGCTCGTCTTCAGAACAGCGCCGCAACCCAGTCACATCAGTCCCCGACAAGTGACCTCCTGCAACCGCTCGGCTGTTCCTACCAACCTAAACACAATGAAAGAAATACATGAACACGTAAACCCCGCTTTTTTGAAGGTTAAAATGTTTGGAAACCGTGTCATGACGGGGGTGGGCAAACTTTTTGACAGGTGGGACCCACAATGGGTTCTAAAATTTGACAGAGGGAGCCGGGGCAGATGGGTGGACTGTTCTGGTGACGTACCTCATAGGAGGAAAATGCATATCATGGGATATGTGTAACACATGTGCTTTAATTTCAATTGAAAATGAATTGAAGCGTGACAACAAAAAATGTGTTTTGAAGCCCCACAGTATTTTAGCTCTTTATTGAAATTACTCTTAAAACACTGAAACTTACAATTAATACAACTTTTATTTATTTATTTATTTATTTATTTATTTATTTATTTTAAGTTTTGCATGCTGTATTAAAAAGCTTAGTAGTTTGCCCATGCCTGCCCTAGACCAGGTCCAAGACATGGCACCTTGGATGTCAATAAGAGGCAAAGATAACTGTGGGAGGCTGAGTTACACCAGACATCAAAGTCAAACATCAAACTTTTGTCAAATGTTTGAAGCCAATTTCCAAGTTTCATGTTAACACACGGTAACAATGAGCACAGTAGTCTGATTATATGCCAGAGTAACGCAGCTACTATTCAGTCAAGTTAAGTGACTCTGAAGAGTACAGTAGATGTTTACAAAGTGGGGTAGTTTATCATATTTTTCCAATGCCAATGATGCTGCCATAGTCACAGTATCGACTACAAACACTGTTTTCATTGACCCCGTATTCTAAAGATATTTGGCTTTGTCCGCAGCTGAAATACACACACTTTGTCATTAAGGGGCATTGTAAAATAGTTTACAGCAAACAACTTGAGCCTTGCATAACTGTCCAAAGAAAATGTCTTTTTTTTAAATCAATCCACTGCCAACTCAGAGTTGTGAACTGTTTATCCTTAGACTGCCTCTTTGTGTTGCTGTTTGTACTTGTAATGCAGAGGCTGCCGTCATGAGCACAGGATCAAGGACACAAATGGCCTCCATCCCTGGAAACAAAAGCACAAGAGATACTGACATGCCCCATAGCACGCAGCATTCTGCGCTCCTCTACCTCTTCCAGGAGGTTTCCAAGCTCGCCTCCCCAATTAACGACACTCTCTCGGGCACAAACTCGTGGATGAATGACGCGACGCAGGTGCTGCCATCGCAGGAGCGAACGAAGAGGAGTCAAATTCCCAGAAAATCTTCAGTAAGCCGTGCCAGCACGGCTTGCCCCACACTGGCCACAACTGCCAGGAGGATAAAGCAAAGGACAAAAGCAGCACACTTACGACTGTGGTTCAGTCGCATGTTGAAGGCAACAGCCCCTGGAGGGTGTTGAGTCTCATCAACTTGCAGTGTGAGAGGCTTCTGCATCACACCGACGGAGGGGAGTCAGACCGGAGTTTTGATTCATCCTGTGCAAAATTAAGCCATTCGGTCAACAGAGTGCCAAATGCAATCACAAATGTGTCTGACCAGGACGGTGCCGGGGTCTGCATAAGCGTCGAATGCACTCTCAGGCCGTCTTTTAGTGGCCGTGAGGAAGAACAGACCCCACCCTGTTTCAGTCCTGTTGAGGGTACATGCAGCACAGAAGTCGGGTGTTTGAAACCAGAGTGCTGTGTGAAGGACTCAACCCTGGGCTGCCGTGGTCTCTCAAAAACTGCTGCTCAATTGGACATTTGCAGACCAGTTCTGGTGGAGGAAAATGCACCAGCAGCTTCTCAGACCAACTGCATGGATCAAAATATTGCAAAAGTGCCCTCTTCCAAAAACTCTCTGCCTCAAACAGCGTGTTTACCAAACGTCCCCCCTTGTGTCTGTCAGATTTTGAATTCAAATGCAGACGCAAGTGTTGTCCTGCCCGTGGGAACACTGGCTTCAGACCACAACGCAAACCTCGTTTTGATAGCAGCGCCCTCTTGTGACGCCCAACGCTACCCTTTGAGCGTGCAGCGGCCCTCCCTTTTAATTGGCACCAGTGACGTATGTCAGTTTCCTCCAGTACAGAGTGAAGTCGCTGCATCCTCACTGGAGTGTACAAGTGTTTCTGCGGACGAGTCCAAAGATGCAGGTGCATGTTTGACATCATCCAGCCACGGTGGAGAGAATGAATCCTCTCTAGCGGCAAAACCAGAGCCCAGCACCGTCCAGACGGAGAGGATGCAGATCCAGATACGAAACGACAGAGAACCAAGACTCCCAGGAAGCAACCTCATCCCAGTCGGAGCGTTGACATCCGAGATCCAGACTTCCAAGGAGTGACGTTCAGGATAGACGCAGAGCTGGACGACAGCAGGGAGCAGTGCCGACTCCTAATCACTTCCAAGTACAGGTAATCACAGCATTATTCTTTTCAGAAAGACAATTTGCATCAGAAAGACGCAAATGGAGAGTTAATTGGACACATAAGTGGGTCCATTTGTCTGTGTATCCTGACAGCAAACGGCTGTGTAAGAGTGCAAGGAAGCCAAGGCTGAGGACACGGACATCCCAGAAATCCTTCAAAACTGGGAGCTCCGATGAAGAATGTGACCAGACAACCACCAGTGTTTTCAGTAAGTAGCACACAGGAACCTAATTTGTGTTTATGCTGTATATTTAACCACTTCTCTTAAATATTTAAAGCTTCTGCAGAAATGGATTTTTTTTTTGAGTGTTTGGTTAATGGACTGGTCAAAGCGCTTTACAGTCACCTCACATTCACCCATTCATGTACTGACTCACCGATGGGCTGCTATGGTCATGCAAAGCCCTGTGTGGCCCATTGGAAGGAATTTAGATTTCAGTGTCTTGAAGCCTAAATTGCCGCTAGTGTCTTAACTGAACATAACCAGTCCCCATAAATGATTTCAAAATATACTAGAAACTTTAATTATGTATTTTTAGATTTACCACACTTGTTATTGTATTTATTTTATTTTGGTCAAAATTCTGCCTCTACACTAGATGGCACCACAACATCATCTGACGTCAGTACACAGGACAGGTCTTGAACCGGAAAGTACTGTAGATGTAGTGTAATCAAATCTTATGTCAAAATCTTCCTCTTATCTGGAAAGTTGAAAAAGTATTTTTAACGCATAAAATCCAAGAGTTTTAAAGATACACCACAATACATGCATTGACTTCACATATAATTCTAGCCCATGTATACACCTACAAAGAATCTATAATTATAGTTTCTGATTAGGAATCTCGCCCAGTGTTATACAAAGTACTTTGAAACATTGCTGACCCGTTATTATTCATTTCTGAAGAGTATTGATCATTTTAATTGTTTTAACTGTTATTATTTGGTGAAGATTTCGTTTATACTGAATTTTGTGAGACACATTAATTAAAAAAATATCCTGGGCATAAAATGACGGTGGTGTTCAGTTAGTCTGCTATCTCTTTGACTAGAGGGTAAAGTGTGTGCATCCTGCGGCACCAGGAAGACGCCCATGTGGAGGGATGCAGAGGACGGGACCCCACTATGCAACGCTTGTGGCATAAGGTGTGTGATGCAGATGCAGTTTATTCTTGACTATCAGACACAAGGAACATTACTTCACTTATTGGCGGTGATTTGTTGCCATAGATATGTTTTTCTGGCTGCCTTTCTGGTCTCCTAATGAAGACGTAATTACCCCAGAAAGTATTTTAATTATGACTCTAATATTTAGATTTTTGGCATGCTTTTTCATGGGTTTTATTATTTTGAAAGAATGCATCCGTTATTATCAACAATTTTAGCTTCCTAACCACACACATGTGGGCAGCCACAAGTGCAGGACATAATTTTAATGCCAGACCCTCAAACAAACTACTGGCTCATTATAACCGCTAGATGTTGTGACTTCCAAAGTTGTTTCCTTCCAGTGTTTAGCGGCTGCACAAATGACTTGCAAGGGAAAGCCAGACTATTGCAAACAAATTGCCCTGCACATAATTACTTTTAATGCACTCATGTACTGAATGTACATTTTCTGTATGTGCTAATTTGTCTTAGCTAATCTCCTAATAACTACCAGTCAGTAATTTACTGTTTGTTTTGTCTTTTAAACATGCCTGCAGGAAACTCAAAAATGTACCAACTTGTGTGTAAATTTTTAATTTGCGACACTGGAATTGTGCATGCCATCGATAAATGGCAAATATTCAAAAGGAGATTAAACATCACAGCTCTATCCTTTGAAGGTACAAGAAGTACAGAGTGCGCTGCATCAGCTGCTGGCACATCCCCAGGAAGGAGGGCAACTCCAGCACAAGGTGCATGAAGTGTGGAGGCACAGTGAGGCTGACCTCAGCTCTGCGAAAACACTCCACATAAGCAACACACAGCCAGCAGGATTTTAGCCAAACATATTAACACAGAATTACTTTCTCTCTCTCTCTCTCTCTCTCTCTCTCTCTCTCTCTCTCTCTCTCTCTCTGTGTCACACTCAAACACACACATACACACGGACCCACACATGGACAATTCAAAGATGCCACTTTTGCTCCTGTAGTTCTTGGTCATCTGTCACAACAGGTGTTGGGACAATACAACCGTGCAGCACTATCTGCTTACCTGACTGAGTGTTTAGTGTTACGTTTTTCACCAATCGCCTCAAATAAGTTGGATCCACTCTCTTAAATCTCCCTGAACAAGATCTTTTTACTGCATACAGGCTGTTATGCTTCCTGTTAAACAGTTTGCAGCCTGTTCCAATGTATTCCGTTAATGGCTTTGCTTATCTGCACTTAAAAGGATATGTTTATTTAACATTTTGGCATTTGAGTTATGTGCACGTAATCATTATTGCCGTTCAGTTTAAAGAAATAGACGCACGCACAAACACACACACACACACACACACACACACACTCCTTCACCACCGGTCAGTTTTCTTCAGAATAGCTTCAGTGCTGTTTGTGTGTAATGGTTTGCCGTGTTGAATGGCTGCTGTTGGAAGGCTGTTTCTGCACAGGATCAAACGATGGCAGCCTGAGCTCGGCCCTGTGTTCAGTGTTTTATTAAACGAAAACACATTCACCGCTCCCGCCGTTGTGACAAGCATGGTCTGCTGAGTTTTGCAAACAGACATTAAGTTGCACAAATTTAATGAAGCTATTAATTGTAATTGTTTGTTGTTGATGTTTCTAATTACATTTGTTTTGGTGTGTTTGTTTACTCTTTTGTTTGTTTAATTGTTGACTTGCCTTTTTGTCGTGGAAAAAAAATACAGAGAGTGACTTGTCTGAAGTTAAATGGGTTTTTCTGTATTAAATTCAGTCTAAAACCATCCAATTTGTCTCTTGAGTCTTTACTGGGCACATGAGGTCCGCACCTGATAAACTCTCCCCCACTGAAGGTGTAACGACTATAAAATAGCACAACAATTTAGAAGGATAAACGTATAACATTAAACTATATGGAGAGTTACAAGGAAGGATTGTTCATTAATGAGACTTCCCACAGTTTCTTGAGCCCACCCGGCAGTAAAGGGCCCATTTTCCAAGTGGGTGGCCTCACACGAGTTGATACAGTGCAGCTATTATTTCAAAACGGATTACGTCTTCCTTCTTTTTTTTTTTAACTTTTCTTTTTTTTTTTTTTAAAACAGCCACATCGAGCCGCGTCTCACCATGTGCCAAACCATCCTGCACTGAGGAACGCAGAAGGAAATGATTGTTTTTAAACACAGGAACATATGCAGCCTTGATACAAAGAAGCCCATGCGTCCAACATGTTTTCTGTTAAACAATCACACATGCGATTTGTTTTCGTTAAACTTAATTGGTTAAAACAGAGGTGGTCGCTTGTCTTTTTCATTTGCAGAAATGCTGGTTTGTGATTAATTGTATTGTCCTGTGACACCTTGACTACAATTTATTTTTGCTGTTTTCTAATGTGGGGCTTTTAAAGTTTTAACATCTTTAAGGTTTTAATCAAATATATAATCAGCTTGCAGAACAGACATTTCTGTAAGACACAAGGAAGTATAAAACTTCGGGCATAAAAAAATCTGATCATCAAAATGAACAATAGTAAACATTATTATTATTGATTGCTCGACTGTTTTATTTGTTGTTCTCTATTTCTCAGACAACAGAGTACATTGATGCAGTACATGATAAATACGATTGATTTCAAACAAAGCCAAATTAACCCCCTCATAAAAATCTAATTATCTCGAGATGAACCGGGATAAAGAAAACGCCTGAAAACCGGAACTAGGGACAAATCACATCGTATCCTCAAGGCCTGTTTACAGGCATGACCTCACGCAGCCTTCCATTGAGATCTGCTCAGCGCGGCTGTGTGTGTCATGATGAGGACAGATGAGAGAGGAAGAGGGGGAGTTGGTGGTGAAGGAGGAGGAGGAGGAGGAGAAAGTTTGGAGTGTGGGGCTAAACAAGTCAAAGATGCCCAAACTTTATTTGTGAATGGACGAGGAGAAGATGCTGTGCTCTGTCCCGCAGATGCTGCCGTGAAACACAGTGCACCGCTGGGGCCGCCGTGCCGTCGGAGCCTCTTGGATGATGACCCCCGACAGACGACCGATGGACAGGCCGGACGTTGACGAGGGGGAGCGGGCGGACTGCGGCGAGGAGGCGAACAAGAAGAACATCTGCCGGGACGATGCGAGCTGCGGCGGCCGCCTGCTGGACGACGACCCCGGCAAGAGGACCCCCGCTGCGAAGCCTCCTTACTCTTACATCGCCCTCATCACCATGGCCATCCTGCAGAGCCCCAAGAAGAGACTCACCCTCAGCGAGATCTGCGACTTCATCAGCCAGCGCTTCGCCTACTACCGGGAGAAGTTCCCGGCGTGGCAGAACTCCATCCGCCACAACCTGTCCCTCAACGACTGCTTCGTCAAGATGCCCCGGGAGCCCGGCAACCCCGGCAAGGGCAACTACTGGACCCTGGACCCCATGTCGGCCGATATGTTCGAGAACGGCAGCTTCCTGCGGCGCAGGAAGCGCTTCAAGAGGCAGCACTTCTACATGGGAGCGCTGAAGGAGTGCAGGGCGCAGGCGCGGAGCCTCGTGCCCGTGCTGCCGCTGCTCGGAGCGCATCGACCGGCTTCTTACGTCCGCGGCGGGCCCGAGCTGTACCACGACCTGCGCGGCTGCTGCCCCGGCGCCGTCATCCCCGCGCTGTCCTCGCTGCTGGCCTCCAACTCTCCGTTCATGTCCCCCGTGTCCCTGCAGGGAGTGATGCCGAGCTACCACATCCCTCCTCCCGTGTCCACTCTGCCCCCGGGATTCTTGAAACTTTCCTCTGACTGAGTTCAGTGATGGAGCTAGTCGCTACATCCTTTCAGCCCCCACGCTCCAAAAATAACGCAAGGTGAATTATGATGAATTATGATTATTTAAGTGATTTTTTTTTTTTTTTTAAGGACTGAGCTTGCAAAAACGTAACTTTCTGTTGTTTTTATATTTCACCCCTAAATGAAGCTGAAGCTTCTCCCCTTTTAAATAACAAATATGGTTTTGAAAATAACAATTCACTGTATTAACACTGCCAATTGAATTTGAAGGTGCCTTTCATGCACACACTTCAAACTTAACCTTAAGCCTCTGTGCAACCTGTTGGATTTTTTTTTTTTTTTAGGGGATCTTGACATGTTATTTTTATTAATATTATTTCACACTTGTTATCTACAGTTCAAAAAAGAGATAAATATTACATCTTTCAAAAACAGTTTTAACAAACATGACGACAATGAAAATGAAACGTCAAGGATGTGGCTATGCACTTTTAAAAACCTTAAAATGACACTTCTTCATCTTCTTCTTCTTCTTCTTCTTCTTCTTCTTCTTCTTCTTCTTCTTCTTCTTCTTCTTCTTCTTCTTTTAAAGAATGCCAGGGCATATGTTGTTTGCTCTGAAAGATTAATGCTAATTTTACAGTTGAATTAGGAGCGTCATTTCATCTGATCTGGTTTTAATGGATGAGGTCTGCTTAGTGTTGCTTGTTGTCCCGTGTTGTTTGTCATTGAATGACACATTCAAATTGTTTTCACAAACTCATTCAATTTAAGGGCTTTGTTGTTGATGATGTTGTTGTTGTTTTACTTTTTTTTTGTACAAGCAGTTACAATAAAACATTCATTTTGCAGAACACTTATCTGATTTATTCATTTACCTGCTTTGAAGTTTTCTCTGGTGTAGGAAATCTGCAGAGTTGTATTTGTCAGTTAACGGCTTCATCTGGAAAACAAAACAAAATATTTTAACATAATTCTGAGCAGGCAATCGATCAATTGGGATAAATAAACAAATATTTAAAAGAATCTCATCTAATGACTTGGAATATTCGTATATTTTCTGCAACTGCTACATTCCCTTTTTTACTACTTCACCTTGCTTTCTAAAAGTATAAGTCTATTAACACGAAAAAACACAAACCTGCTCTTTAAATGTTTCACACTTTTCGGTAATTTTTCAGGCATCAAATCCACGAGTGTGAGTGATTGTGGCTCACAGCACATTTTCTGTCGTCTATAACCAGCTGCCTTCCACCCAAAGCAAAAAAACAAAAGAAGCCTTTGGGGAGCAGTTTGCTTTTCTTGGCACACCCAGTCATTTTTGACTTTAATTCAATTATAATACACATGCATGCTTACAGCCCTGTTCCGCTCTTAGAAAAAGAAGTTTTAAAAAAAACTCAATGAGCTGAATCTCCACAGTGTGGCCTGTAACCCTGAGATGAGCTGATGCTGGACTACTGCATGAGCACCATGGCAGGAAATATGATTTGACTGTGTATATTTGAGGAGAGGGGACCCCCTAATGACTGGAATAGACAGATGACATGACATGCACCTGAACTGCAATGCCGACCAGGTGCTCGGTATGTATACAGCCGTCACTACAAGAATTTGGAAAAAAAAAAACCCAACAACAATTAAATAAAAGTGACGTTGCAACAGACGTGAGTGTATTTCTGCCCATTGACAAGAACAAAATATGAGGCATTGTAAATATGAGACCACAAACAAGCTTTGTGAATCATAACTACATTTTCAACCCAGTTGCTAAAACACCACTTATCATATCAAACATACAAATGTGCCCTCCTCCCCACTATCATCATAACAGCATAAACTGCTTGACAGATTGTCAACCTCTGTTCAGATCTGTGAATAGTCTGTGCGCTTATAGTCGGGGCTTGACATTAAGCCACAGACTATGAGACAATAGTAGACAAAACCCTGTTTTATCCAGCTGTCTTTTCCCTCCAAACAAGCAGACACAAACATGGGTCAACGCAGAGCGCTGGAGACATGATGTCATTAGCTCAGCCTCACTCGCCCATTAACTGATCCAAAGCGCTAGAGAGTTTTTCTTTGTGTGTTTCTCTTTTCTTTTTAGCTCAGCTGCTCGATGTGTTTTGCATTTAAATGCCACGATTTTTCTCAAATCCTTACTTTTTTTTTGAGTATAAGGAAAAGGAGTTCCACATTTTTGTGAAATACGAGGTAATGAAGCCGCAGGCAGCAGTGTCCGTCTTGGAGGGAGGTTTTTGTCGTTTTTTTGTTTATTCTCCAGCGGACGATCCTGGAGGCTTCCTTTCTCCAGCCACTCTGAACAACACAAACTCTTTAGGTCTGCTTAAAAATCATGATATCAAAGTCAAAAGACAACTCGGCTTTGCCAGAATGGAAACAATGCAAACTAAATAAACACATAAACAGATACAATTACAAATAAACATATTCTTTTCAATGGATAACATTGAATGTCTGTATTCATGCTGTTCCGTTGACATTTAGCAAAAAATTGTGTGTCAGACAAAAATCTCCAGGCACCTGGTATGAATATTTAGGTTTGAAAGCTCAGGCTACTGTCTTGAGTATCTGTCTATTGAAGGACTAAAATGCTTTCTAATGGGTACTGAGTACAGTCTCGGTGGAAACAAAGTGTTTTATTTAATCTATCACTGATTCAGAATCATTCACACTCGGTGGTGAGTTAAGTCAATTATCATTTACATTAGAGTGGGTCCACATCACACTGTGTTATTACGCTGAGCAAGCACTTGGCAAGAGCATCAACAAAAAGCTGCCTTGACCGGATAAGTTGGCGGGGGGGATTCCGCACACAGTGGCTCTCAAAACTGTAATTACAGGAGGCAAAGACATATATTGTTAATAAAAGTCTAACATTAGCAGCTTCTATTTTTGCTGTGTATCTAAAAGGGGCACAGTAGCAGGTCCACTTGTGAACCAGAGGAACCAGAGGGACAACTACAAAAAATGTACTTGAGTCTACTTGTTTAATGACTGTCCTTTATTCACTTTAAGGAAGTGCACATGCAAAACGTCCAAAGGGTGCAATGATAAAAAGTTATTATTCTTTAACTAGTTTATTCAACTTTTTTTTTTTTAAATGAAGAAAATTGAATTATGACTCTAAACTACCACAGCAACACGCTCAGTGAGGGCACCACCAAGTCGTATTGAGACGCCAATGGTTTGTCAGTGTCATTCATGTATCTTGTTTTATTTTGGGTCATAATAAAAACACAATCTCAGTTAGGTTTATGCACAAAACCTGAAAAAAAAGAAAAGATATTTTATTCTCTTTCCCGCTTTTTCATGCTAACCTATCATCAAACTAAAAAACAATCCAAAAAAACAACGGTGTGTATATACTATGACCTTTTCCCCCGATTTTCGGACGTGTTGGGATTTTCTTGCACTATCATCCAGTTTGAAGCTCTAAAAAGAGAAGCTACAGAAACCTCATCATGCACAACCAAGTTGCATATTGATTAGACAAAAATAGAAGGTGTGTACGAAGGTGTTGTTTGAAAACAGTTATTGTTTGATTAATTTTTCTCATTACAGAAATATCTTAAAAACCAATTTAAATAGCTTTGCAGAGACTTTTACCCTCAATTGGCAGAGGTATTACAGTTTGGAGGTAGTCTGTCATTCAGTCAGCGTACTTAAGCCTCGTAAAACCCTCAATGTTTTTTTGTAAATAGTGCCACACAAACACAGGAAGTCTTTCTAAACCGAACACAAAGGGGGTGCTTACTTTTCCTTTTCACGTTTCAGTGCCTCTCTTGACTTGATTGTAGTTAAAGAGGTAATTTTATTTTTTCCAGCCGGCACTCCAATACTTGCACAAACCAGCCATCGTCAATGTGAGCCAGTTCAGAGTTACCTGCAGTAGACGATACATGTGTGTCTCTGAGCGAGTTAGATAATCCTAGTTGCCTAGTTGCATGTGCATTAGTGAGCCAAAGCAATAGCTTATGCATAGGCCTGATTAACAGCTTGAACAGTAGCGAGGCCACTGACCAGGGCACCAACATGGCCAGAACGGATTCAGTTATAAGTGAAGATGGAGTTGTAAATCCATGTGCATGTGTTGATGAGTTCTCCCCGTGGAAAAAAAAAAGCATAAACATGATTCTGTGATGAGCTCAATGTTCTTTGGCCTTGATGTGTACCTAATTTCACATGCACAGGTATTTTTACACCATTATGACAATGCCTGTATGGTCAGATCAAGACTCATCAAGAAAGTTCGGGGATAACTTGCTCGTGTTGCAAAGTGACTCAAGTAAAATGGAAAGGAAACACTGATGACAATGTGAAACAATGTATAAAAACGTTGATGTCAAACCTCTGCACAGGCCTGGCTGTCATACTGTAGGTCACAGGGAGAAAAAAAAAGATGTTTGCCAAAATATAAAATAATGGCATGCCAGGCTGGACAATAAAATGAAAAACAGGAATTTCACAGTTTAGAAATGCAAATGTTTTTCAGCTGCATTGACCTCAAAGTGTCAATCATTAGTCTTAGGGTTGTTTTTTCCAATGCCTCCGGGGGAATGACCATGAACCTCATGAATAGACCCAAAATAGATGAAACAACTGCACAAAAAAGAGCCAACAAGTACAATGATTTAGTTTTGGGGTGACGTCATTTTTTTCTTGTCCAATTCTCTTGGACCTCTGCTCAGCCTCTGATACAGTGGACCACATTGTTTTAAATAACCCTCTAAATAGTTGCATCAGAGTCATTGACACAGCACTGAACTAACAGACCTGGTGACAGTTCTTCCTTACATCCTCTTCTCTTCCTCTTCACTCATGTGGGGTACCCCAGGGGTTGATTTTCAGTCCTATCTCATTTACTATGTATCTGCTGTCTGTGAACAATATCTTTCATAATCACACTATTTATTTGACCCAAGAATAGCTACACAGGTCCCTCCCACAACTTGTTTTCTTTGTCCAAAATCAGAATTTTGATGAGAAAAATGTTCTTCAAGTAAAAGTATCAGAACCAGTAATTGAACCTCCAACTCCAGTGGTGTTGAAATGAAACTTCACTAGTTTGGTTGCCAAGTCTAGGTTTACTGGATCCTGAAGTTTTACACCCCAACTGCCAGAGAAAGACATAGTCTTCAACGTGCTTGTAAATGCAGCACTGAGTAAATAAAAAGACCATACAGAGAGAGTTCTGGTAGAGACTAAGAACAGATGAGAGGTGATAGACGCTCCATTTAGTTTCACTCCCTTTAATGGGAGAGAAAAAGCATCAGGGCAGTCTAGATATACAGCAGTTTGACTAAAATATGTTGTTCAAAGTCAAAATAATCTCCTCAAACTTCATAAACGTGTAATGAAACAATTATTTATCTGTCAATATTATGCACCAAAAAAAAAAAAAAATCAAATTGTTAATATAATGTAAATATCTTGTATTTTCCCTTTCTTAGTTTATAAATATTTTAATTTTATGTGTCTTTCTTTTAATACAATCTTCCTTCTTTTGCACTGTATAACTGTAATTATGCAAATTTCCCTGTGGAATTGATAAAAGGCTTCTATTCTATTCTATTCTATAAACTTTTTTGAAAAAGGAAGGTCTTCAGTCTTCTAGGGCCAAAGAGTAAGAACCCCCCCAAACTGAGGCAAGATGATTCCAAAGTAAAGGAGCCAAATACCTCTAACTTCTGCCACATGTTGGTTGTACTTTTAGAAACTTTCCGAGTTACCAATAGTCCTGCATCCTCAGAGTGAAGGGCCCCAGGAGGATGATACGGTCCAGTAGGCTCTTCATCAAAGGATGAAGGATAAAATGACGAGCTTCATAAGTAATCAGGAGAGATCTTAAATTCAGCTCTAGATTTTACCGGAGCCAACGTAAAGACGTAGGTTAACGGTGAAATGTGCTCCCTCCTCCCACTTCCATTCAGTTGACATACAGCTGCGTTTTGAATTAGTTGTAGAGTTTAAAGATGAGAGCATGGAAGTCCTGGTAGTGAAGAGTTACAGTTCCAAAGACTGACCCTTGAGGCGCTCCGTAGCAAACTCTGTCATCTTCTGGCAATTTAGATGGTCAGGTGTGCAGCACAGATTACATTTTCAAAATGTCCTGATAAAATGTAAAAACCAGCATCATCCTCATGGAAAGCCCAACCACACTTCTGTTTTGAGGACACTGGCTAAATGTTAAGTGCACTGTACTTGAGAGAAAATGAGATTATTAAATTTTGATAAGGGTCTCTGACTAAAACTTCAGTATGCTGGTCAGTTACAGCAACCCCAGCTGACCTCTTTTACAAGCCAGACTGTTGCGCATTTGGAAAATCACATCCTCGGCCGTGCACGAGTTCCATGGATGACGACTTAAACAAAACAGTGTTGCATTGAGTTCTGCAGCCCCTTGACAGACTTCAGGGCTGCTGTAATTGCTTTTGCCTACACTGATCTCACTGTTTGCCACCCTGCAGTCCATAAATATCACAAATATCCCCCCGCCTGCACTGCCTAAACCTCCCCTTCCTCCTCGCTGCGCTACCCTGTTGTTTCTGTATCAACTCTGGTCTCCAAAGCTCATAAAAACCCCAAAGCTGACAGGTGCTGGAGACCAAAGCCAGCAATATAGAGTTACAGCAGCATTTAATGGGCTCTTGAGCCTGATATTTAGGAATAATTGCGCATCAGATAAACATCATTAAATTTGTTTAGGGATTCCATTAACAGCTGCCATTAAAAACTGCACCACTGGATAAGGCAAGTCATTACAAAAGGCTGAGGAGACTTTGAAAAAGCACTCGGTATGGACCACATTTAAGTGCGTCGCTGAAAATTTTTACCATTATAAATCATGCAACATGTGTAACTATTTTAACAGTGTTCTATTTTTTTTAATTGTACACTGCCGCCTGTATTTCAGTTGAAAATGTTAATCAATGCAAATCCCTCTCATAACTAAAAATTGTCAGACAAAGTATGCAGTCATGTTTATCAGATTAAATCATTAGAAGATAAATCTTTTTTGTGCACTCCACAATAAAGTTGCTCATTATATCTGTGCTCATATTTTCTTGGTACGGCCCCAGCAATACATGTCATGCCTTTTTTGAAAACAATTCATCATCCAACAAACTGTCATTATGGATGATTTCCAGAACCTGGAAACAATAGTTCAACCAGTAACTAATGTGTTTCCCCAATTACAGCTGACAATCTGAAACAAGAAATATGGTAATATCCAAATCTGAGACCTAATATACTTACTAATAACTGACTGGACAACTGGCAGCGCCAACACAAATCTAGGATTTTCTTAAAAAGGGAAGATAAAGGCTGAGCACGACCCAGCATGTGGTTAGCAGATTTGTTGCAGAGTTCTAATCATACAAATATAAGCTTTCCTGTTTTGAGCTTTTGAGCTCTTTTAGTCCTGCAGCTTGTGGATGTGTGAGAGCAGGCAGGACGCTCCATTTACGTGAACCTGCTGGCCTGTGTGTTAAGTAAAACACTGACTATGTGTTCATAGAATGCCTTTCCAAAATTGGGGAAATTTGCAGCGATTTGATGCTATTTAAGAACAAACAATGTTTTCTCTTAAACAATCATTTAGGACAGAAAAAAACATAATATTTATGGAGGAATTAAATTGCAGAATAGAAAAATACCTACGTTTGTTTAGAATCAACTGTTCAAGTGCTGTTTGAATAAACAGTATGTTTATTAAAATTCAAAAATGCGCAGAACAAAACGTGTAGTTTTCCTTCCAGCGCAGCCAGCATGTTGTTCTTGTCTCTGCGAGTGAAACATGTTCAGATTTACAGAAACTGGGCTCTTGTTGCAAAATTGTCAAACTGAGGCCAGATTTTTGGCACAGAATTGCAATTCCAACTCTGTTTATTTCGGCCCTGTGAACACTCTGCCACATTTGTTTCCTGCAACAAGAAACTTTTGTCCAAGATGAAAGCTCCAAAACACAGTAAACAACCTACTCGAAGCTCAACTGCCAAAAGGCACATGTTAAATGACCGGGGAGCTGAGAGCTGGGTATGAAAATATGACAGTGAACCCAAAAATATTTCAGTGTTTAGGAGAAGGAGTTGGTTTTTTTTGGTTAATTCCACATTGTTAATTACAGACAAAAATAAACATTAGATCAATTTTCATTCTGCAAATTGACGTGCTGCTTTCTTGCTTTTACCCACAAAATTCACTTTCAAACTGACAGGCAAAAGTTTGTATGATCTTGTTTCTTACAAGGATTTGCTCATCAAAAAGTACGACGCTTGCTGGCCTTTATTTGAATTCTTAATACTGGGTAAGACCACAGTGAGACACACAGTTCACCATCAGGGGGCAAAACATCGGTTGAGCGATTGTCACCGAGAGAGCTCTGAGGTTTCCGCCAGCAAGTGTTGCCCTCTCGTCTGTCAGCATTGACAGAGCAGCCACGCACAGCATTCATCACGCAGTTCCAGTGTATAAATAAAGGCCCCACCATCCACCACTGCCAATATTGGCCAGACCCGTGGTTGAGAATGGAAGGAACTGGCGGGGGCAACTTTGAGTTTTTGCAGAAGTTGTGCTACTTCAAAAAATATCTCCCACCCAAAAGACAAAAAAAGCTATAATGTGCCAAAAGGTATTAAGAATAATAGCAGCCAATAACCAGAGCATCAAGAAGAATAACTTGCTACTGCTCCAGCCAACACACCTCCACATCAGTGCCTGGCTAGAGCGAATGTGGAGCGAGACCTCAGCCACCTCCGAGTGTGTTTGCTTTTCCACGCTGTGTGATTCAACTTCCACTCCGAGGTGAGCCGGATTAGAGAAAATATATCGGGGATCAGGGTCAAACTCTGCACGGATGGAAGGTGAATATTAAAGGCAAACAGACAAACACACACACACACACACACACACACACACACACACAGACGTCGTTCTCTCTGTTCTGACACGGACAGGAAGTCGGCTTGTTCCTTGTCTTTTTACGTCGCGCTGCCTAACGAGGCAAATCTTTATCCCGTTTCAACTTTTATTAATTTGGCCTCGGCTTTCATCCGCTGCTTCTCCCAGAATGGAGGCCTGCTGGACAGGGCTCACCCACTGACAGCTATGCAAACATCTTGTAACTCTCTCACACACACACACACACACATGCGTGGGAGGAATGAAGGAGCAAACCCACAGGGGATGAAAAAAAAGAGGATGCCGAACTTCAATGGACGGCTGTGTTCATGTCGTGTTACATTTAGCTCGGCGGCCACCGACAGGCAGTTCACTCTGGCTAAATATTTAGATTTAATAGCAGGATTTTGGTTTATTGGGACAGGATGTAGGCTGTGATTTTGAAAACCACCCTTGCTGAATTATTTGTTGCGTATTTAATTCCATTTCAGAAGCACAATGATGTCACTTCATGCATTCCAGTTGCAAGTACAATCAAATGTGCAAACTTGTTTGTTCTTAATGTGCATGCAATTCATTTGATGAAGAATACGCAAAGTTCCGATTGTGATCATTTCATTTTGTCGTATAGATTTAGTAAAGAGACACTCAAAATGACGGTGCTGTGGAGGCTGCAGTACCCCCTACTGTCTGGGAGTTGCAGCTGCAAAACAACATGAATTCACTAAATTAATGAGACTATTTTATTTATGTTTTAGAAGTTTTTGATTTTCTACCTATTAGTTGAGGCATCTGTGTCGTGCTTGTCTGGCCTTGGTGATGCAAAAAGTGTAAAGCAACAAATCTCGACACGTTTCGATACCAACAAGTGAGAAATTCTGGAGTGAAGGTAAATCTGATCGTATGAGTCAGAGACCATCCATCACGTGCAAGTGCAGCAAATCTGTGTCTTTGTATCTTCATCAAAACAAGAAAACAACAACAACAACAGCCAATGGCAATGAATAGTTAAACAGTTTGAAACAGTGAAAAACTTGTATAATTCCAATAGAATATGAACAGGCTCTTATAGGCACTTATAGTGTATCATTGCATTGACAGTTTGGTTGTTGTTGTTGTTGTTGTTGTTTGTGCCGTTGAGCTTAATTTAATATAACTTCCAACCTCACTGAGACTCATGGATTCCAATCATGATCAGTAAGTCCTCTGTGTGCCACGAAAGCACTAGTTGCACAAATCAAATGTGTGCAGTCTGGAATCCCTGGCATAAAGAATGTTCACTATATTTTTGGAAATCTTTGATTTTGACAGAAAGAAAAACGTCGATACAATCCGTCTTTTGTTTTGAGCAAGTTCAACCTGTCTCATTCCCTTTTATCAACACCTTGCTGAAACACACACCCGCGCACACACACTCACACATACATAGCAACTGGGCATGTTTTGACAGGTGGTCATCACTGGTGTACACTGTATAATAGTAGCCTGCAATAGTTCCTTTCGGGAACGGAAGAAGACACGGAAAGAGGCTGAGTGTGTGTGTGTGTGTGTGTGTTTCTGTGTTTGTGTTATGTGTCCCACCAAATGACAGACACCCAGAGCAAACACACACACACGCACACACACACACACAGGGAGAAAAGTGAGGGAGGCTGACGGAGTGAGACGGAGAGCGAGGCCGACTGTTATTTCAGTCACAAGGCATCAGTTGTCGCTGAGCTCTGCGACCCAAAGGCCTTTTTTTCACTCGCTCCTCACTGTTTCATAAAGCAGCTCGGCGTGCCAGCGCCACATCTGGCGGACACATGTCTATCTCCGCTCCATCTCCTGTTTTCTCTCCCTCTCTCTCCCTGTGTCTCCTTTCCTGCAGGCAGGCCTGGTGTTAATCCCACTCTCCTCCACCTGGCCCAGACCACCCACACACCCAGTGCGGCGGCGGCGGCGGCCCACCAGCAGAGAGCGAGGGTGCACGTGTGTATTACACAACGTCACGCCGACACAAACCAAAATGGCACTTAAGTTTTTGGAGGCAGTAATAAGAAAGTGTTGCAAATACATTTATTGCTGTTTTCTGATGGCTCGTTGAGCGTGATAATCAGGTATTTTCTCCTGATGATTACTTCTTCTTCTTGTTTTTTTTTACCCACTGAAACGCGTGTTAATACGCAGAAGGAGCCTAAGTTGTGTATTTTAATATCCTTTTAGAGTAAAATAATTAAAAAAAAAACACTTGTTGAGGTTATTTTAAGACAGTATATAACCCAGCTTCTTTATTCTTTTCAGAATTTAGAATATCAACCAAAAACCTGATTATATATAATCATAACATATAGAATGGCTATACATATTTTTTCAATGAGAAAAAAGTTATGAAAAAGTCTTTTAAAGGTAACTGTTCATTGCTGTATTGGTTTTTGTTGCCATCTAGTGGTAAGATGACCAAATCACACAGTCACACAAAAAGAGTAACTCTGGCTGCAACGTGTCTTTCTGTATTAGCAAATAACATGCAGAGACAAGATTTACATGATAATAATTAGCGTAATCACATTATTATTCTTAGTCAGTGACTTAACAGTAAAAAGATAATAATGTTAGATAAAATAATAAAGAGTATCATTCATCCATTCATCTTCTATACCCGATGAATATTCCTTATTCCAGGGACACGGTTAAAAGTCTGCTGGAGCCTATCCCAGCTGTCTTAGGCTATTCCAATTCAGGGTCGAAGGCAGGGGCAGGGTGACGCCCTGGACAAGTCGCCAGTTCATCGCAGGGCCACATAGAGACAAACAACCATTCACACTCACATGCACACCTACGGACAATTTAGAGTGTTCAATTGACCTCACATGCATGTTTTTGGAGTGTGGGAGGAAGCCGGAGATCCCGGAGAGAACCCACGCAGACACAGGGAGAACATGAAAGCTACCACACACAAAGGTCCCAGGCCCGGGCCCCAGAATCTAATAAAGAGTATAATACACGCAATAATAAAAGTGTGGCTCCTCTTTAGGTCTGCTTGAACTACTTTGAGTTGGAAATGAACTGCATTTCTCTTTAAATGTCAAGGAGAATTGAAATATATACACTGCTTCAATAGTAACATTTTTTCAGGTTTTTTCAAAGAATATGTGTAAAAAATACATAAACTCTATAAATATAAACATACATTAAAAATGATTAGATACAGATAATTATTTGTAGTGCAACAAAGCCACATGCAGTAACTGCAAAAACAGAACCGCTGCTCTCACAGGAAAAGAGCTGCGCAACACACACCAACAAAAACATTTTGGATACTATAACAACACAGCGTTGCATGGAGAGAGAGTGCCAAACAGGAAGCGATATATTTTGAATTAGCGTTGAAAACGCGTCCAATGGTGGAAAAATGATGCTGTGTTTCCTATTATTCCAGGATGGGGGGCTGACAACAGGCCCCTCCCACCTGTGATCGCAGCAGTGGAATTTGGGTGAAGGCAGCGCTGATGATGAGAAATGTGAGAGAGGAAGACACAATACCGTGTTGTTCCATGAAGTGTCATCGTGACCCCGGCGCACTCGGAACATTCACTCATGAACACACACACACACACACACACACACACACACACACACACACACACACACACACACACACACACACACAAAATATAATATCATAGATCCGGTGTACTTTTAGTGTTCTGCACGTAATCTAGTGGAGGTGATGCCAAGTCAGGGTCAAAGGTCATCTTTTGGTTGTTTCTTCAAACACTGGTCTGGATTTCGTGTCCCTAGCATTTTTAACATTTTTTTGCATGATCAAAGTAGCGGATGGGCTTTTCTTAATCTGGGGAGTTCACTAATTGGATGAAGACACATTGTTGGAAGAAAATACTGTAAAAGAGATTTTGCCTGCTTTCTCTTGATTGTTTCCAAGGAAAAATCTAACATGGATCTAACAGGCAAAAAAAGTACATTTCCATGCTGCACAAAATACTAACATCTAATACTGTTTGAAGTGTGTATTATTTGCGCATGTGTGTGTAAAAAAAAAAAAAAAATGTTGCACATATTGCTTTTAACTCACCACTACTTTAAACCTTCAACAGCTTTCGTGTACTTCTGCAGACAGCTCATAAAGATCAACATCATAGCACCTGCTGTAATAAGTGGTCACTCTCAACAAAAAGACACCATTAGATTCAGGATCCAACTGTAGCTCTGCACTGGTGCTGAACCACTCACACTGCTGAACGCTTCACTCTGACACTATGGTGCAACAGTTTTCCGCTATAGTTTGAATGTCTGCACACTTAGCTGCACTTATGTTGAACACGCACGCAACATATTGTACATACATTGCATTGTTTGCTTGCCGAGTGTCTTTTATTTCATTTATTTCTTTTTGAATTAACTTTTGACAACAACTGCCGAAGAAAAATTCCCCGTATGGTTCACATACTTGGCGAGTAGAGCTGATTAGAGTTTGCACGTTTCACCCTCCTCATTGTCGGCCTCACACAAACATCCTCTGGCTCCTGTTCAGCCATTGATGTGTAATGTACAGCATGTGTGCAATCAAGGAAACAATTGATTGGAAGCATTATGGAGTGATGAGCCCACCGGCAGCCCCCCGCTGATCGGGTCTATTCTGAGACAGGAGACAATAAAAGAGCCTTTTCTCCCCCCGCCGATCCTCATTGACTTCTCCACTATGTTCTCCTTCACAAAACACTGTCTGCTTCTGCCTCCATGCAGCCGCCGTCGGCTCTTAGACAAGGTTCCCCTGCCCCATTTCTGCTTGATTTGTTTATTCCCTTGGAAATGGATTTGTGCCACACAAGGAGTACACGCGTGTGTATCCTGTTTGGAAAACACCATAATCCACCCATTTTTGCATAAATCGCTCTCCGACCCTCCTCTGCCCTCCCGGACCCCCCACACACACCACCACCCCCACCCGCCACAACTGCTCTCTGCTCAACCAGGAAGTGTGCGCAGGAAACAGCTGCCCCCCATGTCCGCCCACTTGCTCATGTCCAGGTGCATCCTGGGAATGGAGCAATGTGTGACCCGCGTCGTGCGGCTGACTGTCTGCGATGTGCCGTTACAGTAATCAAGATCGGCGTGATTCTCTCTGATCTCCCTTCTTTTGTCTAAATCTGACAAATCATGGATTAAGACTTTATTTTGCTGCAACCAGCTCCTCATGAGAACTCATTCAAACACCTGCTGAGAGCTGATGAGGAACATTAGCTCAGCTTCATGTCAGCGTGTAACAGCAGATCCCAGACACAAGGTGTAAACACAAACCATCAAACAGTGGCTGAAAAACTAACTTTCAAACTAAAACAAAACAGAATAAAAACACCATACAGAGTTGAAATGTGAGGCAGCCGATGAGAAGAGGCCGTGCGTCCCAAACAGCGCTAGCGGTGTTGTTTATCACTTTCTCCATTGAAACGTACGACGAATATTACCTCAAACAATTAGGTTCCAGTGATCCCTATCACCCGGCGCACAATAGTGTTTACAAGTTGTAGAGGAAACGTGGCCATGGAACCCACTTTGTATTTACTCGGCCGTGCGCATGTGTTGGGTTTATGTCCCAACTGTGTGGTCGTGCGGTTTTAAAATGTGCTGATGCACATGTTTCATGTTGGGAAAAGCTGGAGAGAATGTGACGTTCATTGATACCTCTGATCTCCCCAGTTTCACAATGATGAAGCGTGTTGTGTGTGTGAGGAAATTCAGAAAACTGGTTTATGCCACACAACTTGGACCAAACTCAGAATCTTTCCTGTAAGATGCCACCTGCTTTTCTAAATACATTTTCCCATTAACGTCTTTTAACAATGACATCTTCAAATGACACAAATTTTAATGAAAATTTTTATGAGAATTTT
Organism: Thamnaconus septentrionalis; assembly: GCA_009823395.1. NCBI lineage: Eukaryota > Metazoa > Chordata > Actinopteri > Tetraodontiformes > Monacanthidae > Thamnaconus > Thamnaconus septentrionalis. The sequence continues at coordinate 4,445,862 of CM020501.1, read as the reverse complement.
GTCCTGACGTCTGTAGCACTAAACTACACATTAAAAGGATTCACATTAAAAATGCTTACTTTGCTTGAACGGATCCCGTCGTCTCAGCCAGGATCCCAACCACATAAAAATCTTCTCTGAAATCCTTGATAAACAGCTGACAGTGCTGATTGGTAATAATGTTACTTTCAAATGAGAGGGAACTCATGTCTGTGGAATCACCAGTTTGTTCTTCAAAATTTCAGGTGTGTGGTCTTGGAGACTAATTGTGTGTGCATGTGTGTGTCTTCAGTGGAAATTGTATGCCGTGGATTGAATGCATCGTCTCCCACATATTAGTAGAGCTGCACAGTTAACCCTCTGTCAGTTTTACCACTGTGCTAAAACTGATGCTTTGTTTTATCTTCTCTGTGTTCAAAAGGAGACAATAACCAGGCAGCTGTTTTATTGATAAAGCGCTAAATCACATCCAATGGTATCTCAAAGTGCTTTGCACAACCAGAGAGAAAGCAACGGATCCCTCTGACTGGCATCACTAGAGGGCTCATCAACTGTGGACAAACTTTTAGCTTATTTTACATTTAACACACACACACACACACACACACACAAAATGGAACAGCCCACTCCCTTGTGATTGGCCAGCCGCTCACAACTGACACTTTCCCACTAATGCCTTCTTGTGGGTTTTCCATTGCAATCAGGTACCACCTCAGTGTGGGTGCAGTCGTCATAGTAAGGCGTCGCATGAAGTTTGCTGTGCCCTTTGTGTCCCCAGACAATTTTTTTTTTTCTTTTTGTATTTACTATGATTTTTGACAACAAAACTTTAGTAGGGCGACACGGTGGCGCAGTGGTTAGCGCTGCCGCCTCACAGCAAGAAGGTCGTGGGTTCGATTCCGGGGCCCGGGCCTGGGACCTTTCTGTGTGGAGTTTGCATGTTCTCCCCGTGTCTGCGTGGGTTCTCTCCGGGTTCTCCGGCTTCCTCCCACACTCCAAAAACATGCATGTGAGGTCAATTGAACGTTCTAAATTGTCCGTAGGTGTGCATGTGAGTGTGAATGGTTGCTTGTCTCTATGTGGCCCTGCGATGAACTGGCGATTTGTCCAGGGTGTCACCCTGCCTTCGCCCTAAGACAGCTGGGATAGGCTCCAGCAGACCCCCGTGACCCTGAATTGGAATAAGCGGGTATAGAAGATGAATGAATGAATGAATGAAAACTTTAGTAGGGCTCCGAATTGTTTGGTTGGTACTGTTTACTCATATCAAAAAACACTCTCCTAGCGGTCAAAATAGAAGGTCACAAAATGTTTCATTATTGTCCACACAAAGCACAAAGCTAAGAACAGCAGCTTATTTCGACGGATATTTACATTTGCTTGCGTTAAACCACTCTTGGAAGTGAAACTTAAGAGGCAGGTGGGCCAAAATACAAGCAGAACAAAGAGTTGAGGTTGATGGCTAACGATTCGCTTACACGAGACAACGGCATTACGGCATTACTTTCCAAACAGCCTAAAAATGAAAGTCGGTTGGAGTCACAAAACACTCATAATCCTCATACTGGCTTTCAAACGCTGCCAAGGCCAAGTTGGTGGCTGTAAATCACATCTTTGTGGCTGAACGAACCTCCAACATTCTGTTCGCTCCACTCGAGCTGTTCCTTGATGGTTTTAGAAACCTAGAAGACTTTTTCACTGTGTGTCGCTCCATCCAGCTCGCTGAATTTTGTCTTCAACCACCAAGAACAAAAACTAAATAAAACAGTACCTGTTAGAGCCTAGTGGAAAAGAGCACAAACCAACCCAAGCTGAGCCAAGCCAAGGAGGTACTAGTGGAAAATCACCATATGATAATCAGGTCAGTTTGTGAAGTAGGAAGAGCTTCAAAATCCCAACCACTCGTTTTAGCACAGGAATGCGGAAAAAGTAAGACCCCTTAGAAATGCACCGGTTATCCTTCTTTGTAATTGGTGTGTTAGTTGGCATTGCCAGGAATGCAAAAAGACACATTGAAGAGGTGAAAAAGGCAATTGTTCATAATGTGGTTCCTTTGATATATGGCTAACGTTTTTTCCCAAAGTTCAGCTCTTTCATATTTTTTGCAACTCAGAAGTACAAATTTCAACATTACATTTTTCTCATTATACATTTTTTTTTTTTTTTTTTTTTTTTAAGTAAGTACGTATTTGGTTCTATCCCTACGTCAGGTACAGTTTGTCTACAGTACGGAGGGTATATTCGTTATTCTACCCTGAACTAGAATTGACTGCACCTGACGTTCTCCCCAGGCCATAAATAAGCCACAAGCTTTTCATTTTACACTGATCACCCACACATGCTCAGTGGCCCAGCAAGAAGATCAGCGTTGTTTCTGCAGGTGCACACACACACACACACACGCACACACACACACACACACACACACACACACACAGTCATCAATACTCCATTTACTGAGCGGGGTTTTGATGTAGCCATGCAGGAGGGGGGCGTGACGACTGGGCTCCAAGATTAAAACAATCCTCTCCTGATTTCTTCCTCACTCCAGGGAAAGCGGAAGCCATCTTTTAACGTTTGCTTCTATTATTATTCCCCGTTTACAGTTTGGCTGGTCACAAAGGGACTGAAATAAGAAATTCAATGATTTGTTGTCTGTTTAATTCCCTCCTGTGGGGATTATAATAGTGTGCCGGTTTGACTGTTATAATTAACAAGGGGAAACCCAAAACCGTTCAAAGATCTGTCAGCTTCTTCACAGGATTTTCTTTTTGTTTCTTTCTTTTGTGTTTTTCAAATTTCTCAGAAGAAATGTTTTAAAAAAAAAAAAAAAAAGCTGTCAATGAAAATATAAATGAAGCTTTGAGAAATACATAAAAATACAAGATAAAAATATATATCCAGATATACATATATTTATGTACACATATGTATTAGGTATGAATTTTATTTAAATTATTTTTTGATCTATAAGTGACAACCACTGCCAACAAAAAACAAAATTTTTAGCAGCGGTATTACACCTTAAGTAAATATATAATAAAACAAACGCTTTAGAGCACCCCGACTGCTCTGGCAGAACGACAACTTTAAAAGACGTTACTTTGAAGGTGGAACATTTACAGCGCGAGGAAGCAAAGTCCCTCAAGGATTCCTCTCTGTCCCTTGTGTCACTTTAAATTTGCTGCAGGCAAATTTGCACTGCAACGCGCATCGGTGCCATTTCATCGTTACTCCTGCTGCACACAACCCATCAAGTGGAACCGCAGCTGTGACACGCAAAGCAGACCGAGAGACCGACGGACCACACGGCCGTCTGCACGCCGATTCTGATCTCACCTTCCGTCTGACAGCGTGGACGACGAGCACGGTGATGAGAATGGAGGGTTGGGGGGGTTAAAACAGAGACAATGACGAGGTCGCTGACAGATTTATCGAGCGCTCGTCCACCAAAGAGCTTTCTTTCCCAGGACCTCGAAGGTCAGGCAACTGTAAAGCCCTTTTTAATGTTTGTGTTTGAGTCTGTCTAAGGAGGAAATGACTGTACGAGAGGTGTTGACCCTGATGGCTTGAGCGGGAGACGCGCACGCACACGCGCATGCGCGCGCACGCACACACCCTGAGCGAGCGCAGAGGGGAACGGCTGAGAGGCATATTAAGGAAGGAAGTGCAGGAGCTCTCGTAGAGGAGAGTCACTGCCATGACGACCCGGTCGCTGGTCATCAGTGGCAAAGGTGCATCTCCACCGTCAACGAAGCTGAAGTCAGACTCATGTCATTCCAAGGAGGAAATCTCTAAATATTAGAAGTGAAAAACTGATTCCCAGCAGACATACAAGTCATGGATCCCCAGAAATTGGGACCTTTTATCCATTATTGCAGTCGTCTGCAATCCATGTTCATGTCTGTATATTTGCCAGTGACACCACGTGCACCACAGAAGCACCTGGCATGTGTGTCCGAGAGCTTTAACACCTTTGTACGTTAATGATCATGTGACATCAGAGCGCACATTTTCTTTGAGACCATCCCGGTTTGGGATTGACCACCCCACTGTGTGTGTGTGTGTGTGTGTGTGTGTGTGTGTGAAGAAAGGGGCCTGAACAAGTGCGTTCCAGTGTGCGTGCGTACGTGCGTGTGTGTCTTGGTGCTCTGAAAAGTGTGTGGAGGTATTGGTGGTGGCGGCGGTGTGGGGGCGAGGGGGGGGTAGTGGGGGGGGTGGGGTTGTTTCTTATCTGCAGGCCACAGGCAGCTTTTGAGGCTCTTATCAGCAGCCGCCACATTGTACGAGCACATCCTCTTGTCCAGCAGGGAGCGGAAAACTCTCCGTGGTCCCTCCAGCCCCTGCTACACCTCCCCTCCACCACCACCACCACCACCATCTCGCCCACCCCTCCCACCCCGCCCGCCCGCTTCTCTCCAGCCTCTCCGGCGTTTGCCAGTGGCACGGCTCTGTGACTGGCAACCAGCTGGAGCATTGTGTCTTCTTGGTGAGAGAAGGAAGGACAGCGAGAGAGAGAGAGAGAGAGAGAGAGAGAGAGAGAGAGAGAGAGAGAGAGAGAGAGAGAGAGAGAGAGAGAGAGAGAGAGAGTGATGAAGGCAGAGAGGTGAGAGTGAAAGGCGGACAGTCACATCGCCCTCGTCCACTGTCTGACTGCATGGGACTCGGTTTGAAGGAGCGACAGAGAAGCAAGGACGCCTGCACCGTCTCTCTGCCTTCCGCCGCTTTTTAAAATTTTTGGTTAAATCTTTTGAATGAATATCCCGGTCGATATGAGGCTGTGAGCCCAGCGCAGCGGTGGAGTGGCGTCCTGAGTGATATCACGCAGTCTGAGCTCTAACTGGCTGCCGCATGTGTGAGGGGGGAGAGGAGGACGCAGAGCGGCGTGCGTCGCCAAAGATCCACTCAACTCCGCTGGGTTCTGAGCGACAAGCAGACGAGCCACAGCTGGATCTCACCTACCTGTGAGTATTTCATATTCACATATTCATTTTTTTTTAATGTAGCACTTTAAGTCCAACTTTACAACTAAGTCTCTGTATTATCTAATTACATCTGGTATCCATACAGTACATTATCTATAGAACAATTAACATACACAATAATTGGATAAGGATAAAATCAAATGTTAGTTTCTTGTCTCTCTAAATAGTATAAATTGTAGGGGATCATTATAGATTATTGTAATATGTATTATATATTATTAATAATATATAATTTGTATAATTTGAGTGTTTGCAGTTTATAGAGGGGCAGGATACACTTGTCATATATATGCATTTTGTTCAATAATCTACCAATATGTTTTACAGTGTGCGACTGTTAACCCTTCACATACTTAGACGTGTCTACAGCCAGATTCTTAAATACGAAATGTAAAAATATGTCTGTAAGATTTTAGTAGGGCAGAAAACACATTTATCGGGGAAATAAAATAACATTCATAAACATTTGTCGCATTTCATTGACAGAACTGTGTCTGCCTGCTCACAGGTTATTTTTGCCATATTGATGACAGATATTTTTTTTCAGAATTGTTTTAAATATGACCATCTCCCTTTATTTATATGGGTTTAATAATTAACCGGCACATTTACGGCGCGTCAACGATTTTATAGTTGGATCTAAGAGAAAACACGTCAAGCTATGAGTCTCTTCTTTGCATTATTTTGAAAAAGAGAACTCGAGTCGTGACGGCTGGAAATAGTAAAACAGGAACAGCTGCACTTGCAAAACCCCAGAAATCACAAAGAGAGTTATTCCTTGACAGGAGTGAAACCCAGCGTGCATCCATGACAGGTGGGATGATGTTGTGCACAATTAAAACTGGCATCTTCATAAAGCAGAATTCAAATGTTCAAACTGTAGCTCAGATTCCCCCGAGCAAAAGCTCCAACAGCAAAAACTCAACGTAATCATCCCTCAGCACTTGCGGCTCATCTTCACCTCAGAGCACTTCTGTATATCCTCCCCAGAACTGACTGTGAATACATCCCGAGTGCATCTCATGCCTTTGTCTTTTGTTCAACAGACTCTTTGATACCAATCCAGTCTGCAGCAGTTTTGGAAGCGTTGAATACTTTAAAGGATTTTGACTCGATTCATCACGAGCGGCCTCGCGGGAGCTGCTTCAGAAACCCCCCCGGCTGGTCGTTCACCATGACCGCAGACCTACGAGGCGTCAGACTGCAGTCACTGACCTGGAACCTGGCAGCACCTGCAGGCAGCTCGGTGGAGAGAGCCGTCCATTAAATAGACCAGCAGCACCGACATGGACACACCTCCACACTGCGAGCCTCTCTCACATCCAAGACACAGGCAGCAGAAGCATTAGAAGATCAGACCCTCGGATGATGATCAGAACTACTCACACACTGATACTTGGACAGAGGCGGAGCAGCGAAGCATGTGTGAGCTGCAGAGTGATGCAGCATTAACTCCAGAGTTTAGACCAGGACAAGTCATGGTTCGAGTCTCGCACACGTAAAGACGATATCGCAGCGAGATCACACATCTGGACATCGCTGGAGGGGGACGACGCGTCACCATGATGGAGAAGCTGGACACCTCCACCCTCACGCCCGCCTCACCCCAGGATCACCCTCGCTCCTCCCCTTCCTCCTCTGCCTCCCCGCCGTCCTGCAGCACCGCCGAGGCAGGCAGCCCCCCCCGGGCCGAGACGTCCTCGGACGGCGAGCTGCACCGGGACGACGGGTCCGAGCACGAGGAGCCGTCGCAGGACAGTCGCACCCCGACTGCGACCCCTGACCCGTCGGTCTGGAGACAGAGGTGGCGGTGGGGTTGGGGGCGGGCGAGGGGAGTCCAAGAGCCCCGGCCGGGTCAGCGGGGGGGTCCTGGCCGGCTCTGTCCTCGCCGCCGCCGCCGCTGCTACCGGCGCCAGCCAAGACCTCCCCCTGCCCGCCGGCCGCCCGGCCTCCTCCTCCGCCTCCCTCCCCCATCCTCCTCGCCCTCCCTCTCTCCCTCCGCACATCCCCGTCATCAGCCTGGGCCACAGCAAGCCCCCCCTCCCTCTCAGCAGCACCCCCCTGACTGCCCTGCACCCCATCCCCAGCCTGCTGGAGCGGCGGCCGGCCCAGCTGCCCTGCCACCCCGGGGCCGCTGCCGGAACCTCCACCACCCCCTCGCCGGGACCGCTGTTCCCCCAGCAGTACCTGCCGCCACACCCCTTCTTCACCAGGTGAGGTTTGCCTCTTTGGCGTCACCTCTCCAAGTTAGCTTTACTTTTTCTAGAGTTAAAATTCTATTGTGTCCAGTTTTTAAGGAAGCCCGCCTGACAGCATGTTTCGTATTTAGGGCACTGTCCCTGCTGTTTCTTAAAAAATGGTGATGCAAGGTGGCAGCTAACTAGGGCAAGACCCTCAACTATGGATATTCTTATAGATATGCAAACCATTCTTAGCATAGCAAATGCTTTTGTTGTGCTGCAACTATACACTTTTATTAATGTATTTGTGGGCATTATGTCACGCTTTAAGCAAAATAAAAATCATATAACAAGACAAATTTTACACACTGGACCTTTAAGTTTCAAGGACTTGATATATTGTCAGAAATTTAGTCTCATCCCGTTTAATGTTCGCAGCATCACAGGACAGTGAGTTGATTCTTCGGGGGTCTTAAAAAGTAAAAGGTGTTGAAGGATCACATAGCTAGCACTGCATTAAGCATTTGTGTTGATACTATACTGATTTATCAGTCAAGCACTGTTAATTAACTGTTAGGGTTAATTATTTGATAACTTTTGATTTTCTGCGACTCCTTTTGGGTGACCCTCAGAACTGAGCACAATCAGAAAAAAGCTACAAGCATTACCCAAAATGCAAAGTTGTTGAAGGATTGGGGAATTCAACTTTTTCCACTAGAATGATGTATACTGTATAGTGTGTAGAATTATGGTATTACTCTCATGCTCCACTCTTACCACCATAAGATATAATTTGCCTTTTAAAAAACTGTCTATGACCATCAAATTGTTTGAAAACCAAAGGCTTGTATGACCAGGACCAGGAGGTCTGAATGGGTTAAATAAACCTTTAAATGATCCTCCTGTGAAACAAGCCACCTAAATCACATCGTTCTCACTATAAACCTCAAATGTTGCGACGTGACAGTAAAGTGCAGTGCTTAAAGGTCTCATAGTAGGTTAACAGCAGGTTGTGTGCTTCTGATACTTATACGTAGAACATGTCCGCCACAATATTTAGTTATTCAGCATGAGTTGCAGCATTAATGTGTTTTGAGAAGTAATTACTCAAGAAACTATATTGTGAGTTTTTAATTGGGATCTAAATTTAGCCGCCAAACAGACAAAAAAAAAAAGCCATAGAACAGAAGTTCCTTTTGGACTGGCAGAGCTGGCAACTCTGATTCACTCTGATGGAGAAATAATTTGCGGGCGTTATCAAAGCCCTCCAACTGTTCAGTCTATTCTATGCTCCAAGAGAGGATTTTCCACAGTTTCCTTCTGTAAAGGGAAGTGTCAGCTTCTGTTCAAGCATTTCTTTAACAGCCACCACATCTATGGCTTCACCATCTGTTCTGGAGGTCTGGGGATGGGCATCTCTGCTCACTTCTCTGTGCACTGTTTTGTAGCAGGGAGCATTGATCTATTTCACGCCACCTGAGCTACAATCCACCGGCGTTGGGACTTAATGAGACTGGGCTAACGCTCCGCATGCACACTCAATCAATGCCTCCAACACAATCAAACCTCGGCTAATTGCTTCCTGCCTCTGACAAAACATCTCTAAAACAGAGGCGCTGAAACAACTGTTTGGCCAATCATTTTTGTAATAACAAAATAAATTTGTTCTGTGGCAGGATTGTCAATGTACTAACATCAATGGCACAGTAATAGAAAAAAAATGTTTTTGTGCAGCTCTTACATGGGTCCATCAGGAGGAAACTATGGTGTCATCAGCAGTCGGATCAAGAGAAGGGCCTCCTCCCACTTTGAAATGGAGATCAGTGAATGTGAGTTTCTGTCTTGCCAGAATGTTTTCATTCTAATATATAAAAAAATAAATGGTTTGGATTCAAATTAGCATTAACTGCTGTGAAAAATCAGCAGCGACAGCAGGCTAGTCTGTGTTCCAGGAGGCATACTGAAGCAGGAATTGTAACTAAACATATTGCATTGCTGGTTGGTGAATGTGCTTGTTTGTTCACTCCTTTATACCGCATGCACATACCTCACTGGGGAGTTAATAGAAAGTAAAAGAATGGAGAGTACACCTGTTTTTGTCTATGTTACCATTGCTTTACGTAACACAGATGTGAACATATTCAGTCAGAGTCAGTGATTGCACAGGCGATGCAAATGTGTCATGTAAAACACTTTTTCTGCATTTACACGTCACCAGACAGAGAAAAATATAACAACTATTCTTGACAGCAAACAAATGTAAACAAACAAAAGCCAATGTAAATCTCGTGACGAGAATTGCGACTTATGCGCTTCACGGCATTCAGTGGAAACACCTGCAAATAGCAATTGTACTTTGTCGAATGCAGCTTGTGTTGCACTGAGCAGCTTTGAAGTGACTTAATGTGTTGTTGTACCACAGGATATTCTTGCTCTATTAACTTCCAAGAATAAACAAGATTTGTTTTGTCAAAAGTTCTAGTTTGATCTGCACAGGCCCTATAAAACAGTCCCTCAGCCTCCCCTACCTGCTCTATCAGTGGAACAGCCCACTCCCTTGTGATTTGACAGCTGCCCATTGCTAACGGGGAAGATGGCTACTCTCACAGTAATTGCGTCAAAGTATAAAATATTGATACAGATTGCTGAACTTGCATCAAAATATGACACCAAACCAACCAATGAAAGGCTTGTTATCTTCTGTCTCTCCTGCTGATCATGATTGCCTTTGTCATAGAACGTCCACGTGAATCTTTTTTTGTTCCTTTGTAGACCTTCACTCATTGTGCGATTGTATTTTCCAACAGGCCCACCTCAGAAAATAGCCCGCCGCGTCTTCACCAACAGCCGCGAGCGCTGGCGCCAGCAGAATGTGAACGGGGCTTTCTCCGAGCTGAGGAAACTCATCCCCACGCACCCGCCAGACAAGAAGCTCAGCAAGAATGAAATTCTGCGTCTGGCCGTCAAGTACATCAACTTCCTGGTCACTCTGCTGAACGACCAGGCCCAGGACAAGAGCAGCAGGGACTCTCACGGGGAAGACGAGGGCGCCCCCACCGGGTTGGAGGAGGAGCTCCACCCTCTCTTCCAATGCGACACCCCTCCTCCGTCCCAGGACGCCCCCCCGGTGACGGCGGCCCACCCGGCCACTGTCCGGAGGGACAGGGACTCCACCGACTCCATCTCCGCCCTGGCAAACTCCCCCGCCTCGTCCAGCTGCTACGGCGACACGGACAGCGAGTCAAGCTTTGGGGTCAAGAGCTCTCTGGTGATGCATGACATTCTGGGAAAGGTCAAAGGTCAGATGAGGATGGTCTCCGCCGCCAACGATGAGCGGTGACGCCGAAAAACACAAAGAGCCTGAATGCAGCAACGACACAAAGCTGATCGTTTTGTTTGCATTGACTTTTGCCTGCCTGCGTGTTTCTTTCTTTTGATCTTGGTGTTGTACAATGCTGACTTTTGGGGGGAGGAAAAAAACTGAGCCGTGGCATGAACGACCCAATATTCAAACATACTTTTGTTTTTGTCTCCAAACTCCTAAGACGTGTTTCTTTGCCAAATTTGCTACAACTTTTTTCACAACGCCGACTAATGGCTTGGATGAAATATGCAATGAACAGAGAGTGATTTGTAGAGATGTAGAGAGTGATTTTATAATGTCAGGCTGTTATTTATGTCTGTGACTGAGGAAACACAGCTTCTGCCATTAAAATGTTAATTTCCCCAAATTGAATGTCAGTGATGGCAGTGCTCTTCCATCCATCCATCCAGCCAGCCAGCCATCCATCCATCCATCCATCCATCCAGCCATCCATCCATCCATCCATCCATCCATCCATCCATCCATCCAGCCAGCAAGCCATCCATCCATCCAGCCATCCATCCATCCATCCATCCATCCATCCATCCATCCATCCATCCATCCATCCATCCATCCAGCCAGCCATCCATCCATCCATCCATCCATCCATCCAGCCAGCCATCCATCCATCCATCCATCCATCCATCCAGCCAGCCATCCATCCATCCATCCATCCAGCCAGCCATCCATCCATCCATCCATCCATCCATCCATCCAGCCATCCATCCATCCATCCATCCATCCATCCAGCCATCCAGCCATCCAGCCATCCATTTTCAATACCGGCGGCTTCCTGCTCTCAGGGTTGCAGGGGTCTACTGGAGCCTCTCCCAGCTGTCATAGGGCAAAGTCAGGGTGACACCCTGGACCAGCAAACAGTTCATCGCAGGGCCACATAAAGAGACAAACAACCATTCGCTCTCTCACACACACACCTGTGGTCCGTTTAGAGTTTCCAATTCACCTCACATGCATGTTTTTGGACTGTGGGAGGAAGCCGGAGAACCCGGAGAGAACCCACGCAGACACAGGGAGAACATGCAAACCCCACACAGAAAGGCCTCAGGCCCGGAGTTGAACCTGCAACCTTCTTGCTGTGAGGCGACAGTGCTAACCGCTGCAGCAGTGCTCATCTTGTTGCTAAAGAAAAGAAATGTGCATCTAATTGAACAATGCTCCACCAGCACATGGAAACAGACAGCACACAGCCTCAGTTTCATTAGAAAAGCAGATAAATGTTCTCTGTGGTTATTTTTTTTTGGGTTGTGCTCAGTAGCCCCGCCTCGGCATTGTGACACACACGCCAGATAAAAATAAAGTGTGTTTTAGTTTGCTGTTCCTTATTTAACATCCTCTTATTGCGGCTGTCAAGGCTGCACTTTGTCAGCACAATTTCTCAACACATCCAAGTGTTTCGCCATGCTTGTTAAGTTTCGGGAACAATGCGCTCCCTCAGAGGGACGTGATCACTGACAGCTCCCTTCTGTCGTGTGTGAATGTTGGGTAGTTCTGGGGAAGGCCTGAGGCCTAGCAGCAGCGTAAAACCAGTGTAGCGTTGCTGTAAATACACTTAAACAGCGTTTCTGATGGTTTTCTGGTATTCTGGTGTGTGTGTGTGTGTGTGTGTGTGCATGTGTGTGCATGTGTGCTGTGTTGGGAAGACTGCTTTTCATATGTAATTGGTTTCATTTACAAGTTACTCTATTGAAAATGTTACAATAGTAGTTGTAAATATTTCACTGACTCTCTCAAAGCAAAGCACGTACTTGCAAAGTAACTATTTAATTTAGATTAAATGTGGGTTTTTTTTTTCAAAATTTTGAATAAATGTTCTCAACTCTCTGGACGTGACAGTTTTGAGCTTTCAGCGGCACTCAAAACAGAGAGAGACAATTCAACTGGCAGGCGAGTCGTAGGGGGCGCTACAATTCCAAACTTGACAGGAGAACCAATCAGAAGCTTCAGAATAGTACACACCTTTGTGTGTGGAGGGAAACAGAAAAGCACGCGCAGGAGAAAACCTTACAAAGCAACAAAATAAAATGATCAAACATAAAGCCCAGCTTTTTTTGTAAAAAATGGTATTGTAACATAATGAATAATTCCACAAGTAACTGTAATTTAAGACATTTTTTCCAGTAATGTAACTTAATACAATTGTCTTTCTTTTGTAACATACGTGACAGAGTCACATGTAACCCGTTACTCCCCCAACACTGTGTGTGTGCGTGCGTGTGTGCATGTACATGTGTGCATGTCTGCCCACGAGCTGCTGAGGATGTGCAGCGAGAAACAGATTTACGCAACAGCAACAATTTATGGCGGTGCGGTTGAGTGCGAGGAAGGTCGGGGTGGATGTGGGACTGTGGTGAGAGGTGGTCCTGGGCTCGCTGGCGGTGGCGGCGGAAGGCCGTTGTGTGAGTCGGAGGTTTGGGCGAGCCGAGTCGCAGCTGCGTTGGGAGGGTTGCTGCTGGCGCTGCCCGCCTCCAGGAAGCCGCGACAGTTAGTGCTGTCTCATTGACGGCCAACAAGTTTCCTGGAGGAGGGGCGGCGGCGGTGTGTGTATGTGTGTCAGTGGGTGTTTGGACATACGTCGGGGGGGCAACGGCTACATGGGAGACAGGAGAGGGGAAGAACAGAAACAGAATGTAGCCACCAGGATGCTCCGGGAAGCCGTGCACCCGGCTTCAGGGCCGCACAACAGGAAGAGCTGCTTTCACAACACTGTCCCCCTCTTCTCGCCTCGGCTGCGCTCACAAACCACAGGGGAGGCAAGAATCCCTTATTAAAATGGTGAATTATGAAATTGCACAGAGTAGAGTTTTGTGTAAGGTTTTCAGGCAGTGCTGTGTATATGAACATATGAACAAACGTCAAAATTACCGAATCAAATCGAAAACATATCAATGTGTGTGTATATACTTGCATATATTCATACATATATATGTATATACATGCATAATACATATATTTGTGTATATGTATGTATATATATGTCTGTATACATACACACATACATACTGTACATATATACTGTATACACATCATACATATACATGTGTGTGTGTGTGTGTGTGTGTGTGTGTTGATATAGGCATATATTTATACAGAAAGAAAGCAAGAGTGTGTAAAAAGTTTACAAAACAATGATAATTCAGGTTTTGATTTTTTTTTTTTTTTTACCTCAGACCATTGGTAACCATGACTCCTAAAAGGATCATTCGCCCAAAAATTAAATTTCACCTCAATGTCTACAGATGCTCTGGTCACATTGTCCAATCCACTTCTCTTTGAGGTCAAAGGTCGTAACTACTGTTACCGTACTTTAGAATGGGGGAAAAAAAAGGTAAAAATCTGCAGGTTGCTTCAACTCCACATTATGCAAAACGTCACGGCCTCCCTCAGTGATACACTGAAACCCGTGTTGGTGACGCTTTCACAGCCTGGGACTCAGAGATAAAGTCCACGACTGCGTCCCCCCTGTTGTGCCCCTTTGCCGTCACAGTCACGCCCATTCACACGCACAGGTCAGGGTCACACAAGGACCGAACAGTTTACAAGGAGAGGCTGGTCACCGCAGCAGCTCGCAGGATTTTATTTAAAAAAACTAGACGCAGAGGTCTTTCAGTGATGCGTGAACAGACAGAAAGTCCAATAAAATCAAACAATCCAAATGAGAAGTTCGAAAGTTTTATTACATATAAGTTACATTCATCTTGACACACAAGGTTAAACCTTGAGTCAGCTTAAAGCCCTTGAACACTGGCCGCTGGACTGTGAGCCTCAGAAGAAATTCCATAATTACTGACAGCTGTAGCATGGACCACGGTTGCCCCCTGCATGCGACGGTGAGCTGACTAGATGACTTAAACCATTTGTTAGAATAGTTTTGCATAGTTCAGGCAGTGAAAACATGTTCAAAGTAAATGTTGCCACTGAGGCTGCAGAATGAGGAGAAACTCATTCGTTATCAGAGATTACAATCAAACTTGTATGTAGTCTTTGTAAGTTTTTTTTCAAAAAATCACTGCAAAACATAACAAAATCAAGACTAAAGCTCTGCACTTCAGCGTTAGTCTACTTATAGAAGAAAAAGAAATTCCAAAAAACATTGTGTGCAAGTTGTGCAACAGCGTCCTATGTGGATTTTACGTGCAAAACACGTATTCTAAAATCAATATTAATTAAACGTGGTAACTATTGAAAAGAGACAACTATTTCTATGTGCATGCAATGAAACATTTACTCAGTTTTTAATGCTTTCTCTGCCCGTTTCAGCAGGGCGTCCGTGCTGTCCTCTTCCCTCCTGGCCACATTGTGTGCAGCTTCCTCTGCCTTCTCCAGTGCGCTCTGTTTGCCCAGTTTCCTCCGGCCCACTTCGCTCACGGCCGACCCGGCCACGGCCCCCACGGCCCCTCCGATCGCGCCCCCCAGCAGCACTCCCAACACCAGACCGATCAGCGCTCCCGCCACCACCACCTTGGGCGCCTTCTTGGCCGCCGTCCCAATTTTCTCCCACACCGAGCTGTCCGCCACCATTTTGGCCCTCGCCTTGGCCCCCGAGCCCACCTTGCCCCACACTGGACTCTGAGCCACCTTCTTGGCCCCGCTGCCGATGCCGCTCCCCAGGCGCACCGAGTTTTGAGCCACCAGTTTGGCTCCGCTCTTGGCCCCCGAGCCCATTTTGCCCCACATGGGGCTCTGCGCCAGACTCTTGGCTCCGGCCCCGACGCTGGAGCTCACTCGCATCGAACCATCCGCCGCCGCCTTGGCCCCGGAGCCCACCCAGGCCGAGCCGTCTACCACCACCTTGGGGACTCTGTCCCCGACCAGCTTGGACACCCTCTTCTGGAGGTTCTGGGCTTCACTGCCGACCGTCCCCCACACGGGGCTGTTTCTCACCCTCCTGGCCTTGTCGTTGACCCACACGGAGCTGTCCGACAGCATCTGGGTCCAATTCTTGGAGCCCCCGCTCACTTTCTCCAGGACGGAGCTGAGGAGGGACGGCGACACGGAGGAGAGCGCCACCTGGGGGAGGCTCTCGATGTTCATCGTCCTGACGCTCTTCTCGGCCTCTGCCCTCGTTTTCTCCATCTCGTCCTCCCTCACTTGCTCCTCGTCGGCCTCGGCTAGGGGCTGCATGTAGGGGTAGAGCACTGGCTTCTGTGAGCCGCCGGGACTGCCGGGCGTCCTGCGCCCTCTCCCCCTCTGACTTATCGCCCTTCCTCTGCCGGGCGATCTCCAGCTGCCTCTCCCTCAGCCGCATCTCCGCCTCCTGAAAAGCAGGACTGGAGTAACACCGACCTCCAGCCTCCTCCACCAACTGCTGCACCTTGTCCAGCAGCTCGACCACGTTGGCCCTCTGCCTCGGACCCCCGTCTGCATCCGCGATGTGGAACCTGTCGCCGCACTTCTCTACGATCTTTAACAAATCGCTCCGCTGGCCGGCGATGTACGCCTCTACGCTGTTGTTCCCGGCTTTGCCCGCCTCTTTCAGTCGGTCAGTGTAAGTGAAGAGGACGATGGTGTGTCTCCGGACGGCGTCAGGGCCGAATACAGACTCGAGGGCCCTCAGGGCCTGCAGCTCCGTCTTTGCAGGCTGGTCCAAGGGGACGCACATGAGGAAGGCGTGAGGACCAGGACTGGACAAAGTCACGCAGGAGGAGATCTGCGCTCGAATCTCCTCGGGTGTTTTCTCTGAGTTAAACCAGTCGGGGGTATCCACTACCACCACCTGCAGGCAGGAGAGCAAAAAAAGGCACGCTGTATGGGTCTGCCGATGGTAGAATGTGGTAGGATGGTAGAGTCTTTTGTCGCGTTGCTTTTCACACAAAACATCTGTTGAGCAACGTACCCGTCTGCCTTCAACCGACGCTTTCTTTTTCTCGCACTCCCGAGTGATGGCCGTGAGGCTTTCTGGATACGATTCAAACTCCTCCCGCCCCAGGATGGCGTTGCCAGCTGCGCTTTTCCCTGATCCAGATCGCCCAAGGAGCACCAGGCGCAGCTCCGTGGAGGGCGAGACAGATGAGAAGTGCGAGGAGGAAGAGGGTGAAGAAGGAGGAGGTGAGGAGGAAAAGACAGGGGCTCCAGGAGCTGAGGCAGAGGACGTCTCCTGAGGTCTGTCTTCCGAGCTGTTGATTCTGTGATGCACTGAAAATAAGTGGAAAATTGAAGGGGAAAATTATTTTGTAATTCAAAGAAAAGTGAAAACTATATTTGGTGACACAATGAGTCAGCTTGTGACTTACAAGTGGAGGTCTGCCGCTCAGGGGATTTTACTTCGGGGATCTGTGAGAGCTCAGCTCCCTCTACAGTCGCAAAAGAGCAAAACACGGCCACAGTTGATTTTCTCTGTTCAAATCCTAACCCAGAACAAACTGATGTATAGAGCTTCGTGCGACTAGCATTTACCTTTGTTTTGTCTGCTGCTGGCTGCACTCAGTACCTTTTTCTTGTAATACTCTTCTAAATATGAACGTTTCTCTGCTGATGGAACCGAGTAAAGACTGTTAGACACTTGGCTCACATCCGTCATCGTCTCCATCCTTCCCTCTCTCCTGCTGAGAGGTGAGGAGGCGATGCGTTCCTCTCCTCTGTTAACACTTGTCTGCGGTTTCGTGTCTGTGCCGGTTGCAGAAGAGACGTTTTCCCTCTGTGTCTTGTAGAACTCCATGAGTTCTTGCTTTTTCTCTTCCACCCCTCTTTCCATCTCTCTGTCCTGGGCTGTTTTCCTGTGGAACATCCCATTCTGTTTCACCATGTTGTCTACCTGTAAGTGAAACATACTGAGCCAATCAGGGTTTGAGAGTAATCAATCTATTCCACTACAAAGGATGTGTCAGTTTTACACATCACATCAAATTTATACACCTGGATTATCATCGTTTGCTGAGTCCTCACCTTGTCCAGCAGCTGTCGAACCTGCTCCCTGTTCTGCCACTGGCGATTATTGATGGCATGGTATCTTCCCCCACAATCCTCAATGAGCTGCCTCAGGCCCGCCTGTTCCTTCTGCACATAATCCTGTGCAGAGTTAATCAGATGTTAACACTGAGTTGATCTGACAATTCAAAATCTGGCAGTTTGAATGTAAAGGAAATGTTGGAGGAATGTTGGAGGAAGAAGGAGAGTGTGTGTGTGTGTGCTTGCGTGTCTTGACATCAAATGAAAGTAAAAATCAGTCAAGACAGACAGAAATTGTCCCTTTTTTAAAATACTTTTGCGTTTTAATTCTTACATTTCTCCCCAATGGACAGATGTTGCCATAAATATCCCTTGATCTGTCCTGCCCTTCCTGGAACATGTGACTGTGGCTCAGGAGGTACAGTGGGTTGTCCAATGACCGAAAGGTTGGTCCGTCGTTGTGTCCTTGGGCAAGACACTTAACCCTAAATTGCTCCCAATGGGCAGCCACCCATTGGTGTACGAATGTGTGTGTGAATGAGAGGACATTGTAAAGCGCTTTGGGTACCGTGAAGGTGCTGGAAAAGCGCTATATAAGTGCAGTCGTAGTTTACCATTTACCATTTTAATGTCTTGTATTAAATTTCCGTGGTGAAGCAATTGCACTAATTTTGTTCAAATATAATGAATGAAGTGCTGAGGTTCTTTGAAACACTAATGAATCTGTGTTTTCTATTAAAAAAAAACATTTGTATTTATATAGACTTTTTATACTGATTAGAACCACCTCGAGGGACAACAGCGTAGGTATGGAGGACACGGTGACAGTGACAGCGTAGTGAGCACAGCTTAAATACCTGCACTGACATTCTCATCAGGTAGTCGGCACAGGTCAGCAGGACCAGGGTGTGATCCAACACCTTGTCCCCAAACATCTCTTTCAGCGCTGCCGGAATCCGACCCTCCATCTGGGAACATCAGGGAAAACAGTTGAGGGAACCTTCCGTTTCAATAATATTAACTTGAATGTAAATTGTAACATCTCCATCATCCAAAAGCAAAGAAAGAATTCCTGCACCCTTAGGTATTGCAGTGGTATTGCTGTGCAATGGGTCTAGTGCCACCTACCTCTGTGAACTGGTTAACTGGGATCAGCAGCAGAACAGCGTGTAGGCCGGGCTCCACCAGCGTCATGGCCCGCTCCGTCTCCTCCTTCACACTCTCCTCCATCTTTCCACCGACCCAGAACCACCTCGGTGCCTCCACCAGGGTCACGTTCTTGCCCTCGCAAACCCCCTGGCGCTGCTGGCAGCTCCTGGTACCACCGGGGACGAGGGTAGACTGCTCGCCCAGAATGTTGTCACCCGTCGACGTCTTTCCACAGCCAATGTTTCCCACTAGGACCAGTCTGACGTCAGCAGGTGAGGAGCCACCGAAACTGCCTCTCTGCAGGTTGCTCATGGCTGGACGGCGATTGAAAGGTGAAGATACAAAGCATCAATTTAGTCTTAAAGGTGTAAGTGTGTGTAATATTTAGAGATTTTGAAGAACAAACAGCGACATCAAGTGGTAACATTTCAGATTGCAGCTCTTTCACTCTCCCTCCCCCTCTGGAGTTTGCCAGAGAGCTACAGTGGCCTTCGCACACAAACCTGGATACCTCGTCCACCTTCTTCTTCTTTGGTTTATTTGAAGATGCGAACGTTCACCCTAATTGCAGTCGGGCTTGATTGTCCACACCGGGCTTCCTTAGAAATTTGGTGGAGCGAGATGGCAGCTAACTGGGCGCAAGACCCTTGCTATATATATATACAGATACAGTACTACCCAGAAAATTAGAGTATCCTGAAAAGGTTGTAGTATTTCTGCAATTCAACTTAAAAGGTGAATGTGACATATTATATAAACGAACAATATGCAAATCAATATATTTCAAGTTTTTATTTCTTTGGATTTTTCTGATCAGGTCTTGCAGCTTAAAAAAAAACTCAAATTCAAAAATTCAGAAAATGAGAATGTTACATAAAGTCAAATCTTTATGACTATCTTAATCAGCAAAGTTACAACAAGGAACTGCTTGAGATGTCAATTTGCGTGTAATTGCTCAATAAAATTTGTTGGTTTCACCTTTTATGTTAAATTGCCAAAATAAAACAACTTTTACTTGATATTCTAATTTTTCGGGTAGTACCTGTATATATATGTATGTATGAGATCCGTTCTAAGGGTAGGAAAAACCAAATAACTTCAATTGTACTGCAATTATACACTTTGATTAATGGATTTATGGGCACTATATTAAGCTTCTACCAATATGAAAATTATAAATCAAGCCAAATCTTACACACCGGACATTTAAATTGATTCATTTGAGAACAAACATGTAATTCCACCATCAGAGTCGATTTTTTGAATGATTCCAGAATGTTCATGGACATCGGTTATTAAATTCTAAAAATAACCATGCATGCTATCTTAAATCAGCAATGTTAGATTCAAACAGAAATATGACGTTCTGCTACACGCCAGTGTCTGTTCGGTAAACAGTTTTTCCTCATTACCTTTACTTCAGAGTTTAGCATTTTTATCGGCCTTCTCGGTCGGTGTACAACAAGAGTCAACTCAAACTCATAAAACTTGAGGCAGCTTGCTCTTGATTGAACTTGTCAGTCTTTCTTCCTATTTAGACAACATCTCTTTTATTCCCCGTGTTCCGTGAATGACACACCTATCTAGTCTCGTCCAACTACATTCTCGACTGGACAGACCTTTTTTTTCTTTTTTCAGTCTTACACAAATATTCTATACTCAACAGATGCTTGGAATACACACAGAAGTGTTGAAGCAACCGGACAAAAATTGAGCATTGTCAAGACTGCACATTTAAGCATTAACCTGAAACTTGCACTTTGTGCACACGCTACTCAATGGAAATCAGTGGTTTAAGAGGAAACAAACAGCTCTGGGTAGTTTCCAGTTGTGTTGAATTAAAGCTCACTGATGTTTCAAATGCGAAACGGAAAATCTCAACGTGATTTTAAAATAAACCAATACTTGGTTTTATAATTTTTATACTTGGTTCAAGACCAATATTTTTTGTGCTTTTAACCTGTGATGTATATTTATATTTATATATATTTCTCTCTAAATATACATTACGATTTACATCGGTAGAGATGTACTTACTCAGCTGTTTTAGGGCTAGGTCGTCCTCCGATGTCTTCAGTGTGTGAGCTGCTGTCTAGCTGGCATGAAATTCAGACGATCAACCAGACACCTTCAGGAAATGCAGCCAGTCAAAGCTTCTTCTTACCCATGAGAAGTCAGTCCTCACCACTCCCAATTTTAAACACATGCATGCGTGAACACATTTGTGAATACACTTTCTTGTGCTTAACAGGTTTTTTTTTTTTTTTTTACGGGCAGCTAAGCATTCCAAGATGGGGTGGAGGAGGTGTATCCCAGGGCGCAGGTGAGTCATTCCACCTCAATGCATGCAACACACCCAATAGGTGTCAAAACTCATGGATAAACATAAGGCTGTGGTATTAGTTCGCTTGACACGGCTGTCAGTATTCTGAGACCGTGCAGTAGTGATGGCCACATTGCAATATTTTCTTGATGATCTCCTTATGGTTAACAGGAGCTTGCAAGTTAGAATACATTTGATTTGAGCATTGATAATTGAATTGATTTACTTTGTGTCCACTGAAGTTCTTGTACAAGGGTAAGATTTAGATTTATAATTAGTTAGCCAAAAAAGGTGAATGTGTGTGTGTGTGTGTGTGTGTGTGTGTGTGTGTGTGTGTACAGTATGTATATATGTATACACACTACAAAAACAATAAAGTTGCATTGCACACATCTTATATAATAAAAGGAAGCCGAGACTTAATATTGCGTAAAATACCTCAGATAGTATTTAATAAACAAAAGGAAGTCATTTAGAAAATTAAATCAGATCTACACAAATCTCTAAATTAAACAAAACATTTTAAATATGCTTCCATAGTTCTGTGAGAAAGAAAATCTGTTTTTTCCCTAAGCATTTTCTTAATTTGAGAACAAAAAAATATATAATACTAAAATAAAATAAATAAATAAATATTTCTTAAGGGTGTCTTTAAATGATACTATTTGAAGTATTGTTCACCAGTTACATCCCAGGCATCACATAGGCAATGTTTTCCAAAGTAGAAGCCTTTAAAATGAATGATTAATACAAACAGTTTATTCAGGTCAGTTTGTAGATATTGATATAGACATATAGTGTATAGCACGGTCCTGTGCTTCTCACCAATTTGTGTTGTGTACAGCTCCTCAGCTCTGGGATCTCTGCAGTGAGGCACATGAGAGGAGCCAGGGCACAGAGTAGAGAGTCCAGCAGGAGAGAACAACTGCTCGACATGTTGACCAGTTTCTGCACGGCAGAAAAGAACAAGTTTAGCTTCCATGCACTAAATAAATAATATAAATGCAACAGTCCATAATGTCAACACCTTCTTAAGGGGGGAAGCCGTACTGCTTCGCTATTTGCCTTTAGCCTATAATAACAACAGAACAACAACAATGCAACAAAACATGCAAAGTCTTATTTTTGCATTTAACTCACATCAGTTGTCCTCAGATGCAGTCCAATGAGGCACAAGGACTCCCCCAGCAGGTGTAGATGAGCTGCTGCACAGATGGGATCCCTCTCCGAGCAGCTGGAACTGCCCACTGTGGACCTAAGAGAGTCCCAGGTTGATGTGATGGGCATGCGAGCAGAGCCATCGAGGCTACAGGTGTCAGCCAGAGGATTTAATGCAAACCTTAGAGTGCTTTCGGACCCATGTCCGGGGGCAGGCGTTACGGCACAGGGACAGTAGGTTAGGGAAGCAGATGCAGTGGTGGCAGGTGCAGCACCTGGACAAGCTGCCAACTGGTGGTGGTCATCTGGATACACCCAGCAGTCCAACATGCAGCTCTGACTTTGCAGGGAGAGAGATGTGGCAAGCTGGAGAAATCACTGCTGCCATCTGCTGGGCAGAATATGCATCATGCATTCAAAAGAAAGACGTACCATTTTAAATGTTCTTAATAGCAACAAAGTGCGTTATTTCCTCAACACATTTGATTTTAAACCTCATTTTCTAACCTCTTCTCTGTTTCTGATTCCCATGACATATGGCTTTTCACAGGCTTGCAAAGCAGGAATAAAGACAGGCGGCGCTGGGCAAGCAAGGTTAGGCTCAGTCTCATGTATACCTGAGGGATATTCAGATGAACATCATTCATCACATATGGAATTCGGCAAGGGAAAGCACAGCTGCATTAACATCACCTTACAATAGTGCTGCCTTTCTTTAAAACCTTCAGGTTCCTAGGAAAAGACAATAAAGTGACAGAAAACAGAGAAGTCACAATAGAAACAAATAAGAATTCAAAGTGTTAAGTGGTGTTTCTACAAAAAAAATATAACTACCAGCGCAGACAACCTTGTTAAGACTCTTGGCATGGTATTCCTCTGAATACAAATTAGGATCTCCCTGCTGATCCTCATCCCTCATGAAGTAATGATAGGACCAGCGCTCAGCACTCACCAGGCCTGCTTCACCATCCATGGACAAAACTGATGGGAGGGACAGTCACAAATTTAATTTTCGGTAACTGTGAGCTGTTTACAGATGAAAGAGCAGGAAAAAAAACATTGCAGCAAACATTAACTGCCAGTCAGAATAGCCATAATGTCAAGTTAATAAGCCCAGTCACACACTTTTACTACCACAGCTTTGTTTAAGGCATTGAACTAAATTCATTTTTAATATTTTGTTTTTAGATAGAGCTAAGTTATGTTGTAAAACAAACACCACTTAGCCACCAATTCATGGACAATGATGCGCTCAACGTTCCAGTGAAAACCACTGACTCCTGTTGTGTGGTGTGTGTGATAATCTTTGATCCAAAGAATGACTCAAACCTTGTGTGCTTGAGACCTTGAGCCTTTTTATCACGTTCCCCTAGCATGTTTCTGATCACCTGCGGTGCAGAAGACAATGTGTTCCTGTTGGTGGACTGTCAGCTGTGTTGAATCGTTTTTATTGGCATCAAGCTGAAAGCTAGAACCCTTGGGGTGGGGGAACAGGATCCACTGTTTTTATTTCTAGCAGTTTCAATTGTTTGGCTGATAGTTGTGAAAGGTTGTTTCAATAACCTAAATCAATATGCAGTGATCAATACTGACATTACTTCATGCAAATTGCATTTGCATTTTTCCCCGATCTGCACTCCTTTAAATACTTCCATCACTTAGCTAGTTTACTTACTTAGTTTGACATCTTCAGGTGACGTTTTTCTTTTTATTTTTCGTTACAGAACTATCTTAATTTAGAAGTGACAATTGATTCATTTATGCTTTTATTCTATTATTGTTATTTTTACACCTACTCACCACCAAGCCTCTTTCGTAACAGTTTAACTCGACTGCCGCTATTATTTACTAGCATTGTTTGTTGTTTGCGGCAGTGAGCGACTTTCTCGGAAGTTCAAGGTCACAACACGACAAATACCGCGTTCGGTAGGTCTCGTTTAAAGACCTTGAAAACTGTTTAAACGTGATTAAAAACAAGCGTCTACTAAACGAGACTGGGCTGTCTCCAAGTTCACCAGCGGTTTGGTTCAACAATTAGACCAACAACTTCCAGTCCAACCTCGTAATCACGCCGGGAGTCTGACCGCCGAGCCCCCGGCTGCGTGGCTGTTGTCTCTGGCGCTGATTCTGCCGGTCACATGGTGTCGCAAAAGAAAAACAAAAAACTGCTGCGTCACGTTTAGGTGCACGACGTTCCGCGCGTCTACCTCTCGGGTTCTTTTCCGGGCACTGTGGCGAAAATTTTTTCTTTTCTTTTTTTTTGCTGAGTCACGGTAACCTCACTGTGTTTTAACGGATTTAATGTTTAACCCGTTGCATCAGCTCGTTGAGACTTGACGTTTTCACACCAGATGAGCCCATTTGTTCACAACATGTAAAGTGATTTGAATGTTTTTCCTACAATAGTGCAGCAGCAATTCAGTAACAATGTTGTGTTATTTATTTGTTTGTTTGTTTCCAAATCAATAATCCACCATACATTTTGCTCCTTCAGTAAAAGCGGAATTCTTGGCATTTTCTTATTTTTCAGCTTCCGCACCATCAACAGAATCACATAATGCCGTCCGATATCTTACAAAGCTAAGCACAGTCACATAATTCCAGCCCGTGAAATACTTTGTGTTGAAATGCTCAGGGGCCATTGCAGAGGTCACCTCATCTCAAGAAGTCACAGATCGATATGTCTGACGTAACTGCAGCTGCTTGGGTCTTCAGTGTCATCTGTAACTTTCTCCGTGGACGTTGGACTCATCAGCTGGTTGAACCAGTTTATGTTTCTGATTACTTTCGAACTGCTGATGTGCGCACTGATAAATTCTATTGCAGCCGTTCTCTCTGCGCTATCAGTGTTCCCCATCAGCTTTTGAAATGTACTCGGTCATGTTCTGGGTCGGCCCCTCCTCCTCCTCCTCCTCCTCCTCTCCCACCTCCTCCTCTCCAGTGGTTTTACTTTGGAATTCCAAAGCTGCACCATCATGCTTAGTGCCGGGCCCTCCTCCTTGTTTTTCCAGGGCGGTGCTCAAACTTCCCAACTCATGCTAAGTCTTATGATCCCTCCCTCTGGACTCGGCTCCTCACACAATTGCTGCTTCATGTTAACTCTCTGCCCCTCCTCTGAATGTTCTCGCTGAAGTTGTCCCGTCACGTTAAGCTGAGGCTTTGTGGTGCCGACTTCCCGTTTTTACACAGCTGCTGTGGGAGGAGACACGGGAAGGAAGTATAAAAGGAGGAGAGTCGTGGTGGCAGACAAGGAACAACATCCAGGGGACACAGCTGGGCTGAGACAAAGACACTAGAGCAAGGAGGAATCTCTGATCCGTGAGTAAAATAAAATTACAATATCTGTGTCAATGTTGTTATTTTTTTAAATACATATTTTAAATCTCATTGCTCCTTTCTGAGGTTTATACTGATGCAATGTTGCCAATCAATGCTGAGAGATGTTGTTTGTCCTAAAAAAACACACAAAAAAAAAAAACTGTCATTGACTCCTTTCAGGGCAAACAATGGAGACGGCAATGCAAAGCAGAACTCCAGCAACAGTAGAACCCTTGTCTGACAGGTAAAAGAATTTATTTATTTATTTATTTTTTTAAATCTTGATTTCAAGTTAGCCCGGGCCTGGGACCTTTCTGTGTGGAGTTTGCATGTTCTCCCTGTGTCTGCGTGGGTTCTCTCCGGGTTCTCTGGCTTCCTCACAGTCCAAAAACATGCATGTGAGGTCAATTGAACACTCTAAAATTGTCCGTAGGTGTGCATGTGAGTGTGAGTGGTTGTTTGTTTCTATGTGGCCCTGCGATGAACTGGCGACTTGTCCAGGGTGTCACCCTGCCTTCGCCCTAAGACAGCTGGGATAGGCTCCAGCAGACCCCCGTGACCCTGAATAGGAATAAGCGGGTATAGAAGATGAATGAATGAATGAATGAATGATTTCAAGTTACTGTAACACTGAACACTGTGATGTTCACTTTTGAGAAGTTCCCACTCATTACCATTCAGCACAGCTGTATTTCAGCTGGTTGCCTTTCAACAGCTCCTGGTGAAGATAAACATGTGCAAACATAGGCAGTATTTCTAAAGCTTGTACTTTTTGGGGGTCAATGTCAAACTACGAGTACAACCGTTCTTGTTATTAAACAACTTGACCGTCTCCTTGCAGGGATCTTTCAGAGCAGATCAAAAAGGTGACAAAGGAGAGTCACGTCAGGGCAGAGAACACGGAGCTGATGCTGAGCTTCCAGAGAGGAAAAGTCATCATGCAGCAGTACAAGGTAACATAGTTTACCATCTTAATGATTTCAGTTTTGCCATGACTGCTTAAGCACCAGTATGACCAGCATGACTATGTTCTCCCCTTTAGCTCCTCCTGTGTTCGTTGTA
Organism: Thamnaconus septentrionalis; assembly: GCA_009823395.1. Taxonomy (NCBI): domain Eukaryota; kingdom Metazoa; phylum Chordata; class Actinopteri; order Tetraodontiformes; family Monacanthidae; genus Thamnaconus; species Thamnaconus septentrionalis. Next base: position 4,419,438 of record CM020501.1, on the reverse strand, counting down.
TGAGATCTACCAGGCCTTGGAGGAAGAGCTGGACAGGAACTCCAACCATCCTGGTGTTGCGCCCATATACTTCCCAGCGGAACTTGCAAGGCTGGAGGCCATCGAGAAAGACCTGGAATTCTTCTTTGGCCAAGAGTGGAGAGAAAAGATTGTTGTCCCTGCAGCCACTAAAAGATACTGCCACAGACTCAGACAGGTGGGTTTCACTCAAAGCTGCACTTTCAAAACCGCTGTCTCAGCTGTTTAATCTAAAGAATAACAAATTTTTGTTTGTTTTTTCCCCAGATTGGCCAGGAAAACCCAGAATTCCTGATTGCTCACGCCTACACCCGGTACCTCGGTGACCTGTCTGGAGGGCAGGTGCTCGGTCGGATCGCCCAGAAGTCCATGGGGCTGAAGAGCAGCGAGGGCTTGTCTTTCTTTGCCTTCCCTGGCGTGTCCAGTCCCAACCTCTTCAAGCAGCTGTACCGCAGCAGGATGAACAGCGTGGAGCTGACGGAGGAGGAGAGGAACGGTGTCCTCGAGGAGGCCGTGCGAGCATTTGATCTCAATATTGAGGTATGCAGCAGTGATGGATGCGTAAAGCGGCTGAATATTAAAGGTCTTTTTTTGCTGTTGTGATTTATTTTTAAAGAGGAAAGTAATTTTTGTTTATTTCTCTGTTACATTGTCACAGGTCTTCGATGATTTACAGAAAATGCTGAATGTGACTGAAACTCAGCCTCAGGTTTGTTTGTCACAATCCAGAACAGCCAAGATGCAGCAGATCGAAGGCACCCTGATCAAGGATACTCCATTTCTCAGGATGGTTGTGGGACTTTTTGTAGCTGTGGCAACAGTCACGATGGGAATCTATATTCTCTAGCTTTTATTCTGTAAAATGTTGTAAAATATGTAATAATTAAAATAGTCTTTTAGTAATGCAAATTACAAAATGTAAAATTCTATATTTTTTGTACATGAACTAAGCAACATCCAGTGTTTTATATATTTGACTTTACTTTGTTGCACATTTCTATCAAAACGTTCACGTGCACTTTTATTACTGTAACATTTTTTTGTTCTTTTTTTTTTTTTTTAATAAAATGTACTTTTTGCAACAAGTGACTGTAGTTTTTGACAACCTTCATGGTTCACCATGGGTGGGACCCAGTTTCACCTCGTCTGACCTTTACTGCAATAATGTGCTGTACAAGCACGTGGAGGGTCCATTTAGACCCAATGGTGACTGCCATGGTTCACCATGGGTGGGGCCCAGTTTAACCCAGTCTGACCTCTACTTCAACGTTGTGGTGTACAAGCTTTGAGGGTCCTGTTTGGACCATAAAAACATGGTGGATCTCCATTAAACAGAGGGGGAAAAAATTGCATCTACTGAATATTATGCTGCAAAAAAAGGTTAACATGTTTGGTCTCTTCCTCATCTTGTGAATACAGTCAAACAAGTACTATTTCACACTTTTACTGATTTCATAGATTTATTTGGTTTTAAAGGAAAATCAATGACTACAATATGTTTAGGCCTGCACACTGCTCACACTTTGATGTAGTTTGTATCAAAGCATCAGTCTCTCACCACCTTTGGTACCTTTTGGAAAATGGTTCAGCCAAACACACAAACAACAAATAAGTCTGCTGTGACTTTTCTGGTCGAAAAGTGACAGTTTACAATACACAAATCCAATCTGGGATCCATTTTTTATTGTGGTTTCTTGGTCTTCCTAAAAACATGAACCAGAGGCACATATTAGAACTTAAAAACCCCAGAGGCACGACAAACATCTGGCTCCATCCCAGGCCGATTTTATGGTAGCACAAGTCAGTGCAATGCTGGTATCTTGTCTCCCATACAGGGCAACTGAAAGACCGCCAAACGTCATGTGATTGTACTTCACGAAACCGGCTTGTGTCAACCACAGAAGGCACAGCAGCCTGGCAAATCAGGGAAGGCCTTTGATTGTCACAAGTGCCGTCAATAACATTTAAGTTAAAATAATAATACATTCAAGATGCCATCCTTTCAAATTACACACATCTAAAAGGCAAATATATTCCGTATGACCAAAACCCAAACTCAAAAAAAATAAAAAGAAAAAAAAACTAGATTGTTGCTCTAAAAAAAAAAAAAAAAGGCCATAACAAGGAAAACAAGCTGAAAAGCAAAGACGTGACAAAGATGTGTAGTATTGACTGGGCTTCATCACACGTCTCTAACTAGAATTACCTCAGAAAAAAAATCAAGCACGCATGCCCACTCATCAACACTCACACTCATCTTCAGAAAATATAAATGCTACAGAGTGCCTTATCGTCTTGAAGACTTTCAGGGAAAATTGCACATCAAACTGTGACTGTAAATGTTAGACAGTAAACAATGAAAGGACAGAGAGAAGGCAGAAGGCTTGTCAGAGAAGAAAAGAAAAGCAGCTTCACATGTAAAATTACAGTGTAGACAACAGGACCATAACAAAACTCACTTGTTTGGATCTTGACACTGTCATCACATGATGTTATAGCCGTGGGCGGGCAGTGTAAATTTTTGTAGATCCTTTTGTTCAGGCAAACATTTTCATTTTACTGCTCTTAAAACAAAACTGCTTTGCATATTGAGAAGCTTTTGTTTTCCTTCCTAACCTCCAATGTCACAAATACATTTGAAAACACAGTGACTTCACTTGCGGTTTTTACGCTGGATGTGTTTTACTCACCAGCGTTGAGGATGAAAATACCCATTTCATCCAACGATATTCCATAGTGAATATTGCGACAGGAAAGAGAGAAAACAACTTAACTAAATAAACAGACTGTCAGTCAGACATAGGCAACAGTTTCTGCATTTTCAACTTAAACTCCTCAAACTTTTGGCACACTGTCCTTCTGTGAGAAAGGAAAAAAATATTTTTATTAATTGCAAATCGTCCTGACCTAAATGTCTGTGGAACAGTGATTCTCAAAGTAGGGTCAGGGGATGCAGGGGCTCTGTGACCCCTGACTGTTCCATCCACAAACTGTTACCAATTACAAAATTGTGCTTTGCAGTTACAAAGTGCACATCCGTACAGGGAGACAATAGCCAGTGGTGTTCCTTAGGGTGAATAAAAACTGTCACACAGCTACATCAAGTCACTCTGTCCACGCTTCACTCAGGCCACCGGTAGGCCTGCTGTATCTGCATATTATTGCATTTCATTTGGATAAAAGGCAGCGTGTTTATTACTTTATGCTTGAAGAGAAGACTCAAAAGTCGGTTTTAGACTGGGCATTTGGATTTCTGTGTATTATGAGTATGTTAGCTACTGTTACGTTCCTTAAACCGTTGACAACATGCTACTTATGTCGATAAGAAAAAGATGTATTGTTGTGCCATTCACATTATTGAATTTGAAATGTATATCTGATTAATATTTAAAGTTTTTTTTTTCAATGAAAAGATGTAAATTATTGAGGACAAAAAGAAAACAGAGAATTTATGTCTGCAAAGATTTTTCTCTCCTGTGAGAGGCGAAAGACTTTGAGAAGCCCTGCTGTGAAGCACACCGTCTGCACCAACACTCGCAAACATCTACATCATGCATTGTCACCTTGGCGTCCCGTTTGAACAGCCAGTTAGACGGGTCGAGACGTGCAGCTCCCTCAGGCAGGAGCAGGTGCGATGGGGCCGCTCAGCTGACTTCATAGGAGGAGAGCAGCGCTGCGTCCACAGGCTCCATGCAGGAGGGGCAGGTGAAGGAGCGCATCAGCCAGGGGTCAATGCAATCCACGTGGTAGATGTGAAGGCAGGGTAGGAAGCGAATGGAATCCCCATATTCAAAATCCAGCATGCAGATCACGCACCTGTGGCAGAGAGAGAGCAGCATCCTTCCATTATTCTTCAGTCAAAGATTTTTATCAATTTCCTGCTTTCGTCTTTTGTTTTACTCAGGTTTTTCCTTTCAACGTAAGCAACTGCAATGCAATTGGAAGATCACTGCTTACCTGACACATTTTTAAATCCTTTTAAACTTGTATTTTTGTATATTTGTAAAACTTGCTACTTTTAAATTCTCTCTTTTTACACTTTGTATGTACAGTCACCTCGGGTTTTGCAACAGCAACATTTCACTGCCATGTAACATGACGTGACAAATAAAATCTTTGACTCTTGAATCTTTAAAAGAGCCACAAAAATGATGAACGTGTTGGCATCACAAATCACAGCTTACTCTTTGACTTTCTTCTCAGAGGAATCGGACCCTGGGTCAAAGATGCCTTTGGGCAGGTGCTGGATCAGTCCGATTCGCTGAGCGATACGGATTTGCTCCTCCTCGGTCAGCTGACAGGCCAGGCGGCTCTCCCCTGGGTTGGGATGGTACACCGGGAGCGGCTGTGTTTGTTCCTTGGAAACAGGAGACAAAAGACACCCTGTGTTTTCCAAGTGTGCAGTGTGTCTCTAGCCAGTCAATAAATTCACCACATAGGGCGCGGGGGTGCTTTCTTTACTTCCTTTTCACTATTATTAGCCAGGGTTTCATCATGGGTGTGCAAATATTCTATGGAATGAGAAACTCAGAGTGAGTGTGAATGAGTATGCGTGAGACAGTGAGTGAATGTGAGCACTCACACACACAGACTGGACATGGCAGGGCACAGTGGCCTCAGGAGGTAGTGTGCATGACGAGAAGCTGGTGGCAGTGTGGCGGGGGTGGGGGTGGTGGTAGGGGGGGTTCAGCACTGACTTGCACATCTGGTGAGGAAGCATGTTATGATGTGGTGTAGGGGTGTGGGGGTCACTGGGCTGAGTAGTCATAAGGTTTTGGTAATGTTGAAAAGCTGCTGTTGAACGGTTGGGTACTGCAGTACTTTTCAGTATCTACAAGCCTGAGTCATTATGTTGCGGGTACCACTGTCCGCGCACATGAAGCAGGCAAGCAGCCATCAGCTGGGCTTATTAAACATCACACTTCAAGGGGCACCAGCACGTTCCGAAGGCCCGACAGAACTGGTGAACAATGCTCCATGTTAGCCAGTAGGGATGGTTCTGTGTTGACACTCATCCATGTCTGGCCAATTCAGGTATGGCTGTCTACTGTCTCGGTCATGCCTGTTAACTATTCATTACTTTGGCATCATGTCATCCAGTACTTTGGCACTAAATGGCAGTGTTGACAGTAAGGTGACCATACGTCCTGACATGTCCGCCTTTTGGGAACCTAAAATAATGTCCAGGGGGATTTTTACAGTGTTTCTTAAAATGTCTGTAATTTGCTCAGTGTGCTCAATAGGCCATTAATTCTACGCATTTAAAATATATTTACACCATCCACTGTTATTATTATTCCAGCACTCCTGCTCTCAGATCAAGACAAAAAAGATCTGCCTGCTCTGCGCTCTCACACAATGGGAAATGCTGAAACATAAGTGTAGTTTTTCCAAAAAAGCACAATTTTCTTTTCCTTGTGGTTGTGGGAAACATGGTGTACTGTCTGCAAAGCTGGCACCTGTCTACCACAAACAGATGTTCTGGAGAAATGGAAAATACATTGCCGCAGATGAGCATGTAGTGAAGCATTATTGATGTTTATATCATTATTAAAGAAATTGTACATTTTTCATTTGAAACTGAAAATGAACGCTTTAAGTTTCTTAAGGCATTTTTGCAGTATCTCCAAATAGCCCAGGTAGAGCGTTTTCCAGAATTTGGGCACCCTAGCTAACAGTTGCATGAAAGTGCAGTTGTATAAAGTCCAGATCACCTTCAGAGTGCTCAGTGATTCACATTCCCTGTGGTTGCACCAGAACATTATGAAGTCTGACCGAGCATTTGACACAAGCTCAAGATGTAACTTTACTCAGGTCATTGAAGGGTCACGTGCAAGACAGATGATCATGTAATGATGCAGTGCTTAAGCCCTAACACTTGTGGCCATTCTGTTCACAGAATTTCTATGTACCTAATACACACATAACTATTTTAGTAGACAGCTAGAGCAGAGCCGTTTTGTGAACGCCAGTAAACAGAGGGCTAAATATGGCTACACACATGTTTAATATAGACTAGAGGGTTATAATGAATCATGTTTGGCTGTTTCACCATCAAAACAGGTACATTTGCATTAATAATATAAATTCCATAACTAAAATAAACCTGGAATCACTGTATTTTTATTTTGACTATGTCAGTAGACTCACACTGGTTATACCCTCTGACAATAATCACTGTATTAAGAACACAAAACAGTTAATAGGGGGAAAAGGACTCGTCCACATTTATCCAACGACTAATCTACTAATTGTTGCACTAGAATTATACTTCCTAAATGAAAAACACAGTGGGCTCACGCCCCTGCGTTAGCTTTCCTCCCAACAACAAAAAGTATTTTAAGCAACAATCCTCCGGTTAAGTCAACACTGAGACATCAAAGGTGGAAGCTAACGTCGTCCTCGACATTTTTGCTCTGTATACATGAGTCGACAGCGACAACTTTACACCACCGGACTCTCGTTCTTCCGCATCCCCGGGGTCTATTTAAACTTGAGACCCATCATCAGCTCACCTGTTGGGGCTGCGAGGGCTCTCCGGGCAGGCTGCCCCCCTCGGACTCGTTCAGCAGCGATAGGTCATCGGCACCTTGTGCAAACAGACAGTTCCCCATCGAGCTGAGAGCACCATGAAGAGCGTTTGCACCTTTCAGCTGACAGGGTGAGCTGACACCCGAAGCAAACACTGCTGCTGCGGCCGCCCGGGACGGACGCTGCTGACGCTAGTTTAGCTTAGCTGCTAGCAGACGGTTTGTTGTCATTCCCCTCACAAGTGTGACGGAAGTTGTCGACAGGAGCGAAGCAGTTCTAGTGACCGCGTTAAACCCCAAAGCTGAGTTTAACGGTGAAAGATAAAAGACACAGGTGTGACAATAATTCTCCACGCCACTTTCCCTAAACGATGCGTCTTCTGTTTACCAAAGGGGGTTAAAGACTGTCTGGCATTTCCACTGACACACATCCACCCGCCCCCTTTTTTGTGTAAAGTTGGAGAGCTAGCAGCAGGTTCGAACTTCCTGGATGGATGAATAACTTTTAAAACAAACGACTGAGAGACGCAATTAAAGGCATCTTTACAACAGTAAAGAAGACTACAAGCTACTAAATAATTTAGAAAAAAAATATTATGGGAATATGTCAATATAATGTGAATATCTTGTTTGTTCCTTCTTACTTCATAGTCTATTTTTTTTATTGTATTGTATTTCATTTTTTCAATCAATATAATCTCCATTCGTTTCTATTTTATTGTTGCTGGAGTTGTAGGTTTCATCAAGTTTTCTTCTTCTTCTTCTTCTTCTTCTTCTGCACAGGGGTTATGTAACGTGCAATAAAACAGAGATTGTAAATTAATCTCTCTCACACACACACACACTCTCTCTCTCTCTCTCTCTCTCTCACACGCACGCACACACACACACACACACACACACACACACACACACACACACACACACACACACACACACACACACACACCCGGAAGTTCGAAACCTAAAAATCGAAACCCGGAAACATCTCCCGGATACATGGTGAGAAGAGACATTTAAAGTCCTCACAACTATTTCTTCGGTCCTTTCTTGGGATTTATCTTAACACCGTACAAGTATGGGTTGTTGTTGTTGTCGGTGGTGGTGTTTTTTCCTTTTCTTTCTCTTTTTTTGTTGTTGAAGAATTGACGTTACATTCTTATCTTATCGTGGTTAGCCTAGTGATCTCCTTTTCTTTGCACGTTTGAATGTTGCCATTCAAATCACACAACGTTGCCATTCAAACGTGTTTTTTGTTGTTAGTTGCGTATAAACGTTTTACTCACTTGTGACTCAAATCAGATCATTGTATTTCATATGACAGTGCGTGTCTTCAGGCTGTGCTATTCACCAGCGTCGAATAGAAGACATTAGCATCTGGGTTTCCTCCCCCGAGGAGCAATATTCTTTTCTGGCCTGGGAATGAATCACTTCTTACACATATTTAAGCTACGGCAGGATTTTATCTGCTGTTAACGTCGTATTTATTTATTCATTAAACACGTTTAGCTTAAAGGTTCTAACCAGTTGAAACAATGTGCACTATTTCTTTCCACACCTTAACCAACAATGAATAGAAAAAGTTAGTCATGCTGTTGAGAAATGTAAAAGGTGACAGACGGTCAAATTGGAGTCTAAAGGAGAATAAGAAGATACATATAAGCAATAAGTCAAATAAAACAGAACTTCAAACAAATAAAAAATGAATCTGGCTCACTTGCAATGTTGCAGGTAAAAGAAAACCCTTATTCTGACATTCCTGATGTGTTATTTCAGTTTTTTTCTGTAAAGGAAGATAACTTTAGTCTCTCTGTTGTTTGCACGCAGCACAAATAACCTTTTGTTAGCCCTTTTTTAGTTTTGAATTGGCGGTATAGGTCTCAGAGACTCTCTGTTCTGGTATGCTTCATTTTCGGTGCACGTAGGGCAAAATTCAGGAGTCGGGACAACTGTTTTGACTCTGGGACTGTCCTGAAATTTTCGGGACTTTGAGTCTAACACTGCGTGCTTTGCGATAACACAAAATGCGTACTGCTTATTGGGCAAGATGTACACCCCAAACGTACAAGGCCCTGCGCACAGTGTGTCTTTCTGTGGACTCAAAGCTTGCTGTATTTCCACAAATTTCTCCTGGAAATCAATGAAGTATCTATCTATCTATCTATCTATCTATCTATCTATCTATCTAGCTAACTATCTATCTAGCTATCTAGCTATCTAGCTATCTATCTATCTAGCTATGTATCTACTGTATCTATCTTTAGTCACGGCAGGCAGAAAGGACTCAACCGTGGCATTCAAGCAGGACTAACGATTATATTTATGTCTTCTAGGCTGCAGTTCCATCACCCCCTCCGCCACCAGTCCCACCTCTTTGTTCATTCCGGCCAAACCCACCTGACCGTGTACCAATCCCTGGCCATACTGCCCTACCATTTATCCCAAGCCCTCCTGTCCAAGAGACCAGTCCTTCACCGGAGGCTGTGCATGAGGTAGGTGGTTCCTTTATGGCCTGAAGGTTCACATTTGCAAATTAAAACCCCTTATTTTTCCTCGTCTAGAATGGAGCGGTAACTGCATCAGCGTTGGAGCAAAGTGGACCCGAGTTGGATGCTCCTTTTCCATCTCCATCCTCTGATGACGCTGCCTGCCACTGTGGTGGTGCTCCAGTGCAAGAGACTGATCCTGCAGCAAAGGTAGGTCATCCACCGGGAGGGGTTTTTCCCCCCATTTAATTTACACCTCTGGATAATTAAGGAGACATTACAATTTCCTAGGTTAACTGGAGAATCTAAATCAATCAATCAACCAATCAACCAATCAATCAGTCAACAACTCCAGGGTGAAGAAACCTTGAGCAGCAATTATAGAATCGTGAGCTATCAGTCCAGTTTAATCTGCCCCCTTCTTTTTCAAACACTTAATTTGGTGAAGTTGAATCATCAGCTTGTTGCATTGAGAGCCTGGGACTGATCTTAACATGTAACCCTTGTTCTAAATTAAAAAACTAAGATAACATTTCACAATACACCCAACACACATCTTGATAATACTGTTGCACTTAAAATTGTGTGTTTTGTTCTGTGCTGTCACTCTGTGACTGCTTTCTGACACTCGTGCTGCTGACCTCTTGGCCAGGTCGCCCTTGTGAAAGAGATCCTGATGTCAATGGGTTTTACCTGGTTACATAAAGGTAGAAAAAAGGCATTTCAGGTGCAAAAAACACTAATTTAAACAGTTATAGGGTTCGAACCTCAACCTGAATGGGTGTACTGGATTTGGATATTTGTAAAAAAATATTTGTGTGTTATTTAATTTTTGTTCATGTATTAAATAAAAATGAAATCATATTAAAATCTTCGTTCTGTCTCAAGGCGATGGAGCAGCAGGAAGCAGCAAACAAACAAATGGACCCACCTGCCGATGGGAAACAGCCCTGAAGTGTGTCGTTAGATGATCGAAAATGAAACATCTACCAGTAGAGTTAAAACATAAGAGATAAGAGATCCAAAAATGCTTCAGTAGTTTGGTAGAGAACAATGAAATGAATTTCAGTCTACTGCGGCTTTCACTAGGTGCCTTTCGGTACACGGTTTTCTTTCACATTTCATTTTTTCTTTGTAATAAATGTTGAATATAGAATGTAGAAGGCTGACCTAACCTAAGTAAGTATTTGAGGCCACTTGCTTTGGGCCACTTATTTTCAATCTGCGGCTGTTAAATGAAGTCGGCTAACCAGCAAGTCTGGCAAATGAAAAAAATAGAGCCACTCATAACATAACAAGTGGTTTAATGTGTTTCGGACACACGCTCTCGTCCCAGAGGTGGCTTAATGCACCGAAGAGTTATTTGCCATCTGCCAATGAACCTATAGAGAATAGCTGATCTGCAGTCTGTCTTCTCCACAACCTGCATGCTGTGCTCTCTGGCTGCAGCAGTTTGAGTGAGAGAATTGAAAGATAGCCTAAAGGAAGTAACCTCCCATGCTGGTTAACCAATATATACTTGTGTCTAATCGTTGGCGTTAGAAGATGGGCGTGTAGAGGTCCATTCCGGACGTTTCCCCGTCCTCTGTCTGAGTCCAAGAGCACAAATAAAAATCAAAAAGCCAACTGTGAGCAGGCAGTGACCACAGACTGACACACAGGGTTGCTGAGACTAATGTGGATCACAGTAGGAAATTGAATTGTTTGACTCCATGGAGTTTTAGACATTGGAAACAAAGGGTGGTGCATGTTGTGCACTCATAACGATGTAAGTTGATTCATTGAATGTAAAGACTGTTGAACATGCAAAGTATATTTGAATAGAAATACATATGCTCATTATTGCCACACAAAATGTTGCTAATATTGTCATGTTGCTATGTTGCAAATTGCTTTTGAGTAAATTATTACACATTGAAAATCAAAAAAAAAAAAAAAAAAAAAGCTATTTATGTTTGGATTGTAGAACATAGTTTTTTATTTCAACGTATGCAATTTTGTGAAACTGTAATTGATAGTTTATTTCAATTATCAACTCAAGTTACTTGAATTTAATGTTACAAGTGTCACTACAGTTTTTTTTTAATCATTATTATTATTGTCCTTTCAGTGCTCGGATAAAACGATGTCTGACAATGTTTAAAAAAAGAAAAAAGAAAATGTGGCGTCTGAAAATATTTGGAATTTTGTGAGGAAATAAACATGCACCAGTGCAAGTGGGTCCGATGGGAAATCTCTTTGTACCTTTTAGATTGGTTTATTTTTTATTGTCTAACAACCTGGTCTGCTGACAGCCATCTCCCTTCGTACCGCCTCATTCATATGTTGGAAAACAGAACGCAAACATTTTACATGCATCATCAGAGTCCGAACATCAACTCCTGGTATCAGTGGCCACTAGTGGGCATTGGGGGACCGTCGTCAGTTGTGGCATCCTGGGCTGCATGGTGAGACCTTGTGGATTAGCTCAGATCTTCCATATTGATCTATAAGCAGCGGTTGCAGGCGTGTTGACAAAAGAATTTCCTGGTTCCACGAGCAATCTGTTCTCTTCTCTGCCTTTCAGAGGCAATCCTGTGTCAGGCACCTTTATAGCCAAGGCTTCTAATAACATATGTTCAGTTCGAGCATGGTCCCGAGTCCTGTCTGCTCACTCTGTCAGGGAAGATCTGCAGCCATGGTGCCCAGTGTGTTGGCTTAAAACTCAGTCTAGATCAGCGGTGGGCAAACTCTTTGACTGGTGGGGCCACAGTGGGTTCTATAATTTAACAGAGGGGCCCGGAGCAGATGGAGGTAGTGTTTTGGTGACCCACCTCATAGGAGGGAAAAACATATCATGGGATGCGTGGAAAACATGTACTTTAATCCATCCATCCATTTTCAATACCTGCTTCTTCCTGCACTCAGCGTTGTGGGGGTCTGCTGGAGCCTCTCCCAGCTGTCATAGGGCGAAGGCAGGGTGACACCCTGTGCAAGATCTGCTTTAATGTCATTTGAAAATGAACAGAAGTGTTGCAACTGAATGTGTGTATTTGAAGCACCATGGTATGTAGCTCTTTATTGAAATGAATCTTAAGACACTGAAAAAAGTTATGAAATACAGCTATTTTTTTTGACTTACTTACGTTTGGCCGGCCCCCAGATTAAAAACCGTAACTGGCCGAATATGGCCCCCAGGCCGTAGTTTGCCCATGCCAGGTCCAGGTTCATCCCAACAGAAAGCTGAAGGTGCCGCTCCTCTCACTGCAATAACTTCCAGGGACGATTCTCACCGGCGGCCTTCCTGTGCGCGAGTCGCACTTTAGCTTCTCGATAGCGACACCCCCGCTATCGTCGCGGGCTACGCGCTCGCCAGAATGAAACACAAGAGGCGGGTGCGGTGGTACAGTCAAGAACATCCTTTTTTATTCAATCAGGTGCTGCTCTTCTCAAACTGTTTTTCTTCTTATGGAAAAGAAACTGTAATTAACACATGCATTTCACCTAGAGCTCTGGGGGTGTTCTCACAAAGAAGTGGCGCTGCACTGAGGGCGTCGAGAGGCGTATAGAGCGCTGGGGGTGGTGGGGTCGGGGGTCAGGGGTGGTGGGGGGCTAAGGTGCTGCCGATTACACCGATTAACCATACATGCTAATGAGAACAAAATAAACAACAGAACAAAGACACGGAGCAGTCCAGCAAGAGGTGGTCAGAGGAGTGGGGGGCGGGCGTGGGGGGCAAAATGGAGGGACTTGAGTATCGCGCTAGCGTTTTTTTTCTTTTTAATGGGTGCGGTTGTGAATGGCTAATACTGCAGGGGGCTCCCACTGCGTGGAGAACCCACCGTGAAGAAAATACTTTTGACGTTGGTTCTGTGTTGAAAGTGGGGATATGTCCTGGAAATTGAAAAAAAAAAATACCCCTCTTTCGGCCTTATGCAGGACGAGTCCGCTTATAAGGTGCTTGTAGCGTTTTGTTTTTACAGTTCGAGGCGTCCTCTAAAAAAAAGGAGCCTAAACAACAGCATACCCTGATAGCAAAAAAAAAAAAACAGAAAAAAAGAAACAAGGAAGGAGATTAAAACAAAGCCAAAAATAAATAGCTAAAAAAAGAAAAGAAATTAAAATCGTAGCATAGCAGCCCCTTCCAGAAGCAGTTCATCTCGCCCCTCGTGACCCGGCTAACTGTGAGACCTCGTCCACCCAGAAAAAAAAAAAAAAATTGCCGGCCGTCGCTTCCTCGCCCGCCCGGGGGGGGGGACACACCCCCAAAAAGCCCATCAGCGTAAAACAATTTGTTCACTTACATTAGCTGTTGAATGGAGAAGCTGAAGAAGATGGGTATGGTAATACAATGTGAAGCATACAGACAAGAATAACATGTGAGCTAACTGCATTCTGCTCGAGACAAAAAAAAGTTGTTTTATCCCGCAAATTTTTTTTTTTTTTGTTTTTTTCCCGCCGCCCATCCCGACAAGCGGGGAGGCGGAGGAGGGGCGGAGAGAGAGAGAGAGAGAGAGAGAGAGAGTAGAGTGACAGACACACAGGTACAGACTACTCCAGTGTCTAAGAGGGAAACAGACAGTGGAGACGGAGGGGAAGAAGAAAAAAAAAAAGAAGCAATAGCTGAACAAGAACAAGTTTTTTTGCCTTTTCAGATTTTCTCTTTTTTTCAATAAAAAGTAAAGAACTAATTCACACCAGTTTCCTTTTGAACCATATATATATATATATGTACATATATATATGAAAAGGAGAGTAGGATATAGGTAGGTAGGTAGGTACAATGGAGAAGGGGGGGTTCATTTCAAAAAGGCCGAAGGGAGAAGAAGAAGGAGAAGGAGAAGAAGAGGCAGACGGGACCCCGACTGGCTTCTTCCTCCCCAAAACGGGTTTCCAGAAAGAAGAGGAAGAGGAGGCGGCGGGGGTGTGGGGGAGGGGTTGGGTTGGGTTGGGGGGGCGATCTGGATTACAAAATGGAGTCTCTGAACAAAAGGCACTTTTAAGGGACGACCTTTAACTGCTGGGAAACTATACACTACAACACAAGCACTATAAGAGTCATTTACAGAGGAGGAGGAGGGGTAGTGGGGGGAGGAGGGGGTGTGGGGGGTGACGGGGGGGAGGGGGGGCTCACCTTCGCTGCCTGTTTTACACGGAGGGTCGGAGGAGAACGTCTGAATGTTCCCCCCCTTTTTTCTCTCTTTCCTCACAGAGAGAGGAGGTCTGTCTATCTGTCCATCAATCTATTTAACCCCCCTCCCTCCCCCCAACATCACCACCACGCAGTCTCAGCGCCACCTGGTGGAGGAGATGACTGGCTGTACGAGGTCAGCTTTCAGCTCTGATCTCCAATCAGGGAGTCGAGGAGGATTTTAAAACTCGGGGAACTGGAAGTTTTCTCTTTCTTTCTTTCTTTCTTTCTTTCTTTCTGTCTTGCTGGTGAGTGTCAGGCAGTGCAGGAGTGAGTCATCTGTTTCCTAGGTTGGACCATATAGGGTTTTTTTGTTTGTTTGTTTGTTTGTTTTTTAAAAAAAAGGTTGAACCAAAACGCCTTCAGGGTCACAACCTCGAGGAATGGGAACCCCTCCCCCCCCGAATCAATACAAATAGAAGATTAAAAAGAGAGAGAGAGAGAGAGAGAGAGAGAGGAATAACGCTGTTTTCCTAAATGTGCTGTTATTTTTTGTTCATTGCCATTCATTTACAATAGTTCTGAATGTACTTTTATCATAGTGTCTGAAGCACCAGGTTTCGTCTGATGATAGAGAATTTTTCTCCTCGAGCTGTGCAGATTTTTCTTTTTTGTTTTCCTTCAGCCCTCCCGCACTTTTATAAACAACTGATTACACAAAGAACATTTAAAAAAAAGAAGAGACAAAAAAAAGAGAAATAAAAACAAATACCCCCGGCTTACAAAGACTAGGATTTTTCATGGCTCTCTAGTTTAGAGTCCCGGAGCAGGTGGACTTAGAAACAAATACATTTTTTTTTTTTTTACTTTTCTCGTAGCTTTCTTAAAAATCTCTAACAGACAAACACAATGTTCTACCCAATGCATTGCACGTGGCTCAATCGACACATATTTTTCAATATTAATACTTTCCATCAAAAACAAACACTTTTTTTTCTCCTCCAAACCTACTGTCAGTTTTTTCATTTTGCGTTTTCATTTTTTTTTTCTCCAACAGGTCGGTCTAGGTGTTCTAATGCTGCGCTGCGGGTGGCGGTGGCGTGCGTGTCGTTTGATCCGTACTCGTAACAGTAGAGGCGATGTTACTGAGAGAAAGGGCGTTGTGTGGATTGTGGGGCTGGAGAGGTGAGAGTTCAGAAAATAACTAGACTGCCAAGCAGCTCGTGTAGGAAAAAAAATGTCTAAAAGGAGCATATATCATAAATATATATGTATAAGATCTCTCTCTGTCTGTCTGTCTGTCTGTCTGTCTGTCTGTCTGCCTTTACAAACAGTTTCGCAGTCCTCTACAAAGATCCGTCCCCGCCGCTGCCTGCGAGCTCGTACGCGGGGAGGGAACCTGAAGTCGAGTTTGTTACCAATTGCATGAAAGGGATCCAGAGGCACTTTCATAATATTGTTAAAAGTCTTGATATATGTTTTTTTTTTTTTTGTTTTTAGTACAAAGAGCTTAATGTTCGTGGTGAGGCTTAGCGAGCGTTAACTATCCCTGCAAAATGGATCCAACAGCTAGGCAGTCCAGTTATTTTATGAGGTCAGCTTTCGTTGGATTGTGACATGATGATGATGATGGAAATAATACAAGTAGCAAATTTCAATGTGAATATTTACATAGAAGAAAAGAAAAAGGTATCTCAAATTAAGAAGACAAATTCTTAAGTGAATGAAAAACCATTAACAAAGGCAGTTTGGAGAACCAAATATAAGGGCTTCCCTTCTTATATCAATGTGTGTGTGCATGTGTCTGTATGTGTGTGTGTGTGTCGCCTTCTGGGTGTTCCTGTCACTGGAATGGGGGGTGGGAGGGACAATTCATAGGGTTGGTGGTGCGATGTGCTGCTGTTACTCTACCGTGCGTGTGTCAGAGATTCTAGAAACTGCTGTTGCTCCGGTGCTGAAACTCAAGAATGAAACTTAACGTGCTATTATTGCAAACTAAAGATAGATAGAGAGGAGAGAGAGAGAGAGAGAGAGAGAGAGAGAGAAAGCGTTGTGGCATGCGAGAGAAGGTTCAAACAATCCAAGTGAGACGAAAAAAAATAAAAACCCAAAACCAAAATCCGGTGAGTGGAAAAAAAAAAGCAAAAAAAGAAAGAAAGAAAACTAAATCTACAAAAAAAACAAGTGAAAGCGAATGAATGATATGAGAGCAATGCTGCATGACTGTAAAGTAAATTTCATGTTTATGGATAATAATAGAAATAATAGTAATGATGATGGTGGTGGTGGTGATACAGACCGAGGGGTTGTGGGACAGACGCGAGTGAAGATGTTTGGCATGCAAGCGGGTGTGTTTTGACTATGTGTGTGTGTGTGTGTGTGTGTGTGTGTGTGTGTGTGTGTGTGATGGAGCCTTGTTGAGTGCTGGCACAGACGCATGCCTACAGTGGCAAAGAGCCCCCCTCCCCCCCACTCACCTCTCTGCTCAGCCATCTATCAATGTGCAAGACTGTTCATCCCTTATATATATTTCTATATATAATCATAATCATAAAAAAAAAAACTGAATAGTGCATAGGTGAGGGGACGAACGGGCACATGGAGACTTTAGCGTGATGACTGTCCTCCGTCGTGTTCACTCACTCACTCTCTCACTCACTCACTCGGTTAAAGGAGCGCCTTATGGCTATCGCTTCTCCCACAGCAGGACACCCTGATAGTCTGACAGGTAAACAAAGACCAGCCGCTTAGTGCATATATGTCACACCATCACATGGTGTTACCATGATTGGCCAATCAGAAATGTAAAATAAAGGAAGAGAAATCAAATAAAGGAAAATAAAAGAGAGAGAGAGAGAGAGAGAGAGAGAGAGAGAGAGAGAGAGAGAGAGAGAGAGAGAGCGAGAGGGGCGCGAGCGTTCTGCAGGCGATGCGTCTGTGGTGCTGTGGTGGTCGGATTGTGGGGGGGGGTTGGGTGCCATCAGGTGAGACCCGGCGCCCCCTGGAGGAGTGGAGAATAATGCAAATGTGTGTGTGGGTGGGGGGGGAGGTCGGTAATGTTTCCCTAATCGACTTTACCGTACGAGAATGCTTTTTTGTTTCGTTTCTGGATCTCCCAGCCGATGCATGGAGTTTCACTGTGGCGACAACAAAATGGTAAAAAGGAAAAAAAGAAAATCTATATATATATTTATATATATATATATATGTATATAAAAAGAAACAATGTGTCTAAATTGGTCATTTTTCAGCTTTGCCATTTTGTGTTTCCTTTGTGGACATTTTCATGGTGCGTGTGTGAGACAGTTTCTCCTTCTTTCCTCTTCATCCTCCTCCTCCTCCTCTTCCTCCTCTTTGCGTTCCAAGACTGTCCACTCAATCTCATTGAAGCCTCCTGCACAAAGGGTGGATGGGACGGGGTGGTGGTGGTGGTGTTGGGGTGGGGGGGTGGGGTGGGGTTTGGGCGGAGGCTGCGTCCATGTTCAAAAATCGTGTCGAACGTAGAATCCTCTTGGGGCGGTGGGAGGGTGGTGGTGGTGGTGGTGGGGATTCTCAGGGCAGGGTGGTGGTGGTAGTAGTAGTAGTAGTAGTACTTTGAATAGTGTCGACGAGAAGGAAAGACCTTTTTAGTGTCAGCAGTCTGTTCTCAATTAGCGGCGATGCCTTTGTTTGTTTGTTTGTTGGTTGGTCGTTGTTTTTTTCTTGAAATTTCCAATTAGTGAAACTCATCTTTTAGCTCTGCTGGGGTCAGAGGTCATGTCAGAGGAACCAGGACTGTGGAGGAGAGAGAGAGAGAGAGCACAACATCATCAGCGTCAGCACATTTACATACAGAGCATCAGGAACAGATGAATACAAGTTAGTAAGTGATGAACACGTCGGGGTGTCAATGGTTGGACGCGACAGAATGAGAGGGAGACGGAGGATAAAAACCATCCTGTTCTTTTATTAAATGTTTTTTTAAATTGAAAAAATCCCACGGCACACCACCGACCTAAAACATTATGAAATGAGACTCTTTTTTTGCCTAATAATGGCAACCCAGTGTCTTTGTTCATTTATGCTCAGCCAGTGTGAACCCTGGGCCTGTTGAGATACACAGAGCTGATATCCTGGGAGGAGTTGCTGGAGGGAAACAGCCTCACGTTCATTCCACAATTTTTAGACCAATTAAGTAGAATTGGATCATTTTTCAGAGCACACCTGACATGATCTGACTACCCCAGCGAGCCGTGGCACAGTGGTTGAAAAACACCGTCCTTCAGCAAAGAGGGCACTCCTTCCGCCACTAGGTGGCCCCCTACTACCCAGCAACCTCCTCTCAGCCTCTTGCAAAAAAAAAATAAAAAATCAGCTGTTGCTTACAGCTGAAAAAAGAAAAGAAAGAAGAAAGTTATGAGCTGCTCTGGACCGCTCGCTGCTTTAACAGGGCTGACTCCAGCGCTTCAGACCCGTTAAAAACTATTGTGTTATTTCAGCGCAGCCAGAGGAGAAGGAGTCGGGCCGGGGCCGCTTTCTACAGCACAGGCATCAAACTCTCGCCTCCGCAAGGCAAAACCAAATCACGACTGGAGCTGCTATTATGCAGCACGTGCACCGCTTTGGCCCATCAGTCAGTACATCACATTCATTGAAGGATATTATTACCACTTGTTATTTTGTGTTTAAATGTATCATTAGCCCGTGGAAAAAGCTTACTGTTGAAATTCAAATCAAAAGGCTGCAAGTAAAAAAGAGGCATACGATTTTCATTTACATTTTAATTATTTTGATGAGTTTTTTTTTTTTTTTTAATTTGAAATTCAATTTCGCATGTGTGCAATATGAAGTTGTTTACTGGAGAGTATTAAGCTTTCAGTGTTGAAGCAAAACTTGGTTGCCACATAAAAAAGTTCACTGTTATATCTGGATGAAGAAAATCATCAAATGCTGGCAAGCGGCTTTGTCCAAGTTTTACATTTTGTCCCACTGTGTGTTTGAGTTTGACTTCCTGCTCTACCGGCTGTTGGACGTCGGGTCTGGAGCCGCTGCGTCCTGAGCTACTGCCTGACGTGTAAGGCCACTGATGATACTGAGTGGAGCTGGGGTCAGGGTCAGGGGTCAGGGTCAGGGTCAGGGGTCAGGGTGTCCGGCTCCTCAGAGTGATAACAGCCGAGGAGCCGAGGCCTCGGCGCTGCGCTGGCTGACATTCCTCCGGCCGCAGCCAATCAGCCTTCACCTTCAACAGCAAGGCCCACCCCTCCCCCACTTTAGGCAGTCTGACCCCCACACCCCCGACTCCAGCCCCCCTCACGCTCTGATTATCCTCCTCTTCCTCCTCCCCCTCTTCCCCCCTGCCCAGGCTTCACTTAACCTCCTCCTCCTCCTCTCTCTCCTCTGCTCCGTCTCACTCCCGCTCTAACAGTGTAGCCCTTGGCAGTGGAAAGTGACCCCCTCTTTCTAACCCCCTCCCCGACCCCCGACATCAAGTCCAAGTTCAAGCGCCTATGACATCATGTCTGGTTGCCGCGGGCAACCAGACAGCCTGGACGTGACTGCCGAGCGCAGCGAGCTTCGGCCCCACTGCCATTTTTTCTCCCCTCCCTCCTTCCCTCCTTCCCTCCCTCCCTCGCTCCCTCGCTCGCTCCCTCGCTCCACTTCTTCCCTCTCTGTCCGCCTGCACCGTCTCTCCCCTTCTTCCTTCCCCTGCACTTGCCGAGGCCTCGCCGCCAGGGAGCTCCTCACACCAGCTTTTCTCTCTCTCTCCCCCCCGCCTCTCTCTCTCTCTCTCTCTCTCTCTCTCTCTCCTTCGAGCTGGCAGCGCCGTCGTCTGAACGACTCCATATGTCGGAGAACAGCAGGACGGCCAGAGACCCTCCGCTCCTCACGCCGGCCCGCCAGGCTCGGCTAACCGCTCGAGACCGAGGCCCGTTTCCCAAAACCCGGGAGAAACGTCCGAGTCGGGATTAATAAATAAATAAATAAATAAATATTCTCATGATTATATTTCCGTTTCAAAAACGTGTCTGAGGGCAAACAGAGGAGGTGAAAGCGCTCGACAGAGAGAGAGAGAAGGACGGGGTGAGATTTGGCACAGAGGTGGTGTCTCTCTCTCTCTCTCTCTCTTTCTGTGTGTGTGTGTGTGCAACGTATGCACTCATGCACATTTGGACAGTGTTTGAAAGTCCCCACAGTGCCAAGGCTACATCTGTGGGAGAGCGGTGCAGGTGGGGAGCTCCAAACACACTGGAGGGAGCAGCAGCAGCAGGCGGGGGCAGCTGATGCACGAGAAGGGGGAGGGGTCTGTGGGGGGGGTGTCTGTGCTGAGGAGGAGGAATGCAGATTGTTTCCATGTGTGGGGGAGGAACGGGGGGGGGGGTGGTGCTGGCAGCGGGCAGGTGTGGTTAGCCCCTAATGAGAAAAGTTGTGTTGGTGATGGAGGAGAACCAAGGCAGCGGCAGCAGAGGAGGAGGTGGAGGAGGAGGAGCTGCCCTGCAGGCCGAGTGCCGGCCAAACCCGAAAACCGCGACGTAGCGAGCAGCGCCGCCACCGCCGGCCCTCACACGCTGCAGAGGATAAATCAACACCAACCAACTGGCAGCTCCTCCCGTCCAACTGTAAACCACTGCTGGAACCAAAGGCCTCGGCCCGCCTGCGTAAGGTCGCCGCCCGGTGGCCATCACAACTCCTTCATCAAAAGGGATTTTTGGTGGAGGATTTTTATTTCGGAAAAAAAAAGTGTACGTTGGCACAAAAGAAATAAAAAATAAAATAAATCAAACAACTGCTGCTGAGGTTACATTTGGCCAGTTCAGGCCAAGTGTGCAGAGTGTGATGTGGTCTGCGGGGGAAAGGAAGACTGGAATTTCTGAGTTTGTATTGTTTTGATTAAACACTAATGAAAAGCAGAAACCTGAGCTGAATCAATATTTAGCGCTGTGAAGGTTTCCTCCGCATGCAGCACTGGACCGAATCAGGCTCGCAGCAGCAGCAGCAGCAGCAGCAGGTGATGAGGGACAAGAGTTTGAAAAAATGAAATGAAATAAAAAGCCAGCAGAGGAGGAGGAGGGGGGAGAGAGAGGTGGAGGAGAAAGAGTGAGAGGAAGAGGAGGAGGAGGGGGAGGGAGTGGTGGATGAGGAGGAAGAGGAGGGAGAAGGAGGAGGTGGAGGATGGGGAGGAAGAGGAGGGAGAGGTGGAGGAGGAGGAGGAGGAGGAGGTGGAGGAGGAGGGGGAGATGGGGCAGGTGGAGAAGGTGGAGAAGGTGGAGGAAGAGGTGGGGGAGGTGGAGTAGAAGGAGGAGGTGCATGGCTGGCTGTGAATGGAAGGTGGAGGAGGAGGTGGGGGAGGAGGTGCATGGCTGGCTGTGAATGGAAGGTGGAGGAGGAGGAGGAGGAGGAGGAAGAGGTGGGGGAGGAGGAGGAGGTGAAGGAGGAGCAGGAGGTGGGGGAGGTGGAGAAGAAGGAGGAGGAGGGGGAGATGGGGCAGATGGAGAAGATGGAGGAGGAGGAGGAGGAGGAAGAGGTGCATGGCTGGCTGTGAATGGAAGGTGGAGGAGGAGGTGCATGGCTGGCTGTGAATGGAAGGTGGAGGAGGAGGAGGAGGAGGAGGAGGAGGAGGAAGAGGTGGGGGAGGAGGTGCATGGTTGGCTGTGAATGGAAGGTGGAGGAGGAGGAGGAGGTGGGGAAGGAGATGCATGGCTGGCTGTGAATGGAAGGTGGAGGAGGAGGAGGAGGTGGGGGAGGTGGAGGAGAAGGAGGTGGTGGGGGAGGAGGAGGGGAGATGGGGCAGATGGAGAAGATGGAGGAGGAGGAAGAGGTGGGGGAGGAGGTGCATGGCTGGCTGTGAATGGAAGGTGGAGGAGGAGGAGGAGGTGGGGAAGGAGATGCATGGCTGGCTGTGAATGGAAGGTGGAGGAGGAGGAGGAGGAGGAGGAGGTGGGGGAGGTGGAGGAGAAGGAGGTGGTGGGGGAGGAGGAGGGGGAGATGGGGCAGATGGAGAAGATGGAGGAGGAGGAAGAGGTGGGGAGGAGGTGCATGGCTGGCTGTGAATGGAAGGAGGAGGAGGAGGAGGTGGGGAGGAGGTGCATGGCTGGCTGTGAATGGAAGGTGGAGGAGGAGGAGGAGGAGGAGGAGGTGGGGGAGGTGGAGGAGAAGGAGGTGGTGGGGGAGGAGGAGGGGGAGATGGGGCAGATGGAGAAGATGGAGGAGGAGGAAGAGGTGGGGGAGGAGGTGCATGGCTGGCTGTGAATGGAAGGAGGAGGAGGAGGAGGTGGGGGAGGAGGTGCATGGCTGGCTGTGAATGGAAGGAGGAGGAGGAGGAGGTGGGGAGGAGGTGCATGGCTGGCTGTGAATGGAGCAGGGAGCTCGGCAGGGTACCTGAGTCTGCTGGGGGAGATTCAGAAAGTTGTCCCGTGTTCCGATGCCGACAAACCGGTTGGGAGCTGTGGAGCCTGGCGTGGAGTATGCTACAAACAGAGAGAGACAAGTGTGTACACGCTTTTTCACACACACACACACACACACACACACACACACACACACACACACACACACTTACGCGCGCGCACAGCGAGCTCATAGCCCAGTTTGATGGTCGGCTTATTGTAATTGATTGCTTTTAATATCCTGACCTACTGCTGAGACCGTGGCTGCGCTCCCGTCGCAGATGAGTTGCGAGGGGGGGTGGGAGGGGGGTGGGGGAGGGGTGGAGGGTGTGCCGGGGGTGGGGGGGGGGTCAGGGGTGACGACGCCAAAATGAGTCACACGGATGATTCATCGTGGCCAGGTTTGGTTCTATTCTCCCGCACGCGATGCTTCCAGACAGGAGGATGTTTACATTGAGATGATTAGGAGCCATTCTCCTCCACTGTGTCACCAGCTGGGGGCGCTACTCGGCACCTCCCTCTTCCTCCTCCTCCTCCCCCGACCCCTGACCGGGGCCTCGGTGATGAGGGTCAGCAGGAAAACCACTGACTGAGGATCCGCGGAGAAACTCAAGCAAAGGCGGCGGGACGGCGTGAATCCACGGCCGTCTAATCGCCACATTTTTAGCTCCGGTGTGACGCCGTCTGGCGAGGTCACGGGGTCAAATTTAGGGCAGTTGTGCTCACTGGACTCCTGTTCTGTGTCTGATTCAGAGGGGACAGGGGTGTGCAGGGGCTGGAGAAGCGACGCGTGGGCAGGACGTACTGTACGTGTGAGCAGCTACACCGCATCTTGTTTTGTTTTGTTTTTTTACACAACTAGAACTGAGGGTGTAAGGTGGAACTGAGGATCAGAGACAGATCAAAATATATATATATAGAGTTAAAAAAAGAGAAAAGAAACCAAAAAAAAATGACAGTCACCGGGATGAGCAGAGAGAGAGAGACGCAAAAAAAAAAAAAAAGTTCAAAATTTATTTATATAGCCGTTCATATAAATAAAAGATGGAGTGCTCAAAGTGAGACGGTGACATCTGAGAGAGGTGGGAAAGAGGGAGGAGGAGGAAAGGATGATAGGACAGGAAGAGGAGGTGGGTGGGGGGGAGAAGAGTCAAAACACAAGACCCCCCCCCGCCCGGCCCGGCTCAGCCCGGCTCGGCCCGGTTGCTCCGCCCGGTGCCCCCTTCTCGGTGTGCCTCTCCCCGTGGCCCGACTCTGGCACCGCACCTGTCTGGGAGGAACCAAGCAAAGTCTCCCCGCTGCTGCCCCCTGCTGCCCAGCAGCACCACCACCACCACCCTGCTCTCTCCCCCGCTCCCCCAGCGCTGCGCTCATTAGACCCACTTGGATTTGGGGTTGTTTTTTTTCTCATCGAGTCGGCCGGGTTGTTCCTGTTTGTTCGCTCGCTGTAATTTTTTTTTTTTTTTTTCCTCTCCACGTTTTTTGTTGCTCTCAATTTTTTAATTGTTGCGAGATTTGTGCGAAAGTGTTGAGGGGATTGGGCGGTTGGGTAAAGTGGGGCAGGATGTTGTTGTTGTTTTTGTTTTGTTTTTTTTTGGAGTCCACGCCAACTGCCCTAATTTTGCTCCCTTATAAAGAAAAAAAAAAAAAAGGAGAGAAATAAAGAAAAAAAAAAACAAATGAAGGAGGATGTGAGAAAATAACAAAAGGGAGGAAAAAGAAGAAAGGAGGGACGGGGCAGGTTGTGTTGCCGCAGTCACAGACAGACATGCAGAGTCTGCGTTGATCAAAGGCTGGCGGCGAGAGGCAACGTGCACAGCGCCCCGCTCTGCCCCCCCCACACCCCCCCCACCCACACGCTAGAAAAAACATCAAAAAGGAGGGAGGAAGAGGCTACACTGCCTCTTGTGGCGCTTGCAGGAAACCGAACACCAGAGCAAGAGAGAGAAGAAGAAGAAGAAAAGAGGTTTTGAGGGGAGAGGGAGAGAGAGAGGCAGTGAAAGAAAGAGGCAAAGGAGGTCTGCGAAGGCATTCAGAGAGAAAAGACGACTGAGATATGGGAAGAGCTTGAAAGAGGATCTCTGGTTTGGCAAAGGCGTGGCTTCTGCATAGTCAGAATTTGATCCTGCCTGTACAGCGCAGGGCAGCACAGAGCAGCAACTGTGCACTTCATTTTGGTGATGGATGACAATATGAGTGAGACTCCCAGGGCTGCTCAGTGTTTGGCTGAGCCCACTTACGGCTAACTTGTAAGAGTCTGTTTCAAATCTATACACGCTCCCGTTCGAAGGTTTGTGCTCACTGACTCGTTTCTGCATTGAACTCCATTAAAACCAGATTTAGGAAACAATCATCTTCAATGCTCTGCCATTCTGCCATCAGTACGGGTGCAGGGAAATCAGTCAACATGTGCTTAACAAGTATGGGGAACATTTTAGTGTGGAATGAAAACCATTTCCAAAGTCTAATTAAAAGTGACCGAGAGAATTCCAAGTGTTCAAATCTCTGTACACTAAATGTCGTCTGTTTTCAAAAGCCTAAAATATAAACCATGATGCTTTGTTGACTCTTTTATAGTTTGTCGCATACAACTAAGTGTGATTATAATACAAAGCTGTGTTTTAGAAATGTTTTTAGCAATTCAAAAGCATCGACCTGTGTAGTGATGGCTGCATATTGCACACTGGATATTAATTCTCTAAAATCACATTCAATTAGACTATCAAGCCCACAACTGTCAAAGCCATCCCATAATGTCTTCAGCACATCCTGACTGATTTTCCTGCACTAGTAATGTTCTTATAGTATTCCAGTAGATCATTCCATGAAGCAGGTTATAATGGAGTTCAATGCAGAAAGGAGCCAGTGAGCCCAAACTGTTGAACAGTGGTGTATCAGCCCTGTGGGAGTCCCACAATTCTTCCCCACTCTTAATTTGAAGAAAGTGTAGGTACACTGCGCTTGAATATTTGGAGCTCGGACTGACTACTTGCGTTCTAACCATGCGCTTCGCTATGAATAGAGGAGGAATTCACTGCAGGTTGAGCGCTAACCAGTCTACAGGAGCCTAAAATCGGTCAAGTCCGATTCCTAGCAAAGACCTTTTGTTTTTTTTGTTTTTTTTTGGGGGGGGAGACTGTGGCAGCGACGAGGGGGGAGGGGGATTCGTACAGGGGAGTGGGAGTTAGGGGGTGGGGGGGCGACTTACACGGAGATGTGGGTGAGCTGAGTCCGCCGTCAGTGGGCGTGCTGATGATTTTAGAGTCGGGCATGGGGAGGGGCACAGGGCGTGCCACCGGGGGTGGCGGAGGCAACAGGAAGGAGCCCGGCATTTTGCTCTGGCCACTTCCATTAGGCTGCAGATGGACCATACAGACAGGGTGAGCAGAGGACACCCCCGAGAACACACAGTGTGCACAGGGAGCCACACACACACACACACACACACACACGCTCACGCACGCACGCACGCACACACACACACACACACACACACACACACACACACACACACACACACACACACACGCTCACACAGAAGGGTAAAGACGTACACCACCAGTCAAAGGTTTGGACACACCTGCTTCTTCTTTATCTTTAATGAGCTCTGCACTGTAGATACACTGAAGACATCAAATATATGACCAAGATATTAATTAATGCGGCAGAAGAAAAAAATGTTAAATGCCTAAATATGTTTTGTTCTATATATTTTATATGATGGCTGGCTGTTCTAGACCATCTAAAATATAAAACTTGTTTGAGTCATTTCACACTTTTTTGTTGAATACATATCCCATGTGTTCATTCATGGTTTTGATGCCTTGAGTGACAATCTACAATGTAAAAAGTCATGAAAATGAAAGAACGACCATTAAATCAGAAGTATGCGTCCAAACTTTTGACTGGTGGTGTACATTTATAGTGAGAGACTCCAGGTGTCTCCACACACTCACGCACTCACACTCACAATCAAACACACACAAGGTTGGTTAGGACAACAGAGAGTGGAGAAGCGATCAACACCGTCCACACAGAGAGAGTTTGTTCCAGTTTTTTTAAGTGTAGATAAGAGTGAGAAGAAGGACAAATGAGCATCATAAGAGAGGTTCTGTTTGTGTGCGCCGTTGTGAAGCTGTGGCGGTTGTTTTGTGGTTTTACTGTGTGAAGATAACTGAAAAAACAAAAAACAAAAAAAGAAACGAGAAAAGAAAGTCAAAAGAGCTACGGGGACGAGAGAAAGTAGCCCCCCCGTTTGGCCAAGGCTGTGCTTACAGTGGGGGTTTACAGTGTTGGCAGTACTGTGCGTCTCCTCTGTGGGCTGCTGGTTGGTTTGTGTGGATGACTGTTGGAACTAACCCTACCTAACTCGTGTGAGCAGCACAACAAGCTCCAGCACTCTAGAATCACTGGAATCAGCCACCTCTGTGCCGCACTTCTCTCCCTCACGGAGGGAGAGCACTTTCTCTGTTCTTGCAATTTAGTCTGAGCACTTTCTCGTTGTTTTCACTCGTCTTGAAGACATTTTCCCGTTGAGAATCTTTTTTTTTTTTTTTCCCTTCCTCCTTAAATGGCAGCGGGCCAGCGAGGGGTCGGACACGTCTACTTGACTTCCCTTCCCGCGGACGCCTCAACTCCCCAGACAGTCCTGATGTGAATCTGTCCGCTGAGGAGAGGACGCAGCCGTCCCTCCCTGCTTTAGTGAACTCACTGCACGTTGCCACTCTCGCCAGTCTCTATTAAATCACGGCCTGACGCCGCCTTTTCCTCACGTTTTCGTTTCAGGAAAGACTTGCTTTGAGTTTTTAAACACGTCCTGGAGAAACAACTCTGCTCTAGCTCCGCTTGGGCCTCCACTTAGCTAAGAAATCTTCCCCCGAGAACCGTCTTTCCTCCTCCCTCGTAAACTTCCTTGGTCGTTTTTTCAAATGAACGGTCATGACATAATTCACACAGATACTCATGTCAGGGAATGAGATGAGAGTGCAGCCGTCAGAGCTTCTCTCTGCCTCCTGCTTGCCGGAGGCCTCGCCGACCACTTACCTGCGTGCTAGGCTGTCCGGAGGTGTCGGTGCACACAAACTGCACAAACTCCTTAAGGGGGTCCTGGTGGTGATGGTAGCGTATGGTGGGGTGGGTGAAGTAAGGGCTGGACTGCTGGATGATAGAGGAGGAGGGGAAGTGCAGGGCTGAGGCTGAGGCACGGGGGCTCCCTGTGCAGGGGGAAGAGAGGAAACAGGAAGGAGGGCGGGACAGGAGGAAAAGCGAGCACGAGGCTCAAGTTATTATTCGTTCTTCCACCGGGGTGAAGGTGTCGCAACATTTGACCGCAGCAAGTCAAGAACATGGGCATGCATTTCAAATGACGCTGCATCGTGCATGCACACACACGGCCGGGACTGGAGGCTCGGTAGTAGTTGTTGCTCTTGGAGCTCATTCTTGCTTACAAATTACGGGCAGCATCCAAGGCCACTGGAAAGCATGTGGCCCACTCCGTTTAGAAAAATAAAAAAAATACAGAAGAAAAAAAAATGAGACCACGAGATTTCTCTTTGCCATCGGTGAGGCTGGCCAGCGCTCGCACATGCACACCACACTTACAGTATTTTCTGCCTTCTGTTCCCTCTCGATTTTTCTCTAATGCACCACGCACGCACACACACACAGACACGCACGCACACACACACAGACACGTACACACACAAACACGCACAGGGCTGTACACCCCCCCCCCCAGGGTTCTACTCCTCTAATGGTAATGTGTCATTCATCAACATCATATCCCCACTGTGCAGCTCCGTCCAGGAGTTTGGAACGCTACGGAGAATCCAGCCTCCCCCTCCGTCCCCCCAGTTTCCCCAACTGACCACAAAACATCTCCGGGAGACATTAGTCAGCCAGCCAAAGCAACCACAAATAGGAAATACACACATACGCGCACATAAAGGCCTCGCTGTCTGCCGTCTTCTGCTGAGATCGTATGGCTCCGGTGGTTTAGCTAAAGAGCTAAAGAGCTAAGCTGCCAAGTGTTGCTGGGTGCTGCTAGGTTCTGCTCTAGGTGCTGCTAGGTGCTGCTGGGTGCTGCTAGGGACTGCTGGGTGCTGCTGGGTGCTTCTAGGTGCTGCAGGGTGCTGCTGCTGCGTGCTTCTAGGTGCTGCTGGGTGCTTCTAGGTGCTGCTGGGTGCTGCTGGGTGCTGCTAGGGACTGCTGGGTGCTGCTGGGTGTTACTGGGTGAGGGCAGCCTGGCGAAAAAAGCCTCTGTGATTGTGTTTGTCACCTACCATTACTTGTGTACACTCTGCTCACTGAGAGCGTCACTACCATTGTGTTTGAAATTTGTGCGGGGACATTTGCGTTTTCGTCCGTAATTTTATTTCGCCATTTCTGCTGCTGCACTCGAGTGTCTTTGTGCAAAAGCTGGTTTGTGCGCGCGCATTTCCGTGCAATCGTTCTCACAATAGGCGGCTCTCCAGACAATAACATAATGCGATAATCAGACAACAGTCAATCTGGCAGCGCTCCCACATCAGTGCGGGGGCCAACAACACAACATTAAACATTCAGCCGCAGCCCTTCACAGATTCGCTCGCCGGACCAAACGCCAACCGACGTCTCCGCGGCATCCAAGGCCGGCCGCGGCCGCTAACTACCTACTTCCCCTCTCCGTCCACCCCCATTTCACTTTTCATCTTTCCGTCCTTCCCTCCCTCCCGTCATCCCCCAGTCTCTTTATAGAACCCAAGGCCTCCGAGGGACATTCCATTTGGACGGCAGCCACCGCAGCACAGAGAGAGCGAGTCTTCCACCAGAGTGTAAATTTACACATGCACATGATGTGCGTACGTCTCGGCGTACACAAACAAATTCAGCCACGCACGCATCTCCATATACCGTCCCCGTCACGGCCTCTGAAAACTCTTGCTAAATAGTTCGCACATGTCGTTTTTTTTCCCGGAGAGTGCGAAAAAAAAAAAAAAAATTAGCCGAGGGAACAAAGAAACTGGAGCCAGTCCCTCACACCTCTTCAAGCGGTGACAAAAAAAGCGGAGAAAATATTAGGAATCAGTTCAAATGCAAAATTCAATCTGGTGCTTTGGATTCTCCGGGGGCGGCGGGACTGTTTCAAACAGATAATGGGTTAATGGTGTGAGATATGTACTGCGGGGGGAACTGCCGCAAGTACAACTCAATATGTGTGTGCAGCGGGGAGGGCAACGGGTCCGCGTGACCTTTACGTGGTGGGTCGGGCTTGGCCGCGCTCCAGACAGCCGTCCCTTGGAGAGACAAATGGAATGAGAAGACGAGATAGGGAGGCGAGGACGTATTTATTCCTTTGAAAAGTGAGACCGGTCCACTGGGCCTTGTTGGCAAACTTGAGCTCCTGGAGGCTTGGGGGAAGCGCTCTGATTGGAGATGAAGAAAGCACGACGGAGATCCTATAGGACTGCAGAGCCCCTTTGAAGACTCAAGCTGAACAAGAGCTTGCGAGTACCTGGGTGCTACTGTTATGATTCTACAGGCTGCCTGTGTGTGTGTGTGCGCGTGCGTGCTAATGTATATGCACAGCTGCTTTATGAATTCCTGTTACTTGCTTTCAAACAAGTTTTTTTTTTATTTCTCGCTCTGAACTTTCGAGTAATGCGCAGCCACCAAAACGCACCTGACTGTCAGAAGGCTGCCAAGAGCTCCACTCTGCACTGATCACACCCAGCCGTCATCTCTAATTGAGGAATTAGCAAGTTTGCCGGTCGGAATACTGGAACTACTCAGTGTTATTAACAGATGAATGAAGCCGAAACGCACACACACACACTCGAGACGCGGCGATCAAAAGGACAAAGATGCAGCGATGGTACCATGCAATGTCACTTTAAAAACAAACAAACAATAAGTGGTTAAAATGGATGGATGAAAAAGCTGAAAGAAAGAGAGAGAGAAAAATATATGCCAAGCCGTGATGATAGCAGTAACACTGAACGGGTAAAAGTCAACATCGTTTCAGCTGTTACAACTAAAGACTTTAGTAAATGTATCCACTGTTATGAGGATCATTATGATTTTTGTTTTCCAGGAACATTTCCTGCTGACTTCTTGGGGTTTTCATCACTTTCCTGTTGCTTTGTTTTCAAAGGAGACTGTTTCAGATTTCATATCGCAGTCTAGTTTGACACTCCCTTTCCCTCTCTCTCTCTTTCACATTAGAAGCAGGGGGGGGGGAGTGTTTGGGGTCGTCAGGTTCATGGCAGCGCTCTCACCTGGTCTCACTCCTGCCAGCACAGGCAGCGGGTGGTGTGTGAACGCCATGCGGGGGGACCTCGTCTGGGAAGTCAGGGCGTTGAAATCAAACTTCCCCGGCTTCTTAAGAGAACCAGGCGAGGACAATCCTGGCAAAAAAATAAAAATAAAAAATAAAAATAAAATAAAAATAAAAAAATGGGATCAACAAAAAAGTGGGGGAGAGGGAGGGAAAGAGAGAAGTGGTTTTAATCAACAAAATGTTGCTTAATTATCTGACTAAAAAAAATAATAATGCTGTCCTGATTTAAAGGGATGTTATTTGTTGAACTCCCTCCTGGATTGATGGCGGTGCGCTGCGTCCTGTTCACTAAGGCGTCGGCCGCTCACTCCCATTCACTTCAACAAGTAAATCTGGCTGCGACGAGCCAACCGGAGATAAAACTGCACCATTTCCAAATCCCCCACTTACAAACTAAAATATGGGTTGAGCAGTATTTCAGATCTTAAGCGCGAGTTCAAAAAAAATGAAAGAAAAAAAGAAAGAAAGGGGAAAAAAAATAAAATGAAACAAGGCCGCCAAATCTGACTTTTGCTCCGTCCTCTTCCAGAGCCAAGAGCACATCTGTAGCATTAACAACCTCCACTGTGCCACTGTGTGTGTGTTTATATTCTGTCTTCTTCTCCCTGTTTTCAGCGCCAAGTCCTGGCTTTTCTCTGTGCACGAGCGCGGCCACTGCAGAGCCACAGGCAGCTAGTTGTGGTCTGACTTCAGCAAAGCTCATGGGCTGGCTGGCTGGCTGGCTGGCTGGCTGCTGCGTGGAGGAGGGAGGCGGAGGGGGTGAGGGAGGGAGGCAGGGGGGTTAAAAAAGGCTTCATTCAGAAATAGCACACACTGTACAGTATGGACGCGGCAGCTGCTGAGTGCGAAAGACAAGCAGACGGACAGAGCGAGGAGACAGAGGGGGAAGAGAGAGAGGCGAGAAGAACGTGGGAGACATGAAAATATGCGAGGGAGCGGGCGAGCGAGGGAGGGGGAGGGGAGGGGGGAGGGGGGAGGGCAAAGCAGAACCTGTGAAAAATGCAGCAGCGTCTCGTCTCTCCGTGCGTCGCTCTGACGACACGTATGAAATTGGGATGTCACATGATGTTAAATATGGTTATTATCTCTCGCTCACACACGCGCACGCCCGCTCGGGACGCGCTCGCACGCGTCCAAACATTAAACCCCCCTCCCCCTCCTTCTCTCCGTTATAAATCTTCGGAGTGAAGCCGCCGTGTTCCGCTTTTGTTCAAACTTTTTTTTTTTCTAAGACTGTTGTTGTTTTGTCAACCTATTTTGTGCCCCCCCCCGCTCCCCCTTCATCAAACAGGGCATTAAATAAGATTCCTCCTCACTTTCTCCAGCTGGAGATGTGTGAAAGTCTCCGAGAGTGCGGGGGCGTGTAAAACCTTCCCTCGCTGTGTGAAAGAGTTAAGTCTCAAGTAAGTGGGAGTGAATATGTGTGAACCATTTATGTCTTTAGCAGACATATATTTTTCCCTCCCTTCGCCCCCCCACCCTGCCACTGTAGCGGGAGTCTGGGGGCGCATTGTACTGTCAGACAGATTGGGAAGCATGAACACGAGCCCCGGATCCCACTTGTGACACCAGCGGTTGGCGCTGATCGCTGCGACACAGTCACACTAATGGCAGCAAATTGGAAAAATGAGCAGTCGGCAGAAGAATCGAGACGAGGGAGCGGAACGAGGGTTCTGTGAAGCACTTGAAGTCCGAGGGTAATGCGAAAGCCAGGCACTTGTCAGTTGGAGTTCTTTATGGGGGATAGTTACGATTTCAGATGTTCGAAAATGCAGTAAAGTCATAAAAGCCGGAGGAGCAGAGACTCGGATGAAGGCTGACATCTGCGCAAACAGCAAGTGCGTGGCGTTACTATCGCGAGGGGCATGCAAAAGGAAGTATACAACCCTTGTGTGTTGACAAAATGTGAGGCGGTCAGATCTGTGTGTGTGTGTGTGTGTGTGTGTGTGTGTGTGTGTGTCTGTGGCACAACTGCAGTGCTTCCTCCCTTGGCAAAGCCTTAGAATTTCACTGGCAACCAATCAAGCACTCCCATGCTGACCCTTCTGTCTCTTTACACTAACAGGCCTGCCACCAGATGCGCCTCTGCTGAAGCACACACACACACACACACACACACGCACGCACACACACACACACACACACACACACACACACACACACACACACACACACACGCCCAGTTGGAAAAGACAGGAGGTAGTGGGTTAAACAAGTGAGGCAAAGTCAGGGAATTCTCCTCCCCTGAGTGGGTTTCAACCATCTAAGTCCAGCTGTAGCTCCGTCCAGCCCTGGAACATCAACTCATAGCAGCATGGAGAAAAACACCACCACCACCACCACCACCACCACGCGTCTGAGGAAAATTCCACAATCATTTGGAACTAATATGAAATCATGTTAGTTACGTTCTGCCCCCCCCCCCATCCCCTCCTCCCTCTGACCCCCCCCCCCCCCCATAGAGCCTCATGGAGCCTCATGGAGCCCCTGTGGAGCAGATGTCTTCAGCATCCTCACAGATCTCAAGGCTACACACATGCAGAAACACCATCTGGGTCCATTCTTCAGCTGTGCAACCCTCTACGTGTGCGTGTGTGTGTGCGCGCGTGCGTGCACGCTATGTGATACATGTGCGCAAATATAGCATGTGTGTCTCTGGATGTCGCTCTCTTTGTGCAATGTACATGTATGTATACATCTCAATGCATGAGTGTGTGCACTTGTGTGTGTGTGTGTGTGTGTGTGTGTGTGTGTCTGCTACAGAGTGTACGTGCATTCTGCTGGGTGTGGACGGAGTCGACAAGAGAAGATGTTGTGGTGGCCAGATGGTGAGGTGCACCTGTGTGTGTGTGTGTGTGTGTGTGTGTGTGTTTTTTTTTTTTTTTTTGAAGAAGCCTTTTGGTTTGTTTGTGTGTGTCTGTGTGTGTATGTGTGTGTGTGTGTGTGTGTGTGTGTGTGTGTGTGTGTGTGCGCTTGTTTACATACCCCCCACCTGGACAGGAATTCCCAGATTAGCTCTGTCTGTGGCAGGTGGGATCCTTTGGAAAATCTCAAGCAAAACTGGACCGAAACTGCTGCTTCTCTACCAGCTTTGTCACTGCTCTCACATCCCAATCCTGACTTCCGGCCTTTTCACTTTTTGTTTGTCTGATTACTGTGCACTTTGCTGCTTTTACTTTAACGTTTCAAGTGCAGAGAAACAATGTCATTTATGCTTTTTTGGAATTTTTTCAGGCGCATTCACCTCATGTATTTAAAAGAGAAGAGACAAGAGATGAGCAAAATGGACTAAATTAAAAGGACTAAAATAATATTTGAAACAAAATGAGAAAATGTTTGTCTTAATATGGACTAATATGACTTGGAATCCAAGAGGTGGCTGATACGACAGTATCAGCTAATTTAAGCTTTTAAGTGTGTGTGTGTGTGTGTGTGTTTTTTTTAAAAGAAAACCCCAAACAAAGCATAACAATAAAGAGTTGAAAGCTGATTAATGCAGAAAACATATTTGAGTTCCTGCTTCATCAGGAAGTTGCATGTAGCAACACCTGAGACTCCAAACTCAGCCTGTTCAATCTGACACTTTTTTTCTCGCCGTAACTGCTACTGTGTTGGTTGACAAAACAAGTTGTCACTCGTTAATTTTTCACTTGGAGTTTGCAAATTAAACGGGCAGGAGTTTAGAACTCGCACACGCCTCTGTTTGCCAACCTCATCAGAAGGTGCACGACGCTGGGCGCGGCGGGCGGCCCCTCGGAGAGAGTGAGACAGGCAGGGGTGAGAGGAGTCGATGGGTGGGTGGGTGGCTCTGCTGAGGCTCTGATGAACAGCCTCTTAATTAACAGTTGCAGCTAAGTGGGGGCAGGAGCAGAGGAGCGGCGGCTGAGGAGGCCCTGAGCGAGACTGGGCCAGAACCCGACCGCTGACTGGGGCTCTGGGCTCCTCCTCCACCACCCGGCCTGCTGATCAGCCTCGTTACTGGGGGAACATTTGCACCAACACCAGAGTCTTCTCCTGCCTCTCCTCCCTGAACCCCCCCAACACCCATCGCCTCGCCCGCCCTTGCCTCTCTCACCTGCCCTCCCTCTGACACGCTCTCTGGGGGTCCTTCCCGCGGAACATGTTTTCAATTAGACTGGAGGGAGACGGGGATGGAGGGTTAAAGGGAGGAGGAGGAGGAGGAGTAGGAGGAGGAGGAGGAAGAAGGCTTTTACACCTCTGATCCGCAAAGACTGACGGCAAAGCGTCTTAATGAGAGAGAGCGGAGGCGGGCGAGGGACGGCGAGGCGAGGGCGGGCACCTCGACACCTGCAGGGGGCGGGGGAGCCTGATAAGCATGTGTTTCAGAGCGTGAACGTCTGTGTGCTGGGATGAGGGTGGTGGTGGTGGTGGTGGTGGTGGGGGTGCGTAAGTGTCGGCTGTTTATGTACAGTGGCGCAGGGGTGGGGGAGGGGGCTGTGCAGTCTCTAGAATTCAGCCGCCGCCGCTCCTGTGCGCGTCTGCGTGGCAGAATGGGAACAGCGCCGCCCCGCCAGCAGCGGCCCCGCCGGCACCTGTCAGTCAAGGTGCCGCCGGCGAGGGGGAGGGCTGGCACCACTTCAGAGAGACGGAGCCACGTGACCAGAGGTGAGGATGTCGGGGGGTATAACTGTGGCGATGGGGAAATCATTTCTAAGAAGGAAATCAGCAAAATCACAGCGAAATTCCCGGAATTTGTCCCTAACACCGACCCTCCACACACAAAGGACACAGCGATGGTTGTACAGTATGTATGGTGCATACAATACTGTATAAATGTATCATGTGGGTATATTGTATATACCCACATTTACACGCACACACATTCACACACATGGAAACACAGGGGAATAATTGCGCTACACAAAGGCTGATAAATAGCAAATATATATGTGAGTGTAATCAATGTTGTTCTAACCATGGTAAGGAAACTGCACGCCATCGTTTTCATGTTTTATCTTCCTCTCCTGCACACTGGCCAAATGGTGCTGCACTGTAAGTGGAGAAGGGTATTGTTAACAATGAGACGGAGGAAGAGAGGGACAGAAAGAGAGAGAAAGAGGGAGAAGGAGGGAAGGTGGAGATGGAGCGAGTTAAAGGGAGGAACTTGGTGCGATGGAGGTGATGGATGCGCGACTGACACGAGATCAAGTCAAACTGTTGTTGCCGATCACGACGGTATTTATAGGATGAGGATGAGAAAATATGGAGCCTCAAATGTTGGATCTCAAGTGAAGCATGTTGGAGGTTTCTGGGGTTTTTCTCCAGTGAGGATAATGTGAAGCCTGAGAAGCAGAGTGGGTGCTTTTCTGCCAAAAACAGCAGAGACAAAAGCACTCGCTTTGACAGGGATGGACTTCATCTGAAGATGGAGGTTGAGAATTTTCATTTTCCAAACATCTTAGACTGCACAGTATGTCTGTGATGTCTGATGCGATTTCGCGGGAACAAAATTTGCACAGACATTTCATTTTCTAGGGCTCGAGTGATGAAAAAGTTCTAAGCTACGGAAAGTTCTGGACTTATTAGTGAACCGGAAAAAAACACATCATCCACAGTGAAGAAGATTCAGAACATGGTGAAAGAATTTGGTATTTAATTTATAGATTTGCACTAATTTGGGCCCACTGGTATATCATAAAATATTACATGTGAATGGAAGCTTTAAATTGCTTAGCAGCAGTAACAATAGCAATAGCATAGCTTCTTTGCAAATAAGTGATATATAATCATAGTTTTTAGACATTTATTATCATTATGCAGGTCAGTCATCAAGTCAAGTTTTGTTTTGGTGCAGCTTCACTTGTTTCTACAAAGACAGGCTGAGCTACAAGGGCAGTAAATGGGTGGGGTGGTGGGTTTGGTGGAGGTTTGTATCCGCATCATCAGTGACAGCAGGAAAACCGAGGCAGGAAGTGCGGAGAACAGACACAGTCAGATGGAGGGATCAGTCAGGTATGTGGGTGAAGGTGATGTTTGATTAGTGGGTGACAGGGTGTGAGGTGGTATCGCGGGTACCTGCGTCCATCTCATTGGGCCACGCGCTGGATTGGGAGGAGCTGGCGGCAGGTGAGCGCCCGGGGTAGAAAACATCATCTGTGGGGCTCTCCAGCTCACTGTCGTCTAGCGACTTCCTCTTGGTGGAGCTGAGGTCGCGGACAGGAGGTTGCAGGGGGTCAGAGGGAAAAGCATTATGAGTCAAAACGATACCAAAACACATCAAATCAAAGATCAAGTATTGTGATGGAGTAAAAAAAAAACAAGAGATTTGTATTTAAAGTTATTTTTAAGGACATTTGAAGTTGATCAATATAAACTGTAAACTTCTCCAACATTTTTACTTCAGCTGACAAATGCCTAAAGTCACAATCAAAGGTTTCTTCTTACTCCAAAATTATTTTTCTATCGACTTACAGTGGACAGACACACAACAAACTGGAAATGTCTTCATAGAACACAGAGAAAACAGGAAACAGGAAGAAAAGTGACGAAGCAGAGGCAGCAGAGACGTAGCAAGACTCTCACTATATGAGCGTGTGTGTGTGTGTGTGATTTCAGCGTGTTTGTCTGATTAGTTGTGTGTCTTTGTAAGGGGGTTGATAACTACCTCCGTGGCAGGTTTGCGTACAACTCCACCTCAGACCTGAAGTGACAGCAGCACACGGCAGAGGTCAGAGCGGGGAGAGAAAAGGTTAAAGAAAGACACAGAAAAGGGGGGGAAAAAAGCAGAGAGAGCCGTAACACATTCACAGAGAAGAGGTCAGTCAACACACACAGACGTTGCATGCACGCCGCGTCCTCATCACGGCACACTAACACTTCAAGGGAGCGGCGCACTTCGCGTCACTTCACGGGCAAAGTCGTCTTTCCGTCCAGAAGCGATGCAGCGCTGGAGATTGGCACCGTTAAAACTCACACGCGGCAATCTGTCCTCGGTTTAACGGCAGATCACACACTAAAGCGGCGCGGCCGCTGCCAGGCACATGGTGATTCACCCGCAAGACGCTCGCGCTAATGGCGGACAGCTGGGCGGAGACGCCAGCCGCCGGTGTTTCCCGGGCAACGAGCGTCACGGCGAGGCCGTATTTCCGGATGGGAAGCATTGGCTGCGTTGGCTGCGCTGGCTTACCTGGTGGAGGGAGGGGAGGTTAAAGATCGCCTCCCGAGGGCGACCTGGTTGATGTTGTAGTAGCTGGGGCTGCTGTCCAGGTCCGCCAGGGAGAAGTTGGGACCCGACGCCGTAGCTACAGGGGCTGACATTGACAAGAGTGGAGGGAGGGAGGTGAAGGAGGTCATTAGTGTTTTTTTCACTGGATTGAATCAGGGTGAAATGTTATTCAAAAGACAAAAATGTAACACTTGATTTTATTCCATTTAGAGTCAAATTTGTGAAATTTCCATGACCCCTAGAATTGCACAAGACCTAAATTTCGCAATAAAAAACTGGTCATGGAAACGACTAAACTTGGAAAAATCTTTTAAATATCTCTGAAAGGTTTTGAGGCTCTCATGAGGTGTTTTTTTTTTTTTCCCCAAATGTATTGATATCGAGCTATACTGCAAAAGCGTCATGGAAACACTTTTTTCACCTTTTTACATCAGCGGATGTGACGTACAGGATCATGTGACCGGTTCACTTCAAGTGAAAATGGCGCGTTATGATTGGACGGAGGAGGAGACGGAATATTTTTTACAAGTAATCGAAGAGAAAAATATCACAACCATTGTTGACAGCAAACAAACGGAAACAAACAAAAGCAAACGTAATTCTCCTCAAATCTTGCTGGACGAGATTTGAGGAGAATTACAGCTTATGTGCTTCACACCAGTCAAGGGAAACACCTGCAAATCGCAACTGCACACAATTTGACAAATATCGCTTTTATTTTGCAAAAAAAAAAAACAGTGATGGAAAGGCAGCCATTGTTTGCTTACTCTGTGACACTCTGACCAGCTCAGCCACGTTCCACACCCCTGAGGTGACGAAGCAGTCCTGGAAACTCAGGTGCCCTGTTCAGAAACGATGCAATCAGGAGAAAAGCGAGAAAAAAAAAAGAAAAAAAAAAAAGCATAATGGAATTGAGAAAGATGAACACACACGCACAGACACACACAAACACAAACACGCACAGACACACAAAGGAAAAGACCCCCGGAATCACATTCCTTTGAGAGGGCAACCATCTGCAACTTTGTTTGTGGATTAACATCTGTGTGAGTGTGTTTGCTAATTGGATCCATAATTGGAAAATGTTAAGACCGATAAGCATGATGAAATCAATTCTGGTATGCTAATTTGACAGTATTTGGACAGATTGCCTGTGAGTGTGCGAATTGTGAGAGCGCGTGCGTGCGTGCGCGTGTGCATGTGCGAGTGTGTGTTTGCGCACCCTCCTACCATTGGGCGGTGGCTTGATGTCTGTGTCCCCCTGTTGGCTGGAGCTGTCTGATTGTCCGGATTCTGCACAGAAACAGACAGAGCAGGGACAGACGGTTAGAGTCAGCGTCTGCAGGTTTGAGACGAGCGAACCAAAAATAAAAACAGAAAAATGAAAGGCAAGCTGGTGAGTGTGAGAGCGTCTTGATGAATCACGGCAACGTGTTGTTGTTTTTTTCTCCGCTGGGAATGTGACATTTGAGGCGTAAAAAAGTGAATTAGGAGCGAGTCACGGTGCGCGCCGGCGCATCTTATAAATCTCGTCAGGAGCATATGTGAGTGGTGTCTGAGACTGTGCCCCCCCCCAATCTACCTCCCGACTGAAGGTGTGATGATTTACAGTGTTCCGCTATGCTTTTCAGTATCGAGCCACACAATCAGATCCCCCACGCCTTAATCCCATTTAATACCTTCTTGCTGGTAGGGATTTTGTCTGCGTAAACAGAGCACCTGACGTGCACACACACACACACACACACACTCCACCAATCTGTTACTTTCTTCTTTTTTTTTTATTAAACTCATCAACCCTTGCACGCGAACGGCTCGGCTGAAATCTGAGGCAAAGTCGAGGCGGAAACCCTCCCGGTGGGATCGGGTGTCGGCCGAGCGACACAAACGAGGGCACTGGCGTTTCCATCGCGCCGACTCTTGGCAGCGAAGGGCAACAATTAGACCTGGAGGGGACGCGAGCTAAAATAAGGAGGCTGGATGGGAAGATGAGGGTTTTGTAACATGAGTATGGTCAAAAGTTGTGCTATAGGAGCTGGGCCGGCCTATAAAAAGCTGCCAACGACTGTGTTTCTCGTGCGGCGTGTGTATATGTAACGCAGCGCCCGGCCCGCCAACCTGCCCTTGGCCTCACTGACCAATATTAAGACTGGGGGCCATTTCTGGAGCTTCCGTTTCATTTAGGGCAGGGGCCACCGAGGTTCGCCCCCAAGGACCACGTGAGGAGGCCGCTCCACTCGTTGAGCTGCGTCGAAAATTCAATTTCATCCAACCTTGTTAAGTCCTTGTTGATCAATATTGAGAACTTATTAACATAACCAGCGTCTTCACAGAGATCACTGTTATTAACAATAGTAAAATATAACTGAGGAAGCTGTTTCCCCTGTCATATGACTCAAGACCTGTGAAGAGGCTCTCAGGTTCAAAGAGGTTGGGCGACTCC
This sequence comes from Thamnaconus septentrionalis, assembly GCA_009823395.1. Lineage (NCBI taxonomy): Eukaryota > Metazoa > Chordata > Actinopteri > Tetraodontiformes > Monacanthidae > Thamnaconus > Thamnaconus septentrionalis. The sequence goes on along the minus strand of CM020501.1, from coordinate 4,378,985 downwards.
TGATTCAGAGCTTCATTTAGCCAGCTAGCCGGCTAGCTCGCTAAAGGAGGTGTTTATCTGCCGGCTGTAGGTGATAAAAGAGCATGTAGACTTCTGCCAACAGCACTTGCCTTACAGCCACACTAAGCCAGAGATTACCGAGCAGAAACAATAACAGACCTGTCTCGCTGCCTGTGAAGCACTGCTTATCCACAGACAGAGAGAGAGAGGCACAGAGAGAGAGAGAGAGAGAGAGAGAGAGAGAGAGAGAGAGAGAGAGAGAGAGAGAGAGAGAGACAGAGACAGAGAGAGAGAGTGGCGAGACAGGCCCCAGCCAGACAGACTCCAAAGACACCAAATGAAAAGAAAATGAAAAGAGAGCATCTTATACTCTTTTATTTCTCCGGCGGAATCCCTCGTCCTCCGTCTCTCACTCGCTGTGTGTAATCCTGGCAGCCATCTTAGAGCTTGGCAGCCATCTTAACATTGGCGGTAGCGCCACATTCCAGTTAACTGACGGCACTCACTTCAAACATATGAGGCTGCGATCCCGCTGCTAGCGCGCCCAGACACTTTCATACACACACACACACACACACACACACACACACACACACACACACACACACACACTTATGAATGGGTCATTACTGAGAGTAAATATATATGACGGCCAATGAAAACTGTTAAGAAAAAATAACCTGACTTCACTGTACTTATGCCGCTGTGCAGTATTTCACCAGAGGCCTCTATGATATCATAAATACGCCTTTAGCTCGCACATCATCCTCCAGGAGGTTGGATACACAGTCGGCTTTGTGTGTGCGTACTGTCTGCTTGAAACAGATCTGATCTGGGCCTGGTGCGCCAGGGCCTGCTCTCTCACACAAACCTGCCGCTGGGCTGGAGGGGAATACGCATCAGGAGGCGCAAGACATTAAAGGTCCAGTGCGGAAAATCTTTGAGGAAGCTGCGTAACTGCACGTTTCGCCTTTTGGTCACTGTCACGAGGGCTTCTCTAAAAAATGGCGGTGCAAGATGGCAGGAGCAAGGCCCTTGCTCCATGTATATTCTTATGTATATATATATATATATATATATATATATATATATATATATATATATATATATATATATATATATATATATATATATATATATATATTTATATATATATATATTTATATTTATGAGAGCCATCTAAAAGATAGGAAAACCAAACAACTTTTATTGTACTGCGAGTATACACTTTTATTAATGTAGTTATGGCCAGTATGTTAAGCTTTTAACGATATAAAAACATAAATCTAGCCAAATTTTACACGCTAGATCTTTTATATTGAAGAATTAAGAATTTTGGACTTTGATGTGCAGAGTTTTACTTGCAAATTATTATACATAGGAGCTCCAGAAAGTGACCCATCATCTTCGGTTTGACCCAACTTGTCCTGCAGGGGGACCTTGGAAGACACCACAGAGCTACTGAATCTTTTCTGGAAGCCTCACAGGGTCATTTATTCTCACTATGTCAATGTAACCATATCAGTTTAAAGGTCCAGTGTGAACAATTTTGCTTGATTTATGATTATTATATTGGTAAAAGCTTAACATACTGACCATAAATCCAGTCCTAAAAGTGAATAAATGCAGTAGGGAGATTAACTGTAAAATTTTTTTGATCTCAATTCATATTTACAGTGATCTCATTTCTGAATGGAATTTTTTTCATTCGAGAAATCAGCTGCATGAAAACAAGCGCTCCTAGTTTCTCCCTCAGCCAATGACAACGCAACAATTACTTGTCAGCGTGGTCACTGTCAGGTTTAGAAAAAGAAGTCCTGCCTTTGGTGACACTGTGACTGCTGCTAATCTGAGCTGGACACGCACTGCACTCGCTGAGGTGGCGCTGAATGGCAGCGAATACACTCGTCTCTCGGCAGATAAGAGGCTGGTGGCCGTCCCCAGCATCACCCCGAGGCCTCGGCTGACCGCTCGCTTTACAAGCAGCCGCCGCCACGCCGATTGTTTCCCCTCTAAATGATAGCAAATTAATCCTGAGAGGAGACTTTGATAATGTGCTCTGTTTGCTGTCTGGAGGAAACTGAGTCCGCCGAGCTGCTCCATAAAAGCTTTCTGATTGGGGGGGGGGGCAGATGATGCGGCCAGATAAATGGCACTTTCAACAGTCACGGCGCCTGCTGCGACTGCTGCTCTTCTGCCAGCACTGCACTGCACTGCACTGCACTGCACTGCACTGCACTCTCCACTGGAAATCAGAGTTCAACAGTGCATGGCTCGGCTCGCGGGAGAGGTGAGCAGGACGGGGGGGGGAGGAGGGAGGCGAGTCACTGCTGGTTATCACAGCTCCGCCAGCCGCCGCCCGACAACAGCAGCAGTAACCCCCCCACACACACACACACACACACACACCAACTTCCCCATCCTCACCCCTACCCCACTCTCATAGCCACACAGCCAGCCCCTTATCTTTTCACCGCAGCACCCCAAAGCCCTCCCTTCAGCGACCCCACTCAGCCCCTCCGTAGCCTCTGTGCAGCCGCTGCTACCAATCCCATCTCCGACCTCAAACCCCTCTCTCTCTCTCTCTCTCTCTCTCTCTCTCGCGCGCTGTGCGTCGGTGCAAAAACTGAGCTAACTAAGAGAAAAACGCAAACAGATAAAAAAGCGGGGCAGCCCGATACGAAGCTGCACAAGCAGACGTGAACTGGTGGGACGACTGCGAATGTGAATAACACAACCAACACTTGACTCCAACTTTTTCCTTAAACTTCCCTGTCTGCTAAAGCCCAATGCAAACTTGATGTCACAATCAGTGCATGAGTTATTCTCAACTAATTATCATAACGACATGATGAGCGAGTCACTGATCCTTTTAATTTTAGGCATCTAGGTTGAATTCCTTCACCTTAAATGGATAAAAATGATTCAATTTCCATTGGCTGACATACTTGTGATATTATTAGAAGAAAATACTAATTACAAATGTCATGATCTCTGCAAAGACATTGTTAGAGACAAGGAGGAACCGGCATTGATTTTTATTTAAATGTGTGTTTAGCTATTTGTGTCGGGGCTTTGAATTCACAAAGACCTGCCATTTTCGCCAAACTCTAAATTCTCTATAGGTTCCTCGACGGATTCCAATGCTGTTACCGCAATTAACATAATCTAGTCGCGATGGCCCTAAATGCAGCGCGGCACCCCTGCTGCGTTGCCTTCCGTTCTAGCACAGCTCGATTTTTTTTTATCAGTCAAAGAGTGGATTAGCTCTCAGAGTCGCTCACACAGAGCCGGTCGGCCCCCATACGCGCAGCTACACAAGCTCGGCAGGGCCCCGCAGAGGCTGCGAGGGCCCTGTCCCCCGCTCATCTCATTGTTTCGGGGGGGAACAACTTTGATGAGAGGTCAGGATGAAGCGGCCGTGAAGAGAGGAAAAGCTGCTTCATGAAAACAATGAGAACAGCAATGGGGTAGCCCATCCAGTGACCTCCGCTCCGCAACATTAACATCAGCAAGTGTCATTGAGGTTCACGTGCAGGTTGTGAAGCATCTCTGGTTAGAGCATATTCATAGTGTCCGTGAGTTTTGATTGGCTACACAGCTTCTCCTGCTGTGGCTGACAGACAGTAGAGTGAAAAACAACAGTTTATTTATGTTTGATGAAGACCAACAGAAGTTCTTGAAGAATAACAGCATCACACCACACACACACACACACACACACACACACACATCTGTGTTCATGTGCACAAAACCATCCAAAACCATCCTGTCGATATTAACTTTGAAATTTTGGTGAACCGTACGGCTCAGATTCAGTCAAATTACCTTGACTTTGAATTTGCAAATGCACTTTTCTCATCATAATCATTTTCACAGCTACATAAAAATGAAAAGGGGTTTATTCATCCAAATTACACAGCGGTCAATGAGTCCAGATTCATTCAAATAAAAAAAAAAAAAAAGCAATTCTTTGAAACTGTTGTTGGCAGGGAAGTTTTACAGTTTTGAGATGCACTGGACCAAAAGCATAAATCATCTTTTGAGTTCTTCTCGAGCGAAAACAACAGATTCCTTGTTTGCACATTGACAAACCGCCACCACCGACTTCAAGCCCGCGCTCGCCGAGACAGACTGGCAGATGTAAAATTGTCACATCCAGATTTATCGTGTTGCGTTCCGCTCCAGTCAATATTACTATCGTTGATGGAGTGACGTTGATGGAAGACTATCCCATTTCTACAACTTGCTTCCTGGCCACAGCAGGCTGTGTCTGAACATGTGTCTCGTGGAAACTTTCCCAAAAACAGCAACACATATACAATAATTTAACTAGCAGAGAGACAATTGTCCAGTCAACTTCCATTCATTGTAAATTATGACACAGACATTTTCCCAATTCCACACTAGAAGCATTTGATGAAGTCTATCGCTCTGTATAATGCATTAAGTATGAGGAGTAACTTTAGAACACAGACTTGTTTGCTTTATGAGATGGTTGGACGGCAGTCAAAGGCAGTCAAGGGAGAATAGCACCGCATTCTGTTTATGCATAAAGCAATTCTTGGCAAACTGCCTGAATATCTCTCATGTCTTCTTAATTACAAATTAAAATCAATCTGCACCGGCTCCCAGGACTATTAGGTCCTTGAGGATCATCGTGTCATACCAAGATACTGGAATCTGGTTTTGAGTTACGGTGCAGATGATGAATCTGACTGGAATCAAAATCGCAGCCATCCAGAATGTTTGAAGGTGCATAAGGCTTCCTGGAAGATAGTTTCACAACATTAAAATTCAAACAAATGTTTTTGTGTTGCAATCCAATCCCCAATGTACGAAACTACAAAAATATTATGAAAGGTTTGTGTTTGTTATTTCTTTTTTTTTTTTTTTTTTAATCTTTATGAGTCATTTAGTCTATATGGAATCCATGGTGGCATAATCACGTTTGCAGCGTTTATGCAGCTACTCTCAAAACCGAGAGAGTGACAGACAGAAGTTCAACACGTCAGATTTAAAGCAGGTTAGGAATTTAGGATTTCGCCTGACCAGCTACAAACACACAAATCCCCGACTAATTACTCAGTCTGTCACCCTCCCTTCCACATAAGCCACCGACTTCACATCCATCCATCAGCTGCCGATTAGGTTTTGGCTCGCTGCTGAATTGTGCCGCTGACCGACTTGTGACAGGGAGCGCAGCAGAGCAGTTTAAGGTCAGCTGCGGAAGAAAAAAAGTCTCAGAATGGCAACGCACTCAAAGTAGACAAAGCTTAAAAAATGCACGCGGCATATCTTTGATGTGTGTGTAAAGACACAGACTGACGACAATGGACCTCGACAATAAGAGAGTCTAGAAGTGACACAAGTGTCGAGTGGGTTCTGCAGCGGCTCACCACCGTTAGACAGACACATAAACACCGCTGGCCATTTGGGAACCAACGCAGTGCCGACTCGCACAATCCCAAAATCAACACACAAACCAACAAGTGAGCTAACGTGCTGCACCGCTACATCCAGCCAGTTAGTGTCCGAATGAGTGTGTGTGTGTACGTGCGTGTGTTACTAGGTTTGTCAGCGCAGACGGCTGGTTCAGTCATTCCCTTCCTTGTTGGAACAAATGTCAACTCTGCTCTCCCCCTCGCCTCCCTTCTCCTCCCCAAAACACAGGATAACGCGGTACAGCCTCCCAATTGGGTTTCGCTTAAGAGGTTTATCGGTATGTTGCTAAACATTCTGACCTTTTTTTAATCCTTAATGCGCTTAAAATGTTCCAAACCCTCCTAATCCCCCCGACTATCCCACACAGATGTTCACTCAGTTCTTTTATTGGACGTTATTTTATTATTTTTTTTCCCTTTTTATTTAAATATTTGCCTGTTTTATTTTATTTTTATTTTTTTAAAGCCTCTGTCATAGGAGGGTATATTTCTGTTTTACTGTTAAGAAGTCTTTTTTAATTCGATTTATTTAGCGTGTGTGCGCGCACACGTGCACGCCTTTATGGATGTGAGACTGTGCTCAAGCGAGTGAGTTTGTGCTAATACTGGTGTCCAGAATGTTACAAAAAATTCCCATGTGGAAAAGTGTGAACTTGACCTTCAAAAAATGTTTCGTCCTCTGGAGGAAAAACGTTTGAAAAAAAAAAAAGTGAAGACTTTGACGGAAATTCCCAGTGTAAATAGTGGATTTCATGCGTATATATAAAATAAATAAATAAATAAATGGCTGCATGATGTCACATATACATTACAAATGCATGGACAAAAATCTATGTATGTGCGAGTCTTTGCACGCATGCCCAGATTTAACTCGGAATGTATGTAAGTATGTATGCATGTATGCAAAAGCGCCTTTGTGTATTTGTGTTTGTGTCCCTGTATCACTGTGCCAGGCAGGCAGCCTGTGTGACGAGGTGGCAGAGTGTGTGTGTGTGTGTGTGTGTGTGTGTGTGTGTGGAGCAGGTGTGCCTGGCCACCCCGCACAGCTTGCTGCCCATCTGTGCTCCCGTCTGCGTGCCGCCTGCGCCCACGCTCTGCCAACAGCACCACACCATGGCAAGAAGACCCAGGAGAGGGGGATGCTGAGAGACGAGGGAAGGGATGGAAAGAAAGCGAGAGATGGAGGGGGGGTAAGGCTGGAGGGTGGAGCAGAGGGAGGGGGTTGGGGGGGTACAGGGGATTACAAGGCAGGGGGATGGAGACCAAGTGGAGGTGGGAGGGAGTTGTGCTCCGAGATGATGCTCCAACTCCTGGGGAACCGAGCGAGTCGGGGCAAAGCGGCTGCTTGGTTGCTAACTCGGAGCCATTTCTCGTTACCTCTCTCCCTTTACATCTCCCTGTTTCTCGTCTTTTCTCCTTTAAAAACCTTATCTTTAGCGAAACAATCACTCCCTCGGCGCACATTAGTACATATTTGTGCTCTCCAGCCTACAATTCATTGCTAAACATTTATAAATAAATGAAAAAACTCTTGTCCCCTATCAGGTGGGCCTCTGAACACGTTTTGCCAAAAGATGTTGGCTCTGTCGAGTCATTAGTGTGTTTACATTGTCAGTATGTGAGCTACTTGTCAGTGTTGCCAAGAAAAGGTTCACTGGAGCGTAAAAACAGTCAAGGACTTCATTCAAAATAACGCCATCATTCAAAAGCTCGTGTTTATATGTTTTTATGCTGCAAAAATCTTCTGGTCCTTGTTCTCAAATTGATGTTGATAAAAAAAACCTCTCCTCACTTTGGTGCTCGCGCAAAGAATAATGTCAGTTTCTTAAGCAGTAAACAGCGTTGGAGAACACTAACGTGGTTTGTGAAAACAGGCCGCTGCGTCAACCTCCAGCTTTGATTGGATGATTATTTCTATGCAGCGTGATCAAAGGGGCTTCAAACAGAGTTCTGATGTATAATTTATATGGCTCTTGACCATAAATGGCATCCTGAGCTCGGAGCCATTAAAAATCCTGACGGCGCGTTGGGCCTCAAAGATCCAAACCATCTCTCCGGTTTAAACACACTTAGAGAAAATAATCTGAAAATAAGAAATGCACAAATGGCAAAATCAGTATTCAATACTTAAATATGTGTAGATATAAGCATTATTACTATATAATAATACTGTTAAGTATTGATATGGAAACATTTAAGCTTTGAAGATGTGTTGGTACAAATCCAATTGCATGGTGTGTGTGTGCGTGCGTGTGTGTGTGTGTGTGGCTGAGACTTGGGGGCCCCCAGCACGGTTCAAGACCCAGCCTAACAGAGTGTGAACGTCCCCCCGCTGAGCGGATACTGATATAACTGTCCTGTAAGTGGTGTTGACACCGGCATTATTACCCTGTCAACCTCCATCTCCACTCAGCTTTAAGGCGTCAACCGGGGAGTGGGGGTTTGGGGGGTTGGACGATCGCCGTGCAGACCAGTGTCTCTGCATAATCGCGTCGCAGCCCAAATAAATACGGCGGCACAAAGGGCGGAAAGGGAAGGAGAAGGGGAAGAGTGGGGAGGGAGGAGGAAGAAGAGGGGGCAGCGAGGGCACGCTGACTCTCACCGCTACCTACACGCTGCTCCAGCACAATGCAGCACTCACTTACACACACACACACACACACATGCAGGATATGACGCTGCAGTGGAAGGATTTAACCAGCAGGTGGCACTTTCCTGGCACGAGCAGAGCATGGAGAAACGCAAATAAAGCCAGCGAGGCCTTGGGCCAGGCGTCTCCGCTCGCTCCGACTTTCACTCTCCAGACTGCGGAGAGAAGCAGGCCAGGAGCGAAAAAGAAAGGTTGACAAAGAGATGAAAAGGGAGGATGATGCGACGTGAATAAAATCAAAGTGAAATATGGAGCCGTGAATATTATTCTGAAGCGAGTAGGAGCTTATCCCGCCTGCGTTTCGCCCTCAGATAACAGGGAATATAAGGCGGCGTGTTTGCATTCCCCCCGTCCTTTTTTACATAAACTGTTTTGAATTCGAATGCGTCGCGCTCGCCAGCGTGGCGAGGAGAACACACTTCTGGACTAAGATGCAGCTGGAGAGGAACAGAACTTACGGGAAGAGCGAGTGGAGGCAGAGTGAGTGGAGGCAGAGCGGCGCGAGCTGAACAAACGCATATTTGCAGGGGAACAGAACACTGTCAGAAAATTGTTGTATAAATAAATCTGAGTCTAATTGGCCACACGGAAGACGGAGCATAAATGTGCGCGCCGAACCTTGATTTTGTTTTGATTTCACTTCTAACACAACTTCGCCAGCAGAAGGAAGGATAGAGGAGGATTACAGCATTTTAAACTTAGAAAGCTTTTGTTATTCGACAATCATTTTTTGAAAATGGTGGTTTGAACAAATACAGCATCCTTCAAATGTCTGAAAAGTTTCACACTGGTTTGGCAGCCAGAGCGAGTCCAGAAACGTGCAATTATTTAGCTATCAATGGCGAACATCTAGTCACTGCGGGCTTTTCGCTGGAAGCCTCATCTAATAATAAACCAGCGGACATTCTTTGGAATTTTGTCGGAATGGTAGCAGATGCTTCCACTATTGTGTCTGTCTGCCTGCCTTCCAGATTTGTCAGCCAACTTGACACCCCCTTAAAAATGACAGAGTGGCAGAACAGATCTTCCCTGTGCTGGTGGGCTCATTCAGGAGCAACACCAGGAACTAGAGGAGGTAACGTGAAGACAAGTCGAGGGGAACAAGGGAGCACAACCTGAGAGAATGAAGCCATAAGTCACGATGCAAAGGCGCAAGGTGAAATATTGGACACGTTGCAGGGAAAATGTACAGACGCTGTGATTAAAGCGCTGCAGAGGAGCGGACGGCCTGCAGAAAGTGGGATTTGGCCTCCCTCGCTCCCTCATCCTGTTGGCCTGTTCACACACTGAGGCCTTTGTGTGGAGGCTGTTGAGCACACTTCCTGTCTCACCACTAGAGGGGTGCTTTAAGGTAAACCCCCGTGTTAACTGTCACTTGTGCCGTCTCCGTCCGCAGCTGTTGCCGCTTCGCACCGACTTTTCTGTTTGAATGATCCAGTCAGACGTATCGCTGGTGCGAACCAGCTCAAACAGCTCCAACAGCCTGTCAAGCCACGTCCTTCTCCGTTAATCACTCTGTTTAAGAGTAAGGGGCTCTTTTGGTTGTTGGTGTGTTTTTTTTTTTTCTTTCTTCTTTTTGAAAGTCTTTAACGCACTCCTTTCCTTCGCTTTCAGTCTTCTTCTTTTCTTTTTTTTTTGCCCAAGACACATAAAAGAAAGTAAATTACGCTCGTAAAAACGCTGGAGCACTTGCTCAGCCAAGGACACGTCGATAAGAGCGAGGAATAACATCCTCAGCGCTGACACACACACACACACACACACACACACACACACACACACACACACACACACACACACACGCACGCACCCACAAAGTGATACTGAACAAAGTTGCCAACTTCTCCAAAAGCACCGCTGAGATAACGGCGATAACAAACATTCTTCCTGTAGCCAAGTCTCTTCTCTCCCGAGAAACACTTCAATGAGAATTCGGAGCAAATGTGCCACATTATGCGTATAACAATAACTCCAGCAGTCGGCCTGGTAGATGTGGCGCGCTGGAAAAGAGAGAGACCCAATTACATAGGATCGCCTAAGTTCCTTGCTCATGAGAAACGCACCCGTGGAAGAAAACACAGAATCAGTCCAAAATGAACTCATTTCTGAAGTGTGATTGCGCCGACGGGAACGCGCGAAAGACGCCTGAAAGACGATAATACCAGCGGAAGCGACTCCCCTGTAATGTGTCATTACAGGGGAGCAGTTTTGCTTTAAGTACGTATATAGAGTGAAGACAGGCGGCAGGAATCAGCCACTGATGCCTCTGCTGAGATGTAAACATACAGCGTAGCACTCAGTGGGCCCGGACACTTACACAATATGTGTCGCACTGGGAAGTATGAACAATCCGAGTGAGTCAATTCTGTGTGCCAAGAAGACAGAGGGAGGTTAGCGGGCTGTGGGAGGTGGGTGGCAGCGCTGGTGTGGGGGAGTCAAGAGAAAGAGAAAATAAAGAGGAGAGAATGAAGAGCGAGGATGCCGGCAGTTGGCAACTATAAAAGAGATGGAAGATACATTATATAAAGGATTATTATAGCCTATATATACATGATAGAAACCCCCTGAGGTGGCCAAACTTGATCAAAGAGGTCACGCTGTCACGTTGACGACACACAAACACATACACACACACACACACACCCCCGGAGGAGCGGAAGGACATGGAGCTGGTGCTGCCAAGCAGCAGTCACCTTTGACCCTTTGGCACCGTGGCAGGAGAAGATGCCAGCCAGACAGCTCAACGCAGGAAGTAGAACAAACAGTGGGCCCGACTGTGTCGGTGTGTGTGTGTTGTGCGTGCGTGTGTACACATGGGTGTAGACGCGCGAGCCAATCACAGCTATAAAATGGAATGGTAAGAGCCAATGAAAACAAACCCTGACAAGGCTGACAAGGGTTGACGATCGCTCATCTGGTGGCATGTCAATAATTCACTTGCCTCGGCCCTCTGTGTGTGTTTTTTTGGAGAGAGAGAGAGAGAGAGAGAGAGAGAGAGAGAGAGAGAGAGCGCTGCCGGTTTTTGTCCGCGAGGGTTCGAAGACCGACTGAGAATGAGATGGCGTATAGGAGGAGAAGAAGAAGAAGAAGAGAAGTTGGCAGGAGAGCAGACGCGGAGGCAGGGGGGAACACTGTGCTCCCTGGTGCCTGCTCTCAGCCACCGCGCTGCCAACTTATCCGCTGTTAGGCTCGCACGAAAAATTGCAACCATATGAATTCGCTATATATGGCGAAAAAAGGACGAGCGCGAGCGATTTCGCTCGGTGATGTTGACACACGCCTTCGCTCCCCCTTGATGAATTCACAATCTGCCGTTTGGCCTGGTGAGAGTCGCAGGGCAAGAGATTCCAGCAGGGAGTGATGGTTCAGGAGGGGGCGTTTGATTTGCCTTTGCAAATAATCTCTGATGCATCTGAAGGTCAGACGGTATGGAGGTATGGGGGGGAGGGCAATTCAAAAAGATTCTACCTCTCTGAACATCAGTGCAGGTCGACAGTCTATGCGGTCGGTGCATAATGCTCTTCTGTCAGTAGCAAAATGTCCTTGAAAAATGGGATTGCTTTAGTTTTCCTAACATTAATAGCACCACCACATTAAAAAAACAAATGGTGCTATTCCATGTCAAGGCTATTTTTCATTTTACACATGATGCAAAAACACTGTAGCTGCAATTCCTTCTGATGGCCTTCAGCAACACAGTGAACCAACAAGGTGACTTCTGGTCATTTGACCCATTAAATTTACTAAACCTGACTTTTCACATTGTGATGATGACTCACATGATTGCTGATCTCTTAAAGAAAAGGAAAACTACAATAGCAACAGAAAATTCACTTGGAGGCAAGACAATGCAAAGTTGGATCAGGTTAATTTCAAGTCCAAACCTCACCTATTGCCCACTGACTAGAGCAACATGGCGTGGAAGAAGATGGCTTCACCTTGGAGAGTATCTGCAGTAAAAGAGACACGGTGTCTTGTATGTGTCCTGGGCTCCTGTACGTATTTTCCTCTTGTATGTATTTATTTATTTATTTTTGATTTTCATGTTTCCATGGGTGCGTGTTCTCTCCACCTCATGCTTTCACTTAGAAAGGCATTTATTGATTAATCAAAGCCCACATGTGTTTGCATGCGCCGAGTCTTTGTAGGACATACCCCCTCCACAATTTGCAGCGCTTAGTCCGTAAGTCCATCCCGCTTAACATCTCATTAATTCTAGTTTTAAATCTAATTCATCTCCTTATCACAATCACCCTACACGTCATCCTTGCATTCGGCCCAGGATAACTAGCTTAGCACTAAACTACTGCACAAAAAAACCCAGATCCTTACACACAAAATATCCAAAATATTGAACTGGTTACACGGAAAATGGACGATATTCAATTGCATTGTAAGGTTAATCCATTGTATCTCGCATTATATTTGGCTGTCTGCCCAGAATGTTTGTGTGTGTGTGTGTGTGTGTGTGTGTGTTATTGTAACTATGGCATTGTAAAGACAGGAATATATTTTAACCAACACAGAAAAGACACTTCTTTGAGGTAAAGTAGTCACTTTTCCAAACAACTTCATCTGTGGATAATTTAGAGAAAGGCTTAAGTTTAGAGGGAGTTATTGAGGTCAGGCTTAGGCATTCTGTGTGTTTATGTGTGTGTGTGTGTGTTTGATTTACATCAAGTCATTCCTCCAAGACTGGGGTTCCTTGCCTTAGTAAGGCTGAATTTAATTGAGAAAGTACTTTCACCAGTCTAGAGAGGATTGTGAAGAGACACCAACGAGAAGATTTAGGAGATTTTCACTTGTTTAGGACTTTACTGGGATAAAGCAAGCTATGAAAGTTAACAAAAGTCATCCCATTAAATTCTGAGGCTTAAATTAAAATCTGTTTCTCATTAGTGCAAGTTAGTTGTCTCTCGAGCAAACATTGCAAATTAATCAACTTTTCACCTTGTTTTTAGCATAACTTCAAACAGGAAGTAATGTATGTGTGCGTATGCTGGACCAGAGGTTGTGTGAGAGCAGACCTGATCCCCCTGTAATCTAACCAGTGATGTAATGCCTGGAGCAGCCACCATAATATGTTACATAACCTCATAACAGGCTTACATACCCGGGGGTTCAAAGGGTTCACTGGGAGTATGAATGGCTGTTTTGTCAGGACCAGATGTATGAAGATCGAGACAAATGAAATAAATAAGAAAACACAAAACACATTCTGCTACTCTAATTAAGGATTCGGCATCATTATTATTTTCAATCAATAAACCACAAAGCATTTTTTTTTTTTTTAGATAACTGCAGTCGGTCCTGAACCATTCTGTCGAGCATCGAGAGCAACCACGCAGCTGCAAGCTGCAACTTCACCAGAACAAATGGGGAGAAGCAGCACTTACACAAATGGCTGCATTCAGCCCAGGAAACGGGTATAGTGGAATCTGTATGAACATAGCGGCGACGGCATACCTCCTCAGCCCCCGACTGTTCTCCGCTCAGAGGGAAAAGCTTTTGATTTGGTTGTGACTGGCAGCTCTTGTAAACACTGCATCAGCTTGTGAGCGATAGTAGAGAGTTGAACACCTGCCAAGAAAGCTGCCAAGCCAAGTTTTGACCATATAGCACGCTGTGAGTGCGCGCGCGTGCACGTGTGCGTCTGCAGCCTGCACAGGGGCCCGTATGAGTCGGTGTGTACATTTTGGGTGTGCGCGCGTTCGCATGTGTGTCTGCGTTTAACTGGTTTACGTAACAGACTGGGTCCCTGGGTTCAAGCAAATTTAAAGTCTGAGTAAGCAAGCAGGCAGGGGGTGGGGTGGGAGGGAGTCTGGGGGTGGGAAGGGGTGAAGCAGAGGAAGGAGCGATACGGAGAGGGTAAGAAAGAGGGGGTGGGGGTGTAAGCTGAGCAAGTTCTGCCAGAATAGAAAAAAAGTAAGACGGTTGAAGGACTTCGAGAGATGACAGCGAGACGGCAGTTAAAGCACCTCCCTCTCCTCCCCCGTATACCCCAATTTTGTTTCTTCCTGTTTCCTCACCATAGTAGAGCATTTGAAAGAACAGGTCTCAGAATTGGGAACCTCGGTGGAAGAAACACGAGAAAGAAGCGACTGAAGTGACTTCCCAGGGCCAGACGTGGGTGCAGAGCTCGGACAACCTCGAGATTTAGGACAGCGAGACGTTTCCCCTGACGAGTGCACGGAGGAAGGGAACCATGCGGGGAAAAAAAGTGTGAGCAGAACAAGAAAACACTAATGAAAGGGGTTAGGGCAGGGTAGAGGGGCAGACAGAGCAGGGACGAAAAGGCACAGGAGTGTGAGAGTGGGAGAGCGGGAGAAAGGGAGGAAAATAAGAGAGGAAAGCATGAAGGCTTGTTTCTGGTGGGACTCCAAGAGCCAGCATCTGTTTGGCTGGGGCTCAGAAAAGTCTAGTGTTTCACCCTGCAGCGCCCGGGGGAATGCTATTCCAGGCTGCATGGGCTTCTATGAAAAACAGCTTTATGTGGAAAAGGGGAGATGGAGGGAACCGGAGAAAGAGAGGCTACATGGGAAGGAAGGAGATCAGGGGTGAGGGAAGGGAAGGATGGAGGGAGGGAGGCAAGAAGCATGGGGGTGGGGGAGGTGAAATTATGATTTTATGGGGTGGGGTGGGGAGGAGGAGGGGGAAGGCTGGAATTATGGAGTGTGTGTGTGTGTGTGTGTGTGTGTGTGTGTCACAAAGTGCACCGCGTTGCAACAACGGAAAAGAAAGAAGAGAGGAAATGAAAACTATCCGACTTTTTCCTTCTTTCCATATTCTTCTGATCCATACTTGGTGTTGAAAACAAAACAAAACCGCCGCAACAACAACAACAAAAATAAAGTCAAACGCACACATTGCGCACTGATGACACACACACACACAGGATTTTTGTCCCCCCTCAGCATCTGAGCGGGGCCAGCTGTGTTGTGGCGAACGGCCCCCGGGCTCCTCACCTGTCAGTCAGATGGCTGAACCCCCTCACCCCTCCAGGGACAGCAAACAGCTGGCAGACATGTGCTGCTGCTGCTGCTGCTGCTGCTGCTGCTGCTGCTGCTGCTGCTGCGTCCACCTCTGAAACCGGCACCTGTGTGTGTCTCTGCTGTGTTTTCTGTGAAATCGCAAAGTTCCGAGTGTCTTCTCACAAACTGCTTATTCCAATCTAGTGGACATTTAAGGTGGTGTCTTTTTATGCAAAAAAAAAAAAAGAAAAAAAAAACTGCGTGTGTGTGTGTGTGCACGATTGAACGCGGCCAACCATTCAGCTGCAGCATAGCAAAGCACAATTTGGTGTATATGATGCTGGTACAGTTTGTGTGTACGTGCGTGCGTGCATGTGTGTGTGTGTGTGATTTGGGGAAGGGGAGGGGGATGGGGATCTCGGTTGCGGTATTAAAGCGGGGCCTCGCCTTAATCAAAAGCAGAGGCACTTTCCCCCTGGAAAAACAATGAGAGAAGGCAAAGTTTACATGAGCTAACTGACAGAGCGGCGGGGAGGAGAGCGGGGAGAGACGGATGGACGAGTGAGGGAAGTTGGAAAAGAGGGGGGGAAAAAATAAACATAGCGGGGTAGTTAGAGCGTGGAGATACGTGGAAGAAGTGAGCGCAAAAAATGAAAAAAAGGGAGAGAGAGAGAGAGAGCGAGAGAGAGAGACGCCAGTGTGACGGTATGAAATGACCAAAATGTGTTTTTCATTTCTGGATGGTTTACACCAGCACCCTCCCTCAATCAGCGGCTCCATCTGTCTGTCTGTCTCCCCTGGATCCAGCGTACGTTTCCGAGGTACCTCCTTTGAAAAACGCCTGCATAATTCTTCCGTCCTAAATTGCACTCTCTCTCTCACCGGCCGCCTCGCCCCTCCGTCTAACTCCCTCTGGCTCTCACCGGGACGCGTAAGCCTGCTCGATAAGCTTTGGATTGGTGGTGGTGGTGCAGGGGGGATTTCACTCATTTTAAGGACATTTCGCTAACGTCGGGCAAAGCGGCTCCCAATTTGGCAAACCCAGGCTTAAGGAGTGCTCAGGATTGGCCGAGGGTACACGGATGGGCCTTGGGGAGAAGCCTATAGGAACAAAGAGATGAATCGTAACCACTAGCTGTGTTTCAATTACCCCTAGAATTGCGCAAAACCTTAATACCGCAATAAAAAAACCTGGTAATGGAAAGACATAATCTTGGAAAAACCTCTCAAATATGGCTAAAAGGTTTTGACGCTCTCATGAGGTGGTTTCTCAGACGTATTGATTTGGAAGGATATCGCAAAAGTGTCATGGAAACACTTTTTTGCATTTAAACGTCACTGGAAGTGATGTATGGGGTCACGTGACCAGTTCACTTCAAGTGAAAATGGTGCATTACGTTTGGACGGAGGAGGAGACTGAATATTCTTTACAAGTAATCAAAAGAAAAAACATTCTCCACAGCAAACAACATCGAAATGCAGATTTATCGCAAAATGTTTCAATGGAAACACCTGCAAATCGCAATTGTACTTTGTCAAAATTTTAGAAATATTGCTTTTATTTTGTGAAAAACTGTAATGAAACAAAGCTATTGAAATTAAAATAGAAAAAGAAAAAAACAACAGAAAGTTTGTGGTTGGTACAATGGTGGACGCACTCATCATGAACATGCACGGGGAAAATGGCCGACCGCTTTTGAAAACTCCACATCCCTCTGAGCAAGTGCGCCTGCAGCTAAAAAACACACTCACACATCCTGTCATGCGACCTAGCTGAAGGACAATCAAAGATCTCCACATCAACCCCAAGGCTTGGACTCCCATCTCCAACAAACATATCATCAATCTCTTCCATTTAACTCCCTCTCTTTTTGAAGGGTCTCCCTGGGGCAAAGGCTTTCCTTAAGAGAACTGTAAATGTCCCAGATAAGTGACTGGTTCGAGGCTACCAGTGCATCAGCATTATCTCCGGCTGCGCGGCTCCCGCGGCGATTTATTGTGACAGGGCCTCGCAGTGAGCAGATAGGAGACAATCGCAGACGGCGATAAGGGACGACTTCACAGGAGCGGCGCAGCTGCAGGTTAAAGACTTCACAAACACTATTTAACGTTTCCTGTGTGTGTATTTTTTACTCTTTTTCTTTTTCTATCGGGCCCCCAAGTCCAAGATCAAAACTTCACCGGCTGATCTATTTTACTCCTTTGTAGTCAAAACGATCCGGTTCTGTCCATTCTTCAGCGTAATCTTGACAGCAAGTATGTTCTTCAACCGCGCCAGGGTAAAAGTTTGCACTGTCTATGGGTTTCTGCTAATTTTCTTTTTTATATATATGTAAATGTATACAAATTTTAGTTTAACCTTCTGAATTGAAATGCTACATGATGTTTTTAAACTTGACTTTTGAGCATAAACTTTAGTGGTGTAAAATTTGGCTTTTTTTTGTTTTTGTTTTACGACCTAGCCAAACAAAGATCCCACTATGAGAAACATGAATGCTGTCCGCCTAAATTAAATGGATGGTTAAAAAAAATTAAAATGATTTAAAGTGCACTTTAAGTAGGAAAATCCGCTTTGGCCTTTGAGTTACAGCTGTTTTCAACTCTAAATTCTGAAGCTGGCCGTCTCCGTCAGGTTTGTTAACTCAGCACTACTGGGAGGATGTGGCTCGCTCGCCTTCGTCTGGGTGCCGCAGTTAGGAACATTAATCGCCAAATTCTGTTCCTTATTATTTCAATGCTGCGTTGCTTGAAAATGAAGGGGGGTGGGGGGTGACGTCTCCCGCCGCTTTGTACCAACCTTAATGCACTCGAATTCAAGGCGCAGACCACGCCACGCACGTGTGGAAAATATGCAGAGAATAAATATGCATTAGAGTGAAACGAAGACGTGCACTCACACACACACACACACACACACACACACACACACACACACAGGCACGCACGCCCGCCCAGAGAGCCATATGGAACGGAGCATAAATGAGCCGCCCGTTTTAATGAGCGGTGCTGAACGAACGGCGGGCGCTATAGTGGAGCCCTCGGCCCTCATCAACAGCATCTCCAGCGATAAGACCACCATATGACTTCACTTATCCACAGCCTTGGTCTCAGCCTTCAGACTGGGGATAGTGACGAATTAATAACCCCCCTCCCCTTTCCTGCAATTACCCCCCACCACCACCACCACCACACTCTCCCACCCCTGGCTGAATCCCTCTGAATCGCAGCTCTGTCTGTTTCCCTTCGCCTCATATTCACCTTCAGTTTATTTCTTTTTCACAACTTAAACTCACCATCCGTCGAACAGTTGAGGCACCAGTTTGATATATAAGCTCTTTTTCTTTTTTGTCTGTGTGTGTGTGTGTGTGTGTGTGTGCATGAAACCTGCTCGCTCCGTCTTTTGCGGCGCCGTCAAGGAAACATTTAGAGCTTGAAAAATGTGCCTTCCGAGGGTCTATAAAGACTTACATGGTCTATTCCAACTTTTTCACTGGTGGGCCACAATAGGTTCTAAAATTTGACACAGGGGGGCAGGAGCAGGAGCAGATGGAAAGAGTGTTTTGGTGACCCACCTCATAGGAGAAAAAAAATAGATCATATGACATATAGAAAACGTGAATGTGCTTTAATGTCAATTGAAAATGAATAAAAGCGTTACACCAAAATGTGTCTTTGAAGCGCCACGGTATTTAGCTCTTTATTGAAATGACTCTTAAAACACTGAAAAAATGGATGAAATACAGCTATTTGATGAGTTATTTAGGAATATAATTTCTCCAAGTTCAGCAGGCCGGATTAAAAAGCTTAACGGGCCCCATATGGCTGTAGTTTGCCTATGCCTGGTCAATCCTGTTGTACAACCTCACATCCGTCTCAAACCCTTTTTTTCCGACTCTTTGCAAGCGGTCAAAACGTAACGTGCGTCGACGGTGCGCGTGCGAGGTCTCAACGCAACACGGTGACGCCTGCGGCTCGCCCGGACCGGTTACGACCGGTCTCACCACCGGAATAAAGTTAGTGTCGGGGACTGTGTGAAGTCAGCAGCACTCTGATGGCCTGTGACAGCGCCGTGGACGGAGGCGGTGATGTAATCCACCGGGGGCCTCTGCGGTGAAAACTACAGACGCCTTCGCTGATTGTCTCTCGAGGGGAAGGACGGAGAAAAGGAGGGGGAGAAAGAGAGAGAGAGGAGGAATAAAGTCTATGTTTGATGTGAAACACATCGTGGGTGGAAACACAGGGTCGTAACCAACGTGCGTGATCGATAAGCCTGTCAGATAGTTTAGCTGCTCTGCCGATATTCAGCCAGAAATCATGCAGCTTAGCATCGCCGAGGCCTTCACATGAGCTCTCGGGCCAACAGCTGCAGATCTCTCTCTTTTTTTTTGCCAGGGCTTCTTAATAGCTGATAGTGATTATTTAGGCTTATTGACAAGCTAATAGTGAATCAGGGCTATCAGGGATTGTTTAGAGAGGATTAGTGGCTGAACTGCCGGGGATATAAGGACTGTGACGACAGCGGTGGCGTTGCTGATGAGGAGCCAAGCTGATCAGCGATAAGATGGCAACATTACAGGGGTTTATACTTTAGGATAAAATCGGAGCCCACATTACAATAGGAAGACTACTTTGGGCCATGCTAATGAATGTGACCTGGCGTGTGTGCAATTCTCTGCAACGCTTTTTATTTCGGCTTGAGTGCCAACGACGATGGCATTACGATGGAACGATGAGGTTAAAATTCTGTGACATTTTCATTATTTTTTTTCATGAGCTAAACTATTATTTACTATAGCTACAATTATTAAAATCAAAAACATATTTTATACAAACAGATTACAAATAAATTAAAGTCAGAGGCTAACAATGCTTCTTAAATGATTTAAGAAAAGACTAATAGCTGGTGACAGAAATTATCATTAAAGCTGATATAAATGATAAATAAAATGATACATTCTATACTAAAATATAGTTTTTTTTAAATAGCAAGAACCACACATCTGAACGTGACGAACAGCATGGCTTTATAATTTAGAGGTCGGATGTGTGAACTTTGGGAAAGTCAGGAACAGAAAAAAATACTCTTTACTAACATGAAAAGACTATAAAGTGCAACTGCAAGATTGAATATACATCCTACAGAAGTTGTGCATAACTTCTGTGATGTCGTTTTTTTTTTTTTTTGACATTGCGTGACTTAAAATAGCGGCGCAATTTAGAAGGGAGAGGAGACACCAGGCTGATCAAACGCAAGGTGGAGTGACTCGCTCAGATTAACTCTTCTGTGGCTTTTCAAACAACGCTGACAGATGCATACCCCTCCGCACTGCCGTTTGTCAGAGATCTATTCCTGCACTTAAAGCGGACGCTCTCGCTCACACACCAATGTGCGCGAGCTCGCGCGCAAACACCCCAACCGGCTTATGCTACCTTTGTCACCTCCCACACATTGGTTATCTCCAAGGACACAAAACCCACAAGATCCCATACCCAATTTCCACGCATGCAGCCTAAATGGAGCTGTAAGCAGGCATTAAGCCTGTCAGGGAGAAAGGGAACAGAGGAAAAAATATATATACCAATCCTGGAAAAGGAGCAGGAGAAGGATGGAGGGAAATTTATAAAAAAATAAAAAAAAGAAGGGGGGGAGGAGAAAGAAGGGAAGGAACAGGAGGTGTATTTTGACTTAACACACTGACTTTCATCTCCGCTTTACAACATCCTTATGCACGGTTTTGGGGGAAGGTACGTACTTTCTGGTTGTGCACACACAAAAATGCTCCACCTCCTCAAATGTAGAAAAAAAGACACAATGGACCTTCTGTACTTTCTACACCAGGGGATACACACACACAGAGACACACATGCGCGCACACACACACACAGACACACACACAAAGCACCGCAATCCCTGTCAGACTCGAGAACGTCTTGGTTGCTGGCCAAGAAATGTCTGAAATACTACGCTGCACCTCAATATACTTTGTTTAACTTACAAAAAAGGAAAAAAATCAACTTTGTTTAACTTACAAAAAAGAGGGAAAAAACACAAGGAATGATCTCCTTTTACTGGTAAGACCAGTCTGATTGGTGTATCTGCAGTTTGGACTGGAAACAGGCCAGGAAGGAGCCACGGGCAGCATTCAGCAACTGTCCAGCATGACAAAGTATAGCTCCACACTTGTGCCACGGACACACAAACAGATGAGGCCTTGTCTCAGCCTGTGTTTTAAAACCTCGTCTTATTTCAACACCTAAAAAAGGTCAATTGAGGGATATTCTTATTTTGCACTTGAAATCGCTTTGCAACATTTGGGCTTCATGCAACCAGATTCCAAAAGACAAAAGCCCTCAGTCGCGCATGCCTGAACCTGCTGGCTGATTAAAACGTTGCTTCGTGAGCATAAAATATGGCTTTGAGGCAAAGATCAGAATTGCAGTGTTTGAGGGATGTGTGGAGGACACATGAGTCAGATAGGAGACAGAGATATTGACACTACACTGGTGACGTGGTCTCCCTCTTAACATCCCACAAACTTCACTCAGTAGCTGCCGGTTCAGCAGAAGCAGAACTCCAGAACACTTAGACCCACGAAAGACTGTGTGGTCAGAGAGCCACTATTTCTAATTATTGTGTCAAGGGGATGTAGAAACTACCCGAGAAAGAAAACAGGGCTCAGTATCATGTTATAACATGAAACTAACACAATTATAATATAATTATATATAATATATATCATATATAATTATAATTTTCATGTTAGTTTGTGATCATTTTCACGTAAATGCGCTTGCATCAACTCTGAAAACTGAAGCTGAATGCATCTGATCATGGAATCAAAATCAGTGAACATATACCAGAATAGGTAATCTTTCATCTTCTTCTTTGCAACTGCAGAACAGCCCCTTTGACAGCATGCAATGCTAGTCACAGCGAACGTAACTAAGCCAATTAACAAGTAGCTGGGAATTGTTTGGTGGTTAAAAAAGGAAAAAGCTAGTACTGAATGTGGGTCCAAACTGTTGTACTTGCTGATAAATTTACAGGGATTTTTATCAGTATCAGATGCATTTATGATAATGGAGTCAGAATAAAAATAATACAAGTCAAAAGACTGAAATTATCCCGGGTGTTATCCAAAAGAACCGCTGCGTCGAACGTGTCTACAAAAGCTCTGTTTAGTTTTTACATATACAAAAAGGTGTCCCCATCATTCACTGACTTCTGCTCTATTGACTTGATCTCTATCTGGCGTCAACAGTGGGCTTTCTGTATGTAAGCTGCCCTCTGGTTGACCCAATCATTCACTCAGAGGAAGGAGTGATTAGGG
Organism: Thamnaconus septentrionalis; assembly: GCA_009823395.1. Taxonomy (NCBI): domain Eukaryota; kingdom Metazoa; phylum Chordata; class Actinopteri; order Tetraodontiformes; family Monacanthidae; genus Thamnaconus; species Thamnaconus septentrionalis. Next base: position 4,356,589 of record CM020501.1, on the reverse strand, counting down.
GCCACGGCTATAGTAAGAGCATCCCACCTGCTCTGACTCAATGGGAGCCCTCACACAGGCAGCCCTCTGGAGTCAACAGGACCTCAATCACATACACAAAGATGTACAGGCAGCGAAAAAGAGCTGTGCACAGACCCGGACACATAGGCAAGCACAACACCCGGACAGTTACACAAGTACTGTTAAAAAACAAAAAAAACAAAAAAACGTTCCCTTAAATATTCCCTAATCAACTTTTCACCTGAACAGACAGATAGATAGAGAGAGGAAGGAGCTGGAGGAGTGATAAAGACCCAGACAGCAGTAACTGAGGAAGGGGGGGGCGAGGAGGGAGGGAGGGAGGAAGGAAGGGAGGGAGGAGGAGCGTTTCCTGGAGAGACGTGGTAAGCAGGATATGCAGAAGGAGAAAGAGGAGGGGAAACACAGGGGTGGCTTGTTCCAAGCAGAGGTTCTGCTCCTTGCAGGCGCTCTGTACATTCCAGGGTCAGAGCGAGGGGGACAAAACACTGGCCAGTCACTTCCTGATATACAACTCGCAGGAGGCCACTGCAGACGCTTCGGGGAAGTGAGAGAGGCGTGGAAATGTGGACGCAGAAACAGAAATTTTATTTTTTATTTCATTTTTTTGACATTATTTCAAGCGTCAGATGATCGGTGAGGGACAAAATCCTCCGGCTCTGCCGCAAAAGTCAGTCGGAGGGTAACACAATGCACTTCCTGCTTCCACAAAGACAAAATCCTGAAGGCTTGGGAGGTTTGTACTGTAAGAGAATCCGTCTCTTTCTCCTTCCCAGACATTTTCTTTCTCCCTGCCAGACCTGTTTTGTTGACTGCTTTTCTTCGGCCTTCTGCTCCTTCTATCTCTCCGTCTGCCTTCTTTCTTTATCTCCCTCTTTCTTTTTCCCCCCCCACTCCCCGACCCCCCTTCTCTTGGCACAGTCTGGTGTGTCAAGCCATAATAGAGCTTCCTTTGTTTGATCAGAGAATCAACGACGGGAACTGTAACCCACAGACCCAGCTTTCTGTGTGTGTTCGTGCGCGCGTGTGCATGCGCGCTCGCGAACATGTAGGCAGGTGATCAAGTACGGCTGCTCGTGTAATGATGGACTGTTACCTTTGGAATGTGCATGAGCGATAACAATCGACATTCCTCTTCAGCCGGCGTGCAGCCGCTCTGTTTATAAAGTGCCAGTCATCTTGATGTGGTGCACTGTGCTGAAGAAGTGCCTCTCTTCACTGCCTCTCTTCACTACAAACTTCCCACATGTCCTTCTCCTTTGTAAGGACTTGACCCTCGTCCGTGACCTGTCTTTGCACCGGCTTTTCTCACCAGCCGACCACCCCTAACACTTGGGCTCGCCTGAAGCCGCACTGTGACATTTTACTTTCACAGATGCTTTCCTCGGCCTCCCCTCTTGCCCTCCCTGCAGCACGCTCTCTTTTCTTTCTTTGTCGCTAATACCCCCCCGTACCAAATCTCTAAATGCTGCCGTCTCAGGTTGCAGGACCTGTCCCTCATGTTTATGTGCTTGTGTGAGCGCACACGTGTGATGCACCATTAACTCTGGTGGTGACAGGCCTTTGATACCTCCACTGCTCCTTAATCCTTAATCCCGGCCCGGGGGGAGGGAGGGGAGGAGGCGGAGGGGAGCGGAGAGAGGGAGAGGGAGAGGAGCTACCAGTTGTAAAGGAAGGGGGAACCTCGCTGGCCGAGGTCTGACCTGGTCAACCTTTGACTCAGGCGGAAGTCCAAGTTCAAAACCAGGCCTTGGACTCTCGGCTAAGGAGGAACTCGTCTGTTCAAATTGAGCAGACGTCCCATGAGTGGTTTCCACCACGGGCCCTGTTCCATTTTGGAAATTATGCAATTGGAGCTCCGCTTTCTGAAGCAAAAACAAAGATTTTGTTTGATAAGAGGTTACGCTGTTAAGACACTGAGTCACAACAGAGGAAATCCATTTGAGTAACCCAAAAGACTCAAGCGAACCTTTCTGTGCTTTATGTGTTGGCGTCCAGGAAGAAGCGCTTCAACACACCCTCACCGATAATATTTTCCAGCAGTAACTATTGGAATTAAACAAGGTTGTGATTGATTAGAAATGTCAGGGATGAGTTCCACGGGCTGCTAGGTGCGGTAAAAACCAAGCGGAACGAGGAAGACTCTGCGATGCTCCGCAAGATCCAGCCACTTCGTACATGTGTTCGCCATTTTCCCATCAAGCAGGGGCAGATTTATTATGATTCCTTCAACTTTTGATCAGGAGGGCATTTTGTCCTTCTTCTTCATATTCTTCTTCTTTAATGCCCATCTTCTGAGAGACAAAGTGCTGGCCTCGCTTTGCGAACACGTGTCTGAGCGATGAGGTATTTGGCAACCGAAGAGCAGACTTAATAATAACTCATATGCTCCCCGCATCCTTTGAGACCCAGTTCCCGGCGAGAAGTGGATTGTGGTGCCTCCACGTGCCAAAGCCGAGGAGAAAAGATGAGGGGAGGACGGATGGTTGGGAGAAATGATGAAAAAGAGACACAAACTGAGAATTAAAAAAAAAAGAAAGAACACAGAATGAAAAAGAGGGATGAGGTGTGAGCTGACATCTGCCGGGCATTCTTTACCTCCAGTCACTGATCAATCTCTTCCAGCGGCCTCCACTCTCATAAAGTAGGGGCGGAGGGAGAATAAATGACATTGCTCATCCGACAAAGGCAAACATCCAAGTCATACAATTCCCGCCCACAAGATCCGTCCGTCTGACACTTCTTCACTTCTGTGTGTTTGTGTGTGTGTCACATTCTGAGCTCTCTGTTTTATTTGCTGGCCTCTCGTCTCACACAGAGGAGCGTTGAGATGAACCCGGCGCCTCTGCCAGGTTTCTGCTCGCTGTGAGATATTAAGGCGTCTCACACTTTGAAGCTGGCTGGCTGGCTGGCTGGCTGCGCTTATCTGTCTAATGTGGCTGTGTGAGTTCAGAAAGAGAGACTGAGGCTGAGTGTGTATCCACGGGCTGGATGTTTCCCCGATACGTCTGCATTTCGCAGACAACCGGCAGGAAAGTATAGAGGCGCCGCGCACACGCCGGCCGTGTCGCTGCACATTTCGTGCGGACGCACGCGCCCGCGTCCGCGGAGGCGAGCAGAGCGAAAAAGACGGAAAGGAAAACAAGGCGGACTCCGACGGTTCCTCTTTGACAGATTTAAGCAAATGGCAGCAAACGAGACGTTATTTTTGGCAGGCCGAGCGGCGGCCCATTCCAAGAACCAGGGGAGGTCCGGTGGGAATAGGGGAATATCAAATCACATAAACAGATGTGATTAAAGTCAATATCATATGTGCCATTACTCATTCAGACAACACAGCCCTTCACCCGTCTACACACATACAGAGGAGGAGTGGCGGAGACGCTCCTCTTAGCATTCGCTCCGGTTCACTAATTAGGTGTTTGCCTTTTTTTTTTTGGACTCGTTTTAACCTGGCACACCAGATGGAACACATCCTCCGTCCTCTGGATTTTATTTTATGTGTCTGTTTGGTAAAGAACAGAACATGTTGAGAGCATTTGTAAAGAGGGTTGCAACATGGATAGATGGTTGGATAAACTATCCATCTTTAAAACTAAAGAGGACAAGTACGTTTTGTTACTGCCAGCTCTTGACTTCCTGTCAGTTTGCCCCCATTTCTTTCTTTATATCTTTTCAGTATATCGATGGCGAGGGGTAGATACGTCTGGTGAGATAAGGTATGATAAGATAAGGTAAGGTCTTATAAGTAAGATAAGATAAGGTGAGACAAGTCACGGAAAGGAAGTTGAGTGGTGATGAAGGGAGAAAGATCATCTGAAAATGCCGCTAGCTGGAGGCCTGCAGGACGACTGAGCTGGGCAAAAATCTGAACTAAATCTGAACTGAAATCTGAACTATAACACAATGGAGCAGCACAAGAGGTTTCCAATATGCAGCAGACAGAGAATACAGGGATACAGCATGTGCATTAGCTTTTACTTTAGCATGAAAGGTATCTGCAGATCCTACATTTTATAACCACAAAAGTGAAGTTCAAATGTTTTTTTGATTTTTCTTTTCCAAACAAAATACAAATTCTAATAAGTAATCTGTTTTTATTTTCCCTTCGACTATGTGTTCACATTTTAGTGACCATTCAAGACATAATTAAAGCAGAATTTTTCAATATACATTGCTAAATTGTGAACATACTGGAAAATGGAAATGTAAAAATTTAATTGTTATATATTTGTTTTATTTAAGAATGTCTATACACAATTTGAATTTAATAGAAATCGGTCACCTGATTCAAACACATTAGGTTTATTTGCAAATAAGATCTGATTCATTGATAATTGTGACTGACTTTTACCTGTTATCTGATTGCGGTGCAAAATCATGACCGTTTCAAAAATTACACATTGTTTTTTTTATTTAACAGTATTCTTTTTTTTTACCTTTCATTTTCTTGCAAATGAAAGAACCAGATTGTAATATTTTCTCATTTGTGATTTTAAAAATTGTCATCAGTATTGGCAGTGATATTTAAATAGAGCACCACTCGTCACTAGTTTTATTCTCATGCTCTGGTTAGTTTTTCCCACATAATCACAATTTAACAGTGTGGAATGGCTTCTGGATAACCGTGGGATCTGAAATAGTCAAGCTGACCTAGTATAAGTGGATTTGTAATCTCCCAGAGGATTTGAACTGTGTTTACTGTCACAGCCGTATGTGTGTGAGCTTTTTTTTTTTTTCTCTCAGCGTGTCTGCACAGCTGCATCTGTTTCCTTCAGTCACCACTGAATCCTTCTGTCCTGCAGCTTTAATCATGCAAACCCCATCTGCAGACAAAAAGTGCACAACCTTCCTTGTGTAAGTAATGGAGATTGGTGATTTGCAATGGGGTGGCATATGGTACTTTAAAATGAATTCCTTCTCTGACTTTGCCATGGGAAAGCCTAACCTAAACAAACACACACAATCACGTGTGTGTTTTAAATGAGAGGCTAAGCCGCTTTAGGTCTGATACTGTCACCAGTCGATTAATCAGCCATTACCAACACCAGGCAAGCCCCAACGCTAATATGGCTTTGCCGCTAACGCAATCTGATGCACGCGTGCTGGGTCAGACGGGGATCAGGCTGACGCTACAGCTGAATGGGAGGTGACCTTAAATGTTTGGTGGAGGCCAGAGTCAACTCAGGTGAATCATATCAAATGAAATCAGGCGCAGAGAGGTTGAGATTTAATGATGGCACAGGAGGAGACAGGTGACTGTCTAAGGACTTAAAGCTAATTTGCATGAGTCATGCTGGGTCATGAAGGCCGCATGTTGTACTTGGGAGAAGCTACTTCAGTGTTTGCATGGAGAAAAAGTCACTGATCCTTCTGGTAAAATGGAGGCTGTAGAAGAGTAAACCCAACTGAACAACATTATAAAAGTTTGGTTGAAAATAACTCATCTTACTTCATGTGGGTCAAGTGAAAAGCAAAACCAAAGTGATTCATTTTATGATATTCCTGTAAGAACAGGTTGCTGCAGAAGCCGAAGCTTCAAGATTCCTCTGCTGCAAGGGAATTCATACGTTTTATTTGCATCACTAACCTACTTCTAAATTTGCACTGGAACGTTGATCAAAATGCTACTATGTCTGTTTGCATTGACAGGCCCAAAACTCTTCAGGTGGAGTCAAGATGAGACTTTCAGGGAAAAGAAATCAGAAATAGATTCTAATACGGTCTAATTCTGCACAAGGCGCTCTAGGCTTGAGACACAAGTTGTAATCTAATTAGCTCTATTCAAACTACTCATGGGTCTGTAAGTGATATTACTGACTCTGCGTTGGAAGGGTGAAATACACCTAATAAGAGAGAAATTACATTTGAAAGATTAATTTTGGAGCCGCATACTTCTGTGCTTGCAGTGATAAGACCACAGATTATTTATGGCGATTCTGGGTAACAAGGTTGAAAAAGTCGACAGACAAAGTTGAGTTATGTAGCACTTATTTAGTCGGTTGCAATACTGCAAGCTGTTTGACTTTTGTTTGTTTTTTTTATATAAGTTTACTCAAGAAACTTTTCAGATTTCCTGTTTTAATACAGAAGCTGAGCTCGTCCAAGTCAAACAGCAGGTGGCGGTTTATCTTCAACTGGCACAGGACGGCATTTTACCTACATTGGATATATTTATTTTCACTAAAATCCACCCTTTAGAGCGAGTAAACTGAGGATGGGATAAAACAGACTGATGGCAGGACTGACGTTAGTGCCAGCGAGAGGATCTCCGTCTCTCTGAGTGACTGTGGGTGTGTGTGTGTGTGTGTGTGTGAGAGAGAGAACGGGACACGTGGTGCCGTCTGTGTGTGAGCAGTGAAAGTGTACGTTTATTGGACCCCCGCTGCCGCCACTAGAGTGGAGCCGTTCGAGCGCCGAGTGACACACGCTGCTTAGTGTCTTAATGGAGGGAAGGGAAGGCCGGCCAAACCGCAGCCCTCACGCTGCCATCGCACAGCCTGTAATTAGGGGAGATGTTAAAGTCTTTGTGTGTGTGTGTGTGTGTGTGTGTGTGTGTGTGTGTGTGTGTGTGTCATTGTGTAAGTTTATGTGTAAGAGGGGAGGAAAAAAATAAATGCAAAAAGTTTTGCAAGAACCCTCACCTCACATCGAGGGCTGTGTCAAATGTGCGCACGTGCGTGCGTGCGTGCGCCTGCAAGTGGACCTCTTTACCTCTGTTGAATGTTTTATTCTGTATACATGTGACTTGTGTGGATCAACGCCATGTGTCTCCCGCTGCTGCAGCTGCGGCTTTGCTCACACAAATACAGACGCAGAGAGACAAACACACACACACACACACACACACACACACACACACACACACACACACACACACACACAAAAAGAAGAAATGAAAGTTGTTGGGAAGTCTAGCTGCGTTCAATTAGGGTAACCGCATATTTACAAACAGTGGAGGGAGGAGGTGGTGGTGGTGGTGGTGGTGGTGGGGGGTGGGAGGGGAGCTGCCTCGCTGTGACTCATCAGCCGAGCTGCACACTTGCACTTTTGACTCCGGGGGCCGTTGGCCGCTCCCGCTGCGAGTGGTGGGAGCAGGAACGGAGGGAGGAGACAAGGAGGGAAGGAGGGGAGAGGAGGGAGCCGACAGGGCGTAGGCCGACTGAGCTAAAAAATAAAAAATAAAAAAATAAAAATGCGCACACGCGAGCGCTTGATCTATCACATATGTGAAGCTCATAGAGCTCGTTAGTTTTTTCCAGCTGCACCTGTGTGATTTCGGACAAATGAAAAAGACAGTTTTACACTGTGAGGCATAAAGGCGGTCATCTTATTAATAATGGGGGAGAGTCAGAGGGAGACGCTCAGCACTGCTCAAGACAGTGTGAGCTTCCAGATGCTCATTCAAGACCTCTAGTCAATTCATTCCTAGATTATTGTGTCGCAAGTTTTCAATGAACAGCCAAAGTATTGTTTCATTAATGGGGGAAAAAAAAACAAAAAATGAAACTTTTTTTCCTTGTTGTTGTACATTTCAGAACCTGCACTGACTCAGTGCTTTTACTTTTACGAGTATTTTTTTTTAGTATCCATACTTTTACTTTTACACAGAATGTGAATGCTTTTATATGAACACAATATGTGGAACCAGCTGAGAAGCTGAGGGTGAAGGTCTCCAAAAGGATAGTGAATGTTCTTCACACCAGCAGCACCAGCAGCACCAGTCTGGACCGTCAACACGAGGCAGGAGACTGATCGGTGCTTGGACGTGTTGACTGTGTCTACATGGTTAAATACATGGTTAAACGCTGCTGCCGTACCATTGACTGATTAGACAGTTGCGCTATTGTGCGTTTCAATAGTGAAACCACATGAAAGGCCGGGCCAGTGTAGAACGCCGTTTCAACTGGCCGGCGCTCTAAATCACACTGACTGGATGCCCAAGCTACAGTTTGACGCCGACGTCTGACGCAACCGAACGTGGAGGGAAAACAGACAATGAGCCAGAGACGCTGACGGTCGCAAGATCTTGAAGGATGATTCATCCTCTCCAGAATGCCTAATTCCAGCCACATGTCAATTAAACCGTTCGACGGCTGGAGTGCCGACTGGCTGATATACGGCGCACTCAAGTCTGACACGCGCTCTATGGGTTGCAGCTGCGGCAAAAGCAGTTTATCACAGGGGGCATTAAATCAGCGGGCTCGTGTTGATCAGCTTCATGAAGGAATATTGAGATACAGTCGACTTTTTTCCTCTGCCAGGGTACATAAAGAAGAAGTAATTGGATGCAGGTACAGTACTCAAGAGTGCTGGAGTTACCTTGAAATACCTTCAAAACACTGAGTTAGCCCTGATCCTGTGCTTTCAGGCGGCTGCTACAACATGCTGATACAGTGGATGTCAAAGTGTGGGACACCAGTGGGCGCTAGGCAGGGCGCAGAAAATTGGAGAGAAGATAAAAAATAAATTATAGAACTGAATTAGCTTTTTCTTTTAATTGTTATGATCAAATATAACCTAACTATTGTTCAATAATCATTAACGAATAGAATCCACCTGCCACTCAGATTTGCTCCTCTAGTGCAAAATGAACAGATGTGTGACAAAGCAACCTATGGAACAGACTAACAGCCCAGCTGTGAAGAACACTGCTGCAAAAAAAAAAAAAAAAAAAAACTCCAAAGAATTGACCAAATATAGTCAGAAAACATGAGGCAGCATAATGCGTACAGAAAGATGGCCATGATTATCAACATGTTGGTTGGTAGTGTTCTTAGTCTAAAGAAATGTAACAATTATTGAATAGCAAATAGAAGTAAGAAACAACATTCTCAAAGTTGACGATGCTTAAATGTTTTGTTGCATCGTCTGTTGGTTCGTGGAGGGCGACCGTGGCCAGAAACTCATGCTGTTCAGAGGGGCCGAGTCGAGGAAGCCCTGTGCTAATGTACCTGGCAGCAGGCTGGAGCTAGCGCAGGCTGGAGCTAGCGCAGGCTGGAGCCAGCGCAGTGAGCAGCAGCGCCAGAAGGCCCCTGGCCTCGCACCTCCCACCCTTCCCCCGGCCTGTCAGCGTCTCCAGTGAGAGCAAACGAAGGCGCGAGGTCTTAAGTGGAAGTGGTGTTTGTCTTGACTTGACCTCGGGTTTACGCGGGCGGTCGCGCGCACGTGTTAGTGTGAGCGAGCCCCCCGCACACATCCACCCACCACGCCCCCCCGCGCGGTTTCCACATCAAAGGCCGGTGGTTGTCGTGACCTCTGACCCCGGCGTGCTCCGAGACAGAGGGAAGAGAAGGAGGAGAAAGCCGAGCCGACGACCCCCCCTCGCCTCCAATACACACACACACACACACACACACACACAGTACAAGTGCAGCTTGTAAATTCACAACAGCTAGAAAAACACGCCTGGAGAGACGCTGTAATTTGTCTTGTTAACTTATACAGGAGCCAAACATTATGGGCTCATACATGTTCATATGGAAACACACTTCCTGTCTCCTCTTGATCCTCCACCTCCCGTGTGTTGTCGTCCGTGTTTCATCCCAGAGGAGCTGCCTGAGGGCGGCTGTCGTGTCGCCTTCTGCTGCCATCAGCCACAAACCTCGGAACGCCGCGACGTTTCTCCCAGTTTGACTTTGAGGGGTTTGGACGTGAGCGAGCAGGGGAGGGGAAAGGGGCGGAGCCTCTCAGCCCCTCAGACAGGTGCTTCATCTCCCGCCCGTTAGCGTCGTTAGATTTCTTCAAAGGTGTTCTTCATTTTCTCTCTTCGTTTTCGTTCCCTTTACGACGTATTTTTATCCCGGGGGGCAAATCTAAGCCGAGTCCTTGACAAAAACATCAAACGCTTGCGTGTGCGTGCGTGTGTGTGGCGTGAGTCAGTGCACCCGGCGCCGCTTCCATCGCGTTTCATGTCTGTCCAACGCACCGTCGGTGAGTCAGGCCCTCACGGCGCGCGTGCACGTCTATACGTGTGCGTCTTGGTGTGCGTGCGAGTGTGTGTGTGTGTGTGCGTCGCAGCTGTAATAACTTACAGCTCTCTGCGTTTCAGTTATGCCGTCACGGCTCATTGTGATGTTACTGCCTCGCGCACGCACGCACACACACACACACACACACAGGCGACAGACAAAGAGCAATGAAAACACTTGTGCACGACGGTCACTTGCGAACTGGGATATCCCACCTGACTGATCACGGCTGCAGGGAGCTGAGACCACGTCTGAGCTGGGCGCTCAGAACCAGAACAGACCAGGAGAAAGAAAACTGAATCTCCCGCAAGGTGTTGACAGCACGCGCACGCGCACGCGCCCCCACCCCCAAGTTCCTGACTTTGCACGCGGGTGTACATATCTATAAACACTGCCAGTCAAAAGTTTGGACACACCTGTTTCTTCTTTATCTTGACTGCCTTCTGCACTGTAGATACACTGAAGACATCACAGATGTGTGGATTAATGTGGCAAAAGAGAAAAATGTGAAAAACCTAAATATGTTATTTTATATGAAGGGTGGCTATTCTAGACCATCTAAAATATAAAACTAGTTTGAGTCATTTCACACTTTTTTTTTTGTTTAATACATATTCCATATGCGTTCATTCATAGTTTTGATGCCTTGAGTGACAATCTACAATGTCAATAGTCATGAAAATGACAGAAAAACCATCAAATCAGAAGCATGCGTCCACAGTTTTGACTGGCAGTGTACGTATGTATATCTATCTATCTATATATGTATACGTATATACAGTATATGTATATTTAAAGATATATATACGACGTACATATATATGAGTGTGTTTACACACGCACACATATATCTAATTCTCATGCGCATATATGAGTGCGTGTTTGTGTTTATATAAAGCGGCTCTTGATGGCCGTTGGGGGCGGCGGTGGTCTGATCGGTGTGTTTGCCTTGGCAGCCGTTCTGCATTCCACATTCCACTGTGATATTCAGCACTGTGACCTCAGGAAACCCGCCCAGCAAAGAAGCTCTGTCTCCCTCTCTCTCTCTCTCTCTCTCTCTCTCTCTCTCTCTCCTCAGCCACCTCCCAAGCTCGCTCGCTCGCTCCCCGCCGCCCTCCATTCCGAGTCATCGACTTCGCCCTCTTTTTATATCCAGACTTGGGAAATCATTTGTCATCTTGCACCTCCCCCCTTCCTCCCCCCCACCACACACCCTCATTCCTGCTTTTCACTTTCCCGCCACAAACTCTCTCCTTCTTCTTTAATATTTGACAGGGCTCCTCTGTTAAAGCACTAGGAAGTGTTTTTTTTTGCTGCAAATATGTCACTGTAACTGTCAGCGCACTTGTCGGACTCTCGGCCACTTCATGCATCATTTTCAGGTTTTCCTGAAATCTCTTCACCTGCCGCTGGAATCTCTTGGAAAAGCGACGCAAACAGAATCTAATTCATTGGTGCTGCTGACAGGTTTGACCTCCGGAGCTCTGACTTTCTCTGGCTCCTCCCCCTGCTCACTGAGGCCCTGCCCACACAGACCCAGAGGGACTTTTCACCTGAGGTGACCCTCGCAGCCAGAGCAAAGCGGATCCTCCACCCTCAATCCTCCCCCACCCTCCCTCCCTCCCTCCTACACACACACACACACACACACACACACACACCTTAGCCTACAAACTGCTGCACGTACTTAACACACAGGGTTGCCGCACCTGCCCTGAGGAAGCACAGGGCCGGTAGACAGTGAGGCAATAGAAAACAGAGGAAGAGCAGCGGATAAACAGGATTCATTAAAAGTACAAAGTCAGAACAATTATCCACAATTACCCACTAGCATGGAGAAGATAGAATTCCACACTGTTCAAATGGCGCAGTGCAAGTTCTAGGCGGTGACCCACATTCAGCCGAGCGGCGGGTGAACTGAGGTGAAGGGCGGAGCCGCCGGTCTGCCCTCTTATCACTCAGTCACCGCCACACTTTATCTCAAGCCTGCCTTTATGAGCGCGGCGGCAGCCAGCCCTGTCAACCACTGAAGCCACATAAACAAACACAGAGAGTTCCTGTCACACTCACTCGCACACAAACAAAACTGAAGCCGCCGACGTTGTGTTTAAATGAGCTGTAGACGTACGACAGACGAGCGCGACACAAGCGGGACTGAATGAAGACGAGTTGTCGCTTTAGGCTCCCGACCTGCAGGATGATTAAAGATGTTTATGAGTACAAAGTCTGTGTTTGTGTCTGTGTTGTTTTAGACGATATCTTTGAAGGTTTGCAGAAGAGGAAACACCTTTCCACTGGAAAGCAGTGGTTGGACTGGTGGAGTCTCAGGACCCACATTTATCCCTCAAAATTAAAAATGCTAGCACACTGTCTATCCTGTCTAGTCAATAAATTATTGGAATGATTGAATTGAATTGTGTGTATCTGCAAAATAAAAGCCCTACATTTTCTCTATGAATATATATCATTTAAAATCCCTTAATAAAAAAAAAAAAAAAAGGGAAACTGCCCACAAAGCTGCGGTCGAAACAGCTCCACGGCCCACTTTAGGGCTGCGACCCACGAGTTGAGAAGCGGCGCTGTAGAGCATTTCTGAACTTTTGCATTCATCCGAGCGATTGCACGGGAACAACAAGTGTAAGTGCCGTCGGCGGGAATACGTGTTGGTTTGCACATGTGTGTGTTTTGCAACAGGCTCAGCGTATGTGTGTGTGTGGTTTTGGGATTAAGAGCTTCACCCCGGACCTCAAAATTAGACGGGGGATTAGCGAGACACATCCACCACCTGGCACTTTAAGCCGCGCAAATTTCGACAACAACTTTTAATCAACAACAGCCACACATGTATCACGTACAGTCAGAAACTCTACAACGACGTTTATCTTCCCCCCTCACTCATCCCTCCCTCTCTCTCTCATCTCTCTCTCTCTCTCTCTCATCTCTCTCTCTCTCTCTCTCGGGCCTCCTGCCACACTGACCCCACTGTGACTCTAAGGCCAGCGTCAGGGCGGCTGATTGTTCCGCTGTAAGACTGATCACGACCCGCTGTATTAATGAGGATCAGCTGAGATCAGTGTTTTTGAACCACTGTGCCTCGGCACACCAGTGTACTGTGAGATGATGTCAGGTGTGTCGTGAAAAATTATCCAATTTCACTTAATTGGTCTAAAAAAAAAATAACTTTCCATTGTTGAGTGGCTGTGCTTTAAAGGGAATGTGAGCCTGTTTCCTTCCATCAAGGTTCCACACTGAATGAGTAGAAATAAAGGAAGCCACTGTGTTGTCATTATTAGGCTAAAAAGTGACATTTTATAATATATGTTTTTTTTTATTTTTAATGTTTACATTTTTGCATGAAGGTCTGATCATGGGAATTTTTTTTAATGTAAAAAACACTGACCTAGATTGTAACTTGTTTGGCGTGGCACACTACTGGAGGATTTAGCACCAGGAAGAATTTTTATCTGGCAAAAAGATTTGGGACTAAAATTTGAAAGAGAAATTTAGCCTGGAAGCAGCACGCCAATAGCACCTGCGCAAAGCATTTATAGCATTCCAAAAGCATGGTGCAATGCTAGGGCTTCCATCTAATATGGTAGCTGATACCATTTACTGAAAGATGCCAGTACTTAAGGTGTGAATTAATGCTTTTGGAGTTTGTAGAAACGGAGCTCGTTGTTTCGTGGAGATTATATTTAGCAGCATCTGAGCTGAAGACACTGTGGAGGCTGCAGACAAAAGCTGAGATCAGAAAAGAGAAAGTTGGTGGGTCTGTTCTGAACTTTACATCTGAGGAACGTTATTTTCATCTTCACCGTACACAGTTATTGCGTTCAAGGCATCTGTCTCGGGTGAGCGCTGTGCCAAAAATATAAGAAAAGCTTCAGCAATCTCGCTCTATTTCATCAGCGGCATGCAGCGGGGAGGAAGACGCAGCAGGCCGGCAACCAAACTAAACACACGCAGCGCCAGGCGTCACAGCAGGAAAAGAAATCAAGTTGATTATCACGCAAACCTCAAATAAAACACTGTGAAATACGTACGCCTGTCCTCCTGTTGCGAAAACACACTTGAACTATTAGTGAGTAAAAAAAACGTAAGAGGAACCGTCAGATTTAGGATAAGCCTCCAATCAGCCAATAATAACAGGAAGAAATGAAAGTATGGTTTTCCACAATTTATGTTATTCATAATTATGACATAGAGGAACGAGAGTTTCCAAATATAATAAACACAGGAAAAAATAACAAACAAGTCTTGGCATCATCAGAAAAAAAAAAATTAAACCTCAGCAAATTACGACAGGAAGGAAGGAGGACAAAAGCAAACATCTGTATTCTGTCTGTTAATAAGCAGTGTTTTCGGCTGACAATTTAGATAGCAATCTCCCACAAATTAGGGCCATATTACTGTAATTGACTATTATGTTGCTTTTTTTTTTCTTTAAAAAGAAGTGCCACCTTGATTTACCACTTCTCCTCCTGAGAGGTCAGCAGCTAAAGAGGAAACAAGGGAGAGAAGAAACAAATAATAATTAGACTGACAGGGAAAAAACAAATGAGACGGGGAGACGAGGCTGAATTGCAGGAAAGGGGACTCATTAGTGAGTCTAATCTACAAGCCAACGTGATTTAGGGTTAAAACGATACGACGAGGAAAAAAAAAAAAAATTATAAACCTTCTCCATTAAACTGTTTTAAACAATCTCAAAATTTTCACAGCAGTCAACTTTCCACCTCTCACCGACTCGGTCGCAACGCACAGCGCTTTCTTTCCTTGCAGACAGAGGAGAAAACGAAAAATTAAAAATTAAAACCAGGTAGACAACGGGTTAAAAACCGTCTGAGACTTTGGATTGGTGTGAAGCGGAGCCGGGGGCGAACTGCTGCGCCGCTCACTTCATCCCGTGGAGGCCCGCTGGGATCCTTCCATGACCGATTTCCAAAGTCTGACTCACAGTTTTGAGGAAGCGGCGGTGATGAGATCTCCATCCTGTCCCGGCGGAGCCAGTTCACCTCACCGTACCCACCATCACTCGCTCCACAATGTGGAATTGCGCTCAAACGAAGAACGCCGGAAGAATTTTCTTGAGTTTGATTTCTGCCTGCGTTTGAAACTCGTTTATTAGGGGAAAAAACGAAACCAACGTTCTTGTTTTTGACGTTTCATTTTCAAAACCGACGAGGTCAGGGGTGGGCAAACTTTTTGACTGGTGGGGCCACAATGGGTTCTAAGATTTGACAGAGAGGCTGGAGCAGGAGCAGATGGATTGAGTGTTTTGGTGCCTCAACTCACAGGATGAAAAAAAGTGCTTTAATGTCAACTGGAAAAACGCTTTACAACAACATCAGTGTCTTTGAAGCCCCACAGTATTTAGCTCTTCATTGAAATGACTCTTAAAGCACTGAAAGATGATGAAATACAGCTATTTTATTACTACCCACTATTAATATAATTTCTTCAAGCTCGGCGGGCCGGATGAGAAAGCTCAACGGGCTGTATATGGCCCCCGGGCCGTAGTTTGCCCATGCCTGGACCAGAAACACTTTTTAACTTTGCCACCGCAGCCTGCTAGCTGAGAGACTTTGCCAGATCTCTGCTGGTGTCCAATGCAAAAACAAACAAACAAACAAATTAAAAATAGCGAAGCGGCAGTCAACCAGTACTGAAGGATATCGAAAGACTCAGCGCCGCCTGAAACTGTCAATCATTGGCGTCATTCTTTTTTTTTTGGCAAATTCTTAATTTTCGGGGGTAAAGAAACGCGGTGAGACTTTGAGTCAAGGTGCCTCAGTTTAGTGGGACGTTCTTCTCCAGGGGACAAGGAGAAGAAGCAGACCCATTTCAAACTGCTCAGGTCTTCACTGATTGTGGCTGTGAAGCACGAAGGTTGTGGGTTCGATTCTGGGCCTGAGGCCTTTCTGTGTGGAGTTTGCATGTTCTCGCTGTGTGGGATCTCTCTTAAAGTCCAAAACCATGCATGTGAATTGAATTGGAAACTGAATTGTCTGTCGGTGTTTGCCTGAGAGCGAATGGTTGTCTGTGTCTCTATGTGGCCCTGCCATGAACTGGCAGCTTGTCTAGGGTGTCACCCTGACTTCGCCCTATGACAGCTGGGAGAGGCTCCAGCAGCAACCCTGAGTCCAGGAAGCAGCGGGTATTGAAAATGGATGGATGGATGAGCCGCGACACTAAAACAGACGTCCCATTTTCTTTAAAGGCCCGCCGTGATTGCGTGACCATAATCCCCACATTTAGGACGAGGCGAAGCCGCCGCTTCTCCCTTTGTTTGTTTGTTGGTTCTTTTGAAATTCCACAAAGAGCTGTGAATTGACCATTCCACACGTTGGCCTGCGAGAACATGAGCTATGAGTCACCACGGCGTGGCGGCGGCCGTCCCACACGGCGCGGACGGGGAACAAATTCCAAAGAAAAAAGAAAATCATTTGCTTTTAAGAAATAAAATAAAACCCGTGGAAACACCGGCGATCGTCGGCAGCTTCTCACAGAAACCATATTGCCTCATCGACGGCATAGTTGCAGCATTTAAAGAGATGAATATTTACACATGACAGACACACACACACACACACACACACACACACACACACACACACACTAAATCTATACGCTCATATATTATACATTGAAAAGACATCTCTCTCTCTCTCTCTCTCTCTCTCCATCCCCCCCTCCATCCTCCCAGGCCTTTCTCTCCTTCCTTCCCCTGCTCTCTCTCTCCCTCTCTCTCTCTCTCTCTCTCTCTCTCTCTCTCTCCCCCTCATGTGGGAGGGAGGCAGCGCTCGCTGGGCACGCCGCCATGCCACATCAATATGCGAAGCTGGTGAAACGCTTCCCCTGCTACCCCCTCACCCCCAACCATCCCCCTACACCCCCCCCTCGCTCTCCCAGTCCCACCGGTGGAAACGGTGGTGGCTAATGACACCAGATCGGTGTGGGGGGGGGTTGCAGGTCCTGTCAGCTGCTGCTGCTGCTGGTTTTGTTAACCGGGACCTCCACCCCTGCTGCTGCTGCTGCCTCGCTGTGCGGCCGGAACCAGACCGGTGCCCGTCCCGCCGACCTGCATGCAAACCCCCACACCCCCCCCCCAACACCACCACCGCCACCACCCCCGTGCAGGGCGACGCCATCCAGTGCCACCCTGCAGGCACCTTGGATGCCACCCAGGCCAGGGTTCCATGGGAGCCCCGGTTGCCATGGTGCCAGCCAAATCTGGGTCCAATAAACGTGAGGAGGGGGGAACAGTCGGTGTGTGTGTGCGTGTGTGTGGAGGAGGAGGGGGGGGGGGGTGGTCGTGTCCTATGGCAACCCTGAGACAAATCCCCAAAAAAAAGATGAAACAGACGAGGAAAAGATGCTCAACGCGAGAGGAGGGAGATGTATTAAAAACCACAACCATCACCTCCCCATGACACACACACACACACACACACACACACACACACACACACACACACACACACACACAACACACTCTCTCTCTCTCTCTCTCTCTCTCTCTCTCTCTCTCTCACTCTCTCTTGGCAACCCCCGGACGTAATGACTGATGGTGCATCGTCTCCTCGGCTCTGATCCGCCGAGTGTAAAGTGACGACGACTCGGAGGACGAGGCTCCGCAAGGACGACGAGTCGATCCGTCGCTCGGCGACAAAGATGCGAGGAAGGAGAAATGGTTTAACGTTCAGCGAGAGAGAGGTTTGACAGAGGAGCTGCGGAGGTACAGACGTGCCTCTGCTAAGTGATTGGAGGTGACCTTTGACCTCCTTCATTCATCTGTTTTGTTTTTTTTTTTTAAACCTCTTAATTAAAAAGTTTTACTTTTTCGCTTGGCTCCGAGCTCGCAGCCGTTTTGAAGTGGCGGAGCCGGTTCACCGCGGCGTCCCTGAGACCCCGAAGCGGCCATGCTCCACACACACACACACACACACACACACACACACACACACACACACACACACACACACACACACCCCCCTCCTTCTTGGACGGCCATTCTGTAAGTCGTGCACGCCGTCACGCACGTACGTGCACAGAAGCCCCTGCTCAGTCCTCCCTCCCATCCTTCCATTTGTAGGGGAGTAAAACCCAAACCGTCCCTGTCCTTCCCCACCGCTGACGACCCTCCTCTGAAGCAGCGGTTCTCAACTGGTGGGCTGCGACCCACTTTTGGGTCGCGGAGGTGTTTGGATTGGATTGCAGCTTTGTGGGCAGTTTTTAGGATTTTAATATATACATATATGTATATATACTGTGTGTGTATATATGTATATTTATCAAAAGTCAAAAGTTTGGACAGATAATTCTGATTAAATGGTTTTCTTTCATTTTCATGACTATTTACATTGTAGATTGTTGCTCAAGGCATCAAAACTATGAATGAGCACATATGGAATATGTACAAAAGAGTGTGAAATGACTCAAACAAGTTTTATATTTTAGATGATCTAGAATAGCCACCCTTCATATAAAATATATAGAGCATAACACATTTAGGTATTTAACATTTTTTTTCTTTTGCCACATTGAGCCACATATCTTGGTCATATGTTTGATGTCTTCAGCGTGTATCTACAGTGAAACTTTTGACTGGTAGTGTGTATTTATGGAGAAATTGTTGGGCATTCATTTTGCAGAACTCACAGTTTAACTGAATCATTTCAATCTATCTACTAGACATGATAGAAAGTGGGCTCACTGTTTTTATTTTTGTGGAATAAATTCGGTTTCACGACTTCATGATGAGAAAAACAAATGTGGGTGCTGAGACTCCACCAGTTGAGACCCCCCACTACCACCTTTACCTTCTTTGAGTCTCTGTCCGTGTCCCACCTGACCCTCCGCCCACACACACACACACACACACACACCCCCCAATCCATCCACACCAACATGATTCCACTCCTAAACCAACTCATGCGGTTTATCTAAACAAGCGCCATCCTCTCGTGGGCATCCCCCAGGTCTCTTTCTCTCCGTCTCCTCAGAGGGAAAAGAAGAAGAAGGAGCAGAGGAAGAAAAAAAGAGAGTCTCTCCTGTTCACAGATGAATGGAGCCTTTTGATGGAGCGCCGAGTTCTTGTTTACTGCCACTCCATTTATTTAGCCGCCCGTTTTTTTTCAAGTCGTCATTGAGGGACGCTCTGCCGCCCCCTCGCACAAACGCAAGTCTCCTCACCCCCTCAACCTCACCCTCCCCCCCCGCCCATCTCATCTTCTTCTTAAGAACAGCCCCCCCCCCTCCTCATCTACCAAGCACGCATACATACATACCACCCCCTCCCCTCCCTCCCCGCCTCCCTTCTCGCTCCCTATCCAGTTTCGTGCCGCTTTCTTCTCCCCGTCTAGTGTCCTAGATCTGCGTCCAAACTGATTTGAAGCTTACTCGCTTACACAGATGCGTGCCAAAATTGATTCTCTGCGTTCTGCCGTTCTCCTCCGCTCGCTCGCACCCTCGCACCGCTCTTCCGTAGCGCTCTCCTTCTCCCGGCGTGAGCGACGCCCTCGTGAAGGTTGTCTGTCAATCGAAGAGCGGCCGCCGCGCCAGAGCGTCGCGCTCAAAACCCCTCGGAAAAGCAGCGAAATGAAAGTTTTTTCAAGACGACGACGGCTGAGAACATCTCAAATGCAACGGGGGTGAAGCTTTAAAGTGTTCCTGAAATCTGAGGAAGAAAGAAAGGCAACAACAACAACAACAACAAAAAAAAAAAAAGCAGTCCAGCTCATTAACAGTTGATCCTGCTTTGGTTGAAGATTCTATGTGGAAGTGTTGCAGGTTCAGATACTGTTAGATGCCAGTGTTTGTGAAGATAGATAGATACAGATAGACAGATAGATAGATAGATAGATAGGTAGATAGATAGATAGATAGATAGATAGATAGACTTTATTTCTCCCAAAAATAAAGAAGCAAAAGAATAATTAAGATAAAGATTTGAAGTAAAAAAGAGACAATAGCCAGGAAACCAAATGACTGGTTTCAGAATTACTTATCACACTGAACTGAATGAAACACCAAGCAAATAACAACACACACACACACACACACACACACACACACACACACGCTCACAGCCTCCCGATGGCCTGCTTGCTTTCATGGAAAGCAGGCTAACGCTCCTATTGAGCGGCTAAAATGTTTGCGCTTAAAAGTTATTATACATTTTTTCTTCTTGTTCTTTTTTTTTTGTCGCCGCAAACAGGAGTCCGGGGTGCTAATGAGGCGAGGGGAGGGCATTCATTTGAACCCTGAAGAGGAATAAAAGAATGGGGGAACAAGTGAAAGAAGTAATGAGAAGAAAGCGAGGATCAGAGGGAGGAGGTTGGCAGCCAGTCCGGGATGAAAATTTGGCGTCTCGCATGCGGAGCGATAGCATCGTGCCAAGAAACGGCTGCTGACACAACTCCTCTCTCTCTCTCTCTCTCTCTCTCTCTCTCTCTCTCTCTCTCTCTCTCTCTCTCTCTCTCTCATCGGCGGTGGAACTCGCCCACACCACAGCTTTTCTTTAGCGCTGAACCTACTCGTTGAAAATAACCTGTCCAGGTTTGATTGTCATTCTATATTTGCATTATTCCGTTGGTGCTTATTCGGTAATAATACTTGTATTTTTCTTTAACGACAAGAGAGGGAGAGAATAAAGAATCAATTTCGCCTCGTTGCTAATTTCTTTGGAAGCGAACCTGATTTAAAAACGGAGGGGAGACGGTATTGTGACTCTCATTGTAGCTCAACTACGGCTGTTTGCTGGTGAATGGCGTAGTTAGCCAGCAGTGATGGCGGGGCTGCCAGGGCCTCGCTGTGAGCAGCCCAGTGAATAAGCCCTGCTCTCTGGCTGGCTGGCTGGCTGGCTGGCCTGACTGATAGTGAGCATTGGCCACTGCACTCTTTCTCCTCCTCCTGCTCCTCCTCCGCTCTGCCTCTCTGAGGTCGGGAAACCCTCCTGAGTGGGTATATGGTTTTTGGGGACAGACACATTTCATGGTTGGCGCGGCAACAAAAGCCTGAAAAGAGACCCGGCGCTGGGAAGACACAGTATTAATACACACAATACCCCCCCGCCCCGCCAACCCCCGCCTCACCACCACTCCCTCCTCAATAATCTCTTTCTTGTCTTTTTTTCTCACCCACCCCTCCTCTATTTTTTCTAGTAGTTCTTTAGGTAATAAAAATCACACACACAGGGTTTCGACTTAGTATGTGTTTAGCAATATGCACACACACATACACACACACACACGCAAAGGATGAATATGACGGCCAAAGTTTCAAGGAAAAAAAATGCACATTTAGTCTGTAATATTTCATTATTAAAAATATGTATTTTTTGGTTTTGAAAATATTATATACATGATTTTCGAACTGACAAACTGATTTAGAGTCAAATCAGGTTGAATATATTTTATATGGACCGGCAAATATTTGAAAAAAAAAAAAAAGTAATTTCAATGGTTTAACTTGTCTAAAAAAATAAACTGCTTTACTCACATTACAAACCGCAATTAAAAATTCTAATGTTGTAATTTGGTAAATTAACAGGGATAATGCGCTGTTAGTCATTAAAATGAGATTGATATTTTACCATGAGGAAAAGGGAACGGCAAAACATCCGTTTAGTCCATTATTAACTCGCCAGTGTTTTCTTTACTATTGACACCAGAGAATTAGTGAAGAGAAATAAATCTGAGCGCGGAGCTGATTTAAAAGTGGAAAAGGGGGTCATTGAAAAAAAGATGCAAAACCACGGCCAAAATCACATCATCGGCTTCATCTGCCAGCTATGCAGTATGAAGGACTCTTGATTTGACTGGAATCATCTGTTCGGCTCATCGTCCAAAACTAAAACGCTTCAGACAAAAGGAAACAGATGCAAACAGCGCAGACATTTATTCTACAGAGTTTTACTCTCTGAGCCGAAGAAAATCAGGGTTGTTACCTTCATCGTTGTTGCATAAAAAAAAAGCAAAAATACGAGGAGGGGATTGTTTCCAAGCCAAGGCCACTGAATACCAGTGTGGCGAGCTGTGCTGGTCACTTTACTGCAAAACCAACATGAATCTTATGTTTGACCTGACGGGTCTCCCTGCAGGGCGGCCGTCTCCCAGCTCCCGCTGCAGTCACGCAGAGCCGCCCGCCACTTTCTTTGGACCAATTTATGTACATCTGTGACAGCACAGTGTTGGTCCTGTGTGTGTGTGTGTGTGTGTGTGTGTGTGTGTGTGTGTGTGGGTCTCTCAGAGTGAATGAGCGCACAACGCGGCTTTTTGGCCAGCCCGACATCATTAGCCGTCCAAGTGTGTAGGACTTTTTTTTTTCCTTTCTCCGAAAGCCAAGAATAGTGTGAGAAGCCTCTCTCTCTCTCTCTCTCTCTCTCTCTCTCTCTCTCTCTCGCTCTCTCTCTCTCTCCGCCTTGCTAAAGCGACGGGACTCGACCCTTCGGATTTGATATGTGGCCACCCCCCCGGCCTCCCCCCACCGTCCCCCAACGCCAGACAGAAAGGCAGAGCGGAGCTAAAACAAGGGGCTATCAGCGAAGGTTAGCCGCTGCCAAAGCCATTCTGTGTGTGTGTGTGTGTGGAAGGACTTTTTTTTTTCTTTCTGAGCCGCACACACACACACACACACAACACGACACAACACGACACAAAGGCCTCGGACCTGATGGACTCCCTTCCCCGACGAAGATTTAATTTCGTAAAAAAAAAAAAAAAAAAAAAAAAACACAGACGCACGCAATTGGATCCAGGAAATTGATCATCGTTTTCACAGAAGAGAACAAAAGAATTAGTGGAGCTGCCAAATTCATCCAGTTTTCAGACCTGGTGAATTTTGTTTTTTGTTTTTCCATTTTGCACACGTCCTAACACTCCTGCACTCTACCCCTCTTCTACATTTCATTTGTTCTGTGCCTGTAATTTCAGGGTATTTTAGATAGATAGATAGATCGATAGATAGACTTTACTTGTACCTGAAAGGAAATTCATCACTCATCAGCAATCAGTTCATAAAACGAGACTAAAAGAATAATCAAAATAAAGAAGCAAAAGAATAAAGATTTGAGTTAAAAAAAAAAAGTGACAATAGCCAGAAACCAAATGACTTCTTCCAGAATTACTTATACTGAACTGAATGAAACACCAGACAAAAAACAACAACACACAGATACACACACACACACACACACACACACACACACACACACACACACACACAGCCTCCCGATGGTCTGCTTGCTTTCATGGAAAGCAGGCAAACACTCGTACTGAAGGCTAAGATAGATAGATGGATAGATGGATAGATGGACAGATTGATAGATTGATAGATTGATAGATTGATTGATTGATTGATTGATGGATAGATAGATGGATAGATAGATGGATAGATTGATGGATAGATAGATAGATAGATAGATAGATAGATAGATAGATAGATAGATAGATAGATAGATAGATGGATAGATAAATCTCCAGGAGAAATTCACATAATTTTTCAGTACATTTTTAGTCCCACTTGCTCCCTTGTGACGGTGACGAGCAGGGTTTCTATTTGTGAGTCTGTCATGCGGTCAGTGTGTTGGCCCCGGGAGCGCGGGGGGGCCGCAGCAGCACCACTGGGGTTTTTCTCTCTGGCTATTCTCACGCCGTCGTCCAAGACATTACTACTACTGCTGCTGCTGCTGCTGCTGCTGCTGCTGCTGCAGCGAGGAGAAGAGAGGAGAGGAGGGAGGGAGGGAGGAAGGGAGGTGGGATCCTGGCACAGCGGAGCGGGGAAAAGCGGCGGAGCGGCCCTGCTGGTGGAAATGGCACGGCGAGCACATTTCACACCTCCTCAGAGTGACTACAAATTTCCCTGCACCGCGTTCTCTGATTGGAAACACATTGGAAACATCTTTTCGTCGTCGTCGGAGCCGTCGTCGCCGCACAAAAGAGAGAGAGAAGGGGGAGGGAAAAAAAAGAGGATGTGAAAAAAAAACAACAGAAATAGAAAAAAAGAGGGAGAGAGAGGGGGAGCAGTAAGAAACCGCCGAGTCCAACGTGTGACTCACTGGGCTGAGCTAACTTTGGTTCCGCACAAAGGTTGGGTTTTTTTCCCCCTCTTTTCTTTCTTTTTCAATCCTCTAATTTTTCCGACTTTAAATAAGTCGGGAAATTTGCTACGTTTGAGGAGGAAAACTGCAAAACGGCCGGTCGGACAGAAATCAGAGTCGACTGACGTGCCTGATTTCACAGGACGAAAAATAAAATAAAATCCAAGGCTTCTAAAAGCAGGACAGCGAGCGACTGTGTGCGACATTCTGGCCACCGCTCTCGTGACGAGACTTTAAAAAAAAATTCCCAAAATAATAATAATAATAATAATGATAATAGTGCCGCGCTCGCTAAAACACGACCACGCTTCCGGCGGCGCTGCCAAATTTTTCACAGTTCAACAGTGCACCGTCGGAGAAATATGCTCGGCTGTCTGCTTTTCTGCATCCGAGGAGCCCGAGAGAGAAAAAATCCGGAGCGGTTCTGCTCCGTTACGGCTGCAAAAGTGTGTTAGGGAAGGATCTGAGAGGCTGGCTGGCTGGCTGGCTGGCTGGAACAGCCTGAGGAAGGCTGACGGCGAGCCCAGTGATTCCCCGTGGCAGCTTTTTGCCACTCTGTCATAAACAAAACACAAGACGTCTCTCTCTTCTTCCCACACCGACGGCTCGGCGGCCGCTGCCAAGCGGAACAATCACCGTCGCAGCCTCTCCTCCTCCCTTCCAACACTCTCGCTCTCTCGCTCTCTCTCCGTCGCTCTCCTACAATATAAACAAAGGAGATCAGCTGAGGCTTTACCTCTGTGAGAGCGACAATGAGGACCATGTTTAAGGAGACAAAACAAAAAAGTGTGCGCGGGATCAAAGCGGGAGCGGGCGAGACACGAGATGCTAAAGAGCGACAAAACGCAGAGCAAACACACAAACAAACAAAGGGCGTCTCTCCTCTTTCGGCGGCGACGGAGGGAAGAAAATGCCAGTCCCCTCAAAATGCGTGCGATTCAGCCGCGAGAGTGCACGTTTGCGACCCGCCGGGGAGCCGGTGTGGAAGCGGAGAGTTTGGCGTTTTCCTTCGAGCGGGACTTGAACTCAGCACGGCCGCTTCTGCAGCTGATAGCAGCGGGACCAAAGCACGCTGCGTTGGTCCAGATAAGATAAGAGGGCGAGCAGCCAGTGAGCGAGCAAGCGAGAGCGCCAGCAGACAGTGAGTGTCACTGTTGTCGGCGACAGCCGCAGTTTGAGTGCACGTGAAAAAAAAATATTGGAAACTGAAGCAAAGAGGCGTGAGAGAGATTTTTTTTTGCAGCGCTCGCAAAACTCTCTTCTTTACGCAGCTGTTTTAGTGGGAAACCTTGAGCAAAAGCTACAAGTGAAAGAAATATTTATTTATAATTATTTTACGTCACCAGAGCAAACATTTTAATAATGATAATCAATTAAAAAACATTATTTGTTTTATTAAAACTTTTTTGAATTAGTTCATTTCATATTCCTTCTATAATTCTATAATTAATGTTCCTGTTCAGGGAAGGGAAATTTTGTTCAATTGTAAGTTTAACAGCACTTCATTCTTTTTTAAATAATTGGGCAAAAAAAGGGCTGTGATTATGTAAAAGAAAAAAAATAATCAGAAATTTCCTCTAAAGAGTGCAGAGTGCAGAGTGCAATATAATACACTATAAACTATAAACTATAAAGTCATTAAGTGGGATAAATGCAGGAGGACGACTTCCTCAGTCGCTTTATCACCAGCAGAGAGACGCTGCTGTGGCTGCTGCCAGGGTTTGGCTCGGGCTGTGTGACGCTCTACGGCCCGCACAGAAATTTTGTCTGTGTGTGTGTGTGTGTGTGTGTGTGAGAGAGAGTGTGTGTGTGTGTGCATGAGTGTACATCACAGTGAAAGAGAGAGAGAGGGAGAGGGAGAGAGAGAGGGAAAGAGTGGCTGCAGTTCTATTTGGCAACACTCGTAATCGCGGCTACGCTAAGTTCTGCTTCTGCAAAAGAGTGTGTGTGTGTGTGTGTGTGTGTGTGTATGTGTTTTCAGGAAGTGACAGTACGTTGAACATATTCATGTACAATCCAATGGCCGTGTGTGTGTGTGTGTGTGTGCGCGCGCATGTTTTTGCACGTGTGTACATGCATGTAAAGCTGGTCAAAATTTCCAGAAAATTCCAGCTGAGATAATATTAGGTCGTGAGCATGTGTTTGTTTGTGCACATAGCCAGCGAATGGTGAGGGTGTGTGTGTGTGTGTGTGTGTGTGTGTGTGTGTGTGTGTGTGTGTGTGTGTGTGTGCGGTTGCTGCATTTAATTTTTTTTCTTTCAACGTGGAAAAAAAACAACTAAAATGCAGCCAGTGCTTTGGCCGTGTGTGTGTGTGTGTGTGTGTGTAGCAGAGTGTACGCACACTGGAGGCTGCAGTGATGCTCGGCCAAGTGTAGAGTGTGTGTGTGTGTGTGTGTGTGTGTGTGTGTGTGTGTGTGTGTGTGTGTGTCGGCGATGGTGGCTGAGATACAACAATGTTTGGCCCATTCAAACAGTATCTACGAGTCTTTGGCTGGACGCGCGCGACGTGTGGGTGCGCGCGTGTGTATGCAAATGTGACTAAAACCCTGTTTGGCTCAAAGTGTGAAAGTGCGCGACAAAGATGACAGAGTTTAGCCGTTTTTTGTTTTTTTTTGGGGTGGGGTGGTGGTCGTCGTTATCGAATGTGTGTATCTTTATTTAGCTGTGTTTGCGTGTGTGTTTATGGGTGTGAAGGTGGCTGCAATAGCACTGGCTGTCTGCAAGTGTGCTGGCAGTGGTGTGTGTGTGTGTGCGTGCCTGTGTGTGTCTCTGTGTGTGTGTGTGCTTGGCAGCCAGGTCCGACGTGGTGCTCGCGCTCAGGCAGACGGTGAAGGCGGCAGCAGCCTGCGGCCTGAGAGCAGAAGACTCACGGCTCTGCTCTCCCCGTCACACTCACTCACACACACAGACGCACACACACACTGACACACACACACACAAGCACGCGTGCAATCTGGGCTGTGGCCAAATGACAATGGCTGGCTTCGCTGGCCTTATCGTGGCACATACTCTTTAACAGACTGAGGCTCCGTCCAGCAGCTCTACGCCGGAATATAAAACCACCCCTCACAATTGGGACGGTATAGAGCAAGTATTCAAAAAAACAAAACAAAAACACACGCGACACGCACACACACGCACACACACACACACACACACACACACGCGTATACACACTCGCACAATTATGCAAATTCTCTCCTATAAAAATACATATTTGCACGAAACCGTAAACGTCTCACTCTCGAGCACAGCGCACCAGGGCTTGCCAGACCGCGCTGGCTGGATGCCTTCAAAACACATCACCTCAATTATTGTTGATACGACGTCGGCGTGAAAACACAAATCGAGAAATGGTTAAAAAAAAAAAAAAAAAAAAAAAAAAAAAAAATTTCAAAGAAAACAACAAAAAATATTCATTCTGTGACAAAAATAAGAAATAGATATGACTGATGAGGAGATTTTATTTAATTAGAAAAAGCTGCTTTTATTTATCAAGACTGATTAGAAAATATTTGAATGAGATTAAAGCATGAGCTTCATTTCTTTGTACAATTTGAAATAAAAAATTTTTTTTAGTTTTTTAACTACCCGCATACATATTAAATGATTGTCCTTAATTAAGGCTGAGGTGTTGTGAGCTGGATACATCTGTGTGTGTGTGTGTGTGTGTGTGTGTGTGTGTGTGTGTGTGCATGTATCTGTGTGTATGAGCATGCGCATGTACACGTGTGTATTTCCGACCATATACTGACAGTAACCGGGACGAGTGCGTGTGTGAGTGTGTGTGAGTGTGTGTGTGTGTGTGTGTGTGTGCGTGTGCGTGTGCGTGTGCGTGTGCGTGTGCATGTGCGTGTGCGTGTGCATCTAAGCGTGCAGGTGCGCCACCTACCTGGTGTGTGGACGAAGTAGGCCAGGTAGAGGTCCAGCTCCTTGACGGACACTCCGATGTGGTGCGGCTGGACGCACAGGCCCGGGTTGGTGCACTGGGGCGACTTGACGAGCCGCTCGCCGTCCGTGCTCTCCAGGGGGCTGCCCTTGAACAGGATGACCATGACCAGGTCCAGCCGCCACACCTTGTCGGCCTGGCGCAGGCAGTCGATGCGGCGGATCTTGCCCTTCTGGTCGGGGTTGGAGAGCACGCAGCACGGCGGCTTCTTCCCCGTGATGGTGAGCACAAAGTCCTCGCGGAACTCGGGCCGGATGTCCTTGCGGAGCTTGGCCAGCAGGCGCGAGGCCCACTTCTGCTTGATCTCGGGCTTCTCCCCCAGCAGCTCGTCCTTCACGGCGCGCTCCTCCTCCTTGGACATGCGCTTCTCGTGCTTCTTGAAGTACTTGCGCTTGCGGGCCTGCAGGTTGAACCAGGTGTAGGCGAAGGCGCGGACGTGGGGCAGCAGGGCCTCGATGAAGGGGTGGAACTCATCCTGGACCAGGGAGGAGGAGGAGGAGGACGGGGGGAGGGCGGAGGAGGAGAGGGAGGACGGGGGCAGGCAGGAGGAGGTGGCGGCCGAGAGGGAGGGCGAGAAGGGGGGCGAGAAGGACGGGGAGAGAGGGAGCGGGGGTGAGGAGGGGAAGAGAGAGGAGAGGCAGTTAGCGCCGGCGCGCAGCATGGAGGAGCGGCGGCTGCTGCTCTGAGCGAGCAGAGGGAGAGAATGAGCGAGAGGCGGCCAGGGAGAGAGAGAGAGACAGACAGAGGGAGAGAGAGAGTGAGTGAGGGAGAGAGAGAGAGAGAGAGAGAGAGAGAGAGAGAGAGAGAGGGAGAGAAAGATGCTACACGCTCACACCTAACGCAGACATGTTGTCATGATGGAAACAATTTAGCAAACACTCAAAGTCTCAGCAGAAGGAGCCTGAAATGGAGGTTGGTGGGTTACGTAATCATACAAAATATGTGCAATTCTATCATCACCTGGTCCTAGAAACACATAAAGTGTTGAGGTTGGTGTTATTCCCGTCATGCATCACATTTCGAATTAAAGTGGAAAATTGTTGAGTTTGTCAACAAAACACCAAAATACGACAAAAAAACTAACAAAAACGAAGACCAATAAAATACAATATGTATGGATATTTTTGAGGTTAAACATTAGGAAGCTCGAGTATGAAAAATATGGAAAAAAATTATATTCATGAAAAAAAAAATCAAACCATTTATCACACAACACCCATCAAAAAAGACAAGAATTAACGTGGTAGTTACCATTTTGCTCTCTCATCATAAATTCAGCCGGCCGATTGCAAAGAAACTTAAAATGTGGCACCGAGACAACGACTGGATGGTTTTGAGTAATGCGCCACGTGAGAAAAAATTAAATATATAAAAAAATGTCAAAAAACAAAAGAGGAGTAAGCTGAGTAACTGTCCAAAATAGTTGGCCAGCAACAGAGCAGAGGCCGAGAAGGGGTACGGTGCAATACCAGCACAGGAACACAGGAGGTGGTGTAGCAGGAGCTGCTGGGAAGGTGGCGTTCAAGAGCACAAGAGAAGAAGAGTGCAGACAAGTTGAGCAATATCTCTCTCTCGTTCTATCTCTCTCTCTGAAAAGACTTTCGATAACAGGACGCGCACGACAACAAAATAAAGTAGACGTGGCGGCAGCAAAGACAAGAAAAATGTTAGAATTTTTTTTTCAAAAAATTAAAAAATGAAAAAGCCTCTTTGTTTGCAAAAAACACACGAGGAGAAAAACGATCTCGACGAAAGGGGAAGGAAAAAAAAAAGCTTGGCAATCGACGCGCGCTATTGGTTCAGCTCTCCGGATTCTGCATTGGATTCACGGAGCGCGAGAGAGAGAGAGAGAGAGCGAGCTGGACAGGGAGGGAAGGGGGAGGGGGTGGGGGGTGGACGGAGTAGAAGGGAGAGAGAGAGAGAGGGAAAAAAACAACAAAACAAAACAAGAGGAGCGAATCAATGTTGGAAGAGCGTGCGCGACCGCTGGCAAAGCCGAGTGCCGCTTCTTTTTTCCCCCTCTTTCCCTCCAACTCTCTCTCTCTTTCTCACTCTCCCTCTCTCACTCCCCCTCCAGTTTCCTCCTCTAACCATCGACTGAGTGCGTGCCAGCGCGCGGAGGGCCCACCTATTTGGCAGCGAGTGGCGGGCGGCCTCAGCCAATGCGGGCGCTCCCAGCGCTGAAAGGGAGGAGAGAGGGAGGGAGGGATGGCAAAGGGAGAGACAGAGAGTGGAGGGGGGAAGGGGGAGTGGATTGTTGGTGGCTGGTTGCAGGGAAAGAGAGAGAGAAAGAGAGAGAGAGAGAGAGAGAGAGAGAGAGAGAGAGAGAGAGAGAGAGAGAGAGAGAGAGAGAGAGAGAGCGGCGCGGGGCAGAAGGCACGTCGTTCGCCAAACACACGAGAGTTCCAATCGAGTGTGCAGGCAAAGTCCAGAGGAGAGAGATTCACTTTTTACACACACACACACCCACACACACACATACACGTATCCTTCCTTCCTTCCCTCCTACCAGAAGAGCCCTGCGTCCGTCACAACAAACCAGCTCGCTCCTCCAACCAACCAACCAACCAACCAGTGCCCCCCTCCCCTCCCCTCCCCTCCCTGCTCCGCTCGCGTAGCACCACCTTGGCAAGAGATGGCATGAGAAAACACAGGGCCCGAAATCCCACTAGACCCTGGGACCAGCAGCTGCTCCTGGATTTACCACACAAACAAAGAGAGGGGGGTGGAGGTGTGTGTGTGTGTGTGTGGGGGGGGGGATGCCCATACCCCCCTGCACCCCCCACCACCACCACTACTACCACCACCACCGCCACCACCACCTTCTCACCCCCAAACCAGAAAATATTTAAAATAAAAAATAGTCAGAAATAAACCACTGCCCCCCCCCAAAAAAAACAACATGCCTCTTGTCTCCAAAACCATGATTGGTCTCCCTGTGTTTTTTTTTTCATTTGGTTTTCCACTTGAAAACGTGTCCTGAAATTAGAAGCGACGCAGAAGTAACGAGCTTTCAACCTTAGTGGGCGACGGGACGGGACACGTTGGACAAGAACGGCCCAGAAAGCGCTGCTGCTGTGGGAGGTTTTAGTGTGCGGAGCCTCCAACGTGTGAGGCTGTCTGTCGGTGATTAAAACAGGCGTCAGTGTTTTTAACAAGGCCTCACAAAACCATGACATGACATTCAGACACGCTGGTCAGTGCTGAAGTAAAGTGGAAAGACTCTACAGATTTCTGCTAAACGGCCGGTTTGAGTCATTCTCTTCATCATGCAGTGTGCAGTATTTTGGCTGCGGCCAAAAATCTGCTCACTACTCCAGAGTTGTGACCTTGGTGACCTCAGAGGGTCGAGCTAGAAAGCAAGACGTCGTGATGAAGTCCATCCTGGAGGAGAAACTCGATATCATTTTGACATATATACGAACCGCCAAAGGGCCTTGAAATGCCAAAATAATACACAAGCTCGTCTGTTGCTTTCCAAAAACCAAACAAATGACACCGCAGAGCTCGTCGGAATTACAGACGCGACTGAAAAATGAAAAGTTGAATGCAAGAAGCAGCCAGAAAAAGCTCAACTTTGTCATGTGGCGACACTGACGGCCATTTGATTGTGGCTTGAAGGCCCCTCGCTGTGCAATGGGACAGGCTGTCCGTGTGTGTATGTGTGTGTGTGTGTGTGTGTGTGTGTGTGTGTGTGTGTGTGTGTGTGTGTGTGTGTGTGAGGCCCCTACAAAAGGCCAGAGTCCACTGGTTGGCAGAGCGAACCCAGGCCTGGTCACTCTGTCAGGGTCCGACAGAGGAGCCAGGCCCGAGAGACTGACTGGCTGGCTGGCTGCTGCACCGACTGGCTGGCTGCTTGGTTGGCCCATAGATGACTGACTGACTGACTGACTGACTGACTGACTGACTGACGGGCTACCCAGGTGGGAATCTAGCTGGACGGTTGGACCAGACTGTCAGGGCTGCTAATGCTGAAGGGTTGTGTGTGTGTGTGTGTGTGTGTGTGTGTGTGTGTGTGTGTGTGTGTGTGTGGGGGGGGGGGTAGGGTCAGATTCCATCTGGAGCGGTCCGAGCCAGCCGGCCAGGCAGAGCTAAACACGTGAAGAACGAGGCAATTGGATAGGATGGCGAAGGCCGCTTGACAGAATTTTCACAGGCAAACACAACACGAGGACATGGCATTTAAAAGGGATGTTTGTTGTTTTTGTGCTTTTTGAACCACAATAACAGCTCTTTGTTTGTCACTTATGCGGAAAAAAAAGGGCCAATGGAACGATCGGGACCTTTTCCCCTATCAAAGAGCCCGGCGACCGACTGACCGAGTGAGCAAGCGACGGAGAAAGAAAGAAAGAAAGCAAGAAAGAAAGCAAGAAAGAAAGACGCGCGCCAATTATCGCTGCCACTCCCTCCGGCGTTGTCGAGCCATAACAGACAGGCAATAACACAGCGGCTGATTGCAATCAGGGAAATTTGAACCTTCCTTTGTTCATTCAGACTGTTAACACCTTCCCTCGCTCAACGCTCACCACGGCAGTTTGTTCAGCGACTTAACTCTTAATGGGCCATTATCCAAAACAGAGTAGCTGTCGCGGAGGTACGAATTAATTCCCATCATTAAGAAAGAAATACAAATCCCTCTTTAATAAAGTAAATAAAACCTCCAATCAAATTATGACCTAAACTGGAATGTCCACCAAAAAACAAGAAAACAGACAACATTATTGTTTAAGGAGGGCCTCTAAAATTATTCTTATCATTTATAGAAGCAGTTAGCAAAGTGTCATTTGCAGCACTACTTCTAGGTCAGAGGTGGGCAAACTTTTTGACTCATGGACCACAATGGGTTCTAAAAAGTGACCGAGGGGGCCGGAGCAGGAGCAGATGGGATGGAGTGTTTTGGTGAGCCACCTCGTAGGAGAAAAAAATAAATGTCATGGGATAAAGTGGAAAACGTGCTTTAATGTCAATTGAAAATGAACAAAATGTCACAACTAAATATGTGTCTTTGAAGCCTCCCAGTATTTTAGTTCTTTATTGAAATGGTTCTTAAAACACTTACTATTCTTATAATTTCTTCAAGTTCGGCGGGGCCGGATTAAAAAGCTTAATGGGCTGCATATTGCGCCGCAGGCCGTAGTTTGCCTGAGCCTGTTCTAGGTTCTTGTCAGCACATTTATCCCAGCACTTCTCCTGCTTTTCCTCCAAAGCCTGCAAGTATTCGGGCCTCAGCTGGAAACGTGCTGGACCTTTCAGGTATCTGCTCGGCAGCAATTATTGTTCGAGCGCTTGTTTTATCTGAGCACGCAGTACTATGACTATCTGAAAACAATGACCTTTGTTCACTAGGCTGGGCACGACAGTCTCACCTCATGGTCTCAACTGGGTTCAAATCATAGAGCAAGAGTGAAAAGAATGAAATTAAAAGCCTTCTCATACACCGCTGATGGCCAAAGTTTGGGGGCCAAAAAGGGAGCAGACAGAGGAGAAATATTAAAATTGGCTTGTTCAAATTTATGACAGGGGGAGTTCTAGAAAGTGTGCTTTGATTTTGATTTAATTCACAGGCTGACCGAGGGAACATCCTGGCCAGGAACACGCAGTAACCAAATGGCCTTAAAATAAATAGAGGGAAGGTTACAAGGTTACATAAAGCAACATTTATTTTATATATATATATATATATATATATATATATATACATAGATACATATACATATATACATATATATATATATATATATACACACACATATATATATATACATATATATATATATATATATATACATATATATACAGATATATATATACATATACATATATATACATATACATACATATATATATACACATATACATATACATATACATATATATATATACATACATATATATATACACATATATATATATATATATATATATATATATATATATATATATATATATATATATATATATATATATATATATATATATATATATATATATATATATATATATACACATGTATGTATGTATCTCAAACTCGCCATTTAGACTGCAATAAAAACATATCAATATCCGTGTTACGGAGACACTGAAGAAACTTGACGTGCACCACCGCCGGCTGCAGGTTCTCTTCCGCAGCCGCGGTGTGACGACGTTAGCTTGGCGGAGTGACGGCTGCCTGCCTGCCGGCCACGGTGCAGTAGTTAGCCGCCCCGCAGCTGTCTGTACGGTTTATTATATGTGTTTTCTACATTTGTTTTTATTCCTTAAAATATACATAATGTTCTGTCCTGCCGTTGTATAACCGATGTGCTTATGAAAGAGGCTCCAATGGAGCTTCCCCCCTTTTTCTTTCTTTCTTTTTTTAATGCTAGGAGAGAGAGGAGTGCGTGCCGTACCACGAACAAAGAGGGTCAAACTTCATTATCAAACATCGTTTAAATTTGAAAGGAGAATCGGGGAGAAAATGAAAACAAGAACGCAGAAGAGCGTAGGTGTTATTTAACTGACTTAGGCATCAACCCGGAGAAGCAAACATTTCAGAAGAATAAAACAAAGGAGCTGCACGTCACTGAAGAGTGAGAGTGCGGTTCCGGACGGTGTATTTTAGTAGTCTCTCTAATAAAAACGTCTTTGGTATGTTTCCCACAGTGTTTTGTCATGAGCCTTAAAATGTGACACATCCCGAAATATATTTGTGGTATTTTAGATATGTGAATAAATCAGCGAGGAGCTGACATGAGGGTGGAGGGATGACACACTGGGGTGGAAA
Source organism: Thamnaconus septentrionalis (assembly GCA_009823395.1). NCBI lineage: Eukaryota > Metazoa > Chordata > Actinopteri > Tetraodontiformes > Monacanthidae > Thamnaconus > Thamnaconus septentrionalis. The sequence continues at coordinate 4,321,785 of CM020501.1, read as the reverse complement.
GAATAGGCCCTGAATGTATTTGATACCACATCGTGCTTGGTGAAAATGTCTGTGCTGAGTAAATAGACAATTGAATTGATCTCTCAGGCAGGACAATATATTATAACCCAGAAGATCAGCTATTTCATTTTTTGCTGTTTTTACTGTTAATTGATATATATATATACATATATATATATATATATATATATATATATATATATATATATATATATATATATATATATATATATATATATATATATATATATATATGAAGGTGAATAGACAACAAGGAGACGGGGAAACTTCGCAAAAAATAGCCTTACGAATTAGTTTTAAAAAAACAAAAACAAACTCACAAAATCTCTTTTACCTTAAAAACAATATTTTCTTATGTTTTTGGTTTTATACAGCCTACCAATTTTTATTCGTAACATGTCTCTTAATTCCCTGTAATTGCTTTAAAATTTAAATTGCTGGTTGTAATTCGATTTTTTAATAGAATTTTAATGTCATTTTTTGAAATGGGTTAAACTAATAAAAATCAAAATATTTACAACAAACAAATATACACATATAGAAATAATTTACACGTTCATAAACTACTTTCCTCCTATAACATATTTTTCAGGAAATATTGAATATATTAATTTATCTATAATTAGCTGTACATAGATAAACTGCCATGTACTGTTTTCCCTCAATAATAGTCATTACCATATTCTAGCAAAATTCCGATGAATAATAATAAATATACTATAAATTATAATAAAGCTGAACCGTCTCATAATTTTGTATATTCATAATTTTGGGGAATTTTGTTTTGGCAGCTAATCAAATTAGTAATTATATGTGAATTAACAGAGGAATGAAAAGTAAATTTATTTTATTTAAAATTTAATTTAAAACTAAAATTACAGGAATAATAAAAAAAAAGAACAACATGGGGCAAAACTAAAGCTCTGTCCAACTAAATGAATTTTTTCCCGCATTAAAAAAAAACAGACAATTAAAAAAGAAATTTATCTCACACGTCTGCTGCCTGGAATCCAAAATTAAGGCAATATCATCTGAAGACTGAAAAATTTGGGATTTGTGTGTGTGTGTGTGTGTGTGTGTGTGTGTGTGTGTGTGTGTGTGTGTGTGTGTGTGTGTGTGCGCTCTGATCGTGATCTAAAATGATATGGGTCAAGTCTTTTCACCAAAACGTCTCTCAAACGACATTTTCAAAACTGCATCTTGACGGCTGCAATGAGAAACTTTTTAAAAATCAGATTCAGTTATTTGTTTTTTTTTTCCAAAAGAGAGAAAAAAGGAAAACCTATAGTCTGCAAATTGTGAAGCATTTTCACGTTTTCTCAGGAAAAAGTAGGGCAAAAATAAGGTCCGCGAGGTGTGTCCTGTGACTCCTTGCAATCCAAAGTAGACACCATGTACCTTCAATAATTATGGACAAGCTCACATAAGAAAGTGCACAAAAATGCTTTTTTTTTATCGTCTCTCTGTAGTTTTAGTTTAGGAAACATGCACAATCGCACACAGTGCTGTGCTGCTCGTTACCCTCATCCCTGATGGGCCTCTCCTCCATTTCTGCTCAACTTCAACCCTTCATAGGGGGGAGTAGTGGGGGAAAAAAAGGAAATTCCCATCTTTCTGCTCCTTTTCTCCCATCTGCACAGATTGATGTTAAAAGTGTGTCTGCGCATCGTTTGTAATTACGCCTGTTTACACACTAAAGCATTACTATGTGTGAAAGTCTGGAAGCCATTTGTGGCGTGAGGCTGCGAGGAAAAGACAGCGCAAACCAACTTTAAACAGGACCAGAGACACGAGACGCGATGGCAAACAGGGGCTTTGTGGCTGCAGACCTGACTGCTTCCACACTCAAATATGCTTTTTGGGGCTGCCTCAAACATAAGCATATTATGAAAGATAAGACAAGGCACTCCAATTGAGTTTTTGGAGAATTCCAAATATATTCGTTGTGGATTTTTCTTTTTCATGAGGAGGGGTTTATGTGGCTCCATAATAACTCTGGCCCATCTGCATAATTTATGTCTCAAAGAGATAATCATAAGCAGAGCCGCGTCCTCACCAGTGACTTGTATTCCGCCAATTTATATTGTGAGCGGATTCGAGAAAGTGAATATCGTAACGACCATTTGTGAGACAGATTTAGGCTTTTTCCGGGGCTCGACCGCCTGCCTGCCTGCCTGCCTGCCTGCCTGCCTGCCTGCCTGCGCCACACCGCAGTGTAATTGTTGGGGGCTGCGGCGAGCGACGAGACGTGCTCGTGCGCAGCCCTCTCCTCCTGACGCACGTCGATCTGGATCACAGCATCGCCAATCCGTTTGGAGGGAGTTTGGAGTTTCTCTTCGGGGACGATGCCTTCTAAATATAACTGGGAAAGATTACAGATTTCAAACTGAAGGCTGAAAAAACGGAGATTCGATGAAACGACTTCAACATGTTGACTTCGGCCTGACGGAGCGGCGTAGGGTTACGCGCGTTCGAGGCGGATTCATGCGTGTGTGCGTGCACGTGCACGTGCGGCCACGACGGTGGAGACGCCAACTCGCGAGCAGCGTAACCTGCAGTTGCTACTTTCTTAACCCTTCTGTGCAGAAGGTCAAGGCCGCTTTGCAGCAGGGGTCGGACATGCGGAGGGGTGGGGGTGGTGGTGGTGGGGGTGGTGGTGGGCGTGGGTGTGTGTGTGTGGGGGTGGCGTTAGCTGCACCCGTCTCACACTTCACGTCTCACCCCCGGACGGGCGCGCGCAACCTCACGGCGTTCCAGTCAGCACATGCCAGCGGCCCTGAGCTGCACGCAGGGCTTTGAACCCCGGCGGTGAGCAAATACAGCAGGAATCGAGCAGATAATGAAACCTGATATTCCCGCTCCCACCCTCCCTTCCCTCCTCACCCTCTCCCTCACCCCCCCCCCCCCCCCCCCCCCTCTCTGCCAGTGTGCTCCTCCCCGCACAGGAGACACACGATTGAGACTTTCCTCGCTCTCTCCCTCTCATTCTTTTATTCCTCGTCCCTCCAGTGGGCTGGGCGGGTAGGGGTGGCGGGGGGCAAGGTGCCAACCTCACCAAACCCCCACCACCACCACCCTCACCGCCCCAGAAGCCCGCAGAGTTGCCCTCGGGCCTTTATGCTACTCGCTCCGCCATGAGTCCGACTCGCACGCTCATTCAGAGTCGGCCACATTCTTTTTTCCCTCTGACTTTTTTCTCTCTGCCCCCCCCCCCCCGTTAATTTCTTTGCGCTCTGCAACATCTTTTTGCATTCCAGTGTCTCTGCCAAAGGTCTTCGCCGTTTCACGATCGGCGTACAAGCACCAGTAACCTGCACTGCGTCCATCTCCACCTCGATCCATCTTCCAGCGGCTTCGCCTCCACTCCCACTAACTCCCTCGGTTTTTGCTTTTCTTTCCTCAGCAGCGCATGACCTTGACCTTTGACCCTTTGGGGATGCCACGTTCCGAGCAACTGACTAAAAAGTAGCCTTTTTTCTGGGGGGGGTGTCCAAAAATATATTAAACATGCAGCTGTTTTTATTTCTTTTGTTGCGAACGCAAGTGATTCACTCATCTCTCGCAGATTATTTTCAGATGACGTTTGCAGACGTGCAGTGAAAAGCTTGGCATTGACAAATTACTCTGTGGCGACGGTGGTGCTTTTTTTTCCCCAAATTGTATATCATTTCACAATGTCGGCTGAGACGATAGAAAAAATCGGCAGAACTGCAAAATGTGGCTAAAATCAGCCTGGCCACATTAGCGCCCTTTTCTTTCTGCACCGGTGGACGTTGTATCAGAGACGCTGGAGCTCGCAGATTAAACTCTGCTTATCACGCGAGCTGGAGTGGCGCCTGCGCCGGGGGTTTGGCGGCGCGAGGGTTAAACGGTGCCCGCTCTCTGTGGCATGATATGAGCTGGACCTTTGCCTGTGCACTCTGCCTCTCCTCTACGCTCTCAGGGACGGGTGGGGTGTGTGTGTGTGTGTGTGTGTGTGTGTGTGTGTGTGTGTGTGTGTGTATGTTGGGGGAGGGAGGTCGGGCCGCCGCTCCAAGTGGCTCCCGATGCCGTCGGGGTCGGGAGGGCGTCGTCGGCTCCGAGAGAGCCAGGTCTCCATCGCCGTCAGGCCTGGCCGAGCTCGGCTTAAAACGGGGTTCCTGACACGGCGCTGGGCGAAAGGCCCCGACCCTGCACACGCTGGCTGGCACCGTGAGGGTCAAAGGTCGGTTTGACCATTTTTCGTTCCCTCAAGCCAGTGTTTCTGACCTGTTTTTGAAGGCATGTAAATGCTATCAGCTATATGGAAGCCCTCTAGCTTTGCACGGTGCTCTTTGAATTCTAAATGCTTTGCACAGGTGCTGTTGGTGCACCATTAAATAGCTTTTCAACTGTTTCAAATTCTAACCCCAAATCTTTTTGACAGGTAAAAACTCTTCCTGGTGATAAACCTTCCTATCGTGTGCCACACCAAACGAGCTGCAATCTTGGCCAGCGTTTTTCAACCTGGTTTGAGTTACGGCACATTTTTACATTCAAAAAAAAAAATCCCATGGCACACAACCAAACAAAAGTATTATAAAATTACACTTTTTAACCTTATAATGACAATACAGTCTCTTCATTGATTTCTACTCCCTCAGTGTGAAACCTGGGCCTGTTTAGATGCACACAAAGCTGATATCGTGGGAGGAATTGATTGAGGAAAATCAGCTTACATTACTTTTAAAGCACAGTCACTCGACAATTAGTTATATATATTTTTTTAACCAATCAAGTGTAACAGACTACTTTTTCACAGCACACCTGACATTATCTCACTACACTATATAGTTTGCCACACTGCCCTAAAGAGTGAACATGCAAAGCCAACGAGGGGGGGGGGGGACCCTGAAAAAAGCAAAAGGCCTTCGCGACCTCCTAAACACAAAACGCATGAAGGAAAACTGGGCGCGCTCGCTCACATTATAAATCACTGTGAAACCTTTATCCTCTCAAAGCAGCGCTTTCCTTTTTTAAAGACATATCCATCAAAAGCGAGAGGGGAGGACAGGCAGATGCAGCGTGTGTGCAGTTATCTCCTCTGTGACCAGAGCCGCTGACGTCGCCGCACTAAACTACCACCTCGCAGACCTCGGGAGCGCCGCACCACCGCAGGCAGATGGCCTTAAGTACATATCGTCAGAGGGGGTGGTGTTGAGGGGGCGGGGGGGCATAAAACGGCCAAACCCCACCTTCCTTGATATACAACCCGCGCCACACCTCACCAACAGACTAAAGAAAGAACGTTTCACGAAGCCAGCGTTGGATTTTTGATCGCATTTTATTCTACGTGACCCTAGTTTTTTCCAGTCATAATTCCCGAATCCACGAAACAAAAAACTACGAGGACGGTGTTTACATTACAAATTAGCGAAATCAGCTGTTAAAATTTTTGTGCTTCTCGTCCTGGGATTAAGGTTTAACTTTATTCGTCTGGTCGAAAAATAAAAAACAACATCAATGCAATAAATACTCCAGTCCACTGGTTCGCAACACAAGTGGCTCTCCAGTTATAGCAGCGATTCTGTGAGGCGACGGCGGCGTCGCAGGAAAGTCAACCACAAAGAGGGAGTGAGAGTGAGAGTGAGAGTGAGAGTAAGCGCAGGGCTAAAAGCAGCCGGAGCTGCCACGTCAGACACTGCCGAGGCTTCTTGGCTGTCAGCGCTGGAAGACACTCACACGCGCACGCACACACACACACAGACAGCAGTATGGCCCGCACATGCAGACACACACAACTACAACACACTTACTCCAGGAAGGCTTTTGCCTCCGCGCCGCTGTTTAGAGAGCCGGAGTGAGCGGCCAAGCCTGATGACCCCTCCCCACCCACAGTCCGCCCCCCAAACACACACATGCACACACACACACCCACACACACACACACACACCACCGTCGACTCTCTGTGGGTCAGCACGGATGGACCCGCTCCATCAACAACACGGACTGTGGCCCTACTAATAATAATACGAGCAAATCCTCCGTCGCTCCACATGCCAGAGACCCCCCACACACACACACACACACACACACACACAGACACCAGCACCGGGTGATCATTGCATCCTGTCGGGGTGGCTCCTGGATTTACTGTCATTACTTCACTTGCACTCGTCCAACACGGAGACGAGCTCTGCGCTCTGGTTCTGAGCGAGGAGCCGCCAACTGCAGCCGCCGTTACAGTGTGTTCCCGCTCGCAAATGTCATGGGATACATCTGAGCACACTGTGACCCCTTACAATCCCACACTGAAATGGAAAAAATAAAAAAATAAATAAAAACTAAACGTGTAAAAAAAAAAAAAAAAAAAGTTGGCCTCATCCCATACAAAGGCCAGCCAATAGCCCAGACAAATTGCATGAGCGAATACAGAAATAGTTGTTTTTTTTTGTTTTTTTTTTTATTCTCGACGAATTTCAGCGAAGCTTTTGCCTCGGTTTGATCGCAGAGAGGAAAAAAAAATCAAAGTGAGAGCACTATTTTTTTAATTGGCATTGCAGTGGAGGAGGGCCTCGTACAAAAAAACCCCGATGCTGGAGATAACACCTGGCAACTATTTGCCCTCTCGGGGGTACTGTAATATGGTTATGATACATTAACATTCCTTCGCTGCATGCAAAAGTAACCCAATATGGGTGTCTGGAGCTTTTCAGAGAGGAACAGCGGAGGAGGACAAAGGAGGCCGGGGAGTCTGCTGGACGGAGAGGCAGGTAAAGGATTAGCATTCAAAGATGATAGGGAGAGAGGGAGGGTGGGTTTTTTTATTCTGGGTTTCCCGTCGAGCGTCATCCCCCGCAGACAGAGCCTGGCGAGCGGCGGGGCCGTCTTAGACAGGCCGCCTTGTTTCTCAGGAGAGGCAGACAGGGGAGTTAGCACAGTGGCTTTTAAGCTCCCAAAATCCAACATATCCCAGATAAGACTGTGGCTCTTCCTGAGGGAGCCGGAGAGACGAGTAATGGACGGGGGGGCCGGAAAGAATGAGGAGGACTGAAAACTAGTGGGGGGAAGGGAGGGAGGGGAGGGGCGGGGGCGCGAGATGCAAGGGGTGGGTAAACTTTTTGACTGGTGGTCCACAATGGATTCTAAAATTTGACAGGAAGAGGGCAGATGGATGGAGTGTTTTGGTGAGCCACCTCATAGGAGAAAAAATATACATCATGGGATGTGTAGGAAACATGACAAACTTCATGTCAAATGAAAATCAACAAAAGCAAAGTTAGAACAAAATATGTCTTTGAAGGCCAACAGTGTTTAGATCTATATTGAAATGACTATTAAAAGTTTGGCGTGCCGGATGTAAAAGCTTAACGGGCCGCATATGACCCCCAAGCCATAGTTTGCCCATGCCTGCACGAGGTGCAACTCAACTGCAAGTCGGGAGGGCACATGAGCGCTGGTGTGGGCTCTCTCGCAAAGAGCTCAATGAGGTTCCTCCAGGAGGCTCCTCCAGGAGGCTCCTCCAGGAGGCTCCAGGAGGCAACCATCAGACATTTTGCTGCTGCTACTGCTCGGCCACAGGATGGGAAGCCGCGTGGGCTTCACGTACGCTTTTCGACCGTCGCACTGTTTAGTAAACGAACCCGCTGCAGAGAGACAATGTGAGAACCTGTGACACCCCCCCCCCTCGCTTAAACAGCCTGGAGAGAAAAAAAGAAAGAAAAACATCTGGCGCCGCGAGCAGGAGCGACGTCTCGTGTGATTTGTGTTAAAAAAGAAGAAAAATTAAAGAAAAAAAAAAACGTGCGGAAATCTGCATTCTCGACATCGTGCTCCTCCCAGCCAGAGCTACAGCGCTGGAGCAGGAACAAGCTGATATAGGTTAATTATTCATATGTAATATTTGTGAAGATTTGCTGTTCTCTAATCCATAGGACGACGGTTATAAAGTCACCCAGAAAACACTTCAAAAATACAAACAGCTACAGTCACAATTAGAATAATAATAAAAAAAAACGTCACGTTATCATTTCCAATGTCTACTGATTGCCACCCCGATGTAAGTCATGACCCCACCCCTCCAACCTCCTGCTACACAACGTGCACAAACCACAGACTGTGGGACCCCAGTGTGTGTCAAGTGACAGGAGACAGGTGCACAACCACACAAGCAGTTTAGCAAGCGGAGGGCGGACAACCAGGGCTCCGTTTGGAATCATCACCATAGTTTGTTTATCTAGCGGCCGGCGGTCATCACAGTCTTCATGTACAACAACCCCCCCTCACTACACACACATACACAAACACACACACACACACACACACACACACACACACACACACCAAAGAAAAAAAAATCCCTCCTTTCAGACTCCAGAGCTGAACAGTCAAACAGTATTAATTCCTCTTTTGCTGGGAAAAAGGGGACAGCCTTTTCCCGGAGCAAATCCATAACATCGGAACATAAAAATAAATATTGAGAACTGGCCGCTCTTCACCCCTGAAGACGGAGGAGAGAAGGGAAAAAATAAAAAATAAAATAAAAAAAACCTGCCCCGAAAAGTTTCGACAGCGGCTGTATGTTGTTTTTTTGGCTCCCCCTCCCCCCACCATGTACCGCTGGAGAACATTTCCCTCTGTGTAGTCGCTCCCACTGTGTCGCAGCCCATTACAGTTTCCCTCCCATTTTTTTTACAAAAAAAATCAATCCCTTTATTAAGCCTTTGGTTTCTGTGTCTCCCTTCTTTACCCTTGCTCTCTCTCCCCCCTTCCCTCTCTCTCTCTGTCTCTCTGTCGGACGCCCCTGTGCCAGTTAACTCACCACAAGCCAGAGGGAGGACCGCAAGAATGCCTAAATCAGCATAATTAGGCCTGTGTGTACTTTAAACACACACGTTTTTCTTTTTTTTCTCCCCCTCCTCCCCGAGCCTGGACCCCTGCCACCCGCGCACTGCTGTGTGCGCAGGCCACGGTTCGGCTCTCCGACTCAATAAACACAAACATATCAGCGTTCGGCCTCGCACACACACACACACACACACACACACACGAAACCATTGGGGGAAAAACAGCCGGGTCTTGGTTTAACAAGCGCTCTAATACAGTTTTGAACTCTTCGCTGCGGCGAGCGAAGGAGTCGCAACTCCTGCAGAACTTTTTTGCTGCAAAATGAGAGAGCGGCGCAAAAAAAAAGAAATTGAGCATGAGCGTGCATTATAATGACAGCAGGGGCTCTCGCTCTCTCTCTGCGGGTTGGAGGGGGGGGTTATGGTCCCTAGCACACATCTGCATGTGTTTTTTTTTTTTTAGGTTTTGGCGGCGCAGTGCCGAATCGACTGGTTTGAAGCGAGGACGGCGCCGCTGCGTGCGAGGATCATCGCTGGTCGTTACTTGATAATAATCACCGCCATCAAAAACAAATCTGAGCAGCTGAAGTAGCTGCTGCTGCTGTTTTGTTATGCAATTATGACACAGTGTAAGCAAACAGTAGCTGCGTTTCCATTGCAGTTTTTCGCAGTAAAATACAGATTTGCTGGTGCTTTTGTTTGTTTAAGTTTGTGGTTGTCATATTTTTATCTTTGATTACTTGTAAAAAACATTCCGTTTCCTCCTCCGTCAAAAACATAATGCATCATTTTCACTTGAAGTGAACTGGTCACTTGACCCCATATGTCACGGACCAGCGACATACATAGGTCACGGTTACACGGTGATGTGTAAATGCGGAAAAAGGGTTTTACATGACACTTTTGCCATAAAGCTGTATATCGATAAGTCTGAAAAACCACCAGAAATCAAAATCAGCGATATTTGAGAGGTTTTTCGAAGTTTAGGTGTTTCCAATACCAGTTTTTTATTGCAATATTTAGGGTTTGCGCAATTCATTAGGGGTAATGGAAATGCAGCTACTGAATCAGGGTGTTACCAACTAACTTGACCCTTCTTGGGTCCTTTACACCGAGTCTGTTTCTTGTATAGGACGAATTATTAAAAACAAAAAAACAAAACCTGGAATGTTACAGTGCGAGAAGCGCTCGTCGGAGTCGAAGCCGTCCAAGACAAACACGACGAGATCGACTTCCCGTATAGGAACTCGGATGACTCTGCTGCACCTGCGGTAAGACGACGAACCCGAAGGAACAAGTCAGGCCGGATGAGGGGATGAGTGACAGGCGTGAAGGCCTCCGACAGCCACGTACATTTCAAAAGACAAAGAAAAAGCAAAAGTATCGCTCATCCCCGCTGGCGCTGGAAGTCGCCTTTCCATCCACGGCGCCGAAGCGACGCTCAAAGTCCGTCTTCATTTCCAACTGTGACATCACTCGAGTCCCCCGGAAAGCAGATAAATTTTACACGCCCCCCCCCGCTGGCCCGCTGACTCCCCACCGCTCGGGGAGGGGAAAGTGATCGGAACGCCCGGCGCAGTCTGGGGTTTGGAAATTATGTTGTCAGCGGCAACGTTTGATCAAAGCCGCTGTGACGCTGTTTACGCGAGGGGGGTTTTCGCGCGGCGAAGCTGGCCACAAAGAAGCCACTCTCTGTCCTCTCCACCCGAGCAGCTCACTCCGGCAGGCGCACGCACACACGCGCGCACGCAGACACACACAGGCGACAGACACACTCAACTCTCTGTTTGTGTGCTGCCATAACTGTAGATCTTGTGCAGGGTTAACCAAGGTACAGATATGGAATGTTACGCAATGGCTTATAGATTTTTCCACAGTTGGCGAGCTGCCAGCGCTGTCAATGGTTGAGAGAGCGCGAGAGAGAGAGAGAGAGAGAGAGAGGGAGGGAGCCACGGCCCAGCATGCTTTGCTTCAACAAAGTCTGACCGACTAACTGGATTCACTGGATACTCTGTGCTGTGGCTGCATGACCAGTAGTTACGTTGAGGAAATAGGGCTGAACAAAAGCATGTGAGGGCGCGCGAGTGTGTGTGTGTGTGTGTGTGTGTGTGTGTGTGTGTGTGTGTGTGTGTGTGCGCGTGTGTGTGTGTAACTTGATAATACTGGGAGGAAAGTTTTTGTGTCATGTGTCAGATCCGCTGGCAATAAATGGACGCGGCATCTGATAGCTGAGCGATCGTTGCCTGGGGCGTCATGGATCGCTGCTGCTCTAAAATTAATCTGCTTTTCGCGCGCTGCGCACTAGTGTTGTAGTACTCAAGATTGGTCTTGGTCTCAAGAACACTTTTTAAGGGTGTCGGTCTCGTCTCGTACTTGGAGGCATTTTTACTTGGTCTTGACTCAGCCCCGGACTGCACCGACTCTGGATTTTTGATCAAGACCAGTCAAGACTCAGCCAACACTGCAATGACAGATAAAAACGGAAAAGAATCCAGCTGCTGCAATTTTACGCTGTTTGTGACACAGCTAGTCACAGCCTAATGACGCAAAGTTTTTTTGAAAATGGTTCAAAATAGTTGGCAAAGCAGCAAAATGTTCAAGAAAATTGTTAAAGGATACCTTGCTGAAAAGGGAAGTTGCTGTTGGATTTAGAAGCAAACTAAAATTTAAAAAAAGATACTGGTCATTTTTTTCTGTTTGTTCTTATTTTTCTTTGATATATAAAGTCTTGGTCTTGTCTTGGTCTAGCCCTGATCTCCTCTAGTCTTGATAATGTCTTGGTCTCGGTTGGTGCGGTCTTGACTACAACACTACTGCACAATTGTAGCTCAGAGCTAGCCTGAGCTAGTTGCTCAGCACGGCCTGGCTGTGCTGTGCTGTGCTGTGCAGGGCCGGGCCGGGCCGGGCCGAGCCGAGCCGAGCCGAGCCGAGCCGGGCCGCTCCAACGCTAGATACACTTTTCCACGAGCGCATTTGATTCCGAGATGGCCGCTTTTCAAACTCCATTCAGCTTTGCATCGTAAAGTGCCGTGCTGACCTGCTTGGGGGGGAGGGGAGTCGGGGGACATCTGACTGCGCTGCGCAAAAATGATTTTCCAAAAGGAATAAATACCTTTGACGTGATCAACAAAAAGCTGTTATACGCATTGCGTGACAGGCGTCCCGCTTGGAGACGGCTTTCCAAATGGAGACTTGGAAGAGTCGGCGAGAGGAGCCCCGGAGGCTGTTTTCAATCAGACGTTTGCCTGTCGGGATGATCAATCCCACCGTTTTCTAACCCGTCCGCTGGCTGAGCGAGTGAAACTTCTCCGCGTCGCCTTCTCGCTAGGCGCACGGTTCACACGCGCGAGTCTCACAAACGCACTCGCATGCTTGATTTGGCCTAGATGTGGCGCGCCGAGGCTCCTCCCCGACTCTTTTAATTGGGCCCTTGATACTCGACATAGGGTCTACTTCCTCTAATTAGCTATATCTATAGTGTGGGGAGGCTGCGTGAATGCATGCATGTGTAAAATCCCCTTTTGAGCAACTCCAAACTAACTAAGAGCTTTAATTTCACGCTAGGCTGCATTGTCCCATTCAGTTGGGTGGGAGGGGTGCAGGGGGGGAGGGGAGGGGTTACCCCCACAAAAAAAATAAAATATAAAGCCTCTGAGAAAATCAAAAAGAGCGGGTGACAGGGGGGCGGGGGAGAGGGGGGTCGGAGACAAACAACAACAACAACAACGACGACGACTGAAGCTCATCCTCGAACAATGCAGACCTCTCCCCAACCGTTATTTCTCTTTTAAAGAGAGCTAATTGAGGAGGCGGGGGGGTGGAGGAGGAGAGAAGAAGAAGGAGAAGGAGGAGAAGAAGAAGAAGAAGAAGAAGTCTGTTGCGAGCAGCTGCAGGAGGGGCTCCGCGCCCCTCGCATCTTCCCGTCACTCAAGGCCACTGCGGGTTGAATAAGAGCGCAGCCGCCTAAAATGAAAAACATTGCAACTTCTCATTGAGAACTCACATTAATTTCAACAGACGCGAAAATCTGTCGCCAAGCCCTCAGGTGGCTTTGATTGAACAGGGAAGCCATCAGAGACCGAGCTGAGACCCCACCACCACTTTGCGTGTCTATCTATATTACATATGCGAGTGCGTGTAGTGTGATTTGAGGGCCGGCGGGGCAGGGCTCCCCCTGCTATCACAGAGCAACATACGACAGCTATAGGGGCTGAGGCCTGCCTCCACTGGCCGGCCCTCAGCCCCACTAATCCACACTGGGAGGCTGCTGCTGCTGCTGGTGCTGCTGCTGGTGGTGGTGGAGGGGGGGCTCAGTTACAGACATGCACGCTATGTCCGGGGGACAACCACCTATTACCTCCCACCCCTACCTGGTATCGTTCACCTCAGTTTTAGCAGAATAAGCGGAGTGTTTTCAAAATACGAATTTTGAAATTGCCAGGAATTAAATCTGAGCATCTTTTTCCAAAGAAAACACAAAGTGCGACTTGATATCCGCAAGCACAGAATGAACCCGATCTACGTGAAAGCAGCTCTAGCAGCTCACTCTCAGATTGACCCTGTTATTTTATTATTCTATTTTTTCCCTGCAAGTTCGGTCCAAATTTATTCCGAGCCTCTGTGGCTGACGCGTAACGCCGTCTCCCACCGTCCCTGCACTCCTCCATCCGTCCGTCCCGTCCCTCTGCGCTCCCTCCGTCTCTGCCTACTGGGCTCGGCTTTTTCTGGGGGCCGAGGTGGACCTGGTCGGCCTCCAGCAGGAGGGATGAATAAGTAAAAAGAACACAATGTACCCCTGGGTTCTGCCTGCAACCCACCGACCCAGCAACCCACCGACCCACCGACCCAGCGCCTGCAGGCCGTCCTGGCACCGTCAGCGGGCCTCCCTCGCCCCCGTCTCCCGTCCACTACGGTGAACCTGTCCTCCCGGCGAGCTCTGCCTGAGCAGGATTAGAGTGTGTGAGTGTGTGCGTGTTTGTGTGTGTCTCCCTTTACCAGATGATGCGGGCTGAGGTTAGCCAAGGCATGGGCAAACTACAGCCCGGGGGCCATATGCAGCCCGTTAAGCTTTTTAATCTGGCCCGCCAAAGTTGAAGAAATGATATTAATGGTCAGTAAGTCGTAAAATAGCTGCATTTCATCCACTTTTCAGTGTTTTTCAGAGTCATTTCAATAAAGAACCAAACACCTTGTGGCTTCAAAGACATATTTTTTGTAACTTTGCTTTGGTTCATTTTCAATTGACGTTAAAGCTACGTATGTTTTCTACACATCCCTCGTACATATTTACAGGCCCCCTCTGTCAAATTTTAGAACCCATTGTGGCCCACCGGTCAAAACGTTTGCCCACCCCTGGGTGAGCCAGAGCTTACAACTAACAACCAGTGCCCTCACCAGAATTGGCACTGACACTGTGAGAGCCCACAGCACAAATGTAACAGGAATAAACAGCATATACATCAAGACATCATCACTGTACAGGGTCAAGTTAAGCTGACTGAAGGAGGCCGGGGGATGAGAGAAAAAGAAGAAGAATTCAGAAGAAAAAAAAAATACTGAAAGGCTGAAGATGTTTCCCATATATTTCGAAATAAAAATGCCTAAATATTCTCGTTGCTGTGACTGTGCATGGCAACTACACGCACACTTCCGAGCGCTTTGCCAATGCGCACGGCTGAGTGAATTTCAAGGACTCATCTGATGTTCAAAAAAATAAATAAAAATAAAAGAAGAAGAAGCCTTCCACTTTTGCCGACGCAAAGAATTGGACCCCGAAGTGCCTCTGACGAAGGAGCGAGCGCGCAACTCTTTTGCTTTCTTTGCCTGCGTGTGCGGGGAAACGGTGCGGGGAAACGGTTAAACTGCGGCGGCGCTCGACAGCTCGAGAAGAGACGGAGAACAGAAAGCGCGTTTCTTTTTTTTTCTTTTTTCTTCTTTTTTTTCCGGGCGGCGCAGCTTCAAAAGTTGGCAGCGTTTGTGAGACGCGCTGTTAGCGGCCCACATCTCGTTTGGATGAGGGAGACTTTAAGTGGAGCCTGACATTATTGATTTCAAAACGCGGCACATTAAAGTTTTAATTAGCGACGCCTCCGCGACCTCCAAAACTGCATCAAAACTTTATGAGGACGCGCATCCATCGCGGGGATGATGATGTCGCACTGTCCTGCAAATATAGAAGGGAGCTGGGGGGAGGAAAAAAAATCTCCCGGTACATTTTTTTGGGCCGGGTCCATCACTCACCGGGCCATTCCAGCAAAGCTTTTACCGGCATTAATAATATATTGTGGATTGTTTACAGCAGTTTTGCAAGTTTTCTCTCTCTCTCTCTCTCTCTCTCTCTGCGCTTTGTGAATAATTTAAATGAGAGAATTTGGAGACTTAATGGATGACATTAGGTACATTGCGCACATGACAGTCCGCCCAGCGTGCAGTGCGAGGCTTTGCGCACAGCCAAAACACAGTAAAAAGCCGCCGCCCGGAAAAAAAAGAAAAAAAAAAGAAGCTTTTGCTCGGATTAATCGAGTCTGATTTGATTCGAGGTGTGAGTGACAAGAGGCGCGATATTAAACCGGCCACACGACGGACAGTTGCGTCTGTCATCCTTGCAGCGTCTCGCGCACGGGAGACGCGGTAACAGCAGCCTAAAGCAGATCAATATGTATCGCGCATATGGACAGCACGCGTGTGAGAGGATCTGCTGCCAATTCATTTGAATTAATGGAGGGGGGTGGGCGCGCGGGAAACTCGATGCGGACCTCCGTCTCATACCAACAGGCTTGGAAATGTATCCGTGCTAAATATGCAAGCGGGGCTGTCGGACTTGTTTCATTTCAAGTAGAACCAGGCCGTTTAATTAAGAAGGGGGGGTATAGTCTTCGTCACTTGTTAAAAACTCGGCAGACGCGGTAAAAAAAAAAAGGGTCAAGAGGATTTTTTTTTCAGTAAGAGGAATGGAAACGGGAAAAATATATTTAGTGGTAATTAAAAATGAAAGGTATAAGGCAAATAAGGCGGTCCTCTGTCCTTTTTTTTTTTTATAGCTGGGAGGGATCTAAATAAACAATCAGAGAAACATATGGACTGCTGGTCACAGGGCCCTTTTTCCGCCGGAGCTCATCAGAAACCACACACTGTTCTGTTTAGGGACGGAGTGATTGCAGTGTTTTTTTTCTCTGCCTCGTCACATATTCGAGACGCCGTCTAATATTTTGGCCCCGAAAGATTTAATAACAAAACGGGATATCGCATTAATCCCGTGACGACCGTGAAAGCCTGCGAGAAGCGACAGGCCGTGACCTGCCTAGCACAGAAATATGTAGCCTAAACAGGCGGAAGATCCAACATTCAGGTGGGGGAAAAAAACAGTTTACACTGTATAAATCACTGCCCACAATGCACTTTTATTTTTTATTTTTTATTTTAATCTATTACCGATTACTTCCCAAACAGAAACGCCCTTGACCTCAATCTAAACTGAAACCAGAATTCACATATGGACAAAATATAAAATATATATAAAAAATAAAAAATATAAATATAAACATATGTCTATCAACCAAGATTTAAAATATAATTTGCGTGGGGGGAAAAAATAATTTCAATTGTGCTCAAAGCCCGTGGTGTATTATGTGGCGCGGCGGAGGGGAAGAACAGGAGGCGCGGCGGCCTGAAGCCTGAAGCTGCCGCACAGCGAGCTGCGACTCGACCGCTGTTTAACTCCGCAGTGACCGGAGCGCAGTGCGGGCTGCTCCCGCAGACCATCGCTTTCACGAAGACATGCACCGGTGGGGAGGAAAGCAGCACTTTGCAGACCCAGAGGTCAAACGAGATTTGACCTTTCTTCCACCGTGTCAGCTATAGCAGCCAATGCGCTATATTTTTCTTTTTAATTCATGCAGCCACTGTGTGAAATATTTTCAGTAAAAAAAAGGGGAGAAACACACAGTTTAAAAAAAAAATGGTGATATGAAAAAAGACGAGGTGGGGGTGTAGGAAGTTGTGTCAAAGCTGCCGGTCCCGCAGTGTTTGCAGTATGCTGCGCATGAAATAGCGAGTGAAAATACTGGAGCGGTCACCATCAATCAAGTTTATAACCCTCCTTATTTGCTTTGATGTGGCACTAAAAAAAAAAAAAATCCTGTTCAATTTTACTGGAAGGAAAAAAGTAGGCCAACTTAACGTGAGGCCCTATAGAGGTCAAGCAAAGTTAATTTTAATTTTAGTCAAATATTATTTCATCTGATACATACATACATCTCATAATATGTCCTGTAATAATATATACAGCGCAACTAAAGGTGAAAATAATGACTAGAGGAGCTTCCGATGAGCCATCAATCCACAGTGTAATAAAAGGAGTTGGAACCCATTTTTTTTAAAAAAAACAACTAATTAAATCCACTATGTATTTTTTTATTCTTCCGTGCACTCACTAAACAACATGCACCGGCCTCCACAGACCCAGCCAAAGGTCAAATGCACATTGTGATTAATCAAACTGGAAGCCGAAGGCGCTCGGCGATGCCCCGCCCCCTCACCAACAGCAAAACTTATTTCCACTAAAAACAAAACGTGTCATATTTTTTGCGGGATCATACAAGTTACTAAAGTGTCCAGTGTGACCCTAAAGGCCCCCTGGTGCAGCAGCGGCAGCGGCGGAGCTCGGTACCAGCCGCCCGCCCGCCGGCCGGGAGCCTCCGAGCAAAAACACACACGGACCCGCAACTTCGGAGCGCTGCGCTAAAACTCCGAGAGTCGTGCCACAACACAGCGTCGATGGGGGGTGGTGGGGGGGGGGGTCGATCGCTGCCAGAGGGCGACTTTAATTAGTCGCTAACCGTCAGACCTTTCCTCGCCGCCGCCGCCACCACCACCACCACCACCCCTACCCTCCTCCTGCACCTCCCCCCTGCTTTGCGCCAACCTCCGTTTAATATAAAATAGATTTGGGAGAAGCGCCATTTTCTCTCCAAAACCACGCGCAATGAGACGCGCAAGAGAAGCCCGTTGGAGGAGCACCGGGGAGGTGGGGGGGGGGGCGCAGAGGGAGGGAGAGATGGAGGAGGTAAAAAAAAAAAAAAAAAAAACTGTAGCGGAGAAAAAGAAAACACGCTCTTAAAAAAAAACAAAACAAAAAAAACACGCAACAAATGACAGGCACGGCGCGCCGCACGGCACGGCGCTGTAACCGCTCGCAGCACACACACACACACACACACACACACACACACACACACACACACACAGGCGAAATAAACCGGAAAACGCCGAGCGGGACGCACAGAGAGGGAGAGCGAGAGAGAGAGAGAGAGAGACGACGGAAGACAGACAGAAGAGAGGAGGGGCGCGTTCGATTATTATTATTTTCCTTGCTTTCTTTCTCAATGATCGTCTCGTTCCATACCTGTGTGAGGCAGTACGGGGAGTACATGGCTGTGCGTGTCTCAGAGGTGAGGAGGAGTGGAGCTGTCGCTGGTCAACTCGGATGGAGGTTCGCTGCGGTGCCGCATCGCCCGACACAAACAGCCCGCTGCGGCTCTCTCTCGGTCCAGGCTCTAACCCCGCCTCGCTCGTTCGCTCGCTCGTTCTCTCGCTCGCTCGCTCGCTCGCTCTCTCGCT
The DNA here is from genome assembly GCA_009823395.1 of Thamnaconus septentrionalis. Lineage (NCBI taxonomy): Eukaryota > Metazoa > Chordata > Actinopteri > Tetraodontiformes > Monacanthidae > Thamnaconus > Thamnaconus septentrionalis. Next base: position 4,303,341 of record CM020501.1, on the reverse strand, counting down.
CGCAGTGAAAGCTCCGCCACCAACTTTTGGGGAAAGTTTTTTCGCTGCTCGCTCCCTCGCTCGCTCAGCTCTCCCTCCCTCCCTCTTCCTCTGCACTCGTCTTCTGCCCCTCCCTCCCTCTTTCCCTCCCTCTCTCCCTTCCCGCTCTAAATCGTCACACACACAAGCACACACATACGCACAAAGAAAACTGTATTTTTTAAGAAATGGCTCTTTTTCTTTTGCTTTTAATGATTTAGTTTTAACTCGTCCAACGAATCAGCGCTGGGCTGCGCAGACCCGCAGGGAAGCTCGCTGCGAGCGACACGATCCCGGCGGCGCTGTGGAGGTTCGTAGTGCGCATGTGGCAAACTCCGTGGTGAGTTCAATGACTCGCTCGGCGTCTTTATGCCATTATTTCTGAGCATGTGTGGATAAAAGAAATATTGAAAATACCAACACAGACTACTTGGTCTCACAATGCATTTGCATATTTTAGTGAAGCATTTCACTACCGTGATGTTATATACATATGTATATATATATATATATATATATATATATATATATATATATATATATATATATATATATGTATATATATATATTGCAAGAAAGAATTACTAGCTTAGTTAATCGCTCTTTCCGTGCAAATAGTACGGACTGCAATATTTTTTGCTGACTGCAGAGTAGTTATTGCAAATAATGCAGTCAAACAACGTTTAGATAAATAATAAAAAATAAAAAAAACATGGCTGGAACCTTCAACCTTTGACCTTAATGCCACAATCTGTACAAATATTTTTTTTTCTCAGCAGCACTGAAGACCTCAAGGTGTTTGTTATTATGATGATGATGACTGAGCCAACAATGACAACTAACAGCTGAATATTTATTTTTAAAGTCCTCGATATAGAATCTGTTGGAGCAAATTAACGACCAAGTTTTAAATTTGAAGTGGTGGTGGTGGTGGGGGGGGGTGCATAACTCTAAATGACAGAGTTTAGAGCAGAGATTTCCCCACAATGTTGTTTTTCCACTTTCATATCCTTTGCCGTACACAGAATGCAGAAGCAAAACCCCAGCGCGTCACCAAGATAGAAACAAAAGGTTTAAAACTGACCGCTGAGGTTTTCTGGGGCTGCAGCAGCGTCGGCTCGGCAGCGCAGCAACTCTCAACGCGCCGCAGCAAACCGACTCGAGTGTCTGAAGTGGAGGAGGAGGAGGAGGAGGAGGAGAAAGAGGAGGAAGAAGAGGCCTCCGTCTTCTCGACACGCGGCCGACGTACACGAAGGTTATCTGCCTTTTTCGGCCATTGTGAGGCACAATGGCCGATTTAACGCTCGCCGACTGGGCCCTGAAAGAGGCTCCTCATTAGACTCAGAACCGACGGCGCGCTGTTTCCAATCCAAGCCAGTTATTAGAGAAAGTTGTAAATTAATGTCTGAGCCGCATGTAATTTATTCTCAGGCCCCCCTCCCTTTCAAACCCTCACCCAAGTCATATCCCGGTGCACGGCGTGTTGCACAAAGAGGCACCTGAACGCGGAGGGGAAACGTCTAAAAGCGGTATCATTCCCACTCCCTATTGTATGGAAGCCATACACTCTGTTTCTAATCAGCCTGGGCTTTATCCTCGCCTGCTCCCTGCTCCTCAGCCTAATCAAACTCATATATGCAGGCAGAGTGCCTGCAATTAGACATAAGCCCCTGCCTCGCGCACGATGTGTGCGAGCAGAGAGTTGCGCATACGCGCTTTGTTAGAGCATTTGGATGCGTGTGTGTGTGTGTGTGTGTGTTAGTGTGCACGCGCGTGCGCAAGGGTGCGGTTTTGGGGGTTGAAGTCACCCCGGAGCCTGATTGCCAAGTTTTTTCGGATTGGGGAGGCGGGGGCGGGGAAGGGGGTACGAAGCTGTGCAGCTTTACGAGACCTCAGCCTATGTTGAATAGTTAGAGACTCACACCGCAAGCACACATGTTCGTAATGTACAGTACATGCACGCACGCACGCACACGCACACACACACACACACACACACACACTCATGTGAATACGAATGTCTTATGGTCAAATACATTCTGGCAGGAGAAACTATAGTGGAAGGAAAGTGAAGCACATGGAGGTGCCGTCTATTTCTTTCCCGTAGCCTGTCCTGCTTTCCAAACCACTCCCCGGCCCGGCCCGGCCCGGCCCGGCCCGGCCCAGGTCCAGGTCCAGGCCCGGGTCCAAAACCCCAAAAACCCCTTTGTGCGCGTCCTTGCTTTCCCTCTACTTTTTTTCAGCCTCGTCTTTTAATTTCCTTGTTGTCCAGTTAGTTTTTTGTGGGGCTTTTTTTTCTTCTTTAACCATCCATCCATGCGCTTTTCCGTTTATTTTTTTGTCCTTCCCCTGTCAGATTCAATGTCCCTTTCTGTGTCTCTTTCTTTTGTTCTTGGAGCAGCAGAGTATACACAGTAAAAAAAAAAAAAAAAAGAGGACAAAGTTTTTTGTTTTTTTTTTACAGAAAGAGCTCAAATGCACGTACAAACTGCAGCGGCCAGCGCATCAGCGCCGTTCGTTCTTTCCAATTACCTGCGCAGGGCCACGTCGTCATCTCCTGGCCGTCACCTACCAAAAAGCCCCTGAAGCTCCTCGAGCCCAGCGGAGTCCGAGCCCCGGCGTCAAAGTGCACGCGAGCGAACCATATGGCGCGTCTAAAGTTAGCGTGTTGCCGTCTCCCATTGACACATGGTGCTGCCCGTGCACTCGCTGTTTACCAACGCCCCTGGCTAGTCCATTAAATATTGAAACCCGTGCAACATACTGATACTGCCGTGCTAAATGTGCGAGACAGGTGGTTGAGGTTGCTTTTTAAAAAAAAAAAAAAATAAAAAAAATAACATGCGCACGGAAAACGTGTGTAACCATGCAGTGCGCCATGCCATATAGTGTAAATATTGTTTGAGTAAACTGTTTACGTATGCACTGGGAGGGGGCACGCCAGTCAAGTGCACATGTGCCATATGCAGTAAGGGAGAAGTGGCACACAGTCTGTGTGCGTGTGTGTGTGCGTGTGTGTGTGTGCGTGTGTGTGTGTGTGTGTGTGTGTGTGCATGCAGGACAATGTGCAGCACCGGCTGTTTTTTTGTGTATCTACAGAGTGAAATATAGCTGCTGCATGTTTGGTCACCTGACTAGGGGTTAAGTCTTGTGTCCAATTTCCAAATGGCAACATCCAGTCAGTCTATAATCAACTATATATATATGTATGTGTATATAAATATATATATATATGTGTATATAAATATATATATATGTATATATATATATATATATATATATATATATATATATATATATATATATATATATATATACGTATACATATATATATATATATATATATATATATATATATATATATATATATATATATATATATATATATATATATACATATATATATATATATATATATATATATATATATATATATATATATATATATATATATATATATGTATACGTATATATATATGTATATATATATATATATATATATATATATATATATATATATATATATATGTGTGTGTATATATATACGTATATATATATATATATACGTATATATATATATATATATATATATACGTATATATATATATATATATACGTATATATATATATATATATATATATATATATATATATATATATATATATATATATACGTATATATATATATATACATATACGTATATATATATATATATATATATATATATATATATATATATATATATATATATATATATATATACAAACATATATACATACACATATGTATATATAATTTTTCTGGGATTTAAAAAATAACCTAGTCAGGATGTAGACATGTTTTACGTGTATGTATGACATGCATGTGATTTAAAAAAAAAAATCCTAATATTTTAAATGTTCATGCACTGTTTGAAGTCAGTATGGGACTCAGGACATGAGGTCATTTTGACAATAAGTGGATACATGAGCATGCAATCATGCAGAAAGTCGCACTCAATGTGCCTGTTTGTATTTTGCGGACACAAACACAGAACTTCATGTTCCACAACAAGACAGAGGATGATTTAGTTGTTACCACACCAGCGCTGAAGTATCTTTTAAAAGAGGACTGCTGTGCTTTCAATTCCACATTTATTCTTTTTTTTTTTTTTTTTTTTACGCAACTGCAGGAAAGTTAGCTGTCAATTTCTAAAATAGACATTAAACCGAACAGCTTGGGCTGCTTGAAGTGTCAAGGAAACAAATATGTGAGACGTCAACATGACAAGGACAGTTTGTTGTGTGCTTGTTGTGCGCGCAAGTTTGTGTGTGTGTGTGTGTGTGTGTGTGTGTGTGTTTTTTGCAAGTACCCTGTATGTGTCAGACACGAGGAAACACTCCGGCATCCCTGGGCCTCTGGAAGGATCGTCGTTCACCAGGTAGGTGTCAGTAGCCTGGGGAAAAATAATAATAAAGAGACGCCTATTTATTTAATGAAAATGTAATTGCAGTGCAGCACAGTCATTTTTTTCCCACAGTATTAATGAGTGGGAACAGTATTAATGAATCTCCCAGGAACTAAATTTTTTAACTGCTAATTCAGTGACTGCATGAAGACCTTATGTTGTGTGCTTCCCAATAAGAACAACAAACCTGGATTCAATTTAAGGACTGATGCAACTTGTTAAAAACCCTTCGGGATCGGGTTAGTCACTGCATTTCTCAACGTGATCAATTCTTTCGATCTAGAATTTGCACTTTGAAAAAGTTCAACAGTGCCTAAAAGAAACAAACAACAGAAACAATGAATAACATTTTAAGACGTAATTTGTGAACAAAATTTATGGTGAAGTGATTCAGCATGGTCTCTCTCTCTCTCTCTCTCTCTCTCTCTCTCTCTCTCTCTCTCTCTCTCTCTCTCTCTCTCTCTCTCTCTCTCTCTCTCTCTCTCTCCGTGGCGTCGGCCCTGAAATCCACAACCTCCAACCTCCCCCCCTCCCTATTTGAAAGCGCAGTGTCTGCGTGCGCTATACATCCCCGGCCAGACTGTCTGTAAGTACCAGTGTGCACGCATGTGTGTCTGAGTGCGCATTCAGCGAGCTTCATTTGTATTCTAAGTCGAGCAAGCAGTCGGCCAGGGTTCTGGCACGGCTCGGAGCTGTGAAATGGGCTCTCCTTGCAGTTCTGCCGTTGATTGGATCAACCTATCCCCACTCTACTTAGCCGAAGGGAGCCCAAATCCCACAGCCGCCGCGCCGTTCTGTGAAATCCTATTTCATTTCACAACTTTAACGGATAAAAAAGCATGCACGCACGCTTGTGCCAACCCAAGACCCCATGCCACAATAATGTAGCTGAGCAGCAGCAGAAAAAAAGAAAGAAAACAACCCCCCCACACCCCCAAAAAAATAAAGCTGCATCTTTTTGTGCAGAAACATTTAAGGGCAAATAAATAACGTCTCACGCGCTCTCGAAAATATAATCACCTGCACGTATGTACGTTTTATCCGTGCCTATGCGTACACACACTCTCACACACAAGCGCACACGTGCATGGCGCTTACGCAGACACACAGACACAAACCCCATAATAAGAGCCAGACATTGGCAGACCACACAGCCCTGAGTTGTGGCGAAAACAAAGGCTATTCATATCCTTCGCAATGAGAGGTCTGTACAGCAAACTCCCTCTCTCCTCCCCTCCCTCCCTCCCCGTCTCTCCCATCAGCTTTTTATTACAGATAATCTGCACTTGCAAACCTTCCATTTTTCTGCTATTGTGCGATTTTTAATCATCTTTATTAGTCCATAAACATGTTGTTTTTTCCCACTGTGAATTTCTGGCCCTTTTTCTTTCTCTCTCTGTCTTTCTTTTTTTTAATAGCCGAGGCCTCTAGTTCCTTAAGGGGGCAACACAGCACCCATTGTTGGGAAGGAGAGGATGAAGCCAGGAATGGAGAGAGAGAGAGAGAGAGAGAGAGAGAGAGAGAGAGAGAGAGAGAGAGAGAGAGAGCCTGCCGATAAGGCCGCAAAGCATCATGGGATAGGGAGGGTGGGGAGAGGGGGGCCTTGGTCGAGCAGATGCACACGTGCGCAGTAATACGCGAGAAAGGCAATATTCAAAAAGCTCCTAAGTTTGCCAGGCCGCATGCGATAATGAGAGATGGCATCTGATTGGCCGGGGCAGAACAGAATGCTGGGCCTGGATCCACCGCACCTGTGCTGGGGGAGGGTGGTGGTGGTGGTGGTGGGAGGGTGGTGTGGAGGCTCACAGTGCATCAGGTGTGCTGGAGCGTCCATAATTGGTCCTCCTTGGCCAGAAGCAGGTCAGGTGCAGCGAGCAGGCCCTCCTCCCATTGGTTGAGCCCAGCCCAAAAAAGCTGCGGGTGGGCGGAGGAGCGCTCTCATTGGCCGCTCGTTTTTGTGTGCTTGTGTGTGAGACCAAGAGGATTCAGGTGGCGAAGCCGGTGAGATGGCGCGAGGACGCGGAACAAACCGGTGAATATTTCGGTTGTAAATTTTTTCCGTTTTTTTTTTTTTTCTTTCAAATTCATCGGTCGCCCTCAAACCCGACCATGACAGCGAAACACAAAAGCCCCTGATTTCACATGAATCAATCAACAAAGAGGAATCTAAATGTCCCCTTTATGTCGTCGGCCAAGGAACCGGATGTCGATGAACCTCAATCCCATTGTGCGACGGTGAATAACACGATGGTAATGAATGAGCTGAGCTCGCTCTACCTGCCACTGGGGAAGCCGGAACACACTGGCTTCCTTTGTAGTAAAACAAAAAAAACAAAAAAACAAAACTCTTGGCCCCACAAAACACTATTTCCTGCAGCAGTGTATGAATTATATATTATACTATATATATAGAACATATGCCTGGCCCATATGGCCAGCCCCTGAGCACAAAAAAAAATCTCAAAGCGCTCCTTAATTAACATTTTAGAGGGAAAAATTCAGAGGCGGGAGATGGAGTCAGTGACCTATTTGGAGTCCATCGTCACCCAATGCAAATGTGTTAATTGAGACAGATTTTCTCACTCTGCAAATATGCGGCTGCGGGTTTGTTAAGTCCGAGCCATCTGATCCAAAGTTGTCGTATAGAGTCTCCCTCTCTCTCTCTCTCTTTTTAAAACCGCCGTATACCTGCTGCCTCGGCGAGCAAAGAAAAAAAGCGACGACTCTCTCTGGCTCGCTTCTTGGCTGCCGCTCGTCCCGCCGCTCTCTTTGGGTATACGTGTTGACGACCATATGGCCAAATTCTTTGGAGGTGAGATCTCCGAAAACCTGCTCACCCGCTTATGCGCGCAGTCTTCCTCGTATGTGCGCGCGTACGCACGCACACACACACACACACACACACACACACACACACATGCATGCACATCCGTGGAGCTTTGTGTATGAAAGGCCCTGATGGCAGAATTTGCTTTCAGATGGCTCCATTTTAATTCACATGAATGGCAACATATCAATGATCCTACCATCACACACACACAAATAATATGCCACCTACACAGAGATGGGAGGAGGTGGTGGAGGGGGGACTTGGGCCACGCACCTGGTGCAGTTACTCTTCTCGTAGCCCAAAAAGCATTTAGCCTGCACAATCAGCAACCAGGGCCACAATCAGCGTCTGTCAGTCCATCATTCAAGGAAAACCATCATTATTATCACCGCCATTGTGTCTATACAGTGGCGGCGCCGCCGCGAATTTGGTGGGCCAGGAGCAACTCAGCCAAGTTTAAGGCACAGGATGAAATAAAGCGCTGAGGTGGGAGGGGGACGGGAGGGGTTGGGGGGTAGTCCAGCCAACCTGCGTGAGATGGCAAGCACTTCAAAGACGGCGGGCTGCATGGGCGATCTGTTCCACTGTGTGTGAGGGGGGTATAAAAGGCAGAAATGGCCGCCGTGTGAGCCGGTGCCAGAGCTACCTCGGGGAGAAAAAAATGTTGGAAAAATATGATTTTTCACACAAGCGTCTCTGGGGGGTTTGGGTGCGGGGGATGGTGGGGGGGCGGAAAACGGGGAGTATAAGACAGGAGATGAGAAACTTAGGGGCCGCATTAAAAAAACAAGGAGAGACGGATGGCTGAGCGGAGTGCGGCTAATTATTTCACTCCGCTCGTCGGGTCTAGGAGGGGTGCTTTTTTTTTTTTTTTTTTTCCGCTATTTTTTTTTTTGCGGGTCAGAAGCGCAGCCAAGACGCAGCGCTGAAGATTGCATTAGGCTTAATTGTGCAGTTGTGTTTTACACAACAGTAAACGGTGGGATTCTGGAAAAGGCAAGCGGGGCACGCGGTGTGAACACTTTGAGTAAAGGAGGCCTGACGGCAGGAGGCAGGAGTAAAACTGCATTTCAGATGACCTCAGCAGGAAGAAAAAGTACTTTCTTCAACCACGGCTTGATGTGTGTGTGCGCATGTGTGTGTGTGAGAGAGAGAGAAAGAGAACGAGAGCGAGCGTATGTGTGTGTGGGTTTGGTGTCATTTCAAATTAAATATGCTTATGTGTAAGTCTGCCAGGTAAGTTGAGACTTCTGAATGCCGGAGTAATTAACGTGGAACAATCTAACAATCCCCAAGCAGTCCCAGTCACATGAACAACACACACACAAAAAACACCCCACGCACTCTCACCACAAGAGCGATATGGAAACAAGTTTGAACAGAGCACGCATTCTGACACACCCCGACTTGGCCTGGCACCTCACCTGTCAACTACTGATCTTGCTCAACAGGCTGGCCGCACTCAATTGTTACGCCGAGTGGAACCGCTGAACTTCCAGCGGCGGCCGCGCTTACAGACGTGCGCCGGTAATCCAACGCCATTGGCAAAAGATCCGGACTCGGGCTCTTTTTTTTTTTAATGGCCAAGCCACACTGAGTCAAGGCCTCCCCGCGCTGGCCGTGCGTGCGCGCTTATAACAATGAGGTTTTTTTTTGGCCGCTACACTCGGGGCCCTTTTGTGTGACACGCGGGCCGATCCGATGGGGAAGAGCTTTCTTGCGGTTGCAACTGCAAAGTTCAGAGAAAACCAGGAGCTGCAAAGCAAAGCGCAGACGTTGCTGATGCGGCTCCAAGAACTGCGACACACCTCTGTCTAAATCAGGCATGGCCAAACTTTGGCCCGCGGGCCATACGCGGCCCGTTTAAGCCTTTTAATCCGGCCCGCTGAACTTGAAGAAATTGATAGTTGCATTTCATTAATTTTTTTCAGTGTTTTAAGAGTCATTAAAAGCTAAATACTGTGGTGCTTCAAAGACATATTTTGTTGCAACGCTTTTGTTCATTTTCAACAGACATGAACGCACATTTTCTACACATCCCATGATATATCTTTTTCCTCCTCTGAGGTCGGCCACCAAAACACTCCATCCATCTGCTCCTGCTACGGTTCCCTCTGTCAAATTTTAGAACCCATTGTGGCCCCACTAGTCAAGAAGTTTTCCCCTCCCCTGGTCTAAATCCTCTCCCCCATCACCACGGCCATTAGCAGAGCTCTGGAGTTTGATTTAAAACCACGGTTCATGCCCAACTCCCAGCTTGGCATCGCTGACAGATTCAACTTTGATTTGACCGACAGGTTTTTTTTTTCTCTCTCTCTCTCCTGCAGCAACCAACTGTTAAATCATAGGCCTACAATCAAAACAAAATGAGGGCTACCCACTTTGTGCCAGTTATGCAGCGCCGTCCAAAGGAAGATTTACGTTGGGAACAATATGGGCAGCCGGTTGGATGGCATATATTTCATGAGCCGCCCGTGACCTTTCATTTGACAGGTTGAGCCGCTCCCGGCTGTCGGTGCTGTTGTTGCACAGGTATGGTGAAGTTTGTTGAAAACAAAATGAAAAGCATTTGCAAACGACCGGCAAGGCCGATTTGTTGAGCCTATAAAAAAAGGATTGCACAACAGCAGTATTTAAAACAGACAGAGATACGTTTCTATCTCACTATGGTGTTTCGCTCATTAGGGGGGCAGGAGAAAAGTTTATTCAATATCACTGTGTTAATGATGTGTTGCTGATGTGCACAATAAAGTGCAGATAAAAGAAAATCACTGAAGCTTCGCTTGAATAGTTCATTCGTTGATCTTCTACCTGCTTTCTCCTGCACTCTGAACCATTATTGATTTTTTTTTTTTTTTCTTTCTGTGTACATGTTTGGTAAGAATTTTATGCTTATGTTTTAGAAATACATCCAATTTTAGTCCATATTTAGCAAAGTATTTCTATATTTCGGTTTTGGCTCCTGACTTTGGAGGATTTTCCATATAATTGAAAACTATAAAAAATAGGATTGCGCCAACTAATCATTCTAAATTATGAGTGCAGGTTTTTGTTTTTACCTAGCATGCAATGATATAATAGTAAAAAGCTACTTTGGTTTTAAGTGTTGTTTTTTTGGAATTTCCAATGCCATGAGAAAGCCAGCCAGAGAGCTTCTATCTCGGAACAAATCCACAGCCTTGAGTTTACACTTGACTATAGCGGCAGTGCTTCCTGCTGCATATCATCTGTCTGATACCATTTAAAAGCGACAAGACATTTGCCATGTAGGCCCCAAAAAACGACTCTACAGGATCGAGGTTGTGCACCAGATGCAAACCGGGAGGAAAATGCGAGCAAAACACGAGGATTAGGCGCTGCTGTGGGATTTGCGCCGCCGCAGCTGCCAGACCTCCTCTTTACTTTTTGATCAATTTTATCCTGCGTGCGCTCCACTTTCTCATCAGCACGCCGGCTATTTGCTCCGGAGAGGGCGATGGAGTGGAGGGGGGCGCACAACGGCGGTCTTGTGTGGCCCTCTCACCTCCGCAGCCCCTCGCTGCTGCCGCTAAATGTCATCAGCCGCGCAAAAATGAAGAGCCCATTGATAAACAAGCGGCGCAGAGACTGTCCGGTGCGAGGAGGAGGAAGAAGAGGAGGAGGAAGAGGAGGAGGAGGAGAGGAGGGAGAGTGTGCAGGCGCGCTGCGTGGGAGCTTCAGAGAGGTGTTTATTATTATCGTCGCCTCTGTGGACTACACACGGATCTACACGTGTGCGTGCATATCGCCGATGGAGTCGAACGAATGTTTTATTCCGTTTGAAGCGACCAGCACCCAGAGATCAGCCCTCACTCTGCCATTCAGCGCCGCTGTAAACAAATCAAGCTGCGCGTTGTCAAGCCAACGGTGACGCCGAATCCCTCTGATTTACAGAAAACAGACACCTTCACCCGCGCGCGTGAAGGCGCAAATCACCATCAGCGTTCACGGCTGTGGATACTTTGTATTTAAAATTGTCTTTTAAAAAGCGGCGGCAAAAGTAGCGCGGTTTTCACTGATGATGTAGTGGAAATAATAATGACAGGCGAGACGAGCAGCTGATGGAGTATAAATTCTAATTAAAAAACAAAACAAATCAAGAAACAATTACATAGTGTGCAGGTATGTAGCCTGCTTAATGAGAAGGCTGCAGTGGGAGCGCTAAAAACGCACAATGCATATATTACACACACACACACGTATCGTCATCCCCTGGCCTCTCTCTCTCTCCCACTCTCTCTCTCTCACACACACACACACACACACACACACACACACACACACACACACACACAGCAGCCGACTCTCCCTCGCTGCGCCTGCGGCCAACAAAGTGTAGATCTCCTCGTCTGACAAATAAATTGGAGCCCGAGAAAGAGAAACGAAGTACGCGCAACGGTTTTTTTTTTTTTCCCCGGTGCAGTCCTATAGACCTTCCAGCCCCCTCTCCCCCTCCCCTATATAGACCCCCCAAAAAACAGAAGAGGGGGAACTATTGAGTTACACAGCACGTACCATTATAGCGCGGGGAGATGTGCCAAACCGTCTCAATGCCCCATTTTCCTTTAAAAGTTCAGCTTCCAAAAAAAAAAGAAAAAAAAAGTGAGAGAGGGAGTGAGGGAGGAAGACTCGATCTCTTCGCTGCTGCCAGGAGCAAAAAAAAAAAAAGGACCTTTAAAACAAGTCGGCCTCAGGCCCAGACAGAGAGAAACAATCTTTTTTTTCTCTCAAAAGTGAGTCCACTCTGCGAGAGATAGCAGCGGCGGAGGAGGAGGAGGAGGAGGAGGAGGAGGTGGACGGCGCGTAGCTCCGTCTGACTACCGCTGTCCGGCCTCACATGCGTCCATGTCCAGCAGGGGAGACGTCTGCGTCAGAGAGTCCCGGGAAGCGTCCTTCTTCTCCCTCTTCTTCAGCAGCAGCAGCGATCAAAACTTCTCCACCGGAGACGCTTTATGTCAAGCTCCTCCACCAACCCGTGCAGTCAATAATACAAGCGCGGTAAAGAGAGAGAGAGAGAGAGTGGAGAAAAAAACGCATAGGATATTGGACGGGAGAGGTTGATGATGCAAAAAGTAAGTTTGCTTTCAGTTCTTCCTCTTTTGATCCCTCTATCCCTCCTCTTTTTTTTCCCCTTCTCGTTTGCAGCCTCTTGCGCCTCCGGAAGCGGCTGTCTTCTCTCCGCCGGCCGTCCGATCTGTTTTACCCTCGTATCTCTGGCGCTCGCTCACTCCCTCTCTCCCTGCGCGTTGCGAACACACGCGCACACACGACGACGACGACGACGACGCGCGCACGCACACACACGACGCGTCGCACGCTGAACGGGAGGACACCCCTGGTCCTCCTCCTCCTCCCTCTTCTCCACCTCCTCCTCCTCCTCCTCCTTCAGCGCGGAGATGAAAGAGCAGCTTGCGTCTTTAGCGCTTCTTTATGAAAGAAAGAAAGAAAGAAAGAAAGAAAGAAAGAAGGAAGGAAAAACAAAAGACGGCGCAAATCACCGCATACGTGCAAATGCCTGCGCAGCGACACGACAACGTAGTCAACAGTCCACATGCACACACAGACACCACCCGCCTCCGGGAGGCTTCCGCTGCGCTCCCGGTTGCCTCCTCGGTGCGTAAAAAGCGAGAGAGCGAGCGGCGGGGAACGGACTCCTCCAGCACCCGGCCTCCAGCCTCCCCTCCTGGGCAGAGGGAGACGATCGGGACGCTGAAATATTCCAGCGCACCTAAGCAGCGGGCGACCTGTTCGCAGACACACACACACACACACACACACACACACACACACTGGGATGGGGTGGGGGTGGGGGCAGTTATTTACAGTGAAGGTGGGGGCCGGTGATTCCGCCGGCAGCGTCGAGTTGATGAATTATTGGCTGAATTATTAATAAAGATTGCGGTGCGCAGTCTGTCGCGGGGAGCGCCGAGTGGCCACGCAGGGGAGCAGCTGGGGCTTTAGGGGGGTGCGGAGGGTGGTATTGGGGGTGGCGGGGTGGGGTGGGGTGGGGTGGGGGGGGACCAGGGGCTAAATCACGGACAGGCAGAGGGATTATGAGGCTGCACTGGCTCCTACCTACCGCCCACATGTACTGTCAAGCTGCGGCCACGCAGGGAGCTGCACCGTGCGCTGTTTGAATCGATATACAGTCGTAAAAGGTCATTATTCTCCCATTGGGAAGACACCGGACGATTCGATAGAAGGGACCGTTTTCTCTCAGAATTGTTGCTGTTCGTATTTTAAGTGGATCGATCTAGACACGGGCTCGTTGAACCGCCGTGTGAGAAAAGTTACATGGTTAGAAAACCGCAGATTGTTATCCGTCCTGCGGTGCGAGGTCCCCACCCAACAACAAAGTGCACTTCAGCTTAACATGCAGGTTGTTGACAAACGACACTGCTTGCGTCCAACGAGGGGAAAGTTTTAAAACGCAGACTCAAATCAGAACACATTTGGCTGGGAATCGTAAAGCCGCGATATTTTTGCTGTTTTGTTGAGGTCATCGCATCATTGAACATGTCATTAATGATTTTTTTTTTATTATTGCTAGGCATTATTTTCACAGTTGCAAAAAAAGTTTTACGCATCCGCACTGAGCGCGCTAATGGAGTCAAACGCGCGTAAAAGCGCCCGAACCTCCCAGCAGAACGACCCAGGGAAGGCCGCGGGATTACATGCGAGTGGAGCGACAGGGATGCAAGATTAGACTTCTTTTTGGAGGGAGAGACGAAGGGAGGCGCAAATAGAACAACACTTACAGGTTTTCAGTGTGAGTTCTCGCGGCCTATATTTGGATTATAGTAGATGGGCACGAAGCTGGAGCAGCAGCAGCAGCAGCAGCAGCAGCAGCAGCAGCAGCAAGCCAAGTCCTCACAACAGTCAAACACGTGGAGATGATGATCTTTGGCTGTTTAGGGGGGAAATGTTCAGCGCGTCAGTGGTGCTTTCACTTTGTGAACGCGGTTGATTTTCGCGCCTGCCCTGCAATTATAGGATCATTCTGTTGGGATTCAATGGTTGAGTGGCTGAACCCACAAGGACACGCACAGTGCTGTGGAGATAGTAGTGCACAGGAAGAATCATCACCTGAAGTGTAGTATTCATGAAAAACCAACACCGCAATTAAGTGCAGCAACTTCATCCTGAAAAAAGATCAAATACAAAAAATCGGAAATGGTTTTTGCAGGGAGCTATTATGGTAGTATTATTATTGTGTTATTCTTACAGGCGATGAGACCGTGTCTGTTCTAAGAGGAAGGGGGGAACATTTAAACAACATCCGGGTGTAACACGTCCATTTTTAAGCTATATGTGTCGTTATCCGTCTTATTTTTTAGACCAGACGTCTAATGACATTCCACCAACATGACGCCTAATAAATAATTCAATTTTGACCTCCCAACACATTTGGCCGTATCAAATATTCATATGTCGTTCAATTTGTGATTTGGGTTTTTTCTTTTTTGTGTATCTGCGTAATTTGGATAATTCAATTTAACACTGAAGCGTGTTTGTTCAGTGACAGGCTGTGACGGAGGCCGTGAAGGCAGCTCACACAACAGAAATGAAGCTCTTCGGTTTTACCACATCATGTCGCGGTCCTGTGTTGTTTTTAGGTGTAAAAGAACAGGAGAAATAATCAGAAATCAGTTTTTTTTTTAAAGAATAAAAAAATAAGAGGGAGATTGTTCTGTTGTTTGTTGCCTTCAATGTCGAACTGTGCAACCACAGACAGGAGCGCGTGCTAAAACCTAAACCAAAACCTTTTTCTTCCAGAATTCCACAGGAGAAAGTTGCAAGATTGTGAGACACATTATTTGTTTTTGCAATAGACACGCCTTCAAGAAGCAATTTATTTATTACGTCTGAATTTTATTATCTATCATTTTTGGTAATTTTATGTTATTATGATATTTGATATTTTTTAAGACAAAATGTTTATTTGAGTCAGATCAAGTGCCGGTTATACTGAAAGTGAGACAAAGAAGATTGAGTGTGAGGAATTTAGCAACCGGTGACACTACAAACAAAGGAACAACGACAGGCCTTCAATATTTAAAATAAAAATTAAAGAAAAGTAAGTCAACAAAAATACAGAAAAAAACATTCTCTTAAATCAATGAACTCGACGGTTCAATAGGAATAAAAATAATATCAGAGGTTTAATGTTATACATTATGAATGCTGGAATAAAAATAATAATAATAATAATAATAATAATAATAATAATAATAATAATAATAATAATAACAACAATAATAATAATGGACCGGGTATTTTGTAATAATTTCTAAATACTTAATACAGGATTTCTAAATTCTTAATACTGGATTTTTTTTTTTCATCCACTACAATTTTCACTGCATGCTTATTAACGCTGCTCGCCTTGAGGTTCGCACGTGGCCGACGGCCTGTTTGGAGGATGACCAGTTGATTGGAGAAACACCAAGAGTGTCTCCAAACCCCAAATAATCCCACGACAGAGCAGCTTGTTTTTGCTTTTACCCCCCAATTTAACCTTTAATTAACTTACAAATGACGGCTTGCAGCAGCCCGACCACACCGCCACCGCCACATTCTCTCCAAGCTTCATTTAACCGTTTCCGGCAAATATTCTGCTGTGGTCAACACGAAAGATCTTCACTCAGGTGTTGATAAAGGGCCTTTAAGAAAAAGGGAGGGAAAAACCAATAACTATTCCCCCAAAGTGTGCAGTTTTTCGTTTAAAGAACAACAATCTTCCAGCAATTAAAATATAATAATGAAAAACAACCAGGCATTCATAATTTTATGCCTATTGCTATTGCCAATGGAATACACCAGGGAAATGCGCTATAAGTGCAGTTGTTTAAAATTTCGACAGTCTACATTTTAAATTAAATATACATATGAAAAAACAAAAATACAGAAGCTATAGGCCTAAAGAAATAATAATAATGATAATAGTAAAAAATAATAATAATTGAAACGGAAGACCTTGAGTGTATAATATTAACGAGTCCAAAATTCCTTTTATTCAGTCAGGTTGTTTGTCCGTGATCATTAATGCATTTACATTTGACTGTAAGTGTGGTTAAATAACAATCATTTACATTCCTCATTTCAATGCAACATATGCTGCCAATTGACCTCATTTCAATAGAGGCATAATAGGCACGTTTTCCCTCATTAAATAATTTGATTAAAAAATGTTAGCTGCTGATTTTAAAGTTCAATAACGCATGTTTGAGACAACCTTCTCAAAAAAAAAGTAAGCAGTTAAAAATAAATAAATAATAAAAACCCCTCCAATATGTAATTATCCCGGGGCCTTTAATGTTTTGTTAAAGCAGCCAGAAATGTTATGTGCTCGTCCCTCTAAAATGTTTTTTGGAAGAAAAGTCACCCCTGTGAATTCAAAGAATTACATTAATGTGTGGGGGGAGTGGGGAGGAGAGGGGTGAGGGGTGAGGGGGGTGAATTTGATGGCATGCTGTGACCCTAATCAAATCAGGCAACCTTTAAGTGACATTTAAGTCAAGGGTTGGCTTAATGAAAGCCTTGCGTGGTGAGCTTGACCGCAGCCCCCTTAAACAAGCCATTACTGCAGACCACAATGGCTCTGACACCACACTGTTTTAAGACCCAGCATTATGTGGGCAATAAGTGCACTGAAACCTCCCTGAGAAGTGAAGGGAGCACCGAGAGCGCCGTCAGGCCGCGTCGGGCCACATGAGCTGAATTCTGCTCAAACACTCTGGCTTGAGAAGCACACAAAAACACAAGTCAGTTTGAAGCTTTTCCCTTGAAATGATAAGTTTTCAATCCCCGACTGGATCGGGCCCGTGTTGCAACTAACCAAGAGTGACTTGTTGGAAGTAATGATCAGAAAAGGGGACCAGGCAAGAAATTAGTGACGGAGCTGAGGTAAATTGTCACTGATAAATGTGAATTCCTACCCGGGATGGACTTGGCTCGACACTTGTTTACAAGTTTGAAAGGATGGAGGAGGAGAAGAAGAAGGAAAAAAAAAAGGGTACGAGCCAGAAACAGACTGACAGCCTCACAAACTCAATCTTCAGGTAGACAATTTATTAAAGAGTTTATCTGAAAATTAAATGAAATATTTAGAGGAGGATCAGAGGGAACGTGGGGAAGTAAGTGGGTGGAATCTAAAACCAGACTGGTGTCGAGAGTGAGAAAACTACAGCCCGGGGGCCATATGTGGCCTGTTAAGCGTTTTAATCGGTCCTGCCAAACCTGAAGAAATTATATTAATAGTAAGCAAGCAATAAAATAGCTGAACTTCATACTTTTTTTTCCAATGTTTTAAGAGTCATTTTAATAAAGAGCTAAATACTGTGGGGCTTCAAAGAAACCTTTTGTTGCTTCTGTTAATTTTCAATAGAAATTAAATGTTTTCTACTCATCCCATGATATATTTTTTTTAGTGAGTTCCCAAAAACACTCCATCCATCTGCTCCTGCTCCTGCCCCACCTCTATGAAACATTAAATCCCACTGTGACCCCACCAGTCAAAAAGTTTGCCCACTCCTGGTCCAAACCTAAATCATTAGCATAGTTTTAATAATTATTCAAAGGAATCAAGATGCTGTGTAAGCAATGCATTGGAAAAATCAGTGCACATTGACAAAATGGGGGGTGCGCCAAGGGCCGTTAATTCCAGTCACGTATCCCCTTTTCAGACAAAAGGATAAAAAAAAATATTTTGGGGGAAAAACATGCGAGCGACTGCACGGTTCAGTTCTCACTACCTGCATATTCTGCCCACAGCGTTCACAGTTTGATCCGCTTGGGCGCTGCATGGGCCCGGCAGACTGGTGAATAACGTCCTGAGGAAAGCCAACAGTGCAAAGGGAACTATTTAGGAAGAGGGAGGCCTGCGCTTTCACGCGGGCGCCGCTCCTCGACGGACAAAAGGAGGCGAGGACGCGGCTCTAATTGAAGGCCTCGGTCCCGCTCCTGCTCCGGGTCACAGCCCCGCCGACCTCCCGCTCCCGCTGCTGCAGCCAAAGCCGAGGAATGAGACCCCCCGAATGAGACCCTGACATAAATCACTCTCTCGTCCAGAGGTCACACACTACCAGTCAAAAGTTAGGAC
The DNA here is from genome assembly GCA_009823395.1 of Thamnaconus septentrionalis. Taxonomy (NCBI): domain Eukaryota; kingdom Metazoa; phylum Chordata; class Actinopteri; order Tetraodontiformes; family Monacanthidae; genus Thamnaconus; species Thamnaconus septentrionalis. The sequence goes on along the minus strand of CM020501.1, from coordinate 4,284,926 downwards.
ACATACTTCTGATTGAATGCTTTTCTGTCATTTTCATGACTATTTACATTGTAGATTGTTATTCAAGGCATCAAAACTATGAATGGACACATATGGAATATGTATTCAACAACAAAAAAAGTGTGAAATAACTCAAGTTTGATATTATGTAGATGATCTTGAATAGCTACCCTTCATATAAAATATATATAACATAACACATTTAGGTATTTGACATAATTTTTTTGCCATATTAATCCACATATCTTGGTCATATATTTGATGTCCTCAGTGTATCTACAGTATAGAAAGTAGTAAAGATAAAGAAGAAACAGGTGCCAAACTTTTTGACTGGTGGTGTATATCAAAACTGGTGGGAGCTCGGCCTTTTTGCCATCTCCGTTCTGTCCCTAAAAAGAAATGGGCCGGAGAATCCCGCATGTCCGCGCAAAAGAAGCGGTTGGAGAGGGGAAAGGAGGAGGAGTGAAAAAAAACCCACAAAGCTCTTTCTGTCTGCGGTGGCGGCCGAGATTTTTTTTATCCCTGCATGGCCGAGTGTTGTCTAGCATTACAAATCTGGGCCCTGGACGGACAGACACACTGGGGTGGTGTGTGTGTGTGTGTGTGTGTGTGTTGAAGGGGTTGCTCCACTGGCCCTGCCTCGCACTGTCTGCATCCCTCAGTGCAAGAAGGAGCGCTGGCCCAGGTCACTCCTCCCTGCAGCCAGCAGGCTTCACACCGCACTCAAAAAAAGTCACCTGGTGGAAAACTTTACATTTCACTAACGTGCAATAGAACACTTATTCATATCAAGCGCCATGTAGATAACTGTACATAATCAAACTGTTCCTAACATGTCAATATCTTGTTTTTATTATTTTTTGTTGCTTCAATTATGCAAATGTCCCCAACGTGGAATTAATAAAGGTCTTCTATTCATTTCTAGTCTATTCAATTTAAACTGCACAATGCAAATAAACCCAAATGAGAGAGAGCGAGAGCATGCAGCTGAAGGGAGGGTGAGGCGGAGAGGGGTTTGGGGGGGGTGAGGGAAATGACAAGTGAGGGATGCAATGGATTGAGAGAGGAAATGAAGAAAATGTATGTGGCAAAGTAAAGGAAGGAAGGAAACGGACGAGCTGGAGGAGTTTTGCACCCGGGCGGAGACAAAAAAAGACAGTAATCCTGTGTGTGTGTGTGTGTGTGTGTTTGTTTGCGGGCGACGGAGGGAGAGAAAGAAAGAGAGAGGAGAAGAAGAGAGGGTGCTGGCCGGCCGTTGGAGGGGAGAGGAATGCCCGGCGCTGGCACCGAGGGTGGAGTGAGTGAGTGTGTGTTCACATCGGCCGCTGCCAACCGCAGCGCATTCCCACTACACAGTCATGGAGACTTTTTAACCTACAGATTATAAAGCCGCAGCGAAGGCGGCAGGAGAAGCTTTTCCCACTGACTCCACGCTGCAGCGCCGCTCCGTGCGGCCCATTGTGCCACGGGCACCCACGGGTCACATAGTTGTTGATTTTTTTTTTTAGGCTATTTTGTGTTTTTTTTGTTTTTTTCCCAAGCGTTTTTGATGTTTTATTCAGTAAGTGAGGACTTCTTGGGGCCGAACGCAGAGGCGGACGGACGGAGGGGGACGAGCGCAGGTCTCCAGCTAGGCTCTGTGTTCTCTGGCTGGGGTGGTGGGTCTGTGGGGGGGGGGGGGCCTTCATTACGACGAGTGTTTTCAGTTTTCTGCGCTCCACCCAGAGCAGAAATGTTTAATATTGAAATGAAATTTTAAAATAAAACTGTTTTGAAAAAATATATAAAGGAGTCTCCTGTTTTCTTTCCATCTTTTTACAGCATTCAGAAATATGTGATTGGTATCTGTAAGGGGAAATGGAAGGCAAATTCAATTACAAATTATATTCTAAAAACACGTTGTTGTTTTTTCCTTTAAAAGCAGGTGACCGGCTAACGCTGCTTCATCAACTAAAGAGCCCCATATGAAATAACACAAAGAGGGCTGATAGGATGGATTTTGTCTGCCATTTTCACAAATGCAGCACAGGGTCAGAAATGACAGAGGCGGCTGCAGCGTGAGACAATCGCTAAAATAGAAAACAGGATAAAAACGGAATTTCAATTTCAATTTTTTAAATTTGATATGTATGTTGTTTAATCAATCAGTCTATCATGTTTTGAAGCTGTGTCTTGTGTAACAGCTTGTGGGGAAGAAAAACAAATATTTTAGTAGAGCCCGAAAATAAGAGAAAGAACGTTTTTTTTTTAATGAGGGATTTGAGTTTGTGACCGCCGCTGTTAAGAGGGCAGCGTTCATTAGCTTACATAATGAAAGCTAATGAACATCAGTAAAAGGACATTTTAATGGTTGCCTATCTACTTTACGACACTCAAGACTGAAATATCGGCCTACTTCTGATATGACTCTAGACACGACGGCCACATATATGGATTGCAAAAAAACGCGAGAAGCCCCAGTATGGGGAAAAAAATGACTCACACGGTCACAGTCTGCATGACCAACAATTACAATAGAGCCGAATAGAATACAAACAATAGAACAACGACACTGGGAATATAATATAAGAAAAAATGGATGTGTTCTGGCTGATGTTAGTAAAAGTGAACCCCAGACCGCCAGTGAAAGAGTGATATCACACACACACACACACACACACACACACACACACACACACACAAAAAACCTAACATTATTTCTCTTTCAACAGAAGGATTTTGGTGTCGATTTACGGCACAAATCTCTGTTATTATTCCCATTGTTGTTGTAGCTGTTTGTTTAAAACCATTTCCTGAATGAATTTACCACTCAGGCTGCTGGAGGCCTCGCAGCTTCTGTGCCTGCGTGTCCATTTAAAGCAGGAGGGACAGGAGTGAGGGGAGGGCGGGCCGGCAGACAGGAGGGTGGGCGGGCAGATTCTCCCTGACATCATCCCTCTTTGTGTCATAAACAGTCAGCAAACGTGACCCGGCCTGAGGTCATCTCAACGGCGGCGGCGGCGGCGGGCAGCGGCGCTCGCACAGGCCTGTCATTGTGCCTCCCGAGGCTCCGCCCACCCCGGCGGAACCGACCCGGCGGCTGACGGAGGGCTCGCTGAGGGCCGGCCAGGTCAGCGGCCCAGCAGAACTTATTTAGTGGTGTGTTTGCGTGAGGCTGGGGGGGAGGAGGAAGAGTAGGGAGGAGAGGAGGGAGGAGGGTGGGGCGGTTGAATGGAGGTTGTGTGGTGTGCATGTGTGTGTGTGTGTGTGCCGCCCCCCCCACCCAGGAGAAAAGAGAACTCCTAATCTGTTTTCCTGGCTCTCCTTTAAAGGGAGAGCAAGACACACTAGAGGCTGCCTCTGATCTGCTGCCCCATCCGTCCCTCACTCACTCCCTCCCTCCATCCCTCCTCCATCCCTCCTCCATCCCTCCTTTCCTCACTGCCGTCGTCTGTCTGTCTGTCTGTCTGTCTGTCTGTCTCTCTCGCTCCCTCTGCTTTTAGCCCTCGTTTTTCTCGGCCCCCCGTCCCTATGCTCTCTCATCTGTTGTGTTGGCCCGCGCCGCTCTTTGTATGGCAACAGCCCCCCCCCCCATCCCCACCCCCAACCCACCCGTCTCCAGATACCGCCTAAGAGGCTCTGATTCCACTTAATCACTCGGTTTTTTATTAGTTTTTTTTCCCCCTCCCCCTCCTCCCCCCCTCGCAGGGTATTTTGTGTTCCGAATTTGCGTTTATCTATTATGCTGTTTCAGATTTATTGCTTTAGGAGGCAGACTGTGTGGCAGCGCCGCCCGCCAATACGCTACACGACGCCGTGATCTCCCTACGTCTGCCCCCTCTTTGCGGCTGTCTGCTTTCATCCCTTCAAAATTAAACGAACAAACACGCGCGCCCGCGCGCACGCTGCCACGCGCTCACAACTTCCCGCGTACTTTTTGTACACTTTTTCGCTTATTAGTTTTCCCCCCTTTTCGCTCGGGCGCCTCGAGATCCCGGCTCCGTTTATTTAGCATGCAGTACAGACCACAGGGGGAGGGGGGGGGGGTGGAGGGGAGGGGGTAGTTGGGACGATTTCCTCGGATTGGTGCTTTCCACACTTGGATCCATCTGTCCTGGCATCTTTTTGCGCCTCGTTGCTTTACTTTTCCAATTTTGCGAAATGAACAAAAAAAAAAAAGGGGGGAGGGTGGGAGGAAAGTCACAGGTATGGCATCCTCTGTGTGCACAGATGTCGCCTTTGAAAGAGTTTTCAGTAATTAGCAAAAAAATAAATAAATAAAATAAAACAATTTTGGAGCGGCTCGGCGGAAGGAGCGTTGCCACCCTTTGAATCACGGCGTGTTCTGGGCGGAAGGCGGCCGCTCGCCGTCGATTATTCATCGCACCCGTCACCTATTGTGAAATTTACGCAAAATAAACATGCTTGGAGGAGGAGGGGAGGTCAGGGGGTTTTGGGGGGGGTTTGTTCTGTTCCCGTGGTTTTCTGTCCCCCCCCCCCCACGACGCCGGGAAGGAAGGGGAAAAAAAAAATTTTGGACCCAAAATGGCGGCCGCCGCGCCGCCACTCCGACACCATTTTGTTTTGTGTCTGATGGAGTTTGGACGGGCCACCTGATGGCGCTGGCTGGACCCTGGCTCGCCAGCGTGAGCACCGGCCCGTCGCAACGCTGTTACCATGCGCAGGGCCCCGCGGCCACTGGTCGGCGGGCGCGTCCTTCACCCGCCGCGCCCAATCGGAGGACCCCACCCCCCCGGCACCACCACCACTCCGTCCCCTCCTCAGCTCCTCTGCTTGAGGGGTGGGGGGGGGTTGGTGTTCCTGTGTCCGGGGAAAGGGGGGTGGGCATGGGCGCTGGCCATCAACCTCAGCCGGGCCCGTAATAGAGGGAGAGAGAGAGAGAGAGAGAGAGAGAGAGAGAGATGGGATACTGGTTTGCCAGTTTAAAAAAAAAAAAGAAGAATAAATAAAAAAGTGATTATACAGCGATAATCAAGGCAAAGCAAGAAACATTGCTGATCATGCGAGGGACTACACTTGATTATTTTCTATTTTTTTTGGAGGTGTGTGTGTGTGTGTGTGTGTGTGTGTGTGTGTGTGTGTGTGTGTGTGTGTGTGGTGAGAGTGGGGTGGGTTGGAATAAAAAGACATAAGATTAATATTCATGACCCAGTCCCTCCCGTCCAAATTCGCCCCCCGTCCCCCCACCACCCAAATCCTCCCTCTTCCTCCTCACTTTCTCTCCTCTTCATTGGGTGGCACCACTTGGTGGGGCACATGGTGAGACAGCTGTTGCAGGGCAACATGGGCATCTGTGGTGCGACTTGGAGGAGAGGGGATAGTGCAGGGGGCTGACGGGGTGTTGTGTGCGCGCTCACGCGTGCATGTGTGCGTGTGTGCGTGTGTGTGTATGGTGGGGTTGGCGGGCAGTAATTGAGGGAGGAAGGAGTGCCCTCTCCACATCCCATAATGTACATACAAGGTTTGTATGTGTAAGGTGCTCCCGGAATAAGAAGAGGAGCGGCGCCCTTGCAGCGCACACAGCTTTACCGGGAATGTTCACACGCGCACCGACAAACACACACACACACACACACACACACACACACCCTTTCCGTGTATGCATCGCATTCTGTCTTTCACATGGACAGACCTCACCCCCCCCCCCACTCCCTCCGCACCTTCCTCTTCAGAGGCGATGGGCGTTTTCCCAGGGTTATTATCATATGCCAGGTGCCCCCCGAAGCCCCGCGTCCCCTCCCTTCCTTAATATAGGGAACAACACACACACACACACACACACAAGCACCTCACCCATCCTTCCCCACCCACCCCACGCTCTCCCCAGCACCCAGCGAGCACCCTTGCCATTTCCCTCTCCCCCAGAGCGCCAGCGCAGCCCCACCTCATGCTGCCAAAGTGGGCAGCCTCTGCCTTGGCGTTGCCTGGGCCTTCTGGTGCCCCAGATAGCTGTGTGAGTGAGCGCATGTGTGCGCGTATTTGCGTGCGTGTGTGTGTGAGTGCGCTTGTGAGCACTGGCCCGGCTCTGTGCGGACACAGCCAGCCCTTTAAACTGTGTCAAGGCTCCAGATGCTGGGAGAGACTGGGATTAACGCGGCCGTTTGTATTCAGACACGTGTGCGCCAAACAAACAGACACACACACACACGCACACGCACACACACGCACTCCTCTCGCAAAATGCGTCTCGCGGCGGCCCGTGTATTGCATCGCGAAGCGTCGCGTGGCCCCCGGCGCTACGGCGAGTCGCATCCAAAACCAGAGCGGATGATACGCAGAAAATGTGAGAGTAAAAATTCAAAAAAAAAGAAAAAAAAAAAAAAAATTTCTGACGCTTGAAGAAGTGTTAAAGGGAAAAAAAAGGGAACCGGCTTCATGACCATGGACAAATAATGACACTGTGACAGATCACAGAGGTGGGAAGTACAAATACTTCACTTAAGTAGATACAGGTATCTGTACTTTGAATATTTCTGATTATGATTAATTTTGCCTTTTACTCCCTACATTTGGACACACATATTTGCACTTTTTACTTCTTACATTGCAAAAACATGATTGTTACTTTAGTGTATAAAAGGGTTTAAAAGATAGAAATTCTGTTCAAAGCAATTTGTTGTTGCTTGAAGCAGACTATTTGAACTGCGCTGTAGTGTATTAGATACTGTAGTAGTAGGAGTAGTAGCAGTAGTAGTGGATTATATTTTAGAGGAACATTATATTTTAATACCTTGTCTATGGGGTCACTTATTATTATTAATAACGTCTTTAAATGATCAATAAATGTAGTGTCATTAATGGCAAAAAAAAAAATCGTTTTTACTGAAGTACATTTCAGAACGTGTACTCTTACTTGAGCAAAGGAGTTGAAACAGTACTTTTAAAATACTTTTACTTAAGTACAGAATGTAAATACTATCCACCACCTCTGCAAATCGCCCGTCCTCATACATATGTACAAGGACGGGACAAATGCTATCAGAAGATGCTTCGACGGACCCTGGCACTGCGCTGGAGCCGCATGTGGCCCCAGCCAGTCAGTCAGTCAGCCAACCAGCCAGCCAACCAGCCAGCCAGCCAGCCAGCCAGCCAGCCAGCCAGCGAGTGCTGCACCTCACTCAGACAACAAAAAAAAGTGGATTTGGATTAGACAGAAGAGGAGGCCCTCAGAGAGCGCGCGCACACACACACACACACACACGCGCCAGTGTCCGGACGGAGCAGCGAGCCCTTTAGCATGGTGCCACTAAACCCTGAGGGCATGGACGCCAACGACACCACGAGTACACGCACGAATGCTAACGACACCTGCAACACACATCAACCGAGTCTTGAAGCTCATGTTTCTTTCGTGGTGCGCCACTGCCCTCGGGGGGTGAATGGCCGTCTATGAGCGCGTGCGCACACATAGGCGGTTGTTGCCAACCGTACCTTAAAATACAGAATCGTCCCGTACTTGACAATGAAAGTGTGCGTCCCGTTTTGCATCAATACGTGTTGTAGTTTTATGTTATGTATCATGTGTGATTCAGTCCAGACCGTGGGTCTCTACGGTTATGTTTTTAAAAAATACACATGGAGGCTGTGACTACTGCTGATCTTTGGTGGCAGGACAACTTGACAACACCCAAATGGTAATCAATCAGTCAGAACAGTCGAGCACCGAGTGCTCGATCAGATACAGCACAATGCGGGACGGGGTTTGTCCCGTATTTCTGAGTTGTTCTTGAACGTAAATTTATTTTCAACGCAAACTCACGTTCGTTTCCATGGAGTATGTATTCATAACCGTAATCTAGGTAGCTGCAGGCAGTACCATTGCCCAGCCCATTCACAACAACTGCGTACTGGCTGCGTAGTGCTTGTGTAGAAGAGGCTATGAATCAGGATCGCTTCTTCTTTTCAGCTTAATTTATTTAATTCCTTTGTAAAAGCCATCCATGCTGCACTTTATTGAGTGTTGTGTAAAAATATGCTCAATTAAAAGATTACAATACAATTTAAACATTTAGCTTATTTCTAATGTCTACTGGGAACAACGCAGTTCAAACTACGTGAACGCCATGCTTTTTAAAGTTATCATTTACCACTACTGGCGAGCCACTGGCCTGTGATGCTCATGGCCCCGAGCACTGCAGGAGGCCTCCTTTATTTTTCTGAATGAAAGTTGGCAAACTCCCCCCCCAACACGCACACACTCACATACACATTCCTCAGCTAACTCTTAACACCACCGCGGCTAGCGACGGCTAGTGGAGGCTAACAGGCTGCTAATTGCAAGCTTGCGTGAGAAAAAACGAAGATGGGGGAGGGACGGAGGGAGAGCGAAGGAATGATTTCTTCCGACGCGCAGCGTCTCGCCCGCCGCCGTCTTGCTGGGCAGCGGCGGCGGCAGTGCCAGTTCTGAAGTGTTCACCGTGGCGGGGAAGGGAAGGAGGAAGGAGGGGCGGGCTGGCTGCCTTTTGGCACCGCGCCATAATTTAGGGGAATTAAAAAGCACTAGACAGGCCCCTTTGTGGCCACGGTGCGCCCGCTTTAATCTCCCCCCCACTCACCCACCCCACGCCTCAGCGGGCACCCCCACCAGCACCAGGAGTGGGCACAGTGCCCACATGACCCCAGGCAATATGGAAATGGCCACCGTAAAAAAAAATTATAAAAAATAAAAAATCCCCATACTAAGCGCCGCGCCCTGGCCCTGGTGCACAGTGCATGTACTGCGCACACACACACACACACGCGTTGCGGCGAGGAGATGCTATCACCCGATAGTGCTCGTTTCCATCATCCGTACAATTGCGCAAAACCAAAATATCGCAATAAAAACTGGTCATGGAAACAATCAAACTTGGAAAAACCTCTCAAATATGGCTAAAAGGTTTTGACGCTCTCATGAGGTGGTTTTTCACACTTATCGATATTCAGGTATATCGCAAAAGTGTCATGGAAACCCTTTTTTTGCATTTACACGTCACTGGACGTGACGTACAGGGTCACAGGACCAGTTCACTTCAAATAGCTGCACCAAAATGCTAAATGTTTTGTCCCTCCCTCCTCCTCGAAGTGGGGTCTCGCGGCACGAGATTTGACGAGAATTACGGTTTATGCGCTTCACACCATTCAATGGAAACACCTGCAAATCGCAATTGTACTTTGTGAAAATTTTGAAAACATTGCTTTTATTTTGCGAAAAACTGTAATGGAGAACTGTAACGCAGCTAAAGACAAAAAAGTTGGAGGCTGTTTGAAATTCTCCATAATTGAAGCGTCTCATGTAAACAAATGTCTTGTATTCGGGGGCAGCAGGGCATGAAACAAAATAGCCCCTGCTCCGCCACCACCGCCACCACCGTCCTTGTTGCTTTATACACATTCAGGAAGTTTCCATGGCACCGTCCGATGAATATTTCAACGCCGCCCAGCCCCTATTTTCTAAAACGGTTTGAGGAAAAGGTTAACAGTTGGTAAACATTTATGTGCCAACTTTGTTGTTTTTTGTTGCTCACGTTTAAATCTAGCACAAGATGTGTTCCCTCGCACTGCACTGCTTGTACCATAGAGCAACATAGTTTTAACAGTGAAAAAAAATTGGATGAATACAAAAGGCTAACAGTGCTTTTGCATTTTTCAACATCTGTGGCGTGTGTGAAGACATTGTTGGTGTTCGTAGGGCATGAACAAACAGAGGGACATCACTGCCAGTGTTTTACACTGGGGACTAAGTGAGTCCTGACCTTTCATTAAGGTGTCAGCTTGTTCCGTTTCCAGCCCGGGAACCTGCTTTCACCTCTTAGCAACCCGGCGCATTTGCCCTGCACACTAGCCGGTGGAAACACTCCAGAAAACACAAGTTCCATTTCCCGTACTTGAAAAAAAAAAAAAAAAAAAAAAGTTTGATTCAATTTTGCTTCACGTTTAATGAAAAGACCACTATTGACTTTTCCGTTCATTCCTGACGCTGGTGTGTGTGTGTGCCTCCCTTTCAAGCGTAGGTGAGCGTAATGCTTGTCATGAGGTCATCCATCAGGCCTTAATGAAACTGGCAGAGCCCGACACCGTCTCACCGGGCAGCACCGCTGGCGGCGCCGGGCTAACTCGAGGAGGAATGGACTGATTTAATTATACGGCGAGAGAACACACACGCGAAAGCCGCACATGGCTTGCGTGCACTTTTGCGTGTACAGGTACACAAGCTCGTTTGGAAGCCAACTGCTCCGGAGTGCACACTCACTCACTCACTCACTCACTCACTCACTAAGCTCGCTAGCAGCGCTGGATCAAAATGTGCACGTTCGTCACCTCCTTGCCAATACTGGGTCACTGCCAGCGAGCAGACGGGGCCACGACTTTTTTATGGACGATGAGTGTGCGAGTTAGTGATGTGCACATTGATATTTTTATCGAGAAAGAAATTAAGTGTTGTTTGGTCCTACCTTCTGCCAGTTGATAAAAACAGTGCGCGGTGTGATTTATGCGACAAGAGAGAGTCGCACAGGACCACCAACCACCAACGGCCACGTCTTGATATTTATCTTTTCATTTATTGAAAAAAATTACAAAGCAAACAGTGTATTGATATTCATATTGCAATATCGACTCCCAAAATATCGATTATTGTATCGAATTTGAAAAACATCTTGTCACCCGTCACTAGTGCGAGTGTGAACCCAACATTGATTTGAACCCTTTTCTGATTCTTATAAGGAACTTGCCGCACTGTCTCAGTAGCCGTGTTTCCATTACGGTTGTCGTAAAATAAAAGTAATATTTCTAAAATTTCAAAAAATCAAAATTGCGATTTGCTGGTGTTTCCTTTGTATGGTGCAAAGCGCACATGCTGAAATTCTCGTAAAATCTCCTGCAAGATTTTAGAAGAATTACATTTGCTTTTGTTTGTTTACGTTTGTTTGCTGTCAAGGATGGTTTTTCTCTTTGATTACTTGTAAAAAAAATATTCCGTCTCCTCCTCCGTCCAAACATAACACGCCATTTTCACTTGATGCGAACTGGTCACGTGACACCGTACGTCACGTCCGGTGACATATAAATGCGGAGAAAAAAAAAGTGTTTCCATGACACGTGCGATATACCTCTATATCTGTATATGTTTTAAAAAACACCTCATGAGAGCGTCAAAACCTTTTAGCCATATTTGAGAGGTTTTTCCAAGTTTAGGTGTTTCCATGACCAGTTTTTTTATTGCGATATTTCGGTTTTGCACAATTCTAGGGGCGATAGAAACGCAGCTAGTGATGATAAGTCACGGCGGGCCCGTCGCACACGCGGGGAAGCAACCCCTATTGAAGGGCAGCTAGCTGTCGGGCTAGCCGCGCCGCGGGTTCACACTGTTCTCCACCACCGAAAACAAAGACCCACTTTGGCCCCGGAACACGACGCACTCCCGTCCCTCTCTCCCCCTCTCTCCCCCTCTCGCTTTCCTTGTCTATTTGTTGCCCTACTGGTTTCACTTAATAAGCTTCAAAGGTTTCTGGGCAACAGCCTTTTCAAAAAAAAAAAAGTTACCATGGCATCTTTTTGGCACGGCTGCGCTCCCTTTTCGCTGAGGATATGGGGGGGGTTTCCATGACATCAACGGGCACCTATAAAGCGCACAACTGTGTGTACGTGTGTATGTCTGCGTGTGTTTTTCCCGTGCGCGCGCATGTGTCTGCATGAGCGAGATGGACACCTCGCGCCCACCGCAGCTAAATGCCAAGACACTGGTAGGAGAAACCCAGTGGGACGGCGGCAGTGGCAGTGCCAGCGGGTTCAACTTTGCCCGGGAACTTTCTCCAGCAGCAAACTCACAAACACATGCTGCACACCCACCTTCCGTTGTTTTCTTCCTTTTTTCAAATTAAGGAAAAGTTTGCATTTAATAATACAGTTTCAAAGTTTCTAAAGTTGTATATGTGGAAAAGGAATTTCTTTTTTAAAAAGCATAATGCTTTGTGCTTTTTGGCTGTGAAACATAGCCGATTAATTATCTCTGCAACAAAAGAAGTGGCTAAGAGTAAACCGGATACACAACATTTTCTTCAAGTGCAGCCTCTGTTTGTTTTGGTTAAACTCACCCCAGAGAGTCTCAAATCCGAGAGCTAACTTTAAACTTGGCTGAGGCTTTTCACGGATGGTTAATGTTTTCACTCTGGCATCTTTTTCTTTGTTCCTGTTAATGTTTGTGTTTGAGACTCTGTGCATATTTACCTTGCGCGCTCATTTCCAGAGTAATTAAGAGGCGGCGCAGAAGAATCCCGAAATTACAAATTAGCGGCGCGCATGACTTAAGGCGATGAAAAGTCACGACCACAGCGCCCGCACGAATAATAAGACATTACACAGAGATAATTGTTGTTAGTTTTGTTTTGTTAGTGTAATAAAACATTTCCTTGACCTCAAAGCTGCATTAGCCTGAAGTGGGAATACTGCGCTGCTGCCTCGGCTCCAGCAGCCGTCAGAGATGAATGGAAGCACAGGGTGTATGGAGCCTTTGGGGAAAATCTTCCCACACAATGCAGTTCAAGTTCTGATTTGAATTTAGGCTGGTTTAAAGATAGCTACAGTCTGTAATTTTGAGGCACTGCGCGCTGCTCTTTCATAGCTTTCTACTTCTGAAAGTCAGTGAACTCTAAAAAGTCACAGCATGACACAGAATTATTGTGAACTCTTCCGGAAAAATAAAAGACTTCACCGAGACCCGCTGAGGTCAAATTGTCTGAGCGCTGCGTGCCCTCGTACCCAGCAGCCCGACAGACATGGCTTGCAGTGGCCTCTAGCGGTGTTTGTGTGATACTACCACCGCCGTGCGACGTTTGCAAGAGGAGCTCTGGAAATTGTGCACAGCTGTGTATTACATTTATGCTGCAGGCTGATTATTTGCAGCGCACGCAACAAGAAAGTCACAGCAAATTGTGTTCAGCAGGTGTGCATGAGTGGGTGTGTAAAAATATAAACCTGGTGACAGGGAATGCTCAACACTCTGTGCTCACTACATCAATGCAGCTGGTGAAGTCACAGCCTACCCGTCTCAATTCACAACTGCCTAGTTCTTGGCTGCAAATAATAAAGATTGCTTACGTTATCAGTCATGTTTTCATTTATTTTCCATTTTTTTTCCTGGTTCAGCAAACAAGCGACACTAATTTATTGGCCTAATATTTGAACAACAATTTTTCTCGACTCTCAGTTACTTGGACACCAGTGGTCATATCACAAAACTATTGGACGCATGCATTTATTTCGATGTGTCAAATTATATTTGAAGAATAAACATTCATTCAATGATTTTTTTTTTTCAGAAAACAACAATAGTGCCTGTAATTATGTTATCACATGGAATTAAATGAGGCTCTTTGTTCGCTATACAAATGTATTTGCATAACAAAGTTTTTTCTTTTGGAAGAACAACTAATGACATGTTCAGACAGCCACTGTGTTTAAGTTGAATCAATGTTGTTTTTTCCCACTTCTCTGCAACCACAAAGGACAAAATGTTCAACTCGGTCTAACTCCTTCAGGCACCGTGGTTACAGTTACAGTTTATCAAATACATGCAGGCATGTCGTGGTTATAAAAAAAAAAATGCAATGCCATGAATTCAGTAAATATGATCAAATGAATGCTACTTGCTGCAGAAATGTGGGGAATTGGCCAAGAAATAAATAAAGTCACAAACTAGTAAAACTTTGGGTCTGGCAAACTTTGGAATGTGCCGTGTATTTCGTTGGGAAAAAAACTCAAATATATTTGTCTGTTTTAAAAGGGTCAGCGAAAGAAAACAAAAGGTTTCGGTCAACTAATCTCTGTTCGGCTGAGGTCCCCTCTAGCAAAAAGGCACTGAAACATACTTGGTTTATATACATGAAGAGAAAAAAATAGAACAAGAAAGGAAACCCCCTCAGGGCCCATAACAGAAGTCTAATCATTATTCTTATTAACAGCTCAGAGCCTAAAAAAATAAAATAGCTGTTCTTCTGTTGATCTGTTTACGCTCGCCTCAGGAACTTTTTAACGGAAAGAGCCAAGACTCCAGAGCAGGACGGGGGGAAAAAACAAAACCCTCTCTCCATTCCCTCCCTCGACAGCCAAAGTGGACTTATTATGTTACTGATGGCAGAATTCCCAGTGTGGCATTAGGACTTTGAGCTCCGATAACGTTCCTGAATCCCAGCACGGTGCTGCTTTTACTGGTGGTGGTCACACACTGCTTTCTGTCTTGCCCCGAGCCAAAGCAGCCAAGGAATTAGTCATTAATACGGGGGAAACTTTAGGCGGCTACTGTTTCCCATGCTGCCGAAGAAAGAGTAGAATTGCACAATGATCTTTGTGAAGTTGTGTGTCAGTGTGTGTGGTGGGGTTGGGGGGAGGGGGGTCAGAAATCCTTTTTTCCCTTTATTTTCTTTGATTGGCTTAATTTTTGTTGATTTTCCTTTCATTTGTAACGAGTGTTCGACTTCACCTGAAAAGAAGTTCGCTCTACTGTTCCTTTTTTTTCCCAGCCGGCAGCCAGGAGTGAGACCATCTCTTCATCGACCCCTCCCCACCATTTCAAACTCTCTCTCTCTCTCTCTCTCTCTCTCCATCTCTTCCTCGCGCCTCTCTCCACGGCCGCCGCAGCCTCGCTTGCCCCTCGCGCTGCCATGATGAAAAACAACAGAGCGCATACCTTCCAATTTCCCTTAATGTTCACTAATCTAATGAGTTGCTGCAAGGATATTAAGCAGATTGCCGAGCATTACGTCTCACCATTAGAGACTGGGGCGCGCAGCTATTTCGGCACTCATGGGCTGCTTCCCTCGAAAGCCCAGTCGAATATTTCATTTTACCGTTATTCCTCCGTTCTGATCCTATCAGCCTGCTGTGTCTCGGCTAGATTACGGTTTTGGCATCGTGGAAAGCGTGGTTACTGCTGAGCGCGGCAGAAAGTGAGTGGGAGTATGTGCGACCGTATGTGTGCGCGCGCGTGCGCGCGTGAGAAAATGGCATAATAACAAGCCAAGTTAATAAAGGGAAACAATTAGGAAATAAAAGATTGACATGGCCCGCAGATTTTAAAGCTCTCTCGCGTCTTAAATCCTTTTGACTATATCTGCTTCACACACACACACACACACACACACACACACACACACACACACACACACACACATACGTATCGACGTGCACACACTCATTATGGCCCTCTCAATGCTTCCCTCAGGCTCTCCTGACAGGTGTGGCTCCCACACGCAGGCACACAGATAATCGTTCGCAAACACACACACACACTCTCTCTCTCACACACACACACACACACACACACACACACACACACACACACACCAGGCCCTACAGGGTTTTTTCCCCTATCCTGAGAGTGCACAATGGGCACTTTGTACACCCCTCCTCACCCCACCCCCAAACTCCCCACCCATGGCCCTGCCATCAACCCCCCACCGGCTTCCAGCACATCCCTCTTTAAATGGGAGATTATGCAAATGAGCTCACACCACAGTGGCACCCCACATATAAGTGATGTGCATTCACTAAAATCTATAGTCTGTCTACGGGCGCATGCATGGGAGTCAGCACATGAATGTTCCAATTCACCAGGAGACGGATGTGGCCTAAATAAACACTGGGCGTCCCAGGTGTCGCGCCGCAACGCAACGTTGTATCCCCGACACTCACAGGCCGTGCACAGTTTTCATTCTGCTGGAATTTGTTTTAACCTCAAATATGCGTTGCGAGTTTGCGATAACGCCGCGGAAAATATTCCCGCAGCCTCGAAGGCACGTCTGTGGACCTGCTGGCGGGAGGAAAATAGAAAGGAAGAATAAAAAGTGCCTCTGATCAGCAGCAGCTGCGGACTTTGTGGAAGCAACACTTGAGGAGGATGTCGCTCGGAACAAATTAATTGAACGAGTAGTTCAGAAAATGCGCGTCATATCAAAAGCACAAGCATCTTGCTGGGGGTGGAAAAGAAAAATAGAAATAATGTAGCAGAGACTGTTCATGTGAAAGTCAAGAAATTGCCAAAGTAGACGCACTCTGCATGGGGAAATATGGTGACTGAAGTATATTATAGCTTCACTGATACACCCTCTGATATTATTTCTACTGCAGACTTAAACCAAATGCTCTTATCATATAATTTACTTGAGGACAATATAAACGAAAAAACCTTTATGAGAATTTGAATGGAAAGCATTTGTTCAAGGAAGGCCTCGTATAGAAAACAGCAAATAGCTCCTTGAAAACAACTATTTGTGTTATTTTTGCATGTGATAGACTGTTTTGTTGACTGTTTTTGCTGCATTTTAATTGAGGAAATTAGAGAATTTAAAAATACAACGACAAAACATTGTTGACCAAAGAACACACATCTTTTGATTTTCACTTTGTTGGGCAATTTAAAGACTACACTTGACTTAAGACCTAAAAAAAACAAACAATCTAACTAGTTACAGTATGTTAGTGTGCAAATATATTAGAACGGAAGTATCTTTGGTTAAATGATTGAAAGCTGTTCCTTCAAACTGATATATTAATAGATAAGTGGGAGATCAATTATTTAACTCTGGTCTTCATGAACATTTTGAAGAGATTTTTCAAGGAAAAGTAAATTGATTGCTTTCAATGGGAACAATCAAAGCCAGATATCCAAGCCGTTCTAATCAATGTTAAGAAAAACAAGAGCGGAAACTCCAACCTAAGCCTCAGTCGAGTCAAATTCAGAGTCCTTGAACAGAGCCAGGTGCCTCAAACCCTCCAAACACGGGAAGCCTCTCAGGTAGAGAGCACCAGAGGAGAGCAGCACAAAGCAGTGCTGATATTCTCACTGGGTTCCACTGGGATGAAGTGTGTGTCTGTGCGTGTGAGTGAGTGAGTGTGGAGGGAAACATGCTCCAGACAAACATGCGCGTGCGTGTGTGTGTGTGTGTGTGTGTGTGTGTGTGTGTGTGTGTGTGTACACAAACACACAGCGCGGGCTTGTTACATAGGCGCACTTAGGTTCGGGGTCAGGCCGGGACACAGGTTACCACAGGGTTAAAGCCTTGTGCACATGAGAAAAACAGCAGAAACAGATTTAAGAGCGAGGCGGATGCCAAGAGTGCCATCTGCTTAAGTTACCCCCCCACCCACCCCACCTCCCTTCCCCAGTTTCCTCTCTCTCTCTCTCTCTCTCCTCTCCTCTCCTCTCCCATCCCTTATTTCTCTCCATCTTTGTCTCTGCGTGTTCACCAGGCTTTCCGTCTCCCGCGCCGGAGCCCCCACGTATATTTTGTCAACCGCTAAATATCGCCATTCATCATTTTCGCTTTCCACGCCGCTCGGTCTCCGACGGCCAACAACATGGTATGGATGCGATGTGGGGGAGGGAGGGAGGGAGGGGGTGGGTGGGAAGGAGAGATGGGTACGTTAAGTCCAAATCTGGCAACCGTCTCAAGTGTAATGACACCTCCATCTCTATGGAGAACCATCCTCTTTTGTCTTCACTTGCATGGGAGCTCTTTCTTTTTACTGTTTTGTTCCCAGAAAACCCATGGAACATTTGCCAACATTTTTAAGAGCTGCGAAAAGCAGGATTTTTTTTTTCTGCTGTTTTTTTTTTTAAGTCCTCCACCTCGCAGGTGTTTCTTTTTAAGGCGTGCTTGACAATGCCAAGCTCGTCTTGGCTCGTCTTGAATGCCGCGGGCCTCTGGGAGAGGTGGGGGGGAGGGGGGGTTTGGAGGGTGGATCGTGGAGGGGGGTGGAGGAGGAGAGGGAGAGAGAGAGAAAAAGAGAAAGAGAGAGAGAGAGAAAGTTGGAAAAATCTTATTGATTAGCAGTTGTCGCCACTTCCCTTCCCTTTAAATGGCCACGGCTCCTCTTTAACTCCGCCACTCCGCCATTTGTGTCTTTGCTACTTTTTTTTTTTTTTTTTTTTTAAGTTTCCTGATGCGGGAGTGAGGCAACTTTGAACGGAGGCCAAGAGAAAGAGAGGGGGAGCGAAAGAAATCTTAACTTGCAGCACAAGTGCCGTGCGTTTAGCTCCTCTGAAGGGCCCCAGAACAAAGACGTTGCTTCAAAAGAGACCTTATTAACGAGGCTGATTACGTTGAAAAAGAAAAAATGCATAAAAGAAAGAAGTGGAAAGAGGTGAAGGAGTGCATCGAGCGTGATGTTCATGCGTTACAGGACCCCCGGAAAAGTTGCTGGAGGCCTTAAATGCAGAGCTTGATGGGCAATTTCCCCTCAGACATTCAGGCCGCGAACGCTGCTGTCAGAGCTGATTTACAAGGCGAGTCGGGGGGAAAGCAGAGAGCCGAGCCCGTCCCGTTTCTGAGAGGGCTCGCGTTTGTCTGATTAGAATTCTGTGGGTAATTGACACAATTGTAGCCAAAAACCTCCCCCAGTTCACCACAGCTGCTCACTAGAGCCACCGTGTGGCGACCGGGCAGACAGCAGCCCACCGTCGTCGAAAGCCGAGAGCGGGAAACTGGCATTTCTAAACATTCTTCTTCAGCCCTGACAAAATGTTGAGTGAGTAATGAGTAAAAAAAAAAGGAGAAGAACTAAAAAAAAATGTACGCGCCCTTGGGAGCAAGGGAAAAAATAAAGAATGGGGCTGATGACTGAAAGAGATGGGGGAGGCAGAATAAACAGGTGGACTTGCCAGTGAGGATCAGTGATACGCCGGCTGGATGGGAAGAAACGCAGGACAAGAGGGAGGAAGCGGGAGGGGGGAGGAGGTGGGGAGGGGGTGTCGGGCTTAGAGAGAGGGATGAAAAGAGGGAGCCGGGAAAGAAGTACCATCTGTTTTTTAGGCACGGACGGGGAAGATAAAAAAAAAAGAAAGAAAGAAAGAAAGAAAGAAAGAAAGAAAGAAAGAAAAATGCGAGTTGCGCTCAGGAGGAGAGCGCTTTAGCATCGCTACGGCTCCGGGTGTGAGAGGTGTCTTTGTACAGGGTGGTGGTGGTGGGCGGGGGTGAGGCAGTGAAGTGATGGGTGGGGTGGGTGAGGGTGAGGGTGAGGGGGGTAGGGCGGCTATAAGGGCACGGAGAGGTAAGGGAGAGAGGGCAAAGAGGGAGAGGGAGGCCGACAGATGGGAGACGGGAAGATGAGAGCGGAGACACGGGGAAGAGAGAGGAGCGGGGGGGGGGGGGGGGGGGAGGAGGGGGCTGGCTGGCTGGCAGCGGCGTGGCTGCACTGGGCACGCTCACATCAGGAGGGGACATGACTCGACACGCCGGCTCGGCCCAGCTGGGTCAACGCTCGGCGCTGCCATGTAGTTTTGGCTTTTGGCGCTTCCCCTCAACCCACTGATACACACACACACACACACACACACACACACACACACACACACACACACACACACACACACACACACACACACACACACACACACACACCGCACACACACACACACACACACACACACACGGATAGATGGAAATACGCAGGCCCGCTCGCTGACAAACCCGGTGTCCCTCTCCCATGATTCATAACTAGACACTCACTCACTCGCAGACAAACACACACACAGGCACACACAGGCAGGCAGGCAGGCACCCTCACACCCAAAATGCCACGCTCTTGGCCGGCCGGAGCGGGCCGGACGGACGGACGGACGGGCGGGCAAGGGCCCCGGACTAATGGAAACGCCAAAGTCGTTACTCTAACGCTGGGTGACAAGGGCACCTTGGGCTGCAGATGTTCCTGCTGATGACAGATGGAGGCTGGCACTGCCAGGGGACAGCCAGGGCGGGCCGGCGCCAGCTCCCAGCCACCTGCACCCCTCCTCTGCAGCCCCACACACACACACACACACACACACACACACACACACACACACACACACACACACACACACACACACACACACACACACACACACACACACACACACACTCCCAGCCTTCTCACTTGGCCTATCTCTCTTGAACACTGGCGCACCCCCACCCAGCCCCATACTCCTATTCTACCCCCCCACACACACACACAACCTTCCAATGTGTCTGTCTGCCTCTCGCTCAATCACTCTCTCTGTCTCACACACTGGCACTCCTGCCCCCCGAACTCCAGCGACGCTGCCCAACACGAGGGGATGTTTGCGGACAGATATCCGCCGCCCTGGCAGCGCCATACAAGACGGAGGGGTATCGATCCTGCCGAGAGGTTGGTGGGTTGGTGGGCGGGTGGGTTAGTAGCCTGTCATTACGCGAGCACTAATTCAGCGCGAGGACATTAACAAACTGTTTCAGGAGACCTTCTTTTCAGCAGTCGGATGGCCGGGCGAGCGAAATTGCAACCGTTTCCCCGCTTCCAGATCGGCTAATGCGCGATGGAGGCCGTTTAATGATGCCATTCGTCTTCATGGGAGGCGTGACAGGCTTCTGGTGGTGGTGGTTTCACCAGCCTGGTCAAAGAGGCAGCCTTCCCCACCACCAACCCCACCCACGCCCATGCCAGAATCATTTACCACGTAGCAGCCAGATTATCAGAGTCAGCTCAGCTGATTTTCTCGAGAAATCGCACAACGTCTCCAGGCTCGCCACCGTCATTGCAACGTGAGGGACAACACGAAAAGTTTTGCGGTGATTTGGCTTTTTTTTTTTTTTTCACAGAGATGTGTCTCACATTAGCCGCTGGCAGAGGGCTGTAGACAAAGAGGAGGGAAAAGCCGGCTTTGGGTACACAGACATTTTGAGGAAAAACAGAGCGAGCTAAACTTACAGCTCACATCAAAGTTCTTTTTTTCCCCCTCTTCTCAGAACAGATCTTTGGAGAAGCATTTGCGTTGCCATGCCAGATACAAATCCAGGAATATCGACTGTCAGTCGGAGGCTCCAAGCGCTTGAGAGAAAACCAAGACACCAGAGATTCGTGTTTGCTGTTTTATAAAAATGTTGATAAATCTGATCGGGCCGCGCAGCCAAAGTTGTGTCTCCAGCTTGGCCCCGCCGTGGTCTACCCTCCCACTGTTGGAATGTGCGGACCGTGCTGTTTGAACTGAGCCTGTGATTGATTGTGATGTGTGCTTTGACTTTGGGAATATTCCGGAGCACAACATCAATTTGCTTTTGACCATAATCAAAGTTTTGCGGGGGGGTTTATGTGTCTCTCTGCATGAAAACCACTTGGCAGATTCCTCCCCCCAGTTCTATTTCCTGCCACGTACAGCTACCTTTCGCTCAGCGGCGGGGCCCCTGCTTCTGCCCTGAGTCCCCCCCTCGCCTCCGGACCCCAGCTCTCACTTCATCCCAGAGTTTGACTGTAACAGTTTACATCTAATGTTATGTAATTTAATTATAAAATAAAGATAATTGTAAACATACTCGGGCAAATGTGCAATTAAATTACATTTTTTTTGTACAATGATTCATGATTACAGTTTTATTTACATCATTTTATTTGTGTTGCTTTGTGTGGTTTCCTCGTGCGCTTTGGGCACGAGCTCCGTTCTCTTTTCTGTTTCCCTCCATAGACTAAGGTTTGACTTTACTATTCTGATGCTTCTGGTTGGTTCTCCCGTCATGTTCGGCCAGGGACGAGGGTAAAAAAAAATTTCATTGGTGTGGCCAGGGTGAGGCCATTACTGGCAATAAGTCAATACCTCAAATGTTCAATATGACATTGTTTTTGTTATTATAATTTTTACTGCAGTCATTTTTATTAATTGATAATTTTTAGTGTGAACATACAACAGTAGGCCTGTCACCATTCCTCTGCATTTGATTGTGGCACACAAAGGTAAATTTTAATAGACCATATATCCATTTATACCATATTAACTGTTAAAAGTGTTGTTTTTTTTTTTAAAGAAACCCACAAGTTAATCACTCTTCTGGATTTAAATACCTGAAGGAGGCTCAGTCATCCAAGGGTTTTTCACCACATCCTGGTGGTGGTGGAAGGTCCTTTCTGTTGACTCCTGTCAGTTGAAAAACATGAGATAAAATATTGAGAGTAGTACTTGGTCATATCAGGTTTAGATAATGCTACGCTTATACATAGTATTGTTACTTGGAATGTAATGGCTAACTGTAAAACAAAAGGTAAATGGTGGTGGTGGGTATACTACCATGGTTGTGATGAGCGCCATCTGTTGTGGCACCGTCTGAAAACCAAATGTTGAAATTGTCAGAAACAATAACACATGAAAAACCACACACACACACACACACACACAGCTACAGTATGATGTACCTTTGGAATGAATGAAATGTATTACTGTGTCATGTCCAAATAGGACCCATCCATTCGCCTTTGCCGAATATTCGGAGAAAGCCTGGGCCAAGAGAACAAAAAGTGCATTTAGGTGAGACATTAAGCCCAATGTCGTTTTATCTTATTTATTCCTTTATTTATGTGTTAGCCTGCAGTGAAGTGTGGCGTCCACTACAGGAAGTGCATGGTATAATTTGAAAAATAAATTAATTAAAAGTTACCAATTCGACTGTTAAAGTCACCAACAACATAAATTGCATCCAGATTTGAAAATAAATAAATCTGACTTGATAAATGGGCAAAAAAAACCGGATGCATCCCCGCCCCAGAGAGATGTTTCGTGGGTCAGTACACAGCAAAACTATAATCTGAATATCTGTGAGTAAAGCAGATTCCTATAATTCCATCTGTTTTATTTTATAACAGGCTTATATTATGTGCTGGGTGTGCCGAATAAAACATTGCTGCTGCTGCTACTGGTACTGCTGCTGGTCATGCTTAATGAATGTTTAATTTTTGAACTTACAGGAGGACAAACTTTTAAATATCATAAACACGAACGCACGCACACAGTAACGTATCTCTACCACCCAGAAACTACCGGATGTCTGCGTTTGAAACGCTCCAGAACTTGCGCCAAAGTCAACAAAGTGAGAAAACTTGACCGAAGCCAACCAAACTAATCATGGAAACTTACCGACTGCTCGTAGTTGATATCGTGTCTCGTTTCAATCACAGCTTCAATGGGTAGCCGAAGCTGCAGGTTCTCCTCCCGCCATCGGGGTTGTTTGGGTACTGCGGCGAAATGCGTACGTGCGGAAATGGCGGTTAGGCGGAACTTACCTGCACCACGGTTTTTTTTTTTTGTTTGTTTGTTTTTTGTTTTTTGTTTTTTTGTTTTTTGGTTGTTTTTTCAAATTATCGCTAGTCCATGGGGCGACAGGAGAAATTCTATTATTAGAACTGGATAGGCGACTGCCAATATGGCGGCGCGGCCATCTTCCAGTGGCCACTCGTGGTACTGCAGCCAAAAACTCCATAAGGCCCGAAAAGCCTTTTCCCCATAGACCGCAATACAAAAAGAAACGCTTGTACAACGACTGACAGGACGACTGTTCATAATAAATTTTTCAATTGTAGAGTTTTAAATAATGCACTTCATAAAATCAAAAAGGCCAGAAAAGAGTTTATTCCAAGTGTGACATGCTGTTGTCTCAGCTGATGCGTCTTGATGTATTGTGTCACAGAGGCATGATGGCAATTTACACTACTGAGCATGCTCAATAGTGCAGGATTATGTGAAAGGCAACACAGATTTGTAAAACTTTTTCACTGTGTGCGCTGGGTGAGCAACTCCATTGAAATGAGTTGGCCACCATATTGGATCCCCGGGGGCTTGGATGGCCATAGCCACCACTGGCCACCACGTCACTCTGCCAGTGAGTTCTGAATTGCGGTGCTCTACCACTCACCTGCCAAGTGAATTCTCCCTTTCTGCTGTACTGTTGGAAGCTCAACAACACTGTCAGGTCTAGGACAGTTGAGAACATTTGTTCAAAATGTAATGTTAATTCCATTACTTTGACACAGTCATTGATATACTTACACTACTATTGCATTTTAAGTAGGGTAACTTCATTACAAGCAATTACATTTGCAAAGTAATCCTCCCAACACGGCACTGCTGTGTCGTCCCAGCTCCCTCCACGGCTGAAGCACGGCCCCCAAACAACAACAGCAACAACAGAAATTAAAAAAAAAAAAACCCTGTCGTTTGGTCCCTCGTAACAACTTGGCTTGACTTTCTTCCCAGTGCCGCATCTCTGGCCTGCTGTCTGCGTTGAACTGTGGGTCTCCTAAGTGCTTCTTGAGTGGAACGTTTAGCTGATTTTAGGCCTCATGATTCTTTCAAAGGCCTCGGAAGAAGCAGAGGCTCAGGGCGACTGTCACATGTAAGGGGGAGAGAGGGCCCTGCGAGAGGGGTTGGGGTAGGAGGGGGCAGGGTCGGCGGTGGATGTTTTGCGGATCCAAAATGGTCGCCGAGGTTTTGCCGGGGAATGGACGGCTTGGCAGCGGGCGGCTGAGCGGGCAATGCCGTGCCAGCTCTTAATTACTTTAATTGGAGTCATTAGCTAAGTGAGCATGAGAGACGTCACCTGCATGGCACGCAGGACCGCACCTGCCACAGCCGCTGCTGCTGCTGCTGCTGTCATCATCACACAGCGGCGTCAACCCTCCGACAGCAGTAGCTCCAGGCTCGGACGCAGAGAGGAGGAGTTCCGACGGACACCAGCGCAGTGCAGGGAAGAGGCGAGCCACGTTTCACTTTACCCAAACGTGTCCTGTCGTCCTGTTTTCTCACGTAGGGATGAAAACAAACATGACACCGTATTCTTTACAACCTTTTTGTAAAAATATCGGCGTTCTGGTGAACCATTTTGTTGTTTTGTTTCCTAAAACGCCTCCCTGTACATCAAATCTGCTAAGGTTCATTATTTTCACGCACCGGATCTCCTCTCTAGAGGTTTGCAGCGTTCAGAATACGATTACTGCGGTCAAGCACTGCGGTTTGTGTAATTGAATTAGAAAATTTCTTATTATGTAGAATTACACACTGGGACTAAATAGCCATGCTAATAGAAGCCATCTGTTGTTAACAGTTGTATCTGTTATTTAAAAGGCAGAACCGTACCTAATTGTTTCCACAAAGCATGTGTTGAAACAGGCCGAGATAGAAATCAGCCCTTTGTGATGTCAGAAAGGGAAGTGGTAGAGCTAGAGATTATTAACAACTCCACGTCATCAACATATCAGGTCATCCTGTTTGCACATGATTCCAAACATGGAAGGTACAGGAGAGCAGTTTTTTTTAAAAAAGCTAAAACTGATTTTTTTGTTTGTTTGTTTTTTGTGCTTTGCACAGGACAGGAAACACAACAATGTTGTTTTGTTTGTTTGTTTGTTTGCTTGGTTGTTTTTGGCTGCAACAAAAGTAGTTCAGGATGACAAAACATGTGGTCAGAGATGTGTAAAGGACATTGAAAGATTTTGTAAACTACAGTACATAATAAAGGGCGGAAGTGTAAAGACGTGTGGAAAGTTGCTAACAGGTATCCAGGTTTAGAAGAAAAGCCAGACAAAACAATCTAAGAGGGACAAATGTTGAACATTCATTGTCGGTCAGTTGCGTGTGTGTGTGTGTGTGTGTGTGTGTCGTGATAAAAAATAAACTAAAAATGTTTAAAGACACAGCATTTTAACCAGACAAAATATTATTTGGCTGGACAATTTTAGGTTAAGGTTAAGATCTAAGTAATGGGTTCAAGGGTAACCATTTACCAGTTTTTTCCATGTCTTTTAAAAAACAACTAACCTTGCTGCTAACCATAACTTTCACTTGGCTCCCTCCAAACCGGGCCATAGCGCGAGAACCAGACGCTTAAAGCCACCGTGCGATTTAATCCAATGACAAACTTTGATGTCAGAAAATCCGCAGGCTACACCTTTCTCTGTCCTGGCGGGCGCCCGGCAGACAGCCTGGCAGGCGAGCTGGCAGCCAGGCCAGGATGGCAGTAGGCTGGCAGGCTTAGCCCGGGGCAGCGTCTCCTGCAGAGCCAACTCTGACCAGCTGGTCCAGACTAACACCGCGGACCGAGCGTGTACCGCCCCGCCAGTGGGGAGGGAGAGACGTTCGCTTGTGGTCCAGACACCCTCGCGCCCGGAGCCTGACACCTACAGCACAAAAACCCGCGCCGGTGGGATTTAGGTGAGAAGACTGTGTCTGGTCTACGGCTGGGACGCTGGGGCAGGTCAACGCGTTTCTTCCCGCTGTAA
This sequence comes from Thamnaconus septentrionalis, assembly GCA_009823395.1. Classification (NCBI taxonomy): domain Eukaryota; kingdom Metazoa; phylum Chordata; class Actinopteri; order Tetraodontiformes; family Monacanthidae; genus Thamnaconus; species Thamnaconus septentrionalis. Next base: position 4,258,898 of record CM020501.1, on the reverse strand, counting down.
CCCTGTCAACGGTCCAGATTTTTACACCGACAACGGCGCACCCCAGACCTCTGTTTGCTCTCTCGCTTGCCGCTGCCAGGCCCGGGGATCTGATCTGCAGTGTGGTCTGGTACCATCCACCATGAGAGTTCAGCTCCAGCAGAGCCAAGTAGAGTGGCGGCGGGGGGTGAAGGAAAAAAAGTGATGGCGCTTCCTTGCTAGCGCTGTTGGTTAACCTGCCCACAGCTAATTATTTTACTTGAAATAATGTGGTAATAGCGTATATTTTTGGTATTTATATGGATACTGTAATATTGTACTCTAATATATTGTAATATATGGCATTAGTGTGTGTAATACTTAATGTTGATAAATAGTATCTGTACTATGTATTATGTAGTATTTTGATAAAGACTGCAATCAAATGCAGATGAAATGTGAAGTGAATAGCAGTAGGTTTAAATAAGTTTGTGCTTTTTCCTATTGCTTTTTGAGCATATTTATTTTTCTGGATATTTCTTTTCTTTGAGTATTAAGGCTTGTGAGTTCTTTCTTGTTCTACTTATGTTTTTTGTTTAACTGATTTAGTACCTGTGGTTTTTGGGTTGAATAAAGAATTCAATCAGCAATCAACTTCACCACAGCTTTAGAGGCCAGTTGGCGGCCGTCAGGGCCAGCAAGGCCTTCTTTGCTGGCCTCAACATACTAGGCCAGACTGAACAAGTACATTTTCACTTAAATATGATAATGTTATTTCTACATTGTCTTATCTTTTCATGTGATATAATATATACTTTGTTGCGCTGCTTCCATTGTTGTATTTGTTGGTAGAATTTTTATCCATTCATATTTCAGCTAGTTTGTGTTGTCAGGTTCTCAGAATCAACATTGCAAGTAAATGAATGCACCACCGTCAGTTGTGACAGCCAATCAGATCTAAAAATCTGCGATGCCAAGACCAGCTAGCTAGCCTTACACTCAGTTTCACACAAACGTGTCCTGTGATTGGATAAGCACTCATGAGAGCCTGAAAGAATGAACTCAACCAGAAGATTAGGTTGCCACCATGACAAGCCCGTGACTTATTAAAGCTTTGTTGAGGAATCTCTTAATATTGCCTTTTATTTGTAATTTTTGACAGTATCAGTGGCCTTAGTTTCCTACTTTTAATTGTGATTTTTAAATGCTCTAAAACTAGAAAGGTAATTTAATGTGTATGTGTGATTCTGTTTGGATTCTTGAGCCATGGTGTCATATTGAGGGTATTATGAGGTGTGCTATATATTATAATTAAAGGTGAGCTAAATTTGTCATCACTGAAGGCCTATGTGTGGAATGCACGGCCTGCCACTGTTAGATGTAAAGGGGAGCAGAAAGTCAGAAATGAAGGCGTGATGAGGATAACAAAAATGAGACCAAATGGGACATGTGATTTCAAATCCTGGGGGGGGGGTCAAGTTGCAAAATTTGGATTAAAAGCATCGGAATGCATTCCAACTTCTCAGTGAACGAATGAGGCCTTGACACACCTGCGCTGACCTCATATCATCTGAATCCACCCCGTCCCCTCCACCTCTATGACGTGCTCCTCCCAAACCATTTCCATGTCTGACAGTTAAAAGGCCTGCACACAGGGAGAAAGAGCAGGCAGCTCATTGTGCGTTTTAAAGCGCTAACTAGGCCACTTAGCACCCCATGACGCTGATCTGATCCCTGAGGCGCTGAACTTGGCAGCGGGCCCGCCTCCTTTTCGCTCCTTCCTTTCCCCTCGCCATGGGAACCAGGCCATCCTTAATGACGCAGGAGTGCTCCTCCGGATTCCCACAATGCAAAGGGGGCTGACATCTGTCTCGCTAAGTGGTGCACTCTCTTGTGCACCTTGTTTGTTCAATCAACAACAACCCTCTCCCCGCCCTTCACGCCTCCTTTTTCCCCTCCCTTTCCCCTCAATACTCTATTCCCCCATTTTCTTTCTTGATCCCCGCTTCTTCTTTTTTTCCTTTTTTTTTGAAAAAGACAAAAGACAAAAGATTTAAAGGAGTTCGCAGAGAATGGGGCAGCGCGATAGTGAGATCATGACTCTCTGTCACGGCACACACGAGCAGTGCCGTGGGTAGATTATCAGGAGCGGGCGCGCCATTGTTAAAAAAAAAAAATAGACGGAGATGGATGATGAAGCAGAGGGCAGGTTTAATTAGCAATCACTCATCCGCTGCCACGTCACAAACAGCCGCGTTTTGGAACCAGCCATGCACCGAAAATTCAAAATGCAGAATTTGCAAATGCTGTGTCCGCCTCCTGACCTCAACAGCTTTTGCATATTAGGAAAAAACAAAAAACAAGCCGCCGCTAACCGTGGCCCCCTAATTCATCCGAGTTAAGACCCGGGCAAATATTTGTCCCATCAGTCCCAGGAAATATAGCCATCAACCAGAGTCGCTAATCACATGCTAATAGAAAGCAAAGGACTCAATGCGCCCCCATAGCGCAATGGGCGCTTTCGCATTTGCAGAAAGGCCCGCGTGAATGCAAATGGGCATCTAAACAGTCACTTTGACAGCGTGCCAAGGCAACGTAAAGAGCCCCCTTCTTTATGTTCCTCTGGGAATGTATGTCGGGATGTGTGGGATGAGTTCACTTTACCAGGCCCAGGTGCCAGGATATAAATGAATAATAGGTTTTATGGGCTCTAATTGAAAAAAAAAGCACACACACACATGCACACATAACCACACATGCCCACTTGCGCAAGTGCATCTGTGGTGAAGGATGTTCAAATTCCCACAACCCCTCCGAAAAGTGATTGGGCATGAGAATAGCTGGCGCCTATACATAATTCAGGGGTCCAACGCTGAAACAATTATGTTTGCTTACCGCTAAGTACCGACGCTCAATAGCTCGTTTGCTCTCTAGCACGGCGCTTTCAGACTTGAGTGCTACGTGCTAAAAGTCGGCCGCACATGGCTTTTTAATAAAATATAGGAGGTGACACTTGAATGCGTGAGTGGGTGAAACACACACAAAACAACAAACGTCCTTCATGTTTTTCACTGCGGCTCTGAGTCGTACTTGTGAATCCTAAAGAGTTGCCAGAAAATTAATTAGCAGTGCCAGACCAAAAAAAAAAACTCATTAAAAAAATAATAATAATGTTGGCAATTTTAATGACAATATTAAAACAACAACAGCAATATTTTAGTTTAGAGGAATCTAAACACTTGTTTTTTCATAACAATGAGAGAAGTCCAGTGTGGACAAATTTGCATGACCGCAAAGAAAGGTCACTTTGTCGTCGATAAGTGGTTGATTAAAACCACCGCAACATTTACCTCTGAATAAAAAAATTCAGACTCAAAATATACAAAGCAAAACATCACAATTAAACGGGAACAAACGATCATGACCCACATCCCCAAAAAGCTGATGAAGGAAAAGCAAAAAGGTGTGCATGCAAATAAAAGAGTGCCTTATTTAAATTTCAACTTTCCCTTTGCCCGCATCAAACCGAATCCCCCCTGGAGAGACGTGAGTGAGTTCTGGGTCACAGCAGCTCTGAGGCAGCGGCAGCGGCGGCCTCGGCGCTCCTCTCCTCCCGGCTCGTCTCGCACTTGCACTCCTCCACCACCAGGGCTCTCTTCTGCTGGACGCGCCCCCCCGCGCAGAGCAGGGGCACGGCCACGGTGCGGGCCTTGGAGGGGGCGCAGCGGGAGCAGGGGGCTCTGTGTCGGAGGAGGGGGGCGGCGGCGGACGCTGCGAACTCGGCGTCCGGCGGTACGAACAGGGAGCTGCACTGGCCGAAGCACAGCCGGTTGTGCACCGTCACCGTGCTGCACCCCGGGGCTGTCACACGCTGTCAGGATGGCACAAAACACAATATTTCCTTCAACAAGACTGGACAGACATCTGCTATGGACACTGAAAAATAGTCACTTTGTCCCATGCATGTCTGTGACTTGAACGTTGCTTTTACATTCTCACTTTTTTAGAGATTCAAGATTCAAAGATTTTATTTGTTACATGTCAGGTTACATGGTAGTGAAATGTAGGCAGAACCTGAAGTGATTGTGCATACAAGGAATAATGAAAGTGTAAAAAAAAAGGTTCAAAAATGACAAGTTGAATAACTTAAATAACTTAAATTGGTTCTTTTGATCAACAAAACCTCGGAAGGGTTTGGATTAGGTTTAGGCACATTTACTTTACCAGTGTTTTCTAACAACGAGCTCTCTATTCCATTTGGGGGCCGTCAGGACCTGCAAGGTCTTCACTGCCGAATGCAGAGACCTTCAATGTTGCTAATCTCACCTGAACAAAAGGCACCGCCGCGCACGTTTGTTTGGCCTCCTTCAGCTGGACGGGCAGGGACACGGACGCCGCCTCTCCTTTGTCGATGGCTCTCTGCCACATCTGCAAGCCCTGCTTCTTTTTCACGTCCGTCTCTGAGGGACTCCCGGGGTTCAGATGGTTAAGTGGACTCAAGCGGGTCCTGGAGGAGGGCGCCTGAGCGGGGCGCCCACGAGACAGGAAGGCGGGGAAGGCCAGCCTGGAGCTCAGCGAGGGGACCCTCCTGGGCGTCAGCCCCCGCCTGAAGAGCCCCGACTGGGTCAGGCTGCGGGGGTCCAGCTGCAGGACCTTCACCATCCCCCTGATGGGTTCCTCCGCTCCACCGCCAGATGATTCAAACTCCGCTCTTGGCCCCATCAGCGCCCTCTCCAAAGCACTGTGCGGCAGCGCCACAACTACAGCGGCCAAACCTGACAGAAGCACGAGGGCGAGAGGGAGAGTCATCCTTTCCGCACGAATAAAGAATCACCTTCAAAAACCGGAAGGAAAAAAAAGAGAGAGATTTAACCAATATTTTCACCAGTGGAATCAGCAACTGAAAACGCTGCTGTAGTTTGAAGGATAAAAAAATCCTTGGTTGTTGTCTTTGGTCCAAGGTTCCAAACGGCAACCTTGCTGTCAGTGTTTTAGCCAGTGTGATGGCGGCAGTGGTTTTTATACAGGAGGCGGCCGGTTCTCACCTGCACTTTAATGCAGAGAAGGTGTCGCAATTCCCACAGCGGAGCAGACGTCACACCGCTCCGAAAACTCAGAGTCAAGGGTGGTCAGAGCGTTAAAAACAGGTTGTAAACAGCGGTGTCGGGGTCAGATCAAGTGGGGGACGATTGCATTGAGGTCACTTTGTGAATTACAAACTTGGTTTTAAGACGCAGAGATTCTGACTGTCAGAACAGGATCAACGTTCCTGTGCAAAGACTCCTCACGCGGCCACTCTGGACTCTCTGCTTCAATGCAGTGTGTTCTTCAACCATCCTATTTATTCTGTGTGTGGGTTACAAATCAGTACGGCTTTCTTTGTGTGAACTGTAAATGTGTTTATTTTATATGAAATGGAAATCTTATATAAAGTCACTAAAGCAAATTTGTTTTTCCTACACTTCTAAGAAGACATTTGGATCAAACAAAGTCTGTCAGATTGTATTGTGTTACTGCATGACCATAGGAGGCCAGGATGTGGAGCTGCTGAGGGTGTTGATTTTTAATTATTTTCTTTAGTAATTTCATCCCAATATATTATCATCCCATATATATATATATATATATATATATATATATATATATATATATATATATATATATATATATATATATATATATATATATATATATATATATATATATATATATATATATATAAAGGGGGTCTGGTGGAGCCTATCCCAGCTGTCTTAGGGCGAAGGCAGGGTACACCCTGGACAAGTCGCCAGTACATCGCAGGGCCCTATATATTCATTCATTCATTCATTCATCTTCTATGCCCGCTTATTCCAATTCAGGGTCACGGGGTCTGCTGGAGCCTATCCCAGACATATACATATATATATATATATATATATATATATATATATATATATATATATATATATATATATATATATTCCAATTCAGCCTATTATATTTCCTATTATGAAGGTTTTAGAGTCTGTGTCTGTTACTCTTAATAGTTTTGATGTTTTTCAGCGTTTGAGTGCCACTGGCCGTTAAAGAGCAAAGTAACATCATTTGTTGTTCAGTGACATTGTGCAGCTTTGAATTGAAATGGAAACACACCAACTTCTGAAATTCCTTCTCTTCACAGATTTAGCTTCTCTAAAAAGGGATCGGCATCTTCGTTGCCATCTTTGGTTTTATTTTGTATCTGATTGGAATGAAAATCAGTGGCATCGCACATTATTATTTCCTCAGATGGTATTTTCAGATGAAAGTGTCTTGAAGAAAGCAGTAAATCTGTTTTCTGCATGATGGTCGAGAGCAATCTCATTGTAATTTCTCTTTTAATAGCCATTATGACCTTGAAGGCATGGCCCTGGGAAGAGTGAAGGGGCTTAGGCTGCGATATACTTTATTGCCACAAGATGCCACTAAATCTCACAAACAGGGCCTTTATTGTGTGCACTGCTTCACCATTTTTATTATTTGTATTTTCTGCAGTTTTATCGAACACTTCATTTGATGATTTTCTAAGGTGTTTAAGGTCTAACTAAACTAATTTCATTAAACAGTACTTATCGATTTGCACTACATTGAAATATTTAATTATGTTTTATTTCACTTAGCAGCCCACAGACTATTTAGTGAGGATTTTTGCAAATGCTGGAATAGAAATAAGGCAAAAAACATTCAACTAAAAGACTTTCTGGGCGGCGGATACGATAAAGAACGTGTTTTTCAGCCGGTTATTTTATTGCAGACAGCTGTAAAGCAATTATGACTTTATGCTCTTTGTGTAAACAGGCCATCTCCTTCCTGTTAAGTCCTACGAGCGTCTCCAGTGCAGCCTCCTCCCTGACGTCCTATGATTGCACCATTAAACTTCAGTCAGCTCTGTCAGCCGTGACCTGATCACACACTGCCTGTTCCAGGCCAACTGGCCACTCACACCCGGACACTACAAGTGTTTGACTTTCTCATAGAAACCTCGGTGTTAAGAGGCTCTTTTCTTCTCCATTGCCTCTAGTCTCATCTCTTTCCCATCAACCACTTAGCAGCTTTGCTGTCCAGGCAGACAAATTAAGGGAAAGGGCAAATGGATTTAAATACCTTTGATAATGTATTGAACTAAAACGTTTGTCCACTGGGTGGCACAAGATCTACTTCTGCCTATGAGAATAAACTGTTATATTGAATGCTTTTCAATAACGCAGCGTTCGTAGACTTGTTCAAACAGAGTGAGTGAGGAAAGTGAGGAAAGTAAGTGAGGAAGATGTGGAGCTGGAGAAAAATGTTTTGCCACAAGAGGGCAGGCTAGATGTTTTGTGAGCTGCACTAAAAACAAATGGACTAAATTCAAAATGCATCTCATTCAGCAATATATGGAAAACATTTCCTTTTTTCCCCTGAGGAGTTGCTATACCTAGGAGATAGGTGCCAACTTTCAAAGTACAAACTCCTAAAATGTTATACAATAAATAATCCTTGATATCTTTGAAATCTGCGGGGAAAAATAATTCTGTTTTGTCTCCTGCAGATTTTGGCCTTTTTTTTTCAAAGCCTGTAACCCTGTACAATTTGCTTTAACGCTTTAATAGCTTCACTTTATATGCCCAGAGGTTTGGGTTTACCTATCTACAGACTGACATTAACAGTGGAAAACCAATATAAACTATATCACTTCTTGCAGTCGAGTTTTTCTTTTCTTCAGCAGTTGAATTCCAGAAACTGTTGTTCCACTGAGAGGAAAAAAAAAAGAAACTTTACCCCATCAGAGACAATCACGAAAATGAAGAAGATGAAGAAAATAATAATGATACAAAGTAAATGCATCCTTTGCCACTGCATGCTTTTGGAAAGACCATGAAAGCCACTAACTACAGTAATGACAGCATGACTTTTGCAACTTTTAATTGCTGGTCATTCTTGCCGTTTATCTATGAGTTTCAACTATAAAACTGTAATGACTTGCCACACAAGCAAGCATTCCAGCACTTCTCTCACCCTAGAGAAATTTATTGTAGGCAATTAAGAGGGAAGGAGATACAGTTGTTCAGAAGCAGGAATGACTGTCGCTGGGCGTAACATGCACTTTTTCCATGTGAACGTCATCATGTATCAGTTGACCTGTGCACCAGTGGTGCCCAACCTAAAAACCTGGCAGGCAGGAGCACTTGCACATTACATATAATAAATATATATATTATAATATAATGAATAAAGGCTGATTGGAATGTATCAGGAAAAATAATAATGCTAGAAAAACTTGAGTCCTTTTTTATTTCACAATGACCAAATATACAAAAATAAATGCATACTTTTTTGAAAAACATGTACAAGTGGAAGTAGCAGACTGACTCTGCCCTGCTTCACCACACATCACTCACAATATGCATCAGCAGGTACAAAGCTGACAGTCACTGTCCATAAATACATCACAGAATTCCAGGCCTGTGTTATCCAGTGATTGCTTCCCCATCTTTGATTAAGGCTTCTACACTTCACCTGCACATTCAGAGCTGTCTGTCAATGTAAATTAAAATTAAAAATCATTACGGCCATTTACTTCCAGGAGTCAGTCCTCAGGCTTTGTTCCCGATGTCCTTGTAGAGCACCATCGAAACCACCATGGCGGCGATCTGCAAAAGACCAGACCGTGTTGTGGTGATTTTATGGCAATGACAAAACAAGCATTCTTTGCCGTAGGCAGCTGCAATTAATAACGTGTTACTTTTTAAAAGGACAACCAAAAAACACAATCATCAACTGAGCATTAGATTTGGAATTAACCTCTTATACTCACTCATCTCAAATATTTGAACAATGATAATAATCCCCACCATCATCATCAGTTTTATGGTGAATGTAGAGAAAGGAGCTTACACTTATGAGTAAATGTCAGTAGCTGACAGTAGTGGCAGTATTGTTCGTGCAACTGATGCAAAATAAGTTCCTGCTGATAGCGACATGTTGACTGTTCAACTCTGTTATCACACAGGAAAATATTTGACTTTATGGCCCTTTCAGGCACTTAAAACTCTCCTCCCCACTGTTTGACTGGGTGTGTGTGCTTGCTGTTGGCTATCGAGCTATAGTGATTTGAGAATGGAGAGCGTGAAACTCCAGGGTGCAATACAGCCTAATGGCGAAATGTGGGTCGTTTGATTGCATTTCTGAGTACCTCAAGAACGGCGATTCCTATGGCAACGCCGGCGATGATGATCGCGTTGTCTTCGATCAGCTGTATAATGGTGTTGAGGCAGCCGTCGATTGACTGCAAGGAGAGAGGAGTGCAAAAAATGTCAGAGGGTGCAAACGTAGGATATTTCTGACCGGAAGATGACTTGCTATCATACCGAATTCATTGCTTGGATTTTAGTGCATGAAGTTAGACTACTGTTGCAACACTGTTGTGGATAAAGTGGACTGTTATTCACGACGAAGGGGGAGTCAGTGAAGTCGGTGTAGTTTGTGAATCCACAGCACTTCAGCTAGAAGAAAATGCAGAAGATTTTAAATACAAATCTTTAACACAAACAACTACACAACAAATGTAATAATAATAATAATAATAATAATAATAATAATAATAATAATAATAATAACAATAATAATAATGATAAATCAACTACAAGTACCTGACTCATTGTGCTATTCCAGATGTCAGTCAGTGCGGGATCTTTTCCATAGTCTTTTTCTATTGATACTTTAACTGAGTTTTTCACACCTCGCAGTAACTCATCAGCCTGAAATGAAAGTTAGTTAAAATGTGATGATGGTGCCATTTTGGCTTTGGCTCTTTTTTCGTTTGTCTGTCCTACGTACCACATTCTGGAAGACAAACAGCACTATAGCTCCTGCAACCTCAATCAGGAAGATGATCAGCACAATGATGAAGAACTGAAGAGGCAAAAAAAAAAAGAAAAGAAAAAAGAAATGGCTCCGTTATTTGATGCCTTTGAGTTGAAAAAAGTTTTTGTAACACTTTGTAGCACTTGCATTATGACTGCCTTCATAAGATATTTTAAAAACATGTCATACATGTTCATAATGATGTATGAAAATTAATGACAACCTTTATAAATGAATATAAGTTGTTGGATGTAATGTGTTATAAGCTCATCATTCATAATGTTTTGTACCTCCATGGCAAAGTGACACTGAAGTCATGGATCGTATACTACATTATAACTACCATTTATTTAAAAAAAAATGTTTTAGACGAGGACTTTGTGAGCTTAAAGTAAAGTGTCGGTAACATGTTTTATAATGCCTTTATAAAGACATTATTTCAGAAGTGCTGACACTTTACTATAGGCTGACAAAGTCACCTGTCATCCTCTAAGACTTTTTTTTTTTCAAACTGGCACTTATAATATGGTCTGCCATCCAGGATTTCAGTGTCACTTTGCTGTGGACATTATAAATGAAGACCCTATAACACATTAGATGTCATACATGTAATACATAAATTATGGACATTTACTTATGGCATGTTTTATAATGCCTTAATAAGGCATTATAAAACAAGGTCTACTATGCAATAGACCTTCATAGAAAGTGTTACCAAACTTTTTTTTGTGTTTTGTTTTGTTTTTGTTTTTTTTTGCATCTGGCAACTTCCAGTCACACATATCAGAAATCGACTCAACAGAGTTGAAATTGACTATTTATCTCCATGCTATCCGCACTTACTTGTAAATAATAATTTCTGTATTTCTGAAAAACCACATTTGTTAACTTGCACGTTTGCGCATTGGCAAAATCTGTTGTTTAAGAATCAGGAGGTACGCTGCGTTTGGAAAGAATTGGTCATGTGATGAGCGACTCACCGTCAGCAGCATACACCTGCTCTCCTCACGGCTCCGCAGCAGCCCAGGAAGCCGATGATCAGCAGGAAGGCACCCACGGCGATGAGCAGGTAGCCCACGCTGGCCAGGTGGGACAGCTGCGCCGGAGCGTCCTCCACCCTTTCCAGGATGCCCAGCAGAGAAGAACTGTCGACCGTCACCCAGATTCCCACACCCAGGATGACGGCACCCGCCAACTTTATGACACAGAAGCACAAGGAGAGGTTGAGAGCGGCAATAAACACCTCGTGGTGATCACAAGGAAAAGATAATGTAGAGAAAAATGGCTCATCTGAATGTATCCTTTTTATCTTCGGAGTGAGTGACTCATGATATACTGTAGTATAATGACGACTTTGGAAAGCTTTTACCATTTTAAAACTTAAAAATGAGACTAAAGTATGTTCATTAAATTCCAGGGTTGGTTACGTCTAAAACTATATTGAGATCAATCGAAAACGAATGAACCCACACAACAAACATGCATGTAAACATGCTTTTCAGCTCAGTGGAGTTTTTAGCAGGACAATTGCACAGCTCTGGGTTCACATTCAGCAGGGACCTCTGGTTCCCAGCAGGGGGAGACAAAGACTCTGCCCCACAGGTTTAGACTTTTATTGTTGGGTATTTCCATGAACTTTAACTTAAGCAATTAAAAAACAGCCTCTAAAACAGATGAGAATGGAAATGCATATAAATGCATTTTAAAATGGGTTTTGGCGACAGACATTCAGAAACAGTTTTACTTCTATTCTTACTCACAAAGATGCCACCATTGAAGAGGAACATCATGATTTTGAGGAAACCTTTGCAACACATGTTGGCTGTTGTTTTTGTCACTGACTGCAAAAAAGTAAAATAAAAAGTTAATAATTGCATCCCCAACGGACAAACACTTCCTCATTGGTGGCAGAAGCGGGCCTCTGGGTAACCTGACGACTTTGCATGTCAACGCTGTTTTATGAGCGCATGGCAGCTTTCATGGTTACACATTAACCCCGGTGAATGATCGGGAGGTAAAAGTTCCCACCCTTCCTAAAATAAACATTGTTTACGCTGACATAATGCAGGGTTTCGGTTGATGTGTGTTTGTCAAATCGTTCATTCACATCCAGGCCTCAGTTCCCATTCCTGAATATTTTGAAAGACACAGTGACAAATAACACATTTTACACAGTGTCAGAAGTTTAAAGGTTTCTGGGTCAACAGGATGTGACCCAGATGGCAAAACCAGACTTCAATTAGTTCTGAACCTTTAAACTTAGGATGAATGGTCATTGTGCCATAAAATGAAGACCTTCAGCTACGGTTTGAAATCAAATATGCAATCACTCAAAACGATTTTTTTTTTTTTTATCTCCTTGCGATTAAAAGTCTTTTCAAACATTCATAAGTGATCTATAATTATTAATGGACTCTACTGTTGGCGTATGATGGGTTTATGGTGAGAAACCAAAGGATCTCAAGAACTGTGTGTTTAACTATGACACAGGAAACATAAAGAGCATAAAGCAGCCACACTTCGGGCCTGGCACTGATCCACATTTTGCGGACGCTCTCGTCAGTGATAGGTCATCATCAGTTACAGGTCTCGTCAGTGATAGGTCAGTTTTATAGCTGTTTTTTCCTTATTGCCGTTCTGATCACTCTTTCTTCTGTCTGTTTTAAATATTAATTAAAAAATAAATTTTCATTCAGCTGATAGTTGTCTCTTGGAAAACAGTTCAGATGGTGTCACATGATGTATGGATTCAAATGATCCAACAGACATAGTTTTAAGCTGCTCTCGTGCTCAACATATGAAAGAGTTTGAATGCTTTACCTGTTCTTCAGCAAAGTCCGTTCGTCCGCCGAGTTCCGGTCAACAGGAGTGTGTGTGGTGAAAAGGGCAGTCGCACGTCCCTTTATCTACTGGCAGGTCACACACACACACACACACACACACACAGTCCATGCCCTACCCGTAACAGATGCTGCATTATGGGTAGCACCAGTTCCTGGTTGATCAAAGTCCTTCTTAAGGACACAACAGGTGCTTAATTTTCCAGGAAGTACAATATAATATGTAACACATAATTATACCCTTGACAGATATACACTGTATTTACCCAGGCTTAATCTTATCTTTTACTTCGTAATAGAATAAATAGAAAAAGTAAGTGCAAGAACTCGCATCAAGGAGTTGCAGGTTCTCTTCCTTTTCTTCCTTTACAGAGGGCTTTTGTGTGGAGTTTGCAGGTTTGTCCTCCCAGTCTGAAGTTAATTGGCAACTCCAATTTGTGTGTCCGTGTGGCGCGCATGTACATATATGTACAGAATATATGTATTTGTATACATGTATACACACATATGGACGTATGAATGTATGTAGAGTGTATGTAGGTGTGTTAACATACATATACACACACACACACACACACATATATATATATATATATATATATATATATGTATTATGATTTCATACACTAATTTACTAAAATAAAAACAGTAGACATAATGTATGGCTCGGCATCTTTCTTCACAACATTTAGGGGAGTACAACAAACTTGGAAAACAATAATTAGAAATGATCTTGAAAAAAAAAAATTCTAAGGCATCTCCAGGTGACAGTGACAAGACCTCAACTCAACTGTCAGGTTTTTCACTTCGCACTGAGAGGAAAACAAGCCACCTTCCTCAGCAATGGGGCAGTATCTTAAAAATATACACAAGGCAGGGTCACAGCACTGCAGTTCCACTCGGTGTCCACCAGAGGGGAGCAAGACTCAAGCAAACCCTTCTCATCTGGTTGGTTCATGAACATCTTCAGCTGCAACAGGTCTGTGCCATGCACGACAACAAAGCTTTGGGAGGATAAGAGCGGAGGTGCTGGACGAGTGGCTGCTGCATGCAGCTCTTTGGCATCTCAAGACACATTTCATCAACAAACAAAACAAGGGGCGGTGGGCACAGAGTTGGAAAATCTCCTAGGATAACAAAAGAAGCAAGGCATCCATGACAGTATTGCAGTTTCAACATTTCTTTTTTTAAAGTACACTCTGATGTTCTCCGTGTGTGAACGCATGTGTAGATATTTCACACTGAGACCTGCTTCCCTTCACCACATGCTGCTGCTGCTGCTGCTGCTGCTGCTGCTGCTCCCATCAGCACGCGCAGCCGCCCTGGCTGCTGCGGGGGGGCTCCTTCAGGTCGGCCGTGTTGTTGTTGGCCGACGGGCTGACGTCACCGTTTGGACTCTCGTTCATCTTCTCGCAGATGGCGTCCACCAGGCTGTCAAAGACCTGCTTCACGTTGACGTTGTCTTTGGCGCTGGCCTCAAAGAACTGGAAGCCTGAAGTGGGAGCACAGAGACAAAGACGAGTGGTATAAAGCTAGCACAGGGGTGGGCAAACCGTTTGACTGGTGGGCCACAATGAGTACTAAAATTTGACAGAGGGGAGGAGCAGGTGGATGGAGTGTTTCGGTGAACCACCTCATAGGAGGAAAAAATATATCATGGGATATGTAGAAAACATTTCCCAAGCAAATTTTCCCACTGTGGGATCAACAAAGGCCTTCTTCTAAAACATGCGCTTCAATGCCAATTGAAAATTAACAAAAGTGTGACAACAAAATATGTTTCTTTGAGACTGACAAAGAAACAAACTCGTCCAAAATTGACCATCCTTCTGCAATAGCTGAGTGCCACGATAAGTACTGTAGAAATATTTTTTTTTATTGCAAAATTCCATGCCTTATGTTATTATTCTATTTATTTATTCTTTGTAAATTGTGTTTAATCATAGCATTGCTATAATTTATTTTAATTTTCATAGTGCACTGGATGGAGCTGTGCTCCAAATTTCGTTGTTTGCACGGTCATACAATAACAATAAAGGCTTTGACTTGACTTGACAACAAAATCCGCGTCTTTGAAGCCCCACGGTATTTAGCTCTTTATTGAAATGACTCTTGAAACATTTTTCCATCCTCCAACATAAAGCGTTCTCAACTGTTTTATTTTTTCCCCATAACCAATCAGCTTTCTATACAGGTAAGGAGCTGGGAGGTGCAAAACAGCTAAGTGTGTTAAAAAACAACTAGAAATAAACACAGTAGAGGATTAAGATTGCTGCTAAAATTGTACCACTGATGCTGCTGCAGACACCAACATGAAGACTCAAGCTCGCTAAACTAATACCGACAGATTGGACTGATCTACTTGAAAGTATTTGACCAAAAGCATCGTCCAATCAATATTTACTTTGAAACACTTTCATTAAGGCTCTTACCCTAATGTAGGGACAGGGTGAATGAAATGCATACAGGAAACATTGCATTTGACGTGGAAGTTGAGCCAGATCAGCTTTCATTTCTCTTCAGTTCTTGTCAAATATGTGATTAAAAAACAAAAACACAATGTGTGTGTTTGCATGCGTGCGCTGCTGACCGAGTTCTGTGGCCAGCCTCTGGCCGTCCTCAGTGGGGACCTGTCTGTCCTCCTCCAGGTCCACCTTGTTGGCCACCAGCACCACCTGAGCGTTGCCCCATGAGTAGGTCTTGATCTGGGTTGCCCTGGTAAACATCAACACAACCGTTTCACACACACCACAGTGTCGCTCTTAAAACACCATGAGTTGCGTATTGATTTGCTAATTGCATCGAATTGATGGACACACTTTTTTTTTTTTAACTGAATAGGCCATTGTGTCATATTGTAATTGAAATAAATAAGTCAACTTATAAGTCAAAATCATCAGGGTAGATAAAATGTGTTCAACTAGTAAAGAATGAATTGTTGTTGGTGGTAGTGAAACAAACTGTGAATATGATCATCAGAATATTGGAGCTGACTGACTTCCATTTGTAAGAAGACTGGAGTTAACTCTGATGTTTGAAATTTCTAAATCTGCGTAAAAATTGAAATTTGAATATTTTGACAGTGCTGTTACGCTTCCCGATGCGTGTAGAGGACATAATGCAAACCAAAAACAAGAAACTGACATACTATCAAATACTCCTTATGGCTCTGCCTGCCTGCACTTTTCAGGAAATAATTCCACCCAGTCTCTTATAAATGAGTGGAAATAAATGTGGCTTAACATGGTTTGCATAAACCCACTCCATTTAAGTCCATTTGTAATTTCTCATTTTATGGACCGTGTTGCAGCAATGTTTCTGCCATTTGACTGACCTAACATAGCAATGTATTCACGTTGAGGACTTCAGTAAACAACACCAAAAAAAAACCCAATAAAAACTAACCAAACTAGGCTACCTACTCCCCTGAACAAATGACAAGCTGAGATTTCCACACGGTGTCACGGTCACGGCTGCACCCACCAGTCCTGCACAGCACAGAAGGACTCCTGACTTGTGATGTCATACATGAGCAGGAAGCCCATGGCTCCTCTGTAGTAGGCGGTGGTGATGGTGCGGTAGCGCTCCTGCCCTGCTGTGTCCTGAAATGACACAACACACGTCACATCTCTTTGACTCCTTCTGCTTCAAGGTCCCACACTGTGAAAAAGACTGACACTCTCAGCTAGCCTAGTCTGTCCACGCACTGCCCACTGACTAGGTGAGTGCATTTTTTTAGAATTGAAAAGAATAGAATAGATGTGCTTTATTGATCCCAAATTGGGAGACTACACTGTTCTTCTTTGCCTGGTGTTCCGCTCTCTGACACCACCTAGTGTTTGTTTTGCATTTGTTCCCTTCCAAAAACCTACGGAACAAACGTACAATAATCTTTGCAGGAGGCTGCAAACAGAGGGCTAAATACGCCTATTGTATTGGCCTGTGTCTTGTTAGCACAGACGGAGAGCACAGACACAAATAACAAAGATCTACAAAGGTTCTGATGTGGGAACTTGGATGTTGTTAGTCATTGTTACGGAATTCAGTTTGGACCGTACGGATTTAAATTCTCATCTGCAAATTCTTCCAGAACTTTTCTTTCATTTTCCAGAGGAGCGACTGCAGTGGGGTTGTGTGTGTGTGTGTGTGACGAGGGAGCAGTTTGCACTGGGAGTCGCAGGTGAATCATTAACTCTTGCAACAGGAGAGAAAGAGGAAAAAACCCAGCCTTCCGTCAGGCGCTGATGGCCACCGCGCCCTCTAAACACACCAGGATGTGCTTTGTGCTCACACGCCTCCTCGCTCCCAGCGACGAAAATAAGCTGCGGAGGAGAAGCACCAGCAGCTCTCTCTCTCTCTCTCTCTCTCTCTCTCTCTCTCTCTCTCTCTCTCTCTCTCTCATCAAAGAAAAAAAAAGAACATAAAGAAATGTTGAAGAGCTCCCAAGACCCGACGTGGCTGCGACTGAACCAGACGACATGAATGCGGCGCACTGTGATGTTGGCGATCCGGAGAGCCGCAGGGGAGGGAGGGTGGGGTGGGGTGGGGGTGGGGGTGGGGTGGGTGGCTGTGATAGTCGCAGCGTGAGGCGCTGCCGACGTTCTCGCACTCTCCCAAAAATAAGTTGTTTCTAATGGCTCCCGAGGAAACCGTTCAGCCCCCCCCCCCCACCCCCTCCCTCCCTTCCTGGTGTAAAGATAAAAACAAAAACACACAAAGACAGTGCCAGCTAAGCAGGAGCAGCGAACACATGCTATGCTGGATACATTAGGCCAGTGTTTTTCATAGACATGTGTTGTATACATTGGCGAATCTCAGCTATCAATGATTTCTCACCTATGACTGTTTCTCTTTGTCCATCTGCTTTAAAAAGCAAGAGTGAGATATTCCTTATTTCTCATGAATTATGATAGGAATGTTATTTTACTGACTTTATTTGTTTCATTATGTTTGCGTACTTAATTAGCTTCCACATTGGTCTCTGGATAATGTGCAAAGTAGCCTAATGAACTTGTCCCTAACACCATGATTGATTGTAAATGTAATAGTCGCAAGGGGTGGGTTTACCATAAGCCTTGGCTTCTGACTTATCCTTTTCGTTTGTATGTCGTGATAAATTACCCAGTTTCTCTTAATTGGTTGAAAAAAACAATAACATTCCATTGTCGAGCAGCAATGCTTTAAAAAGCCTCTTTTCCTCCACCAGTTCTTGCCAGGATATCAGCTTTGTGTGCATCTAAACAGGCCCTAGTCTCACAAAGAGCACGTAGAAATAAATGAAGAGACTATATTGTCATTATTAGGCTAAAAAGTCTCATTTTATAACATTTTTGGTTGGTGGTGTGCCATGGGGATTTTGTTTTCAATGTAAAAATGTGTATGGTGGCTCAAAAAAGGTTGAATAACACTGTATTAGGCTGTGAGGAAAAAAGGTGGTTGTGGTTGTGGGGTGGGGTAGGGGGTGGTGTACTTCTCTCATCTCACAGCGACCCCTCCTCTCCCGTCTTTCCGCTAACATCCACCAGCAGATCCGTCTCCGGTGTCAGTGTGATGCGGTAAGCACATTCAGCAGCAGCAGCAGCAGCAGCAGCTCCGATGCAGCCATGCATCTTTCATGAAGCCCCGCCGTCTGGGGACCGTGTTAAACATCAGCTGTCATTAACTCCACGCTGTAAGATATTAGTTTACGCCTCGCCCGTGACAGGCAGCCAGGCAGGCGACCGCGTGCGAGAGGGCAAGCGAGACGTGAGCGCCTGAGGACGTCTCGTCGCGCAACAATGTTATTAATCACGCCGCCGCCGCGGCACAGCGCAGGCACAAACGTCCTTCCACTGAAACGAACGACAGCTCTGGCGCGACAGACGGCGCCAAGGCCGCCGGTGCACTTCTTCCTGTTTCTGCTCGTCTCTTGTGTTAAGTCAAAGGGGGTTAATGGGTTTAAATCTGGAAGAAGGGATGAAAAACTGCACTTTTGAGGTGGATACACACCACTGTTCAGGAGTTTGGGGTCGCTGACTCATTTCTTCATTGAACTCCATTATAACCAGCTCCATTACACAATGATCTTGAATGCGCTGCGATCATTATGAGTGCAGGGAAATCAGTCAAGTTGTGCTTAACAAGTATGGGAACATTTCAGTGTTGAATGAAAACCATTTCCAATGTCTCATTAAAAATGTTGGACAGTGTGCAAAATTCAGTGTGAGCACACTAACAGTCGGCTGTTTTAAAGAGCCTGAAATATAAACCATGATGCTTTGATCACTCTTTTATGCTTTGGAACACACAACACAACTAAGTGTGATTATATAATGCAACGTTTTTTTTTGTTTGTTTTTTTAAATGTTTCCTTTTTTAAGCTATTTTAAAGCATCCAGACATTCAAGGCAACAACTGCCAAAGCCATCCCATAATGTGTTCAGCACATCCTGACTGATATTCCAGTAGATTATTCCATGAAGCAGGTTATAATGGAGTTCAATGCAGAAATGAGTCAGTGAGCCACAACTTTTGAACACTAGCGTGAGGCTAAATCTAAATCCTCTGAGATTTATTTGCGTTACTCCAGTGTTGTAGTCTATCCTCGCACTGGAGCCGGGACGCTCACATCTCAACTCCTCTTTGTCAACGACCCGACTTCTGAGCGGCTGTTGTTTTGAATTGGCCTTGGGATTTCAAAGCCAATTAGTTCCCTTTTGAGTTGTGATAAGCCGAGTGCAAGTGCTCACAAGCTGCACTTAGAAGCTTCAGAGAGGCGAAGGCAAAGTGGAAAAACAGGAAGTGATTTGCAGACAGAGCTGCAGTGTGAGAGACTGATGTGGATGCAGCAGCAGCAGCAGCAGCAGCAGCAGCAGATGCAGAGCCGGACGGTGAAGAACTGGCACCGAGGCTTTTGTTGGTGGGCCTATACGCCTCTGTTCTACTGGTGACTCATTCTGAGTTTACTTAAACACAGAGGCAGTGACGCGTGTGTAATATATAGAAGCCTCGAGCTGCAGCGCCCTGCTAACAAATATGCATCTTCCAAGTTTTGCCTCCCCTTTCACAAACACCAATGAGGTCTGTTGGCCGGATGGACGTGTGAGATAATTCCAAAAGTCCACAAGCAAACAAGCAACACGGTTTTGTTTTTTTGGTGCTCCATGCATGAAGTCGATGACGGTGCAGACGGCCCGTTGGTGAGTTTGCACTGTCATGGGGCTCGACACAGTCTGGTTACTTCTCAGTTTTTGACCTGAGAACGTGAAGTGGTCTGTGCGCAGTTCACACGTGCACCCTGACTTCCTGCTGTTAAAAAGGCAAACCGGCCAATGCAAACACTTGAGAGCGCGGAGGAGCACTTCTGCCGGCTTAGTTTCGGCTCATTTACAGGGCAGGTTGACTCTGAATCGGTGTCCCAGTCACTGAGGGTACATCCAAAGCAGTTGTTGCCTCCTACACCACTTATAAGTGTTTGGAACTCTCGACTTTCAGTTACAGATAAAAGTGTCACATTATTGCTGTTCAATGTTCCTGTTTTTTTTTTTTTACACTTCCCAGTATTTTACACCTTTAAGAACTTATTTGTAACTAGAATTTTCATCTTTTTCTTTATTTCTTTCAACTTGTATTTCAACTGTCATATGAGCCTTAAACAAAGGATCCGATGGACAACAAAGAGCTTTAGACCGAATAGTCTATCCTTGTGAAGTAGAAATTTAATGCAAAATGCCAATATCTAAGTGTAGGATACCAAACATAGTCTGGGAAAATTCATTTTCAAATTCTTTACAAAATTGCGATGAGGGTTACCGAAGGGCAACAACTACATGGCTGAACATTTTCCAAAAGCTCACATGGCGCCACAAAATCAGTAGTGCAAAAAACATTTTCTTACCCAAATCTGAAGTTTGACCCTCTTGTCGCTCCTGTAGGTGGTCTTCACTTTGAAGTCGATGCCCACCGTGCTGACGAAGGCGGAGGTGAAGGAGTCGTCTGCGTAGCGGAAGAGGAAGGAGGTCTTTCCCACGCTGCTGTTGCCGATGATCAGCAGTTTGAACATGTAGTCAAAGTTCTGGTCGGCCGCGTCTCTCTGATCCTGACCCGCCCCCGGGTCTCTGGCCAGCGCCATCTGTCCAATGAAAATATTCCTCTGTGTTAATGGATCTTTTAACGTAGTCAGCGTACGTTTGGTGGGGTTACATTTAAAGGCAACTGGAAAACGCGTGCATAGATTTTTGTGATTGTTTTTCAAGATGTATCAGCGGAACAATGCAATCCTGAGAGAGCAAATGATGAAGACATTGGGCCACCGTGGAAATAGCAACGCGCTGATTAACACTGACAAGCTTCATACGCACGAGACAGGCAGAGAAAAGAAGGATGACGCATCGGACCATTAGAATATTAAAGTGCAAGTACCATCCTGTGTTTGTGGTTGCAGCAGACTGCGCTACAGGTACGGTCCTGCTCATAAATGATTCATGACCAGTGACTCTGCTTTCATGCACTGCAAAACGACAACATCTCGGAAAATTGTGGAGGGCTTCAGGAAATCTGAAAGTGTTTGATAATATAATATTGTATTTTCCTACAGATTTGATGATCAGATGATTTCACGGCTCTACCGTATGAAGCACCCCACCTTTATTTCCAGTTATTTCAAAGTTAAACGCTTTGTATGTTAGTGTAAAATCAAAAAAGAAAATGGAAAAGGGCTTTTATTTTAGAAAGGCATCCGTAATATAAATAACTTTCTAATTATGTATAAAAAAAAAGTTAGGCAGAATTAGGGCAGACGTTTTTCTCGCAATGCTGTAATGACCCCAGAGAACAGGAATGCATGATTACCATAATAATAGTATAAATATGCTTCTCATAATGAGGAGAAAAGGTCACATTTGGGTTTTGACAAACCCAGTAAGTTGGTTGTTAAAAAAATGTGATGCAAGTCATTTACAAGGGTCAACTGGCATTAAATGGAACATTAAATACATGTCTTCAGTTAGATAAAATCACCAGAATAAGTGACTTGTGTTTTGCTTTGCTAATATGAAGGCTGGAAGCCATACGGCACCACGGACATTTACATTCTTTGCCAGATGCTTTCTTCCAAGTAGATACTAGGAAAACTCTGTGCGTGTCTTTAAGGAAGCGTATTCCGCAACGTGCCACAGGTGCGGCTAAGAAATGACCTATTGAACTTCCATCTTGGGGGTCATTGATTTGACAAGACTGATAAATAATTCCAGCTTGGCTCCACGGCCGCCAATGGTCCCACGCTGCCTTGTTTACAGACTGCAGCGTTGGACGTCAGGGTGAGAAATCTCTGCTATTTCAGAATTCAGGTTGCTGCTCGCAACGTGTGAAATTTATAGCCGAGGCAGCTGTTGATGTTGGTAAATGGGGTGTGCCTTCTATGGAGAAGAGGCCCGGTGACAGAGCTCATCCCCGCGCTGTGAATCACCACGCTGCTTCCATCAGTCAGCGCCGCCGCTCCCTGCACCGCCTCCTGTTAAGTAACTTATGGGACGAGCGGATGCTGAGCGGTGGGCGAGGGGGGCCGATAGATCCTGGGCCCCCTGACGCCGTGTGTCATCCATCACCGGCCTGACCATTCATCGACCCACTGACACTTCCATTTAGACACACACGGCCGTTTGTCTCCCTTTAGCCCCTCTCATATTCATCCATCTCTGCCCCCCCATGTCCAATGGTGCAGTCTCTCCGTGGTACGCAGGTACACGCAGTATAACCACTAGAAAAGGTTCCGAATTACTGGACAACCACTAAGAAAATTGCGCAAAGATACGTATCAGCATGATTTTTTTTAAGACACAATGTTCACTTTCCTGTTGAATGTATTTGTGGGTTTGCATCACTTTTGCACTTGATTGCTCAAACTTTATTTTTTTATGTAAGTGTGTTAATTATTTGTTCATTTTCTCCCTATTTAAATACATTTGTCTTGTAACTGCTGTTCATCAGTTAATTAAAGTCCAGCTGTAAATGACTGTTATATATATTTTGTTAATTACAATACATTTACATTTAGACCAGGCATGGGCAAACTACGGCCCGGGGGCCATATGTGGCCTGTTAAATTTTTTAATCCAGCCCGCCGAACCAGAAGGAATGACATTAATAGCAAGCAAGTCATAAAATACCTTTATATCATCCATTTTTTCAGTTTTTTGATAGTCATTTCAATAAAGAGCTAAATACCATGGGGCTTCAAAGACACATACAGTATGTTGTTCAAACCTTGCCTTTGTTTGTTTTTACATTTATCTCATTTTCTACATATCCGTGATATTTCTTTCCTCCTATAAGGTAAGGCACCAAAACATTCCATCCATCTGCTTCTGCTCCGCCCTCTCTCACACATTTTACAACCCATTGTGGCCCCACCAGCCAAAAAGTTTGCTCACCCCTGAATCTAGACAATACATAATCAGTCTTTCGTAATCTCACTTCCTGTATATGTGGATGCATACTTAATGCATTTACGGAGTTTGTTCGTTCTGTTTTGTAGCAGCTACTGCTTTCAAACAAAATCAGAGTATACTCATTCTAATAAACTAGACTACACCACTGGCCCAGTCTTCATCAATCCAGACCCAGCACCCCTCCTCTCCTCTCCCTTCCCCGCCCCTCCCACCACCGCCCAGTCATCCACCACCACCGCTCCGCTCCCTCCTGATGGTTGATGGGTCTCCGGAGACCAGCTCAACGTTACCGCTGCCACCATCAAGGGAAGGTGGAGCTGGCCAGCGTGCTGCTGCTCCTGCCGCCGCCGCAGACACTCGGCAAAAACAGCGACGTCCACGCATGCGCACACAAACCACATCAGGAGGAAAAACTGGCCTCGAGTTGTTGTTTTTTTTTATCTGCCGTTAGAAACGTTCACTAAAGCGGAAGAAAATCCATCACAAGTCTTGTATAGAGCCGAAGGAGTCGCCGTTTCGAAAAAATCTGAGCAGTTTTTGGTTATGCGACACAGAATCATGACACTTGTTGACGCAAGATGTTCGTATTTCTGAGGTTTGGCTTACGAGTTACGCCTTGACAAGTTTATATTGTAAGATGTGTTGCTGTAGCTTTACAATAAAATAAAACAAAGTCCCTCCTACCACCTGCCAAACACCTCGTCAGTTTTGACCAAACCCTCCTAAAGTGACTCGGAAGCCGGAGTTGACTCCACTCACCGTCGGTGTCAGTTCGCGGGCCGGGCTACCAGCGGTCTTCCAGCGGTCTTCCAGCTGCCTACCAGCGGTCCTCCGCCGCTACCTGAGGCCGATGGGTGTGAGCTGCAGTCGGCCGCTCCACCTCCGGCTCCCCACGCTCTGCACGTGCCTGTCACCGGGATACGCACCGTGAAACTCGCGGCAAGTCAACAGGAGCAGGAACGGAACTTCCTGCCAAGACTGTCAAAATAAACCACCTTGCTATTGTTTGACAGTAGGGGGAATTAAAACTCTCATACAAAACCCTCCATTGCACTTGCTAGAGTGAAAATCATTTAGATATTTTAAGCTCTCTCCAACAGAGCACTGCGTTGTTATGATCATACAAATGACTAAATCTGATACAGTTTCAATGCAAGTTATTTCATTGTCACAATTGGTACAATTATATATTATTAATATAGAAATTAAAATATGTAATCAAAACAACTCCAGTATGGTGACTTGCACACTTTTCCAAATACATTCGACGTTATTTTTATTATTTTGAAAGTCAAACACTACGACTTCCGGATTTATGCAGCACCTTACTGCGCTCTTGACGCAGTTCAAACACTAATTCCAGGCAGCCGTGCACTTGTGTGTGTAGAATGGCGTGGCTGTTACGCACTACAAACGCGTCCCAACTCATGATCTCTCGGCTAAATCGGTCCTTGCTCTGCATACCGTGGATAAAAAAGTAACAGATGACCTGTGACCTCTAACACTACAAATATGAGACGGTGAATTTCGAGACAGACACAGCCCATTGAGGACAAAGTTGCTTTAAAAAAAAAAAAAAAGAAAAAAAGAAAGAATACATTTTTAGCTCAGACAAAACAGTTCTTTTCTTTACAGGCAACAGCCATCTGACTGTTCAGTTGTGGGATGGCTCACAACCAGAGACATTTTATTCATGTACGGACAGATCATCCTCACTTCTGCTTGCAACCTCAAAAGGCTGGTATTGTTCAGCGCTGTTTGTTTTTGTGCCATTAGTCCTACTTGTGAAATTGGGGCAGAGTCATTCATGTTGCAGCAAGAGAGAAACTCCAGCCCCGGGGGGACTTTGAGTGAGATGATGTTTAACAATGTTCCTCTTGACAACAAATTAGCCCCCTAAGCTTTTATCTTCCCAAAATTATAAACAAAACAAACAACAGGAGTGTCAGCCTTGTCTTGCATGTTACTGTACTGCTAGGCAGTTTTAATAAAACACAATGGCAACAACAAAAAAGTCAAAATGGAATCCTAAACTGAAGGCTGGGATCAACAACATACAAGAGCAACAGCACTCAAACTAGACAGGTTTCTTTGATTGTGTTAAAAGCAAGCGGGACTACTTTAATATTTTGTTAATGTTCAACCTAATGTAATAGTGTAACCTACCAACTCACAAAACTTAACAAGAAAACAAATGAACATTATTATTATTTGATATGCGCTTCCTACGCTTTAACTGTTTCATCGCGCCTGACGCAGCGTCGCTCTGGGTCGTTGCACACCCACAACCTGTGGAACTCGTCAACGAAGGGCCGCACGAGGTCCCTCTCCTCTGTGACGATGACGTTCTCAAGGTTGCTCTGCACTGCTGTCAGCGTCCAGTTGAGGGAGCCTGTGATGAGTCGCCGTCCATCTACCACGGCGAACTTGTGATGCATGTACACTGAGCTCTTGTCGCAGCGTACGCAGATCCCTGTGGAGCAGACAGGAATAAGAGGGAGATGAAACCTTTGTGTTCTCGGCTTCATCGGTGGTGTCTTCCTTCACGGTTAGTTGGTGAAGAATATCAGAGAGGCTGAGGTGTTAAAGGTCCAGTGTGTAAAATTTGGCTTGATTTATGATTTTTATATTGGTAGAAGCTCAACATACCGCCCTCACACACATGAATAAAAGGGTAAACTAGCAGTACAATAAAAGCAATTAGGTTTTCCTAACCTGATAATGGTTCTCATATACACTACCAGTCAAAGGTTTGGACATGCCTCTTCATGCAATTTTTTATTTATCTTAACAACTTTCTGCACTGCATTTGGATAATGAAGACATTAAATATATGAAAAGATATATGTAATTATGCATCAAAGAAAAACACGTTAAATAATGTTAAATAATAAATATGCTTTTTATGAAAGGTGGCTATTTTGAAGAATTTAAACCTGAAACGTCATTTTACACTTTTATTGTTTCCTACATAATTCCATGTGTGTTCATACCTAGTTTTGATGCCTTCAGTGTGAAACTGCAATGTCAAAAGTCGTGAGAATGAAAGAAAAGACATTAAATTCATCAAGGTGTGTCCAAACTTTCTTGCTCAGTTAGCTGCCATCAGTGCCATCAGTGCCATCAGTGGCCTAAATACCAAACACACTGTCATGTGAACTACTGGTTTAATAGCAACCTGAAGACCTGAATTACTTCATATAGTAAAAAAAAAAATCATTTAGCACATTCTTTATGGCCTGTCTCTGTCATGACATCAACAGCTTTGATAATAGTTTGAATTTCAGGTGACAAATATTTACACATCACTATGTTTCCAACTTGGTCTGAACAAAACAAATACTGGCAATTCAAAGGATTTTAAACCAAGCATTTAGATGTGTATAGACATGGACATCCTTCAGCTTTTATATCTGCCATATCTTTTATCTATCTCTTGTATTTTTATTTGTGGTCAGAAGGCTTCATATAAAGGAGGAATATTTAATCTAGTGGAGATTTGAACTACGCTGACCACTGACAGCCAGTGCAGCCAGAGGCGACTCTCTAGTGACAGCCGCATTCAGACATTCTGGGGTTAAGGGCTTCTGCAGACGTTGGCAGAATGTAATAGAGGCGCTGATTGCTTCGTGCGCCGAAGTAGTTCTCACAAGGTTTTCTGTCCGCATGCACACACACACACACACACACACACACACACACACACACACACACACACACACTTTGAAACACTTTCCCTAATGAAATTTGCTGTCTGGTTGCCAATTCCTTACTTAGTTAATTCTTGCCGAACCATAGGCAGCACAAGTAATTTATGAAATGCGGAGAGTGAGAGTGAGAGTGAGACAGTTTGAATCGGACATGTGGCGCAAACCTTCCAGGGCACCGAGTCCATTATTACTGTGAGATCTTGTCGTGGTAACCTCCATTCTCAGTGTCAGATGCCATCATCCCTCTATTTACCAGTGAGGAACCCGGTGAGACTCGCTGAAAATGACTGTCTGAGAACAGTGAGTAAGCTCCTTCGGATGAGTAAGACCTTCCAGTATTTCAAGTCAGATATATTTGTTTAAAGGCCTCTTTCATCTGTGTTTGACTTTTAAAAATCAATATTACCCCTATAAAAGATAAACATGTCCCACCAGGGCCGCGTTTTTAGGTCTTTGGCGTGAGAATATTTGATCACAGCCACTGTGTCAAAGCCGCAACTCTGGAATGAAAACCTGACGATAATTTGAAAAGAAGCAGATTGTCATTCTTTACCAGCACTGCGGAGGAGCCCAATCTGGGAGCCAGAGATGGCAGTGTAGTCCTTGTCAGAGAGGACTCGCACAGTGACGCCTCTCTTGTGGAGCGTGAGCACGGCCCTGCTCAGGTTCATGTTGGAGAAGGCGAACACACACAAGTCCAGAGTGGAGGCAGCAGACAGGATGTGTCGGAGGAGACAGGAGAAAGAGGTCTCAACACCGTGAGGCAGCAAGCACACACAGGAACTGGAGAGGGAGAGGAAAAACAAAACAGGAAATGAGCCTTCCATTATATCACCTGATGATATGATGCTATAGAACAGGCATGGGAAAACTATGGCCCCCGGGGCCATATGCGGCCCCTTAAGCCTTTTCATCCAGCCTGCCGAACTTGAAGAAATTATATTAATAGTCGGTAAGTAATATTAAAGCTGTATTTCAACTATTTTGTCTGTGTTTTAAGAGTTATTTCAATAAAGAGCTAAATAGCGTGGACACATATTTTGTTGCCATGCTTTTATTCATTTTCTATTGACAGTAAAGCACATGTTTTCTACATATCCCATGATATATTTATCCCTCCTATGAGGTGGGTCACTAAAACACTCCATCCATCTGCTCCTGCTCCGGCCCCGCTGTCACATTTTACAACCCATTGTGGTCCCACCAGTCAAAACGTTTGCCCACCCCTGCTATAGAATATGCCTCCATGTTAATATCATCCTTCACTCAGGTTTTTAGGCAGTGAGAATAACTTCAGGTAACAACTATACTTATGACTTTCAAATTCTGTTTAAATTACATTAAGCCAAGGGAGAGGGTTTGAAGATGACCAGGGAAAAGGACATGGTGCCAAATCTAATGTTCTTTTTTTTTTCTATTGCGTGGCCTATTTATTTTTAATATATATTTTCAAAGTGTATAAAAACAGTATCAACAATGTTATTACAATTACAATATGGTACATAGAACATGTGATATACAAAAAGCATCTCATTTGATGATCAAACTGCACTTCTCTTACTGTGGTAGCGCAGGGCGGAAGATGTGCTCCACACAGGCAATCTCAGAGGGGAAGAACAGAACCTCGTTCAGGGTTCCTCTGGACCTGAGACGACGGATGAGCCGGACGGTTACGTCCACACTTAGGGCGAGGGCCACCGCACCCACACCGAGCACCTTGACCGTCCACATCACTCACTGAAAAACAATACTTAAAATCAGACAAAAAAAGCAAAAAAAAAAAGTCACAGTAAATCAATGACATACTCAGTACAGAATAAGCAAGAAGAAATTGTGTGTGTGTGTGTGTGTGTGTGTGTGTGTGTGTGTGTGTGTGTGTGTGTGTGTGTGTGTGTGTGTGTGTGTGTGTGTGTGTGTTTTTGCATCATACCACTTAAAATAAACAGGTGGTTAGCAGGTAAAGGCAGTCAGGACCAATATACTGTAAATACTGTGATGGTATATTTAACGTTAATGTATTAAGGTGACTATACCACAGAAAAGCGCAATGTTTATCACGGAAAATAATCAATCTATTTGTTACATACATACTACTACACAAGAGTACGACTGGTCTTTTTTTTTTTTTTTTAAGAAAGGGGACGCATTTTAATTTTCAATGAATTGTCATGAATGTATATTATAGATATATGAAGCTAAATGGCAGTCAATTAGCAATCATTGACAAATAAAGGGGAAAAAACAGTTGTTTTGTCAACAGCTAAAAAAAAAGGGGGGGTTGTTGTTAGCTTATTGAAGATTTTATTAACTACATATGATCAAAGTGTGATGGAAAGTAAAAAAGAAACGCTGGTAAATCATTTTAATATCACACGGGCACTGTGTAAAACTTAACATTTCCGGCTAAATGGGACACGTGTGACAAAAACACACAAAACCTGACCTCAATCCCACCGTTAAACAAACCATTTAAACAGAGTTTACGCACCTGCTGCAGAGTTAGCTTCTATCGCCACCAGGCGGGGAGGAGGGAGCAGCCTGTGTGTGTGACGCGCTGACGCCGCTCCATTGCGCCGATTGGCTTGACCGACAGGCTCTTCAGCCAATGGCTAAGCGCAAAACAGGCGCGTCTCCTCCAACCGAATAACCCGAAGAGTTGCAGCTACCGGGTTCTCCTTCCTATGGAAGCTTTTCCACAAGTGAGTAACGTGTGCGTCAACGGTGTGAATTTAGAGTCACTTTTAAAGTGTGATTAGACGCTGCCGCGAAACGTTTTGCCAAGTTAAGCCGCTCACGTCGTAACCGAACGTGTTCAACAACGGCAGTTCGCTTAAATCGCGTGGACGTTGTTAACTGTTTTAATGTTGCACTTTTGTTCAAACGTAAACATGCTAATGTTAGCCTGCTATCACAAACACGGTGCGATGGTCTCTTAGCCGAAATGCTGCGTTGTCCATGTTCAACGTTTCTCATCATTCATTGTCCACACTGACTTATACTCATACTCTTTAGATATTCGCCACTGTGTACAATGGGTCGTCGCAAGTCCAAAAGGAAAGTCCCAACGAAGAAGAAGATGACCGGAGACCTGGACACTCAGTTCTCTTGCCCCTTCTGTAACCACGAGAAGTCGTGTGATGTCAAAATGTACGTCATCTTCCATCAGTAATTCTACCAGTCGTCGTTCTTTTACGTTCTTTTTTTTTTTTTTTTTTTTTTGAAGTTCTTAACCTGTCTTTCCATCGTTCTGTTCGAAGGGAGAGGAATCGAAACACTGGGATAATATCGTGCTCGGTTTGCCTGGAGGAGTTCCAAACTCCCATAACCTGTATCCTTTCACACACATGGATGTTACAGTTCATCACTGCTTCTCCTTTCTGGCACTCTAACTCTCGGGTGGGCAAACCTTTGGACTGGTGGGCCACAATGGGTTCTAAGATTTGACAGAGGAGCAGATGGATGGAGTGTTTTGTTTACTCGCCTCATAGGAGAAAAAAATATATGATGAGATATGTAAAAAAAAAACAACCGTGCTCTAATATCAGTTGAAAATGAACAAGCGTAACAACAAAATATCTGTCTTTGAAGCTCCACAGTATTTAGCACTTTATTGAAATGAATTTTAAAACAATGGGGGATGCTGACTATGACTTGCCTACTATTAACATTTCTTTTTTTCTTCAAGTACGGCCGGCCGGATGAAATAGCTTAACGGACCGTAAATGGCTCCTGGGCCGTAGTTTGCCCATGCCTGCACTAACACAAACATAATACACTGAACTGTTTGAACAGTATGCAGAATACTGAGGCAACACATATGAAAAATTAAAAAAGATAATGAAATAGATGTACACAATTGTTTGGCCTGGTGGATCAGTACCTTTAATTTGATGCACATCGAAAAAAATATTGAAGATATTTGCACACATGTTGCTATTGATTCTTCTTCTTGTCCACTGGCTGTGAGGTGGTGTGTGTTGGTTTGGTACTCACAGACTGACTGATAATACACTTTTGGAGGATTCATCTAGTATTTAACTGACAAATAAGGCCGTTCACAGCTTTAAAAAAGAACCCTTAATGGCGTTGACTTGAATTAAACCTTGTGCTCAGCGATCATTTCATTATTTCTTAACCTTGGAAAAACTGCATTCCCCACTTAACAGTAATGTTTTTCCTTCGTTCCTGACAAATGCCATATTGATTGAAAATGTTATTACAACTGGGGGATGATTGCTCACCCTCGGCATAATGAACAAAATACCTTCCCAGGAGTCGTTTACGTTGTTTTCCCTGTATCGATTTCCGAAGCTGGTGTCATTTTACACTTGATGTGAACGGCACAAGCCGCAAGACTCCTCTTCTCCTTAACCGCTCGCTCCCCAGATCTGTCGGAGCCAGTTGACGTGTACAGTGATTGGATAGATGCCTGTGAAGCAGCCAATCAGTAGGACACATGTGACTGAATAAAGTGGACGCAGAAAGCAGCGCAAGCTGGTCCAGTGCCCGTTACTAACAACCCAGACAGACGACATTTGTGAAACTGACTGAATTTTTGTTCACTGGTTTCTATTGGTTTTGGGATTCATAAAGGCATTTCTTTATAGGATTTAAGCCCAAAGCTTCTTTTGAAGCTTTCCTGTCGTCTCCAGTCAACAATGACAAAATTTCAGAGCAGTAGTTTTTCCTAATGTTTTTTTTCCTCCTTCCCATCTTCATTTTTGGTTAGGATTATGATTTTCGTTTTTTTTTTTCTTTTTTATTAAGATGTTGCAGATGCTGCTTAAGCAAGTTTTTAAAATATTAGCTGTCAGAACTTTCATTTAGTCAAGCTGTATAGTTTCTTTGCGCTAGCAAAATGTAATTTCATCCCAAATGCTCCTGAGCGTCAGAGATGGGTACAAGTCGATCTCGCCAGGAACAGGTGAAACCAGCAAGCGCTCGTTCCCTGTAACAGAGTCTGACAGGAGCAGCAGGATCCAAACTTCCTGCCAGGCTGTGCAGCGCAGACACGGGGTTGTGTTCGCTGCTATTGTCAGCCACCACTCTAACGCCTGCAATGACGCTGCTGTCCCAGTGTAAAAATAATGCAGGAAAAAAAAAGCTTGAGTTAAATATTACTTTGGACACAGTCATAAATGATAAAGAATATATGCATTTTAAAGTGAAACCTGATTTTGAACTGAAGCACCGGGTCTATGTGTTTTTGTTTGTTTTCTCCAGACAGCCGTATGTTCAGCAAAATCAATGCTATATTTTTTTAAACAGCGGCTTGATGAGAGTGAGTGTGGAAATAAAGACGCAATAGAACTTGAACTTGGGAACGTGTCTGAGTTTTATTTTCCAATCATGTAAATGCAATGGAATTCAACTGCATGGAAAAGCAGATGTTTCAAGTAATTTCAATCACCAGGGAGACGATATTTTAACACCGCTGGGACACAAAATGCACTGAGAGGAACCAACTTTGTTTATCAATTTATCAAATCTTAAAGAAGCAAGCACAGCCGAAACCAAGTGCAGTATTAAACATAATCTGCTAATAAATGGAGGGATAATCTCAGATTTACTGTGATGGAGACTTCCTGTTCATAAAAAAAGAAGAGATTAAACATTTCCTTTTAACAGATTTTCCAAGGCGTCAGTAATAAGCTGAAAGTACTTCAACGTTGAACCTTTCAGCAGGAGTTTTATATGGTTTCAAAGTACTTTAAAATAGAAAGACAAAAATTGTTAATTAATGTCATTCAGTCCAGGTCAACATTGAAAAATAGACATTTTTATTCAAGAACTTTTCCATTGCTCCTCAACTACACTGTATGACAGACCTGGAGACGGCATATATCCATTTCAGGGATGAGAGAGGAACTTTTTAACATGACCGACTGGTTCCTACCAGTTGTGTTGTAATATTAGCCACATTAATATGCTGCAAGTAGGCAGTCAGTGTTTCATCAGTGAAGGCACATCTCCTCCAGTGTAGAGTGAGACTGGGGGCTGGGGCAGCAGCAGATGGATGGAGTGTTTTGGTGAGCCACCTCATATGAGGAAAAAAAATATATCATGGGATGTGTGGAAAACATGTTTTAATATCAATTTAAAATGAACAGAAATGTTTCAAGCAAATATGTGACTTAGAAGCCCCACGGTATTTAGCTCTTTATTGAAATGACTCTTAAAATGTTTGACTTACTTACTATTAATATCTACTCAAGTTCATCGGGCCAGATTAAAAAGCTTAACGGGCCGCATACGGCCCCCAGGCCGTGGTTTGCCCATGCTTGGGCTACGGGGTGTGATGGAACCTCTTGAATTTGAGGTATAATTTTCTCTTCAAGTGCTTCAACTGTGCTTCAACTAAATTTGAGTTTTAAAAAAATCCACAATTTCACAATAGTAACAGCTACAGCTTAAAAAAAAAAGTGCTACCGACGAGAATTGTTAAAAAAAAAAAATTCTTTTGTTAAGAGGTTAACCTTCCATTCAGCAAGCGTGGGACGCTGTCGCAGTTAAAGTAGAAGTGAAACGCTTTGCGATCCCCCCCGCCCCCACCCTGCGGCATCTGCGGCTGCGACCTTTTCTAAGGGGGTCCGGCATCCGTTTATCCCTGCCGAGCTCGGGGATGTAGCGGGTCACAAATGAGAGAAGACATGAGGTGAGGCTGTGCACCGGGCCGGGGCCCTGAGTGATAATAGATGAAATGTGGAGTGCCTGTCTGGGCTCTCCAGCTGGGCGGGAGGAGTGACTCCATGCATGGACCCCAGCTGGGGAGGCGCTGCTGCAGACAACACGCTGGAAGCAGGATTACAAGGGAGAGTGATTATCACTTCAGTTTCAGTCTGCTATAGGAGACACTGGGGCTGGTTGTAACATCACTTGTTACAGCCACACTAGGGGGCGCTGTAACGTGATATTGACATCAAACATCCATCCATTTTTAATACACGCCAGTTCCTGCACTCAGGGTCGTGGGGGTCTGCTGGAGCCTCCAGCTGGGTGAAGGCAGGGTGACACCCTGGACAAGTAGCCAGTTCATCGCAGCGTCACAAAGAAAGATAGACAACCATTCGCACTCACACACACACACACACCTGCGGGCAATTTAGAGTTCTCAGTTCACCTCACATGCATGGTTTTGGACTGTGGGAGGAAGACAGAGAACCTGGAGAGAACCCACACAGACACAGGGAGAACATGCAAACTCCACACAGAAAGGTCCCAGGCTGGGAATTGAACCCACAACCTCTCTTGTTGATAAAACACAAAACATTGAGGTGAGGAGATATTATGATGATTTGCGTGGGTCAAAGTATTTTTTTTTATTGTTGGTGTTGTTTTTGTATGAAAAGCTTGAAAGTTATTGGTCATTTAAAAATTAAACAATTATTAAAATGCCAAAGGCTTTGATTTGAGTTGACTTTTCGATAAAATGTTTGTCAAGAGGTTGGTTGGGGTTGGTTGTCTCACTGCTCTTGGGGTTGGTTGTCACATACTCCACTGAAAATGGAGAGAAGTTCAAATTTTTGATATTGACGTCGTCCATCAGATGCTTGTAGCACATTATGCACCAGCTCACTTTTTGGTTGCTCAAGTTCCTTGTTAGCTGTTGGTCTTTTATCCCAAGTTAGGTGAGGCAACTTCTGGTCATATTTTTCCATGGGGAAATCAGTGCAGAAAGACAGTCAGCATGGCAAACATGTCATAGTCCAAATATTCTCCGGTGATTTTAATCATACACTCACATATTAATGTTGATGTTATATTTATGTTTTATTTGTGACATGTTTGTTTTTAATAAAGGCTAGAATTTTTCAGTAATGTAAATTCCTTAATTTCAACAACTCAAAAATAGTCACCTGGTTGATTGAAATTCATGTTTCAAAGACAAGGGGCCATTGATGAGTACAATTAACGTTTGTTTTAAAACATGTTTAGTGCCTGTAGCTTGAAAAACTAAACAGTAATGTGTTATTTTCAATCACGACTGAAACCCCATTGAAAACTATAGGGACAGCAAACCCCATCATGGGGTTGGTATAGTCTTTGATGGTTATTTATGACCGCTTTGTTACAATAAGTTGAAAATGAAAGAGGTGCACATCACATTTCAAGCCAACACTATAAGCGTCCAATTAATGTAGGAATGACTTTTGAAATATGTTTACACGATGAGCAATTCACACAAGATAAAAAAAAAAAGAAGGTGTGACAACCAGCCCCGGTCTCCTGTACGTCTCCCCCCACCCCCCCCACTCCTCCCACCCCTTTCTGTTTCTCGCTCCTCTTCCTATTCAGCACGCGAGGTCAAGTGTCACCCCCGTCTCCGTCGTCAAGGCTGCCAATCACCCACACAGCGAGTGCGAGGCAACCGTTGCCAAGGAAACAGTGATTCGGTTGCTAGGCACCTGGAGCTGTGCTCACAATTGTCATTTTTGTTGCTTGGAAGCGCATGCACGCACGCACGCACGCACACACGCACATGAAACCAGACTTAACAGCTTCGCTCAAATCAACAAGTTCGCGCACAAGAAACGCACGTATGAATTGCAGGTGCCGGCGCCGCAATAATTAATTAAAAATCCACTTACGCAGCGAGTAAGAAATCACAGAATACAGCAAACGATACGGTCGCAATTCATCACACGGGCGCATTTGCAAAAAAGCAACGGCAACCAACTATTCCTAATTTACAATGCTCAATAATGCTTATGCGCCCAAAATGTTACTGGAGATGTTTTATTCCGGTCCGGATCCTGCCGCATGATTAATCTGCCCCCCCTTCAGCCCCACTCCATCCCCCCTGACGTCCACGAATTCTTCAGCCCCGCACCTCGGCTTGATCAATAAAAGGCACAAACATCCATCACTCTGGTTTAAAAATAGTAAAGCCATAAAATCAATCAATCCCTCATTTCCCCGCTGCTTTGTGGACCTGCAGTGAACCCCCTCGGCCAGCGCAAACTCTGTAAGCTCGTATATTCAGCGCCGAAAGGCAGCGCATTCTCAACTCCCGTGCACTGGCTTGGCTGTGCTGTGCTGTGCGTGTGCATGTGCATGCGTGTGCTGCGCGTGTGTGCATGCGTGCGTGGGTCCTAAGTCTTTTATCATGTCAGCCAGTCAGCTGAGCCGAATGCTGAAATGTCAGCGGCGGGTGCGAGCCTTGACATGTCCTCATGTGTTACTGTCTCCCGCCGCCGCCGCCACGGGCGTCAAACTCTCACACGTTTTCTTTTTCTTTTTTCTTTCTTTCTTTCTTTTTTTTTTTTAGAACAGGGAGTGGGAGGTGGGAAGTAACTAAGTACAAATACGTTGTTACTGCACTTAAGTAGATTTTTCAGGTGCCTGTGCTTTATTTGTCTGATGACTTTTTGCTTTGTTTTGGGGTCACTGTTCTGTACGTTTTCAGTAAAGATAAAAATAAGCATGTTGAAAATAACGTTGGTTATTGTCAGGAAAAGTGCATGCATCCAAAAATGGCTCATGGGTCACAACTATTTGTGATTACAGTTTGGTTGTGCTGTAGTTGAAAAAGAAAAGAAAAAATAACTGTAGTATTGGGAGTAGCAAAATTGTCCAGATGCTCATGCGTGACCTCTGACCTTTGAGTCAGACTATTCAGTCCAGATTATTCTGTCACAGCTTTTTCATTTTTGCAAAATTATCACAAATGAAGTTTCATTAATGGCAAAAAAAAATTAATTTGTACTTAAATACATTGCAGAACCTGTACTTTCTTACTCTTACTTGAGTAAAGGAGTTGAATCAGTACTTTTACATTGACCAGAGTATTTGTACTTTTGCTTAAGTAGAGAATGTGAGCACTTTTTGCCACCTCAGCGTGAGAGTGCCTCGCTGCTGCGGCGGGGCCTTTCATGGTAACGTCCCAGCGGCCCGGACAAAGACGAGTGCGGAACCAGGCCGAGATGTGATTCTGCGCCGGTTCGGTTCTGAGGTTTTTGCAAAAGACAATCATCAGCTGATAAGATTGACGGCTCGGGTTCACGGCTGACTGACAAAGAGTGTGTAATCAAGAGGGTTCGGAATACAGTCTGAGTGCCGGAGACTTTTGTGTTCAGCTTCCTGATCTAGTGTTGTAGTACCCGAGATTGGTCTTGGTCTCAAGACCACTTTTTAAGGGTCTTGGTCTACTCTCGGACTCGGAGGCATTTTTTATCCACTTCCGTCTCGGACTGGGCGGACATCGGGACTTTTGATCGAGACTGGCCAAAACTCAGCCAACACTGCAATGACTGCAATGATAAAAACAGAAAAGCTTTTCTTTCACCCCCTGAGCCGTGCAGAACTTTGTGGTCTTTCGCAACCACTGTGAGTGAGATGAGTGTTGAGGTCAGACATTAAAGGTATTAACGCATTTTGTTCATGCATGGCATGCCATCATTTTCATTGAAATTATTTATAGTTAATTTATTTTTTAATTTTACGAAGAAAAAATGCTTTTTTTTTTTAAAGTTGCTGTTCCATTTATGTCGAAGCAAACTTGAATTCATGAAAAGATACTGGTTATTTGTTCTGTTTTGATGTGATTTTTTTCTTTGATATACAGTCTTGGTCTCGTCTTGTTCTCGATACTTAGTCTTCATAATGTCCTGGTCTCGGTTTGTGCGGTCTCAACTACAACACTACTCAGAACTAATGCCCAAAGGCCTTTTTTAACCGGGCCCCAAAAATTGGCGCCCGGTGAAACCAACTGATTCCCGCGCAGGTGTAAAGAGCGGCACGGTTAATAAAACAGTGATGATAAAACCTCTCCAGTGCTCGGATTGGATTCGGCCGGGCTGCTGATTGCACTTCGCTTTAAAAAAAAGCCTTTTGATTGAACAAAATAAGCCCCCCTTTTCCTTGAAATAAAAAAAAAAACCTCCCCTCGGGGTGCTTAATTAAAAACCACCTCATGTCCATGTCACCTCCCCGGCTCCACTATACCTTCACGTTGCTGCTGCTGCCGCTTCGCTTTTTCCTTTTTCCCTTTTTGCTCGCCACCGCCGCCAAGGCTTCCGCTCGACTACGCGTATTCTCAAGCAATAACATCCACATCTGTATTATCAACCCAAGAATACCCGTTGTCGAGATCGGAGCAGCACCTCCTCTTTTCCATCCTCTCCTCCTCCTCGCTCCTTCACTTCCTCTTCCTCCTCCTCCTCCTCCTCCTCTCCTCAGCTGTGGAACCTCTTCGTTTTTTCCCTCCCGTGGGCTCCGGAGCGGGACGCCAGCTGCGTGGAGGAGAAGAATTCTTTTGGGAAGGGGGAAGGCGGGGGAGGGAGGAACTACGATAAGAGAGACAAAAGCAGATCATATTTGTCCTTGAATCACAATGCAAGCACGAGTCACGCAAACGCACACACACACACACACACACACACACACACACACACACACACACAAAAGCACGCAAGGGTCTTGAGCTCGACGTTCTGCTAATAAGCAGATTGTGGGGCTTGACATGGGAGCCTTTGCACACACACACACACACACACACACACAGTCGGTCCCGATGCATCTTTATCTGCGCCCCACCACCAAGTAAACAGATTGCGCTGCCACCAGCACCCCCCCACACACACACACACCCAGCGCAGAGCGATATCAAGCGAGCGTTTAGCCGAGCGCTGAGGGAGAGGCCGCGCAGGCTCCCCCCATTATCAAACAGCCGTCAGTGTGTTTGGCTGCTGCGCCCAGGAGGAGAGAGAGACCCCCCACCAGACAGATGTTCAACACCTCCAACACCCTCCATCACCCTCCATCACCCCACCACCATCACCCCACAACCCCCAACACCCCACCAACACCCCCAACAACCTCCATCACCCCTCCAACACCCCCAACAACCTCCATCACCCAACCAAGCACCCCAACAAACTCCAACACCCTCCAGCACCCCCCAACAACCTCCATCACCCCCTCCAGCACCCCCAACACACCTCCATCACCCCACCAACACCCCCAACAAACTCCAACACCCCCAACAACCTCCATCACCCCTCCAGTACCCCCAACACCCTCCATCACCCCACCACACCCCCAACAACCTCCAACACCCTCCATCACCCCCAACAACCTCCATCCCCCACAACCTCCATCACCCTCCAACACCCCCAACAACCTCCATCACCCCTCCATCACCCCCAACAACCTCCATCACCCCTCCAGCACCCCCAAACAACCTCCAACATGCCCCTCCCAACATCCCCAAACAACCTCCATCACCCCTCCAGCACCCCCCAACAACCTCCATCACCCCCTCCAGACAACCTCCAACATGCCCCACAAAATCCCCAAACAACCTCCATCACCCCTCCAGCACCCCCCAACAACCTCCAACAACCTCCAACATGCCACCCCAACATCCCCAAACAACCTCCAACAACCTCCAACATGCCACCCCAACACCCCCCAACAACCTCCAGCACCCCCTAACAACCTCCATCGACCCCTCAACAACCTCCACCAATGCCCCCAACATCCCCAAACAACCTCCATCACCCCCCACCCCTGCAACACCCCCAACAACCTCCATCACCCCCCCCCAACACCCCTCAACAACCTCCAACAACACCTCCTCTGGGGTCAAAATGTTCACCCTTGTGGAAAAATATGCAGAAACCTCATCAACCATCCATCCATTCAGAACCCAATCCATCCAATCCATCCATCCCATTCAGAACAAAACTCCCCAACACCCCCCAACACCCTCCAACACTCCACCGTCTCATTCTCCTCTCTCTGCTCCCTCTTCCACTGTTCCGCATACCCCCCCCCCCCCCCACCCAACATACACACACACACATACACGCGCGTGCGCACTTTTTCCTCCTTTCCTAGCGGCCCGTCCCGCGGAGAATAAGCTCCAACCCCCACACACACAAACACACACACACACACACACACTCCCCCATCCGCACTTGCCAATTAGAGACTCGCTACTTGTCAATCTGCAGCCGAAGGAGGAGGAGGATGGAACAAGGGAGTCATTGGGAAGAGTGGGGGGTGTGAGGGAGGGGGGATGGGAGAAGAAGAAGGGGGTGGTGATGGGAAGGGGGGCAGAGTTGCATCAGCACCGCAGACAGCTCCCCCTGGAAACTCTGGGCTCGAGCCGGCAAACATGACTTGACTGTCTCCCACACTTTAACCCCCCCTTCCCCTCCTCCTCCTCCACCCACCCCCGACAGACACACACACACACACACACACACCCCAGCCGACGTCACCACTCTAACCACTGGCCTCCACTGCGTTTACCCTTTTCTACCCCCGTCCCCTCCACCTCCTCCACCACCTCCTTCTTCACCTCCTTCTTCACCTCCTCCGGGGTCAAAATGTTCACCCGTGTGGAAAAAGATGCGGAAACCTCATCAACCATCCATCCATCCATCCATCCCCCCATCCATCCATCCCGCATCCATCCATCCTGCATCCATCCATCCATCCATCCAATGACTCATCCATCCATTCCCCATCCATCATCATCCATTCATCCATCCCCCCAACCATCCGTCCATCCATCCATCCCCCAACCATCCGTCCATCCATTCATCCCCCATTCACCCATCCACTCATCATCCATCCATCCAATGACCCATCCATAAATCTCCCCATTCATCCTCATCCATCCATCCATCCATCCATCCATCCATCCATCCATCCATCCATCCATCCATCCATCCATCCATCCGTCCATCCCCCATCCATTCATCCCCCCATCCACCCTTCCACAGTGGGAGAGTTTAAAGTGTGCGAGCGACACTCCTCTCACCTCGCTCACACCTGCGATGTTCTCCCTTCACCCCTGCCGGAGGAAAAAAAAAATCCCATCCTGACTATCCGTCACACAGGAAGACCTTGACACACGTCTCCCTCATTACCGACTCCACTCCTCCACTCCTCTACCCCCATCCCCACCCCTCCACCTCTTCCCTCCAATCCCAACTGTCCGTGTCTGGGCTGCTGCCGGCCGCCGCCGCTCGCTGATGATGACAACTCAAGTGGACGTGTCTTCTGTTCTCACCAGGAGCTGTGAAGAGATGTACGGAGGTGTCAGAGATCTCGCTGTAAAAATACACCCACCCCCCACCCCCACCCCACCCGGCCGCTGCCCTGACAGGGACCGCCCGCGTCTGCCCGCCGTCATCCCCGACGTCTCCGCTCTAATTTGAGGATGTGCGTCAGCGTGAGTTTTACCTCTGTGTGTGTTCAGCTACCAGAGGAGGACTATCTATGGTGAGTGATGGGTGTGCCGCGCAGAAGAAGAAGAAGAAGAAGAAGAAGAAGAAGAAGAAGCGTTAAAGAAACGGGGGGGAATCAGGCCCCTTCCTTCGCCTCATGTCTGCTTGTGTGCATGTGTGTTCTTGCTTGCTTGGGTTGCAACTTTGCGTTGCAAAAAAAAAACCACACACACACACAAAACCAAGACATCTGGTTTGCATTTATAGAAAATCCATTTCCTGATTTGACTTGATTTAAAGTGGACCGGCTCCAGCGCGGGCCGCCGAATGAAAGCCAATCGCTCAATTGCGTTCTCGTATCGACGACGACCACGCTGCCGACTTATCCGTGTTTTAATGCACCTCGCGCCGCCAGACAGGATGCAGAATTCCGAGCGGCTGGAGGGCGAGGAGGACGGGTAGAGAGGGAGGGAGAGAGGGACGGAAGGACGAGACAAGGCGAGATGGAAGAGCTGGGAGAGCTGGGAGTCAGAGGCCGAGCGGATGCAGGCCTCGGCCACACTCGCACGTCACTGCTTAATTGCTTGGAACTAAAGGAAGCTGTTATGGAGGTGGAGGAGGAGGAGGAGGGGGTGGAGGGGAGTAGGTTAGTGCTTATGCATGCAACAGCAGATCTTCCCCCAGACATTTTGGCCACAGCGTGGAGCCTTAATAGTCTCTCTCTCTCTCTCTCTCTCTCTCTCTCTCGCTACCCAGACAGCATAAACAGATAAATAAATAAAAGAGCGCGCTGATGGCTTGGGAGGAATAAGAAAACTGGACCCTCTTTGCTCGTCGGCCAAACTTTTTGGGCGACAAAACTCTTCCAGGGGCGCCATCATTTATCTTGAACCAACCCCCTCCCCCACCAACCACACTTTTGAATGCATAAAGGTTCCCAGTTGGCCTACTAGCCCAGATAACCGAAGACGGACCACCACCAACACACACACGCACACACACACACACACACACACACACACACACACACACACACACACACACACACACACCGCTGTAGGGACCCCGCAGATAGCCGGAGCACCTGTTCCCTACGTGACGGGCTTGGATATGAAGCTTCCCTTTGTTTGTAAATACATCCGCTTCCACTCACAAGGCGAAGCCAGTTTTCCAGAGTGTGACGAGCGTGGGTTGAATCCCTTTAACCCCTTTAGCAGCAGGGGGAGCGAGCGAGCGCGAAGGATTTATCGTTGCCTTAAAAAAAAAAAAAAAAAAAAAAAAAATGCACGCGCGCGTTGGCGTGCACGCGCGTTTTTTCCTATCATTGAATCTTGAGCGCACACGAACGCACGCACACACGAACGCACGCACGCACAGACGCACGCACGCACACACACACACACACACACACACACACGCGCACGCACACGCAAAACGTATGCGCACATGCATGTAGTAGATACACATAACACCCCGAGCGAGAGACGTTCACGGGCGGTTCGATCCTCGACGGACGGCACTTGGGAGCGACGCCCGATTCGAAGCGCTGCTGCTGTTTTAGTTACGAAAGCAAAAAAACAACAACAAAAAAAACAACAAAAAAACAAAAAAAAGCAAACAAACCATGCCATCTTTACACAACCGAGAATGACAAGAGAGAGGAAGAGAAAAAACACACGCGGAACTTACCTCAGCCTCCCCCCTCTCTCCTCCTCCTCTTCCTCCCCTCTTCTTCCTCCTCCTCATCCCGGCGGCGATCTCAGCGACGAGGAAGCCAGCCGCTCCGCTCCGCGCGCCGCCGCGGCTTGTGTCCATGCTGCGAGTACATGCTATACAGTGCAGGGGAGGAGGAGGAAACGCCCCCCCCTCCCCCTCCCCACGCTTCTCACCTCCACCCCCCCCTCCCCCCCAGCCATCCCTTTCTCTCCTCCTGCTAAACGGCGGGGAGAATCAGATAACCACTCCTTGTTTTTTCCATCCTCTCCCAGGGATGGATGGATGGACGGATGGACGGATGGAGTGACGGAGCCGCATCAGCATCCTATGCAACTCAGCTGCAACCTCTCACCTCTCCTCCTCCTCCCTTCTTCTTCTTCTTCCTCCTCCTCCTCCTCCTCCTCTTCCTTCCCTCGCTCCTCCTCGCGCCACGCTCGGCGCTTTCTCTCCTATATCCTTGCGATCCCGTCCAGCCCCCGACGCCTCGGAGCATGCCCTATAGTGCAACCGGTTGTCAAGCTAGGGTCCGCGGACCCCGGCGGGGTCTGCGGATGGAGGTCTGGCACAGGGCTCAACGGGAAGAATTAGGGGCGGAGGAAACGAGTTTGGGGTTGGTATTGCCCGGCCATGATTTTCCCTCTTTATGTTGAAAAATGTTTTAGAATTGACTTCCTCTTTTCAGTTTGTGTTCCATATACACGGCTTTCTCTAGTCAAAGGCAGCGCAACCCTGTGCAATAGCCTCGCAAAAAAACACACACACTTGTAAAGCAACACTGCGTAACTTGCGACAAGGAGATTGCCACGTCTCCTAACAAGACGTCACACAAACACACACACACAGCAAAGATTCTTGTCCGGCTGGCTCATCCGCTCCCTGTATGTCATGGCAGAGGCGGCAATACAGGGAACAAAGACAACATTGCCAGAGGTGCTGACACAGACACACACTGAGGAGTTATGCGGCGCTACCCCTGGTCAGCTGGGCACTGTAAAAGGCAGGGGAGACATTGTCCACGGCACAATCCAAGGGATCGCATCACCTTTGCAATCGTTGTGCAGAAAATGTTTCAAAATCTGCGGCCAATCTCTCATCATTACGCGGTAGTAGCTATATATTGTCTCCATTGTTTTGTGTTGTTCACAATAATTGTGACACAATCGATGTAATAAAGACGCCTTGAGCAATATATGACTTCAATAAAGTGGGAGGAGGAGTTAACTTGATTTAATGTATTATATTTATTCAAAAGGCTGATTAAAAAGAAGAATTGCTCCTCAAAAGATCCAGTGGGGGAAACCTTTCATCTCCTTCCACCGAAGTCTCTCCTGGAGCAATAGAATCCTTAAGGCTTCAGCATGTTGTACCAAGGATAAGTTATTATCAGTTTTTCTTAAATGTCTCACAATCAAACAGGTCACGTGCGCTAAAGCTGCAAGAAGAAAAACAACACACCAGTTCTTTAAAAGAGATTTATACTTCTAATTGCTTATATAACGAGCAACATTAATATTGCTTGGGCTGCCTGGGAAGGCTGCACCCCAGACAGCATTCAGGACCCGGAGTGCAGTGCTAAATATACATGGTAAACACAGCGGTGTAATAAATACAGGAACATCATATCAGG
Source organism: Thamnaconus septentrionalis (assembly GCA_009823395.1). Lineage (NCBI taxonomy): Eukaryota > Metazoa > Chordata > Actinopteri > Tetraodontiformes > Monacanthidae > Thamnaconus > Thamnaconus septentrionalis. The sequence goes on along the minus strand of CM020501.1, from coordinate 4,214,573 downwards.
CATAGCAGCACTCAGTCACTCATTAGTCCTGAAATCATAATGAACCGAAATGAGACTCGTGTCCTCTGTGGGTTTTCCTGTCACATCCTGCACTCTGTGTGTGTGTGTGTGTGTGTGTGTGTGTGTGTGTGTGTGTGTTATCCGCTTTCCTGGGGCCTGTGCTGATGCTGAGGCCCTTTATGCGCGTCTGCGATGGAGCTGCCCCAAAACCCCAAAACCTTTTTGCGTGTGCTTGTGTGTGTGTATGTGTGTGTATGTGTGTGTGTGTGTGTGTGTGTGTGTGTGTGTGTGCATGTGCATGCGCTGGAAGCTCAGGTAATGCCCCCCGACTGCCATAAAAGACTTAAATTAGCTGTTGTCTTTGACATAACTTGATTCACGCTCCTCGTCCCTTCACGTTCTCTTCTCTCTTTGCTCTCTCGATTATTTTTTTTTCTTCTCCCGTCCGAGACATCGGAGGCAGAAGTGCAGACAGACTGCAAACACGTAAATTCACTGCAAACCACTGGAGCCTTCAAGGCCATAAAAAAAGGCAAGAGCATATTTCCTCAAATAGGCAGGCAAAGAGAATTTGTCACACACACACACACACACACACACACACACACACACACACGGCACACACGGGCACGCACGCATGCATGCACGTGCACGTACACATACTCAGACAATATGTTAATGGGTTCATAATTGTCAGTGGCAGACCATTGAGCATAATCAGGAGACTGCAGTACAGCGAGGCCCAATATTTGTAATTTAGTGTGACAGATAGTACATTTTTATTAGCCAGGGGCTGCCGGTTTGTGTGGGGATGCGATAATAAACACAGAAGCGCATATTTTTTTTTCTGCCTCTCAGTTCACATATTTCCTTTGACGCAGTCTTTCTTTCTGCTGCATTTTTTTTCTTTTTTTTAAATTTGCTTTTTTTCTTTGTGTTACACACAACCACCCGCAAAAATTGTCTCTAGAAGGTGTGCGACCCCATGGGTCGGGATCGTCCCAGCAAACAGACAGCAGGTCAGACAGTGAAGCTCGGGGCCATCTTATAATACCGTCGGTCTGTGATCACAACACTGCAGGGGCCGAGTCGCAGGGCTTGAAACAGAGGGATCCACACGGCAGTGCAAAATGTTTACCTGTTTTTTTTGTTGTTGTTGTTACTGCTACATAAACAAGGGACATTACCCACACTAGAGTTGGTCATGTTGTAGATTGACGCATAATGATGCAAGTAATGTATTAATCGTAATGTGTTTAATTTTGCATTTTAAAATCAGACGGATGCAGATTCACATCGTCATCATCATGCAACCTGTTGACACATGCGTCAACAAATCCTCCAGGAACGCTTGATGTGAACGCTGTGTACAGAGTAAGCAAACCAGCCCTGCCTGTAAATAATGGCTGGAAATAATGTGTAAAAAAAAAAAACCAAAACATCCAATGATAGAAAAAAAACAAACAAAACATAAATCATCCTAAGTGGGAGCAGCATTTTTTTTTTTTTTTTAATGAAAAGCTCATTTGAACACTGTTCAAATTTAGACAAACACTGTATGAGTCACCAAAATGAGTTTCGCTCTCATTACTCATGGAAGAGACCCCGGCCCGCTCACTCTAGTGCCGTGACATTTGATGACATGTCTTATTCTCCCACTATGTTGCTTTTTGAGAGAAAATTACTCACGTACAAAACACCAGATTTAGCAGTCAGAAGCCATTACAATAACACACGCAAATAATTGTGTTGAGTGTGCGTGTGTGTAAGAGATTTTTTTTTTCCCACACTGATGCAGAACTTTAAAAATGTCAGTGAGTCTTCTCTAATAGGGGGAGGATGCTGCTCGCTGCTCGGTAGTCAGTCAGTAGTGTGGAAGCACTGGAAACTGGGGGAAGCTGGCAATCAGAATGGAGGCGTGCTGTGTGTGTGTGTGTGTGTGTGTGTGTGTGTGTGTGTGTGTGTGTTAACAAGAGAGACAAATCGGACACACAAGTGGGGGATAGATGGGAGGGGGTGCGGGGGGTGAAATGGGGGAGCAGGTGCATCACTAATGGCTTTTTAAAAAGGTTACAGCGTGGAGCTCTTCTTTTCTAATGGGGCTCTGGCTGTGCTTGAGAAGCAATTTCCGGAAAAGATAATGTTGTCGAGAGAGTGCAGAGAGTTCTCTCTCTGTGTGTGTGTGTGTGTTTGTGTGTGTACGAGAGAGCCAGAGATTATTTCAGTGTGTGTGTGCTCATGCGCGCGCGCATGAGCTCTTGTCATTAACAAGACTGACAAACACACGCACACAAAGGAACACAAAGACCGGGCGGGGAGAGACTGTAGGGCAATTGAGACGAGAGCAGAGGAAGGAGGCGCAGATTCTGCATGTCTACATGTTTTGGCTCTTCTGTGCCATTACTTAATGTTTTATTAGCTTGATGGCTAATGCCTCGATCGCGTAGCAAGACGAGGTCTCAAATCTAACAACATTTTTTTTTTCTTGAGAAATTCTTCTGTTCCCGTTTTACATATATTTGTTTTACATTTCTAATGGGCCAATTCATTTGTACAAATATTCATGCAACTCGTGAATTTTAATCCGCTCCGCTCCCTTGTCCCCCTTCCTGTTAGCATGGCTAGCACTGCCACCTGTTGTCCTAATTGCACAACTGCAGTTTGTTTGGCCACTTATGGCCAATCATTGGTTTCCCTCTGTACGTTATCAAACAAAGGCGTCTTACCATTTTAAATGGATAACCATCATACCAGAGCTCTACATTATTTAATGGGTACTCACGCTGTTATTTGGTCTCTAAATTAAGCATTTTCACACCCACGCTGCATGACCTGATTCAGGTTCAAACGCAAAACAAAAAGGACAAAACCACATCCAGCCATCTTCTGTACCCAGTTTGTATTCCACTCAGGGTAGCAGGGCTCTGCTGGAGGCTATCACAGCTGTCATAGGCCGAAGGCAGGGTACGCCAGTTCATCGAAACATACCATTCACACACCTACGGACAATTTAGAGTTGTCAATTCACCTCACATGCATGTTTCAGGACTCCGGCATCGAACCTACAACCTTCTTTCTGTTGGGCGACAGAGCTAACCACTGCGCCTCCGTGTCGCCCACAAATTGTAACAATAACACTGATGTGCTAGTTTTAAAGCATTGCTATAAAGAACCATTCCAGCTTGGCTTTCTGAGGCCCAGTGAAACATGGAAATGTTACAATAATACTGGAATTTTACACAGTTTCTCAAACTGTTCAGGGAAGTTCTGGCTTAAAACAAAGGCTGTGAGAATCATAACATTGTATTCCTGCTTCCTCCTCTTATTTCCTTCCTCCCCCACTGTCTTCTAACCAGCTGGAGCAGGTGTCGGGATCACCTGAGGTGTCTGTCCTCTGACTGACTGACTGTGATAGAGTTTTGCGACAGAGCTGGCGGGAGATTGGAAGTTTGAAACATTTTGGTGAGTACTATTGAGAGAATAACATTTCTAAATTCCAGCAACGGATGGAAAAGTTTGAATTTAAATGCAAAATCTCTAAGTAAAGTGTGTAAGCAAGTAAAGTGAAAAATGAGAGAGAGAGAGAGAGAGAGATGCAGCAATGTGCGATAATTTAAATTTATTTTTTTTAAATAAATACAAAACAAAGACATTTAAACATAAAAATAACATTTGGACAGTTATGGTTGTTGTGTAACCTTTTCGGTCGTTTACAAAAAAGATGTCGACTGAACAGTGTTGAGTTGACCTCAGCACTATAATGAGCACCCTCTGCTGTAGCAGGCGTCGTCAGGACACCTGGGTGGGTGGTCCTTCCAAAGTCTGCAGCTGCACACTAGCACAAGTGTGAAATTATAGCAGCTACTTCTGACAGTTTAACTAATCAAAAAAGCAACTCCAAAAAAACAAACAAAAAACAGACAAACGAGAAAACGCAAATTGGCAAATTAACAGTTTTACTGCCATTCAGTGTGCTCATCATAAACATCCTCACTTTTAATTCTCATACACACACACACACACACACACGCACGCGCACACACTTAATAAAACCGTATGCTTCTTTAAATGATCCCTCGTAAGACTCGGCTGAGTGACCTACCTGCAGGCTCTCTTTGAAGTGAGCCGTGGAAAAAGACGTGAGCCAGAAACATTGGCTCCTGTTAGATTTCACACTTTTCTCCAGTCCCGCGTTTGGCAACACCTCATGTTACTACAAGACAGCTTCAGATAGCCTCGTATAGTTCACAAAATTCAAACAGAATAATAATGTACTATATACCGTTTCATAAAAAGCTATGTACTATATGCTATACTATACAAAACTCAGGGTTTGACTGCGTTACCCTGCGTTACACACTGGACTGTGCCACTGTTTGCTCCTCAGTCTGGAGCAGGAGTGCACTGACGTTGGTAAAAAGGGGCAAAATGGATTGTGAGTAGCGTCAAGTAATCGGGAAAACCTGTGTGAGTTCTGGCAGGCCATTGTTGCCAAACGTAACTCACAATTCTGCCGCACATCAGCTGATCCTGATGCAAGGCCACATCAGTTGATGGCTCTGTTTTCATCTTTTGTGCACCTCTGTCCACTCTGCAACCATTCCGTAACCCAACTCCTCTTTTCTTTAAACTACCTGAGCAGTACTGCTCAGGTCTGAATGTGGTCCGAATGTGGCAGATCTAAAACTTTTTTCTACATTTGTGGTCCAAAATGAGCAGATACTAAACCAAAACTGAAAGTCTCTGAACTCTTTGACACAGGCAACAGGACATATGGACATACACAGGGGGAGTAGGAGTTCACTGCAGAGTTAAAGGTGACAGTCTGAGCTGGAGTAGGCAGTGGTTTAAATGACAGAATGTGAACCCTTGAGATATTCATAAATACCTGTGAATAATAAGCAGGTGAAACATATTTGGAGAGCAGAGGGGGAATCAAGTCCCGTTAACCGCGGGGATGAAATAACGAGTGTTCAAATCACAAGCGCGGCGTCGGTGTGTATTAATCCCTCATCCGTCACCTCACACAACATGTTAACAAGTCAGGTTTTCACGCCTCGCTGAACAAACGGGAGAACGTCGTTTAACGAGCAGGGAATCTGCTCGGCTGTGCTGTAAATTGCAAAAGGTGCTCTTTGTCTTCAATTTGTCAAGCCTTCTCTGTTTTCTCTCCAGCGCCAACCCGTGAAGGTTCCCTGCACTCTGATTTTGTCTTTTTAATTACCTCCTTTCTTTTCAGCACATTGTCCTGAGTGTTACAAAATGGTCTTCTGATCCAAAGATAATTTATTTTATTGTTTTTTTTTTCGTCGTCATCATCAAAAAAATAAACAAACAAACAAATAAACAGAACCCTCAGCTCTGCTGGGATTTTGTTTCCGATCGAGTCACCAGCCTGCCAACAGTCTTTGGAGTCACTTTTAGGCTTTGTGGGGAAAAACAGGGCGAGCGATTGGGACACAGTATTGCTTCAGAAGCTCCGGCTTCAGGCCGATCTTCCGACGGTTCCACTACAACCTGAAAGAAAGGCCGCGTCGGAGGCCGCGGAGGACGGACTGGGGCGGGTGGGAGGGGGCGGACGGGTTCGAGAGACGTGCATCCGCTTCCTGGTGCTGCTCCCGAGCCGGGTGTCAGCTTCCCGCCCGGCTCTCCCACGTTGCCGCTCCGCCTCCCTGTGATTGGCCCGGCGGCCTTCAGACCATCGTGGACTTGACTCGGCGGAGGGGGTGTCGTCCTTCGGGGTGGGCGGGGCAGGGCGGGGGGATTTCGGAGGGCAGGTCTAGACTGCGCTGGTGAGGCAACGCCGTGAGGGGAGGAGCACATCGGGAGGGGCGGGGGGCGGGGTTGGCTGATGGTCATGTGATCTCAGAATACGGTAGCCCTGTAGCCTGTCGGGGACCAGAGAGGAGAGAGACGAGATGAGGAGGGGAAGAGACAAATTCTCACGTTTCAAAGCAGCTGGAACCGAAAACATGACGTCCAGGTCAGGGGGCGTCTGAATAAAACATTATCATCCGCATTGAAAGTGCATTTGATGGTGAGAATATGCAGGTGTCTGTGCAGGATGAAGCGACCCAAATACTTAGAGAACATGAAATTTGGCAAATAGTTTGCTTTCGAGGCAGTGATGCCATCAATATTAAATATAGGTGGTTAACACGTTCGTTCCACACACGCAGTAAAAATGAGAGTGCAGAACTTTTATTATTCAGACCTGAAGAGTTACAAAGTTTTGCATCATAAAAGAACTGAGAATAATGGATGTTTGCTTGAAAAAAGAGAATTAAGATTAAAATACTACAAAATAACAAAAAGAAAGTCATACACGTAAAGAATAGTGAGGAAATAAATTCCTGCTCTTTCAAAAACCAGTGCTGATGACTTGATTTAAGCTTACAAACCAAAAACTGCAGCCAAGTCCTTAAAGTTAAATGCTTTACAACTGCCATTGGTCTACTGAGGAGACAGCGTCCATGACATGTCCGCTACAAGCCAGAAGAGGGCGACAGAGAGAAACACTTTGGTCTCATACCCTGTTATTTTTTACAGTCAGAGGGATGATCACTGCTGAGGGCATGCTGCAAGAATGCCAACCTTGCTAAAACACACAACCTTTAATACAACGATGCAAAAAACTCGTGACATTTTGTCTTCGAATGACGGGCTTGACTCAATTTTTTCTCCACAACAACCCCCGCCCATCCCTTACCTGGAGGCCACTTAACTTTTCGAGTGGACTCTCCACACGGGGCAGGCTGAGAAGAGGCAGACCCATGCTGGGCTCTGGACGCTGCTGTAGCGGTGGTGGAGGAGGAGGAGGAGCCGACCCTGCAATCTGAGTGGGTTGGAAGTTGTTGATCACACATGACACCTGATGAAAGGAGAGGAGAGCAGAGTTTTGTTTCTCCGCTGCTGCACAGCGTAGAGGATGTAAAAAGCCCGCTCGCGGTGCCAGAGGGCAACATGTTGAAGTGGAGCCCCTGGCATGAGGGGGCGGTCCATGAAGGAGTTGGAAAAATAATAACATGGGAGGAAACAGGCAGGATGTTGTAGTTCCAAAACACCATTTCAAGAGGTTTAAATATCCATCCAACCATCTTCAATACCCGCTTACCCCTGAGCTCAGAGTAGTGGCGGTCTGCTGGAGCCTCTCCCAGCTGTCAGAGTGCAAAGGCAGGGTGACACCCTGGACGAGTCGCCAGTTCATTACAGGCCACACTCACAATTAGTGCAAAGGGACAATTCAGAGTTCCCAATTCACCCCACATGCTTGTTTTTGGAGTGTGGGAGGAAGCCGGAGAGAAGCCACGCTGACAGAGGGAGGACATGCAAACTCCACACTGAAAGGCCCCAGGCCCAGGAATCGAACTCACAACCGTCATGCCGCGAGGAGACAGCACTAACCACTGCGCCACCGTGTTGCACAAGGCTTGATGCCCTCTTTTTGAAGGCCCTTTGCATCTTAACTCCATCCATTCATTCAGTGAGTGTCCCATTTTCATCTCATAAACCTTTACTGTAAAAACAGCTAAAACAAAGGATTTCAACAAACTGCTTACATTTTGACTGGTTTACAAATTCCTTCAAACTTTTTTTGTGAGTATTTTGTGAGATTGATGCTCAGACATCTACAAGCCTCTGGTCTTTTTCACTGATCTGTAATTCCAACGTTTGGGTCATTTCATGTTATCATTAAAAGAAAACTAGTGAGAGACTGCAGAGGCTTGGCGGTTTAATAAAATCCTAACAAGTTCCTTTTGCCCACTTCCTTTAATTAAAGATGGATGTGAATGTAGAGTTGACACTTTCTAAAATGCTTCATGTGACTGTGATAAAAATGGTTTGGTCTTTGGTGTTTCTTCTTTAAGGCAGTGACGGGGAGAAATAACGTGAGAGTAATATTTTTGATGAAAGATGATGTATGTATGATTCTCTTTGGAGCGTTGACGCCACAACTTTGTTAGCATTCTTTGAGTCGCCCGTCAATCTAAATCACTTTACAATCAATCTAAATTCTCAATCTTTACCAGAAAGGCAGCGATGGCACCTCCAGTGATGAACCCCGCCACAACGTCGTTCCAGTGGTTTCTGTGTTCGGTCACCCTGATCACCCCCACCAGCACAGCCAGGGAGAGCAGCACCAGGCACAGGGTGGGCTTGGTCAGCCGGGTGCCTTTGGCCCGGAACATCAGGGTCACGTACATCTGGAGCACAGTTGCGTGGTGGGACACAGTATTGTTACCAGAGGTGAGAAGTAACAAAGTACAAATATGTCCTGTACTGTAGATTTTAACTTTTTTTTTACATAGCCTTTAGAACCTGTACTTTCTTACTTTCACTTGAGTAAAGAAGTTAAATCAGTACTTTCACCAGAGATTTTTTTTTTTTTTACACAAGTATTTGTACTTTTGCTCAAATCCAGAATCTGAATACTTTTGGCAGTTCGATACTGGAAAAACATCTTCCCGTGTTCTCTTTGACAGGAGCGCCTCCAGATGAACTGCCGATATTGGCCACAAGAGGGCAGCCTCATCAAGATTTTAGAACATTTTTTAAAAAAGAGTGAAATGATGAATATCAGACCTACGAGCCTAAATTACGGGTGGGGGGAAGGGTCATGTATGTATGCCACATATGTGCACAAATGTCAATATACATATAAAGACATTAGAAAAAAATAGCTGATGAAACTTGAGGAAACTAACTGGGGAACATCTATGTTCTTCTTCATGTCACGATGATTGTTTAATATGTGCACTAGGACCAGAGACAGCACTGGCACGTCATTGATATTCTGGCTTCATTGCACATGCATTTCAGCCGCTCTGCTGCCCTACCACCGTGTAGATGGCTGAGTAGAAGCTGAGCGCTGCGTCTTTGGAGGGGAAGGACTTGCGAGCCGACGCCACCAGGTAGGGGTTGCCGCTGCAGGCTCTGTGCTCGCTGATGTACTGCAGCGGGGACTGGCAACCCAGAGCCGTGTAGTTCGGCTTGCACGTCGTCAGAAAATGAGGCGTCTGGTGTCCCGTCACCACTTGACCTGCGTTGGCAAAGATGGTGGTGGTGAAGAGGCCAAAGGAGTAGACACCTGAAGTAAAAACAAAGGAGAATCTGTTTATGATCTTTGAGGTCCTGAGAAGGCCAGAGAGAGAACTGGCCTTTCTCTTTTATACTTCATATTTGGAGCCCATCTTTTTCTCAGGTTAAGTGTGTAATTTTTTTTTAAAGAAGAAACAGCCACATCAAGTGGTTAGATTTTAGATTGCAGCACTCTTTCACTTAAGTCCCCTCAGGGACTCAGTTCCCTCCTTCTCCCGAGCTTGTCAGTGAACTACGGTGGCCTGCGAGCACAAACCTGGATACCTCGTGCACCTTCTTCTTCGCTGGTTTATTTGAGGATGCGAGTGTCCACTTGAAAAACGAAACGCGCTGTCAGGTGGTTTAGATTGTCCACACCAGGCTTCCATAGAAATATGGTGGTGCAAGATGGCAGCTAACTGGGAGCAAGACCTTTGCTCTACGTATAAACTCATATACATATGAGAACCATTCTTTTCCAATAAAGGTTTGTTACTGTTATACTTTTATTGTACTGTGAGTACACACTTCTATTCATGTATCTGTGGGCTGAATATTAAGCTTTTATCAATATAAAAATCATAAATTAAGGCAAATTTTACACACTGGACCTTTAAAGAGAACTTGGATAAACACGAGGATGATGAAAAAAGATCACAGGACATCAACAGAGGCGAACTGAAACGAGGCCACAGGAGGCCTGAACTATGGCGGCGGCTTACAGAAGAGTCTTAATGAGCCTCGGTGTCCGACAGCACAGAAGCTAAATAACCTCCAATCCCTCCGAGTGCAACTGACCCAGAAAGCGCACGATCCTGCGCAGGAGGGGGTTGAAGTAGCAGCAGTCGGCGGTCACGATGGTCTTCTCCTGGGCTCGCTCCGTCTTCACAAAGAAGCTCGTCACCTCTCCAATCAGAATCTGGGACGGAGAGGAAACATCACACACGTCAGACACGGCGTTCGCCGCAGGACTTGAGCTGGAAATGCGTCCTACATCGCTGCATCTTTGCTTGAACAACAGTTTAAATTCACCATTTGGATGGTTTATGTTGCTGCACTACATCCCAACACTAACACCTCCCCCTCACTTTCTGCTCAGTGGGAGTTTGTTAACCTCAGTGTCTCATACTTCTCCTGGCTCCATTTTCCCAGTTTTTGCAACGAACAAAATACGATGCAGCTACATATTCCTAGGACTGTCTGACTAATGTCATCTAGCAAACCTGTCCTAAAGGACATACTTCTATTTCCATTCACCACTGAAAATGAAGATAGGTGAATAGAACATTTCATCGCATTTTTACAATTTAAAAAATACTTAAAAAGCTATTGATGATATATTTTTAATAAGATTTGATCTATGTGCAAGGTGCTTTTTAAGTTTTTAACGACATTGCACTTGCACTGTATTTCAGGTACCCTGTTGATGAAATAGGTTCTGTTAATTATACACCCCTGAAAAGTGGCTGCTCCTCAAGAAAAGGCACAATGTGTATCGTGGTTTGCCAGACATCAATCCCCTGGACTTCTTGCTGTGGGGTCTTGTTAAAGACAGCGCGTAACAAACAAAGATTTGGGACATCAACGACCTGAAGCAAAACATCAGTGGTGCCACTGATAAGGCAGCGAACATGGCGAGGAATCAAATACCGTCTTTGTTTGCTTTGTGCAACTAACGGTGCCCATATAGCAGCGTGTTAACTGGGGTAATAAACTTCAATATCTACTTTTTTTTGGGTAATAATTTTCACAGATTATTTTACTCATTCGCTTTTGGAATAAATTTGTTCAACAGCTAAGGATTATTTATGGGCACCCTGTATATTATCAGACACCCTGAGCACCGAGCGAAATATTCAACCCACTTGGGCTGCGGTGTCATTTTAAGACTTCAAAAACTGCTGAAATCAACAAGACACTGAAGCTTTCTGACAGGGAAATAGCCTGACTAAACACGACGGCGGACGTTCGCGGACACCATTACACCCTGCATACTGAACCTGTCAGATTAGGGCATCTCCTGCTGACGGATGCATAAAGAGATGTAGGTTGCAGGCGCGTACAATATGCATGATCCCGAGGCCGGGAGCGAGGGATGAAGCCAGCACACAGCGCACTCGATGTGACAGCCACTGGCTCCGCTGCCACGGACAAAGAGTGCCTGGTGAGGCTGCGGGGCCGGTGTCAACACAGATGATTTCTGCCGAATATGACACGACGACTATTAAAGTCACGTGCGTTCAAAGACAGGAGGGCCCTGGCCCCCTTTGTGATGTCATTTTCTATTATGGATGCATCTGAGAGGTCACAGTTGTCTCGTGGGATTGTGTCATTTTCTACATACGATCCTGTTTACCTCCCTGTTCCCAGTTTTGCCAGTTTTTTAAGCAAGCATGTGATTTGCCCATCCGACGACGATCAAAGGCAAAGGGTTTCATGAATAAGGATAAAACATTTTTTCCTGTCAATATTTAGGACATCCAGGATGCTTATCAGCGGGGAGTGTACAGAGGCTGTAGCGTCAACTTTCAGCCCATCTGTTCGCACACTCACACAAAAACAAAAAATGTTCATCTGTGCGAATGCTCCGATCATCCTTCTAGTGCAGACAGTACAGTTCACCCTGACTCATGAGGTGTGTGTCTCACTTATGCCAGTCAGGTTTCTGCTTCAGTTTATTACCTGTTGTTCCTCACTTGAGTGCCTCACTTAAAGTGCCCAACTTATTTACTGAAGTCGGTCTGTTGTTCCAGATCTAAATTTTGATTAGGGTGCTTTTACACCTGGCATAAACCAAAGCACTCCTGCGACCCTGAGTGCAGGTGAAGTGGTGATAAAGATGGATGGATGGATGGATGGATGGATGGTTGATTTCACGTCTCATTTAATTGAGTCACAGTTAAATGATCGCTCTGGTTCAGCAGTGAGTTCAGCATGTGTTTTCTGCACAGTGTCTTCTGGGGTCAACCCTGTTTGTTTAGGTTGGTTGCTGTCAACTTAGAAGGTAGTTTGATCACTTTGCCAAGAAATCAGCTACACTTTAGTCTCTCAGTAAGTTTTCAGAACGACTCAGCTTTGTTTACAGATTAAGAGGTTACAATATTAGGTAAATCATCAAGAGTTAGTTATGAAAGGGTCAATAAGCAGTGTTATTCATTGTGTAATACAGGCTAATAAAAATCGGTATGTGTGCTGTAGTGGTGTTGTTTCTTTTGGGGTGTTGCAACTTCAGAAAAACACATGCAAATAGAGATGAAACATGCTCAGTAATATTATGCTGGAAATGCTATAACCCTAAATCCAGATGGTCACCTTCTGTTACCAGAGCTCTGTTGCCGTCTCGCGTTTCCAGGGAGAATAACAAAACGAAACATATTTTTTTTAAGGCCGGTAGCAGAATTCTGTCGGTGGCTGGTCCGTCACTGACAGCGGACTCCTTGGAAACACGACATGGCCACAGAGTTCTGGTGACACAAGGTGACCCTCTGGATAGAGGGTTATATCCAGGATAAAAGCTATCGTTAGCATGTTCAGCTCATTCACTCGACATGCACACGCTTGCGGCATTATAGAGTTACATCCTCACTTCGCATTTGCTCGCTCAGTGTGTGCTCAGTGAGTGTCTTGCATCGGTGTGCAGGTGTGCAGCGGTGAAGATGAGAGGAACGCGAGGAAGTGGGGCTCCAAAGCCTCTTTGTTTTGGTTAACATGCTGTGCTCAGCTGTACTCCGCAATGGTAAACATGGCTTAATGCCCCTTTAATAGTAAAAAAAGAATTGGAAAAAAGCAAAAAACAAGAAAGAGGAACCTACTACAAGCTGTAAACAATGGCTGCTGCTAAATACTGGGTTAGAATGGACAGTTTTCACATTCAAACAACAAGAGAAAGCAGCACTGAATGATTTTCTGAGTGGACAACACAGTTTCATGTCACAACAAAGTGTCTTTGGAAAGAGGTCAGTCATGTTTTACTTGCTATACTCAATACATTTTGAAAGTGGGGCAACATGTCACAGCGCAACCTTCCTGAAGCTACTTCAGTGGCTGTTCACCCCATCCAAGGTCACCTGTGAGCCCACAGAATGACGACTTGAGGGCAATCGCTACTTATTTTGGCAGAAAAAAAGTGAAGAAACTGAATACAAAGGAAACAGAAATGGGCCTGGAGGAAATGAAAAATGCCAAGTGCCTGTTATTCGCCACTGCGTGAGATTAAAAGTCCATTTTTGGGGGGGCAGCTGAAAAGTCTGAATGTCTGCGAGAAGCTCTCAAGTTCCTCCCTGCCGGAATTTGTCACTGCCTGGATGTTTGTATAATGGCTCAGCAATAAATCATCATTTTTGGAGGTGCTGCAGGCACCTTGACTGGGCCATCGGGGGAATAAGACAACTGGATTTAACAAATGTAGCACATTTTTGCCCTGGGGCTGCTGCTCCAAAATGATATCACCCAGTGGCCACCCAGGATGGAAATTATTCCACACTTTCACCAGTGGCTCAAATGCAAGGCCTGAACATAATCAGCATAATATATGTATATAAAAAAGTGTGCATCGGTTTTGGTGCGTATTAACGTCACACTGGGATGTAAAAGGATTAGGTTTGATTGTTGGTGCCTGTAGATGCCGGACCAGAACCAAATGATACCGTTAATCCCCAATACCTTTCACAAAGAGTTGGGAGGCTGCCAATCAATGTAAAGGCCCCAAAATTCACAAAAGCATGAAAGAAGAAGAGTGAGCAGAGTGTGAATGGAAGGAACAGCCTGTTTTTTGCGAGATCGACCGACGTTTTTAACTCTTTTCCCTCAGTCATCCTTTGTCTCGTCACTTCTTCCTGGGCCGGGGTTTGGCGCATCGCTCCATCATAACGGAAGCGTCAGAGATTTCGCCCTGTTGTGTCTGTCACAGGGAGAAATTTTAGTGCTTTCATCACCTCCCGCAGAGAGTAAGGTGACAATGATCCGTGCTAATGGAAGCAGGACCACAATCTTCTTTTTTTTGTCCAGGTAACCCAACACAAAGGTGGTTTTCCACGCATCACACAGCAGGCATAAGGCTGCCTCGCAGCTTCTGGCTGCTGGAAAAAGAAAATCCATCCTCGATCTAATCTGACAAAAAAAAAAAACTAAATAAAAAAATATGATGAGGTAAGAAACCTATCTTCAGCTCCAGGTGGCGTCTTGTTGCGTGTTGAATTCTGTCTGTCATTATGGCGACTGCAAATATTGCCGGAAAGTATTGAGACGGTGTCGCACAGAGGCACCAAGGATCAATTATGTTTATTCCGTTCTGGTGAGGTGAGCGCTCCACAGCTGTCGATCATTTTGCACCATTTTAGACCAGCAAACAATTTTTAATTACTGACATCTTGCAAAACCTCTGGGTATTATTTTTCAAAACCTTCTGCAACCAATCAGCGTCCTTTTTCCTGGGTGAGGCAGAAGGTCATATAGTGGTGAACGCGAGATGTGACCTTCAGTTCTTCTAACATCCTGACTCTCTTTCAAGTGGCCGTTCAAGGCTGGTATCAGTTCAGCAGGTCAACACAGGTTTGTACTATCTAGTTAACAAAACGTTAAAAAACATATGCACGATGTGGCATCCTTATCAGCAGCAAGACAATAGCAACAGACTGATTGATTGATGCACTGATTGATTACTCCACTGGTCTAGGAGATTTGTCTTGGATGAGAGGCCACTGCATTAAACACATGATGATGTATTACAAAAAACAGAGCGTAACAAAAACAGTGCAAGCATGTACCAGCTTATGGTCAATCTATATACTTGCCCACTTGGAAGTGATAAACAGGCGGTTGTCCTTTAAAATCACTTGCCTCTTCACATGGAATTCCGATTTCGAAGTGGCTGTGGTAATCCGAAACCACAGTCTCTGACTATTCATTATTCATATTCCAACTATTATTTTCTTACAGCTGGGACCGCCGGACTCCATTTAAAGCCTCTTTAAAAGCAATGTCAAACGACAGAGCACGCACAGAGGTGTGCACTGAGCATATTTCCTTTTCGTTAATTACATAAAACCATTTTGTACATCTCAATGAATTATACATTCTGCTCATTTATTGTGCAGCTTCTCTAAATGTCTACAAAACCAATGGCAACAGCACTGGACAATGAATATTCCCATTTCATCTTCTCTCACTGTGTTCATGTGATGATGAAGAACGAAGTCGTCTTTTGAAAGAGAGTAGCTGCCATGTCCCTTTATCGATGGCTTTCTTCTGCTAATGTGCTTACAGTGGCAATCAGTGGGCTCCCACAGAGTTGTTAGGCGCTACATTTCTTCCAGGGACATTTATTCGAAGGTTGAACAATCAATAATAATTCCTCTCTGGATGGATCTCACTGAAAGGTTGCTTCCTGCTGCTTTTCAAGAGCATTCTCTTTAGTCTCAAAGAAAGGTCCTTAATAGAAAAGACTTGTAAACAGCATTGATGTCCGCTTTCTTCAAGATATGACTCTGGTTCCACCCAGCAGCTTTTACCTCTGAAATAATCGAAATTCATGCCAAGAGGACACAAAGGCTGCGATGTCGTGGCCTTTCAATAAATGCTGCTTCAAAGCCTTTGGATGTCTGACAGATATTTCCATAGAAGTAGAAGCCCAAATATATTATTCCAACTGATGAGATGAAGACTTCTCTAAAAGTTCACAGGTTTTCATCTTGTTAACTTTTTCTTTCTTGAATTTTGCAGTTTAAGCTTCTTAACATCAGTTACAGTTTGATACCGGTACCAGGATGGCAACTTCAGTGGTGCAGAGTCATATCATGGTTTTCTGTGTTTGAAACAAACAACCATTCGCACTCATGCCTACAGCTAATTTAGAGTTCCCATTTAACCGCATGTTTTTGGACTGTGGGAGAAAGCTGGAATACCCGAAGAGAACTTTTGGGAGCCATTTATGACAAATACGCTCAACATTCCCTCTTTTCACAGTTCAGTGAGGTTCAGTATTGCCCACTGGTGTTCAGACACAAAAGTCTGGAGGCAATGGAAGCTTCATAAGCCATGGCAAGAGTTATCTTGGCTACAGTAGTAGCTACCATCCAATATGTCTAAACGGTTTGGCTTTAAATGACCAGCAAGGTGGCACCATCACCATCATGAGTGTTTGAGAATAAGTGGGAGACACATTAAACTAGATGAAACATCTGATGTGCAGGATAGGCGACCCAGCACGAGTAGTGTGAAGTGGAACCACTTCATAATAATGGCGATGATGCACATATCAGGGATGTAAGATCAAGTGTACCAAGTAATATCACTGAAAATGTGTCTCGTTTAAATCATCAAGCGGAAGTCCATACGCTGTGTATTACATTTAACTACTACCCAGTAAGTTCATTTGCACAACCAACCTCATGCACACACGTTTTTAAGTATTGAATCTGGCTGCGTTTAGCCATTGGCATCATCTGTAGGGGAAAACAACCAAATGTTTTCCCTTTGGCCCCTCAGTATAAAATGCCCCTTATAAAACCACAGAAGGCTGATCTGGATGTTTGTAGCGCACACCTTTTGAAGAAATTAAGGATAGGCATTTGTCAACTCTGGAGAGTTCATGGACAGCCAAGGGACACATATTATTAGAATGGATTCATTATTATTATTATCATAAAATGAATCTTGTGTAATACTGGACCTTTAACATTTACATAAAACTCAAAAGCATTTAATGATAAAAAGGAAAACACACTTTTCTGTTTTGTTTTAGAAAATCTATCTTACAAAATTGCATCACACTCAGTGCTTCGAGGGAAATAGATTTAAACGCTGGAAATGGACGGTTAGCATTAAGAACTACAGTATGCATCATCGAGGGAATAATGTGAAGACAGTGGGCTGCCGGGCGAAAGCAAACAGAGCGAGGCTACTGTACACTGCCTCAGTCTCAGGGCAACTATCAACAAACAAGACAAACACAGTCATCTGCAGTATTCCGTGCCCTGAAGTCACATCCCTGTCTGGAGAGCAGAACCACAGCAGGCCATTGATATTCACTGTTGGTGCACTCAGAATCTTTCACGCTTGCATGTGCCAAAATAAGGGCAGCACAGCGGTGGGTTTGATTCTGACACCGGTTGCCTGCGTTGTGTTTGGAATGGATGGATGGATGATCAAAGAGTTGTGATGCCACATAATGAATTCTGAATTTTGATTTGCATGTGGGGCGGCACGTTGGCCCAGTGCTGGTCAGTGCTGCCGCCTCAGAGAGAGAAGGTTGTGGGTTCAATTCTGGGCCTGGGACCTTTCTGTGTGGAGTTTGCATGTTCTCCCTGTGTCTGCGTGGTTCCTCTCTGGGTTCTCCGGCTTCCCCCCACAGTCCAAAAACATGCATGTGAGGGGAATTGGGAACTCTGAATTGACAGTGGGTGTGTGTGTGTGTCTGTATGTGGCCCTGTGATGAACTGGCCACTTGTCTTGCCTCTGCCCTATGACAGCTGGGATAGGCTCCAGCAGACCCCCGCAACCCTGAGTTCAGGAAGAAGCGGACATTAAAAATGGATGGATTTACATGTGAAACAGACGATGACAACTGAACTGCAAAACAAGAACCACCAACATGCCTGATGTGGACAATGGCCTTATGTTAACACAACTTCATCGAGTCGGGGGGGACTTCAACGTATCACAGTGCTGCAAAGCGTAAATGCCGTGACATTTCTCCCAAGTCTGTGCTGGGGAGAGATAAGGAGCATCAGTACTCAAGTTCAGGCACCTCATGCAGATGTAGCTGTCTCCAGCAGAGCCGCCTCACGTGATTGATTATCCCCAAAAGTCTACGGATTCTGAATTACTACACTTTGTGCTATAGCAGGCACGTTTGAAACATGGACACATGGTTGCTTGTACAACCAACCAGTTTGGAAGAGATTAAATGGATGTTATCAGATGAGTCACACACACAACACCACAACACCAAAGTGAGTCCAAATAATTCCTCCAAACAGGAACGGGTAAATAAAGAGATTTCTACAAACATGAGACAGTATCGCAGTCCAGATTTCATCAATGCTGTTCAACCACTATTCTGAAGAGGTGAGGGTTGTATGCTTAAAAAATTTCATCTATTGAAGAAACTCAATATAAACTCAATAGAAAATCAAAAAAAAAATCAAAAACGTCCCTGTTCTCTATTGTTATTTGACTATCCGCAGCAACACACTCAAAAAAAAAAAGCGTGCGATTGTGTCACTGCAGGAGGACGATGTGAACAAACCTTGAAGATGTCAGTCAATCAGTGTTTAATAAATGCTAACCGTGGTGCGAACCGTGGTTTCTTCACAGAAAATGAGTTTGAAGCAGTGGTGGCTGTTCTAGAAGCAACTGATGTGTATAGGTCACAATTCTTCCATCCTTTCTTCCCGAACATACATGTTTGTATTTAGGTTGTACATTCAATACAGGGATGAGAACAAACAGGTGCGAATAAAGGGAAATAAAATACAAAAAGGGATATCAAGAGAAAAGCGATTCTGAGGTTGTTTTTTATAACGTGAAATGATAGGAACCCTATCATTTGTCATGATATGCTTTTAAATAAAATGTCAAGCAAATTTTTAAGCAAACGTTTGGGGAGAAAAAGTGCCATGTTTTTGCTGACGGACTTGATGCAGAGTGCGTCGTAGGTGGCACTTTGTGGATACCAGAAGAAGCAAAACCAGCAGAAGAATGGAGGGGGATTTGGGGAAATCCTGCGAACAATTGAGCAAGTTGTAATCACTCTTGCAGGTTAGCTTAGCCACGAGCATTACTGCTCTGACACCAAGACAAAACCACATAAAATCCAATCAGCACAGCTATGCCATTAACAATATGCCATGCACCATACATTTAGGAGAGACTCACAAGAGACATGTGAGCTGAATGTTCACCATGTCCGAGTGTATTTGGCAAATCCGTTTCTAGAAAACATTAGTCTACATTAAAAAACACTACAACCACCCCGAGCCAGTGTACAAACTTTACTGCACATTAGAGGAAGTGGCTTTGAATTATGCAGTTTACGTACATTTCGTAACATGATATTATTAAATTTTTATTGAAACACACTAATGGGTACAGATGTGCGAAAGATGTTACAGATGAGGAAACCATCCTCCACAGAAATGAAGTAAACATACATTTTTTACATTTATATAGTCTTGTTTATTTTCCATAAATAAAAAGTGCACTGTTCCACTGTGAGAGGTTGCTCTTAGCCAGGAGAAGGATGCCTTATCTGTCGCTCTGTTCTCGGGACATGAAGAGAACGAAATACAGTCTCACAGGGGTTGGTGTGAGCAATTTATAGACAGGCAGACAAGAACCATGGAAACAATAGGAATTCAATCATGCAGAAGTACAAAATGAAAAATAGAAAATAAATCTAAGTTGTGGAAGTGAAAGTGTGCAGTGTAGAGCATACGAGGTAGCCCAAATTTGAAATCTGACCAAAAAGTGTCCTTGACCTGTCATATTGTTAATATAAATGAGTTAAACATTAAATTAACAGACTGTGCTCAAACTAAAATTGGCATTGTATAAATTAGCTTTTGTAACATCCTGTTGTACATGTAATTCCCATCAACATAGAAAGATGGAAGCAAGAGCACAATAACGTACTTGTCGACTCTAACCTCTGAGATGCGCTGCCGTAAAGTGATGTGTGTTTTGTAAGAGGGGGCAGGTCAGGACAGGCAGCCAGTGTCACATTAGGCCAATCAGGTGAACTGTGTTCACTGCAGAGGCGCCATTCTTGTCACAAGGCTACAACACATTCCAGATGATGAAATATGAAATGTGAAATATTCTTTAAATATGTCATTCTAAAAGGCAAAAAGTATTTAATTCTCTTTAGCTGTAGGCAGTTGTGTTAGTTTTGTCTCCTGACACTATATCCTGCACTCACACAAGATACACACACGCCAGTTATTGAGTTCCAACAATAATGGCTGGACCAACTGAAATCAGCTCAGAGTTCAGCGACAGACCCAGAGTTCGTCAAACCTTCCTTTCTGAAATCCATCGCTTTCAAACTCACTGTCACCTAACACACTGATAAGCCTGCAGAAATCCTGAGGGAACAGAGGCTCGACAAGGACACGTGTAGGTGGAGGATTAATGACTCCCGAGGACGAGTGCGTGCTCACGACAGCAGGAAGTTTCAGCAGCTCCTTTTTTTCCTTTTAACATTTTGAAGAGAGTCTTAGCTGATGGGGTCAAGCGCACAGCACCTGCACGGGCTGATGACCGCATTTGAACAAAGGCCGGCACAATGGAAATCAGGCCCTTAACAAGACGATTCAGGATGCGTTGGACGACGGTAAAAAAAAAAAACCCCGCTGGCTGGATCTTCACAGAGGGCAAAGCAGCATCAAACAGATCCCACACTCGCTTTACACTCCCCCCGCTTTTCAATTTTGTTTTAGATTGGTACACATGCACGCACCATTCGCTGTGACTAATGCCTCACCCTAATCATAACAAGAACCAGCGCCGCGGCTCTATGAATGCCAGCTTGACGTCACCGGTGCAGAAAGCAGCTTAATTTTAAGTGGGAAGTGTGAAAATTTACGGACCCGTATTCTGCTGCGTTGATTGCAGATGCGTGTGGGACCGTTCGCTCTTCATTAGCAGCTCGGGGGCTCGGGGCGAGGGTGGGAAAAACGCTAAATGTATTAACACGTTTTCCCATTTCACATTTGTGATTAAATATGTCGCCTCCTCCTGTGCGATCATGAACAGGGAGTGAAACGCTGCACAGAACCCACGTGTAGCATCCCAGGTGGTCCGTCAAGCAAGAGAGGCTGAGATTGAGTGAAACTGGGCCTGGGAGAAGGAGACATCTATTGACACTGTGTGCCCGCTGCTCTCCCATGAAACACACACAGTGACCAGGAATTGCTGGTAACCATGACGATTTAGCTGCCAAAGCTTCATCATCACCCACACTCTCCCTTCGTCCAGTGCTTTTCTATTTTTCCCTTCCGAGGCAGCATTCCCAAAGCCTTGTGGAGGAGGAACAACAAGCACCACTTCTATCACTTCTAAGTCTCCATGTAATCAGATTTCTTTTTCTCCGTCTCTCCGCCTGGCATTAAAGTTCAGACCAAGTCCCATTTTACCTCTTCCCCCATTACCCTGCACTCTGTCTGCTCACTCACTGCTTCATGATTCTGGTTGCGATAGAAGGGCGTGTTGATGGGCTCAGTCCTGACTGACCTGTCACACAAAGACATTTCAGGGATACGCACGGAACAGCATTAGCAACTGCAACCATTTCATTTGTAAATGAAGATACTGTATATAGTTAAGAAAAATAAAACAATACCACCAAACTACAGCTATTTGTATGTTGATGTCTCATTTGGACAGCTAGCTGTTTACGAAGCGTGAGGTTTCAGGTTGCAGTCGTCCTGTCAACCATTTTACAGGGGTTTATTTTTGGATTGTGGTTTTTGGCTGCAGTACCTCTAGTGGCCACTGCGAGAAAAAACGCAGAACTTCCTTAATTTGGTCATAGCTTTTTAAAAGCTATGATAAAATTAAGGACGTTCTAAAAAAACAAACAAGTGGTCAAGAGGGAGTGGCCGGGCCATAGAGGAAGAGCCAGAGGCAGAGGATAAACATCGATATATGAGCGGCGTTCACTCGCTAGGTATACGGCAGAATGTTTTACACGTTTGATTCTGCAATAACAATCTTGAACTTTTGTTTTGAACATCCTCTCCTTCCACTTTGCCCCACCACTCAAATACATATTGCAGTCTTTTCTGTCTGACATTTCCAAAATATTTCCCTCAAAATTGGATATGATTTCCGAGAAATTCAAAAGTCACAGTATGAATGAACCAGAAGTGAAAGTTTTCCCTAGCAGAGAAACAGTAACCATGATGGACTCAGGTGAAAGGTGAATTGTAAATGTAGGTTATATATTTCAGTCAGTACAGTAATTTTACCTAAATATGCAGATAATATTCAACTGCATTTCAGTGACATAACCATATTATTTTTTTGCACCAATTATACACTTACACAAATATATTTATGGGTAGAATATTACAACATAGATGTTGCCAAACATGGTTTGTATGACATGACATGCGCTCATGTACTTATATAGCTAAACTGTTTCAATTGAATGTTGTGACACATTTGTCTTCATCTTTCTTCATTCGGCTGAGGTACACTGTATTTCCCACTCTGTATTTCCCTATGCACTAAATTTGCAGCAGAAATAAAGCTTGGCTTGACCAAGTTGTATTGCATTAAACACGGAATCGCGCCCCGAGCGAAGCTCCACTCGTCTCCCCACCACTTGTGTTCCTCTTGCATATCCCGGTTCTTAACCTCCTTTTTCTCCGACAAAATAGGCGAGGGACTGGAAAAGGAACGCAGACAAAAAGAGGGGAAAAAAAAAAACCCAACTGAGACTCTTGCCTGGCGTCAGAAGAATTTCTTCAGCTGGAGTGTCAGCGAGTGTCGTTCCGATTAGAATTCCCATCTGTGGGGGACAGTGTGTCTTGCTGGCCATGGCAGTGGGGGCAGATAGCTGGTCAGCCCCCTACCCAGTGTGATTGGCAGGGACAGGCTAATGCTGTGATTATCCCCTATTATCCCTGGCCTTTCCTCAATGCTGCGTCTCATGTGAGGCGCGCTGATCCGTCATCCGCCTTCATCCGTCTTCCCGTCTCTGACTTTCACTCTTTTTTTGACTGGTTTTAAGCTCACATACACAGAGATGGGGGTGAGGGAGGGGAGCATGGAGAAACATAAGTGGATTGTGACGGCTAAAGTCCTAATTCTCTCACAGTAGCAGCGAGGATCAAGAGAAATTTTGAACCCACTTAGCTTCACAACTGGAGCTCATTCTCTTTTACGTGCATTCTTCTTCAGGTCCCCTGACCTCTACAGAGTGCACACTCAAACCTGTCATTAACCATAATGGCCACCATACACCTTCTGTTCTCCACACATCGTGGCCTGCCGCCACTCTCTTCTCTATGTGCAACTTGATCATTTTTTCCCCTTTCACGCGTCTTTAGTGGCGTTATAACAAAACAGTACGCAGGCGCAGCTTGTAATTACGCATGGAATTATGTAGGAAACCAAAAAAAAAAGTAAAATAACATGTTTTATATTTCAATTCTTCACAATAGCCATCTTTCATAAAAAGCATGTTTAGAGTTATTGAACGTGTTTTTCTTTGCTGCATAGTTACATAATCTTCCTCAAATATTTGATGTCTTCAGTATCTATCTGCAGTGTAGAAAGTTGTAAAGATAAAGGAAAAATTAAAAGAAAATAGTATGATAAGGCGTGTCCAAACTTTTGACTGGTAGTGTACATCTTTTGTTTTTCAAAGTCAGCCTTTAAAGGTCCAGTGTGTACAACTTGGCTTGATTTATAATTTTTATATTGGTAAAAGCTTAACATACAGCCCATAAATACATGAATAAAAGTGTGTACTTGCTGTACAATAAAAGTAATTTGGTTTTCCTCCCATAAAATGGTTCTCATATAAGAAAATGCATAGAGCAAGAAGAGTCTTGCTCCCAGTTAGCTGCCATCTTGCACCGCGTGTTAAGGAAGCCCACCAGACAGTGCTCTAAATACCAAACATGCTGTCAGGCGGGCTTCCTTAAAATTGTCACATACTGGACCTTTAAAGGCTCTTTACTTTGGTGAATGCGTTATTTGCCAGGATGTCTCCAAATCTTGTAATGTACTTGTCCAAACACTATTGCAGATGCTCCTTAATAACATTGTGTGAACATTTTACCCAATCGTGCATCTCCACAGTAAATTTTAGAAATTTCTCTGAAAACTTGCTGTAATTGAAAAACAACAACAATAAAAAAAACATTTTGTAAAGTTGCAAAACAACAAAACAGTGTGATGCGGGGTCTATCCATACACTGACAGGCCTTTCCTCAAAGTCATTCCAGGCAAATCTCTTTCATCAACATTTTGCCTCCTTCTCCCACTCACATTTTGAGATATGAAACAACAAGTAAACTTCTGTCATCATCAAGGGTAAAAAAAAACTTTTGTGTCCTGCTGGACGACAATCCTCCTCCTCCTCCTCCTCCTCCTCTTATCATATCTGACTCCATTATTCATGATGGATGATCCCGTCCCAGGGCTTAACAGTATGCAAACGTCTGATTTGCATACGGGCACTGGCCTGATTTGCGTGTGTGAGTCGTTTGTTGCTCGCCGTTCAAGTGTTGGCATTTGTGATAAATTATGTGACTGATGACGACTGCAATCAACTTGGAAATGTCAGATGGGAAATGATGATTGCATGGAAAAAACTAAGGAGACCTAAAAAAAAAAATAAAAAAAGACTATTCGCTTGCAAGCTTAACTTGACTTGTTTTCTCTGGTGTGTCGATGAGAGCGATTTTCCCTCAGCTAGTTGGCCAAGAACGACAAGTCTGATTACAATAACAATGGAAGGTACAGATGGAATATAGAGGGAGGAGCAAAAGAACAAAAAAAAACCCTGATGTTCTGCACATAATTTGCTGCACATTACCATAAGAATGCTGGGCAGTCGGGGAATATGACAGGGTCATAGGAATCCAAGGGAACGAGGTCTCCGGGCTCACCTACTACCTGCCAACACATTTCTACAGCCAAAGCAGCGAGCCAAGAGAGGAGGGAGTGAAAATGTTCTCTCCGTTTCCAGCAGCATGAAAGGAAAAGGTTACGCTGTTGCAACCTCTGTTCTACAACAAAAGGCTGCCTCAGTGAGATTAGACTGTTACAAGCGTGAATTTGAGTTGAACAAAAAAATATTCACTTAGCATTCGTTACCCTTTTACCCTTTCACCATTTTAGGCAAGTACCTGAATGCTAAATCAAAAAAGAAACCAGAATAAATTGAGGAAAAACAAAAAACAAAAAACAAGACAAGAAAATGTTAACATGTTCATGTTTGGTGTCATTGAAGTCTGCGGAAGACTTAGCAGTTAAATAAGTTGTGAAATTTGACACAATGAGATTAAGATCCGAGCAAATCTTGTTGGCCTTCACTCCTCGTTAAAAGTTGTTACCTTCTGCAACAATGGCAGGCATTTGTTAGCTGTACTTCAGGTTAAAGTTCTATTTATGCACCGCATTGGCTTCAAGTGCGTTGGCACTCTATGTAAAAACATGAGGGAAAAATAATGCCACTCCACGCCTCATTTGTGTGAAACTTTGCACGTACTTTCCCTCAAAGCTGTCAAATTAGCAAGGAACAACCGCTAGATTTCCCAGAAAGAATTATTATTTTTTTAATTCCCTCAAAGCTCCAGGGTTGTGACCTACAGAGGGCAAATCATCATCATCATCATCATCATCATCATCATCATTTTCCTCCTTCCACTTGCCTCTGTCATCATTTCTCTTAGCCCCGAGCACATCGAAGAGATCAAAGATCCGACCATGGCCTCAGTCCGTGCAAAAGGTGTTCTGTTAGATTTCATTTGCAGCAAAAACTCTTCATTGTCATGCGCCGCATTGCTTCTCACAAATTCACAATTCCAAAACTAGCAACATCCTCCTCTTCCCTTCTCGCTGTACTTTTTCATCTTTTTGGTGGGGAAGTCGTCCCTTTCCCCTTGTAACCTCAGTTTTTCACACTCCCAAGTCCTCCTTCTCATTTCGTATTTCCATCCATGCCTCTACTCTCAGAGCCCTCACTCTGCCTCGCGATTCTGTTTGAGAGGCTTACATTTAGCGATCCTCGCACCTTGAACTCTCAAAGAGTCAAAGAGCCCTCCTGCTTTGCATTGTGTTTCTGAATGAGCCGGCAAAGTAAACTTCATTCAACTGCAGCCTTGTAATATCTCCTCGCCGAAGCTCAGAGCAGCGAGTCTCCATGCGGTGCGAAGGCTCACGTCGTGCTGTTTGCATCTTGAGCCAACAACTACCACTCCATCCTGCGGTCAGACACAAGCTTAAAGCTAAACCGTGTCAACTGCCGGGAATGTGAAGGGCGCTGTCACATCTCGCGTGGTTCCCGCTGCACAGTGCGCACCCTCGCCTATGCACGCACGCACGTAAAAAAAAATTAGCTAATGGTTTAAATGGCCCATTTTTTTTCCTGCCCCTTTAGCGAGCGAGGCACAATAATCAGCATGACTGCTGAAACGTCAAATGTGCTCGGCGTGTGAAAATGGAATTAAGCTGCGGTTGTGGAGAGTCATAGAGATGGCCCGGAGCCACTCTGGCTCGTTCTCAGATTCCATAGTTAGACACACGCACACACACACACACACACAACTCCCACCTGCACACACACACAGGCCTCGCTTTTCAACGGCGTTGGAGGAGATGTGCGCCGTCATCCGCCCACGCGCTCACCTTCACTGATGCGCCGAAACTTACAGCTTCTCTGCGCTCCTGCCGTAGAAGAGCCACCGTTTCACTTCCCTCCCCACTTCCTGTCTCACTCTGTCTGCCTGGCCCAGTCGCGCCGCTCCTGCCGTACCCGAAAGGTGTTTCACAATGTGATGAAGCCGAAATTTTACAGGCTCTGTTCGGCATTAAAATGCATGAGAAGTGCTTGATGCATTCCAACAATATCTGTTCCCACATTAGATCGGGCCCGGTAGTCCTGAGGCCATGTGTTTAATGTTGCTTTCTCTGGAAGAATGGGGACACATCTCAGCCCCGGCGCTTCACTGCAGAGGTTCCTAAGATGCTCAAAATCGGGCACAGTTATTACTGAAATTACTCTCATTTCCCCTAAATTACAATAGAAAAAACTGTGATCTCCTGTGAAATTACATGCAATTTTCAAAAAAGGCCAGACCCTGATACAGCTATTAATACTTTCATCTTCAGAATTTTCCACAGTTATAGAAAAAGGTTTTTGGACACCATTTGAATTTTACTGAATCCTAGTTATTGTTATGAACTGTTTGCCAGAGAACAGTTTTTTTGTGTTTCAAAAGGTTTGGCTGCATCAGAGGTACAAATAAGAAAACTAAATTCTTGTATTCTTGTGTTGTATGTTTGTGTGTTGCAAGACATCATCTTGCCGAAACATCCATCTGAGGTGAACCCAACAGTGTGCGCGCAGTATGTGGGTCAATGCTTCCGACTGCACTAAAATAAACTGCACAGGAAGACTTAAGACTGATAAATGCAATAATTGTCCAAAAATGTTTTCCACCACTGTATAAAATCCATTTAAAAGGAGATTTTTTTAAAAAAATCTCTCCTTTTCTGTGGGATTTTTCATTAAATACTCTAATTTTAAAAAACATAAAGCAAGAAATTTGATCCCTCTATCTGAAACTCTTTCCATCATGGTTCATGAAAATCACCTGCTGTCTGCAGTATGGTAAAGGTATGAATCAAAACAACGTGTTGAATCAGAACTCTTAACAAATATGCATAAACTAAAAAATAAACACAATCACGTTGTGTGTCTATGACATGTTTCCATTCAACAACCAGGTTCAGGATAAACTTCCTTGTCCCAGGTGAGAAATGTGCTTTGGGCGACTGCTGGCGTTGCCCAGTCTGCTCTGACCCCTGACATCAACAAGGGGTTTTCACTGCGTATTTTCTCCATTTGGGACTGATTGTACATTGTCTGTAAACTCTGGAGATGGTTGCGATGTCATGAAAATTCCTGTCGATCACCAGTTTGTGAAACACAGGGTGGCGCGTCTGGCTACAACAACCATGCCACGTTCCCCTTACATCTTCCCTATTTTGAACTTCAGCAACTCGACTTCACCACAACTACCAGCCTGAAAGCACTGACTAGCTGCCATGTTGCTGAGTAGCTATTTTTCTTGACGAGCAACTGAATATTTAATACTTCAGGAAGTGGTCGGCAAGTGCACAGTGTACTTTGTCAATTGAGTGATTCTCTCTTAACACATCACAATTGTAGAAATCATCATTAAAAATGATCGGCGATCATATAAAACGTAGATTGACTTTTTATTTGTTTACCACACTGAAATAAAAGTGACTTTTTGGAAGTACACCCAAGCCTTCTAATAAAATGTTATAAGTTAAGTACCATAATAAATGTTTTTTCAGACAGATATCTTTTGAACTTTTTGTTTTTATCTTTTTATTTCAGCAAACAACTTTTTGGTGTATGTCTGAGGATTTCTAAAACAGAGGGCTGTTATGCAAGTGGTCCCTTTCTGTTACCCATGTTTAGCTACTGGATGTAAAGACAAACTTACCACCCTCACTCTTTTGCGACAAGATGCAAAAGAAGGATGGAGGTGCAACATTTGAAAGTGATAAAAGCCTGAGCTGAACAGCCAAAACGCTGCATAGTCCAAAACTCGACGAGGAACGTTGTGTTGTCGAATGTGGGAATGCACATAAAGTTCTAAAATTAACAAAGACCGCAGGGCATTCAGTCATGCCTGTTATTATCTCTTATGATGATCATGGCTCATTTTATGCTCAAATTATCTCCCAATAATAGTTCATTAGGTGCAGTCGCCCGTAACATTTGTGCAGACTGCAAGTCGTACAGTGCGGTATCTCTGCATCGCTGATAAGCAGGCGGAGCAGCATAGGAACAACTGCTCGGCCCCTGCACTGAAGTTTCACCACTGTCCACTGTCCTTATAGCCACAATACCTGAAGCACAGGAAACCTCTTAAAGGTTAAGTGTGTAATATTTGGAGATTTTGAAGAAGAAACATTAAGTGGTTACATTTTAGATTGCAGCTTCTTTTATTCTCCCTCCCCCTCCTGAACTTGCCAGTGAACTACGGTGGTCTGCACACCCAAACCTGGATACCTCGTCCACCTTCTTCTTCGTTGGTTTATTTAAGGGCACGAGCAGTCTCCCTACATTATGAAGCGCACTGCTTGGTGGGCTGAATTGTCCACACCGGGCTTCCTTAGAAATATGGCAGTGCAAGATGGCAGCTGACTGGGTGCAAAACCCTTGCTATGTGAGGAAAACCAAATGACTTTCATTTTACTGCCATTTTACACTTTTATTAATGTATTAATAGGCAGTATATTAAGTTTTTACCAATAAATAAAATAAACATCATAAATCTTGCCAAATATTAAACACTGGACCTTTAAACCGTCTCCTGAGCGCTGCCGATGAATGTCATTGAATATATATATACTGCAGGAGTTATTAGCATCCCTAATGTGTGCAAATACTGGCAGAAAAAAATCAAAAGCGGCTGAAAAAAAAGAAAGAATAAATTTCGTGGAGTTTTGCGGTAAATCTTAAATAATTTGAGGCTGTCAAACACGCCGATGAAAAAAAGCACGCACAAAGTCTCTCTTATGTTACCAGAACTGCCTGCGCTGTCACTCCGAGAACTCCTCCGTTTTCCATTTATTTTCAGAAGTCTGAGGGAAATTGGGAGAAAAAGATAGAGAATATCTGCCTCGTTTTATTGTTTCAGAACAGAGGCCCGTGGGATGGAGCTGTATCTCACAGCGAGAAGGAACACAAATGCTCTGACTTTCAAAAAAAAAAGAAAAAAAAAACACTAAAAAAACCATTAAAAAAAAATCTGCCTTTCACTCCTGCCACTCCTCGTACAGCTCACGAGCACCCTGGTGCCTGTAGCATCCAATTTACACACACCGCGAGTTGGGCCCCATGCAAACACAGAACAGAAAATACACAAAGTGCTTCAGAACTGTCATAATCGTGTAAAACGTGTAGGCGGGTGCATTTGCAATGGATGAAAATGTCCTCGGAAACATGCAGGAGCCCAAAAATGTAACACTTGATGCCCCAAAGTGCAAACGGGAGAAAAGACTCCATCGCTCTGAGCTGACAGGATATGCCTGATATTAACAATGCTAACTTACAATCTGGGTCACTTGGGGATGAACTCAAAGTTGCAACTGGACTGATTTTTGGAGCCTCTGATGCGGAAGCAAGTGATTCTGGGGCTGACTCGCGTCTCGGCCTGATCCCAGTGCTGGTGCACGTGGTAATGCCACTTAGCCACATCGAAGAGACAGGGGGGTGAGAGGTGGGGGCGGGGCCAGCGGGGGGCCGAGGATGATAGACAGTGATGGAGACGCGACTTTGATGAGGATCCGAGGTCATTCATTATTGATGATGTCCCGCCGTAATGGGATTCAGCATGTCGAGCACTGGTGCTGCTGCTGAGCGCGCTGCTCTCAGTGGGCTGCAGCAGTAAGAAAGGCATTATTTATGGCACAGAATGACACATTGTTTATTTGTGAGGAGGCACCTTGCTCACAATTCCATCCATCCAACCATCTTCTACACTTGCTTAGTCTGCACTCAGGGTCATGGGGGTCACACATTCCAAATCTAGAAATTTGCCCCTCCAGTTTGATGTTAAATCAACGCAGGAGGCTTCGAATTTTGTTTTTTTTAAGTGTTCTAGTGGAATTAAAAGCGCGTGCCTCCTGTCGTGGCCGGAAAAAAGGCAACAGAGGTCATTTGCAGCATGTCTCGGACGCGCGTGATGAAAAGCGGGGCTTAAAAAAATGAAAGCGGACCCTCAGCAACACTACAGCTCCTGCTGGCGGCTCTGTGGAAGAACAAATATAGTGCGGGGTTGCCATGGCGATGACCGAGAACACATTCACGCGAGTGGAGAGGCGAGACCACGAGGACGCACGCCCACACAGCGCTCACCGCTTTCTTCTCCCGTCCATCCACAAACACCACGTGCGGACAGAGGAGGAGGCGGAGGAGGAGGAGGAGGAAGCGTGCGTGCGTCGCGCACGGCACATGCGACAGCGACACTTTCGGACAGTTTGACGGACGGCTGGCGGCGGACTTACCGTCACGGTGGGGATGGCGGTGACCAGCGAGTAGACGATGACTGGTGGCGCCTTGCTGTTGTCCTCGGGTCCCGGGTACGGCTTGGAGTAAGCTTTGTCGAAGCAGAAGAAGCCCTGGACGTGCACCGGGAACGTGTCCGTGTACTCAAAGTAGTACGCCAGCAGAACGGTCCCTGCCATGATGACCAGCTGGAAATAAAACATAGTGGATCCAGCTTTAGGGATGGGAATCCACGGCAGAGAGAGCGCAGGAGTCGAGGAGGAGGAGGAGGAGGAGGAGGAAGAGGAGGAGACGAGACAGCCGGAGGAGGAGAGCGAAAAAAATATTGTCACGGATGATGATGGAAAATAAAAAGAGGGATGTTTCCTGCACAGGGCAACATGATGGATGTGTTAAATGGATCAAGTGTGCGTGAAGAGATAGGAACGAGATGGAGGGAGGGAGGGAGGGACGGATGAAGGGAGGTAGCGATGGAGACACACAGGGAGACAAATAAGGAGACAGACAGAGAGGGGAACGACAGAGGTACTGGGAGAGAGAGAGAGAGAGAGAGAGAGAGAGAGAGAGAGAGACTTCAGCAGTGTGCAAAGTGGGAGGGCAGAGGAAACAAATGGAGACCAATCAAAGAAAACAATGTGTTGCGGTGAAGGAGGAGGAGAAGAAGTGAAGTAGGGACGGAGGGAAGGAAAAGGGGGGAGGCACAGATGGGGGGAGCTGGATTGCAGCAACCCGAGACGCGGAGGCGCGCAAAAAAATGGAAACGCGCCTGAACGCGTGCGTGCGTGCGACTCCACGCACAACTTTTGTGATGTTGTTGTTGCTCCCTCCGTCGTGGTCCTGCCACGAGAGGAAAATCCCATCAGCACTCGGCGCACGAGGCTCGCAGCTTGTGAGCGTTTCAAGAGGCGAAGTCAGAGTGCATATGCACGACGGGGGTAAAGATAGAACGTGCATGTCACAGCTAATAATAGCAGAGACCCCCCCCTCTTGTTTCTGCTTTGCTATTCTGCAAAGCGGAGACAGATGCACAAGCAGTAATTATTAATTTCTACTCCAATAAACAGAGCCTGCTTACACCATCACCCCCTCCACCCCTCCATTCCTCCCCCGCCGCTCGCAGCGAGGGTCTGAGCGCGATGAGCCGCACGTAGGGTTTGTTTTGCACTTCGCAATGAAAAGAGAAACAGGACGAGATGACAATGCAAGGCTGTGTGTTTAAGTAGAGCGGCCGCTGAATGCCCTCAGTGTCACTCGAATGTTTTCCTCGCTGAGTTCGTCTTTGGCACAGGAGGGCAGTTTATCTGCAGCAAAACACAAGGAGTCTCTGCTTGTTTGAGGCTCAAAATATAACATTTTTGATGCAAAGCGAACTGTCTATAATTAAAATCCGACTTACTGGAAGTTAAAATGATGGTCAAATGTACAATGTTGAAGTGACCATTGATAGGTAGTCTTGATTTCTGTGTCGTACCAAAATCTTAAAATTGAAACTTTAAACTGGATATTTAGCCCTCTGTTTATAGCTTCCTGCCAAAAAGCTGGGACAGACACAAAGAGTGCGAGGTGGTCTCAGAAGATAAAGCAGAACATCTGGGGGCTGAGAGAGGTATCACTGCCCTTTGTGACATCACTAAGGTGAGTGATTTCCAAAATCTCTGGGAAACTGGAGTCGTCAGTAGAATCAACAAGCTGAGAAGAGCTTTAGTTTTTACGGATCAGTTATACTCATAGTTACTGAAGTTGACAGCAACCCTTAACAGTCCCACTGAAATTAGAGGGGGAAACTATCTGCTACAAAAAAAGAGGTAAAAAGGTTTGGCTCTATAAACTGTAAACATTGCTGTAAGCGCTCTGGTGATTTTAAAGAGAAAACATCTTTGGAGATAATTGAATGATACTCAAAGTTCATTCAAAGACTCCTTATACATATATCGTGTTAAAGAACAATATCTTCAGTTGGAGATAACGGACTAAAGTCTTAATCAGTAAGTCGTGATTTGTGATTGGGATGTTTTACAATCTTTTGTTGTCTTTGCTTTCCCGTGTTGTCATTCCATGGATTTATCCAACTCTACATTGTCTTTGATGGCGAGCTGGCCCCCAACGTTTATCCATTCCTTTTTTTGAATGCTTGACAATTTGATATCCATGCTGCTTCCTCAATATGTGCCCCTGCCTGGCGGTGTAAGCGCTTCCTTGTTCATCGAGGTAGACATCTGCTCCCTCTAGTTTTCTCCCCTGCTTGAGCAGCGCAGTTCTTTTTGTTTTCGGCTCACAGAGCGTATGATTATGGCTGGTTTTGCACTCGTTTTTCATGAGTGAGAGGATGACTCGCCTCAAACGTGATTGCCTGCTGCTCCAGGGAGTCCAGGTCAGGCTCAATCACGTCTCCATTAACTGCCAAAGCCCCTGCATATGACCAGCATATGATTTCCAGTCCACTGATGATAATGAGATCATTCTTTCTGGAGGAGCATTCCAGGTCGCTCACATGGTCGACAGTTTGTAGTTCTGGTCGCTTCAACTCCAATCTTTGGCCCATCTAGGGTAACTTGGCTGAGCTAGCTCACCAGATTGGCATCCTCTCTCTTCTTAAATTGATATCTATATTCAAAATTTGGTCGATGCCAGTGAGAAATATAGCATCTACTCTGCATGTGTATGCAACCTGTATTTCTAAAGCAGGAGGCAAGTGAGGAGGAGGAGGAGGGGTCGACTACACACACTGGGCAGGCTTTTCTTTAAATGAGTCAATGTTCTGAGAGATGTGGAACTTTTAAAATTCTCAGTGTTTTGGATTTATTTCTAATCCAGAAAAAAGCCTTTGTTACCTACAAACCTTAACACAGGAACAACTTCACAGTCAAATAGGGATCCAAACTGAATTACACATAATTCACTAGAAATTAATTGTGTATGAAGAGAAGTGCTGGAACAATTATGGCATAAATATCCATCATGGCAAGGGAGAAGAATAATTAACAGCAACACAATAATGTGGCTACCCAAAGGAAGCTTCTGTTGTTCCACTTAATCTGTCCATCTGCACAGACCAACACAGTGGGAAGCCTCAAGCTGGAAATCAGAGGGCTTGATAAACTACAACATTTTGGATCTTTTCTCAAAAAAAAACAAAAACAAAACAAAACTATTACACAAAAGATTTAAGAAAGAATTGTGCTCTTGCTCGTCTACTTGGCCTCTCTGGCCCCTGGATCTGAGAATGGACACTGATGATTAAATGGAATGCACCAACGTATTTGACTGTCAGGATTATTATGGCAATAAGCAAATCTGACTGCCCCCTTGACTTCCAGTGACAGAAATCATGCACTCTTTCACTCTCACTCTGAAGAGGCAGGGCCATCAGGTTAAAAATGTCAGAAGCAGCCAGAGTCAGAAGCTTGTCTGATCATGTCTCCTTTCTCTGGGAGTCCCTGCTGGTACTGCACAGTATGACTACTCTGGCTTTTAAACTAAGACTAAACCCCCGCCTGTTCTCTCAGTTGGACTGTGGGATTCTCGTCTCATCTCCGTCTCTTCTGGTTGTTGGGGATCTGATGCAGATTTTGGATCTTATTGTTTGTATTGTCTGGGGCTCATCCTGGAACGGCACTCCACTGCGTTTGAAATATTTCATCTTAAAGTGATGAAATAATCCAGTTGCCTATTGCCACACCTGAAGCTACACAGTCTTCCATTTGGATTTGACTTTTTTTTCATTTTGACATGAAACATCCTTATTTCTGAACCTTGTGCAGCAGCTGGATGACTCAGTTTCAAACTCTGCCAAACAGACAAATGTAGATAAAGCAGTTTCACCAGAGCTGGATGCTGTTTTTTTCACATTTGAAGGAAGACTATATAAATAGTATTGAAGGCTGACAAATAACTAATGCAGCACAGCTGCAAATCCGTTTGGTCCACTTGAATGTGTTTAACAGGAAGTTTATTCAATCATCAATCAACTGGACCTTTAACAGATGGAGATTGAGCAAACATTCCATCTGGCAAGCCAGGTTGAGGATTTCTATCCTCAATGGTGTTTGTCTATTTCTTAAAGATCTGGTCTAAATATTTTCATCATCGATACGCTCTCATAATAATTCTTTAAGGAAAAGGTGCTTACACATATATAGAAATGATGCAAAAGAGGATGTGTTGTGATGTTCTCATTGTAAATCCCACTCAAGCCGCGCGATTCTGGGCCACACAAATAAAACCGAATTGACTACGCTGGTTGCCTGGCAACCGCGCAATGATGACGACGCTCTGGAAAGTGACTGCGTGTCAGTTGATCTCAACTAACACTCACCGGGAGCAAAGCAATACAGTCCGGCAGATTTTAAATGAGATGGTTGAGGTGAAGCCGGACAGAGCCTCAAGCCTCTGAACAGAAAAAAACAAAAAAAACAGACGTCATATCACAAATGCAATGCAAAAATGTTTCAGCTGAGGAAGCGGAAGCCGGCAGATGGCCAAATACTGTGACAAACCACTGAGAGAACCTACTGAGACATGTTTATCCTCTCCAGCGAATTGCAAAGCACCCACTTGGACTAATGCGGAGAGGAGGGTATAGGGGAGACAAGTCACACATTTCAGCTCCATTGCGGTAAAGAGCGACAACGAGCAGGAGAGGAGCGAATCCCTGACCTCATCCAGACTCTTCACATTAGAGGAGCCACGCCGCTGTTCCAGCTTCCCGTGGACCCCTTTAATGAATTAGGGCCCTCCTAAAAAAAAGCGAGCACCGCTTTCATAAATAGAAAAACCCAGCAGCTCCCCTTTTCTCCGTCGACATAAGCTGCGTGTGTGTGTCGGAGAGCGAGTGGGTGTCCCCATGTGCGCAGCGTGTTTGAATCTGTGCGCCGGCGTGTGGGTGCATTCCCGTGTCTGCGGAGGAACTCTGACACAGAGACGCGGCGCAGCGCAGCGCAGCCCTCGTCGTCATCCTGTCTTCTCCGGTTGCCGAGCTACAGAAGGCTCGGGGGAGGGAGGCGCGGAGAGGTGGGAGGAAGAAAGCGAGCAAAGGAGGACAGCGGACAGGGCTTCCAACGTCGCCGCCAAACTTGGAACAAACGTTCGAAGACGAGTGCTGGTAAACCTTCCGTTGAGGGATGGTGTATGTTGTTAAGAGTCACCCGGAGTATTGAAGGTGCAGTGTGTAAAATCTGACTTGATTTATGATTTTTATATTAGTAGAAGCTCAAAATGCTGCCTAGTATTATCCAATACATTAATGGACATAAAAAGTGGATACTAGCAATACAATAAATTAATGTGGTTTTCCTACACTTAGAACGGTTCTTATTTATGTATAAGAACATATAAAAGAATATACATATCCAGTAAGCTGCCATCTTGCACCACCATATTTCCAAGGAAGCCTGGTGTGGACAATCCAGCCTGCCTGAAAGGGTGAACGCTCGCGTCCTCAAACAAATCAACGAAGAAAAAGGAGGGCGAGGTAGCCAGGTTTGTGTGCGCAAGGCATCATAGTTCACTGGCAAACTCGAGAGAGGGAGACAGTGAAAGACGCTGCGATCTAAAATGTAACCACTTGATGTCGCTGTTTCCTCTCAAAATCTCCAAACATTACAAACTTAACCTTTAAGACCGGGGCTGTTTAATGGATACAGATATAATGAGGTTTGGCGAAAAAATTACATATGAGTGCAAAAGTTGCAGCAGAAAACACTGTTCATATTCATTTTAGTAAGAGCTCCCTACAATTAAAATGATCGATATGCATAAATAGTGAATTTGTGAAGGTATAAATCAAACGCAAACCACACAAGGAGGAAAACAGGAGGAAGTGGCCAAACAGCTCTTCATGTGACATCTCGTCCCCAGGGACTTTCTCCACTTTGTTCAGCCGGGGCGACTTTGTCAGAGAAGGTCGGAGCAACTTTAAGTCATTGTTTTCTAATTTGCACAGAGGCACAGAGCGCAGGTCACCTTGGGAAATAAATATGCATGGAATGAACATAATGTGCACACAGTATGAAGCTACTAAAAGAATATGAGGCCACAGAAGGGCAAGATGGAGAGAAATTGCTCAGGCTTATCTTCCTCATCCTTTGCCACCATCTCAGTGGAGCCTGTTGTCCCAGATTGCCGTATCGGTTTGATTACTGGAAAACATTTCTCACATTTCCCACAGAGGAGTTTTGTCACTGTTCAGGTTCATCCGTTTATCATTTCCAGGTTCCAGAAGGGGATTTTCTGTCGAGACTTCTCAGCACAGTGCATCATACCTTCCACTCGTGTTCAAATTGATCAATGCTCATCTGTGCGTGGGAACACATGTGATGCCTGTTCCAGAATATGTTTGTTTGACAGCAAATAGGAAAACAAAGCGAAACAGGCCGCTCATATTACACGACCAGGGCAGAAGTTTTTCTAATCTTCTATGCTGCAAGTTTTAAAAAAGAAGATACAGACGCATTGCTGACTTGAATGATTTGGATCGTGTGGCTGGTCCGTTTTGCGGAGAGAATTCAGAGCCAGCCAGGTACATTTACAAAACTGTTAACTTCATAGATATTATTTGTTTTGTAAGGTCCTATTAAGCAGCCACAAACAGTCATATCAGACTGTTGTTTTCAGGTGCTGTTTATCTTCACCCAGCCCTCGGCACCACTAACGGCTGCTCTGGTGTGTGAGAACGAAGAGCATAATAATAACAGTGTAATGTGTCTTGACCTGTTTTAGATTTACCTTAACTTCAATCCAGTCAAAACCAATGATCCCTCAAAGACATACCGACAGACAGACAGATAGATACATAGATAGACAGACAGACAGACAGATAGATAGATAGATAGATATATAGATAGATAGATGGATAGATAGATAGATAGATATTGACAGACCCCTTGACAAAGCTGTCATAACACTAATCCCCAAGAAGGGCAGAGACCCAGAAGAGGCTGAAGGACTCAGACTTTATCTCTGTTAATGTTCATATTGATCAGAGAGAACCGGCCAAGCTCTTTGCAGACAGACTTAACAAACAAGTTGGCACACTGGTTCGATCAGGATCAGACCGGATTAGTTCGAAATTGTTTGGAACTTCAGATGCCACATCAGTACCAGGTAGAC
Source organism: Thamnaconus septentrionalis (assembly GCA_009823395.1). Taxonomy (NCBI): domain Eukaryota; kingdom Metazoa; phylum Chordata; class Actinopteri; order Tetraodontiformes; family Monacanthidae; genus Thamnaconus; species Thamnaconus septentrionalis. The sequence continues at coordinate 4,176,601 of CM020501.1, read as the reverse complement.
CTCAAAATGTTACAGCCAAAAAATGACTTTCATATTGTTGAAGGGACATGGAGATGTTTGCTTGTTAATCTTGCAGGTATAACTATGTTAACATACACGCAGAGTATGCTGGGGATGCCAATGATGTTTATTGTTATTGAGGTCCACATCAACCAGTCGAGATTATTTCTTTTCCTTGAAACCACAAAACAGGTTATAAAGTATCTTATTATGATTATGAGAATGCCACTCCTACGTTTTTCTACAACCAAGACATTTCAGACAATGATTTTAAACTATTTCTGCATAACATCAACATTTAAGTGCTACATTGCAAATTGTAAATGTGAAAGTGTAGGTACACTGTCAATGTGTGCTACTGTCACACTGTGTGTGTTCTACAGTACGTGGCTTTAAGATGTATAAAAGAAAAAAGAAAATTAAAATAAAAAAATAAAAAAATAAAAGAAAGCATTGACATTGACATTGGCAACAATAGGCACAATATACCAAAAAAAAAAAAAAAATTGATTCTTAAATTTGCATATAAATGCATGCAGATGATGTGTTAAAAATGTGGAGTGTGGAAAATGAAAATCACTGCCACTGGAATTTGCATAGAGACATTTCTAACCAGACCCTGCAAATTTCTCAGCTAACATGGGAATGAGTAATGCTTTATGACTAATACAAGTTTGGTTTTGCCAACTCATAAATTAGAAATCTGGCCTGCTTTCACTGGCGAAAAAGGGAAAGTAAAGGATTACGCTGCTAAGATATGAAATCCACAGTGATTAAGAGAAAAACTATCAGCAGGAATTGAGCCACGAGAGGGAACCGGGTTATAAAAATGAGGCAGATTTAAGATGGAGCCCTCCTTCTGGATGACCCAGTCACCAAAAATGTATTAGGCTGTGTAATTAAGACTTAATATTCAAACTTCAAAAAAGAGCGAGAAAAATAAAAAATCAAAGGGACTGTAATATAGCCCTGATGTGACAGCACATAAAAGCACTTTATGCAGGTGCAATGGGAGTAAAACGTAGGTGGAAATCTGGGTGAAAGGTGGCAGAATCTCCTGGGGCCAAGTTGTGAATTTGCACATAAGTGTTGCATGCCTCACCTTGGCCAGATGGCAGAAAAGTCGAGCGATAAAGTCAAACATGTTTACAGAAGGTGAGAATGTGTGAGTGGAGACTGGGGATGAGAAGACAGCAGCCTGCTGGGAGAAAACGAAGGTCACACTCCTCGGCATTCGTGGTGAGGGAACTGATGCCGATGCCAATAGAAATAATCTCTTGAAAGAGCAAGACACATAAAAGTTTGCAGTTTTTGCCTTTTTCCTGATTTTATTCTTAACAAGCCACTTTTGCATATAAATGAAAAACAAATCTATTCAAATAACATTTTGTTTCCCAATTAGACAAACTATCCAGATTTAATTTGCACATATCTATCAGTATATTACCTAAAAGTCTAAATTCACAAATTACATTTGCGTGTCGCACTAAATCATGATTTAAATAATACTATTAAATTGGAGACTATAGTTTAAACCAATATTCAGGACTTAAGTCCTCAAAGGGTAATTTATGGGTGCAAATAACATCTGCACTTCCACTAAAATATTATATTTTACTCCACAATGATTAATGTCAGGTTCACCTGAATTACTGTTGTTTTTAATAACTTCAGACCTACTAACACAACAGCACAACAAGAACAACATCCTCTCACACATTTCATCTCTCAGTTATGAATTCGAGCCTGGATCTTGTTTCACACCAATTACATATTTACATATCTACTGATTGCTCATGAAAAAAGGCTTCGGAAATCAACAAGGTACGGTTAAATAAACGGACTTGACTGCCATCTGGCGCCATAAACGTGTACTGCAACAAGATGAGCGGAAGATAGATGAGCCAACAGCTACTGTAATCGGGGGCAGAAGCAGAAGGCAGACAGACAAACGCATTAGTGAGACATTAGTGTGCACAGAAAGCGAGATGAGTGCAGAGGAGTGGGAAACAAACGTGAGGAGGAGGAAGAGAAGCAAAAGTGCAGGGCGGACGTATGATATCTTGGGAGAGAGAACACTATGATACAAGGAGAGAAGAACAAGAATCACAATCTTTGGTCAACCACCACCGCTCACTCCTCTCTCACTCTCTTTATTCCACTGTGTTTCATCTCAAACTCCTTCTCTTTGTTAAAAAAAAAAAACAAAAATTCTTTCCTCAATCGCTTTCAAAGCCACACTCTCTTTGTGTGCCCCACCTTTCACATCTCCCCCCCCGCCATCCTCGCCGTGATCCTGTCTCCTCACTCCGTCTCTGTCTCTCCCACACGTACAGAGGCACGATGACGGCGTGCGTTCTCCCCCGTCTCTCTCTGTCACATCTACAGTTTGCGCTTAACACTCTGCTCCGTCCGCCAATCCCCCGCTTCCTTTTACTTCTCCGTCTCCTCATGGCAACAACATCACATAATTCCGCTAAATCCCCGAGCAAACATGCCCCCGCATCTTAACCGACTGAGAAGAATGAGAGCGGCGACAGCCTTGCAAACACATTTCCTGCAATCAATCTTATTCCAACTTGTTTTCTTTACACCCATAAACACACTGTTGCACACACAGTTTTTGTGTAAGCTATAATGTTGTGCTTCTTTTAAATCACAGGAATAATTTCCCTGCAGGTTTGACATCCGGAAATGGGTATGAGTACCGATTATGAGCCTGAGAAGAAATCAAAAATCATAAAGCGTGAATTAATTTATCCCCGAGTTGCATCTGGAGGTGCAGCATACAGCATGGACAGTATGTAGTGTTTCTTGCACATAGTGCAGTTCAAATTGAGGCAACAAAAAGTGGGACGAGCAATTTCATTTCAGGCACTCGAGCCACAAAGGATGTTCAAGGATTTCACTTAATGATAAAATATTTTTGTACTCTGCCATGGCACTGAAGCAGGCCATGCAATAAAAGAGAGCGCGTAACATATTACTATATTACATTGTAATATTCGGCCCCAGCTCCGCGTTCCCTTTTCTCTCCCTACAGTGATAACAGGTGGGGAGACGCCAGCCAACAAGTGTTTCAAACAGGCACCAAAGAGTGGTGAGAAATCCCAACACAACAGACAGGAAGGAGAGTTCTATTCATGGAGATAATGAGAGGGGTAACTAGGCGAGCGCATGTGTGTGTGTGTGTGTGTGTGTGTGTGTGTGTGTGTGCACGCGCATTTGTGTGAAAAGTGGAGTGGTCTATACTCAAAGCAAATAGTGAAAATACAAACACCATCAGCAGAAAGCCAGTATTTAAAAGCACAGAGGCTCTCTCTTTATTTCAATCTACCGTGTGCTAAGTACATGACCAGGGGGATTTCCACTTATACCTTTGTGCCATGTATGAACAATGTTAATGACCATTTTATAGCCTGTAATCTTGGTGAAGGTTCTCGCACTAAAAGGTGACACCATCAACTTATCAGCCATTAATCTGCTTGTTCGCAGTGGCTGCTGACTCTTGACCATTGGCGGTGCGCTGAGGCAGCAACAGCATAAAGAAGCGGAGAAAGAAAAAGAAAGGCATTACTTTGGAAACCCAAGTCAACATCTTTCACTGTATTTCCTGCATCTATTGATTCCATCCTTCTCTCTGTGTTTTTCTGACTTTGTGCTGTTTTTAACTGTTTGCTCCCCTCCCACCTCTCCCCCATTACTCCTTTGTGCTGCTGCATCCCATGCCTCAGAGCTGATGTATTTCCCAGGGAGACTTTAAGCAACATGCAAATCAGTCATTTTTGTGTTTTCCATGTTTCTGGTAATTAGCTTAGGAGGCTGGTATCTCAAGCTGCGCAATAGACTGATCCAGTTGTTGTGCGAATACATTACAGCACACCTGTCAGCTGGCAGCTTACAATATACATGGAAGAAGAAGAAGAAGACAATTTTTAAGGTTTATCAATAAGACAATTACAGCAAGACTCTTCGAAAAAAAAGAAAAGAAAAAAAGGCCAATCGAATATAAGCTGATGCCAATTGTAGATGACTTATTATTATTATTAATGTTTGTTCATACCATGCATGCCAGAAATAGGTGCAAAAAGAGTGTTCCAGTAGGTACACTTAGCTGGCATATATAAAGACTGTGAGTACATCTTCTTGAAAACATCTTTCAAAAACACTCACACACATACACGCACACACACGCACAGACACTCGCTCTCTCTCTCACACACACACACACGCACAAACTCACAAGCACACAGTATTGCTTGGAGGAAGAAGATGTACTTGGAAGATGTCAGACCCAGTGGGGAGTGTGGATGAAGCCGGCACATGGAAAGGGTGAGACACTTTGTTAAACAAGTGTCTGGTCCTCGTGTGTCCAGGATCTCAGTCATTACAGAGCTGCCTCCGCTCGGCGGCTCAGACATCAAACCAAAATAGGTGGAATAGTTCAGAGCCCTCCAAGTTCAGGCATGGCAACGCATACTGTTTTCCAGCAACTGGCAACGAAACCATTTCCTTCAAAGTCGGGCTCAGGATCAGAAACAAAATGGTGTGAGAGTGTCGCCTAAGAAATGAGGGTAGACCGCTTCACTGAACGTAGGAAAAGACAGCAGCACACATTATTTTACAGCATTGCTCACAATCGTCCTATTTTTAGCCACTTACATGGAAGAAAGGTCATACTATAGGAAATGAGGTCGGGCAGCATGTCAACAGAGTGAACGCCAAATGCTATATTTTCAGCCGTGTGTGGGTCCATGTCTGCCTTTAGTCAACAGTCTGTTTACAACCAGCGAAGCCTGAGAAGGAGGAGGCTCCGCCCCCACGTTGGCAGCCGTAAACAAAGAGGGAAGCCGGAGAGTGGGCACGCTTGCTGCCAAGGCTATTACGCATTAGAGTGGTAGCGACAGCGCATCACATTTAACAGCAATGATATTAGCTTCGCTGCTGCTGCTGATGAGGGAGGTGAAACCCCACCGCAGCAGCCGGTTTGATACATCTTGATACACTGCCAAAGGTTCTATACTTGAACGATACAGTGTTGCGGTGTCAATGTGTGGCGCTAATTAAACAGTGGCTCTGTTTTTAATGCTAAGCTACCATGTTTTTAATTAGCTTTAAAAAAAAAATGTAATAAAACATGGAATATTACAATGCATCCTAGAAATTTAGACTGCGGTCAAGTGACCAGAAGATGCAAAAAACACTTCACAATTTGGTTGAACAGTGTTTTAGAGTAGTTACTGACTAGTCACTGGGAAATCAACGAGTTGCGACTGAGTATCTTATCATTAGTTAATGGTCGTTTAAGTGAAATGAATAGTAGTTAGTGAATAGTTAGGTAAGTAAATAATGAGTAACTTATCATAGTTACTGGTCAGGTCTTGAGCATTTCCTCAACAAATGCCACAGAGCAGCTTATCAGTAGTTAATGATTAGTTCATTGAGAAACAAGTGAGGGTGCTAATGGCAGCCTCTACACCACCTGCCGCTGGTACTGCACCACCCACTGCTGCACTGACAACAGCGCCAACCCCCCTGGGTGGACAGATAAAAAAGGTCCATTATTAGGAATCTACCAAAAAAAGGTCTCATCTGCCACCTCTGTCTGTCGGTCTGTCTCGGACCACCGATTCATATCTGTGAGTCACTCCATCCCTACTGCTGATAGCACTCGACTGCTAGCTGGCTGCATTAAAAAAAAAAAACTGAAGGAGGAAAAGATCCAAACCATCCTTCCCCAACTTCAGTGCGGATATTCACATGAGGCCTCCCTGTTTGTTGCTCACAACTCTCCTCCCACCCACTGGGGTCTGAAGCAAGTCAGAACCAGTAGTATCAAAATGGCTTTTCAAAGACAGCCTTTTGAAGCGGCGCCGCTGATTGAAGCCTGATCACAACCTTGTTTGGCTTTGCTGTGTGACTGCAGTGGCATCAGCGGCGGCATGGAGCGACAACAAGAAACTGAAAAACCTGCCTGCCTCTCATAATGTGGCTGAATCCCACGCAATTTCCTGCCAGTCATTGGTGGAGGACACTAGAAGGGCTTGTTGTTGCATGTCATTCCTCCGCAGGGACTCAACGGTGATGAGAAAATGATGAGAACCCAGAAACAATGGATGGATAGATAGATAGAGTAATCAAAGCTGCTCAGGCCTTAGGCCAGACCTTCGAATAACAGGAATGATCAACCAGCAGGCAGACTGAGATTGGTGTTCACTATCAAGCAGATATAATGTTAGAGGAAGAAAAAGAGTCGGAGCATCAGAAAAAGAGAGACAGAAAGGGAATCGGCACCGGGAATACAAAAGAAGAATAAAACTGGGCGCTGGAATCGCAGAGAAATAGGTAATGAGATGCTAATGTAACAACAAAGGAGCGAGAGCCCTCCGGGGGGAACTATGCTACATCATACTGCTTCAATATGAGCACAGCGGGCAGGGAATTGAATTTAAAAATGTTTTTTTGTTAAACTATGGCAGTGTGGTGGTGTCATTCAGGTGCACACATCCATTTAAGTCAGGCTGGGTGCCCACCAGCTAACCTCCGTGCCAGGCGTGGATCAAGAGCAATCGAGGCATACTCAACCACCCCCTCACATGTAGCGGCCGCTGGTGTGCTGCTGAGACGGCGAGGAAGGGTTAGAAGGAGAAGGAGACATGAAAGTGCAACATAAAGCAGAAGTAAACCAGGACGAGAGCAGACAGACTGGCGACGGAGCACGTTGGAGGGATGTGCAGGGGTACAACAGAGAGATTCAGCCTGCAAAAGATGCAATTACTCGCGGGAATATAATCCTAAAGAGGAGTGGCGCTGAGGATTGGACAGTACTCAAGAGACCGTCAAAGAGAATACTGAGAGGGGAGGAGCGCAACTGACAGATATGAGCCCCCAGGAATTAGACGCCATGAAGCAAATTAGAAAGCTGGGAAAATCAGGGTAACATGTCGCACAAAGGATGGCCAAAGCACAAAGCCAAAGCACAATCACAGATGTGTCTGGAAACAGTCACTCGTCACTGTCTCCAGAGTCACTACAAAGTGATTTTTACTGGGGGGGGGCAGGGGGGGTCCTCCGTATTTTACCCATTTTCACATCTTTCTTTTCAATCCTCCTGTGAGGGGCAGCCTCACATTATTCATTATCCAAGAACACAAGAGATCTCCTGAAAACTGCATATTTAGCCCTCTGTTTAATCTATATATCTGTTTAACATATAGATGTCTGAAAAACACCCTGATGTAGCCTACTGCCAAAACTGCTATGCTATGTTGGACCATCAGTAAAGAAAGATAAGGCCTCAGAAGGTAAAAGGAATCCTTGACTGGGGTTGTTGTCATTAACCTGGGAGAGCAATCAGTTCCTCTTTTGTGACATCACAGAAGGCGTTATTTTCTCATCCCTAGGAAGATTACGGTCAGGATAGAGAACTATTCTATAGTCAAACATTTTTCCCCACAGTGGAGGACTGCCAGGTTCAGCAGGAAAGAAAAAAACCTTACACTTCTTGGCTTATTAACCATCCAATGCATCTTCAAGGTTAAAGGTTTAACACAGCAAATGAGCCTTGACTTGATTATTATGTTACAGTTGTTAAGTGTTATTATGTTTTTTATGTTATAAGGTCGGTTAGTATAGTGTTGTAATACTCAAGATAGAGATCAGCCTCAAGACCACTTTAACTTGGTCTCCTTCTAATCTTGGCCTTGGCACTCGGTTGCCTTCTTCATGGACAGAACGGTCTCAGGGGGATTTTAAAAAAACAGGCCAGCTGGTCCTGATGCAGCGATGCAGCGATGCAGCAAGCTGCGACCTCTCTCACATGCCTCAACATGATGCTTTTGTTCTACAATCCATGCGAGTGGTAGTGACCTGAAGATCGTAACACTTTTTGAGGGGTTCTTTGCGTCAACTTCATCTTGGTTGTGTCTCGATACCTGTGGTCTCGGTGAAGGAGGTCTTGACTTTATCACAAAGGTTCTAGGTTGTACCAAGCACAATCACAGGATCTGGTGCTAGATCAGATGGTTTTGCTCTATAATTAATCGCTCAATTGCTTTAAATGTCAGTACTTCGATACAACAAAGAAATCTGAAAGGGGAGTTTTGCAGTGTGCAAGCTGTTTTTCCTCCTATTTTTCTGCAATGCTCTTTATTGTTTTTTAAACAGTTTATTTACAAGTCTATCTGATCTCTATCATAATTTGTTTTAGTCGAATGATGTTGTTGATGAATGGCATCCTGAAATCTGTTTCTGATCTGTGCTATAATTTCTTTTAATTTCACTGAAAATCTTTTCCCGTGGTGTTTCTCCTGGACCTATAGTCTTACATTTAAAGCAAAATGTACGTTTAAAAGTTCTTTTGTTCAGACATAAGCAAATAGTAATTACTTGTTCGAAAGTTTCAGCAACACGATCAGCACGTTTGAGATATTATTTATAAAAAAAAGTGTAGGTTGTGCCTCAAGTGCTGTTCTGTTTGCATTAAAATCTTATTTTTAGTGCCTCACATCCAAATGCATTTTGACATATAACGTCATGGAAGTGACCATTTGCTGTCCACATCTTTTCACCGTGGATCGTGGGATTTGACACACTGTTGGTGTTATGAGGTTTTTGTGCTCTTTGCGCGCAGGTCTGTTAAGAAATACTGTATCATGAAAACCTTGCATGAATACTGTCACAGGCAAAATATTAGAAAAGCTGCAGCACAACCTTAAGTCACAACTATAAAAATGAGTCCAAGACAAACAAGTACAAACAACATCTTTGAGGAGACACAGTGGAAGAGAAGAGATGCTGCTTCAGGCGTACATCCTTAGGACTTGCCCACAGGCAAAAAGCTGAACCTACGACCCCATCAACTCTCAGTGGCCCTAACAACTTCTCACCAAACTTTTAATATTTCAACCAAAACAAGCATTCCTTGAAGCTTTGCAAATTCTAGGTCGAATTTAAAAGCAAAACCCGTGTTTTCACGTCAGAGAAGAAGCTCATTCAGTTAATTTGGCTACCCTTGCAGTAGCGAGGAGGACCTGCAGGCTTGGAGTATGTAGCAGCAGAACACGCTAATTGGGTTTCCGCTCTTAATTAGGCCTATTAAGTCAGAAACGCAGCTGAGGCGGGTCATTTAGGGATTACAGTGAGAGAAGACTAGTTGTGGGAAGAGAACAAGAGTGGAGAAATTGAATCAGTGGCTTACGAGTAAAAGGGTCACTCGAGAGGGCTTATTTTTTGCCAAAATGTCTCCCGCTGAATGTTATCGCGAAATGACTTGATGGATCGAGGGCAATTACCCGTTTATTACAATTTAATCAAATCAATGACTTCTTTTGGGAACCAGTGACTTGGAAACAAAGCCTACTTATTCACACCATTTCCCAGCAGTCACTGATGTTGTGGCTAATCTGCCGTGAGAAACATGTCCGGTGGAAACAGAAATAGGAGGGAGGAGGAGAACATTCACAGAAAGGGGACGGTACGAAATCGCAGTAGGCGACATAATGAACACTGTATTCTCGTGACGGCAACACACAGAATGAATACAATAATATAATACTTATATGTTCATGCTGGAAGTAATAAATGAAGGAATTTATAAGTCGTAGAGTCTCTGGTGTTTAAATTTGGATGGCTTTGAAGTAACGGTTACTTGGGTTGGTGGTTTTGGCCATGGTATTTATGTATTCATGTGTATCAAATCCTTAGATATAGAAGCATTTGATGCACTTTCTTAAATAGAAACAGACACATTGAAGTGAACATCTTCAAATATAATATATGGGAGAAAATGTGTTTGAGACTCAGTATAACCAAAGTGTGTGAAGAATGATGTGTAAATGATGTTCTTTAGTAAATCTTTCACCAACCCTAATGTTGAAAATACAACAAAAGCCTTCAGAGAGGGAATAATAATGATCATTCTATAATAATATTTTAATGAATCGGAATCCTTTGACTCATTATTGATGAGAAGTGCCAACCCAGTAATTGAAGAGAGGATGTCTGGCAGCATTTCCTGGTGGGTCTTATGGACCAGAAAAAATGTACAATGTACAGTGGCAAAGCGTTTCACTGCATCACTGTATGGTAGTCTTAATGGATGTACGGTAATTCACTTCACAATGCTGTTGATAATTGGTAGAAATTGCTGCCCTCTGACAGGAAGAATGTGGACATCCACTGACCTCCACAAAGAGGAAGCACGGCACGATGTACTTGCTGGTCTTCTGCAGACCACTGTCTTCCGGAAGGCTCCTCATCACCCTCCTTTGTGTTAATCGTTGACCACCAATCATCTGCAGGGTCAAAGGTTAAAACTCAAGTTAGATTCTCCTGTTGGTTCTGATGAAAGAATGTGAGTATACAAAGCCGACACAAGCAAGACAAAATGCTCTGCACTCATTGAAAATGTTGAATTTTAAACAATGCATACCTAGTACCACAAAGAACATGCTGGAGAAACTTAATGGATATATATGTAAATATATATATATATATATATATATATATATATATATATATATATATATATATATATATATATATATATATATATATATATATATATATATATATATATATATTTTATTGCTGAACATTTATAAATTTTCATAAGACTGAAGAATAAATCCAGTCTATTTTCTTTCCAAATAGGGGTCATTTTGAGACAAAGCGCTCTCAACTCAGCACTCAGAGATCTGACTGCCAACTTCAAATTGGCTACAAAATCATAGGGTACTTAACACTCGGCTAATGCTACCTTCTTTATGCCTGGTGAACCTTGGTTTGAAAATTTTATGAAATAAATCACACACAATGAACATGGCAATAATGTCGCCATTAGAGACAAACTGGACTGCCAAATGGTGCACAAGATTTTAAGTTTAGGTGAACTACCCCTTTAAGATGTATTAACTCCCCTACCCTCATTTTTTGGCGACAATCTCCCTCTACAAACAGATGAATCATCCATAATTCACAAATAAATATTAGACATAAATTAAACATTTTGCACAGTGACATGCTTTTTTTGTTTTTACAGCTTTGCAACAAACCCAGAGGCATTGCACTTGTTTTAAAATTTAAGGAAAAGAGACAGAGGTTGCTTCATAATTCAGGTAAAATCCTCATCCAGTCTATGTGTCATAAAAGAAGTGATACATTTTTAAGGATTGGCCAATACGGCAAATCTTGACTGGGTGGCTACAACTAAAAACACCTAGACAACATGTTTTAGGAGATTTGACATCAAACACACGTCTAATATTTTCTCGAGAGACACGTGCAGAATAAAAGCTTTTAAAACTTCTAAAGGTCAGCGTGGCCGTTATTCCTCAGCCACTGAAACCAGGACATCTGTCCGTGCATGCCAAGCAAATCCAATCGTCATCCACACACCAGCAAATGTTGACGTGCGCGCACACTAATACTCATTAGACACAGCATCTCGCTCACACATATGCCACGCTGCCCACAGGAAATTTTGCATGAGACTGTGTGAGAAATGAGCACAGTGGCACGCACGACGCACACACACACACACACACACACACACGCATATCCGCAAACTAGTAAACCAGCAGGAAATCAAAAGTGTTGTGTGTGTGGTGGTGGTGGGGGGGGGGTCTTGAAAGGAGGAGAAGCGGTCTGGAAACAGAGAGGTGATGATCAAAAAAGTGAAGGCTGACAGAAAGAGATAAGAGGGAGACAAAGTCATGATGCAGACGTTTCAGGGGCTCCTCAGAAGTAAAGCGTGTGGAGTGAGAGCCAGCAGACTCAGCAATGGGAATTAATAGTGATTGGGGAGATAACAGGTAGGAGCTCGCACAGACCGCATAGACCCCCCAAAAAAAAAAAAAAAAAAAAGCCCCCGCAGAGAGCAGCGGGAAACAGAGGGAGTTGAAAAGCCAGTGTGTTGGATGCTCAGGGCTCTCTGACACGGAAACGACAGCACTCGCGCCAGATAAAGCCAGCGTGCGCTCTTTTACATTAAGGGACGTCGTCTTGAAAGGCTGCCGCATAATTTCACCGAGTCAAACAGCAATTGGTTCCCCTCTCAGACATCGAGCCTTGTTCACTCATCTCCTTGACAACAATTATCTCGCTTTATGGCTGAGGGCAAATCTGTGCTGCCGTGTTGGCCCGTACCCCAGTCAATAGGTGTTTAAGGACGGAGGTGCGGACGCCTCTGTACAGTGCTGGAATGTGTGAGGTTTCATAGCGGTCTAGAAAAACCAGTACATTTAATTAAAAATTGGAAATGGATAATTAAAAATTGAAAATTGGGGAGGAAAACACGGAATGAGGAAGCATTGAGACCCATTACCTGCACAAAATGTACAATAGGTATTAAATAAGAGCAGAAAAAAGATCTTTATTTCTAGTAAATACAGATGTAAGACCTGAAATCACTTGGATAATGTCTCTTCTGGAATGGTTTTCTCTCAGCCGAACGCTGCTGCTCCACAGATTAGGAGGGCTCTCTGTGCAGCAACAAGAAGCTGAGGTTCAAACGTGCACGTCGCTTAGAAAGCGCGTCTAAAATTTAGAGAGCCGCCCTGCAGCGACTGAATTAAAGTCAGTTTAAACCTGTCGAGTTTGGATTTCGAAGCCACCTTTTCTGTGTGTGCGCCGCAGGGGCTGCCAAAGTGTCGGCGAAGTCGGTTTTCAATTAACGGCTAACGAAGAGCCTCTGAGCCTCTTGTGATCCATGTCATAAATTTGTAATCAGTCCTTGTATTTGGAGCTTTGCGGAGGGCTTATTCTCTGTTTGAAAAGGTTAAAATGCCACAAGATTCCCTGAAAAACGCCTTGTGTGCTTGAATGTATGCAAAGAGAGAGAGAGAGAGAGAGAGAGAGAGAGAGAGAGAGAGAGAGAGCAGTGCAGATTACATACACTGTGTTTAAATATGTTAATTATTTATGATGAGGTTCAAACGCGTCTTTTCAACCCCCTTTCTTCACCATGGCTTCACGCTCCTCTTGGGAATTAAAATCCAAGTGTTCCTTCCAGTATTCCAATATCAATATGTGCCTCTGCGGACCGGCCCTCATTACATGGAATTCCTTGTTGCAAACCCCCGACGCAAAGTAAAGAGAGAATGGGTTAACGCAAGTTGGCGACGCACACATGTGCAAAAGGACACACGCCAACACTGGAGAGGTTCCCGGGCGTAGAAAAAAATGAAATGTAAACGGTATTTGGGTCCTTCCTCTCTGTGCCCGTCTCACTGAGCAGCGAGAGGCAATCAGGCTTAAGGTCGGCATGACTGATTGTCTCTTGTGCCGCCGTCCAATGTTGTTCACTCTGATGTGGCTCCTTAAGCCTCACAGAGTCAGCGGGGCATTGCTCACTGGGGTAGACACACGACGCACGCACGCACGCACGCACACTTAAGTCGACATCATCTAATAACCGGATTCATTACACGTCAACTTGGATGTCAGTCCTCACTAGAGCCCAGTTGATGCCTCTGTGTGTGTGCGTGTGCGTGCGTGCGTGCGTGCGTGCGAGAGAGAGAGAGAGAGAGAGAGAGAGAGGGCATGAGAGGAGAGAGGCAGAGTCTGCAAGACAGAACATCCTGGACAGAATTTCCTCACGAGCTTGTGGCACCTCAGGTTGATCGATGTGGGTCACAAGGAGGAACATTACAGGGAAAACACACACTTCCACTGCCCACTGCCCATTGCAGGCACACATGCAAGGGACAAACAAGGCAAGAGGAGGGGAAAAAAACACTGAAACTCTCACCTTTAGATCTCTCCCTCTCTCTCAGCCTCTGTCTGTTGGAAGCGGTGCCGTCGCGAAGTGACCGCTGCCTCCTCTCCCCACCTCCACCTCCCTGAGAGTCTCCGTGCCTAGGAGGATTTGTTCCTGCAGCGGACTCCCATTCTGTGCCTGCGTAGTACACCTTCCGCTCTCTTCTTCTTTTTTCCTTCCTTTATCCTCTTCTCATCTCTTTCAAAATCAAAAAAAAAAAAGAAGAAAAAAGACGTCCCTCACTTCCGCCGCTGCTGAGAAAGCCCCCCACACTCCACCGCCACCCCACCTTTGGACGCTTGAGTGCGAATCAAGCTGCCCCCCACTAGCAGGCACCCTCAGCTCCTCGGCCGGTCGGTCCAGTCTCCGCCACGGCGTCGCTGAGCTGAAACACGACGGTCCTCCAACATGCACTTCAAGGCTAATTAGTCAAGTGAAGGGATCCACAGGCTAAAGAGGGGAGACTCCGCTGCGCTGTTGCTGGCGAGAAAGGAGAAGAAGGAGGAGGAGGAAGAGGAGGAGGAGGAGAGAAAACAAAAGCGTGGAGAGAGAAAGTGCGTCTCAACGCTCGTGTGTGAAGGGAGAAAAAGGCGGCAGAGAGGGAAAGAGGGAAGGAGACAGCTGGAGTGGAGCGAGAGTGTGCGCGTGTGTGCGTATGCGTGTGTGTGTGTGTGATAGAGGAGAAGTGATGAGGGAGATGCTGCGAGAGAGAGAGGGAGGGAGGGAGAGAGGGAGAGAGAGAGAGAAATCAGGGGGACTTTATGTATGTCAGAGGCTGCTGGCTGGTGCAAGACAGTGGCTAAATTTGTAGATACGGCGAGTATCCCAGGAAACAACTTCGCTGCTGGCCGACACGACGAGCTGAGTGAGAGCGAGACGGCACATCAGTCACGTGTAAGTGAAGGAGAGGGAGGAGGGGGGGAAAGCCACAAGCAACATGTAATGTGTATAGTGACAATGTATTGTTAGCGAGAGAATGGGATGCATCCTGCACACACGAGCCAATGTGGGTCAGGGGCCCCCAATGTGCAAGCTCATCAGCAGCTTTGAGCTTTGTGCGCACGCGTGTGTGTGTGTGTGTGTGTGTGTGTGTGTGTGTGTGTGTGCGTGTGCGAGCTTGACAGCTAATCAGCTTCTTTCAGGGTTTGAACAAAGATGGTAACTCCCAACATGAATACACATGCATGTTTTGATGTATGTTGGAGCCATGCACACCAGCACAGGCTGCTAAGTCCAGGGTCCAGGGGATTTCGTCGGGCTCGAGGGGCGTGTCATGACACATTGTAACGTCGACGACACTGTGCACGGGGTGGCGAAGATGTTTCACCGCGAGCGAAAGAGTTTTGAAGCGAGTGCGAACGAAACAAATGACTTCTGTGGTTTTTCTGTTTCACATTAAAAAGCTACCTTTGGGTTCATTTTCTGCAGTAAAGATTGTGGGCATGGTGAAGACATTGTATGAAGCACTTGGTGCTCCGTGTTTATTTCTGAAACATTTTCTCAAGTCTGGTTGGCTGAGAATGCATTAGCAGCATCTGTCCAATCCCTTTTAAGTGAGAACGGGGACATTGAAATAAAATGCACAGAATTGTATGCTATGCCTTCTAACCTAATGGGGGCAGAAACTGTACTTTAAAGCTGCCCACACTTTTGCTGCACTTAAACAAAATTACCCACAGCAGGTGAACTGAGATCACGGACCACTCACAGGAACACTTCTTTTCCCCCGTTTTTTGAGAATCAAGGATAATATGTGGTCCCACAGATGTCATAGTTCCCATGGCAACATGCTGCTTGCTTAAAGTGAAATGACAAACACTGTGCCTATAGAGAAACACAGTTAAAGGGAAAGTGCACTTTTTAATCTACCTTTTTCTTTGTTTTATTCTCTCTGACTCTGAGAGAAATGCTATTTCACCCAGGATGCATTACATCTCCATGTGCATATGCACCAAAATGACAAAAGTCATTTTAATTTGTATGCTGTTGTCATTTGTGCAAAGTTGTTGTTCGGGCTAAGCAGCAAGAGCACAGCTATTTGGGGAATGCTCTAACACAAATAAGAAAACATGATATGAATAAAAGAATGACATGAATAAAACAAATATATATGTTTACCTATTAACGCAGTACTGTCAGTGGAAACTTTCTGTGTCACAGCAAAAGGTTGTAATAGAAACACTTTTATTAGCACTTACTGCAAATCCCGTCGTGCCATCTGAACCTCCAGTGCACGGCCATCTTTGAACCTGGGATGAAATGATGACTTTAGGCTTGGGGCATCACCTGACCAGTTTATAAACCAGAAACAAGATGTTGTGATAAGAATTAGGAAATCAGATATTTGAGCTTGGTGACAAAGACAAACTGTCTTTTTAAAACTATCTGTTTAATATGTATAGTATGTAACTAGCTGTATATAATGCAATGTGTCCTATGACTCTCAGGAGAGCCACCGGATGATCTGCCGACCGTTTCCTCTCCATTTCCACCCGTCCTTGACAACTCTGACTGTTTTGTTGAGTTTTACAGAAGTCCCCTGCTGTATTATCTTTTCTTCCCTCTCTCGTTTCCCGCCTGTTTGTACTTTCTGCGCCCTTTGTGCCCCACAATGGTCTTTAAGACCTGACAATCCAAGTTCTTTACCTCAATATCCATCACATGATGAGGACAACGTGAGATGGCTTCCTGATACCGGACTTCATTTAAGAAGCTAGTTGTTTTGTGTTCTCCTAAGCCATTCACTGCTCTGTTTGAATGTTGATTGCATTTAATGGATGTAAGGTCACTTAAAACTATGTATAATTGAGATAAACACAGGCATTACACAGCCTTGTCTATAAACATGTGGCAGAACTGCTTTGAAAGTTGCTTTCATAATTACACACCTGAAGTCACCAGTTGGACTAGTTGCTGTCTGGCAGCAGCACACAAGAGAGAAACGGTCGGCTCCAGCACTTAAAGTCAGAAAATACTGCATAATGAAAAGCAAAATGACATTGTGAATAGTTTTATTATCTTTCATCATGAACAAAAGAAGCAATAATTAACCTGTATAAAAGAAGTTGAATTATCATTGTTGCACTTAACGCAAAATTCACTAAAGCTTTTTACCGTGGCATAGCTTTAACAGTATAACAGTAAAAGTGGCAAAACCATTACATTCCAAAAGGTCGACATTCAGTGGCAACACCTGGCTGTTGTGAAATCATTGCTGTAATCACTATATTAATGCCTGCCTTTTACACACTCCCAAAGGACCTCTATATCACCCACCCCATCGCATTAACAGTTACTCTGCAACAGTTTTAGGCTCTGTCTAGGACATGATGGTTATTGCCGTGCTATATACCTGTCCGCTGTAATATCATGATGTATGCATGTGATAAAATCACTCCGACAGCGCCATAAATCATGCAATTGTAAAGAGCGAGGGTAGTTTCTTCGAGGCAAAACCAAGACATAGTAGGAGTCTGTAAATAGAGCGGAGAGCACAGAGGTGGGCACGTGTAGGCTAAAAACAGACACATATAAGCACCGCCTTTGTACACACTCCTCTCCGTTCACTAACTGAGGGAATACAGCTGCACTGGGTATTTCTTTGATTCACATTTGAAGTCCCAGTGATTGTCACATCCCGAAGGATGCGAAATTTGTCCTCCGCATTTGACCCATCATCCCCTGAGGGAGAGCGGTGGGCAGCAGCAGTGCCGCGCGCCCGGGAATCATTGGGTGATCTAACCCCCCAATTCCAACTCTGAACACTGAGTGTCAAGCAGGGAGGCAATGGGTGCCATTTTTACAGTCTTTGGTATGACTCGGCTGGGGATCCAACCCACAACCTACCAGTCTCAGGGCGGACACTCCACCACTAGACCACTGAGCTGGTTTGATTTGATGATTTCAAGTGCCAGGACTTGTGTGTGATACAGACATGGCATGATTGGATGCACAAAAAAGGTTGATGGGAAACATCAGGATGGTGGTTGATCAGGTTACCCTGTTCTAACCATTGCTATAAAAAAGTATTATCTATGGTATTTAAGGTACCAATACTGTGCAAAAAATTCATCTCTCTCCAGAAATAACATTTTTCTCTCGTCTGTTCGTGAATTCCTGAGAAAGGAGAAAAGTCAATCCTTCAATGGATTTGCTTGCTCCTCTTTTCAAAAAATGTTTCCTGAAACATGCAATTCTCAAAATCAGCCTTCTGATGTTACTGATACCAGCCAGACATCAGGCTGTCAACAACAGGCAAATAATGCCGGTGATTAATAAAATAAAGATCTTAAAATGGGTATAATATGAGACTACTAAGAGGCAACTACTCCCATTGTGTAAGAGTGTGAATGAAAAAAAAAATCTAATTATGCCGTTCTACCTTTCTTCACTGTGTGAGATTATATTTTCACACAATTTTACTGATTAAGCTGTTAGATTAGTTTGTGGAAGGACAAACTGTCTCAAAGCTGTTTGGAGAAAGACAGCGTTTTTCTGATTATGCTTCAAGCATCAACATCAGCCATCAGGAATGCAAAAAGGGACTGTTAGCAGTCGACATTTGTCTTTTTAACCTGTTTTTGGACAACCAACAAGAACAGGGACATTCAGCAGAGTTAATTGGCATATCTAGTCTGAAAAAGTTATCGAATAAGCGGCTGTCTATCAGGCATAAATTGCATGTATTCAGTGAGCTTATTCAGGTGAATAAAAAAAGTTGCTAAAAATTAAATTTCAATGAGTTGCTGGATTGTTAATTCCTTTCCAGTGTAAAACGCAGTGCCACAGTTTAAAAAAAAAAAATATCTAAGAGAAAACAAAAAGTACCAGCTACAATCATTTGAACATCAGTATCATCCCAGATTAGAATCAGTGCATCCTTTTCATGGTGTTGAAGAACATGTAACGTATATGAGCCTCACTCCCCCACATGTTAATCATATGCACCTGGAAACAATGACATACTGTACACACAAACAGTATTCTTTCTCCCAGCTGCACACATACATCGTGACAACAGAAAAACATTGTTTAGAAGGCTCTAGAACCACATGAATGGAGCACATTGACAAAAGCACATGCATGGTCTATTGTACTGGGAAAGGTGTTATTCTTACATGTTTATCATAGAAAATTGGTGCGGCTTGAAGCCGATGGCTGTGCAGCCTATAAGAATTAAATACACTCCCAACTACCCCAACTACATTCTATAGTCAGTTTGATCTGATCCAAAATTGATTTTTTAAATTACTTTGATTTGGATGTTCAGTAACACATTTGTATTAAATATATCTGGACTTTATCATTTAATTGTTTTAGACGGTGCACAAATTATGTTTATGACATTCATTTAATCTGAAAAACAAACCCCCCCCAAAACCAACCCTCAACACACACACACACACACACACACACACACACACACACACACACAGACACAGGGAAACATCTTTTCCATATTTTTAAGAAAAAGCTGTGTGGTGTTGGCTGATGTGCTCCCACTAACTGGCTGTTCATGTGAGGACACGCTCTTGTCTTGGGGAATAAGAAGTAGGCCGAGTGAGTGGATGTGCTCATTTCATACAGCATCACTGTGGATCACAGCCAAGGACATTCATGCTTCAAACTGCAATGTGATGGAATTTCAGGCGTAAAGTATTAATCAGATTTTTAGCCAAATGGGATTATAAGGGGGGGACACCCAATGGCCAGACGAGCTGTCACTTTAGTGGCTAAAATAGTGACCACTTCCAAAGATGTTGTTAGCTAGCTACACTTCATGGGTTTATGCCAAAGGGTTTGGCAGATAAAACATGATTGTGAGAAGAACAGTTTAACGCAAATTGTAATATGAAACGCGATGCCTGTCTGTCTGATAGTACCTTCAACTGTGGTGAACCATTTGACCATGATGTCACATATGAACACAACTTTATTTTTTAACTTGTTGAGTCATAAAGACACGGTGGCGCAGTGGTTAGCGCTGCCGCCTCACAGCAAGAAGGTCGTGGGTTTGATTCTGGGGCCCGGGCCTGGGACCTTTCTGTGTGGAGTTTGCATGTTCTCCCTATGTCTGTGTGGGTTCTCTCCGGGTTCTCCGGCTTCCTCCCACACTCCAAAAACATGCATGTGAGGTCAATTGAATATTCTAAATTGTCCGTAGGTGTGCATGTGAGTGTGAATGGTTGTTTGTCTCTATGTGGCCCTGCGATGAACTGGCGACTTGTCCAGGGTGTCACCCTGCCTTCGCCCTAAGACAGCTGGGATAGGCTCCAGTAGACCCCGTGACCCTGAATTGGAATAAGCGGGTATAGAAGATGGATGGATGGATGGAGTCATAAAGATCTATTTCACTATTTTCACATAGAATTTTTTAAATCCCAGGTAAGTTTTAAGGAGTAGAATAATAGTTATTTGAAGATGAAGCAGCTTAAAATTATATTTCCTTTTACTTTTAAAGTATGCCAGGATGGAACTTTAATATTTGCTGTCATGACAGAATTTGCCCTGAGGAATGAAACAAATGTTTACCTACTTATGTACACAAAAGAAAAACAAAGATGTTGCATACATCATAGCACAATACTTGCATATGCATACACTGTATGTATGTGTGTACATATGTATATGTATATACATATACACATGCATACATTTGTGTGTGTACCTCCATCTAAATTAGTCCAAAAATAATTGCACTACACAATAAAAGAAAAATAAAGTCAAGTCTCAAATAAATCAGCTCACCACACATAAAAACATGCATAAAACTAAGACCCTGCATGTAGTTTTAGTGTTTCCAATGGGTATATGTATATATGGGTTTATCATGCCTGTAATGTCTGCTGAGTGGTTTGCATCTGATCTAAAAATATCAGTTATATTTTTTTTTCCATTTTAAGCTCTGAAACTATTCACATTCCCTCCTGCGCTAGAAAATAATGGGATGGTGAAATAACAATGCGCATTACACAGGACCATTCATTTGGATGGCTTAAATTGAAAAAAAATGAAAATTGGCGAAATCAGAGGGGGCGAGCACCGTCTCATTAGAGATCCCTGCAACCATTTACCTCCTTTCATGCCGTATCGGGAAGCATTCATTGAAATGAAAATGATTTTACACTTGAGGGCCTCTCCATTTATCCAGGAAACCGCTCATCATTACATGCTACATTTTTCTCCCCGCAAACGCCTGATTTAATCAAAACCACCGACTAAGATAACATTGCCGTCGCCTTGGGCATCTCCAAGAGACACGAGACATGATGAGACTGATGATAGAGGTTTTGGAGCTAAGTAATCCCAAACATACACTCATTTGATTGGGGGGAAGGCGACAGTATAATTATCTTCTCAAGGTTGGTGCATCCTATTCCAAACTTTTTAAAGGAACTGTTAAATTACAACAACAAAAAAGCAAGCCCTAGCTATATACTTACACTCCCCAGCAGGTACGATTCTTGGATCAGAGCTTTCGGGGTGTTTCATAGGGTTTCACCCAATGCCTCGAAGACTCTCCCCGACCTCCTCCTTAAAGATGAAAAGATGTGATTCACTGTAAATACATGTACCCAACAAAAAAAAGAAGACTACACTTATTACAATATATTATATTATATGTTGATTTATCGTTATTCATATTATTATCATTCTTACTATTATTTCTTTATTTCTGATGGTGTTTCCTTACCTGGTTCTTCCTGCACTCTCTCTCTCTCTCTTTGCGAGGTAGTGGGGGTTTTCATTTTAATTACATGAATATATTATGTTTGAACTACAAAGTTGACTCGTTCTTGGACATTATTTGAGCTAGTCAAAGACGATTTAAAAGTGTCAAACAATAACTTTTAAACACAACTTTTGGGGGCCTAGTGTCGCTCATGCTCCCCAGTTAGCATGCCAACGTTGACCCGCAGCGGTAAGCCATTCAACTGAAGCATCGCCACAACAGGAAACATGAAGCTGCTGCTGCTGCTGCTGCTGTTGCTGCAGCGTGGAGGGTTGGCCTCTGGCTAATGACTGGAGTCAGGTAACCATAGGACAGACGGACCCCGCTACTCCTCATAACCGAGGAGAAGGCAGCGAGGCGGTGTACGATAGACGAGGGCAAATCTAACAACCGGTCTCTCGTTCTCGGTTTTTTTTTTTTTAACTCTTTTTTTTTACGTGCTTGCTGCCGCCTTCTGCGTCGTCGTTCCGGAACCTGTTTAAAGAAAAAAACAAAAAACACCGCACGCAACGCGTCGCCCCGTGTTCCGGTGACGAGCGCCGTGTCGCGTTCCGGGGGCAGCTACTAGCAGCACCTCGCCGAGGCTACTCACTCACTCAGGTGTGGAGGTCCACCGACCGGCCGACCGCGGGGAAAGTTACTTCTTCTTCTATTGCTGCTACTTCTTCTGAGTTCGTCTCCCTGTACGGAGGCTGTCCGCTTTTATTTTCACCCCCAACCCTCGCTTTCAACTGGACGTGAACTATCAAGTCGTCAAAGTTATTTCAACAGGTAAGTGGTTTTTTTTTTCTTTCGTTGTTGTTGCTACTATTGGCTACTACTTTGTTTTAAACGAAGCGGACTGCCGACTGTGTTTTGACACTGTTCCAAGGGGTGGAGGTGCGCTTTAGACTGAGCTGCCCAGCCTCAGCTACTGCTGCTGCTGACTCGTCTGACCTCTGTCAAACATTGCAAACCAAACAGTCTTGAAAACCCCGTGAAACATCTCATTTGTCTGTACACATAATTCTTTGTGTACCTGCCCTTCGGCTTCTTCATCCAACCTTTGCATGTGATGAAAAATGCCACCGACTTCAGAGTAGCTGTCTGTTCATTTATGAAGGGTGTGAAGATGTGATGTGCTGTTTGCATAGGATGACTGTTGGTTTTTACGAGGAGCCTTAATGAGGGCTTGAAAGCCCTGAGGTGTGCATGGCAGCAACCACTGTTTATGATGCAGCGGGGGAAAAGATAGCAGTGCTATCTCATGACACTACCAGTTGTGTTTGCAGACACGCCATGTCTTAAACTGTGTGTGTATGTATGTGTGTTGGGTTAACCACATGTTTCTTGCTTGCTCAGTCAGTACTTGAGAAAGGCACTGCAGCCTTAGCAAAATACCCACAAATAAATAAATAAAAATCTACCTTTGTGCAAAATAAAATACTCCATCCCACAAAAGCTGCGTAAGCGAGCAGTTGAACAGTTGGGGCCAAGTGATTTACTAGCAGAGATCCCAGCAGGAGCTCCTGACACAGCTCGGGCTGATCAACCCTGAGGCCATCTCCCAGGAGAGTCACTCACCTTTGGCTTACTTTGACAGAGTTAAACTTTTTTTTTCTTTACAAGCATACTTGTGGCTGAGATTTTAAAGCTGCTCTGCACATAGGAGGTGATCACAGGAAACATCAGCCCAACATTTCTTGCAGTTTACTGTTTTTACGGCACATCGAAGAGGACAAACACTGCCCAGGACTTATTCAATTGACTTTAGCTGCTCCCACAATTTTTTTCTTTTTTTTTTTAAACTCAGTTTACCGATTCTGTGTTGTTAAACTTGAATGAATTAAATTCTATGTCTGAGCTGGCGGGATTTTACTGGAAATGTGCTAGTAGTTGGACTGACATGAGGGGATGTGATGATGCGTAAGCTTTCATCTTTAGACCTTTTGTAGTTGAGAACTTTTGTAGTTGAGAATTTTTATTTTGGGGCCTTCCACATTGTGTACGGCATAAGGAAAAAAAATCGCCTATGCATTTGTCTGCGTTTATCAACTGCAAAAGACATTTGGGTTTTACACGGATCTGCAAAATTCCCCACCGAAAAAACGAAAAGGAGTAGAAAGAGGAAGCCGTTAGAGATAACACGGAAGGCCAAATTATTGGGACAATCAGCAGAAGTGTTATCTTTTCAAATCATGATGAAGAGAGCAGAAGAGTGCCACACTCTGACAAATGTTTCGAGAGAGGATAAAAAAGCCAAGCAGTGACGAAACTCCCCGCCTCCCCCTTTTTTTTTGCCCAGCACATTGACTGCGTGATGGACGAGTTTTCAGCAAGAGAGGAGCTGTTCACTGCGTCATTGCCTCCGGTGTCGCTCCATCTGCCAGCCTGTCCAGTTAAAGCGATACTAGGTTTACGGTCTTCTTCCTTTCTGACATTGTCAAAAAAAACCTCTGGTTTTAAACACATTTACTATCGAAATTTCTTCCATGGACAGAGCTGTTGCTCATTTTAAGGACCACAAGTTTACAGTGCAGAATATTACTTCTGCATTTTCGTATGAATCGAACCTCTTTTTGCTTCCTCTTTGACGCAACTAGAACCTGCACGGTGTGGAAACAATCGATCTAATGATCGAGCAGTTCCTCTGAAATAGCGCGTTGACATGTTTCCTCACGCTAAACATTTGTTGCCTCCAGCTTTTTAATCCACCCCTTTTTGTGTTGTCTGGGTTAACAGTTAAAGGGGTTCCCTCATTGTCAGTGGGTTGGACAAAAGATGCAATTTTCTGAAGATCTTTTTAAGCCCTGAGAATTCATGGCACGTTGCCACCTCTCTGTCAGCTTGCAGATGGCACAAACACTTTGTGCTCCAACGTGTTATTATGGCTGTAGAGGAGATTAGAGTCAACGACCACGTGAACAGAAATGGAGCGAACTGATTGCTGAGTAACTTCGCTGAGACTTTAACGGAAATGTTGTCTTTTGGTGCGTTATTTTTTTTCAATTAAAAACAACTTCCCTTTGTTAACTATACAAACTCCTCATACATATAGCAGGTTTAAATGCAATTTTGTGTCGCACTAACTGTTAAAAAACACAAGATTACATAATACTAGGCAGTCATTTCGGCAATATTACAATGGTACTCTCTGCCTGGAGTTTGCATGATCTCCCTGGTCTGTGTGGGTTCTCTCCAGGTACTCCAGCTTCCTCCCACAGTAGAAAGACATGCACATTAGGCTAATTGGCAACTGTAAATTGCCTCGAGGTATTAGTGTGTGGGTGGTTGATAGTCTCTCTGTGTTGGCCCTGTGACAAACTGGAGATTTGTTTAGGTTGTACCTTTCCTTTTCTATAATCGGCCCCAGCATCCCCATGACCCCCCAGAGATGAGAAGAGGTGACAGAAAATTGATTAATGGATGAATCGTTACTTCTTGTGATTAGGTCCCATTTTGCCTTTCTTGCAGAGTTCATGTACTTACCATCTTTTACAAGTATTCAAGTCTTTTTTAATGCTTACATTTAAGGTTTTTAATTTGAATCATTCAATTCACAGAATCACAGACAGAATCATGGATCTGCCCAGTATGTGTGCTGTTTTTGTGAGAAAGAGGAACTAGTTGTGGGCACTTTAATTAGACATTCATGTTTGTAGCTAGTTTACGTGCAACAATATTTAATGAGAAGCTGGATTGAATTTGTTTTTTTATAATGATTTTTTTTTTTTAATGTGCACATTCATGTCCCATTGGATAACTAACAACTATGGACTTCCTATTTATTTCTTTGCAACTTTAACTTGTCTTTGTGAAGGATCCATTTCTACTCTACACTTTATTTGTGTAATAATAGTGTTGTCACAGTATGAATGGTCAACCAGTTCCAGACTGGTTATGCTGCACGTCATAGCACAAAGTAAACACTGGTGAGATTGATAAATGATCAACAGCTCTGAAAGCCTAAGAAATTGTTCAACTTAAAATTCTTTTGGACTTCAGCACTTGTACTCAATTGTTCTGTATTCAATTGAACACTGCATTCATCACTGTTACTGAGAAACCTTGGTAAGACTTGAGTGAGTGTTCCCTTTTTGAATGTAAGCGTAGGGTATGAGTAAATCCTTGCCCAGATATAACCTGGAACACAACTTTGAGAGAAATCAGCAAGGATTTTGTGTTGCAGTGTCCTAAGGGATGAGACATTTAATCATAGTTGCACAGTGGCTCTTCACAAATTTCCATGATTTCTAGTTATTATAAAATAAATTACATTCAAATTGTATTGTACAATACGCTTTATTTTTGCCAGCCTCTGACAGGCAGCCAGTTATTTTTATGCTGCCCTGTGCTTTGACGTGACATAGAAACGTGGCACAGAAAGTAATGAAATGAGTCTTTTGTAGATTATTTCACTGTTGTAAAGATACTTCTTGGCAATGAATCATTTTCCATCGGTAAGACTGTTTATTTCCCTTTTACGTGGTTCCACATTTGTAAAGAACACCCACAAGCAGGAGAGTTGAGCATGTGTGTTGCAACCTTTTTGTCAGATCAACCTATGCTGCCATTGACTGTGTGCAAACAGTAAATACGGAAAATATTGAAGATACAAGCTGAGCTGCTTTTATTCAACGAGCGATATTAAACGTATGTTTGGATAAGAGAGGCCTGTGTGATGCATTTTTTATGAATAATTCCAACTTCTAAAGTGCCTTTTTACACATTTAGTGCCAAAGAATATCCTAGCCTATACTGTATAGATGACCGTATCGCTCAACCGCTAAATCACAATTAAAATTTTAATGCCTGTTTAAATTATGCTCCCAATACAGAGCTACTACACACGCCCCTCTTTGAGGAAGCAACATAAGCACAATCAACTTGAAGTCACGCAGTGTGTCCTTTTATGATCACGTGAGACCATCGTCTGTACTATTGTCAAACAACCTTTTGAGCTTTCATCACATGCTATTTATTTCACAAAAGCCAAAAGGTTTTAAAAGACCAGAGACAAACAAGTTTTGCAAAACTAGTTGGTGAATTGAATCGTAACAACCGACCAATAACAATAACTTCTCTAATTTTAATAATGTAATGTTGTGGCGCAGTGATGATTACAACTACATTTGCGAATGGGGTTCAGTGGCCAGTTGATTAGTCTTTAGAATTCCTGTCTTTCTTTCACACCACAACCAGGAGTTCATTTTTAGGCGGCAACAAACTTAATAATTATGCCCTTTGCAAAATAGCTGCAAGATGAGCTCAGATGACCTGTAGCAACTTTCTGCAGTATGTCACCACATCAGTTCCAACATGCCAAACATACCATCCACTCTGTGATGTACAAGGGAGACCTGTGGTTTAAATTTCAACAAGTTATTTTTTCCCCTCTTTGTTTGTCTCACAGTTTTGTGTCCAGGGGTCTGTTTAGAAACAGTGCTGATAAATCTTGGTGCCCACTTCTAACTGTGCGTGGTCTTTGCAGTATTTATTCACAGTAATCTGTTGACTGAAACCTTTGAAGATGCATTCTGAACAGTTGAAAAGAGAGCTGGAAAAACGAAACATCCCACATCTATCTATGTTACCCTAATATTTCCTTGACTCTGAATGGCAGAAATTAAATCTTGTCAGTATTTATTGTCCATAATATTTGTTGTTATAACTGTGATAATTCGTGTAACAAAATGACCATCTGCATAGAATTCTGCTGTCTGTTGATTTGCTAACCTATGTTTATGCAAAGGTTCTCTTTTTTCTCTCTGCAGTTTCCCCCATAGATTTTGTCCGTTTCCTCTGTAAATTCATAAAAAAAAAGATGGCGGCAGAATTTTTATGTATTTATTTATTTTTTAACGTGGGCACATTGTGACAGAGCAGAGGGATGCTGTTTGGTTGGCAATGCAGTTTGAAACTCTAATGAAGGCTTTTGCTGCAATTTAGAGGCAGCAAAAACCTTGTAATCTTTTAGTGAATCACAGACGGGAGAATTTTTCTGGCTCACTTTTTATTCCCCTTCATCTCAGTCTTTTTGCTGCCTCAGATCTTTGATGGTGAATCTCAACAGCCCTTTTGTCCATAGGTCAGGGCCTGTGTAGCTGCACTGCGTGTGCAA
Source organism: Thamnaconus septentrionalis (assembly GCA_009823395.1). Classification (NCBI taxonomy): domain Eukaryota; kingdom Metazoa; phylum Chordata; class Actinopteri; order Tetraodontiformes; family Monacanthidae; genus Thamnaconus; species Thamnaconus septentrionalis. Next base: position 4,149,010 of record CM020501.1, on the reverse strand, counting down.
AAACAATGAAGTTACTTTATGTTGCCTGTTTGCTGCACTCTCAGCAAAACTTTGAGGTTTCACCCTGTCCGCCACACTGCAGACTTGAGCTTTGAGAGCGAGTGAGGGAGAAGTCAAGTGTAATTAAACTACAACTATGAAAATTGCACCACTACAAAAGAATAAAAATAAACACTTCAGGACAGAGCTTCTGAACGTCATGCCTCATTAATTTGTACTACATAGCTAATGAGTGCATATTGTCAGTCAGAGGAACCAATTGACAAAGATATCATCCATAATGCTTTGTTCCTATCGCAGCTATCAATATACAGCATGGGGGTTCAGACCTGGGAATGGCCTTAAGTGCTGTTTTCCATGATGTTTCCAAAACAGTATTCTGTCTCTGGAATGTTCGAGACCTTGAACTTTATTTTCTGGGTGAAAAAAAGTATTTAATGTTAACACATCATCTAAACCAAAGAAAAACTACGGCCCGGGGGCCATACGCGTCCCGCCAAGCTTTTTTGTCCGGCCCGCCGAGCTGGAAGAAATAATATTAGTAGTAAGTAAATAATAAAAGTTTCAGTGTTTTAAGAGTCATCCAATAAAAAGCTTAATACCGTAGGGCTTCAAAGACCCTTTTGTTTGTGCTATTCTCAATAGACAGTAAAAGCACATGTTTTCTACATAACACAAGGTATATTTTTTCTCCTATTTTTTCACCCAAACACTTCATCCATCTGCTTCTGCTCCGGCCCCTCTGTCAAATTTTAGAACCCATTGTGGCCCACCAGTTAAAAAGTTTGCAGACCCCTGATCTAAACCCTCACGACAAGCCAAGCTATCAAATTCCTGGATTTTTTTTTTTACCTTGTCTATGAATCTTTTTATGTGTCTGAGTAAAAACCCACGTTTTTATTGTGAATTTATCCTTTGTACATTATAATCCATGACTTTCAGATTATCTTGAAACGTATCTGGTGGCTGGACCACCTGCGACACCGAGGCCTTTTGGTCTTTTGCAACGCTGTGCGTCCTGACGTGCTGTAATCGTGCTTTTGGCAGCACCGTGTTATGTGAGACGGTGTGTGGAATCACGGCTACGCACAGCTAAAAGACCCCGTTGCACACTGGCCCACAGGCTTTTGACTTCATGACAATAGCAAAAAAATGAACCAAGACCGGATTACGCCAGCACCGCATTCCTCTCCAAACCTGTTCCGCACACAAATGCGCAAGCACTAATCCCACAGAGAGAGATAGAGAAATAAGCGAGACAAGCCAATACATGTTTTACATGCTATCGTCCGCAGAGCAAAGCGAAGACTCACAACAATAGTGGCTGTATTTGTGTGTTTGAAAGCTTTGCTTCAAAAGCCCCCGTTGTTTCAACAAGGATCAGCGTTGTTTTGTTTAAATTTCTCTTTAAACCAGATGTGTTTGCACCTTCTGTTCATGATCCACTTCTCAGCGGAGATGCTGGTTTTGAAAGGCTGCTGCATAAACACTGTTGAACACCGTACTTGTGCACAGTATGGGTAATAAATGAGCCACATAGCAACATATCCATACCAGAAGATCGACACTGACAGAATCCATCAGACAAAATAAATAAATGACATAGCTGTGTTTGGGGGTTAAGAGAAGGTTGTTTTGCTGTTCTGGCAGTCCACTAGTGCAGCAATTAGGCCTGGTTCACATAGTGCAAAACGCAGCAGATTAATGGCACCACATTTCAGTCCCATTGCACTTTTTTAAAAAGCGTATATGCTTTCGCTGCTAGGTGTTGTAGTTCTGCACTGCTGCGTGTACATCTCCACAAACCCACTACCTCTCCATTGACATGCAGTGACGCAAGCACTGAACCTCCACGGAGCAAACAGTCACATAATGGATTTCATGCAACCGTCACTGTTTTGATTGAGAATGTTTGAGAAAACGTTCAGAATCACACATACACATTACATCACCTTCATATAGGTGACCAAAACTTACAAATTAAAGGCTATTTTAGGAGATTCCTCAACAAAGTTTTATTAAGTCCAACAAAAGTACTCTTGCTTGTACTGAAGAGCTTGAACTCTTGTCCAAACTTGTCCCATAAAATTCCACATTGTCGCTGTTTTGTTTAAGACACCAACGAGACGATAGCGAAAGAAACTATTGAACTATGAAATTGTTAAACAATTAAACATGTTGGCGCAGTTGCTGTGCCAATGCGCCACACTATTTATATTATAAATTGCAGATGATTTAGCAGCTAAATCTTTATATTTTCCATCAGCCGTGGTGGCTTCATAGTGGCAGCAACCGGATCTCCAGGTTGAGTTCATTCTGTTAGGTTCTCAGGTTCTTATCCAATCACAGGAGGCGCATCTGTGAAGTTCAACGTGAGACCAGATAGCTGGTCTTGGCATTGCAGACTTGAGATCCGATTGGCTAGAACAGGAGCCTGCTATGTTGATTCTGCTGGCCTCATAGAACCTGACAACACAAGTTAGCTGAAATATGATTGGATAAAAACTCTACCGTAATATATTGTAACCAAGTGGATATTATATGATGTGAAAAGAACAGACTATGGAGAATAACTGTATTATCATATTTATTAGGCTTTACACCGATCATATCGGCTATATCGGATCGGCCGATATTTGGCATTTTTTTGAAATGTTCGTGATAGGGCGTCAGGTCATAAATCACCGATCCGATCAGTGACGTCATGGTCGTGTTGAAACTTTTTAAATCTGTCTCGTTTACTCCAAAGTAGTTTCACAGCATCGACATGTTTATTTGTTTGTATCCGAGAGCTAATGATTCATGATTCAAAAAACTTCATTTTCGTCCTTTTTCTTCCTGTTTTGAGTACTGTCGCTATGTGACGGACAATAAAGTTTCTTTGAATCTTCACTACAGCAACATCCATGGGCGACACAAACAAACATGTCGGAGGTGTGGAAGTTTTTCAAAGTGAGAGAAACAGACATAGCACAAGCTATTTGTAATATATGCAACGCTACAGTACCTCGCGGGGGAACATCGGCAAAAAGTTTCAAACCGACAAATTTTATCAGGCACTTGGAAAAGACACACACGGAGGAGCATGTCGAGTTCAAGAAACGCAGCGCGGAGAAGGAAAAAGAAAAGCAAACTCCGAAACGGATGCTAAAGCAAACAACTTTATTGATACTCAAGAAACAGCACATAAGTATATAAGTACTGTTAACCGTTCCTGATTTCGTTCCGGACCGTGGTCGGGAGACACAGGGGAAATTCGTCTTCTCCAGGGCCGAAGTACCGTGCTTCCTTAATTCCCTTAAACAAACTATGACCCCCACATTTGTTGAAGCGGTGGCACACACAGAGAGGAGGAGGACGTGTTGCTGATGAGACAGGGGTTTATTGTTTTTCCGCACTGTAAATCGCTAGCTACCTGTCCTGGTCGCCGCTACCTTTCATGCACTCTGCCGCTCTCTCGCGCGCTACTAGTTCTTCTTCTTCATCCCGCTTGGGCACCACGGTGGCGCGAGCGCCTCTGCTGGCCGCTCGCAGTCACGCACACACACACACTCAAGAGACATATCCCACAACAGTACATAAACAAGTAATTTAAATATTGCTCCTCACGTGATCGGATCGGTGATCGGTTATCGGTTTATTTAAACTCACTGATCGGTGATCGGCACAAAAATCGTGATCGTGTAAAGCCTAATATTTATAGGAAATGTGCTTTTCTAAGTATGTTTAGGCCAGCAGAGAAGACCTTCTTGCTGGTGCTGACGGCCCGCCACTGTGTCAAACAATGGAGTACGCATATGTTGCTGCTGAAGAGAGAATGCCCATCGTGGTAATTCTTTTCAATGGCGATGTTTGGCTGAAAATTGCAATTTAGGTGATTGATGCATTTTTTTTATTTTCAGGCCATGCGATGAGGGGTGTCGCTGGCAGCTATTTATTGTTGTGTTGAAAGGTGAGAGGCTGGGCAGGGGGGAAGATGACATTGACATCGATGAACTTGACTGCAAGGCTAATCTGGGCCAGTCAGCAGGAAGCAGAAGAACAACATGCACAAAAGGCGTATGACCTCCTTACCTATCTACGTCTCGTCTCACCTGTCTGCCTACCTCAGTGGAAGAGAGACACAGAGCTGCTTGTGTAGCGCTATGTGAAAGCACATAGGAATCACATTACACATCAAGAAGAAAAAGGATTGAAGATTTCATCGACGAGGCGTGCGTTGCGTGTCACGTAGCCGCTGGTCTTGTGCGCGCACCGTGCATGCTACAGCGGGTACTTTAAAGCATGCCACCTGTCACCGTTCACACGCAGACTGGGTTGCCACATCTACTGGACACTTGAATGACATCACGTGAGTAGCCTGGAAACATTTTGTGTTCATTAATCAAACCACTTTAAATCTTTTTTGTTGTACAGTGGCGTATGCGGCCACTTTTCAGTCACATTTTTTATACAATCATGCAGCCATACAACCTAGTGTTGTGCACTAGTTTACTAACATTTAGAAAATATATTCAGTAAATATTTACATTTCTTAGTCAGTAAATATCTGTAAATGTAAATGTCATAGCAGATGCTTTTTAAACGGGTTCTTTTCATAGAAACAGAAAAAAAAACCTACTTCTATGAAATACGGGCTTCCAGTCTGCCATTTAAACATCATCACCTCAGTCACTCGGCAGTCTCGGCCAGTGATAGCAAGCATAAAATTCTAACACGTGACTGCCTGCCAAAAAGTCTGGAAGAAACGGCAACTGTGAGAATTTGAGCTTTTCTCTTTTGGACATTAGGTACAGAAGTTGGCAGTTAAAAATGAAAATGATAATAAGTAAAGCACATCACCACATATTTTCACTGGAGACCTGCATCCAAAATTCAAGTATTCCAACACTAAACTGCCCCAAATACTAATCACTATACATCATCTAACCTTGCAAACTGTTTAATTCATCAATTCTTATGATTTAAATGACTCTTCAAAGAGCGATGGTGCCTAACGTGCATTCCTGTACGTCTAACAAAGTAAAGTCATTTTGCCTCAGATTAATTAACAGATTAACATTATATAAGTGTTTTCATGTGTGTTCTAGATGATCGTATTAATCTCTGTAGCCCCCATGCTGATCTGTTGAGAAGTGGTTGGCAGGTTTATACAACGGGTTCTCCAAACTGTCACTTTGGGTCCATTGATCACCTTAATGGCTGCGGAAGTGAATTTCACACCCAACAAAATCCTCCCACTTCAGTTTTTCAAATACGGCCTTTTTGCCTTATGATCAAAATCTAGCTGCCGATAAGCATTTGCAAAGCTGTCTGCGACTGCCGCCAGTATGTTGTCCCTGTCTACATTTCACGTCTGAGAAGCGAGGTAACGGCCCCTGTTTGGACATCTCCGAGAATGTCAGCGCATTCGTGTGACAAACCTGCTGGATGAGGATAATGAGGCACTGCCGGCGCAGGTCGGTTCAGGAAGGTTTTTGGGTGGTTTGCTCTGACCTTTTTTGTCAGGCGAGCCCTGATGGCTTGACCCAATTTGGCAGGACTTTGGCCGTGACAAAAATAGATTTCACAAAGGGAAAATATATATATATATTTTGCATGTTTGTGGTCTTTACTGCATTGGCACATGAAAAAGCTTTTTTATACCTTCAGGGTAATGTGGGCTTGAGCTCGGTTTACCTGTTAACATGTGATGCACATGGGATTGTTCTTAAATAAAGAAAGAACAACAACAAATGCTGTGATGGCATTATTTTGCAGTTTTAGAAAAAAAAAAAGTCAAGCCTGAGCACTTAATAAAGCACTTTTCCTGCAAAGGCCCTGTGCCTTCTGTCAATCATTACAATGGAACAATGTTGATTTAACCCTATTCGAACTAGCAATGGATGACTTAACTTCGCCAGCTGACAATTGGCTGTTGGCAGCTGGCGGTTAACAAGCATTAGAAAGTAACATTTTAACAAAAACCATTAAAAACATCAGGTTCCACTGATATGATATGAGTCTACCAAAAAATAATGTATACACACATCAGAAAAAAAGAAAAACTTTCACGCAAATATTTCAATGCCAAATTTATTCAGACATCAGGACATTAACACGTTACCTTTGACCTCTACAATTACAGGAAGTGCTCAAAGTGGTCACCATTGGCTTCCAGACATTTATGTGTACAGTGAACTACGGCTTGGGTTCATTAACTCAACGCTTGTTGAGGGAAATACCATCTGTTCAGAAAACTTCATACACAGTGTTATGGTAATTTGATTAAACTTGATAAATGTATCTATCAAGTACTTATACGAATTAATTAACTTTAATCCATGCATCTGTTTTCAATGCCCACTTCTTCATGCGCTCAGGGTCACTGGGGTCTGCTGGAGCCTAATTACATTTAATATACAGTTTATATATATATATATATATATATATATATATATATATATACATATATGTTTTCTTTTCCTGATGTGCGTATACATTATTTTGGCTGACTGTGAATGTATATACTTTAAGAAGCTGAAATACTGTAGCTCTGAATTTTTATTCCTTCGTACATGCATTGCTCTAAGATGCTTTCGACAGAGCGGCACTCACCAACCTGCACGACAGTAAACCGCAGTTCCCCCTCGGCCCTTAATGTAGAGACAAATGAGTGCAAAGGATTTGTTCCCTCTGAGTTCTTTCATCTCTGCACAATTTAGGGAAATTGGCGCTGCATTAAACTTGCTTTAGTCTAAATGATGAACACCAGGAGGAGCCGTTGGAAGATGTCTTTTGATATCCTCTCGCAGCGACTCCTTTGATGCTCGCTGCCGTCGTGATCGTTTGTGAAAGCTAACCGCACGTACCTTGCCGAGTTAACACGCAACGTAAATGTGGGCTGGGGTTGATGAGCAGCACCTTTGGGTTCTTTGAAGTGCTCACATTGTTTGAGCCTTCACCTCACCCACAGGTGACGGTTAGGTTGCCCTGTCGGGCCGGCGCTCCAGCGGGGTTTCAGTCCTGATAGATGACTTCAAATGAGTTGTACGTTGTTGACTTTGATAATCTCCTGCACGCTTTCGAAGTGTAGCGCGCTCTTCGCTCACACACACACATGTGCACACACACTGACACACAGAGCGGTGGAATGCAGTGTTTTCATACCCCCACCCGTGGACTGACTGTCAGTCAGAGGAACTTGGCTCTGCTCTGTCCCTGCAGCTGCACTATCCCAGCTCTGCAAATTCCACCCGTGCTAGAGCCCACTCCCACACCCCCTTCATGCAAACACTCAGCACATGCACGCACAATACGCACATTCTCTCAATGTGTGTTTGCGTTCGTGCAGATCAGCGGCGAAACCCGTATCCAATCACGCGTTTTCTGCCGCAGAGTCCGTAAAGCAACCAGAAATCGATAGGTGTTGAAAAGGCGATTTACAGCTCCTCCACCCATCCCCGCCATCCCCAGCGATTGCCTCCTTAAGCTCCCTTCCCCTGGCTGACAGTCTGCCCAGGAATGCATTTTACAGTCAGTTGGCCTTCCGACTCAGGCTCTTCCTGAGTGATGCTCCGTGACGGCAGCAGAGGATGCACCAGTTCAAGAGATCAGTGCCGTCGCCAGTTCATGTGCTGTCTTTTATCGTCTGGAGGAAGGTGATGTTAGAACATTTCCTCTTCCCAATCATGAGTGGGTGGATATTTTCAGTTCAGTGACCTCAGGGCATTTTTCTCACGGCACCCGACCACGTAAAAGAATCCGAGCAGAAACCCAAAGTGCCTGAACCGCTCGGTTATTCCTTATTGTATTTTGGTTTAGTAGCTAATATGGTAAATTCCACTATTGTCCTCCATCATCTTCTATTGAAATAAAGGACAATTGATCTGTATCACAGGTGAAGATGGTCGGAGTTTGTAATTGAGGGCGCGTGATCTGATCCTCCAACACAACCTCTGCTTGCGCCCCTCTCTTCTGCCTTTGTGCTGTTCTCCCCCCCCACCGCCATCCCTCTACCCTCTCTAAGAAATGGGGCAGAAACTTCAAAGTGCACAGAAGCGCGGCGGCCAACGGTCTTAGCAGCAGCATCATTGCTTCATCGCACAGAACACAAGAAAATCCACCGCATGGCCTTTTAATGACTTCCCTTTCCCCCCTACACCGCACTCCGTAAACCTGAAGCTGTTTTGGCAATGCGGTGCACTTTGTGTACATTGTTCAGTGGCCTGTGTTTGCTCAGTCGGCCAAGTCCCGCTCCCCTTGATCTTTCTGCACGGCTTTCCTGACATTATGTGCATCTTAATTAAAGCTCCAGGGATTACTAAATAATCCATTGGTCGCATGAGTAAGGGGCGCACAAATTCAAAAGCATCTTTCTGAAACTATACAAGGTCCTTTTCTCAGAAATGATACTGGAAATTGCCAAATATCTCCAGCAGATTTTTCTGTAACTCTCCATTAAATGCAAGCACATGGTGTGGGACTCTGGGAATTTCGCAGTACAATGCCCTGACAATGTTGCACTGATAACAGGGTCACGACGGAAGCTTTTTTTTTTGTCTAGACAATCGTAAGCGCTAATCCGTGGGCGTCGTCGGCCGCAAACTCAAAGCTTGCGCCACTGACTAACAAACTAATATTTTGTTTCACGATTTCACCACTGGTATTTTCTTTTGCAGTGCCGTTTAAACATCTGGAATCTTACATCTTAAATCGATCTCTCACAGAGGGGAGTTTCACTTGGGCTGGTGCACTGCAATTCATTCCGCCTGAAAGAATGCGGTGCTGCATGTCCTCTTTCTCGAGCAGTCGCACTGAGGTAATGAGTTTCCATTAAATGTATGATGCAATATACTTCTAAAAGTGCAGTCAAGTCAGAAGCACACCAAGTGCAAGTCTGAGTCAAGGCATGGCAGTTTATCACTTAAAAAAAATCATAACATAAAGACCTATAATAACACATTTCTTACAAATACAAATTTTCTCTGAGAAGGAAAAAAATGACAATCATTAAAAAAATAACTTTTCTCATTATTAATATTCTACAGCAGCATCCAATGGGTTGTCTTACTGATGAGGAACAAACAGAAACGATCGTGTCTTATTCTTACTTTTCCTCAGTGAACCCACTGCCAGGGTATTTTTTAACAGAAGCCCTTGACAGCACCAGTGACAGCGTTCACGACCCACTGCAGCTCATGTCGAACCCTGCAGTGTCCAATTGTAAAACGAGAACTGTAACCTTCTTGCGTACTTAGTCCATTGTCCCTCACTCTGCTGTGTTTTAAGCAAGTTCCTTCCTTATTTCTGATTTTTTTTTTTTTACTATTACATAAAATAGAAAATGTATCTACCATTTGTAGTGACTTCATATCCACAGATGTTAAAATGCCGACGCCAGATAAAAAAAAAATAGAGGAAAAGCTCTGCTAGTTCTAATCACACTGATTGCTGAATACTTCTAACAGTTTGTCAAGGGTTTTTTTTTTTATTATTAAAGATGAAATGATAATCTTCTGGCATGAGGATATTTTTTTTCTTAAATTTTAAATCGTTGACTTTCTTTTCTCGTGATTGAGATATTGCAGCAGCATGTTGAAATTGTTTGTTCATCTTTTGATTATAAAGAGCTCTGGCCTCTTGCCTTGAAGGAGAAGAACTCTGAGAGAGTGAGAGAGAGAGAGAGAGAGAGAGAGAGAGAGAGAGAGAGAGAGAGAGAGAGAGAGAGAGAGAGAGAGAGAGAGAGAGAGAGAGAGAGAGAGAGAGAGAGAGAGAGAGAGAGAGAGAGAGAGAGAGAGAGTGAGAGAGAGAGAGAGGGAGAGAGAGAGATGCTTAATGGTCTTTCTAGTCTTTTTTTAATATAATGCTTTTTAAATTTGCATGGAGCCCCGCTGCTCTTTCATCTGTTCACACAGAGCCTCCATTCCATCACAAACACACACACACACACACACACACACACACACACACACATACAGGTAAACATCCTTTTGCCGCAAGACTTGTTGCTGATTTCTTCACAAGAGATGTTTGCGAAGAAATCAGCTGACTGACTGTGTGCCATTGGAGTTGTGGGACACACACACACACACACACACACACATTATTGTTAGTACCAAAACTTTACCTACATTTGCTTGCAAATTATTTTGAATGTGTCAAGAAAAGCGTCTTTTTCGGCCCAAGGCCGGCAGTACCAACAGTGGGTAATGTTGTCTCTCCATTTCAGACTGACTGTCTCATTCCTGCTGCATGAGGATAGAAAACATCTGCGGTGTTCTAGAGGCTGCAAGTAGCAGAAATTACAGTACTGAGCTTCTCAAGTCCATTGTGCGAATAAGTATGAGTTCATGTGTGGAGGCAGCCAGAGAGGCGCTGCAGTGTGGGGGAGGTCAGAGCCACACAGACAACTTGTTCCACTGGTTAGTGCTGATGAAGGACACACTTTATTGCTTTGAAATTCAAAAAGCTGTCACTTAATAAAGGAACAAGGCAGTCAGCCATTCCTGCCATCTGGGTTGGCCTGCAGCAGGCGCAGAGGATGAACCAAACCAGTTTGTGTTATTGAAGAGTCTCGCAGCCCGCCAGCGTCCGTGGCCGTTTGCCACGTTGACTTTAACTCGGTGCTGTTTGTGATGTGTTCAATGGATTTTCATTAACACACGCGCAAAAAGCTCTGAGCATGTGCATGTGCTTGGTGCCACGGCAGGTGTGGGCTGTTGTTCTTCCAACCACAAGATTATTGTAGGAGTTGTGTGAAAATTCACAGCTAAGGTGTAAAGATTTAGTGTTAAAATAAGGATTTTCTTTCTTTTTTTTATTAATGGCATATCCTATTGGGTTTTTCCTTCACTTTTTTTTTGGTATAATTTCCTGATAAAGAACAAAATCCATAATACATCATATACATAGAATATATGGTAGTTTCAGTTTAATTTTCCATATCTTTTTTGATAATGATGTCATGATTTCAGTGACATCTGCAGCATGTCAGGACTGAAGGAAGAATCCATCCTTTGATTCTGATCCAAAGCTTTTCTTCCAGCAGAGGCCTGTCATTGTTCATCAATTTGACGGACAGTCTCCCCCGTCATCCCAGTCATATTTTTTTTTTTTTTTTAAATCCTAATCAGACATGGACTGTTAAACAATGCTTCATTTTAAAATAACTTTGTTTCCATCTCTCTCAAAGGAAGATCAAATATTGTTTTTTTTTGGTCAAGGTCATGCGCCATCGTGATACTGTTCAGTGCTGGTACTAAGATTAAATATAGGGTCCGTCTCAGCTATTAATAAGAGCTGGGGATACGATCTAAATTTGGCATTACATGAGGATGAGTGGGGTAGAATTTCTGAGAGCTTTAAATGATGTCAAGCAATATGAGAGTAAATCTATCTCTGTTGAAAATTATACAGTGTTTTATTGAGCTCCTGCAAGGCTCCATAAACTTGAGTTAAAATGGGGGAATACACCAATGGACTGGAAATGTAAATCTAAAGATGGTCACTTAAATCTGTGTTTAATAGCATTGTCATCAAATTCAAGACTTTCTAAGATTACAAAGATCCACATTTCTTGTACTCCCAGAATATTTATACTGCGTGAGTCATAAGTGAAAATGCTCTATCCAAAAAAGTACCATGAAAGTTGTTTATTGATCCATCTGACAAAACCATCTTGGACGCAGGAAGAAAGAAGGGATGCCCTCATTTCTAGAATGGTCTGATTATGGGGCATGGAAGACTGAATGTTTCCCATTAAAAGTTGGGCAAATATTTAACTTACTCGTAGCGCCAAGCGTAGAGATCATTAGCCATGGTGTGTTTTATTTTTGTTAATTTTTTTGTCTGTCTTTTCCCTATTTTCTCAGCATAGACTTGAACTTTGCGTTCAGATTTCAGAATTTGTTGTGTACATGTGTAGGCGTTTTGTCACAGTGATGATGTTTGTTGTATTGTGAAAGTAACCCAGACTGATGGTGAAACGCGGGCAAAGGGGCAAAGACAAAATCTGCCTCAACCTGCCTTTTATTTATTAACTAGTCATGTTTAGATATCACTGACACCCTTTTTCGTTTGGCAGTATTGCTTCAAAGAGCAACTTTGTTTTTTTGGGTTTTTTTTTTATCTTCTTTGGAGAATGTGTATAATTTCTTTTCTATTACCTGACATTGCTCCGGGCGAAAAACACCCACCTTTGCCTTCTGTCTTCAATTGAAATCATCTTGAAGTCTTTGGTTTGATACCAAAGTACCCTAGATTTCAATGATCAAACACAGGCTTAATGTGAAGAAAGCAGATTTCGCCTTTTGTTCTGACGTTCTTTCATATTTTTCAAGCCTTTTGTCTCCTGAATTCACAGGTTGTGCCAGGTTTCCTTTGTGGACAACCACCTCCACCCTACCCTGCCTCCTCCCCTCCTGTTTATCTCCCCCTCTCGCCGAGACAATCCTGTCTTCTCCCATCTCAACTTTTTGACTTTGTGAGCCCCTCTCTCTCTCCCCCTCCCGTATAATGTCTAATTATCGAAGTCGGCGCGTGTCTATGGGGAGCTCTTCAATACCTTCTCATCAAAGCCTCTGTTTGTGTTTGCTTGTTTATCTCCTGCTGCTATTCTCGGCGCTCTCCTGGAGGCCTGGTGGCACACAAGTGAGCGCTCCCCACGGAGGCTCATACTGTAAGCTGTCACTGCACCTCCAGTCATTCAAAACATTGCCAAAACGAGATTTCATCTACTCTCTGTATATTTAACATATACTGTATGTATAAATATCTCACTCAGTTCCATGCTGCTCGTTGGTGTCTAGATTTTGATTTAAAAAAAACTCTAACGCATGCTGTGAAAGCATATAGTGGGTTTTTCTTATTTTTTTTAAATCCATTAATAAATAAATGTTCTTTATTGTCATGGCAACAAGCGGCGACAATGAAATTTGTTTGGGTTTCTGCCCCGTAGTGCAATAAGTTAAAAGACAGTCAGAGACACAGTTAAAAACCTTATTATTGTCATCCTTTATTGTGTTTCCATATCACAAATGTGAAATTTTAAATCTCGATTACTGGAACTTGCACACTACCAGTATCTAAAACATGCACTGTGTATGAGCAGATAGCGCTCCTCCACTGCCGTGCTGCCTTCTGGCCATTCAGCAGACAACTCATTATGGGGTGTGTCGATGCGTGTTCAGCAGACGAGCGGGGTATGGGAATAAATCGGCGACATGGCTCAGAGTTGCCGCGCGAAAGCTGATTTGCAAGTGGATTCCACGCGGATCTGGGAGCGTTATTCATTTTTTAGCGTAAGATTTTGCAAGTTCTGCATCTTTAGCATGTTTTTGTCGTGTGCGCACACAGGCAGGCGGGCATTGGTACGGGCACGTCTCGCGCTTCAAAGCCCTGTGATGGCGATTAGCCCTAACAGCTGTGACAGTATAGCACTTGTTACAGAAGTAGAGCATCATATATATATATCTCAGATAAGCCCGTGCTGGATCTGTGCTGGTGAGTTTGTGCTTTTGGCGTAGTGATGAATCCATCAGTTGTCAGAAAGTGGAGGTGTTTTCGAGGCCTTTGTACAGGAGCCTACAATTTAGATTATCTTGACAGTGTTTTCACTTTAGTTGTTTCTGCCACTTGGAAAACACTGTGTGTATTTGGTAATATACATATACTTAATCTCATTCAGTTCCCTGCTGCTTGTTGGTGTCTAGATAGAGAAAACGCACAGTGCAAAGCATAAGGTGGGTTAATCTTCTATATAAATTGTGACATTAAGTGGTTACACAAGATGTAGTTTGAAGGAGGAAGGACCACACTTGAGTTGTTTATGAAACCAACGCATTCCCAATGGAGGAGAAGGACTGGGAGGAAGCGTTGTTAAAGGTCAAGTCTATAAAATTTGGAGATTTTGAAGAAGAAACACAGACATCAAGTGGTTACATTTTAGATTTCAGCGTCTCTCATTCACCCTCCCTCTCCCCAGCTTGCCACTGAGCTACAGTGGCCTGCGCAGCCTAAACTGGATACCTTGTCCACCTCCTCCTTTGTTGGTTTATTTGAAGATGCAAGCAATCACCCTAAATACAAAACACACTGTCAGGCAGGCTGGGTTGTCCACACCAGGCTTCCTTAGAAATATGGCAGTGCGAGATGGCAGCTAAGTGTGAGCAAATTCCTATGTATACCTATGAGAGCCATTCTAAGGGCAGGAAAACCAAATTAGTTTTATTGTACTGCAATTATACACTTTTATTGATGTACTTATGGGTATTATACTCATTTTTTGCCAAAATAAAAATCATAAATCAAGTCAAATATTGCACACTGGACCTGTAAATGTACTGTTGTCATAGTTCATTGTGTTTTTACATCACAAATAAACATTTTTAAAATCTTGGCTGCTGGAACTTGCACACTACCAGTATCTAACACATGCACCGTGCTTGAGCAGGTAGCCCTCCTCCGCTAAAGTAAAGTCAGCTTTACTTTCCTAAAGTGAGGTTTTCCCTAGAAGCACAGTTATGGCTCGTAGCAGTAAGGAAGTCACTAATGGCCTGGATGCTGTGAGGTGGGTGGGCGCTCTGTGTGATGCTTGTCTTTCCTCTCTCATGTAACTCCGGAGCTCGGGCATGGCCCCATTTAATGGCAGGTGTTCGGATAAACAAATGCACACGCCAGACTACGAGGTTGCCTCGGGCCGTCTTCCGGCTGATACAGAGGTCTTGATGGGGCACTGGGAAGGTATTTCTGGCCCTGGATGGGAATGTTGTTGGGATTGAAAAGCTCCAGGAGATTCTGCTTTGCTTTTGTGAGCAAATGTTGCTGTTCGCAAAGTTTAAAGTCATCTCTGTGTGTCGCAGGAGGGACTGAAAGAGTTTATGTAACGCATCAACTTTTAAATGGGCGAAAGGGGAAAAAACTTTGGATTGGAATAGACTCTGCAGAGAATACATGGAAAAATGTACGATCCTTTATCTGTGAACTGCATATGAATAACCCCCTGTCATAAAAACACGCGTTTGAAATTACAAATGTTTTTGTTATTTATTTGTTGAAACATATTGATTTAGTTAGAATTTATCACAATAGCTACAATAGCACTTATATTATTGAAAATGTTATTTCAGTTAAGGGGTCTCTATATTCTGATGTATTACTGGTGGTCGAGAAATTTGTTAAGCGCCGTAGATTGACTGTGCTCTGGGAGTACCAGGAGTGAGAAGGTAATAATTGGCTGCGGCCAATTTGTGCGGCGCCTGTTTAACCTGTGATCTCTGACTTTTCACCCTGTCTTGTTTTACAGGCACCAAGATGGATGAGGCAGACAAGTACAAACAGCGACTGGAGGCCATTGCTGTGAGTTCCTACCCTGCACCACTCACACGCAGCGTACATTCTTTTGAAAAAAGATAAATCCGTCTGCTGACATGAGAAACATATGTTCTGGGCAATCGCCAAAAAAGCGGCGCGCTCCAAATCCCGAAAGTTTGAGGCTGGAACTGCGGTCGGCAACATGTCACAGTGAGAAAGTTGTGGTTACTGATATTTATATTTATAGCGGTTACTCTTGTGTCGAGTTGAGTGTTGGAAAGAGAGCACAGCCTGGTGATGAAAGAGCCACATTTGACAACATTATGATGTTTTGTGCCACAAACATCGTACTGTTGCAGCACAGTCCACATTAAACTCAAAGAAAAGAGATTCATCCTCCTGGAAGAGACAATAAAACTGCAAAATGACGGAGATCCAGCTGTCATGCGCTCCTAAACTGGACTTTGTTTTCCGACTTTATGAGTCCTGCAGTGAAACTGTATTGAATGCTGCACATCACAGCTCTCGGCCAAGAGTTGGCGAAGCTCCGCTGCCACCTTTTCGCCCGCACCTTAAATTTCATCCGTGCCTGCACGGCGAGAGTGGCTGATTAGACTAAACTCTCTGAGCTGTCCGTACCTCTAAATAATTGATGGAATGCGCAATGTGCTGAGCGGCGGTGGCGACGGTGGCGCGGCGGTGGCGGCGGCTTCAGCTTCGGCGTCTTCGGCGGCGGCGTCCCCGCTTAACGCACAAGCACAACATCAGTTTGCAGCGAGGAAAGCTGCACGGGCGTCTGTGGGGGTAAAGACTGACGTCTCTGGCACCAGTGTCACGGCGGCAGATGGTTGACCAGGTGTTTTGCTCTTTCTCCTTGATGTTTAATTCACCGTTCCCCCCTCCCCCTCTCTCTTTGTTTCCGCTTATTAATTTATCTCCGCTTGTTTATGAGTCTGCTCGTCTGAGTTTGCCATCCGTCCTGCTTGTAGTCCTGCAGTGAATAACATATGCTTATGTTATTGCCGCGGTAATGGCAGTGATCATCTATCTACAGCCTCCTCCTCCTCGCCCTTCTCCACCAACCAAACCATCAATATCTTAGCGTTCACTCGCTGCCTCAAGCACAATTCACTTGTCTTTTGCATATCTGCTCGTGTTGGTTTGTTTCATATAGATTGACTTGAATATTTTTGTAATACCTGGACAGGGTTTTTTTTTTGTATTGTTTTTAGTGCTGCAAAAGCATAGTTTCCCATTTTGGGATCAGTAAAGCACATCTATTCTATTGTATTCTATCCATGCGTTCCTCTTTCTCCTCCTCATCCTCCTCTTCTTCTTCCTCGTCTGCCAGGACAAGCGTCGGCTGCAGGAGGAGCAGGACCGAGTCAGGCGGGAGATGGAGGATGAGAAGCTGCGACTGCAGCAGCTCAAGGTCTGACGCGCACGCAGCAGAGGACGTCTCGTTTCATTCACGCTCGCGTTCACGTGACACAGGCGTGCGTTGTTTGGACCCGAGCAGGAAGCCTCTGCAGACCCATTCTGACTTGTTAGCGTGCAGATAGCATCAAAAAGCAGCCTCGCTAACCCTCGGCGACTCCGGTCCTGCCAGTTTTGTTTTTTTTCTTTCTTTCTTTTGCTATGTTTCATTTTATTCACCCTTGTCGCAAGGTCAGAGACAGGTCCTCCTTTTGCTGGAATCAGATTTTATGTCAGTGTTTATGTTGGTGCTGCTCTATTGTTTTCCCGTCATTCCCACACTGGCGCTCCCACTTCCTACTTCACTTTGTTGCACAGCCCGGGGCCACATTCCTTGAATTGTGGGGAAAATTGCGCAACTTGTGTGTTTTCCTGCATGCAAGTATGCACGTGTGTTATCGTGCAAAGCGGTATGTGGTCATCAAACGCACTGCACAGGCACCTTTTCACTCTGCGTTTTAGTTGCTTACTTATTATTGGAAGGATAAATTGGTAATGTATTTTCTTTCCCTCAGTAAATATTGTTCATAACTTCTTCTGGTGCGTTCATTGAGAAAGTGACGGCCACCTCAGATGCGATAAAGGGACGACGGCGGTTTACACACAGCGTATAAACATTGGGAAAGCACTTCATCGAGCAGTCTGCGAGCGCAGCCAGAGGAATAGAGAGGAGCTTGTTCTGCGCTGCAGGAGGAAACACAGAGAGCATTCTCTGACTGTAGCTACCAGAGAGAGGCTGCCAGATATTGACAACATTCGCCCATAGAAAAGATGCAGAAGCTTTTTCAGAAGCTTTTTAACATGGCCATTATTTCGTATAAGCCGGCGGAACACAATGAGAAAGTTCTGGAGGGTTTTAATTTTATTGTGCACAACTCTCAAAAAAAGAAGACACACACACATCTGGGTCAATGTGCGAGATTAGATTTGCCAAATGTTTTTTTTCTGCCTGTCAGGGTCAGCTAAAAACATTACTCCCTAAAGTTGGCAAGTGTTTGTTTAGCGTCTGGCTCAAGGGCACGTCAGCTCAGCAGATGCTTGCTGAAACAAGCACTTGAACTGAGGTCAGTATATTGCGCCGTGACTGTCATACTTGGACTTAGTTGACTGTGTTAATTATCCTCATGTGCAAGGAAGCCGACCCGTTTTGTAATTAACATCATCATCATTATCATTATTATTATCATTATTATTATTATTATTATTGTAAACGTCTTGGCAGATGTCTTCTTGTGATTATCCATGAGAAAGATGAGATGGCATTTTATTTGCTTTTTTATATTATTTATTTTTATTTATTTTTGACAGCAATTTTACTGTGAGTTTTATACAGTGACAGCGATGTCATTCCTGAATGTTTTTGCTCATCTTCCTCCTCTATTTTACTCTAGAGGAAGTCTCTGAGGGACCAGTGGCTGATGGAGGGGGCCCCCCTGTCCCCAACCTCCCCAGTTTCCCAGAGCCCCCACTCCCCTCTGTGGGGCTCCAAAGCCGAGGAAATAGAAAAGCACATTGACAAGTACAGTTGCGCCCGTGTGTGTGTGTGTGTGTGTGTGTGTGTGTGTGTGTGTGTGTGTGTGTGTGTGTGTGTGATCATCAATCTCAGAAGTTCAGCGGAAGACTGCTGAGAAGACGAAACTTTAATGAAGTAGACCGTATCGCCATCTCTTGATTGACCTTTGAAAAAACAAACAATGCCGTAGTTTCCAAAAATCAAGCAATCCTAAGCTTTATACGCTTCCTATGCTAGAATGTTATAATAGCAAAGATGTGATCCAGATTTGATTGTCTTCATTTTTGTCCCTGTCTCAGGCTGCAGGCAGAACATGAACACTTTGCCGAGGAGGAAGAGAAGCTGAAGGTACAGTTGGAGAATGGCCAAACGGTGAGGAACTTCATCAGAGGGCTGCACACACACAAACTCACACTCACACACAGTTGCTCGACATAGTCACAAAGGGAGTTGGAATGTGTTGAACAAGCTCACTCAATATCCAGTGTCTGTTGGTGGCTTCATGCCATTAATAATGAGCCTCTGCTTTTAATGTACCTTTGATGTAGCACCGTTAATTCAAAAGCCGGAACTTTCTGAATGTGGCCGTCTCTATTATATAAACAGTCCACTCCAAAATAGTGTCACCTTAAGCCAACCCCGAATATACTTCACAGTCTACCACAAGAGAAGTCTTACCTCTACTGTCTACTCTAAGATCTTTCAACAGTTTGATTTATACTTATTTTCCCAGTAAGTATAAATCAAAGAATCTGGTTTTAACCTCTTAATTCAATAAAAATGTGAAATCTCTGGAATCTTCTGGGTATAAAACACTTTAGTGGTTCAATAATTCCTGCCTGCTGCCTTCTTTAAGTGGGCAGCCCATGGCACAACAGAGTTAAAGTTGTGAGTCATTGGTTTCATAGTTTGTTGGAGCTCCCATGCTTTAATCATTTGTGAAGAGGGATCCACTTCTCCGAGTTCAAGTGGAGGTACAGCTCAAGCACTCCCTCTTGTGACCAGGCAGAATGTCATGGCCCCTTTTTACCAATTCTAATCTGCCTTAGTCTCCATCTATTCTCCACACAAGTGGACACAATCTGGTCCAGTACTGAATGTTCTTACATCTGTGTTTACTGTACAATATAAGTATCTGCTGCAGCATCTTGGAGGAAGATATGTAATTTCTGTCTTCAGGGTTCTCTTTTTCCAACAGAGCTGTTTGATCTATCGGCATTTGCATTTTATTTGTTTTTTTATGTTCCTGTTTAAATACACCAGAGGTTCAGACAACATCAAACAAACAACACACCAGTCCAGTCAGACTAAATGTATTTTCCATCTAACTCAACAGGAGGCGGCAACTGTTGCAGAGGCCAATGCAGGTACGTGTCTTAGTATAATTACATTGTACATTTAAAAAAAAAACACACAATCACATTACTAAAAAAGATGCAGCCATATTGATTTTATTTTAATACAATTCTGTGTTTACTTTCCTGAAGGCTGTTTGTTTTGGTGAAAATTTTAAAATTCTGATTTAGTTTTACAAGTCTTTTCTCACTTGTATGTCTGAAGGTACGAGGGAACTGCCCTTTCTCTCGCGAATAAAAATCTCTATATTCCAACTGCATTAGAATTTTTTTTTCTGAAAGCTCTCTCAGCTGAGGACCACAGTGTGGTACAGTGGTTCACCTGTCGCCTTACAGCATGAAGTTTACAGGTTCAATTCCCAACCCCCAGTTTACACCAAATCGCGCGGCGGCTCAATCGGCTCACGTGAGAATTGCAAGATCGTGCGACAACCCAGGTAGTTTTGCATGTTTTCAAAGAAAACAACAGTGAAACAAAACTCTTTTGCACATCTCAACTGTGTCTCAAGTATCGCTGTGTGTAAAAAAAATTCAAATTCAAATTATTTAAAAAATAATCATAAACCGAACAGCCGAGCTGAACAGTGTTGAAGCTGATACGTCACGTTGACGTTTCGCAGTAAATCCAGCACATATTCAAGCAAAATCCAGCACATTCTATATTATAATTAAAATCAGCCGGATGCACTGTGTTTTGGAGTCACTGACTTCCTGCCTGAACGATTCTACCTGCTGCGATTGATGCAGTCGCAACGCCTGAATTGTGAAAAAAATAAACGGCAGCGTTCTTTAACCTGAGCGGTGCGGTTTCAGGCCTCTTAAACGCACCCGCGCCACGCCTGGTGTGAACTTGCACGCTGACTTTAATGGCCGGGTTCTGCTGCGGAGGCGCAACACCGCTGTGAATGCGCCGCAGACGCTTTGTCAGAGGGTGAAGATACTCGCCAGTCATTGGCTGAGCGCCACTGTGTTGGAATTCCAACATTGCTTCAGTAACCACTGGTCCTAGCTTAAGTCATTGATCGTGGTGCTGGTTACGAGGGTCCTACTGGGGGACACCAGACATGAAGGAAGGTGGAAAACAGCTGGGAGGTACAAGGCACGGCCTGGTTCGTCAAAAGGACAAAAGCCAATGTCAAAGAGATTTTATCAATCAATGACATTCTGGCAACTGTTGATCGTTCTAGAAAGGCAAACAGGTCATCGGCAGTCAAAGGCACCTGTTAAGTAAATAACAAAAAGAAGGTTGGAGGACTACCTTTGAGGTGTTTATGAAACCAACACGTTCTCATTGGAGGAGATCGACTGGAAGGAAGCGTTGTTTAAGGTCAAGTGTGTAAAATTTGGAGATTTTGAAGAAGAAACAGCGACATAAAGTGGTTAGATTTTAGATTGCAGCGCACTTTCACTCACCATCCCTCTCCTGAGCTTGTCGTGGTGGCCTTCGCGCCCAAACCTGGATACCTCGTCCACCTTCTTCTTCGTTGGTTTATTTAGGACGCGAGTGTTCACCCTATATACAAATCACGTCTTGCTCTATGTATATTCTTCAATTTATGAGAACTGTTCTAATTGTAGGAAAACCAAATTACTTTTATTCTACTGCAATTCTATACTTTTATTAATGTATTTATGGGCAGTATGTTACACTTTTACAATATAAAAAAAGCCAAATATTGCACACCGGGCCTTTAATATCTTCTCCAGAAGTCTATGAGGTGGACTAGACTCTCTTGGCATTTTTGCAGTGTTGTGGAGGTCTGGGGCTGTAAGTGCAGAGTGGCAAACTGGGCTGACTATTTTCATTATTAACAAGGGGAACCAGAGTTTTACGTTCCAGTTGCTCCAGTCAGCCTCCTCTTTAAAGTTTACTGTGGATGCTGGGGAATAGAATTCAGCCAATTGTTTAGTCCCAGATTCAAAAGAAGCATCTTGTTTTGTTTTTTGTTGCTTGCATTTGGGTTGGCGGCAGAGATGAATTTTTCCCCTTTCAGACCTGAGGCCATGGTACTTGTCTGGTAATTCAGGCAATGTGCTAAGCCACTGTGGTGGTCCTCCATCCCATTGTAATCTGCAGTGAATTTTAGCTGAATTTATATTGCGCTTTTCAAGGCACCCAATGCTCTCACTTTACAATTCATACACAATGTGGGAAAAGTGACCTACCCAAGGACACAACAACAGAGAGAGGGATAGATGGAGTGGGGGTTTGGGATGACCAGCTCTTTGGAGAGCGCCAAATGGTGGAAGTTGGAACCAAATTCCATTTGGACACCCGGGGAAGATCCCTCTGGGGATCAATGTACTACTACTAGAATTTTTTTTTTTTTTTTACCGTTTATGGCTGAAAAACGGTGCTCTGTAGTGACACGTCAGTAAATATCTTTTGTTTGGTCCTCAGAAGAAGACCTTAACGGCATTGTGCCCAATGGAGGAGATAATGCAGGAGAATCAGGTGAGTCAATGTTGATTCACATGTCCGACCAGCTGTACAATATAGTGAAAGGGTTTGCATGCGCACCTGAAATGACTGTTATCACCCAGCTAACATTTTATTTTCTGACATACAGGACCTTTACTTCCCAATATGTCTATCCATCGAATTTTGCATATTTAGACATATAGTTAAATAATAGTTATTTCTGGAGGAAAAGAAGGGTTGTTAACATGTCAGATGTCATAAATGAAGAGTAATTGGTGAGTTTTACTTCTTATCTGTGTGCCACTTTCCCCATGATGATGCAAATCCATCAGATTCCAAACTGTACTTGGTTTCCATGTATTCCTATGTGTTTCTGTCTCGTTAATTAAAAATGGCCACCCGCGTTTCTATTTGAACAGAAGTTAATATCTTTTCTCTGTGACGCCTTTTGATTTATGTACCTTTTATTTGCATGACACACACATAACCCATTTAAGTACTAAGATATTTATTACTCGCCATCCTGTAATCACAGCAACAGTGTGTCTCATTATCTCATTATCTCATTATCGTTGTTGATGACATTGCGTCATGTTGATGGCACATTTATCCATCCTCATTTAAAATCATAAAAGCAGTAGTAGTGTTCTAATGCACTGTCCGGTCATCTTTTTCTCAACTGATATTGATATTTCCTATTTAAAAGCAACTGAAGATAAGTTGAAGATGGACTTAAGCCTAGTAGCGGATGATGCTGCCACCCTTCTAACAAATGGTGGAGGAGAAGGAGATGTTTCAGAAGAGGGCACTCAGTCCTCCACCAACAGCCCTGTGCTTTCCTCTGAGCATACCGACATGAAGTCGGAAGACAGGCCGGATGTCCCTGTTTCAGAAGACGAGCGCGATCCAATTTCAAATGTGGGCATTTGCAAGGATGAGGAGGTGGAGGGGACTCTGGTGATCAGAGCCGAACGAGTGATCGTGACTGACGAAGGGAACGATGTGCACGAGGATCTCATGGCACTTCCAGATCAGCAGAGGGTCGTGCAGTCAGAGAGAGCCGTGATGTCAAATCTGGAAGGAGGCCTAGATGTCGCCGCGATGGAGGAAATAAGAACAGGCAAAGTTACAGAATTGACAACACAAGGAGACGACGCTGATGTAACGGAACACACTGTAGAGACGGACCTGCAAGATTTCACTGACACAAGCACAGATGGTCCGGACGAGGCGTCCGATCCCACTTCTCTGCAGATGCAGCCCCCGGCCGGCAGCGCAGAGGATGCCGCCTTGAGCTCACTGCCCATCTATGGTGAGTCCACTCTGAAACCTGAGCTCCCGCTCGAGGCCTCTGCAGCTGAGGTGCTCCCAGAGGGATCTGAGGCCGTCGTGGAAGCCCAAGACCCCGCCGCAGCGCCAGGCCATTTTCAGGACGTGTCCTTGGCTGAACCCCAGCAGCACCAGCCAGAGGAGCAGGAGCCCCTTCTGTCGCAGACCACGGCCCCTGACATCTGCTCGGAGGCAGAGGCGGCGGTCAACGTGGCCTGCAGCCCACAGGCGCAGAGCGCCCCCAGGGCAGGCCAAGGGGAGGACACCCAGGATCCCAAGCACAAAACCTGCCAATGCTGCTCTGTCATGTGAGGGCTCCACCCTCGCGTTCACTTCTTGTCTCTCCTCGGTCAGCCAGCAACCCCTCACCGCTCGCCTGCTGCACACTCCTTCCCGTATCTCTTCATCCTCACCCATGTTTGCCCACCAGCCACACTACATTCCTCTTGCCACATTCAGCCCTTGATGCTTCATTCATTCGTCCTGAGACTTCACTCCTCCCCTTTCAAAGTTTGGATTTTCCAAAAGGAAGTGAACGTCCCGGAGCGTGAAGTCGAGGGTGGTGTGGACTGGACTTCTCAGGTCCCAAGTGCCTTGACAAGCTCCATTGTTAATTACTTATCATACATTGTAAAAGAAAATATGGGCCATGCTGTTTCTTTCATTCCCATTTTGTTTTTGTTTTTTCTACTCCTCAAGTCACCAGCATTGAACTTATATTGAGTCATGAATTAGATGCTGTCAAGCAAAATAGAGGCCTTCATTTTCAAACCGCGATATCTACATATCAATTTATTAATTGTCTTTATCTTAACATTTTGTTTTAACTGGAATAGTCCAAAGACCCGTAAAGGTTCTGAGAGCATTTATTTTAATTTAAGAAATTTAATGTTGCATTATTTTATTGATTTGTTTTATTTTATTAGAGAGCTTGTTTTCTCTGTGAACAGGTTAGGACGATGTATCTTTTAAAATGATAAATTGGTGTATTTATCAGTATGCAAAAAGGGATGAATTTGTATTTTACCAGATGAACTTCAACTGCTCCAATTGAAGCTATTAACATTTATGTACATACTTTATAAGACACATGATATTTTTTCTTTCAGCTTTGAAATGATTAACAAATGAATTCATGATTAAACTGGCATTTGTGATACTTCTGTTCCCAGAAACTGTGAATTTGTGTGGTTTTTAAGCAACAAGCAGTGCAATGTTTAACTGTTTGCTTCCCAATTAAGACACTTGTATAAGAATTGCTTAACATGAATATGGACATAAAAACTGTCTAGAAAGGCAAATTAACATAATTTTAAACATTAAATCAAAACGCAATTAATCAAATTTAACTATGAAACGTCAAAAATTAGTCTTGATTTAAAAGATGAATTCTTTGACAGCCCTAATAAAAATTTACAATGCCACAAGCAAGTGTGTCGAATGAACTGGACAGATATGCGAACGTTGGCTAAACATGGTGGATTTAAACCTAAATCCAAAGGGTCATATTCTGTTGGCAGAACTTTACTACCATTACCTGTTTCCAAGGGGAACACTGTCAGTGATGGACCTACCTCCATGCCTGCCTAATTTTTTATTTATTGTTCAAAGCCAGTTAAAATCAAACTAAACCCCTTACAAATTATCAAGTCATGTCTGGTTTGGCTCTAACTTGCTTAAACTTGATAGGCACAGACAAAGACAGTGGACATTAGTCGACTATTTATTTCCAAATTTAGTGCAACTCAGGTTTGATATCTTGAAAAAGAATGGGAGGGGCAACAGGTAGAGATTACTACAGAAAATAAATCATACACGAAGGTGCAAACCCATTTTAACCAGGTCTCATCAATGTCTGTAATGTGTCTGATTCACTATTTATTATATTAATCTATTCAAGTTATTCAATGTATATTCAAAAGTATATGTTTTTAAATGTATACTAAATTTAATTCAATAGAAAGTTTCTTCTGGAATTGCAGCGGGGGAGTCAGTTGCTTCTCCCTATGTATAACTGTAGTTGGGCAGCTGTTGAGGAGTGGGAGAGGAGGCCGATGTTTTAAGACAGATGAGCACTAAAAAGTCTGGAATTGTGATAAACATTTCTTCAAAGGGAAGAAGTCAACCAAAGGATCTGAATCCCTCCTAAGGAAGGAGTGTTTCAGATTGAAGGGAATGCACTCATTAGCTTAAAAAAAAAAAAAAGCACCAACTGCCTGAAGTCATCGACTCGTGCACTCACACAGAACTCTCAGTAAGATTGTGCATTCTGCAGAATGGCATTCCTCTTAAGGTGCAACAAAAGGTTGAAAGTCGTGTGGGGAAAATAATAATTACCAAACTGGGAGGTGTCATTGTGTATCGTCAGTTTATTACATGAGGGGGAAGTACCGATCCTCATGAAACGGGATGATTGTCAAACTGAAGCCTCATTTATAAAACACACTTTGTATCAATTTTTAATCTTAAGAGGGACCAAAGCAGAGAGCCACAGAGTTGGAGATGTTGTGAAAGTCTAGACATGATGTCATAGCTCTCCATGCTTGTGAAGGCGGTTTTGCAGCCAAGGATACCATCATGAACTTCAATAGAGCTTCATTGTCTTTGCGAGAAACTTATTTCCTTATCTCATTTGTTTCATTGTTCATATTTTCACTACCAGTACAGCTACACTTCCCATGAGAAGCTTCTTTATTTTACACAGTTAGATCCCGCACATGGCCTCTTTATCTTCACAGGGCACTTCAGTTCAGTCTCTGACCATGCCAAAGATGTCACATACCCTTCAAAATGCAACCCTTGCAGTTATTGCCGGCTTGGGGACACTCAAGGAGGCCCTCTTAAGGGTGCATTGTTGGCATGACCTGGCAGGGGATTATACCTGGGACCCCAAGTCTTTGAGCAGACACACTACCACTAGGATAATCTCAGCCCCGTATGACTATCTGGACAAAAGCAGGAACAAAAAGTCAAGTGTATGTGGTGGTAATTTTTTAAAAATGGGAATAAAAACAAATATGCGATGTGGGGTGGCCAGCCACTACTGGGCGTTACACGTTATCCATTACTTCCCAACCTGGCCAGCCCCACATACTCTGGAAAAGCTTCTTTCAGGCAGTCTTCCCACAGGACTGCCAACAGCCTATTCTTCAATTCTTTCAAAAAAACATTTGCTATGTACAACATTCAACTCTTTTACTAAACGTTGCATCTACCAACCCTACAATGCCCCACTGAGAGGAGTTTACTTCAACAGCACCTTGAAATCAAGAGACTATCCAGAGAAGTTTACCAAATTCACCGGGACCATCTTTCACAGCTCCTGCACTGACTGCCTAATGATGAGCTTCGACATAGTGTCACCCACTTACAGCGTCCAGACCGTGACCTTGTACAGCAGAGGGAGAGAGGTGGCCAACAAGCAGCTGCAAGAGTTCATCACATTGGTGGAGTGTCTGAAATTACCCAGCCCTCTTAGGTTGGACGCCGACGTGAAACTTTGTGAAGTGAATGGTTTTTACAACTGAAACTGGAGCTGAAAATGGAGCCGGGAACAGAAAAGTTGAGAATCTTTTACTTTTCATAATCTGAGTAAAATTAAAGGAATATTTGTGATTGTGCAAAAAAGATTTAATGCTTCAAGAAATGATGAAATTCATGAAATTTATGCTTCATTTCATAAAAAAAAATACTCTACTACACTGTCAAATAAAATAAATCCAAAGCAAAAGCACCATGTGTTAGTGGTCATTATGAAAATGTGTTTGTACTTGTGCACACACTTGCCATAGAGAGAAAGTGATTTCCACAATTCTTCAAGTTGTAATTGTTACACTGTGTTTAATGTGATGCTGCCAAAAAGCTGATGAAGCGTCATCATTTTGGCTAAACCTTGACATACCACCACTGAACTGTTTTATTAGAACTGAAGTTGATCAAAAGGCTTCAGTTTAAAAGGTAGGGAAAAATATTAATCTGTGCTCTTCCTTTATAACTGTTTGGAAGTTGACACTTATGTTGTCATGTACTTCTTTCCAAGTAGGAGATTATTAGTTAGTTTTGGTTTTTCTAAAAAATTTACAACCTCAAAATGACAGAATGTTTGGTAGTCTTTGCTATTTTTTGTTGCAGTTTTTCTGAAGCAGGTGTTTTTGTCTTTAGGGATTTAAATGTATGGCAAATTTATTTCACCATCATTCATCCAATGACCAGGTCAAAAATGCATCTCAATGTTTATCTGGTGCCACAATTGGCCATGTTGTTACAAGCAACAGCTGAAAAGAGAGACAAACACTAATGAATGAAAGTATTTCAGAAAGAGAATCATTCGACCAACTTGTCTCACACACTCTCAACCCTGACGGCTCCATCTCCACATACTCCGCTGAGATAATCACAGACCTATTGTAGAGAAGCTGAAGTTCATACTTTAGAAGTCTTCTTTGAATTGCATTGGCCAAATTACTGGGCAGCTGTCAAATCAAGTGATTCTATATCTTTCTTAGTACGAGTTAGTAAAAAAAAAAATAGGCATTCCATCGAATGACTGAAATACTGCTGCTCATTTTTTTTATTATAATGTTATTAATAATAATGATAATTAATGTGATTGATGTCATTGTAAACTCTCATCAATCCGGCCTCCTTAACTTGCTTAATACTAACTCTGTTCAAAGAAGTACTTAAACTGTGTTAGTTATGCAAGAACAAGATTATTTAGCTTTGGAAAGACTCAGTTACTGCTTCATTTCAGTGACCCATTTAGAATCCTGCATTAAATTATTATGAAGAATCCTGCTCAGTTGTGTGTAATTTTCTGAGGAAACGTATATTGTCACGTCATCTGCATACATGGCCAGGTGAGTGTTTTTCAAAACGCATTGCAAATTATCTGGAAATTTCAATTATATTAAAATCGAAGGCAACTTCCTTGAGGAAGTTTATGATCAGTGGCCTCAAAGCTGCACAAGATATTTAACCTGAGAGTTAAGTGGTGTATAACTTAAACAGACAAGTAAAGGTGTCTTGCATTTCTATCTTAGGGTCCAGCTGTGTCGAGCCAGTTCAATAACAAGTGTTTGGAGATCAGAAATCCATCAAAGCATGTTATCAGTACCTTCCCAGATGTCCTCAGAATCAACATTTAGTCATTTGCTATGGCCAAATGTTCAGTTTACCTTATTTGATGACCATGACCCTACATTGCTACACGCTGACAGTAAACACTCAGTTGACTGATAGATGAGCAATTATTTTCTTTCACTATTTTACCTTGGACATTGGCTTATTCACCTTGACAAGTTTTCAACCTTAACTCCCACAATTTCACAAGATTGAGTTCCGATTGCGGAGATTCTCAGTAAATATAAATAAATAAAATAAAATAAAAAACTACTCAACTACAGTAGGTGCTAAATACTAAGGCATGACATTTTTTCACAACAAATGAAATAAAATACTGAAGCATTGCATGAAAAACGTTTTAAGCTTTTGAATAGTCTAAACGTGCTGACAGGGTTCTCCAGACTGAGACCACTGTCCTGACACCTGACAACTGGCCAATTCAGTTTCCGCTGACATGTCTTCAGATAAACTCACGTGAGCAAACGTTACCTCAAATGACCATAAAGAAGTTTGGTTGATGACTGACGCCATTAACAAGCTACTCTGGAATACATTCTGTTTTTCACTGTTTTTGTTTTCCAAGTTTTGTTTTTCAGCTGGAAGCCGAATCCTCTCACATCTCCTGTTCATTTTGTACCATGGCCTAATCGGGCCCAGACTACACATATTTGCATATGTTTTTAAACACACATCTTTTATACAATATTTTATACAATATTAACTGACAAAAAAGTGAAGATTTGTTTTTAAATAACTGACTCATTGAAACTACGGTAAACATGGAACAAGGAACAGAAGTATACAACTTACGCTAGTGCCACAAATCATGACAAGAACAACTGCGAATTGTCCCGGATTTACTCCACAGCTTGGTTGATATTGTTGACTTGTTTATGTACTCCTTTAAATGAGTAAACACTTTCACAACTTTATTTGCCACTTTTCTGTCGGGAAACAGATGTTTCCATATTTCATACAACAATACTCCTAGTCAACGTTTTCTTTGTCTGTTGTGGCTTTATAGTGCTAGACTGTAACATTAATCATCAACTCATTCTCCCTATTGGTTAATACAAGAATCATTGTTTGCTTTCTTCTTACTTGCCATCACCTATTTGTCTATCTATCTATGATGTATATATATATATACATATATATATATATATATACACATATATCGGAGACAATATTGAAATGTATAATCAAAGAAGGCAGGCCATATATTTTGCACAGAAACATAAAGAGTTTTCGCACCTTTATTTTATTTTTTTTAATCCCATTGTAGTTAAGATCTGTCATTGTGAATGAATTAACAGACTGAAATGGTTCTTGTGTGAAAATATAATATAAAATAAAACAGGGTTTTTTTTCACCAACAAAGATGAATGTTTAATCTTGTTAAATACATTTGCATCTGTTAATGTTTAACAAACTTAAATTGTCAACTATGACTAAATTATTAGTTGTCCACTTTATTTGAGGACAAATTGTGCCTGACCTGCATCATTACACACTGGGAGTAAACACTGAGCTGACTAACAGATTAACCATTATTTCAAACTACGACATTGCTTCATAAAGTGTTGAGAAATTTTTAGAAAACACTCACTCTCAGGCAGAGACCTCAAACGCTCAGACTCAGATGGTTCTAATCAAATATATTTTTAATTTGATGAAAGTCGACCCTCTAATCGATGGAACTTTGCCCTCCGGAAACTCCACAATTGCGAAATTTTGTCTTATGGCCAATAAAACCTAATTTTTCTCGATCACCAAGGACACTCAATGAGCACTGCTGCTTCACAGAGATCTCTGCTCTCAAATTCAAGGAATAATGTTCTACGCTGCCTGCATCATCTTTGTCCTCTTGGCGTCGGGGAACCTCGCAGCTCCTTTGGCCTGTGAAGACCTGCTGCGACCTTTGAATCAAGTGGACTCTGCCAACCTGATGGGTAGGTGGGCGTCAGTCGCAGGCAGCCTGCAAATGGAAGCAGCCAGAGCCGCTCTTAAAGAAACGGACAGTTTTGCTGTTGATGTCAGGAATTCCTCCTACACGATTTCCACCTCCTCAAACGGGCAGTGTGACTACTCCCAACGCAACATATCATTGGAGGGGCCTGTCATCATCTCAAAGGTCAAGAACTTCACCCTAACTGCAACCCTTCGCAGTACATCCTGTCCAGACTGTCTGGTGATGACTTTTGATGCGGAGTCGCCTTCTCACAAGTCGGTAGATCTGTATCTGTTGAGCAGAAGGAGGGAAGTGCTCCCAGAGGAGATGGAGGAGTTCATGGCTCAGCTGGAGTGTCTGAAAATGCCTCCGCCTATAGTGATGGATCCTACCAAGGAGCTCTGTCCAGAGCAACCGCAACAGTAGATCCAGTGGAAAAGGTCTGATGTTTTGCAGGCCACTGTTGTTTAATTTGTGGCTATGTTCTGTCTGAATTACTATGGGAGATTAAATGAATGAAATTAAATGAAGATTTGTTTTCTTTTTAAATGCATCTCCTTTCCAAATGTTTCTCTGATCAAACTATTGGTTAATTACTGTTAATGTGAAATAAAAGCAAATCTGAGTTTGTTGAACCCTGGCACGAAGCACCGGGACTTTCCACACCCTCACACAAGGATCCTATATATAGACTTCAGCTCACACTGATATGATGGATCAGGAAGTTTTTAAAAGACAGGATACAACGGGTGCTTTTTAATGAAAACAAGGTGATGCTCAACGACTCGGTATCCATAGTCAGCCTGTGGAGCAGGTTGACTCCTTCAAAAAAAAAAAACTGCCTCCCCTTTCCCCAGTATACATAAATCATTCTAGTAAAAAAAAAAAAAAAAAAGCAACAGATGCAACAGCACTTCCACTTGTTGATGAAGCAAGTGGTCAGCTTCCATGTTTTACCTCTAGTTACTAGTCTCTTATTGAATTCATACTCACCCACACAGTTAACCAGGCCAGAACAATCCACTGAAGCACCATAAATCCCCCTTCTCAGAACTGTCAGTCTGTCACGGGAAAGCCACCCGGATCACAGAAGACCCCTCCTCCCCCCTCCATCAGGCAAACGTTATAAGGCTCTGCTGGCCCAGAAAAAACATCTTGAAGAAATCTTTCATCCCCTCTGCTATAACCACCCTGTCCAAACAGAAATACACACACTGCTGTTAACAGCCCCCTCATCCCTTCTCCAAGACTGTTTGTTATTTTGTTTGCATGTATGATCCTGTCAAAGACTAATTTCTGTCACTCGTGACCGACAAAACACAATAAACTAAACTAATGGATGAATAAATTCTTGAATAAAATTTCTATTTTTATGCCATGCCATCCCATATGCGATTATGTGACACATCATGTATAAGGAAAGAATAGAAATAAACAATATTCTAAGATGTCATGCCGTGTTATTGTGTGATTAGATAGATATGTTGACATTCTGCTACAAAGGTAATCAGAATGCATGCTCTCCTGCATGCAGAATGAGATGTCTGCATGTGAGACAGCATGTACTTCAAATTTTTGATCGCAAAGGCCTTGAACTTGGCCTTGAACTTTTGATACAAGGAACTTTGATTCCTGCAGTATGGCGAAATGCAGTGAAAAAAAGAGGTTTGAGCCCGCTATAAAAACCTGGGGGATCTTCAGCAACGAAACTCATTCAGCCTCACACAGTGACTGCAGCTGTACTCCTGTGACAGACTACAACTCTGAACAACATGTTTTTCGCTGCCTGTGCCTTTGCAGTGCTGTGCTTGGTGTCGACCAGCCTTCAGTGTCCTCTGACTTGTGATGTGTTGACTCAGCCTGCAAGACGACAGGATCTCCCGCCTTTGTACGGCGAGTGGATTGCAGTTTCATTATCCCTGAAGATCAATCACCGAACAAGCCCGTCCACTGAGATAAGCGAAAGCTTTACTTTGCATTACAACAACGCAACGTTTCTTACAACCAAGCGTCAAGGTGGGGTTTGCATCAACCAACCCTACACCGCCCCACTGAGAGGAGTTGATTTTGACGACACCTTGAGATCCAGAGACACTATACAAGGCGTTCCGGGATCCACCACCTTCAGAGGGACCATCTATCGCAGCCCCTGCGCCGACTGCCTAGTGATGACCTTCGACATAGCATCACCTACTTACAGCGTGGAGACCTTGGGGCTGTACAGCAAGAGGAGACAGGTGACCATCGAGGAGCTGCGGGAGTTCAACGATCTGGTGTTTTGCCTGAAATACCCCAAGGCTCAAGTGTTGGATCCCACCATAGACCTTTGTCCAGTAACCGTAGAAGGTTTTTATGGGTCAAACTCAAACTGAAAACTGAGCTGCAAAGCTCATAATGCTTGTGTAATCATAATCTGAGTAAATTTAAAAAAGTAATGTAAATACAAGCTGTGTTGTTATGTGTGCAACGCATTCACAGATATGTGTTTGTGTAGCTAAGATTTCATGCTTCAGATAAAGAGTGAAAATGCAAAA
Organism: Thamnaconus septentrionalis; assembly: GCA_009823395.1. Taxonomy (NCBI): domain Eukaryota; kingdom Metazoa; phylum Chordata; class Actinopteri; order Tetraodontiformes; family Monacanthidae; genus Thamnaconus; species Thamnaconus septentrionalis. Next base: position 4,116,015 of record CM020501.1, on the reverse strand, counting down.
AAAAAAAAAACTTCTTCAATGTTCAGTAAATTAAATGCAGTGCAAAAGCAGCATCTGTCTGTGGTCATTAAGAACATTTTTCCTTGTACACACACTTGACATAGAGAAAAAAAATGTTTTTCCACAGTTCTTCTAGTTATAATGGCAAATCCATATTAAATTTGATGCAACACAAAAACTAATAATACATCAAAAATAATATTTTGGCTTGTCCTTAACCTACCACAACTGATTTAAAGAGAAAAAACTGCTTCTCCAATATTGGTCCTATGGAAATAACTCTCATATTGAAAATCACTATTTAATAAATGCATGTTTTCATTCAAGATTTTAGCATCTTGTCGGCAAGCTGGCATTTAATTAATGGTAAAAATCCTGATCATTACATCATGGTATTTTTGATAATAACAGAAGATGATCAAAAGGTTTAAGCTTAAAAGCTGGAAAAATTAAAATAGCAATCTGTACTGTTTTTTAGCAGCACTTTTTAGAAGTTGACATTTTTGTCATTAATGGCATATGCCGCTTAAATTTTAATTCTGATGCTACAGAAAAAAACTACTATTTTGCCCTCAGATATTCATCACTACATGACCTAGTTGACACTTAGTTGACCGTCAACTGCAACAGTAGGATTTACTCACAATTTCCTTTGAAAATGAGATAGATGGGGGAAAGTGAGGAGATTTGTGTGTATTTGTTTGGTGTCGACGGGTATACACGCTCTATTGCATGGAAAGGAAAGAGCAGGAAGGGGCAGTGCATGCCCTTCAAATTGGTGAAAACACAGCATTGAACTTTTGATACAGGAGACTTCCCGGAATGTTTTCTGTGTTGCGAAAGAGGTTTGTGAACCTGCTATAAAAGTCTGGGTGATCTTCACCGAGGAAACTCATTCAGCTTCACACTGCGGCTACAGCTGTATTTTTGTTTCCTGTGACTGACTGCAATTTTGAGCAACATGTTTTTTACTACCGTTGCCTTCGCTGTCCTATGCTTGGTGTCAGGGAGCCTTGCTGCTCCTCTAACTTGTGACGATGTGGTACGGCCTGAAATGCAGCCCGATCTCCCACTTTGGTATGGCTTGTGGACTCTGGTTGCAACCAGCACGAAAGTCGTTTACTCCTTCCTTGGACTTGTAAACAATGACAGCTTCACGTTGCATTACAACAACGCAACATTTCTGGTGACCCAGCGGACACGTGATCATTGTTCTTCTACTCAATACAACGTCACGTTGGAAGGAGCTCACTTTAACAACAGCGTGGGTTATGTCACTGTCAGTGGGACCATCTTTGCAAACTCCTGCCCTGACTGCATATTGGCGAGGTTCATCACACAATCATCTTATTTTCACCTCGAGCACTTGTGCCTGCTCAGCAGAAGGAGAGAGGTGAACCCTGAGGAGCTGCAAGAGTTCAAAACTCTGGTGTCATGTCTGAAATTTCCTGACTACATTGTGATGGATCCCTCCAAAGAACTTTGCCCACCCCCAGAAGGTTTTTACAGCTCTAACTAAGAATACAGCGGGGAGAACAGAACAGCTAGGAATTCTTTAGCGTTAATCATCTGTTGACAGAGTAAATTTAAAAAAAAAAATGTCAATAGAAGTTGTTGTTAAGATTCCTCTGTGTGTATTCACAAAATTGTCCACGTGCAGCAACGACTCCTTCAGATAAAAAGCAGATACTTGTCAAATAATGTGTCGGTGGTCATTAGGAGAAATGATATGTCCTGTACGTGTTTGTGACAGTGTGACAGTTACCATAAAGCAAAAGAGATTTTTTTTTTTTTTTCCAATTCTTCCAGTTGAAATGGAAGTATTGAAGGGCAGCCAAACAAACCTGCTGCCTCCAAGCCTGAGCCATCTGCCCTACCTGGAGCGGTTCAGAAACAGAGACAGTGCTTCCCAAGCAAGGGCAGCGAGTCGAGTGTGCCTTACACGCGGGCCATTCGTTTCAACGACCCATGCCAGTATCACTCCTTCAACATCTCTGTGGAAGGCGGTAGCTTCACCTACGATGGGACGCATGAGAGCAACCTGAGGGCTGTCTTCATCCGCACATCCTGTGGGGACTGCATGCAGATGCTGATGAACGTGGAATCGGGGAAGCGGATCCACCTCCTGTACAGCAGGAGGAGGCAGCTGGAGGAGTTCAGGAGGCAGGCCGAGTGTCTGAAGATGCCCCCACCTCACGTGATGGATCCCACCAAGGAGCTGTGTCCACAGGAGGCGGTCGGAAATCCCTCTGCTCCAGCTGAGACCGAAACGCAGTGACAATGCACCTATGTGTCTTTATTGTCTCTTTATTTCACCCATTTTCTCTGGTTAATGTAAATTCCCGCAGCAGCAAGTCTTACTTGACTTGCTCACTCTCTCTTAATGTGTCAATCAGCATGCATAAACAACACAAATAAAAGCTGTTGGAAAGTTCTTTTCATGTCATGAGGATTTATGTGCCTTTTGCCATAATTTCTAATAGTGCCTGAAGTAGGACCCTAAAGCAAAGACGTCAGGAGCAGGTGAAAAATGCAAAAAGTTTATTACAAAAACTAACTGAAAAAAGCACAAGGGGAAAAGTACAACACAATGCCCCCACTTCACGTGACAGATACCCACCAAGGAGCTCTGTCCACAGGAGGCGGTGGGAGATCAATCCCACTGTTGAAACCAAAGAGACACCAGGCGAACACAGTGACTGAGAGACAATAAGAAAGTCACTGGTCGTCCATGTGTCAGGCATTGGTGATTGTTTAACGGCTGGTCCATGGTGTTCAAAAATACAATCTTAAGAAATGGAAAGCCTAATGTTTTTTTTTTTTGACTGTGCCACAAAATATTGTGCTGCAGAAATTGTTTATACATCTTTTTAAAAAAATCAACAGTTTTATTCAGTGCACATGAAGATCTGGCTGCAAAGAATGCTGTTCAATGTGGACGACACAGGAAGGAAGTTTTCTTAATTTTGAATCGTTTGCTGTCACTGACCTTCTTGTTGTTGTGATCTGTCATTGACTTCATCACCACTTGCTTCATCATACTACCGTCAGTGCCTTGACTGTCGTGTTCACTGTTCTGTCTAGTTGCTGTTTCTTCCTAGTTCTTCCTCTCTTCCCCACCTACCATCCCCTTGTTGCTCCATCCCGGTCCTGTTTATTCATTAATAAATAAACAGCATTCATGCATTGCAACACAGTGGTGCAGCTTGATGTTGAAACTCTTGGAACCTTTGCCTCTAGTGTAAATTTCACATACTGATCTCCACAGTGGTCAAATTGACATTTTTCCAACTTTGAACGGTAGCCAAGGTAATACCACTTCGACTTATGCACACACATTAAGAGGAGGCCACATCTCATAGGTCCAGTATAAATATCCATCAATCACCTCCAGTTGGTCCACAACGCTGCTGCCTGCTATGACCTGGAAAAAGTAAAGGGATCACGTTACCCCCGTGCCATGCTGCCTTCAAGTCCACTTAAGATTATATTCTTATATTCCATAGCTGACTTTTAAAGCAATCCCTTCCTATACCTCTGAACTGCTAAGCATTCCCCCCCAGGCTCAACCTTGATGTGCCTAAAACGAGGTTAAAAGCTATAGGTGGTCCGGCATTTTTTTGCAGTTCAGCTCCAAAGTATTAGACATGGCCCATCAGTTGCCCATTCTGTTGCCCGTTCATCCAGTCATTGATGAAGACCTCTGCTGTTTTCTAGGATTTGTAGCAGATCGATATTCAACCAATCTGTCTAACCCTCATGAAAAATGAGAACATTCGGGGTGTATTTTGTTTTTCCATAATAAAAAAATTGCAAATTTTCTGCACACAAACACAGTGTGCTTAAATTTGTTTCAAAATCTGAAATCTGCCTTAATATTAAGATCTGACGAATTTTCCCACATCACGAGTTTCATAATCTTACTTTGTGACAGCAAGACTGGATAGACCGCCAGACAGCGTTAATATTTAACTTGGTGCTCAAACAAAATCTTTCCACATATCACAATTACTAAATTTCGTCAGTAATTCAGGGAACTTTGTGGGTGGCAGGATTTAAAAATTTGAAGTCAACTATAAAAGCAGGCAGGCCGAGGAGCAGTTTCCAACGCGAGACCTGCAATTGTGTTATACAGAAATATGTTTGCCTTGAGTGCTGCTCTTCTTCTTTGCTCCCTGGCCATGAGCCAGTCAGCCCCTCTGCCCTGCGACGACCTGATACGACCTTCAGATCGGGTGGATGTCCATCATTTGCTGGGCAAATGGGTGATGATTGCAGGCAGCCTGAGCAATCGGACATTCGAGGGGACGTTCAGACAGAGAGACACAGCCGCCATCGTCTTTGCAAACGACACAGCTGGCCTTTCCATTCACCGTCATTTCCGTTTTGGAGACATCTGTGAGACCATCAGCTCCAACGTCACGGTGAGCGGCAGCAGCATCACTTTTGACAACTTCAACAGCACCATTACCTTCCTGAGGTCGTCTTGCACAGACTGTCTAGTGGCGCACTTCGACATCAGCTTGAACGGCGTCCAGCGCATGTACCTGTTCAGCCGAGGAAGGGAGGTCAAGCCGGAGGAAGTTGAAGAATTTACTGCTCAGTCGGACTGTATTCACTTGTTTCCTCCGATCATGATGGATCCAACTAAAGAGCTTTGTCCACTCTCAGAGTGAACAGAAGGAAACATTGAGCCGCGGACTGAAGAATCGAGCCATAGCAGAGGGTGACTTGAACATTAATTGCCAGGAAAGATGCAAATGTTGCTCATGTTATTCAACTATTTTGTTCTAGTTACTGAGGACAATGTATAAGATGATCCGAAAGATTGAAATGATTTCAAAAAATGATGATGTGTCAATAGACATAAAGCGTAGCAACTGGAAAATGGAGATTGGTAAATCAGCACTGTTCTGTAAATTCTGTGCGGTACCTTTATGATGCTGAAATAAAATAATATGATAAAAATAATAGAATATAAATTAAACAAATATATGAATAAAACATAATTGGCTCATATTCATTTTGTTGGTGTGTCAGCAAATGAATTGGAACTATGTTCAATGTATAATTTAAAGTCATAAAAAGTGTGTGTGTACATTAATTTACTCATTTGAAATGCTGTTTCACAAATGAATGTGTTAAATCTGTATATATACATACAAAAAAGTCAGACCACATTTACTAATAAAACTGTCCACTTAAGAACTGTGAAAGTTTCATTTGCCAGAACTCACCACAAAAACAACAGACTGTCAGTAAGTCCAAGAATGTGAATTAATGCAAAATGATTTAATTCAGCGACACGGTGGCGCAGTGGTTAGCGCTGCCGCCACAGAACTCACCACCTTTCTGTGTGGAAAACTCCAAAACAGCATGTGAGGTCAATTGAATATTCTAAATTGTCCGTAGGTGTGCATGTGGTGTGAATGGTTGTTTGTCTCTATGTGGCCCTGCGATGAACTGGCGACTTGTCCAGGGCGTACCCTGCCTTCGCCCTAAGACAGCTGGGATAGGCTCCAGCAGACCCCCGTGACCCTGAACAGGAATAAGCGGGTATAGAAGATGAATGAATGAATGATTTAATTCACACTTGGCTGAGCTCCTCACCGGAACTGCCACTGCTAGTGAGGGGAACTAACTAAGCTTTCTGCTACACCCAACATGCCAAAGCAGTGTGTTTATGCGACCTGCAAGTTTGACATCTAGAGCATAAAAGTTATGAGGCTGGGGTAGAATTTTTCACTTTCAAAAGCTACAAACACAAAGGAAATGCTGGATATAAATAAAGCAATATTTTTGTAAACAAATAAGAACACACATCTTTGTTCCAGCCCCCACTGTCTTTGTGAATAACTCAGTATGTCTTTCCTGCCAATTGTCATTGTATGCTGTATGTGTTCACTTATGTTAATATGTTTTTTTTGCTACTGGCTGTGAAACTGAATCCTTTCTGAATTCGATAATATTTCTTGAATCATTAATTTTTAATGTTAATGTTGAACATTATAACTTTTGCTATCTTTTCTTAGAAGTTATATAACAATAGCATACAAAGACTCATGGATATTCTGAAAGTAAACAACCTGGTATTTTTTGACAACGTTCATGGCAAATTATGTCTCAAAAAATCAGTTGCTCAATTCACTGAAAATTAAAACATTCACAACACACAAAACATTCACATCACAGTGAGACACACACACACGCACACACACACACACACCCACACAACATTTCACATCACATTTAATCATGCAAATGACAAACAGTCTCATTGGTCCCCCTTACAACGGTTCTGGGGAGGTGGCTGCTGACTGACTTCATAACAACAACTCAGAGTTTACTGGAATCAGCCTTGTAATAATTGATTGATTGATTCATAATGATATGATGATACATGATAAAATTATTAAACCTGTTCCAACACAAACAGCAGAGTCGTATGGCAGAAGTTGGGTAAGAGCCAGTGTACTTTGTGGGCAACCATACATTTATGAACAAGAACAATGAACCACAGGCACCTTTCCACCCTCAGACCCTCGATCAGGGTGAGAAACCCCTCTTTTGTCCCACACAGCCCCCCATTCCCCAAAACAAAAGAGGGACACAGATAAAGAAGAAACCTGTGAGGCCCATCTGAACTAACGTTATGCTTCGGTTGCTGAATTTGTGATCATTGCCATCAGGGTGTTTTTATTTTCTGTGTCCAGCTGCCCTGGGCCATGACAATTCTAAAACAGCACAATACTGAAAAACTAGCTATTCAGACTATCAAAATAATTTGGATCAGATTTTCTACTAGAGTTATTATTAAACTAGGGCAGACGGTGCACTTCAAGGCTTTAGAAACGGTCGAAACGTTCCTTCCTACCTTTTTTTTTAAGTGCAATTGCGGATGAATGACGATGTTTCGTCAATGTGCTTGATTCATTTTTGTTGACAGTTTATTTATTTATTTATTTATTTTTTAACACAATTTACACATCCAAGTGGACTCTGAGCCTCAGGGTTTTTCCTGTTGTGATTTATTTATTTTTTAACTGTCACAATTCCACAATTCCACCATAAAGATCAACATGTGTCCAGTATTGATCGGACTTTCCCTTATTGCGTAACTTCTCATACGTCCCACCTAAAAAAAATTGGACTCTGAACCTTCCTGTTGCCATAAAACTGGACAGGCCTCCTAAACCACCTTCACACTTGGCTACAAGTTAGCTTGGAAGGTCGGAGTAAAACATTGAATGATGATTTCCTCCAGTCTGATGTTTGCTGCCTATGCCACCATTCTGCTCTGCTTGGTGGGCGTGAGCCAATCAGCTCCTCCAGTCTGTGAAAAACTCGTCCGACCACTCGCTCAAGTGGACCTGCATCATTTGGAGGGTGGATTGGCCTTTGTCGCAGGTAGCATCAACAACACGCTAATCATGGAAGCCTTGAAGCAAAGAGGCAGCATCACTGCTTATTTCTCCAACTCCAGTGAAACAAACCTCTCCTACACCCAAGTCAATCGCATCGCTGAGCAGTGCCAACAAAGGTCCTATAACATCTCATTCCAAGGCAGCACCTTCACCCTCGAAGGGAATAACCGCTTTCAGTTCAACGGCTCCTTCCTCTACACATCCTGTCCGGACTGTGCTGTGATGCGGTGGGTTGTGAAGTCAACCAGGAGGCAGACTGTGGACCTGTACCTTCTGAGTCGTAGGAGGAGGCTGGAGCAAGAGGAGATGGAAGAGTTCAAGGCTCAGGTGAACTGTCTGCAGCTGCCTTCACCAGTTGTGATGGATCCTTCTGAGGAGCTCTGTCCAGAACACCAAGAGCAGTAATATACCAACAGCACCAGCAGCTCAGTTTGAAGAGATGCCAGAAAAACTGTGAAAAATGTTGGACTTGGTGAAAAGTATGACATTTAAGTGCTTTTTTTGACTGCATTACAGTAATACAACTCTCTTGATACATTGAAGACTGTATGTATGTATGTATGTATGAATGTGAACTACTGAATATCCTCAAACATTCTGATTTCTGAAAAGGAAATAAAATGAAGAAAATTATTTTATGTCCCAAAGAGAAATGTTTTAAACGAGCCATACATTTTGAAATTTAGAGCAAGATATGCTGGAATTTACTCAGCTTTTTGTTTTGTTTTTTGTCTTTTTGTTTTGTTTTGGGTTTTTTTGTTGTGTTTGTGTTTGTTTTTCAAAATATATTCAGTGCATATTTTATGTCCACATAAATCAGAATCCTCTCCAATCAAATGTTATTTAGAGTAAAAAATAAAAGGCCTAATGTCCTCACAGCCTTTGTTTCACCAGAGATTTGTTATGACTAAATCAGAGCCTGTTTCCCTGTAATTCGCCTCCATCCCTCCGGTACATTCTTCATCCACTGGCACAGTTTAATAGTTAACGTGTGTGTGCTAGCTAATTGGATTAGCGCTATACATTTCAAATCCACCACAGTGGGGTAAGCCTCGAGCGCGCGTCTTCGTGCATGCACATAGGCACATTGCTCTGTGTTATTTATCGGTGAGCATGCTACGCAGATGTGGGCGTTGAGCAAATGGTGTCGTGCGAGTACTTTGTGGCCACATGGGAGGAGAAACAGGCAGCAAGGCTGTCAAGAGCCCAGAGACAACACTTTCCCCCCTGCGTCAAGAAACAGCAGTCTGTCTTTCATGTGGAGGTCAGGAGGGCATCGTTGAGGCGTTTAGCTCACAGGTGCGTGCAACTCTTTATTGCATTCTTGACTTGTTGCTGACTGAGTCACCCATTGTGTCTCAGTCAAGTAAGTGATTGTTGTAATTAAACAAGAGGGAAAAAACGCTTATGCCTATACAAAACCTGTAAGTATTTCAAAGTCAGTAAATGCAAAATGTGCAGAGAATTCTCTTAGTGGTCATTAATTCGGGAGTGTGTATTTAAATTTCTTTGCATGTTTGATGAACAGCTTCAAATAGTCAGACCCACTTTAAAGGCCCCATCGTGGATACTTTCTCGTTTGTTTTTTTTAATGATGACCATGAATTTGCTGTTCCTTTGATAAAGGCAGCCCTCGTTCTTAATAAGGAGCAAAACAACTGCTTTGTTATGTAAAATAGTTTTAATCTGCAATCACCTGCTGCATTACCAAGCCAGCGCAAGATTAAAAAGAGAACTTTAGGACCTCTGCTTTTGTATTTTGTATTATAAAAAGGGGCGAGCAGCATTTTGTCTGCAAGAAAGCAATGTTGTTGGATTGCACAAGCGAATGTGCAAGTACATGGCATAGACGGCTCGTTAGGAGCAGTCTCTGAAAAATCGCTTCAATTAAAAGGCCACAATATGAAAGGGGTATTGTTTCAGCCTTGTGGCCTTGCAGGTTTATCGTATTAACTGAATTAGCACCATTTGTTTTCATCATGGTTTGAGCGCTGTGAAGAAACGCATGTTAGACTGCTGTGAACCATTGATGAAAGACTTGCGCCGATACCACACCAGTTGTTACACAAGGGGCACAGGTGCACTAACAATTCCGGGCCAGCAGTAAATTATTAACCATTGATGAAAGACTTGCATGTGAGGTCAATTGAATATTCTAAATTGATGGTCATGTGATTTAGCACCAGTTGTTGTCACCCTGCCTTCGCCATAAGACAGCTGGGATGGACTCCAGCAGACCCCGTGACCCTGAATAGGAATAAGCGGGTATAGAAGATGATGAATGAATGTTACGCTAAGAAGCCTCACAGGAGTTAGGGGGCGTAGGTGAGCACCCTGGCAGCAGTGAGATGAGTTGTTCTGTCCTCGGTTATTACTTCCAAAAACCATTCCATCCTTGGTGACTTCAAAGAGTCCATTTTCTGTCCAAAAGACAATCTGGCGAGACATTGCAGGTGCGGCATTGGCACTATACTAAGTTAATGGGAACACAGGGATGTTTTGCTTTTCAAGGTCTGGTTTGTCAGCCTCCTGTGCAAGTTTTATTGGCACAGTTTCTTTTCCACAAAACAGACTTTAAAAGAGAGCACAGCATCCTGACAAGGGCCTTCCTGTCCATGTCTCTGCAGTCCAGAGATATACAAGCACGGACTAAATGGAGATACATAAAGGGGCCATAAGCAATTTTCATCATTTTCAGACATAAGGAAATAAACAATTGGTTCTAGTGGTGTTTTAAATCTGAGGTAGAGCGTCACATCACTGATGTACCCTGTTGTACACATAGCTGGTTCAACCATTTAAGTGTGTGTGAATGTCCACCTCCACCACCCCACCCATCAGAACAGTTGTCCCACCACCCTTTTAAATAGCGAGACACCACCGCCCCTCTTTGGGAAACAAGCCAAGGCATGAAATGTTGAGGCAGAGGACTTCTTCTGGAGGACGAAACAATTTTAGAGACACATTTTAGGTGATGTTTCCATTTCCAGGCCGTTCAATTCGAAATTCACATGCTTGCAGCATCATATGCTTACATCATTACATGCTGGCTCAGTTGGTGTTAGCATATGAGACCAGGGAGGGGGCAAGGAGACGGAAATGAGAGAAGGGTGAGGAGGTGGGGACCAGCTGAGCTCCCAAGCGCTGGCAAAAATCACTTAAAGCAACTTTAATTACCAATGAGATAATGGCGTACAAATTCCAGCTGTAGTCCTCAATATTGTTTTAGTCCTAAAAAAGTTAAATAAGATGGTGTGACACTGATGTAATGCAGTACTTCTTTTTTAAAATATGACTCTTTATATAAAAAAGATTAATAGTAGATTCATTTACTATTTATTCCTGAATGTGTCAATGAGTTTTGAGTCTTAGCTATTTTGATTCTGTGGCTGAAATCTCTAAAGGTACCGCATGCATAATTCCAAAGTATCAGTCGAAGTTTTGATTCATTAAGACAGAGACTACTGTGCCCTACTATCTCATTAACGCTCCCACAGCTAGTGTATATTTAATTATGGGGAATGAAAGTCAGTTGTATGAGCTGTTTTATCATCACGTGGCACTAAGGAGAGCAAACAAGCCGTGTGATCTTAAGTATATGTATTAAAAATGTGAGGATTGAAACCTTTTTATGTTTGACTGCGACACAAAAATAGCAAAAACAAACAAGCTTTATTAAAAATGTATCACAAAAAATTGTCTTGACTCTGACCTCCTTTCTTATGATCTTATAATACTAATACAACTCCCTGGTAGGCCGTGTTGTTCCTTCACAGTGCCTTCAAACTCTATCAGTATTATGGTTGCTGGGTTCCCTATTTGTTCTGCCATGTCGTGCTGTCAGTCCCTATTATCTCTGCATGAAGGAGGGATTAGAGTAGCTATCTGTCTTTTAAATGTGTCCCTTCCATCCAAGGTAATCAGATAGTCAAACCGCAGTGCATTCATCGTCATTAGCCTTAACCGTTCCTGTGTTTGAGTGCTGTCATGTTGGTTTGGCAACAGTCACATATCTTGTGTGTGTTACATTATATTTGAAAGTGAAAAAAAAATGAATGACAGTTTTGAAAAGGTAATACAGAACGTTAAAGGCCAAATATTATGCCAATTTTCAGATCTGTATTGCACTCAAGGATCACAAAACAATTGGTGGTTTCTTCCAAAGTCTGGATCAGGGGAAAAGCAAGAGGCCAGTGAAACACCTGGCTGAGGGTGTAGTCACTAACCTGGGAGAGGGGTCAGTGAACCTATCGGAGCCATTTATTTAATCACAATTTGAACAAGCAGGAGAAGTAAAGCAGAGTCAGATTCCTTGAAAGGTTAGCGTTAGCTTCAGATCAACCTGAGGGCTGCCAATCACAAGTCCTAACAAGTAGAGGTTAACAAGTAGTAGTATTTGTGTGTGTGTTTGTGTGTGTGTGAGAGAGAGAGAGAGAGAGTGCGTGTCTGTGTGCGTGCGCGTGTGTCTATGTGAGAATGAGAGAGGGAAAGAGGGAAAGGAGAGGGAGGGAGCGTTCCCTAGCCTTTAAGCTGATTAAAGAAAAGTCTGCTCAGCAAAAAAATGTAGAATGCACAGTGGAGCAGAGACGCTCAGACTCTTGCTGCCAAATTATCCAATGAAAAGAGCACCTCGATATTGTCCATTAATAAAGTGGAGACAGGAGTGAACTTTAAATTCTTGCACACTCTCATTCTGCACCAGCAACAATAAACAATTCTCCATACAACACTAAAGTGGTTGATGAAAGGTATGAAATGTCAAAAGCTATTGTGCTAAACAGTACAAACTGAAAATGGCCTCTGTCTGAAGATGATGAAAGACGACTCTGTATTTGTCATTACCTTTATATTAAAATGTGAGCTCATATACATCTTGGTGTATCACAACAGACTGAATAACCAAGATAAGAAATGGTCCTACACGAGTTCTCACAATATGGTAGTTTAATCTTTTTATTAGAGTAAATTTCTTTGCATGTTTTTACACATTCTTTTTTCTTTGTTCTCCACTTTAACTCACACAGGCTAAATGAAATCACCACAGTATGTCAATATGGCATGGAGTTTAGCGGCCCCTCTGCCTAAAGTCTCACCACTAAATTTGGGGAAAAGCTGAAGTGGATGCAATAATGAGCCACAGTTGCCCTCTGCTGCACAAACGGGCTCCCAGGGCGGAGCCTGAAGAGGACATAGACGTCCCCGAGTCTGCTATTGAAGACGAAATGCTGCCTGAGAACAAAGTCATCTCAAGAAGTGAAACAGCTGATGCAACGAAACTGGAAAATCAAGAATCAACAAGAATTCAAGAGAAGGTGACAGAATTGGAGCAAGTTGCCAAACTATCAGGAGAATTAAAGACATGGGATGAATTCAATGATCTGCAAGAAGATGCTTCCCTGCCTCCTGTACTTCCCAGTGATTTAGTGAAGGAGGAATGCTTTGAGGGATTTTCCAGCCCACAGGGGGAAGGAACAGAGTGGATCAGTAACGATGAGATTATCTCTGACCGTGCAGAAAATGGAAATGTCACTTTTTCAGATTTGCAAAACACTGAGCAACAAGAGGAGAGACTTGAGCAAGATGTAGACCCATCAGAAGATATGGCAGGTGAGGATGTGGCTGATGATGAAAACATCATGGAGCTGAGCTCCATCTCAATCCTTGAAGAAGAGATTAATAAATCAAGAGCTGCATCTGTTGGAATAAATTCAACTCATAAATTCAACAGCTTAAATGTGTGTGCTGCAGGCTCTCCCCCGTTTGCTGATGAAAGTGAGGCAGAAGAGGAAGTGAGCAGAGGAATTACGCCTTGTCTCCAGCAGTTTTCTACACTGAATGTTCTAAAAGAGCACGTTCAGCTGCCTTTTCTAACCAATGTCTCTGTCCTCTCTAAGACGACGTCAACGCTGCCTGAAGTACCCTTGGACAAACAGCAGAATGAGCTGTTGAGCCGAAGCCAAGGTGAGCTTGTCCCGAGGGGGGGGTACCAGGAAGCGGCACAACAGGTGCATGACCAAGACTGTCAACCTTTGTCTACCGTTGCCATGAGGCCGTTCAATTGGGGTGGAGCGACTTTTTATGACTCTAGTTGTGGTGCGGCCTTTGAAGAAAGCCGCAGCAGGGCGGGGAAAAGGACAGAGGTAGAAAGCAAGCAAACAGGTGAGGAGGAAAAGCAGAGCAGGACCGCACCTGGAGAGAACAAGGTGACTTTACGACAGCACAGCGGAGGAGACCTAAAACTTCTGATCGAAAAGCCGAAGCTTGAGACGGACAAACACAAATCTGTGCTGTCAAAGAAAAAAAGGAGGATGGAGAGCGACTCATCTGACAGCAGCCTGAGCGACAGCGGAGTCTCCGCAGACTCTTCCCAAAGCAGCTCTGTAGAAGGCAAGACCACGGTCGTCGCTGCACCCAAGGAGACTCCAATTGAGAGGGAGATCCGACGGTCTATAGAGCGCGAACACAGCTTGAGAAGGTCAAGGGGGCTACCAAATGTCACCCCGCCCGAGTATGTGGAGATTCCGCTGAGGAATGCCGTCCTCCTCCAGTCGGCGGTGGCTTACGCGGACAAGAGTCAGGGCAAAGACAAGCAGTTTGCGGACAACAAGATGTTTCACGAGATCCACGGGGAGGTCAAGAGGGAAAGAGACCTGGTGGACAGTGGGAAAGTCCTAGGCTTCTACGAAAAAGGTTCAGCGAATCAGCTCAAAGAGAGGAAACAGCTTTTTGAAGCCTTCCAGACACCCAGAGAATATAAAAAAGGGCGTCTGCCGCCTACAACGTCTCCACCTTTGACAACCTGAGCGGTATGTCATTGCATGCGTCAGAACCAAGTGCTTCGTATGTCACGAAGAGCCATTGGCAAAGCCAAAACTCGCCAAGAGGAGATTATTCGACCGATCTGATATCTCTGGGATCGGGCTCCTTGGACACAGTCCACTCCCAGGTCATCGTCCATGAGAGCCAGCAAAGAGTCCCGGCACGGAAGTCCTACCACACCAAGACAAAGACCCAGTCCATCACTGTGGTGGACTCTGGAAGACCTGAGAAATCCTCCAAGAAAGTCAGACGTCGTGGGGTCCGATCCAGTGAGCATAGGAAGGAGGTCGAAGAGCCTGAGGCGTCAGCCAGGGAGAATCCCTTCTTCAAGCTGCGCTCCACTGCCACTGTATTCAAAGTGGAGCAGGACATCCGTGAGGCTCAGGAGAGGGAGAGGGAGCTGCGCAAGCAGAGGATCAGCTTGTACTCGGGCAGGGAGGGTGCACTCAGGGCCCGTTCAGAGGGAGGGGTGCGAGTGTGGTCGGCCGCCAAAGAGCAAGCGAGGCCAGAGCTCTCTTCATCCTCTTCTTCTTCATCATCATCATCCTCTTCTGACAGCGACTCATCGAGTGATCAGGCTGGATCCGCCCTGAGCCCGAGGAATATCACCGGACCCCCAGCAGGTAAGTAATGCAAGAGATTGAATTGACCTCCACATGTGTGCGAACAGGGTATACCCCTCCCTGCCTGAAAGTGGCAGTGGGTCGTGTGTTTGCTGGGCTGTGTGTATGCATGGATTCTTTTATGAGTCAAATGCCAGTGAAGATTTTAACCGAGGACATTCATTTATTAGTCTCATGGTCAGTGAAAAAGCTTGTCCAGCTGCAGTCTGTCATTTTGACCAGCAACTGACAACATTTTACATGTTCAGAACTGTACAATATCCAAAGGCATCCAGCAGGGTAAAAAGGTGGAAAAAATGACCCCGACCTCAACAACTTTGAGTCAGCAGTAAATGTTTGTGGATGAAAAAAATTATGTGAGAGGAGGCAACCTTTTCTAAGATCCTCACAGGATTGACAGTAAACCTGCAGAGTGACAATGTAAAATACAGCCTGCTGGATGCTGATACAGGAATATTTGTTTGATTCATGTCCAGTAACTGATGGACATGGAGTGGTTTGCGGCTTAAGGCATGACAACTTCACTGTAGACACACGGCAAGCTGAAAACTTAACCAAAAACTGCAGGTAAAAGTGACCAGGGTGTGTCACTCTGGGATCTGAACAGTCGTGACTCACAGCTGGGAAATGTGCAGTCCCATTTCTTTTTTCTTACAGCTTTATAACCTTTACATAACCGTTTTAATGACTCCTCCTCTCTGCATCCTTCTTGTCGTTTAATCCACTATGTTTCTCTCTCTTAGTTCCTTCTACAGTCCTTCCTCTCAGCTCTTGTTTTTGTTGTTCTTGCTTTTTTAATGATATGATTTGAGGACGCTAAGTTGCAGCACAAAGCATTTCCGACTCATTGCTCACCCTGCGCTCATCTATTGTTCTTTATACTCTCCTGCAGCTCGCCACTCAGTTGGCAAGTTCGTGTGGCCTCCAACACAGGTGGATGTAGAGAAGGCTAACCAGCCAGAAGTAAGTCAATTATTTCTCCTGTAGCGCTAGGAGTTTACTTGGACCTTCATGACGGGAGAATATCTGTAGCGTTCATTTTGCATTTCACACTATCAGTATAAACATGGAGCTGCATGGTCAGCTGAATACAGCTAAGAATACATCAAGCTCAGCTATTGTCAAGTTGCTCATGAATAACAACTGAACCTAAATGAGACTAAAGCTCCAGACACAAACAACAATGTTGCTTTGGGGGTGGCGGCTGTGCCGAGTGTCTAGCAAGGCAGCGTGAACGTGAATGCATGTTTATGCTTTGCTGGATATCCAGGGACCATGTCAGCGTTTCTCTCTCTTTCACACCAAATGTGGGGCACTAACATCAGATAAGGCACTGAACACACAGTAAGGAGCTTATCTTTGCAGATAAGGGCAGAAGACGAACAGCCCTGAGACATAGAGAGGGACAGACCCTGAGTTTTGGCCGTGTGGGCGGGAGTGCCTGCGTGTGAAGCCAATAGCAGAACAAGAAGAAAGTCAGTCGGAAAATTCCGCTGATTTCCGTTACCTGCCTCGTGGGTCTCGCATCTCTTTGAAATTGATCTGTGATTAGAGTGAAGCGCTGCTCTGTGGCTTCAGCTTTTAGTTCATTCATCATTGGCACTAATACGCCGGGCCTTAGCAGCAACGGCTCAGTTTGATGTGAGAATTAGGAGCGTTCTGATCTACCTTTCTCCTCTCTGCCTCGCGCAGCTCTCGCCCCTTCTGTTGGCCGCTAATCCGTTCTCTTCTCTGACATGATTCCTGATTACCAAACAGGAATAAATGGAGGATTTGAGAACAAATTAGCCTCATTTATTGACTTAGTTGTACTGAACATGGCTCTGCCTCACAGACACATACCAGAGATGCAAACCTTTTCATCGAGTGGCTCCTTAGCGCCTGGTTCACATCAGCTGATGTTTCCTGTCTGTAATTTTCTTCGAAGAACTTTCAGTTCACCTCTAACTCCTCTCATCCTCTTTTTCTCTTTTTCCACCCCAACCAGGTCTTTAAGCATACAAGGTCCACTAGAAAGTCAACCACAACGGTGGAACGCTGGGGGAATGGCCTGGACAGCAGCCACAGCGAAGACAGCGACTGAGGAGACAAAAACAAGAGGGAAGTGGAGAAATTGGAAGGAAAAATGGAGAGCGTAAAGGAAAAACATAGCATAAAAATCAAAGGAATTGTACGTAGCAGCGTCAAAGAGGAGAGGGGGAATATAAAGAGAAAAAGGGGTCAGGGATTGGGGCTGCAAGAGTGGTAGGGAGGATTGGGAGCAGGGAATAGGATTGGTGGCAGACTGGAAACCTTGCGGTCTGCTGCTTCAACCAGGAGGCGCAGGGAGAGGAAGGTACTTGGGAGTGGATAAACAATTTGCCTCTTTTGCTTGCTGGAGAGCCCAGAAACCAGTATATGTATGTAAAGGCAAAACAAATCATGATACCTCTTCACCAGAGGAATGAAAAAAAAAAATGATTATAAAAAATCTTATCGACACATGTTGACTTCTTACGTAATTATACTGACAGTGAAAACAGAAGGCTGCAAAGTCACGTGTCAATTCAACTCCAATGCGTTAGTGATTAAACTGATACTACTTTATGACACTTTTACATAATCACTTTGAATAATCATGCTGCACATTCCTTTTTGCAGAGCTCAGAAAGTTCAGATTTTATTGACACTGTTTAGAGTTATTGATTAACTGTGTTGAAGGGTGATAGAGGGTAGAATGTCATGACGCATCATGATAAAAACGTCTCTTCTGATACAGATACAGATATAGAGGCGACCTAAAGTTTGTTGTATGATTGAAAGAATCTAGAAAGCAACGTTTAGCAATGTTTATTTCTCAGGAGTTCCCAATAAACATTACTTTATTTATTCCTGACTCAACAATAGTGAACGATGGATTGCACCAAGGCTCTTCTTTGGAAAAGCTAATCTAGAACACAGGTATACATTTTCAAAAGTTGCTGGTGTTGTCACTTGGAACACAGCTGCATTCCGTTCCTAGTTGGCTGCCATCTTGTGCCACCATTTTTCCTAAGGAGGCCCTGAATTCGAAACATGCTGTTTTGCGGGTTTCCTTAAACATTTTACACACTGGACCTTTAAGGATGACCTTGTGTTTGTTCATATCACACTCATAATAGCAAAACAAATGATGTTTTCCTGCAGTATTATGACAGCCCGATGAATGTCTAATCTTAAAGATATCTCTCATGACTTTATGATTTTTGTTATAATCCATCAATTGAGTTGCTGTGGACTCTGTATTCTCTGTGTGACCAATGTATTACTGCTCTATTTTTTTTTCTTTTTTGTGTTATCATTTTTCTATTATCATGTCTCCTGAGAATCACCTTGTTTCAGATATTTCTTTTTGTCGAAAACATGATTGTATTAATACCAGCTTGCCAATAAAGATTGAAAAAAAAATATGTATATGTATATGATTCTGTAGCATGAGGATATTCAAACTAAACATGCCCGATTTCAAGTCCAGGTTATGTTGTCCGCAGTACCAAAGGCTACACACATCATACGTCTAGCGGTGGAAAAGAAACAACCCCCAAGCCGTAAAAACATGTCATGTTAGATGAACCTTTGGAAGGGTGTGTGTTTGAGTGTGTGTGTGTGTGTGTGTGTGTGTGTGTGCGCGCGCGCACATGTGCAGAGGTTCCACTCTAGCGAGACACGGCGACATTGACCATCATTTGGTCTCTGGTGCAGCAACTTCAGTGCTCAAAATTATTAATAAACTTCATTCCTCCTGTCAGTGTGAAGCTTCTCTCATCCCGCCACATTGAAGGCAGCAGGGCAAGGCCTTGGTGCACCTGTAGTGTAAGGTGTTTCAGCTGGCAGGGAGAGTGACACTAAAAAGGGCCTTATGATCAAAGCGTGACTCTTAATGTCTCTCTGCTTCACTTTATAAATTCATATCATTTGACTAAAAGCACAAAGATTCTTTTGTTTCCTTAAACATGTCACCCCGTCCAAACAGAGCGAAAGTGAACTCTGCCAACAGAGGTCTCTTTTTTTCCCCTTCAATTTAATCTCTCCACCTGTGTGATCATTTTGTTGTTTCAATGTGCGCCAACACATCACTGTGCACTTTGCTCCATCGCCTGCTGAGCTCTGGGATCATTTTAATCATACTTCATTATCTCCGTCTTCCAAAGTCCTGCTGGCAGAGAGTTATCAGATCGTCAGAGGATCAGCGGCTGCTGCATAACTGCATTGTGCCCTTTTGTTAAGAACATATGAAGGGCAGTGATAGGTTGTGTATGTGTGTGTGTGTGTGTTTATGTGTAAGTGATACACATTGTGGCAGTCAGCAAAGTTTTGGCTCATTTCAATGTTTTTGCTTATGAACATTCTGACAAACTCATTGCTGCTGCGGTATTAGTAATTATTAGTAATTAGCACTGTGGAATTCAAGGTACAAAGTATTTTCTGTATACTTCCTGTCATCCACAATTCACGTGTAAAAAATGTCCCGAGGGCCCCTTTGATTGGTTATGAGCTTATTTAAGCCAAAAAAAAAAAGTTCAGCAGATTGTGTTTGAATGCAAAGTTAAGGTAATTGCTTTGAGAAATGTTTGTTTTGATTTGAAACATATGTTAGCCTACAGTTAAACCTGCTGCACTCCTCGTCGTCTCACAGGTGTCATTGCAGATGATATAAAAATTAGTTCCGATGCAGCCACAGCATTGATACACACGTTTCAATGGAAAAAAATGTTTGAAAAAATTGTTTTTCATATTCAAATATGTATAGATGAAAGGCCCTGTGTCCGCCAAATGCTCAATGCCAGTGTGTCTCAATGCCAATGTGTTCAATGTGTCTCTCTGATAACATTGATGCAGTCACTCCGGTGTGTTTGACGCTCGAGACACAGTCTCCTGTCTCCGCACATTATCATATTATAAAAGTAATCTGTCAACAGGCAATAAAAGGAAAAGCAGAGACGAGTGGTTTGATTTGCTCGCTTTTTTGCAGATCGTAATTCTTTACGTGGGTGTGATGCTTTGATGTCGGGGAGAGGTGGGAATAGAATGCAGCACTGAGTCACAGAGAATCTGCACGAACATCCCTTGACAGATTTGATGTCGCCCGAGTCGCTAATGCCGCGAGCACACGTCCTCAGTTTTGGAAGGCAAAGTGTGTAAAATTTGGAGATTTTTAGTAAGAAACAGCGACATCAGGTGGTTACATTTTAGATTGCAGCCCTTTTCACTTAAGTGCCCCCCCTCTCTCAACCTTCCCAGTGAACTACACTACTGTGAGGACATCATTAATGGCAATAAATGGGAAGGTTTTTAAGCTGAAGGGAAATATGCGGCTGTTTAAACTCCAAACAGGGGAAGCGTTTTGCATCACCGTTGCCTTCTGAGTTCACTTATATCTTCACCCGCGCTGCTTTATCAGGAGGTAGAAAGAAAATTGTTGGAAAACATCAATAATTTCAGCCACTGTCTTGCGTTGGGATTTTGTTATTCCTTTAATATTTTTTTCTCTTATGAAGATGAGTGGCTCTGTGTTGCACCTGGTCAAACTGTAACATTTTCATGAAGTCGTGAGTTTGAATCAGTTTGTTTTTGCCATTAACATTTGTCATTAATGGATTGTTTGTTTTGAACATTTCTCTCAGTGCCTGATTTCGTGCCTTTTTCCTGGCATCCATGGAAACTCGAGTGTTTTGCATATACTCTGAACTCTGAACACGTGCCTTTTTTTTCAATTTTTCACATGCCTCCTCTTGGGTTGCACATCCTGCCTGCCCTGCGTGGTTCTCTGGCAGTAATCACAACAAATTTGCTGAAATCAATTTTGCTTCCCAACCTAAATCCTTGGCATCACGCCTTGGATGGTGTGTTCACTGCAGCTGAAATCTTCCACACCTTCCCTTTTTTTCATTGTGCTGTCATGCCGGCCTAACTTGTATGGTGAAGTAAAGCTAAAAGGGGATTCCGTGAATATCGTGTAACACAATACAAACCTGAGCATAAGTCAAAGGGACAAGTGAACGCAAATCACCTGACTCATTAGCATTCTGGGGTCTTGCAGCTCTGACCCTCTGTCACTGCGATACCTGAGGCCATTACCCTGAGTTGAGTGTCATCAGTGTTAGCCATAGCCCCAGGGATCGAATATGGCAGCCCATTCATGTCAATGTAGTCTGCAAAAAAGTTTTTTGCTTTCACATTATAGGGCCCACAGAGCAAGTGCACTTTACACCATGATGCTGTAACTCCCGTGATACATCAAGACGCATCAGCCAATCAGTACAAGCCGAGACACAGCAATACGACGTTGCGATGATACGCCGGGACGAAAGTCTTTTCTTGCAATTTTCTACTCTTTATAATTTTTTTGAAAGATAAAAAGTCCATGACTTAAAAACCTGCAATAGAAATATTTGTAATGAATCGCGTTTCAGGGCGCAGTCGTTCTGTCAGCCTTTTTACAAGCGTTTCTTTGCGTATTGAGCTTGATGGGGAAAAATGTTTTTGGGCCAGATGGGGTTTTGGCTGCAGTACTTCGAGTGGCCACTTGAAAAGAATCACTGCAACGCCATATTGCCAGTCCGGTGTCCAGTTCCTGTAATGCATCCACAGTCTGACCCCGTCACCACGGTACCTGAGGCCATTATCCTGAGTTGAGCGTCATCAGTGTGACTGCACGAGAAGAGCAAACAACGACTCAGACCTGAATATGAGCAAACAAACTCAGCTCGTTTCATCATGTTTTGTGCTGTGTACAGAGAAGGAGAACAGAGCAAATACATTCCCTGTGTGTCTGCGCGTCCCTCGCAGAAAACAAAGCCAGCCAAAAGTCATCAAAATTCAGCGCTAACACGACCGGCTTTCTTTTTTCCTTCTGACATCCAACAGCAGCTTTTTTTCTACTCTCGCTCTCTCCCTCTCTCACTCACTTCAGTCTGTTTCGCCCAGAAAAAAACATTAAAAAGAGCAGAGGCTGCATATAAAGCTGCAGCTGTAAAGCTCCAATCAGGAGAAAGTGGAGGATCAACCCAGGAGAAGAAAGGTCTGGGGTGTGTGTACGGCGTGGGATGAGAGGAACCGTTGGTTTCCAGTGGAGACGCAGGCCTGCAGCTGAGGAAGACGTTTCAGGCAGCTAATGAGCTGAATCATTTCAAAATAGGTTTCTGACCCACGACGGTCCACCTCCAGCCGTCCCCCTACTGCTTCTTTGAGCCGTCGCCCCCCCCACCACCACCTGTTCCTGTAGCTCATCCTTCCTTCTTCACACCCACGACAGACTCTATGGAAAACCCTCGCTGGACTAGACAACGCAGCCCACCAGCTGACGGAAACGCTGAGTGACTCAACCAGATGACACCATCATCCGTGCTCTCCCCCGTTTCCCCTTTCACTGCCTACATTTCTTAGTGTAACTGCAGGTATGAGTTGAGAGTCGAGCTGAGCGAGACAAGAGATGAGGGAAAGCTATCTATCTATTTTATCTATCTATCTATCCATTTGATCACAAATCACACTTATAATACTGTGGTCTTTTTCATGCTCCTCCCTGCCTGTGTTGTTGTGTGTTGTGCAACAGATGACATTATACCACAAAATCACCAGTTTTATAATCTAGGTGAAATTAGCATTTTAATTATGCCTTAACAGTGCCCTCTGCAGAACAGTTATCCCAAGTACAGGATGCCAGCATGTGTAAGAATGCAGCCCTCTTAGGACATGGTGGAAAGAATCCTGATTTTTTGATTTATTTAGATTTGAACGGCCAAGCTTGGTCTTTTTCTGAGTTTTCTGCTTATTCAGCTTTTAGGATCGTTGCTTGTCATCTTCAAACATTTTGTAGGCCAGAAACAAGACTGTGTGTGCTTGTATGAAATTTAGTGTGTACTTGAATAACCATAGATGGCACATTATCATCTTCCATATGCTTTTTAATACTGCTGCAAAGAAAATCTTTTTTTAGCCATTATACACATTGATTGCAAAAACATTTACATTTTATTTTAGTTTTGATTAAATAATACAAAAGTTTTTTTTTTTTTAACAATTCCATCTGTGTATACTGCAAAGGTTTGCCTTTCATGTGGCACCTCATTGTTTTCTATTATTAAAAGTAATGTTGCTCACTTCTGTGTGTGTGTGTGTGTGTGTGTGTGTGTGTGTGTGTGTGTGTGTGTGAGGCGGTGAATTCAAGTAAATGCTATATTTTAAGGCCACACATCCTGTCAAATAGTAAAAGCTGCGCATGACATAGGAAGTGAGGAAACAGAGCTTCCTGCCCTGCTGTGCAACTCCAACTGATGCAACAATGATGAAACATAATAAAGTACAAATGCAGAAGGCTGCGTGCATGCACGTGAGGGTGCATGCATGTGTGTATGTGCCTGCGTGTGGTTTGTGTGTGCCCCACACGTACAGACGCACACCACAAGCGCACGTGTGTGGTGTGTGTGCGTGTGTGTGTGTGTGTGTGTTTCTATTGAAATTGATGTGATGTGAATGTGCTCAGAGAGTTCAACCGAAGGGTTCTTGAGGCCATCGCTGATGTGTCACTGTCGTCCCATTCCTGAAAACAAACCCAGTACAAAAAAATAAGCTTTCAAAGATAGAAGTATGACAATTATTTCCTGAAGAAAAAGTCACGTCATGACTGAAAAAAAAAGTTTATGGGTACGACAAACATTTCATACACAGTCAACCCCGGCCAGTGCCTATCCCTAGTATTTCACAGTTCACTGCTCTCGTTTAAGCTTCTTATATGCACTGCAATAAAGTTCCAACACGCAAGTGTTTGTATTAAGCCAAATTTAGTAGCTGTTTGCAGTTGCCATTTAAGTTTTGGTAAGTTTAGTCATTTTTCGAAAAACAACTTTAACACCAGACGTGATAGTTGGATTGAGTTGCACTTCCCTCTGGGAAAAACGACATAAAGACCAATTCAAAATGTGAAGGGAAAAAAAAGAAGTAGAAGAAGTTAAATAGGTCAAACCATCAGTACCCCTTTTGTCATACAGAGGGAAAAAAAATCTGTTTCTGCTCCTGTTTTTTCTTTTCTTTGATTGTTTGTTTGTTTAATTGGGCACTGACACGGACATGTTTTGTAATTTTGTGATGACATTCCAACCTTGCTGTTTGCTGCTCATGACAGCCATCCTTTCCTTTCATGCTTCTGTTTCAGAAGAATAGAGGGCAAGGACAGTTTTAAACCTTATCATAAGCCTCAGTCTCAATGAGTATGTTGACACAGATAATTTTAACGTGAGAAGTGAATCCTAAACTGGCGTTGTACTGAACCAATTGGGAACCTGTGTGGTTTTGACAAAATACAGTCGGGCCAGTTGAGTGCGTGACAAATGCACACAGTTTCTGTGGGTATACATGTGTGCAGTCCTGTGTTAACAACGAAAGGGCCAAGCTTTACAGTAGTTTGTATATTCAGGGCAAAGTTTGAGGTTGCACAAATACCACTGAAAGAAGAAACCCAGAGAGAGGGAGGGGGGATAATAAGCTTTCAATGCCTCACTCTGTCGTTGCTCTTTTAAGTCTTTCTCTTTAATCTTGCGCAAATGATGGTTTTAAGGGTGATAGATTCCCTCATGCACGATAAGCAAAGTCCTTAAAATGAGACATCTCTGCTGTAAGTGCTGCCAACTGGATGATGAATAAAATAGTATACAGTATAATATATATTTCATGCAACAGCTGGCTGGCCTTTAATTTTAATTTGAAAAAGAAAGTACAATAAAATATTATAAAAATGGCAATTGAAAAAAATAAATTCATTCATTCATCTTCTATACCCGCTTATTCCAATTCAGGGTCACGGGGGTCTGCTGGAGCCTATCCCAGCTGTCTTAGGGCGAAGGCAGGGTGACACCCTGGACAAGTCGCCAGTTCATCGCAGGGCCACATAGAAACAAACAACCATTCACACTCACATGCACACCTATGGAGTGTTCAGTTGACCTCACATGCATGTTTTTGGAATGTGGGAGGAAGCCGGAGAACCCGGAGAGAACCCACGCAGACACAGGGAGAACATGCAAACTCACACAGAAAGACCACAGGCCCGGGCCTGGAATCGAACCCATGACCTTCTTGCTGTGAGGCGGCAGCGCTAACCACTGCGCCACCGTGTTGCCCCAAAAAAATAAATTTGTACAATAATTTTAAGTTTGCTATTCACTTATTGACATAGATTTACCTGGGAAGCAAAGTGTCGACTCCTTGGTGAAACTTCTGAAGAAAAGAAAGAAAGAAAAATATGTCCAGAAGTTTGATCATTATTAGAATAACCTTGAAATTACAGGCCAATAAAGCTACATGTGCTCACCAACGATGGGGTCGTGAGTATTAGTCCAGAACTTTGCATCTAGTCTGAAAAGAAGTCCAAGACAAGCATTTAGAGTAAATGGATGGATGGATGGATGGATGGATGGATGCCAGGCAACAATAAAAAGAAATATTGAACAAAATACCTTTCATTCTTCTCCTTGGCTGTTGCTTTCACTGAAAGAGAAGTGAGGCAAAGAACAGAAAATTACTTTTTTTCAACATTACCGTTAAATAAAAGGTTGTGGTGATTGTCTCTTTCTGTAAGAGAGCTGAGATCTGCAGACAAAATACCTTTTCTGTGTAAAACCACAGCTATGACAATGACTGAGGAGAGGAACAGCACCACGGCAGAGAGAGAACCAAGAATAAGAGGCCAGTCCACATTTGGCTTATCTGCAGAAATCACACTGGTGTTACTGTAACATCAAGAGAAGCGGACTTTACGATGCAACAACTGCCTTGAGATAAATCAAGGTTTCTGGAAGGTGTACCTTTGATGGTTATTCCCAGACGGATACATTTTAACATGATAGCTGCAAACCAACTAAATTATTCAAAATTTTTATATTAGTCTCGGTGGAAAAAAGAAGAAGGAGAAGAAGAAGAAGTTAAACTCAAATTGCTATTGTGGCTTTACCTAATGTTAGATTTGAGCTTCCTCCTGAAAGGAAAGGAAAGAGAAGAAATACAGGTCACTTTGCAGTTCCATTGCCAATGATAAACATACCATAAACAGTACACAGTTACCTTTAGCCACTGCCAATGGAGGGCTGCGTTCAGAACTCCTCAGTATTCCCCGCAGGTGTGTGCTGTACTGGCACTGGTATAGGGCCAATGGGGTGTCCTGGACAAGCACCGGAAACGTCACCTGATGATGGAACTCGGCAGCATTTTGAGTGGTGACAGAATGTTCGCTGTCAGCCAGGTAGAGGGAAAACACAGCACCAGGGTACAAAGAAAAGCCAGTGCACTGCAAACGCCACACATCATCTTGCTGCAGGAGAAGGAGGGTGGGTGGAGGCAACATGTCTGACAAAAGGATGGGAAAAAAAATCAGGGAAATGAATGACCAAATTATCCTGTGTTAATCGATTGTCCCTTTTTTGCTTTGTGAAGATTGGAATGGATTATTCCATGTTATTTGTTCACAGGCTGTGTTTGTGATGATAAGCCACAAATGAAGCTTAGCGAAAGTTCAGTCAGGGAGACTGAACATTCCTTCAGAGCCATCATCAATTCTTTTCCTTCAAGTCTCTTCATCCTATCGCCACGTGCCATACTATTCATTCATCTCGTCCAATCAACATTAAACTTCTTTATTTCCTGATTTCCTTTGGCTGGAGAGTGTGCATCGATTCATGATAGAAGATTCAAGCCTAAACTCGGAGAATACAAAAATATAAATCAATCAACTTTATTATTCTCCTTCGGCCTTGCGTACTTCTAGATTTTTCATCATGATGATGAACTTCCTGCAGGGGTTTTAGCGTCAAAGACTTCCATATCCATACTGTACTCACAATAGATAAGTAAATAAATAAATGTTTTTTAAATCCACTTTATGTAAAAAGTCTTATAAATAAGCCTTGCTAGTGCTAAGGTGACGTAACACCAAATCAGTCACAACAACAAATTTCCCAGGGAAGCTGATGCAAGACATTCTCACCTGTAATCGAGATTCGAACCTTGTTGCTGACAGTTGAGTTAATTTGTTCCCTTTCTTTAGAGACCTGGTAGAGACAGGTGTATTCACCCTCCTCCTGTCCCCTCACTGGTCCAACGCTAAAGACCCCTGGTAAGGGTTCCAAGTTTGACGCCTGTCTGGCAGGAGGTGCTGGAATAACAGAGGTCTCTCCTGTCTCCTCAGCAGTCCGCAGTAAAACGAAGGTCATTGGTTTGCTGTTGCTTGCTGGGCGATGATTCTGAGGCAGCGGGGAGGCCATCAAGCAGCTGAAGGTGATCATGTCCCCCCTTTTTACCATGCCAGTGGAGGGCTGCACGGATAAAAAGGGGGCAGGAAGAGTAGGTGTGGACCTGGTAGGAACAGAACCTGTAGGTACAGACACAGTGACCATTTAGTGGTAACCTTCATAGTTCTGCAACACAGCTCACACAACTTCGAACTGTGAACACCGTAGAACTGGGTGCAGTGTGTTTGATGTTCGCGTTTGTCTCGGGGTGACTGTGTGTGTGTGTGTGTGTGTGTGTGTGTTTTGGGGGGTGGGGGGGGGTGTAGTTTCTATATGAAGGGCAGGATGTAGATGCAACTACACACACCCACCCACAGAGTGCAGGACAATGAGAAACCACACGGAGCACCTGCACGCAGCAGTGTAGAGAACAGCGGATGGGAGTATTTATGTTCTACCACATGTAAAAACACAACTGGCAGTGGGTGCACAGATTAACCCCACAGACAGTTGGCTCGTTAAACGACTGTTAAAGCTCTAGACTGTCGTTAAAACCGATGCTTTCATCTTTTGTCATATTTAACTGATGTGAATTTTGACACTGTTGTTCCAAGTGTGAGGTGTGTTTTAAATCTTCAAACTCAATTCTTAAACGCACTTCTTTGGAGTTGGAGTTCCAAATATGGGCTGAAGGCACTGAAACGATTCTCCAGGTCCTTATACACGCAGCAGAAAAGCCCAGGTTGGACTGAATCGTCCTTTATAGTCCTCACAGTGAAATGGACCTTGTCAAGACTAGTTGGCAGCTGCTGAGAATCCACCTAAAACAAATAAAAAGCAATGGAATGGGAGTTCAATCTTGAGGTACTGGTGGAAATTGGCAGAAAAAGAAAAAGAAAAAAACTCACTACCTTCTTCGTGTTATCGTACAGCATGAAGAGAATACCCTGATGGCCTATCGGGGCCTGGCAGACCAGAACCACTGAGTCCTCTGACCTCGAATAGATGCTGAGCTCTGGTGCCAGAAGAGGCGGAGAGGAAGTGGATGCTAATAGTCTTCCTAGAAGAGGAAGAGAAAGGACTAACATTCAGTAGCTGGGGTCAATTGAGTCTCACTAATTCTGCTTGAGTTGTGCAGTAGGAATTGTTACAAAACTCTGTGGTTAGAGTGAGAAATTTGAGAAAACAAATAATTGAAGCTAGTGATACTAGAATTGAATGGGAAAATTAATTGGCAGTATTTTAGGTAAAAGCAATTGATTCATCGGATCAGATCAGGTTTTCATAGATAGTTATCAATTTACAACATTTTTCTCACTGAACTTGTAGAGGCCCAGAAACTCCCAAGTGTATTATTAGATGAAAATAAAATAGAATAGAACAGAGTTTATTGCCATTTGTACTAGTTAAAAACAGGTACAATGGAATTATTGTGTCAGTAATCACAAAATTAACCAAACAAACAGGCAGTTCATTCAAGACATAAGGTGCAAAAGAAAGAGAAACCACACAAATATTAATATTAACTAAAATCATTGATTAGTTGTCTCAATGTTGACATTGACATTGTTTACCTATATACCCCAGGTTGAGAAAGGCAGTTAAAAAGGAAATGTGGGATAATAACTGCATGGATAATGACGAAGAAGAGGCATCTAAGGTAACTTTTTACACCACAAAAATAGAATTGTTTTTCTTCAGCACAATGTTCACCGACATGTTTTTAGCTAAGTATGTTTTAAGAAGATATGCGGTGCTTGTACTCACCCCAGCATTGTAGGAAAACAAACAACAGTGTATGTATCCAAATGTATCCACTGCTAATGAACCGCATCTTCGACACGACAGGACTGGCTGCTCGAACAAGAGGCATCGTCAACAAAAACTTCCTCGCTCTTGCTCTCTCTCTTCCTCTCCCCGTGCCTATGTCTTAATACGCATGACATCCTCTTGAAGACGAACGGTAGGGGAAGTAAAACCCATAAACACGCTTCCTTTTATGGATTCCCCTTGATGAGTAGCGCATTATGATGTAAACAAGGAGCCGTCCTCGAAAACACGATTTAGGTCAGAACTGTGGGTGTGTCAGTGCTAAAGTATGGACACACACAAAGATAAGATAGCATTCTTTAGCACTTCAAGCTGTGTCATACACTACAATCAATAATCAATAATGTATTCTTATTTTTTCATAAAAGGATGATTTCAAAATGGGTTTGTTTGTCATTGCTCTGAATCATGCTAAAATGAAAGAATGCAAAGTTTGGAGGACAATAAGTCTCTCAACATTTTAATCAACCTCATCTTTAAAATAACGTCATTCTATAAAATGCATGCCCACTATTCATTTTCATTTTTCCAGAATTGTGAAGCATGTGTGTGGCACATGGCATAAGGCAGTTATTGCTCTGCTTTTAGTTATACCAGATATATATTTTCTTCTTCTTCTTCTTCTTTTTTAAAAAGACAACACCATTTCTGCTGTCACTGCAGAAAAGCAGTGACAATGAAAGCCAACTGATAATACTGAGCACACACTGCTGTTGCTCTTTGCATGTCTAGGTTTAACCCAGTGTATTTTTACAATGGCATGTGAACCTAAAACTAAATAAAATATCACGAAAAGCCTACGTTCTATTTTGCGCATGCGAACCGTAAACACTACAGCACTTAGATTGACAGACAGTACAGCACGTAAGTCCTAACATTACTCTTTGTAAAATGTATACATCTAAAATAAAATTACAAAGTTTAAAGCAATCAGGAGGAAATCCTTTTTTCTTTTTTCTTTTTTAATGTAATATTTACTTTCGAAAAATTATAGTGAGTTGCACTGGGGTTGGATAGTAGTGTGGTTTCGACAGGCCCTTTAGTTCAAGAGTTTGGTACTTCCTTTAAAAACAACGCAAACAAGAACTACAAGAATAACTTATTTTATTCATTCATTGATTTATATATTTTAGTCATAGTAGTAGAAGTACCATGAGTCATTATACATTCTTGAATTAAATAAATATTAATAACAGACTTTTGGTTTGAGCAATTCTAGCTAGTTTTCCAAACTCTAGCTAGCTAGCTCACCGGTCGACTTTCCAACTTCCGGTCTTGTCTGTCAGCGTCATTCCTCCTCAGGGACAGTTGCCACACAAGTCACTAGGCAGCAGCAGCAGCAGCATCCAGGCAGCAAGCCCCCCCTCCACACGTTCACACACCCGTATTGTTTCCGAGCAACATGGTGCCACAGAGAGGAGTCAGAGAGCGAGCCGGAACACCCGGCAGCAGGGTGTAGTGATGGGTGAGGGCTTTCCAACCGAGCCGGTGAGCCTGCGCTCGTTTGTGGGGAAACTTGAAGAGGTGTTTGACGTGTGTGACGAGGACTCGGATGGTTTAATTGGACCTGAAGACCTGCTCCAGTTGGGTTCTCAGTTTGGTCAGGCAGAACAGGTAAGAACATGATTGATATTGAAACTAACGGTGAAGTCCTCCCATTTCAACAAACGGTGTATTTTTATATAAACTGGTGTGTGTGTGTGTGTGTGTGTGTGTGTGTGTGTGTGTGTGTGTGTGTGTGTGTGTGTGTGTGTGTGTGTGTGTGTGTGTGTGTGTGTGCGCGCGCGTGCGTGTGCGTGTGTGCGCGCGCGTTATCACTATTTGATCTCTTTCTGGATCATGCCAGTGTTAATTTGGGAGAAATTACCCCAATGGTGTTCAGTAAAACAGGAATGAATCAAAAATCAAATAACAGAAAATGGTCTAATCCTAATAACAAATAATCATGTCCCAATTTCACAATCCTTACTACGTATGTAATGTTTCTCCTATTCCACTCATTGTAAGGTAAGAGGATGTAGGAAAAATCAGTTGCATTTTGTGGAGAGCACGCCGTACAAAATAAATCCTGCTTTTGGCTACTTTCAACTTAACCTGCATACATACATATTTCAGAAAAATGACAGTTTAGTCAAAAGATTCAGTGTTTCTGAAGAGGTCTTGCCTGCTGTCATGTGTGACGTCTGTCTAAGATACTTTATAACCGAAATGCAACTATGTCAGAAACAACTCTCCAGACATACCTACGGTTGTTTAGTGCAACTACTCAAATCATTAACTATGCAAATTTCCCCAATGTGGGATAAATAAAGGCAATTTTCTTAAAACATCTGATCCTGGTGGACTTGTTGGACTGATATCATGATTTCTTTACTCACCAGGAACCAGAACCTTATTTGTTTGAGCCTAGTAATTACGAAACTAAGTAACCACTGCACTGTTCTGAGGTTTGCGCTGCCACCCCGCCCTGTGGTCTTCTCAAGAAAACTAGTTTTCAGTATTTGCTTCAACCAAGTGTATTGTTTATCGTCTGCTGTGTCTTTGGCAATTTTCAGCAGAGGATATTTCACCGTGGACGTGCCGCCTCTGTGTTTCCCAGTTGGAGTAATGGAATAGTGTCATTGATTGGCTCACCAGTGTTTTACTGTTTATCAGCAGAAAAGACTGTGGAGACACTGATTATTTCCTGCAGGAAAATTCTTGCTGACATGAGACCAAATGCAGTGAATGAAATCTGTGTCTCAATAAATTCCATTTGCGATCATTGCCAGTTGTGACTTATGATCACAATTTTAGTGATTTTTCTGTTGCCCATTTTAAGTAAAAAGTCAAATATTGTTACTGTATTCCAAGTGACAACTCAGGCACTCTTGGTGCGCAGTATGTAGCAGTGCACATGTTCCCCTCTAATGTCATTGTCCTATATTATAAATTCCCACTGGCTTCCTTGAAACAGCCTGACCTACTATTGTCCTGTACAGTAGGTGATGCCATCCCAGTGGTACAGTGAGGAACATGTTCATACTCATGGAGTAAATTTTCTTCTCTGCATTCTTCTCTCCATGCTGTCCTTTCAGACTGAGGGAAAATCCGGACAAAAAAATAATAAGGACTGAAAGCTGTTTATTGGTGCAAGTTAGTTTTTATAAATTTGCCAAAATGGAACTAGATGCACTGATCAAAGTCCGTTGGTGACCTAAATGTAGAAGCTTGAAAACACTTTGATAATAAAATTATGAAGGTCGAGCTCCAGTTTCTACAGAAATTGCTTTGAGGATGCGCGATAAGATGTTCGTGTATGTCTTTTATGTCTAGATCTGGCAGCACAGCAGGATTTCTCTGTGCTCTATTTTGCAAATGTTAACGACTATTGTTTCTGTACTAGCCTAACATTGTATTTATAATATTTGAGATATTTATATATTTCAAATATAGAACATATTTCAAAGCCTAATTCTGTCACAGACCTAATTAGTGCTTTTAACATGGTAATGGCTGAGGATAGATTGATGCAATATTCAGTGCACAGTGCACTGTTCAGATGTTGAAGCCTCCCTCATTTATGCTACTATTTTAGGCATGCATTTTAAACTGGAATTTCAAAAAACAAAAAAAATATAAACAAGTCCAAACAAATGACTAGAAACAGTCTTCCGAGAGAAGTGGACCTGCTGAGTTATTTCTCATCAAAACCTTTATTCCACAGGAATATGTTGAAAGAGGAAGCACTTTCTGATTTTTTTTAATCTCACAGAGCATTGACAGTGGTCTGCCCTATAATACCATTTGTTGCACTAGTTGATGTTTGTCTAGTTCAGTAACAGAAATTAAATAAAAGTATAGTATAATAAGTGTATAATCACTCAGTCTGTTGTCGTCAGTGTTTGCTGTAATATTCCTTGTGTTTTTACTGGTAGGTAAAGAAGTTGGTCAGATGTCTTAACCCAAATCGCAAACTGTCAAGAATCAACTTTGCAGATTTCTGTCGTGGTGTCCTTGCTGTGAAAGGCGAGGATGATTCCAAAGATCCTTCTGCCATGCAGGACCATTCAAACACACTGTGCACTGTGTCTGTGCAGCATTTTACTGTCTTAAACTAGTTATCTAAAGGGACTTTGGACATCAGTAGCTGTGATTTTCATCATGCCCCCTCACCCTTATAACATCAGTTAAACAGGGGATTTTTAAGCATTTTTGGGTTTTATTTTCTTGTTCTGGTGTCGTTAGTTTATTTTGTTGTTCATGGAAAGCCCTTGATCCTGTGTAAATAAAACTAAGTGCGAGTTTAGCTGCATTTCCTTTGGCACAGCATGAATTGTATCTTTTTCCTATATTACGTCAGCCAACCTTTAAGTTTTCAGTTCTTCCAGGTTCATTCATATACCTGCAGTTGGTATTCCTGAAGGAAACTCACTGATAGAAAACTTTTACTTTCACGTACAGACTCGTGTATGTATGTTTATATCACAGCTTTAATGGACCGATGCAACATTGAGGGTGATTTGTGGATGGTTTTCTTTCACACAAATCAATGAACTGAAAGTATGCTACGGTCATGTTTGAACATCTGAATACCGGTAGTTCAGTTTCATCTCTGGCCACACACTTGTCATTGTTCCAGTCTGTGTGAAACCAGGTCAGCTCACCACCAACACTGGATCCAGGCCAACCAGGACACAGTAGGGGCCAGTCCCCGACTATACCAAAAGGATTTAGAATTCAATAAATCAGGGTTCTAATTACGCCTTGACCTGGGTAATAATAATGTGTTCACCCTCTCTGCAATTTCCTCCTGTTTATTATCTCACTGTCCCCTCTGCAGCTGCACAGTTCTCTCTAAATGTTTTGGTATGCTGTCCCTGCCCAAAAGATGGAGGCAATTTTTCAAGTAAAACTGCTCGCAACGTAGTGCAGCATGTGTAAACGGCAAGCCTTCGGTAAATCACATAGACACGGTGTTTAAGGGGTTGTTTACTTTACTGGGTCTGTGTAAGGTTGCTGGAATTGCTGCTGCAGCATGTCGTTGGGCCAAAGGTTGAGCTGATTTCCTCTCCGTTGCCTGTTGTGCTTTTCACAGACGCCGCCTGCAGCACAAACTGCAAAAACGGGCCATGTTGAAAAGAAATGTGAAAGCTTTTGGTGTTGCACTGCCTCGTTTGGACCATTTTTTTTTCCATTGGTGTTTTTACCAGATGTTTTGCTTTTTCTACAACAAGCGTGTAATGATACCGCAGGTGACCACTGTAAGTTGTTTGTGAATTGTAAGTGGACTGTAAATACACAGTTGTTTCTATAGAGAAAGCAGCAGAAGAAATAGCAGGACATAGAAGCTTAAGATCTCATACAGGGAATTGAAGACTGCACGTTTACATCAAGTTGAGTCAAACCTTTTGTCTGTTTTCACAGGTTATGTGCAAAGTCCTTCAAAGGAAAGAGGAATTTATGAGACAAACAACAGATTCTATCAGGTGAGACTAAAAATTGTATGCATGTGCATGCAAGCTTATTTGCATTAGGTGCACAACCCAAAAACCACCTAACAGATTTAACTGCACCTCTGTTCTAAGAAATAGAATCATCTGAAATCATTTAGGACTTGATTTAGTCTTGATGTACTGCAGCTCTTGATATTTAGCTACTGCCCAGAAGCACATTAACAGTTTCCTGTTTAGCCCCTATCTTTAAAAGATGAGTAGGTAGGTAGATACTTCATTCATCCCCTCAGGAAAATTCTGTGTATCCCACAGCTCACAGTACACACAATACGCACCCCATAAAAAGACACATAATAAACACAACCATAAAAAAACAGCCATTCAATCAAATAAAGAAAAACAATGTGAGCCTGATGGTGTGTAAAGTGCACAGTATTAATGAATAAAAGAGTCCATACTAAGTAATGAATTAAAGAGCTGAAAGAGTCTAGTTGGCAGCAAGACAGTTGAGCCAGCACCATGGCCTAGGTCAGCAGCGCCTGATCTATTGTAAAATATGTATGCAATATATTCTAAAAAAAAAAAAAAAAAAACTAAATAGAAGTGTGAGGCATGATTATACTATATTGATGTATATGCTTCAAATGTATTTTCTTATGTATATTATTCGATAATTGAAATCAAATAATCCTCAACAGAACGTGTTTGTGATCTGCACTCAGATTCAAGTAAACAATTAAATGGGCATGAATGGCGTTGCACTTTTGCCGTGCCGTTTGGTTGTACATTACCCTGTTGTCCACTAGGTGGTAGTGGTCATGTACCGATTGCCTGATAGAACGCATGCGCTGTACAGAAACAGACGACAGTATCAAGATACATATGTTCAGAGACCAGACTCGTGCTACATCCGAGCAAATTGTCAAAAAAAGTTACGTTTATCTCAGACTCATATTTGATCTCATATTTTGTCCAATGTTATTCCCAATTAGTGACATCAATGCTGTGATCATACTGACCAAAACTTGATATTAACTTTAAGGTTGAGAAATAACTGGATACTTTTTCAAATTACCATCAAAGGATTAGGAAAATTAAGAGCCGTCCATGTTTTTTGTCGCAGTGTTACATTTCTCCTACGCATTGGAGAAGTGCTCTTGAAATATTCACACTGGGTGTAATGCAATATGCTTGCCACCTCCAGTGTGTCTGACATGCAATGCAAAAGACTTCTCTTTTAGATAGCGCTGCCCTGTTTGCACACTTCCCCATCAAAGCTGCCTTTAAATGAGTCTCGTTGTTTAGCAAAAGCCTTGCTGTGTGTTTTCCTCAAGAGTCCGGTTCACTCTTTATCACATTTGTCCAGCAGTCGCAGGTAGGTGTGCTTTGCAGTTCAAAGTGTTGTTTTGTTGTCTGTGTGCAACGTGTGAGTCTGTCACATTGAAACAGTTGTCTTAAACCAAAAATGGGATGAATGAAGATAGTGCCTTTTTCTGATTTCTGCCAACTTGAAGTAGTCACATTCACACACAGTGCATTGGCCTTCAACAGGTGGGAACAAAGCAGACTCTGCATTTAGACTTTAGTTCTAGGTGTCCATCGCAACCAGCAGATGTCATGCGATCTGTCCACAGCGGTCAGTAGTACTAGACTTCGCAGAGCTCTTTTGCTTTAGGTGAATTAGTTAGTTAGTTCTTTTATACAGTGGAGGTCTTGTATGAAAATTCCCTGTCTCATTTCAATCGTTGATCTTCTCTGTTGTTTCAGACAGCAGATTAAGATATATGCTGTGTACTTGACTATTGTATTGTAATTGTTGCGTGTGTGCATGCATGTGGTAAAACAAAAAACGATAAGTATAAAATATAAATACATTGTACAGCACCACACCACTGTTTGTGTTTTGTGGCTTTGCAAAATATGTGCAGCAGACGCTTTCATGTTCTGTCTAAAATGACGTGTTTATAGGGGACAGCATAAATTGCAATAGTTACCTGTGGCTTGCTTGAAAGTAAACCTGAATCAAACCCAGCTTTTGACACATAAGTTCAGCAGACTCATACTGTAGATTAGAGTGCGATAAACTATGAAATTCTTGTACTTGCCCTGGCTGTGTGGCAGGGGGCATTATCGTGCGTTACCATTGCCCAAAGACCGCTGGGATTGACTCCACCACCGGAGAAGCGGTAACAGAAAATAGATGGCTGTTTCTCTTCAGGTAATCATGAGCTGACGTGCTAGCATCAGTAACTACATCGGTCTGTAACCAGCAGGGAGCCTCAGAAAGGCAGCTCTTAGAAATATTATTCAAAGTGTGTGAAGGCTGCGCTAAACCACAGCCAAGCTGCTGCAGAGCACTGATCAATAATTTACACCTCATTTTTCCTTGCGGAGAAATGTTGATTTTCTGCTCCTCGAAGCTTCTGTCATATCGCAATTTCTCGGGCTGCTTGCCTCAGAGCTGCTTTCCTATCAAGGCTTTGCTCCTATTTTCCCTGAGTGTTTTCTTCTTCTTCTCCCGTTGTTTCGTTTGATGTCTGTGTTTGCAGTGAGCGCTCGTCCTCTCAGGCCTGTCCTCAGACTGGTATTGTTCTGCTTGTTTGCCTGCGTGGAAGCTGTAGAAGCGAGGTTTGCAGGTCAGATGTAAATCCCCCCTGTTCATCTTGCCACGCAAATCTCATCTTTATGCTCTGGCTTAGTCTTTCTTCTCATTTTGCAAAGAAGCTCCATAATGGGAAAAAGTCTTCAGCAATAATAATTGTCCTCCATCCTCTCAGCTGTTTTCCTCGTGCATCTGTAATTTACTGGTACGTCTTCATTTTCTAGAAATGTTGTTCTTTCAGTTCTTATATTTTCCCTCCACATGTCTTCTCTGCACATGTTTGCTGTTCTCTTGATGTCTCTTTTTTTCTTATTTCTGTCATGCATGCCTTCCATGTTGGCGTTTCAGATGAACGCTCAGCGGGGGGATAGCTCCACAGCCCCTGCATTCATTTCATGGTCCCAATTAAGATGGGAAGTGAGTGAGGGATGCAGAAGTCATGACAATTATCAGCCGAGTATAATGAGGTAAAGCGGCCAAGCAAAGAAGGAACTGCATAGGGAGGGAGCACAAAAGCCTTTGTTTGATAAACATTGTCTGCTTGCACGATAGGGAAATCAGTGCAACACAACCTTCATAATTTTATTATCAAAGTGTTTTCAAGCTTCTACATTTAGGTCACCAACAGACTTTGATCAGTGCATCTAGTTCCATTTTGGCAAATTTATAAAAACTAACTTGCACCAATAACATTGTGAAACGACATGAGGTGACTCTGCAACTTGTCCGTGGTAAACTCATCAAACTCTTCTTATTTCACTGGTTTTTGAAGTTGTTTTGTTTCGTTTCATCATCGCTTCCTCAAGCATTGATTTTTTGCTTCGTTGCTTCCGGAGTCTGACTACAGAAGGGTCTCGCTTCTTGTGTCATGACTTTTCAATGCGGAATTGCGCCATTGCATGCACGCGAGCCAGGTTGAGTGAATCAGATTTTCAGCCTGAATCCACGTTAATTTTTTTCAGCCAAAATAAATATTTGTTTTGGCTTTCATAATATACATCTATTATATCTGGACAAAAATTCAAATGTAAGAAAATATTTTTGTTTTGTTTAATTTGTACGCTGTTAATTTGGTGTTTGACTTTAACTTTAATATTTCAGAAGAACTTACTTCCTAAAAAACGCTACTAAAGTCTATAAACCAGTCTCTTTTGCTCAGGAGGATGAATAAAAGCATTAATAGAAACGGTTATGGCAGCTTCAGTTCACAAGTTGTCGCAGAAGTTTGTACAATATATTTTAAAAACTTTCTTTTACTTAGGATCGCAAAGTGTGCAAGTAGTTTAAAAAAACCAAAAAAAAACAAAGCAGTAAATATATGATTGTGTTAATTAGTTAATGTAAGCAGCGATGCTACGGCTGCTACGGCCAAGCATAGTGTAATTTCCATTCTTTTCTGATGGACATTTTTATCTTAACATTTAGAGCTGCATCAACACAAGTGCTTTGCTTTGCCTGAATTATGGCTGTTGTGCAGCGTGTGAACCAAGCGGTTATTTTTCCGGCCACTCTAAAAGCCACGGAACTGACTGATAGCCACACTGACAGCTGTGGAAGCCTCACGACACGCGCTGCCACATCGTGAACTGTGAGGACTGGCGTGATGTGGTGGCACATGATGCCAAGCCATCATCACATTTACCACATTTCTTGTGATCAGAGGGAAGCAGCAGGAGCCTTCGCCCTGATGTTGTCCATGAAAACCTTCATCTTTTGTGGTTATGAGTCTCTGAGAATATTGTGGAGGCACCGGATGCCGCAAAATGATGCCGGCGCTGCAGTTTTGCCAAGATTTGTCAGCATGTGTATACCTTGTCGGCTGAGGGCCAAGAGCAAAATTGGTATTCAGCAGTGTGTCGGTTTGTCATAGTGCCTGAATTGATTTGGGGTATGGGAAGAAGGTTCTGGAAAGTGCATTTGTTCATGAATACCAATTATGCAGAGCTCTTTTTTTCTCTGACAGAGAGACGGGGAAACATAAAAGGGTCCTGATGACGTGAGAAAGAATAAGAACGATGTGAGGGGATAAGCGAATAAGCGAAAAGCAATCCCACTGAGTTATAGAGGACACAGTATGGATGAGCATGAACTGATGGACACGGAAGAGGAGAGAGATAAAAGTGACGGATTGAATGCAGGCGCCCAGTGGGGAGTTTGAAGAGAGTGAACTGAAGTGAAATGGTGTGCGGAGAGAAAAACAAAAGAGGGATAGATAAGGCCGGATAAAAGGAAAGAGAGGGAAAGTCCGATAAACAAAGCAGCGCCCTTTATCTTAATGGATGAGTCATTTGGCCAGAGCTGTGAATGACAGGCCTGTTAGTGGAGGTGACGCTCCCTGGTCTTCCCCTAGTCAGACAGTAACAGGAAGTAAGTAAGTTAATACTGGAATCAGGAGGAAACAACCTGGCGGTCTTGGCTGCGCCCTACTTCCTTAAATAATGCAGGTGCCATCAAATACTAAAGCCGGCATCGCCAGAGGAAGTTAAGAGTCAAAAACTGCAGCATTTGCAAGCAGACAAAACAGGTTTCAAAGTTGATTTTAAACATGCAGTACATCCATTCCTTTGAATTACCACTTGGTAGCCGTTGTGAAAAAATACACCGAGTGGATACAATCGGGGTGACCTTGAGGAAAAACGATGATGAGGTGATACTATAGAGATTGTGTTGGAATTGTTTTTCACAGCTGTCAGTCACGGCATTAGTGGCATCTGCAGGACAAGCAAGTAAACAGCAGCGGTTTTAGCCAATGTTGTGGAGTTGCAAAACCCTGCTAACTCTGTTTACGCAGAGAGCAATCGATAGAGAAATGCAGCCCGGTGAATCAGTGAAGGACAACTGTTGTGTTTCCTCACTGTTTGTTTTTTTGTACAAATATGCTTATGCTTCACTTTTCCTATAAGTCGGTGAACGAATATGTAATAAATCGGTAAAAGTTGTTACTTTTCCTCAGTGATGCTTCAGCAGAATTGAGGATGCACACACGCCGGACACAATAGGCTGACTAAAAGAAGTCATAATTACCTTTTTGCAAAATATGGATGAGAGCAGTAATCTCCTCCCTACAGCTTTTTTTGCTTTTTTTACCACCAGTTTGTTTGGCTTTGTTGGATAATTAATTTTGAAAGACTGTCGTAGATATGCAAATAAACATAAATACACAAAATCAGAGACACACACACACGTGCACGCACTTTGGAATGGAGACAGCACTGCCCGGCAGAGTCACACCAATGACAGTCAAGGACACAAAGTAGGCGTGATGCTCTTCACTGCAGGGCGATACGGGTGGACTGCCAATGAACGGGAACGTCACATGTTCATCTGGAGATTTCTTCCTCCCTGCATCTATTTTCCTATTTTTATTTTTTATTTTTTATTTTTTTTCCTTTAGTCAATCCTTTTAGCTGACCATCCACTTGACTGGAGCGGCTGATGATATTATGAAAATATTGACATTACTACTCACAAGTTTAAAAATAAAGACAAAACAAGCCTGTTGTTTCTAAGGGACCTAATTGAAGATGCAGACTGCTGCAGTCAAGTGCACCACTACTTATTATTTTGTTAAGATGACCATATTTAATTTAGATGACTTCTGTGGAGAGCAGAGTGCATTTGCTTAAGAAAACAGAAACACATTTTGTAATTAATTTTTCTCCATCTTTGCATACAGCATCTATATTTCTTATTTTCATCTAGGTTACTATACAGAAACATAGATTGCATATCATCAGCACGCAAGCTA
The DNA here is from genome assembly GCA_009823395.1 of Thamnaconus septentrionalis. Taxonomy (NCBI): domain Eukaryota; kingdom Metazoa; phylum Chordata; class Actinopteri; order Tetraodontiformes; family Monacanthidae; genus Thamnaconus; species Thamnaconus septentrionalis. Next base: position 4,075,295 of record CM020501.1, on the reverse strand, counting down.
TTAAATGGAAGTCCTTTATTTTCCTTCTATCTGATGAATGAAGGGCTTGTTGGCATTCAAATAAACAACGTTGAGAAAATTGTTGAACACTTTGTAAATGAGCAAAGCATTTGCACTTTAACGAAAGCTGCGATACGATCTTGCCAGGATTTGAAAAGGGTGCTGTGCGTTTGACTTTATGTGACTTTGAGCCTCCTCAGACTCTGTAAGTGTTTGCATCGCCACAGATGGTCGGCGTGCCAGTCCATAGAGGTCACCTCCTGCCAGCAGCATCTGGATGGAGAGCGCGTCGCCCAAATTTACACACCCAGAATACAATCTTGAGATTGAGAGATTGGGATTCGGGCATGCCTGAATAAGCAAAGATCTGCTGTTTATAGATTTTTGCCTGTTCTTTTTATGATGTCTCTTCAGTGTGAACAGCCGAGGATGGTCAGTGCGTGTTGTGCAGTCACTGTCTATCTCAGTACGGAGATGTGTGATCTCCTCTGGCCTCTCTGTTCGCGATGACAGCCCTGTTAACACTTCGCCTTTCCCACATTTGAGCTGTTGAAAGCAAAAAAAAAAAAAAAAGCATATTTTTCTTGCCAGATTTCTTTATCATTGTTCCTTGAAAAAAAAAGAAACTGACGATCAGGTAAATACACACACGTAACCCTGTCAATGCAGATATACCATATTAAAGGTCAAGTGTGTAGTATTTGGAGATTTTTAAGAAGAAACTGCGACATCAAGTGGTTACATTTTGGATTTCAGTGCTCTTTCACGCAAGTCCCCTGAAGGACTCCGAACTCTCCCTCTCCTGAGCTTGCCGGTGAACTACGGTGGCCTGCGAGCACAAACCTTGATATCTTGTCCACCTTCTTCTTTGCTGGGTTGTTCACACCAGGCTTCCATAGAAATATGATGGTGGAAGATGGCAACTAACTGGTAGCAAGACCCTCTATGTAATGTATACTCTTATATACATATAAGGACCTTTCTTACGTTTGGAAAACCAAATCACTTTCATTGTACTGTGAGTATACACTTATACAGTATTAATGTATTTATGGACAGTATGTTACGCTTTTACCAATATAAAATTCCAAAACTAAACCAAATTTTACAGAGTGCACCTTTAAGTAACAGCATCTAATGCAGGGACATTTCCATGGATGCACTCCGCTTGCGTGTCTGCACAATTATTTAGCATCAAAGCTAAAATTAGAGTTCACAACAGACACTTACTGAGTAATGGTGCCTCCAATATCCCTGTTAGTCATGACACACTGTGTTCCACCCACCCACACACTGCACACTGTCTCTTTCCGAATGAGTCCAAATAGTCTCTCATGCCAAATTATTATCACATATTGAATTGAATCCAAAAGTCTAGTGCTCCTTGCTGTTTAGATGTCAGCTTATTGTTCACTTGCAGCGCTCGCTGGGAGTTATTGTTGACCTTTGTCGCACATTTTCTCCAGCGCCATCTCTTCTGTCCTGCAGCAAATTCTATTTGAACTCTCCCAGTCAGTTTAAGCATCGTCCCTGTTCACTATGTCTCTCTGTCTTTTGTCTTTTCTCCACTCTCTTGCCCACCCAAACATGGCTGAGGGCGTGGGCGCCGCTCTGCTCTCCGTCCATCTGTCTTGTTATCTGTTATCGGAACGCAGACACAGCCTTCTGTTTTTTTCGGCCTGATAAAGGCTCCCCAAAGTCAGAAATCTTTCCCACTAAATCTAAGCAGCAACAGCAACAACCTCTGTTTCCATGACCTTGCTCCAGTATTTTGGTTTGGGTTTTTTTTCACCAATGTTTTTACGTGAACATGGATCTCATTTCCTCATTTGAATGGTTCTAAATCGCTCATTGTCTTTGTAGTCTTCAGAGATTTTTTTGTCTGGAAGTGTAAAGGACTACCAGTCACAGATACTCATTTACTTGTTCAATAGCTGCCAACAGAAAGTTTGGTTCAAAGCTTTCTGGGCTTATGTTGAACCAGTGTTTATTTTATTGCGTAAACTCTAAAAGGCTGCAATATTTTTTCACAAGATCTGCTCTGTTGTGCTTTTTTTGGAGACTGGATATAATTTATTGGTTTGTCTTTCTTTTGACCCACTGTATTGATGAGGCGTAAGACTGAAGAGCACACAGAGTCATTTCACACATGTCACCTTCCTTCCCAGCTTGAAAGGAGATTTGTTTGCACAAACTGCTTCAAGCGGGCGTTTCTGTCGCAACCCAGTGTCATAAAAAACAGCTGCCTCAAACCCCTTTGCACATAAATGAGAAATGTGAGCGAGACACAGTAGGTGCTGTTGCCGTAAATGTCCACAGTGGCCAACTTCCTGTGTCAGCAACCAGGTGTCGTGTCCCCTTGCAACTGAAATAACACAAACCTGTTACACCTAAGCCATGCATTTTTAAATCTTTCAACAGTTGGCTTTTCCAGTGAATGCACTTGTGCAATGTTTTGTTTTGGGTTTTATTTTTACCAGTCAACCTTATTGGTTACTGGATATGTTCTACTTTAAACCAGTGAGGGGCGGGTTTTTGTCTTCTTCTTCTTCCGCATTATCCGGGGTCGGGTCGCGGGGGCAGCAGCCTCAGCAGAGATGCCCAGACCTCCCTGGCCCCAGTCACCTCCTCCAGCTCATCCGGTGGGACCCCAAGGCGTTCCCAGGCCAGTCGGGAGAGATAGTCCCTCCAGCGTGTCCTGGGTCTTCCCCGAGGCCTCCTCCCGGTGGGACATGCCCGGAACACCTGCCCAGGGAGGCGTCCAGGAGGAACCAAACAGATGCCCGAGCCACCTCAGCTGGCCCCTCTCGATGCGGAGGAGCAGCGGCTCTACTCCGAGCTCCTCCCGGGTGGCTGAGCTTCTCACCCTGTCCCTCAGGGTACGCCCAGCCACCCTGCGGAGGAAACTCATTTCGGCCGCTTGTATTCGCGATCTTGTTCTTTCCGTCACTACCCAAAGCTCGTGACCATAGGTGAGGGTGGGAACGTAGATCGACCGGTAAATCGAGAGCTTCGCCTTTCGGCTTAGCTCCTTCTTCACCACGACGGACCAGTACAGCGACCGCATCACTGCAGACGCTGCACCGATCCGCCTGTCGATCTCACGCTCCATCTTCCCCTCACTCGTGAACAAGACCCCGAGATACTCCTCCTCCACCCCATACTCCTGGAACACCCCCCACAAGATGCGTCGAGGAACGCGGTCGAACGCCTTCTCCAGATCCACAAAACACATGTAGACTGGTTGGGCGAACTCCCATGAACCCTCGAGCACCCGGCGGAGAGTATGGAGCTGGTCCAGTGTTCCACGACCCGGACGGAACCCGCACTGTTCCTCCTGAATCCGAGGTTCGACTATCGGCCGTATCCTCCTCTCCAGCACCCTGGAATAGACTTTACCGGGGAGGCTGAGGAGTGTGATCCCTCTATATTTAGAACACACCCTCCGGTCCCCCTTTTTAAAAAGAGGAACCACCACCCCGGTCTGCCAGTCCAGAGGCACTGTCCCCGACCACCACGCGATGTTACAGAGACGTGTCAGCCACGACAGTCCCTGCACATCCAGAGACTTGAGGCACTCGGGGCGGATCTCATCCACCCCGGGGCCTTGCCACCAAGGAGTTTCCTGACTGCCTCGGTGACTTCGGCTTGGGTAATGGACAAGTCCTCCCCCGGGTCCCCCGCCTCTGCTTCCTCCGCGGAAGACGTGACGGTGGGATTGAGGAGATCCTCGAAGTATTCCTTCCACCGCCGGACAACATCCCCAGTCGAAGTCAACAGCTCCCCACCTGCACCATAAACAGTGTTGGAGGCGAACTGCTTCCCCCTCCTGAGGCGCCGAACGGTTTGCCAGAACTTCTTCGAGGCCGACCGAAAGTCCTCCTCCATGGCCTCCCCGAACTCCTCCCAAGCCCGAGTTTTTGCCTCCGCTACCGCCCGAGCTGCAGCACGCTTGGCCTGCCAGTACCTGTCAGCTGCTTCCGGGGTCCCACGAGCCAACATGGCTCGATAGGACTCCTTCTTCAGCTTGACGGCATCCCTTACTTCCGGTGTCCACCACCGGGTTCGGGGGTTACCGCTACGACAGGCACCGGAGACCTTACGACCACAACTACGAGCAGCTGCGTTAACAATAGAGGCGGAGAACATGGTCCATTCGGACTCAATGTCTCCGACCTCCCCCGGGATCTGGGAGAAGCTCTCCCGAAGGTGGGAGTTGAGGACCGCACTGACAGAGGGCTCAACCAGACGTTCCCAAAAGACCCTCACAATACGTTTGGGCCTGCCGGGTCTTTCCGGTCTCCTCCCCCGCCAGCGGATCCAGCTCTCCACCAGGTAGTGATCAGTTGACAGCGCAGCCCCTCTCTTCACCCGAGTGTCCAAGACACAGGGACGGAGGTCAGACGACACGACAACAAAGTCGATCATCGACCTCCGCCCCAGGGCATCCTGATGCCAAGTGCACCGGTGGACACCCCTGTGCTCGAACATGGTGTTTGTCACGGACAAACTGTGACTAGCACAGAAGTCCAGCAACAAAGCACCATTCGGGTTCAGATCAGGGAGGCCGTTCCTCCCAATCACGCCTCTCCAGGTCACACTGTCGCTGCCCACATGTGCGTTGAAGTCCCCCAGCAAAACAACGGAGTCCCCATTCGAGCACCATCCAGCACCCTCCCAAGGACTCCAAGAAGGCGGGTACTCTGCACTGCCATTCGGGCCATAGGCCGAAATGACAGTGAGAGACCTGTCCCCAACCCGAGGCGCAGGGACGCGACCCTCTCGCTCACCGGGTAAACTCCAACACATGGCGGCTAAGCTGTGGGGCAATAAGCACGCCCACACCAGCCCGCCGCCCGCTCACCGCTGGGCAACGCCAGAAAAATGGAGAGTCCAGCCCCTCGAGGGAGCTGGGTTCCAGAGCCCATGCTGTGCGTGGAGGTGAGCCCGACTATATCTAGCCGGTACCTCTCAACCTCCCGCACAAGCTCGAGCTCCTTCCCCCCCAGCGAGGTGACATTCCATGTCCCAACAGCCAGAGGCTGCTTCCGAGGCCCGGGCTGTCGAGGCCCTCCGCCTCGACTGCCGCCCTAACCACACTGCACCCGACCCCTACGGCTTCCTCTGCGGGTGGTGAGCCCACAGGAGAGGGAGGCGGGTTTTTGTGACTTTGAAATATTAGATTACACGAGTTCATCTGTGCATGACCTGAATCTTTTGGGGGTGGACGGGGTCATTAGTTTCAAAGTCAATAATCTCAGTCAATGGCTCTTCACGCTCCAGTGTCTGTCAGGCTGATTAGCAACAGTAGTCTAGTTGCATTGCTTCGGTTCAGCTCACACAATAGTAATGATGGTGCTTCATACCCTACCAACAACACTTCCTTTAACCTTTAATATAGGTAGCAAAAAGTTGAAACTGCTGGGAAAGTCTGAACATCCTCCTGATACTTTGCTGCACTTCTCCTTCTGCTTTTAGTTGCAGCAACAGGTTCGTGTGAAAAAAAAAGCATAAATAGAATTGTGAAAAAGTCTATTTCTTTTATTCTTGTCAATATTACAACTCAAACACAGCTTTCTTTAGATTTGCAAAAGTATTTGCCTCTATGAAAGAACAGACAGTTTAAAACTCTGTAAACATCTGTCAAACAATAAGGTTTTGTAAAGGTAAGAACACAAGTTCTGATAATAATTATAATCATTTGTATGTGTACATGCTTTACTCAGGAGAGTAAACTATATGCACATTGATAAAATTGTTTTTACAGAGATGTAGCTTAACTACTAAACTAACTTTTGGTGTTGAGATTCAGTTTCTATGATTTTTCATTCATTTCCATTGCTTCTTTTAAAAATGTCCCACAGATTTATTCTCTTTACGCTATATTTATTGTCAAGCTCTCCCTATGCAGCTGTTTGATTGCATGCACTGAGACTTATTTATTCCCAAACTCAATTTTTCTGTCAAGCCTGGCAGTGAAGATAGCAGCAGAAATGATGCCGCACATTTCAATCTCCCTCCTGATAGCCGACTCGCACTCTGTTTGACCCTTCCAGTGAATACACTCTCATTATACAGTGGTGTGTTCCTGGCAGTCACTTTATAATGCAACAGCCTTACTTTTCTTTTATTGTATATTTTTAAGTAAATAAATTTGACTCAGATGTTTTAAAGTATTTAATTAATCATTGTTGAGCCTTTGAAAAATGCTAATTTAACAGTGTGCTGCATATACAGTACATGCTGCAACTGACCCATTTTTTTCCTTCCTATGTAGCACAGATCATAATTGTGCTGTGAATGTTTCAACAGGTTGAAACTGCGTGATCAGAATCAAGCTTCCTTTAAATGTGCAAATTAACTGGATATGATTTGGATATCCAAGCAGCATATCAGATATTCCATGGCACTGTGAGTCCTGCGACATATAAAACGCAATTGAAACTCCACGGAGGGCTTGTAACTTTCTCTTCTTCTTTAAGATGTCGTGGGACCCTTCCCAAGCCTGACAGAATGGCTGTTAAACACAACCAGTCCAGCTCCATCAAACTCACACTGTGCCCATAACAATCTAAAGAACAAAAATTCCAAACAAAACATGACTTTCCTTTAAAAAAAAAAATGTTCGCTAGCCTAAAAACAGCTAAAACTTGACTTTTGATTTTGTTCACAACTTCATCCATCCACAGTAGTATCTTGCTCTTGCTTAATCCCACAGGTGCTGGCTCCAGGCCTATAGCTGGTTTTTACATTGGTCCATTGCAAAGTCTCCTTTCTTTTTGTTTTACGCCACTGACTTCTTACTGTATGGAAAATGTAAGCAGCCATACATCAGACATAAGTCACTTTCAAAGGCAGTGAAGTAAGTCGATGGTCAAAAAAAGATTTATATATAGAAAGAGAGAGGCAACAAATCAGAATTAGGTGTCAAGGCGTGCAGTGTAAATCACACCTTAGTGACTGACTCCCTCCGAGGGTGAAATCTATAGATGCTATCACCTCCACACTCACTCAGCCTAAAATAGCAACCTACAAATCAGCTGCTTTGTGAAGGGTTTCCCTCCCCTGTTCCCTTCACTGAAAAACTATCTTCCCTTTGTTTTGTTTTTTTTGTCCGAGCCTCCCCTCTGCCTCCCTCCCTGTTAGTCTGACCCCTCCCTCCCCCTTTTGCTGTCGTTTGTCTTGCTGCATTGCGATCCCGAGCAGCCGCTTCACAATCCCCCGCAGAGCCGCTTCAGCTGATCCCTGCATCACGCAACATTTTGTGTGGTTCATTGCACTACGGTGTGAGGTGCGTCTTGAGGTTTTATTAGTGCATGTTCAGCTGTGATGCCACTAATAAGCCACGTCACGTTTAATTCTCCCCATCCTGTTGCTACAATGCGATAACCATAAGGTGTAATGACACTGGCTGTGTTGATCCCTGAACACAACTCTTATGTCACTTTGTAGAAGCACGTCCTAGGCTGAGAGGGGGAAAAAAAGTCTTCAGTCTGTAACAGTGCTGGGCTGTTTACGAAGCAGGTAGACATGAATAGAATTGTAAATGGCTTCTTTCAAAAGGGGAAAGGAGGCCAACCCTCCAACAAATTGCACGTAAACAAATAGTCGGAGGCCATTGGTTGAGGCCCTGCCAACGTCTCTGAGGAATGACGGAGCAAGAAACCAGAAGAAGAGGAAGGGACAATGGCCACTCTTTAAAGGCTGCATTCCTTTCTACACAATTAGGTCTCATTTCACCCACTCTGTGTAAACCAAACCTGTATTTTCCTCAGCTGTGTCAAAAAGAAATACAAGGATCTTCAGAAGTTACGAGCCCCCTTTGACACCTTTACATAAGACAGTTTGATCAGCTGACATTCTGAGTGTGAGTCACCAAAACACTGAAAATATGTGGACAGGTTTGAAGATAAAAGGACATGGAGAGAGCAAGAACAATACACACTGACATTTCCATGTCAGCATTAGATTTTGGCTTATCAGCGATAAGCTTTTGTCAGGGACGCCTGAGTATAACTGCTAAAATAATGCATTAAGTACTGAAAACCTGAAGACATTTGCCATTTGAATATCTGCATATACAGTGTGTAATGATTTAATGGGTTAGTGGTTTACACTTACATGTTGGTTAAAGAAGACAAAAGTAGGAGCAGATAAAAAGAAAACAGAAACTATCATCCATCTCCTTGCGTTTCAGCCAAAGCTGTGAGAGCTGTGGGAATTCTTGTGATGGCAGTAGAGGTTGTGATTTATGTTTCCACCATACGGTGCATAGGTCCCGCTAAGGAAAGTAGGACAGCAGTAACATTAGGCCACTGACAAAGACAAAGTATATTTTCTTTCAACATTTCGTTTTATCATCCAACATTTCTAAATTGCCCCCCTTTAACTTTCTTGTTGAAAAGTAAGAAGTATTTGTCACAGGATACATGACGTGTATCAGAAAACCGAAAACCAGCATGCAACAAAGCTGGCGTGCCGCCAGGCACTGTTTTATATGACCTACATTGAAAGGAATCTGTTCTAACATGTTATTTTACCAGAACACTGCCAAAAAAAAAAAACTCTTATAAACACACGTTCAAGTGGATCATTTCATTTTTGGCCTTTGTCCTGACACTTTTACCTTCAACCTATAACCTTCCTAAAGGTTTTTACTCTCTCGTGAGGTGATTTTTCAGACATATCCATATAGAGGGATATCGCAAAAGTGTCACGGAAACACTTTTTTCGCGTTTACACATCAGCGGACGTGACGTACGGGTCACGTGACCAGTTGACTTAAAGTGAAAATGGCACATTATGTTTGGATGGAGGAGGAGACAGTTTTGTGTATGTTTTCCAAGTAATCAAAGAGAAAAACATGACAACCATTCTTGTGGGTTATGAAAAGCGCTATATAAATCCAAGTTATTATTATTATTATTATTATTATTATTATTATTATTATTATCATCATTATTATTATCATTGTTATTATTATTATTGACAACAAACAACATCAAAATGCACATTTATGTAAGAAGTTTTGTACCTCCATCCTCCTCAAAGTGGGGTCTCACAGGTCGAGATTCGATGACATTAATTACGGCTCATGCGCTTCACGCCATTCAATGGAAACACCTGCAAATCACAATTGTAATTTGTCGAAATTTTACAAATATCGCTTTTATTTTGGGAAAAACTGTGATGGAAACGTAGCTCTCCCTTGAGTTCAACATGTGAAACTGCTGCGTCACTAGAAGCACACACACAAAGGTGAGACACTGAGAAAGAAAGTGGCAACCGTCACCTCCCACACAGGCCTCCTCTTCAGACTCAGCAGCAGGCTGGGCTTCACATGCTAATACAGCCCGAGTGAGTGTGCAGCAATGTGAGGAGGACTCTCTCTGGCTCCGCCCACACAAGCCAGTCGCTAAGCAACCGTCCGTGTGGAGGGGCGGGGTTGCTGGGGGGAAGGAGGCGGGGCCATGAATTCAACAACTGTTGCCTGATCTGAGCTCCCCCCACCCTCCCAAACCACCCCCGTGTGTGTGCGTGCGTGTGCGCGCACGAACGCGAGTCAGCCGGCGAACCAAGCAGCCAGTCAGCGGCGAGGGAAAGTGTGCGAGGGTGTGAAGTTCAAAGTCTGTGGTTGTGTTTGTGTGCGTGCGTGTGCTCGCGCGCGCGCGCGTGTGTTTGTGAGTCTGTGCGTAACAGGGAGAGGGAGAGAGAGAGAGAGAGAAACCGTTCCTAGGAGAAGCTCGGCAGCCGGCTCACGATGAACGATCCATCCCGCAGCGCTCCTCCGCCTCTGTTTGGATTCTAACACCACCACCACCACCACCACCACCGGGGACTCTGAGGATTTCTGGGGGAGGAAAAAAAAAAAGCACCTGCGCCTGCGTTAAGTGTGTTTCGCGTACAGCTCTTTTCGGAAGGCAGGGCGCACGGCGGATGAGTTCAGCGGACCAGGGCTCGGCCGGTGGACACCATGGACTTCCCTCACTAGCGAGCCTGGTAAGAGCGCAGCCCGCAGCCTGCACCCTGCAGCCCGCAGTCAGCCATCCGGAAAGTAGGCATGATGAAAGGACACTTGACAGAATGGGAGCAGACCAGTGGACGGACTTACGCAGGGAGAAGGGTGGTGGGAGGGGGGCGCAGAGAGATGTGAGGCAGCAGAGACAGTTTTTTAGAGGAGGGTTCGCCCCTCTGGTTACTGGCTGGCTGGCTGGCTGGGTGGGCAAAGCCCCATTGTCCCGCAGGGTTTTTAGTCTGAATGTGAGTGTTTTGCATGTGTTTGACCCGTCCGCCTCCCTCTACTGTGTGTGTGTGTGTGTGTGTGTGTGTGTGTGTGTGTGTGTGTGTGTGTGTGTGTGTGTGTGTGTGTGTGTCATCACGCTGCTGCACCATCCGCTCCCCTCTCATCAGCACCCCCTCCGACCGACCGCCTTTCCCTGCCAGCCATCCAGCCAGCCAGCCGCTGTCCCTACTGCTGCTGCTGCTGCTGCTGCTGCTGCTGCTAGCTCGCTGGTTACACCTCAGCATCTGCCTGATGTTAATGCGATTAATTGGGAGTTCACGGTTTTCAAGAACCAGGCGGAGGTGACAGGAGAGGGAGGCAGATGCGTGCAAGGAGCGGGACAGATTTAGGTCGACCAGGTGCAGGAGGAACGAAAAGAAATAGAACAGCCGCTAGCATTGATACAAGTGCATTGACAGCTTAGGTGCCTTTAATGTGAAGGGTTTTTTTTTTTTTTGTTTTTGAATGCAGCCCAAAAGAGTGTCAGGTTGAGTTTATTTGGGTCATGGTTCAGTCAAATAGCCAAGTTTGTTCTGTAACAAAAGCACTGTGTTTTGACCAAAGCAGGGGTTCCGTATACACAATACAAGACTCATAGTGGCGTAAATATGTGTTTTCCCTTAAAACTCTTGTTAATTTAACAATTGTTTTGAAACTGTCAAGCTCACCCGATTTACTGACAACTGACCATTAGAGTTATATGGCCAATGGGTGATTCTTGTATTGCAAATTGAATTGCCCTGTATGTATGGGACAAATGAAGTTTTCCGAATCTGAATCTGAGGCTCTGTCTCGGCTGACCTGACGGGTGCTTCAGCTTGTTCAGCCATGTGCTGATGACAACACAACAGAAACTTGCCCTTCAAAAGCGAGAGGAGCTTTATTTGTTTTGTGAGGCTCGCCGCTGTGACACATCACGTCAGCCTCCGTCGTGGTTTTGAATACTCCTGGTCTGTGACTGGACATTACATAATGAGATTTTCTCTTCTTTAGCCGTACAGGAAGTCTCCTGTCGGCTGGAACGGCTCGAACCAACCCTGAGAAATGTTTTGGTTTCCCCGCTGTTCATTTCGTGTTTGTGATGGAAGCGGTTGTTTTGTCATCATAATTTCTTGCTTTGTCTCCCTGAAAGACGTTGACACGACGCCAGGTGTCTCTGACAGCGTACATTGTGTACACCAGGACTAGAATAACTAGATTAGCCTTAGCGCTAATCTGGTACTGGGTGAATGGAGACTAATCTGCAGCAGTTACAACAGTCTGTTCCTTTTTGTTCTTTTTTTTTCACACTTTCTGATGTCCCTAGAGGTCGACCTTCTTCCAAAGCAGATATTCTACAAAAAAACAATATACATTGTCGATGAGTTAATCCTCTGAGTGCCAAAGCTAGAGCTAACGCTAGGCTGAAGCTGAGACTTTGCTCTATATCTGCAGCTCCCCTGGTTCTATTAGCATTTTGATTGACCTCCCACCACTGAGCTGTGGCAAGGCAGGGGCCTGACCACCTGTTGAGGGTCTGCTCCTCGTGACCACCCGTTCAGTGGACAAGGACACAAGGGCTGCGCAACAGCTGCTTAAGAAAAAGAGAACTTGTGATGCCAGAGAAAGATATTGCAGGGCTTCGCACTGTTTTGTCATCACCGGACATGAGTTTTGAGACACATTTGACACATCCAGGAAGCTGAACACAAAAAAACTGAGGTGTGTGTGTGTGTGTGTGTGTGTGTGTGTGTGTGTGTGTGTGTGTGTGTGTGTGTGTGTGTGTGTGCGTGTGTGCGCGCGCGTGCGTTAGTCATAACAAGGAGCCTTTTCCCAGAAGATGAAATCCATGGGCTCTTAAGAACATCACGGATGTTGATTGTTCACAGGATCCTGACTCAGTCGTCTCAAATGTAAAAAAAAAAAAAAAAAAAAAATCAACTTGTCTTAAAAAAAAAAAAGTACTTGCTATTTACCATGAAATATACACCTTTCACAGACGAAACCAGATATCTGAGGATATAAACCTGTGGAATGGAACGTTTGTCAGACTGCTACACGCCCCGTGTGGTTGAAGCAGTAGCTTGTTAAGTTCGAACACTTTGTAAGCACTTGTCAAACACAGTCGAGAGCAAGCAGTTGACACCCTGCGGGCAAACGGACTAATGAACCGCTCCTCACACCGCACACACACACACACGCACACAAACACACCTACCTTTCTGTTGATGGGACAATCTCTTTTTTTTATGCTTTGGCACAACTGCAAACTTTTGACCTCAGGTTGGGTTTTCACCTTCATAAATCAGTGCCCCTTTTCCGTCTAGTTTCTTCTGCCCTCACCGACCAGTTGATGATGTGTGCACGCCCGTCAGGAAAAGCCTGATATGACTTTAATTCACCTTCTGAGTGTAATGAGGATGTCTTTTGTCTCCTAAAATGCCCTTCAGCAAATATGTTTTGACTGAGCGTGCACCTTCACTGGGCAACACTTGTCGCAGGCCCATATTTCAAAACTATTAAGATGAATTGTTTGTTCTTAAAAGTACAATGAACACACTGATCTGGAGGCGCAAGCACCTAATGGAACATAATTGTTGAGAATCAAAGAATGTATTTCAGGTTCTCCTAGTTTAGCCGCCTTTTATGTATGCACACCCCATGTGCTAAACGGTTCGCAACAGTCATGACAGCAACAATTTGTAAACATTTATTAGTTTGTAGCCGCCTCTTCACATCACACTCGGTTGAACTCAGTCTCAATATAACAGGCAACGAAATATGGCTGAGAATCCTTTAAGAGGAAAGATACAGATTTAAATAAAACACAAAAAAATGTCTTATCTGTTTAAGAACATTAAGTAAAAGAGTCATCTTAAACTATGACAAAATGCATATGTATGAATTATTATTATTATTATTATTATTATTATTATTATTATTATTATTATTATTATCATTATTATTATTATTATTATTATTATTATTATTATTATTATTACACTCAGTTTCACCAAGTGATTTTAAGAGAATTGGTGAGTTGAGTGGCCAAAGATCCAGGTATGACTTCCAGAACTGAACTAAAGCTCTTTCGGTGCTGAACTGGAGCAGCAAACCACAGCACACACAGTTCTGAGGATTTGTGAGAGAATCTAATCCCAGTTTCATTCAGTGTCTGCACCGTGTCTCGTGTGAGGTTCCAGTCCTCCCTATTTTGCCCTTTGTTCTGTGCAGCATTCCAGGTAATCCAAGTAGCAACCTGTTCCCCTTCCGACTCAGGTTGAAACTAATATGTGTGCGATTGAAACACCAAGAGCGCAAGTGGTGATAATGTTTCACTATTTCCATCGACTCCAGGAGCAGAGAACAAACGTAGATGTTTTTGGGGTGGTGTGTGTATTTGTGTGTCTCAAAGGTCTCCTACCTACACTTTTGGCACAGAAAATGTGACTCACTACTTCCTGTGCGTGCAGTGAGCAAGTTTGCAATATTTATTGCCACATCCATACTTGCAAATAGAGAAGATTTGTGAGCCAATATGATGACCATTTTCATACCAGACTCCAGTGCAGCAGCCTTGCATGATTAATTACCCAGTCACTCTATAGATTTACTGTATTAAACCTAATTAGCCCTATGTTTACTGCCTTCTGAAAAAATACCCGGTTTTAGGGTCTTCCTAAAACAGATCATTTGTTGTACAGCAACAGCTGTTTTGCAGTCTGGATGTATATGTTGTTATACATAAAACATTGGTAAAGGGAATTTTACACGATATTAGAATCCGTTTAAAGTATGTTAGTTATTGTGGTTAGTCATGTCAAATCAGATGACACTGCACACTGTATGGAGCTTAAACCCTCTTTTGAAAGCATTTGAGTTTGGATGTAAAGTCACAGCTGGTGTGACCTCTTGTATGTTTGACCTTAATCAAATTGTCTGACCACAGTAATATTGGTCAATAGCATCAGTTTGTTTGTGAGGTGCATGTTAACTGATTTTCTGTCAGCATCAGAAAATACCAACGACGTTCAAGTTCTTCAAATCTTCACATTCAAAGCACAAAGTATTCCGCCATCAGCATGCTATATTAGAAACAAAACATCTAATCTCGACGTCGAGAGGTTTGGATGATGAAACGTCGGAACTCGGATGACAAATGGAGGCAGCGGTTAATCACCGGGGCTCCTGTGAACTCGATGGCCCTTCTCCTCTGGCAAAGCCTCCTTCGCCCTCCTCTCCCAGCGCCGCTTGTTAGCCGCTGCTGAGATCTGAGACTCGCTGCAGTCAGTCTGCTGAGTATCAGAGGCAGAGGGGCTTTAAATGATTCACTTTATAGGTGAATATTTCTGCGGTGGCAGCTTTTAAAGAGCCTCGGGGCTTAGAGGGAAGGAGGGGGGAGAGGAGGGAGGGGAAGCTGGGAAGGCTCTGCAGCGAAGCCCCTCTCATCTCTGGAGCTCAGACTGACAAACACAGAGAGCGCCGTCTCCTCCCTCCGCCTGTCTCGTCTTATTGTTATTTTTCGGTCCTATCTCGCCTTTACTTCGCTCCCCATTTTTTCAGTCTTTTCATCATTCGCCTGCTATCGCCGTCGTCCCTCTCCCCTGCCGACTCGCATTGAATCTCAGCTTCATCAGCGTGGATCGATGCGGGCGGTGTCAATTCATGTATCCGCTCATCTCTCCCCTCAGGCCTCAGCACTCCGTCTTCCTTCGGCCCTACCTTCTCTGTTGCACAGCGCTTGTTAGGCATCGGGACAGCAAGGGGATTTTTTTTGTTTGTTTTGTTTTTTTTGTTTTTTTTTGTGCGACAATAGTCACACCGCAAAAGAAACCAGGAAGAAACCTTTTTTTAAACAGCCGAATCCGTTTCAATTCGCACAACAGCAACTATGTTGCTCAGTCACGCTCACCGTCCAAAATACACTCACGCTGCTTGACATGCATCCAAAATGCTCACCGCTGATATTTGTTTGTGTGCAAACTCAAAGAAAAATAATGTGGTGCTGACGCATTGCATGGCCTCCGTCCTGTCTTTCTTTCTTTTGTTGTTGTTTTTTGTTTGTTTTTTAATGGAAACAAGCAGCTATTTGAGAATCAAGCCTGTATTGTGGGCTTAGAGCAGAGTGATGCCGCCTGGGCGCATACGTGTCTGTGTGTGTTCATGCAATGGGTTTTGTGAACAAGACCCATTGCATGTTAGCAATGGGTCTTGTTCTGCAAGCAACAACATGGGTTATGGATATCACAACAGTTTACAGCATCATCAGCGAAACCAAATTTTATCAAGTCATGGTCTGCATCCTTCTATTCCTTTATTTTATATTCAGAGCTGTGAGAGCTTTGAGTTGCGTGGTCACCTTTAAGTTCTCCTGTGTGCCAGAGGGGCTGATTAATGACTTGTTCAGCATTAAAGGGGTATTGACTCTCAGCAGGGACTGATGGCTGTGAGGAGGGTTGGACAGAGAGGCAGTCTCTTCCTATAAGAGGGGAGCAGCCCTGCCTGATGTTGCACCTGATCAAGAGTTAAAGTGTCTGATGGCTCTCAGATTGAACGCTGCTCTGAGCCTAATTAGTTCTCCTAATTGCGTGTGATTGAGCGCACCCTTTGATTGTTCCTGTGTGTATACTGTTGCTGCGCTTTTTGCTCATTTACAACAGTACACGGTGGTTAAATTGCCTTTTTCAAGTGCAAAATACATGAATTGTCAGGTTTTTTTCTCATTTTTTTTTTTGCATCACTCAGAAGAGATAGTAAAGATAGATAGTAAAAGAAGATAATCCCCTTTTCCCTCTTGCAAAAGTCCCCACATTTTTTTTTAAAACTTTCCTTCAGATAAGCTCATGTGCAGCTAAAATTGACTTTTTATCACAGCTTCACATCTCCTCACTCGGCCAATGTTGGGAGGGAATACAGTAGACGGAGGTGGTGGTGCAGTGTTGAATTTGAGTAGACTTTGAGTTTCTGACAACAACCGTTGTAACAAAGAATATTTTATCCCAAGTCTTTATTGGTTTATAATCTCAGTACTGGCTCTGAAAATGTAATTTGTACATTTTGTCTCATCACTTCTTGCCACACTGTCTCAACTCTTCTTTTGCAAGCCTTTCTGTAACACAGACCCGCTGCTCCCCGACCTCCTTTTTAGGGACACCTTGTCAGTCCTGGCTACTAATAAGTATATTGGTGGGACGAGGTGTTCCACCTTGGTTTTTAACAATCCATTACTCTTAATATGGAACATTCTCCGGAAAACCCAAGCGATGGTTGTGATGCCTGTTGTGAAATACTCCGTCAGCCCACCTGGCACCAACAACCATGCCGAGTCACTTCAGTCCCCTTTCTGCCTAATTCTGATGCGCACTTTAACCCTCAGTTGTGAGCTGTCCTCACCACGTCTAAATGCACTGAGTTGCTGCCATGTGATTGGCCGTTTGGCAATTTGTGTTGCTGAACATTGTACCTCATAGTCAAAAAACAAATCCGCCTTATTTCAATCAGTGTTATTTGAGTGACAGTTTGCGCTCACCAGTTCCGACGGTGATCTTTGGCCGTATTGCATAATAAGTGTACTGTTGTCCGGGACAAATACATTAGTCTGCTTGCTGAGTTTCAGGATTGCGGTAAAAGGTCCTGGTAACCCCGGCTAAAGATCTGACTTTGCAAATAGGCTTAACTGAACTTAGTGAAGAATCAAGTTCTTTTGCATTCCCCTCAAACAGATTTACAAAGTGTTGCACAGGTCTTAGCAGAACATGTGTCCCTTCTGTAAATGGCTTCAGCAGATTTTAATTTTTTTCCCCTTGCTTTCCATCAGTATATGGATGGTAGAGCCTATGTACATGTACAACCTCACTTTTTCATGTTCATCCACTTTCAGCGTGTACCCGACGAGTCTCCGAGCTTAACCATTCCTGTTACGTCCAGACTGGTCCTAGTTTTGTGTGTTCATACTTTACCTTACTCTCCGTCTCACCCGCTTCTATTGTTGCTGGACAATCAGATCAATCAATTTCCACGTCTGACTTGGATTTTCAAAACAAACATATTGAATACATACAAACAACATGTTTTTTTTTTTTTTTAATCCTATATGATGTAATTAAGTGTACTTAATCTATCACACATGATTCAGTTATGATGTACAGTGCACTTGGTGGGGGCACGATAGGACTCATTGACTCGCATGTAGATATTAACTTAATCGGATCCCCCACACAATGACCGCAACAGCACAACACGGCCTGTTTATTTAACCCACATTTCTCGTATCAAACCAGAAGTCACTTTTCATTCCTCCTTCCCGCTCAGGCCGTTGATTCACCTGGGTGAGAAGGAGGACGAGCAGGAAAGAACTGATCGGATGTCTGCTTTTTAACTAGGTCAGGCCCTGCAGCGGCACTCTCGCGGAGAAATCAGACTTCATTTAATCTCAAATCTTGCGCTACGGCATCCGTGCGCAATGCAAAACTAGATAGAGAATCTTGGAGAATCTGTCCTGTCGCTCTGTCGTCTCAGCCGAAGAATAAAAATGACAAAAAACATCATAATCTCTGGACAAAACTAGCAGGGAAAATAGTTTAGTATCATCTCTGTTAAAAACAATTTATTTTTATACAATGTGAAAAACATTTTGACAAACTTGAATGAGTCATTAGTGAGTGTTCTCCTCTTTATACTAATATAATATGTGCTTTATATGATACAAGAAATATTAATTATTAATACAATGATGATCAAATAATGTTGTACTTTTGTACTTTTTTATATTTCTGTTAATGTCACTGATGTTCACCAATTGTACTTTAATACCCGTCAAAATAAAACCTAACAAAAAAAAAAATTCTAATCCTCAATAACAGGATGTTTTTTCCCAGCGAATGTTTATTTAAGTTTAAAAAAAAAAAAAAATCCAGTTCGACTGAAGGGTGATATGGAGGCGTAACAGGTTCCTGGCAGAGCTGCTGCAATATAAAAAGAAAAAAAAAGCAGAAGTCAAATTTGTTTTCCTCCTTTCAGAGCCACCAGCAGAATAGCTGTGTTTGTTCCTTGGGCAACGAGAGAACTCTGCCGACTCATGTTTTGGCAGCTAGCGGCGGCAAGCTTTGTGCAGCTGGACCCGACTCAAAGACGACGTCTATATATATGTACTGCACTGTAAACACAGAAACTGCCCTGTTTTTTTCCTCCGCCGTCTCTTAATTAGCCTCACACAGGCGTCCCCTGGGTCGTGTTGTTCCGTGGGTGTGTTTGTTTGAAATGACCAGCGTCATAAACGGGCTAATGAACTTCCTCAATGACGATATCTGTTCCTAAACACGTGACTCTGAGCCTCTGACGTTCTCCTACCTGAACAAAGGTCAACAAAAACCTGTTCATGATGAGTCTTCAGAATAGATCCAAGGCCTGCCAGCTGCTGCACTGTAGCTGTAGCCGTGTTTCCATTACAGGTTTTCTCAAAATAAAAGCGATATTTCTAAAATTTCGACAAAGTACAATTGCGATTTAGGTGTTTCCATTGAATGGTGTGAAGCACATAAGCTGGAATTGTCGTAAATTCTCATCCTGCGATATTCTACGTGCATTACGTTTGCATATGTTCGTTTACGTTTGTTTGTTGTCAAGAATGGTTGTTGTATTTTTCTCTTTGATTACTTGTAAAAAATATTCCGTCTCCTCCTCCGTCCAAAGATAAAGTGCCATTTTCACTTCAAGTCAGCTAGTCACGTGACCCCGTACGTCACGTCCGCCGACATGTAAATGTGAAAAAAACACAAAGACACTTTTGCGATATACCTCTATATTAATACATCTGAAAACCTTTTAGCCATATTTGAGAGGTTTTTTCAAGTTTGGTGGAAGTGGTAGTAAATATATACGTTTAGATTTGACCTACATGTTGGGATAGTTTTTAAATCTACCCATCATCAACATCATTTCCACATTGCAAACAACCCTTAGGTGTCTTTTCCAGCTTGCCTGCCTGACATTTTGTTGCCGTAGGTAAAGGAAAAGCACGTGTAGAAGTTAAAACAGGAAGGCAAAAGCTCCTGAACCACGTCGGCTCTCTGCCGCGGTGCAGAAATTCAGAGCTGAACTGGTGCTTGCACTTCATTATTCAGGCCACCATAGATATAGATAGATCTCAGTCTCTACCTCTTCAGTGATTGTATGAAATGCTACCTTGACTTACCCCAGACTAGCTAGCACTGGGTGGTATGACTAAAAATGGATGTTGGTTTTGCAGTATAGCACGGTATTTTTCAAATTAATCAGATCGGTTTCACAATTTATGCCATTGTTTTTCTTTTTAGAATTGAATAGAATGCCTTTATTTATCCCTCGTTTGGAAAGTTTACATGATTCCAGCAACATATAGTGCAAAGAGAAGAAAAAATATTCATTATAAAGAAATAAAATATTTATAGAGTGAAAAAGGAAAAACAAAAATGTTTACATCTTATGGACAGTTTGGATTATTTACAAATGATATACTTAACATTGAGATATAAATAAGTGTTTTATTGCAACTTCATGCATGACTGGGTGTTCACCACATTTTCACATTATTTATTTTGATTGATTTACTGCAGTAAATTGCCTTGGAATGGCGTCTTTGATAAAACACATTTTTAAGCGACATCTCATTCGTCTTTTCTATTGTTTTGGTTTGGGTTTTGTTTTTTTTGTCAGCAGTAACCTTACACACTGACGTGGATGCATTCTTGATATTCCGAGACGTGTTTCTGGCCCAGGTGTTGCAGCAAGTTGCTTGTGTTGCCTCCTGCGGCTGCAACCTTAGCCCGACAACGTTTGCCGAGGATTGTTGTTTGCGTGACATCGTGTTTTAAAATCCACACAGCAGACACACCTCCTTGTTTAGGCACAAGCTCTTCCGTCTGTTAAGTTCCGCCCAGCACCACCTCAGACTATTTTGTATTTATCCCTTTGCCCTTTATTTATGTCTTCCTCAACTCTTTTCCACTCTCATCTTGTCTCAGCCTCTCACTGAGTTCGGGGTTCCTCTTTCTTTCCCTCTCGGCTTTGCTCCTCCGTCTCCTCCGCTCACTGGGTAGGTGCATTTTTCTGTAATTAGGTGGGAGAGTCTTTCTCGGCCTTTCGCTGACTTGCCACCTCACACGGTACCGACTCCACCTCTCAGCTGCTCAGGCCTGCTGAGTTAAGTCCTTGTTCTCCGTGGCGTGGGGCCAGAACTGAGCCATTCAGGAGTGAAATGAGATGGAGGAGGGCCGCTGACCTTTGACCCCTTACCCTTTCACCGCTTACGGCTTTCAAACCCCCACCATGCCAACTTGAGACCCTTCCCACAGTGAAGGAATTTATTAAATGGGAAATTCACCTCACAACAGAATCCTCTTTAGCTCAGTTAAAACCATTGGAATTAACAATGTCTGAAGTGCAGCTCACAGCATGTGAATCTGACCCACCCTCACCTTTTGTAGTGGTGCTAAAATAATATTGTTCTGCTTTTTAAAGGTTTTATGCTTTATGCTCATGCTTTGGCTGTATTTGCATCACATTTCTTTCAGGAAAACAGTTTATGTCTTTACATGCAGTCAGAAATTCTGTTGATTCATCATATGTCACCGGTCTGGTACAGTTGCCAATGTGTATGTGTGTGTGCATTTGTATTTGTGCATATACTGTATATATACATATATATGTGTGTATGTCTGTAAATATATACATGTATATATGTATACATATGTCTGTGTGTGTATACATATAACACTGAAATGTTTCCGTAATGATAATACTAGCCAGCTGCTGCACTGATGTTGCATTTTGCATCGTACCCTCCTCTGTTTTATTCTGATGTATTTCATTTTCGGGTTTTTTGTATCACCACAATCTGATGATACCATCAGCATCTGATTTAAACGACTGCAAAAGTTTGCTTTCAGCCAGGCTGTGGAGTTTTAAGGAGCAACTTCTGTAAACCCAGTACATTAGCCTCTGCATTAAATGGGTTGGACGTTTGTTTGTGTGTTTGCGCAGGGATGTGAGAAGGAGCCGGGTTGTCCGGTCATCATGTGCACACGGGCCTATCCTGACCTTGTCCCCGAGTGCCAGCTGTTCCCGGAGGAGGTGGAGGAGCCAGAGGAGGAGGTGGCAGACGAGGGCAGGGAGAGGGAGTCGGACAGAGACAGCGCTGTGGGGAGCACCCAGGGGTCAGACACCTCTGACAGCCTGATCAGATCAGGGGACAAAGAAGACGCACTAGGGGACCTCTTTTTTCCTGGGGAGAAGTACGATTTTTAATCCTTTGTCTGTTCACCCCGTTTTCTTTATAATAAAGCCATAAATACTTTAAACTCAATGCAAGACACAAATAATCTCGGCTCCTTACTTTGCAGGTGCCCTCAGACGAGCGTCTCGGTAACGTCTGACCTGTCAACGCGTTCTTCGGCCTCCCTAAACGAGGAGCAGTTTGAGGACTACGGCGAAGGCGAGGAGCCCGACTACATTCCCAGCAGCCCCTGCCCCGACGACGAGATCCGCACCAACGGATACTCTGACCTCGGCTCGTCTGTTCCCTCCAGGTAGATGAGATTAAGAGGAGAACATTGATCCACACGTGTATATCGAGCTGGGCTCAACACACACAGCGAGGGTCAGGAGTGACATCAACATCAACGTTGAACAATGTCTCTGTCAATAGTTGTTGTCCAGGCCAAAGTCTAATTGTTTGTTTATTTGTTCAGTCAGATCTTCTGTGTCCAGATGAACCAAAGTTGCACAGACCCTTGTGATTTTGCAACTGGGATATTAGTAGCATTGTGTTTTTTCGTACAAAACCATTAATGTTCACTTTTGTTGCAAATAGAAAGTTAGTTTAGATTGGTATAAAGTGCAGCTTTATCAGTGTCAGTGCCATTTAAAGGAGTCTAAGGAATCAAAAACTGAATTAAATTAATATTGACATATTGTATCTTTGGAGGGATAATATACAAACAGTTGCCGACACTAAAATTGAAGTCAAACTCCTTTGAAATTCAATAAGTGTTCCATAGTTTACACTTTCAGGGTCTTAATTTCTTCTTGCCTCTAAATTTTTGACAGACATAATGTTCGTCAATATTGGTTGGCTTGCATGATGCACGCCATAGAGAGCTTGCCAAAGAAACGTACACGCTGCTAACTGTACTTGAGAACATCACCATAAACGTCTCAACAGTTTTTAAGCACGTTTTGGTCGCAGGTTTCCTGTAGCAGTTGACCAGTAGGGATCTGGTTCAGCTCAGACCACCGTCAAAACATTTGTAATTATATTGCGTGTGCCTTTTATATGTGTAGCCTGTCAACAAATATCCAGAAATGACATAAATAATTTTCACGTTGGTGATCATTTAAGCACAATTCACTTTACTTTTTAATTATTCCGCAATCATAAGCTGTGAATCTATTTAAAAAAGTTAGAAAATGGGATGGAAAAAATGGGGTAGATTCTGTTAATTTTTTTGAAAGCTTTCTTAAAGTTGCATCGAGGTAAGAGCATGACCCGCTTTAGTAGCTTGAACTATACTGACTTTCTATAAACTGTTCCATTACTATGTCACTCACCGTTTTATTGTAATGCCTGAATCCAGAGGAGCAGCTCAAGAGTCAGTGCCACCCGAGGCCACATTAATATTCATCAAAAGGCCTGTGTTTAATAGGATTAAGGCTCCCAACTGGTAGTTTCAAACTTCTACTTCATGAACTCTCCGTGCATACCAAACAGACAAAAAAATTGGTGATATATTCAAAATGAGAATCAGATAGACAAGATTAGGCAGGGACATTTTAAAGTCATTTAAAAAAAAAAAAAAATTACTCCATGAGTGTGAAGAGTGTACAGGTACAGTACAGGTGCTGTCATATAACTGTACAACTTGGCCGTGTTTTCTGAGAATAACAACATTTATTGAGTGTGTTTGCAAAGCTACGTAAAATCCTGTGATGTCTTTTTCTGTTTAAATTGTACACATGAATTAGATCCAAGAATCAGATTTCACAAACATGTCGCCTCATCATTAAATAGGGCTCAGAAAAGTAAGGAATACAGTTAAATTATTCTCTTGTGCACTCGTTCTCAAACAATAGCCACGTGTTTACGCCCTTAACACGTTGTTATTTGTGTTGTGTCCACAGTGCTGGTCAGACTCCTCGCAAGGTGCGTCCACATTACACTGCGGAGCTGATGGACGTCTACTGCTCTCACTGCAGTAAAAAGGTCAACCTT
Organism: Thamnaconus septentrionalis; assembly: GCA_009823395.1. NCBI lineage: Eukaryota > Metazoa > Chordata > Actinopteri > Tetraodontiformes > Monacanthidae > Thamnaconus > Thamnaconus septentrionalis. Next base: position 4,051,788 of record CM020501.1, on the reverse strand, counting down.
CTCAATGACCTGGACGCTCGCCTCAAAAACCTGAAGTCTAACAGGTAGTTCACTCTCCCTCTCTCCCTCTCTCCATCTCCCTCTCTCACACACACACACACACGCAGGACCATGTAGCACACAGGTGTTTCGCTGTGCATGGATGTCACATGTCGCCTGAAAACGTATTGGGACACTTACAAGCCCTTAATAGCTTCCGTCTTGTATGCGATAATGCAATTAGAGTTGTGTAATGTCGCTACACATGTGTTTTCAGTGTCTCCCCCTGCTGACTCATGCACGCGCAGCACATGCTCTAATTAATTCTTATATAACACGGTCACCCACGTGCTTACCTCACCGTCCATTGTAAAAGTGCAGCTATTATTGGAATCCTAATCTGTCCTGATCATTAGTGCCCCTGTCCAGCGCTCGCATGCAAGCAATAAAGCGAGACGATCATTCAGTGAGAGCAAGTGTGGCTCCTGAAGGTCGGACATGTGGCGCGAGCGGCAGAGTTGGGATTCTTTGTTGCATTGGAGACGAGTGGCTCAGTCGTCCTGCGCGGCTCCATTAGTTGCACCCATGTTTTCCCTCGATCCATCATGGAGTACAGATGGGCAGAAGTGAAGACACATTGGGATGAGTGAGATACTGGAGGGACATTACTGACAGTATAATTTGTTTTAATTTTCAATTGAATAATCAACGTATAGAAATGTAAACGACATGAATCTTCATTTTTATCTTCAAGATTGCAAATACTGAAATCAACAACACCAAAAGCTGCATTTACACTTCGTAATCGTTATTAAATCATTATAATACCTTCACTTTGCTACACAACCGAGTGACACTGTGTGTGTGTGTGGTGTGCGCCTCTGCAGCGCGGCTGCTGGTGTTTGTTAATCCAAAGTTAAATCCAGCGCAGACAGACACACCACACCAAGAGACTCTTTGTGCTTTTTGTCCTCCTGAGACATTTGCTGAGCTGACAGAAAGTCCTGCTCACTGAGCCACCGGGGGGGGGAGTATTATCAGTGGCACGGCCCGCACTGTTACTCCCTATCTCTGTCTTTGTTACGTCTTCTTGGTGGAGTTGCCAAAAGCTAAATTGCCGCTTGAAGTGGTTTTGTATTTGTTATTGTTGAGCTGTGACTTCTCTCAAAAGCTTTTTTCCTCTCCCTCTGCAGCCCCAACAGGAAGATCTCCAGCACGGCTTTTGGCAGGTGGGTCGTCCTCCCACTTACCTTGCCCCCTGTGTTGACACAAGAACACAGAGTTACAGAGTTATGATATTATTTCTATCTTCCATCCTCACAAGTCAGCCGACTGGCCGTGATGCTAAACCTTCTGTAACTCTGCAGTGCGTCTCCTCGCGGCCTCACGTACTGGCTGAGAGTTTTCTGCTTTTCTCCTCCTCAACTCACAATATGTGAGTTATACTGGCGTCGGGGAAAATGCCCCGTCGGACCTGATCTACGTTTCCAATATGGGTTTCTGCTCCCTCCACACGCCGCCTCCATTGTTCTCTCTTACTTCTCCTTCACCGCTTTAATCAGAGGCTCTGCTGTTGGCCTGCGTCTCTCTGTTCCTCTTTTTCATATCACTTCTTGGTGCGAGCCTCAGTTGGTATGAGACAGTTTGTGCAGCCTGGATGCTTGGCACTATCTTTCTAATGGTACAAATCTGTGGGGTAGATTGGATTCTCCTTTTGTCTGCCACTTTTCTCATCCACACACAGATTAGAAACCAGCTGGTCACTCACCACCTGGATCTGTTCACAGCAGATTCTTTAACAATGCGTGTGTGTGTGCGTTTGAACAGGCAGCTGCTGCACAACAGCAACCTGAGCAGCAGCAATGGAAGCACAGAAGACCTCTTCAGAGACAGCATCGACTCCTGTGATATCGACATCAACGAAAAGGTTGGTGACGACATTTGCCTCCAACTTGCATTCAACTCACCTCTTTTAAGTAAGGAGCCTGTTGTGAGGATTAACTGTGGCTGTACTTATGTACTTAGGCTTGTACTCATAAAAGGGGGAAAAAATATATATATCTACACACACACACATATATGTATACATATATGTCACTTTACAGTCGCGTCGGAACTTAGTTGCGTGACAATCCAATTCACTAAAAGGCACAATTTGCAAACGTTCAAAGGAATCCTGAGGGATTTTCCTGTGAATTAACATTCTCAACCTGCGCTGTGCATCAAAAAAGAACAAATCCCAACTCTCTGAGTCTTAGAGTCGAAAAAGCACAGACTTTAATATATATATATACACGTTCAGGATTACTTTGAACGTTTGCAAATTGTGTCTTTTAGTGTAATTGGATTGTCACGCAACTGATTCCCGACGCGACGTAAAGTGATTTTTTTTGTGTGTGTTTTTGCTCAGCTATCTCTGTTTTGTTTTTTTGTTTCCATCAGGTGAGTTTTCTGGAGAAGAAAGTAGCGGAGCTGGAGAATGAGATATTGTTGAACGGCGACGTCAAATCCAGGCTGAAGCAGGACAACACTCAGCTGGTGCACAGGTACGGGCGGGCGGGAGGACGGTGCTTTTCTCAAAGTCCTGCAAGAGATTCATGACAAAGTGTAACGTCACCGATTGTCTTGTGTCGTCGTCTCAGGGTCAACGAGCTGGAGGAGCAGCTGAAGGACCAGGAGACTCGAGCAGAGCAAAATGTGAAAGAGGGTCTCAGGCGACACCGAGAGGCCTACAGCAAGATGGAGAGAGACAAGAACACGCAGATAGAGCTGCTGAGCAGTCGGTGAGAAACACTACATAGGCAATATATTCACTTTTTACCAATATAGAAATCATAAATCTGGCCAAATTTTACACACTGGACACACTTTAAGTTTAAACGTGTGATTTCTTTTAGTAAAGTCACCTAACACTCCACATGCTCCCTTCTGCATGTGCACTGTTTCATCCCTGGTATTCTTGTATTTTACTCTTTTCCATTTTAATGTTTGACATTATTCAATTTCTTTATTTTTAAAAAGGGACAAGTATATTAATCAATATTATTTAAAAGATTAAGAGTGTTTTTGATTGAAAACCTCTTTCCACTACTGTTGGAGTGAACGGAGACATGGCTGCGTGCTGAGAGAGGAAAAGTTGCGTGTTTAAAAATGCAGAGGCTGCTCCTGACGCCAGTCAGCTGCCTGCGGGGCCGCAGCATAAACTTGGGGCATCTGCTGGAAACAGGGCCTCCAGGGATCCAGCCAAAAACACTTGCTGATCGGTGGGATTTTGTGTTTTTTAGGATGAAGCTGCTGGAGGAGGAGAACAACAACTTTACCGTCAACATGTTCCGCCTCAAGTCTCAGACTGTGAAACTGGATGAGGTAAAACGACGAGTCCGTTCGTCTCTCGTCGCTCTCTGTCTTGCTTTGTGCATTTGTTGCATTGATTTGTAAGAAAGACATGACGGATGCTGTGTTTTGTCCAAATCGTTGCGTTTTCTTTGATTTCTGCTGAAATAATGTGCACTGGGACGGTGCACGGACTGACATGTGCCATGAGGAATTGCATCCAGATTTTGAGCTCGGAGTCAGATGTCCTGCTCACGACAAACTCTCGTCCTGTTTTGAAATAAATTAGATGTAAATCATCAGGAAAACAACGCTGTTGGTTATGTTTGACTATTGGACAAAATCCTGATAAGACAAATTGGCCTATTGCCATAATCCCTCTAGTGACATGAGGAGGTACATCCCCTCTAAGTGCCTGTTGTTTTGAGACCTGGGGGGCAGAAACATGAGCTGCTCAGTGGTCAGGATGCAGGTGAAGGCTGCACGTCTCCCTCCCTCAAAACTCACCACGCTATGAAATAATAATGTAACATTAGGAGACGGAGTTATTTTCATGGAGCGCTGGAACTACATTCCAGAGCTACCTGCTCGCTGGAGTGATTTCAAACATGCAGCTACTGCCGTCATCAAAACCGCACATTAGTTGAGCTGAAACCAGTGCGATCACGTCAGACCTGGGAGTGATGATTAGTGATTTACTAACCAAGACCCAGAACCTTATTTATTTGATAGCGTGGTGAATGTTCAGCTCACACACACAAACGAGATGTTTGGAGTTGTTGGATTGTGTATTTGATGTGTTTTCCTGCAGCTTTCACATCTAGTCTGTCCACTGAGCAGCTCACATCTCTGCCTCCTAAATTTGACAAAACGCTGAACTATTTTTCTAGCCTTCTTTTCTTAAACACTGTATGTTGCTGCAAAAACACCAATCGGTGGCTTCAGAGGCACCTGCAGGAAAATCTAGAAAAACACACAAATTAAATAAATTTAAAAAAAAATGGATAGCTTTGTAGCTGGAAAAAAAGGAATGCTTTACCTAAGCTTGGTTAAAGGTGCGCTCGGCCGCTCCTGGCAAACCCAACCGTCGTCTCTGACTGAAGTCCCGACGGGCAAATCGCATTGTTCTTTGTTCTTTTCTGGCCTCCGTTGGGAGTCTGCGATGCAAAAATCAGCGGAGTTCTTTTAAAATCCAGTTCAGCTCATGTTGGCGTCCCTCCCCACACGGCCAGCTCTTCAGAAATTCCCCCGTCAACATTTTCCGACACAGACCAAATCTGCGTCTCAAAAAATATACTTTATTTATCGCACTTGCAAAAGCAGGAAGCCAAAAAAAAAAGCTGTCCGGTGACACACAGCACGTTTTCATTTGTATATTCAAGTGACCACATTGCTGCTCTGAAGCCTTAAGCTCCGTGTTGTTACACTCTTGCTCAGGAGAAACAAAGAATGACCGACAAGCTGGAAGACACCAGCCTGCGCCTGAAGGACGAGATGGACCTGTACAGGAAAATGATGGACAAGCTGAGGCAGAACCGACTGCAGTTCCAGAAGGAAAAGGAGGAGATGCAGGAGGTAGGAGGGACTATTATTAGCCGCCCTGCTCGCGGACAGAGTAGCTTGTTTGCTCTCCGCATGGCTCTTCTTCCCTGCAGATACAGTGCGGTGGTGTTTATCATCCCACTTCTCACCCTCTCTCACTCTCTCTCTCTCTGCGCAGCTGATCGAGGACCTCCGTCGAGAGCTGGAGCACCTGCAACTCTTCAAGCTGGAGACGGAGAGGCCCGGCCGCGGCCGCAGCTCTTCCTCTGGGCTGGCCGACTTCAACTGCAGGACCCGAGAGACGGAGCTGGAGCACGAAGTCAAGAGGCTCAAGCAGGTAGTGATGGATTCATTCATTTATTGGTTTGTTTTCAACTCAGGATCGCAGCGCAAACGCTGTGGAGGGTGATCACAAACACTTAGCTCCTAAAGATTGAGCACAAACAATCAACCTGTTTGTCTCCTATGTGCATGATTTCTACAAGATTCATACATTGGATGTTATCAGACATGGGAAAGCAGATTTAATGCTGCGTCTGCAGTCACAGCAGAAGCATTTGGCTCGCTCTCGTTTCTTTTTTAAAAAGCACGGAGCCGATTCTGTGCTACGTCTGTTCATTTATTATTATTATTATTTGGGAAAAAAAAAAAAAAAAAAAAAAAAGCTCATGCCAAGTCTCCTATTGTCTGCAACTCTGTAACTCTCTTGAGAAATGCAAATTCACCTAATCCCTGAGTAATTGTCTTACATTTTTCCCCAAAAAGAATCTCTGAGTTTCAGCCTGGCGCACAACTGATTTTTTAACCTAAAAAACACATTAAAAAATAGTACATACTAAGAAGCATTGTTAAAGATTCTGGGAATGATTGAGGGGAAGTATCTCATTTTCATGGTCCAGCATTCAAGCTGCTTGGGCTTCCAACACAGGGCACATTAGGACAGGCTGTTGGGTTATTACATTACTTGTGCATTTGGTGCTTACAGCAGCAGTGAAAATCTACAATTTTTTGTCTGAGTTTTACCATTAAGAAGAGCAGCTGCTTCTGTTTTTATTAGGAAGGCCTTAACATAAAAATACCTATTTGCTTTGGTGAAGTAGTGACTCATATTTCCATTTCTGGGAAGTGAACAAAGCTGCTCCTAAGTAAACAGTGGAGATAAGGAAGCAGATGATGACTGCTTTGGATTTGGAAATGTCAAACTCAGGCATGAAATGAGAAACAACAATTATTTTTGTTTAAAAAATGACTTTTTCTTCAGGATGTGTTGCATGCTGAAGATTTTCTGTTCTGAAGGTGCTTTTGATAGTTGGGCTAAATTTTTGGTTGCCACTGACAATTAAAGAATATAGATAATCAGTGATTTAGTGTTTTGTGTGGGCTGGGCAATATAGGAAATAGTTGTTATCGATATATATTTTTTTATATCAGTCGATAATCGATATATCATGATATAAAACAAATCACTTCTTTCAATCTTAAGAACTCCCTTAAATGTGAAGTAAAGATATCAGAAGGTTGATTTGTATTAAACATTTATTTTCTGTCAGCTGAACATGACATAAAAAAGTGAACTGTTTCAAACAAGTGTACAAATAACGCCAAAATCCAAAAACAATAAATAAAATGGGCATTTAAGTATAAATAAATTCCTAAGGCCTTGCCTTCATATGTTGCCTTTTGTTTTTAAACAAACAAATGAATAAAAAACAAAACAGTTGTTTATATGCTCAGTGCAATTTCAAACAGCTTTCAAAATGAACATGAACAAAATAGACATTCACTCAAATGTTAGAAGCCTATGCTCAGCAAGGAAGGCACAAGAAACCCTAATTAGTGCAGTGCTGTCCCTCAGTGCTGTCCATCTATTTTGTCAGACAGGCACAAGTCTACAGGTTATGGGCAAGGAAGACAAGGCATAATTGGCAGTGCACACTACTCTGTGTCTTGTCCGAACTCAAAAACCAAAGTACCTCCACACCACCGATGTTTTCGTGTCCTTCTTGTCAACAATGTCGCAGACGCAGTCGTCCGTTGAGCCTTGGGCTGTTTCTTTCGTTTTCCCCTCGGTGGGAACACTCTTTTTTTTTCTTTCGTTTTCCCCCAGTTTTCTTGCTGACGGCGCTTCCGGCTACACGTAGCTGCTGCCTGCTACTTTATATACTATACTCTGTGTGCTTCTTGAATCTGTTGCAGCACGTGATTAGTTCAGCGCCACGGGACTCGGAGCAACTCCCATTGTCACATTGTCATTGGTTATTGGTTATTGTATAGTCCATCAATACATGGAAGGGTTAGGGTTAGGGTTTAACTTGGAATCGAATCAAATCAAAATCAGTGACATCGCACTTGCTTCTGCTTTTCAAGTTGTGTACTAAAGCATAAACAAGGATGTGAATCAGGTCAAAGTCAAACTGTCAAAACTGATCAAATGCAGAGGGCAGCAAAAATGTGAATACAATGAATCATTGCCAATCTTCTCAGTCAATGCTCTTGGTGATGTTACGTTGAAAACAAATGGACACACTGCATTGCACTGCATCTCACTTTAAACTTGGTTTTCGGACACCTATTAGCTTATATTCCATGGGTATAAGATTTGTGTCACAAACTGAATCGGCCCCTCATTTGTTAAACTCGATCAGCTGAGACAAACCTGACCTCTGGTGACCTCTTGTCACCACTCAGAGGCCACAAATCACAGAGCTTTCATAACACTGCAAACAGAGCAGGGGAACTGTTTGTCCCGTAACACACATTAACCCGCATTGCGTCCTGTGTGCATTGCCCGAGTAGGTCTGCTGCCTGGCCAGGTGCAGCGCTGCTGTATTTATTATGTTATGTGAGCTTTTTTTAGATTCAGTCATTGTCACTTACTGCACTCTGATTGAATCAAAACTCCATTTTCCTCCACGCACGCTCTGCATTTCAGGAGAACCAGAAGCTGAGGGAGCAGAATGACGAGTTGAACGGCCAGATCCTCAGCCTCAGCCTCTACGAAGCCAGGACGCTGTTTGCTACGCAGACCAAGGCTCAATCCATAGCTGCGGAAATAGACAACGCCTCCAGAGATCAGGTACGATCACAGACTGCATAGCAGGGGCAGCACATCCGCAAAATAGCGCCTCCTGTTGAGTCTTCAGCGCGGCCGCGTCCCACTGAGATAAGCAGTTGATACGTCACCTTTGGAGATGAACTGAAACCACAAACTCTTCTCTCCCGCAGCTGATGGAGGCCCTGAAGGAGCAGGAGGAAATCAACCTGCGTCTGCGGCAGTACATGGACAAGATCATTCTGTCCATCCTGGACCACAATCCCTCCATACTGGAGATCAAGAAGTAGCAGCAACTCAACTGGGATGATGAGTGTTCCGCCCCCTCTTCCAAGGATAGCGGCCATCATTCCAGTTGTTGAAGCAGAACCTTGTAAACCAGGCAGGAAGCCCACAGGAAGGAGAGAAGAAGCAGAGTCTGTGGAAGAGGAACAGGAAATAATATTAATAGACCCAGAACTCCCCCTGCTGCTCATGAAGGGTACAAAACTTTCTACCGCAGGAGGAGCAGCGGACCTGTGCACTGAGTTGAGGGTTGTTTTTGTTTTGTTTTGTTTTTTTTACCCTCAACCTCCAGTTGTCCTTGTGCTCGTCAGACTACAGCATCTGTGAACTGTAGCTACTGTCACGTTTCTTGAACCGCTGATTCTCGAGGAACATCCTGTGTTAACAGGATTAACCGTATCTCTCTGTCGTACACTGGACAAATGTACCTCCGCATAGATACTGGAACAATGTTCTAAACCTGGCGCCGGTTCCCCTTTGTATCCTGATGTAACAACAGCAGTCAAATCCACAACTAAACGGGTATACTGTGGCATGCGAAGGCAGCCAGAAACCTGTGGAGCCTGCTCGCAAGGAGGACGCCACGTTGTCGTGGATCTGAAGGCAGTACACATTTGTTGCCTGATCTTCAAATTGCCCCTTTTTCTTCCTGTTGCGTAGGCATTCTGAAAAATGCAGCGTTCACGTAACCGAAGGGGCTCATTCACTGAGGAGCTTGAAGGAAAGAGGCAAGTGGTGACACAGTGACAACGTGAAAATGTCAGGAATGGAACTAAAGATTTTTTGAGGATTGTATGTAAAGCATCTCTTGCCTTGCTGAGACAGATAACACGTCAGTTATTGGGGAGGGGGTGGGGGGGGGTTGCAGATCAGGGTTTTGAGAAAGTTGGTGAGGGCTAAGAGAAGGTGAAGAGAAAAGTTTTTGTTTTTCTTCTTTAATTCTTGGGGACGTGTCTTCCAGTGTTGACAGCACTTGCGGTGTCAATCAGTCCAGCGGTGAATATGTTTCTCGCTGAGAAGTGGCCCTTAAGTTGGATCAGTTCGGTAGAACATCACTGAAAAGCAAATGCTGCAACCATGGAGTGTCTTCAAACTGTAATTCCCATGGCTGCTGTTTGCTAGCAGCTCATGAGCTTAAGAAACGGTATGTTGTCGCTAATTATAGACTTGCACAGATATGAAAGGATATGAATGTACAGGACGTATGAAGGATTACTGTACGAGTGACTGCTGGAAGCCATTTGGGTATGATTAGCCGCTTTACTGTCTCTCTACACACTAGGTGAAATCTTCACTGGCGTGAGCATGCACAGGAGGAGAATTCCTTTTGGCACATAAGACTGGATTAGCGTCTTAGTGATGCCGGTGTTTTGTTTTGTTTTGTTTTTTTAAGCCTATAAAGCTCTCTCAAACTTAAAAATCAAACTGTAAATATCATGAATGTACAACAGAATATTTCTGTCTGTGTGGCTCAAAAAACGTCGTTTCTTGAATTTAAATTGCTCCATCTGGCCAGAAATTGTTCCAAAACACATGTTCAGTCCTCGGTACTGTAATGAAGGGGGCATTGTTTGTAGAGTGGGGAAAAACAATCTGCTGTATTTATTCTCAGACTAAGTTTTGCACACACAAAAGCTTTGTTTTTCCTTTTGCATGGGTCAGCCATTCTTCTGTCTGTGCCTTTTGAGGACATTTTTCAAAGTGGTTCTGCTAGAGATTTGCAGTCTTTTGAGGCTACATCGTATGTCTGTGTCTGACAAATTTTCTCAACTTGTAAATGTTGTAATTATAGTGATTGTTTGTATCCATGTGCCACTCACCACTCTTTTTGAGATTGATACTGTAAAAAAATATATTTTATACAATTTTGTTAAGAAGGAACGTGTGATTCTGTAGGTCTGCTAGTAGAAAAGCAATTAGCACAATGCTTGTATGGTAGGCAGACAGGCCAGGTTAGCTTTGTGGGAATATTTTTGTCAAGATTCTGTTTTTTTGTAATGCAGTCGTGGAATCTTTAGGTGCATTTGTCTGTCTTCTGTTTGTTAGTCATGGAGAGTCCACAGCTTTTCAATTCGCTTTAAAGCTGCTTTTTATAAGGGTACAAACTGTCTTCCTAACTTAAAACTAAATGTTGAGCATTATGAGCAATATTAGCTTATTTATCAATACCTGGTGATTTGTGCCCCATTTAACTTCTCAAACCTGTTCTTGGCTCAGCTTTCCATCCCATTCCACATTTGGAAGGAATTAAACTGTACAATAAGCTGCAAAATCAGTCACAAAATTATTTCTGGTAGCGGTAAACGTTTGATTTATTAGGGTTAGGCAATGCAATGCAGTCACAATAAATAGCAATAAAGTGGCTCTAGTAGTGATGTCGTCTCCTGAAATCCTTTTTATATGAAACTACATTTACGTCTCGATTATTGTTTCCGGTCGTCATTCTTTCTAATTTAAATTGAATTAACCTATAATCAGTAGAGGGTTGATGGACTTTATCCGTTTATCTTGCTGATATATTTTCCTGTACCACCGACTGCAATACGCAGATCAGGACCCGCATAATAAATCTGAATCATGATTGGCGCCCCCTGCTGGCACATCTCGGGTTTCCCCATTTCTGAATCCACAGCTCAGCTGCCGCCGGTGTGTTTCACGCGACGTTTCCTTTCCCGAGCAGCAGCCCAGGTAACGCTTTCTCAAGTAACCTTTAGTTATTAAGTATCTACTGTTGAGTTTTATCGCAATGTGTTTACCCCTGTAGATTCAATTGGGTCGTGGCAATCTTTACGTTGTTTATGTTGCGGCAAGAACCTAATTACCATCCCGTTTATGCTTGCAGCAAATAGCAACGCAAGCTAACGGAGCTAGCTCAATGTGGGCTGTGGTAAATTTGTCCAGGTAGCAAAGATAACAATGAGAAAGTAACTGCATTTGAAAAAATAACAGCGATGAGAAACTTTTTTTTTTTTTTAATGGATGAATGTGTGATGAAACAGAAGGGAAGTAACTCCGACAACTGACTGACTTCAAATTAGTTACCTTCAGACTATTGTTTTTAACATTGCAATTAACAAACGTCTCCAAAGTACAGTAGGTGTTTCTGAGTTAATTGGTGTTGATCAGTTGCATTTGTTCGATTGGGTGTCGGCATGGTAAAGGTGAAACTGGAAGCCATTAGGTGGATTATGTTGTTGAGGACTATTGCTTGAATACAGTCTTCTCAAAATTACTTGATATTCTTCAGTGAAGGGTAGGAAACGAACCACGTTGCACGGTTACATTCTTTAATCTATTTCCGCTCCTCCGGCCCTTCCGGTTTCTTTTAGCGCTTGTATGCTATCCCGTGAACCCTTGCATGGACATGTTTACGATCCCTTGTCCAACGTGGGGCCGGGGTGGGGGTTTAACCTCCTAAGACCCGAACTATTTATTTATTTATTTATTTATTTATTTATTTTTGTTTGTTTCTCTTTGATATTTCGCTAATTGGGACCTGGTGAGTGTAAAAACAAAGATTAAAAACAAATTATCTTTTTACGTGATGTAGTTTCTGAGAGAAAAAAATTCTGCCCACATATGAGATATTACATATTTTACACATATTTTGTTTTCGACCGACTTCCGTAACAAACATTGAACACTTCTATATATAGCTGAACAACAATCAACCATGAAATTTGTTTTAATTTTTCTACCTGCTCGATGTTTGGATTGGGAGCAGCCAACTGAACTTCTGGGTGGGTTGTCGGCCATCTTGAATCTAACATGTGCTGTGTTGTACTCTTCCTCCACCACTAGGTGGCAGTTAACTGTTCTCCTAAGTGGATACCAGGCCCTTGTAGACCAAACTTCAATATTGTGGTCCAGACAACCAAAAATGTGATGCCCATACGTGGATGCCAGGTCTTAGGAGGTTAATGGGCGAGTTTCAATGATGGGTGAAAAAATTCTCAACACTGTTGCGCACCACTGTAAAACGGAGTATTGCAGCCACTGGGGAGGGCGATATTTTATTTCTGTTTATATATATTTTTTGGCCTGTTGGTTTGAAATTACAGGATGGTAATAAAGTCAGCTCACTATCACAATAGAATCATAAGGGTGCAAGAATAAAGTCGTAGTGGCCGTCTGTTTAAGGTGTCCTTTTACCTTGTGGTTTGGTCATCATGTTATGTGGACGGTTTGTTTCCCTCTTCTAACTCGGCCACCTTGACGTTAGACGGTTAACGTCTCCTTGCCCTCAAAAGAGCGGATTCACTGCAAATCAGTTCGTAACTTCTGCCCTGCTGCAAACCAATCTCTTCCAATGTTGCATTCCAGACATTAGACACGGATCGTACAAGTAGTCGCACTTTCAATCAGCTCCAGTCTCATTCCGTTTTATGTGCTACATAACTTGTCCTTAGCTCTAATGGCCGTTGTCGACAGGTTTGCATGATGCCTCAGAATGTTACGAGCTATGGGGGCACGAGGAGCAGCGTCCGCCACCACGCTAGCAGGTCCAGCCATCACGGGCCGAGGAGCACAGGTTGGCTGAATGGAGTCGTTTGCACTGGTTGCCAAGCAACCGCCGCCAGCTCCGCTGATGTCACCGCTCGTCGCGCGTCCGTTACTGCCACCCTACCACGCCCGCTCAATGGTATGGCCTCACCAGCTGATGGCGTCAAAAGTGCACGGCCTGCGGGCGGTCTTCCAATAAATGGTGTCACAGGTCCGGAGGGTGTGACTAAAAACTCTAAGGCGAATCAAAGCCGTCCAAAGCGGCGCTTCAAAGAAAACAGAACCAAAAGAAGAAGAATGAAGAACCCCACGCCAGCGATGAGGTAAGCAGCCAACACCTTCTTGCTTTGAAGTCGTTTTTTGAAGAAAGGAGTTTGTTCCAAGCCATATTCGAAAGTAGTAATAAGTTACAAAAGATATAGGGAGACCTGCCTGTCCTCCCAGGAAAATATTTTTACAAGATAAGTAAGGACATTTCTACATGAGACGGATGTGTAAGACTGTAACCTAATTGGTTTTGGTCAGCTTGCCTTCTTTTCTTTTAAATTCCTTTGAACTTTGTCCAATGACAACAAAGACTTTCTGATTCTGATGATAAATGATATGTAAATGAACAAGAAAATAGTTTTCCAGTCTAAAGAGTTCGTGAACATCATACATGCCGGCTGGTACTGTCAGAGCTATTACATATTAAAGTACAGGCACCATCGTAAAAGATGATTTTTCTTTGTGAAGCACCACAAGTGAGTATAAGGGGAGATATTGTGGACTGGTAAGTAGTGCAATCTTCAACTCCAGTGTCGTGCTTGTCGTCATTCTGATTGACAGATGAGTCTAGAAATGAATTCATATCCATAGTGTGCTGCAAGGTTAAATGTAGCACGGTAAAATCCAACATTCAGCGCTGCTGCAGCTGCTCGTACACAGCACGGCATCCAGGTTCGCTGCCGTCCGCTGAGACCGCAGTCAAAATGTGCCCGTTTTAGTTTTCTGAAATTGCTCCATGTTTAAGTATGTTTTAAAAAAGTAGATCTACCATTTCCATTTGTAGTTACCCACCGGTGGAACCACCCGAGGCTGAAGACTGGGAAAGTGAGATCCAAGAGCTGTCCGATGGGGTGCTGCTAGAGCTGTACGCGTACGATGCCATCTGCTGAGACGGCAGTTAAAATGTGCCTGTCGTAGTTTTCTCAAATCAATCTATCTTTCAGTATGCTTTAAAAAGTACATCTACCATGACATATATTTGCAGGAACCCACCGGTGGAACCACCCGAGGAAGAAGACTGGGAACGTGAGATCCAGGCGGAGATGTCACATGCAGTGATGCTGTACGTATACAAGTTTGCTGCCATCCGCTGAGACGGCGGTTAAAATGTGCCTGTTTCAGTTTTCTGAACTCCATCCACGTTTAAGTACGTTTTAAAAAGTAGATCTACCATTTCCATTTGTAGTTACCCACCGGTGGAACCACCCGAGGCTGAAGACTGGGAAAGTGAGATCCAAGAGCTGTCCGATGGGGTGCTGCTAGAGCTGTACGCGTACGATGCCATCTGCTGAGACGGCAGTTAAAATGTGCCTGTCGTAGTTTTCTCAAATCAATCTATGTTTCAGTATGCTTTAAAAAGTACATCTACCATGACATATATTTGCAGGAACCCACCGGTGGAACCACCCGAGGCTGAAGACTGGGAACGTGAGATCCAAGCGGAGATGTCACATGCAGTGCTGCTGTACGTATACAAGTTTGCTGCCATCCGCTGAGAGGCGGTTAAAATGTGCCTGTTTCAGTTTTCTGAACTCCATCCACGTTTAAGTACGTTTTAAAAAGTAGATCTACCATTACCATTTGTAGTAACCCACCGGTGGCATCACCCAAGGGAGAAGACTGGGAAAGCGAGGCCATAGAGGTGACGTCCAATAAATGGGAGAGGATGTTTGGTGTCAAACCCTATGGTAAGGATGCTTTTAAACATTTAAGTCCTTGTTCCAAACTGCACAAACATTACACTGACCCCCCCCACACACACACACACACACACCCATACCCATCTGCATTCTGGGACAGTTTCCAGAACAACGTCCGGATTCCACTGGATTTGGTGTGCAGTGCGTCCCGGAACAACTGAGCTGTGTCTGCATCGTGCTCCGCTGTACTTCAAAACCCACCAGCACAGCCGCACTGCAGCCAGGAATTAAAAAAAATCTTCACACATGATCACATTGCGGGCGACACGGTGGCGCAGTGGTTAGCGCTGCCGCCTCACAGCAAGAAGGTCGTAGGTTCGATTCCTTGGCCCGGGCCTGGGACCTTTCTGTGTGGAGTTTGCATGTTCTCCCCGTGTCTGCGTGGGTTCTCTCCGGGTTCTCCGGCTTCCTCCCACAGTCCAAAAACATGCATGTGAGGTCAATTGAACGTTCTAAATTGTCCGTAGGTGTGCATGTGAGTGTGAATGGTTGTTTGTCTCTATGTGGCCCTGCGATGAACTGGCGACTTGTCCAGGGTGTCACCCTGCCTTCGCCCTAAGACAGCTGGGATAGGCTCCAGCAGACCCCCGTGACCCTGAATTGGAATAAGCGGGTATAGAAGATGGATGGATGGATGATCACATTGGCGTTCAACAATGGACTTTATGTCATCACAACTGCAAACCTATTGATCTCACCTCGAAGAGTCGGACAAGGATTGACAGAAATATTTATTTCTTATGTTTATGTAAAAAGCATACTCGATTTAAATAATACGTTTACATGCATACGTGTATAAAAAAGTGCGGCAGTAGTGAAGTGGTAGTGCGCTGTGTGCCTGCAGTGAAGGACTTGAAGTCATGCTCTCTCTGCAGGTCCAGAGGACGTGGCTCTCTTTGCTTTGACGGATCTGACGCTGACACAAGAGGACTCAGTTATCCCTGCCAGCTTCCAGCCAGCCCGTGACCACCCTGAACCTGTTCAGTGGCTCAGGCTCGGCGCCTCCACTGAACCAGACCAGTTCACAGACGCTGACCACTGACATTGTCAAAGGTTCTAATTGCACAACCAACTGAGGGGTCCTGCTTTGATTACGATTTTCTTGTTGGGGTTTGCTCACATTTTTATTTTACTTGAGCATCTTTTCTCCCTTGTTTAAAACATTAGTGGAAGAAACTCAGTTTAGAATTTGGTCGACTTTAACATCTTTGCCTGGCATGGAAATCAAATGGGTTAAAGCTATCAAATGGTGTAGGGTGGAGTTTTGTTCTCATCATAGGTTGGTTTTTAAGATTTCTATTAAGATTTTATTATTTGTATCCAGATTTTATGTTTGTTTTATGCCGTAACAGTATAGGCCCAGTGATCTTAAAAGATGATTTTAGCACGCTCCTGCACATTACAGCTTTACTTCCACAGTGATTTTTATTGCTGTAAAAGTTAATCTCCCCTTCCATTTGATTATAAGCCTTCAGTTGCAGGAGCTGCGGCTTTTTTTTTTTCTTTTTTTTTTTTTTGTCAATCCAGAATAGATAAGTTTGGTGCTTGGAAGAATTATTGGAGTCATAAAATAGCATTATGTTTGCACATTATAGGTGTTAAAATATATCACGAAACATTTTTAATTTTAGATGCTGTTAGAAAAATATGGTTTGAGTATATGACAAGTCATTGTGTACTTAAACTGGCCATTTTTTCCACAACCTCAATAAAATACATTTTCTTCAACTTAATGACTTTCTTGTGTTTCTTTCGATGTGTTTCCAATTCAGAATATCTACTGAAATCCTGCAGATCTCCTGTGTGGGAGATTTTTTTAAGGTTGCTTTGGTAGCTTTTTGCCACTAGATGGCGGCCTTTGCCGTCAGATTATGTTTTCACTCGAGCTCTACCGCTCCGACTGGGAGTTCAATGGGTTCGTTCTTTGACATATAGGAAACATAAGGCACTCAGACGCAGACGGACTGCTCAGTGCGCCTTCATGTTGCGTTTGCCAAACATCCACAGCATGCTGATGGTGACGACATGTCGACACTATGTTGACATTGTAATCGCCACTGAAACCCACTGCCGTGGAGCCCGCGGCGAGAGCGGCTGAATATTAATCAGCGATCTGATTTTGTGTCTTCTCTCAAGTTGCAAGTATGAAACGCCAGACGCCATTGCTATCAAAGAGATGAAGCAGCGTCTGATGTTCGACTGCACTCTTTGAGTGGAGTGGTGTTTACTTATTTATTTATTTATTTATTTATTTATTTATCTATCTAACGTTTGTGTGATCTTGTCGCCCTCGGTGGTGTTTATTGATCGATTCAAGTGTATTTGTGACAACATCCGTCTTGTGTCCTAACGCCCTAAAGCAGCGATCGCAGTACATTATGTTCGCTGTAGATGGCCTGTTTCTCCTCACTGTTCCCCTCAGCTGTGCTCTGTTCCCAAAACTCATCTGCTATTAATTTTTAGCAGAGCAGCTCACATACTGCGTTCACTTTGAGACTTTCTACGGACGGGCCCTTGGTCCTCCTCCTCCTCCTCCTCCTCCCACCTTTTGTCATTCTGTCTGCCTAATGCCCATTTACTTCGTCTGGCTTCCAAGCTGAGAGACGTCTGCAATGGCTAACCTTCACATTCCCGGTTATTACTGAGACCGGCTCTAATTCCCCTTGTTTTGACTCTTGAGTTCTGTGTGAAGACTGAGATTGTTGCGATACATACCGTAAGGATCGTGGCATCATTGTTGGGGTATCTGAACAATGTTGTGATCGTGCTGAGTGATTCATGCTCCCCGATGTGCCATTTCTCTGCTTCCTGTGTTTGGACAAACAAGTGGACATGCAGCACATTGTGTCTAGCTGGATTTGCCCCTCGGCGTTCACACCACAGCTACGACCAACGTTTTCTTGGTAGCATGGTTTATTAAAATGTTCTGGCAGAAAAGCACGCTCAGAATATATTCAAACTGAAATCAAACCAGATTTGCAGAGAGAGAGAATGTGCTAACTGCTGGTGTCAAACTTTATAAAAGAGAATAAGCCAAACTATTAAGCAACAAATCTGTTACAGCACAGTCAAGGTGACGGTGCTATGAGAGGCAAACAATAAGAGACTCACGAGAAATGTCGCGAGAAGTTAGCATCAGGACATCACAACAGAGCTCAGGGAATTTCTTAGGAAGTATGCAGATTTCCAAACTAAACAGTACAGGAGGGCCAAACCAGAGACAGAAGGTTGACATTGGGAGCATGCAATGAAGTGTGCAGCAGTGACAGGGCCAGAAGGGTTCGAAAATAGAGGGGACAGCGCAGAGCTGAGAGTAGTAATTATCAGGGATGCCATTAAAACACTGCCACGTGGTCCCACAGACATGGAGAGAGGAGTTTGCAAAGGTCCGGAAAATAAATCACATGAAAACATCTCCAGGGAGCGCAGCAAGTCGACATCTGATTCACTGTTTTACAAGACAAAGTTAGACAAAACTATAATATCATTGCCCCCCATTTGCTGCTCCCCCTGAAGGACATCAAGGACTCCGGCCACTGCAATCACTCAATATGACCTACACAGTTGTCTAAATATGGCTCCTGTAATTTTATTGGATTGGCTCAGCTTTATTTTATGCAACGAAACTGTGTCAAGTGTCATGATTGATAGTGAAGACCCTCACCAGTGAGTCTGCAGGTACAACATGGACAGAAACCATGCATCAGAAGTCGTCACCAGTAACCAGAGTATGCTTGCTATTTAGTAGTAGCAGGTGGAGGTGCATTATCCACCATCATTGATGTCAGTGCTCAGTCCTGAATGGCTTTTAATATGTTTATATAATATTTTTATATACATATACATATGTGTGTATATATATATATATATATATATATATATATATATATATATATATATATATACACATATATATATATATATATATATATATATACATATATATACATATATACATACATACATACATATATATATATATATATATATATATATATATATATAAAACCCACATGTTGAAGTCTGATCCACTTTCCTTAGTCGTGAATCACCAACAATTATTAAATCTCTTTCCTGTGCGACAGGTCAATTAGGCAGCATTGTGGTTCCTGAGTCTGGCACAGGAAAAGACCAAGGGGGAGGCAGGATGGGGGTTTAGGTCAGTTTACCCCTATGTGGCTAACCAAAGCAAACACACAGCGGTGGTGGAAGCAATTATTCTCAAAGCGCGGCACTGTTATTTACCAATGTTTTCCGAAAAAAAAAAAAAAAAAGGCTACTCCTTCCTGTGAAGGAAGCTTTAACCAAACGTCCAGGCTAGTTGCAGGTACAACAGTCGTGACTTGTGTCGATGAAAAGTCCTGTTATATTCTGCCAAGCATATAGTATTTCTTCATGACACATCTTATAATCAACATAATGGCCTTTTTTTTTCCACGTGCAGACACAACCACTGTAGTTCCTTTTGAGTCACTCCCACATCAACTGTCTCACTCCTGTAACCCATCACCAGAGAAGCAATTATACAATATACTGACTGTATTCGCTGGCTGAAATAGCGGCACTGGGAGGGCCAGGAAATTGTTCAATGAGTGTGATGGTATTTCTAACATGATTTTGAATACGATAAAATACTCAAATTCATTTGTTGTTGGCGAAGTTTTTGTGGTTGTTAAAAAAAATGCTTTAAAGTGTTATGATCTAGTGAAAGTTAGAACAACTCGGACAACATCTCTTAAAAGATGCTTTGCATGAGTATAAATTTGATATAGTTTTGCATTGAGATTATGCAGAGATAGGCTGGCTCAAGTAAGAATATTTTTTAACGATGTGTATCGGGCCTTCCGAGCTAAAGGAATTGATTAATACATGGAAGGAAAGGTTGTCATTTCAGCTAATGAGCTCCAGAGGAGCTCCTCTGTCTTTAGTGTGTTCACATACACACAACCATGTGCTGATTAATAAGACCATCTCCGCTTCAGTCTTCTCTAAAGGACCTCCTGTGGTGCATGATAAATCCTTCAGACTAGCAGTAAATGAAAAAAAAAGACAAGCATGTCTGGTAATTTTCAATTCCTTTTGAAAATCCCGTAGCGATATGTTGGCAAGTACAGGAAGAGGCCCGTGGTGAGCTAACCACAGCCAGAGCTTGGAAATTCAGAAACATAAATAAATTGGCTGTTTTTGGGGAGCAGGCATTCCAGTAAATTAAAACCATTATCTTCAGTCCACGAGTGAAAATTGGTAAAAGATGGAAACTGCCATGCTCTTTTCTGGGAAAAGCCAAGCTAGAGCCGCACCAGAGCTAGGTTAGACAAATTTGTGCGACTTACATTTTATACATCCTTGGTACTTAAAAGTCCCTCCACACCTTTAGGGAAAGGGGATTGAGAAGAGGAGTTAATCTTTCCTGTTGTTCTGTCCTGTCCTGTCCTCTATCATGCCCTGTTTGTTTGTGATTCAGTAGAACTACTGGTGAGTAGCCATGACTAGATAAGCAAAATTTATATATGTATTGCTGGCACTTTAAACAAGATCTCGACACGCAAGATCTGAGTCAGAATCAACTTTATTGGTTGAGCTTGTACACACAAACAAGCAGTTTGAGTCAGATGTGTTGTGTCTTAGCCCTCTGAGGAGAGAAGTATCAAAATGTGACATCCAATCCATACTTTTCCTCTTTCCATCTGGAAAAAGCCATTTGGAATGTGAAGACCCAAAACAAAACATCTGAAAAGTGACAGACCGAACCCCATGTTTACCTCATTCAAAGGAAACCAATCAGTTTTTGTTACTGCAAGCTTGGTGTGACAATATTCCGTCCTGCTTTAACCGTGAAAATGCCACCAAACTCTGACAGAACAGCTGCCAATGCAACACCCGTGCTAATGTCATTAGCTTTGCTTGCAGTCATTTCCTGTTTTTGTCCCACATCTGCGGTGGGCAGGCCGCAACAGTCGCTTCCCGTTGTCATGACAGTGACCGGCTGATTCGCTAATGCTAAGGCTAAATTGAAAATGCTTCAAATTAGAGCCTGGCGCGGTGGACGTGCAGGGTTTAGGCGATCCGGCCGCATTCGCAATGGTTCTTCAACGAGTCACGTGACCCTTGAGACATTATCATAACCGCTGTGTAAGCTTAACTCGGACAAGTTGAATGGCCTTTGGATGTTGACCTCGAGGGGCTACAATGATGTTCCAGCTAAGTGGTGTATTTGGAAGCTAGCTGATCTGAACTGTATCCATTTCCACATCTGAAGAAAAGAGGAAAAGCAACAGATTTGTCTGAGTCAGAGTGATTGGAAGGCGAAAGGCTCCGCCTGGCGTGAAATCTTCAACATATGGCAGAACTGGAGCGTCGTAACAGCACTACAATATCTGTGTTTGGTAACCGCACAGTTGTTTTTTTTCATTTATTTTTTTTGTCGCGTGTCCCCATAATACCACCGTGGGACATTGCCGTTGGAACAAGATGGATTTTATTAAGGTGCAATAAAGGAAGTCGCATCTGGGCCAATGGAAATCCTCCTCCTGACTTGAATTAGAGCAACATGTTTGGGTCGCGCTCGGTGACGGCCCTGATTTGCGGCGACCGTCTCCGCTTTTAGCGAGCGGTGGTAGAACGGGTCGTGTCAGTCTGGAATAGTTAACGTCGCAATCATACAGCGGGTGAACGAGGGGAAAAGAGAGAAAGTGCCAGCATGAGGATGATGCCCTCGAGTTGCGGGTCCATTTTAAGCCTAACAATATGTTTGTTTGTCTCTTTTTTTCTGCATTCATTCTGGACAGCCCGAGGTGAGTTTTCCTCACTGGGCTCCAGTGGTGGCAGTGAGGCAGCGGGGCAGCGGGGCACTTCATCTTTAAGGTCTTTTAGAGATGAGGAGGAGCAACTCGCTGGACTGTTTCAGTGTTTAGGGGACTTTAAAAAAATCCATTATTTAAATCACTTGGCTCGTGAAAGTTTTTCAAAGTTGACCCTCCACAGTCTCGTGTCATTCACTGTTTGAAACCGTCGAACTTTTAGCGGAATTCCACACTCGAGCTGAACCAAGTGCTATATTTACAAGTTTCTAACCAAGTCTGCGCTATATTTACTGTTTCACGCTGAGCTCGGGCTCGTCCAGGGGCAGATGTGAGCCGAGCGAGTGCGTCTCATAAGCGCATTCAGGGATTTTCTGAGAGGAAATTGAGCACGGTTTTGCGAATTGATTTGTTTTGCCGTTTCACGTGGGTTCGCAAATTCGAGTTTGAATCCAGGCAACTCACTCACAAAGGAGGCGGACGTGCTTAAAAACAGCCAGGGCGCTGTCGAAGCCTACGTCCTGTCCCGGCTTTCAGATCGCAGCGCCGAGCTGAGTTGTCGATACGCGTCATTGTGTTGTTGTCACACTCGTGTGAAGGAACCTCGTAATTATCTTCCTCTCGATTGCACGTTCCATGGTTGTCGATGTCTAATCTGCATGGGGGGTGAACTGTTGAACAGCAGCTCCTTCTCAGGGTCAATAAAGTTGAAATCATCTAAGTGGAATTTCTGCCTGTCTGATGCCCCTCCCAGCGCGTGCTGTAAGGCTGTGACCTGGCACCCCAGTCGGAATGTTCATTCATCCCTTTGCTGATATCCAGTGTCCGAAATACACGGGGTTGATTGACCCATAAACCCCAAAGCAAAATTGTAACGAAATTTTAATTTTAAGTAAAATCTTATATTTCTTTCAAGCTAAAAAAATATCTATTATATTTATTATTGTCACTAATGGACATTAAAATGTCTTTAAGCTCATCCTGACTAATATCAAATGTTTTAAAATATTACTCACAATTTGCTTTGCTAAGCAGAACCAGCTAGTCCTGTGCCTGAATTAGCCATGTCCTGCAAATTAGCTATGTGAAAGTGTTATGTTGAAGACGTAACAGCAAGAGTCTCATGCTAAAAATGACTAGCGTGCGAAAGCAGAGTTCAGTACCAAGCTTTGGAGTCTTTAAATCCAAAAAGTTGGCAATTATAGAGAGAGATTCTAGTGTAGCAGTAGTGTTGCCCACTCACTACCAGACTGGTGCCAGCCTGTATTGTAATGCACGACGTTGCCTATAAGGTAATTCTAGGCCCCCCGCATGTTAAGAAGATGTAGAGTAGTACTGAGTAACAATCTACCTGGTATTCAAGAACCAATGCAATGTTTTTTCTTCTCTTTTCTGTTAGTTGCACCACGAATCAAGGCCTCCTTTATGTGCAAGGGATGACATGAGCTTCATGTGACCACCCCATGGCGAGCTGTGATGCCGCGCGATGTTCAGCCTCGTGCCTTGCCAAAGAGATTTCAGGCACAAACAACACGTCGTCGGCTGAGATAAGCTCTCGGTCTCGTTGTTTGATGTCCTCTCAATGTGATGAAAAGGCCGCCGCTGCTGCGTCTACAGTCGTCTCTTTGCCAGCCGCTTTGCTCGCTGTTGCTTCTTCAATCACTTTTGGTTGGCTCGTAAGAGCAGATAGCGATGACAGATGTGCTTGGTGGTAACGCGACGTTAAGGCAGACTCAAAAAAAGAAATTACTCGTTACATGTAACAATGTTGCGTAGTGAGTTTCATGTTATGGCAACGTCCTTTTCTGTTTACCTCCACTGACAAAAGTTTGATTCGAAAAATGTCCAAAAATGCAGATGCGTGTTGAGTGCTAAATTAAATGTTGAATGGTTGGTTTAGTGGGCATATCTTTGCAACAAAAAAAAAACGATTGATTTTGTTGATTTAAACGTTAAAAGGTTATGTTGCCCTGATTCCTTATCTCAGAATGATCTCAGTAAAAAGAGATACTCGAGTTTGACCTTGTTTTGGCTTTTATTTGCTGGAATCTGCCATGCTAGGTTAGTGAACTTGCGCATTCCACATTAAGGCAAATTGTTCTAATTTAATTTAAGAATCGGCTCCCTGGTTTAGTGATTAATACTGTAGTCCTGACTGAAAAATCCACCTGTGGTTCTCGCTTTCCTCATGGCTGCAGATCGGCTGTACCGCTTTAGCTTCTTCAAGGGCCAAGGTGTAAAATTTGGCCTAAATCTTTAGATTGGTAAATCTTCATATTTTGCCCATAAATAGATTAATGAAAGTGTATACTCGCAGTACAATAAAATTACGTTGGTTTTGTTACCCTTTAAAAGGTTCTTATTTCTTTGGGTGAAAGTTTGCATCTTCAAATACACCAACAAAGAAGAAGGTGGACGAGGTATCCAGGTTTGGGTGCGCAGGCCACCGTAGTTCCCTGGCAAGGTCAGGAGGGGGAGGGGGAGTGAAAGCGCACTGCAATCTAAAATGTAACCACTTGATGTCGGTGTTTCCTCTCAAAATCTCCAAACATTACACACTCAACCTTTAAGGCTGAACGTGCAGTAATTAAAGGTCATTACGCTCTGGCCGGTGCCTTATGGGATATCGCGGAGCTCGCACCCTGAGCGGGCTGGCTGCTGCTGTGCAACTGCCCGTGACAACCCGCTCGTTTGCCCACCTGCCCGCCTGGATCTGTTCCTAGACCTGTTTGAAAGTCTCTTCTCCGACATCCCCTCTGTCGTCCTGTCGTCCTGATGTTTGTCCATCCTGTTCATCTTTTTCTTTTACAGCCTTCCCTCCTACCTGTCCAGCTCCCACCGCTTTTAGTCATTCTGTCGGCTTAATGCCCATCTTAGCTCGTCTGGCTTCCCAGCTGAGAGACGTCTGGATAACAAGGACCCTGCAGACACACTGTGCACACACACACACACACACACGTGCAAGAAAGGAGAAAGAGGAGGCCGTGATAGATGAAGGAAAAGATAAATGAGGGGAAGCTAAGGAGAGGAAGGAAGGAGGAAGAACGCACAAATCAGGAGGAAGGGAGCGAGGCAGCGCGATAAAGGTGCAGAGGGGACGAGCACGTGGAGGCGGACGTGCAACAAGGTGACTGAGGGACGACAGGCGCAGCAGACGGCGAGGTGGACGGAGCAGCGGCATAATGAGAGACGGCGGATGAGACGCGCTTATTAAGAGGCTCGCTGCTCCTTTATTATATTAAAATGCAGACACTGTTAGTCTGACGAGCCGAGCGAGGTGCTGTGCACATGTTACAGCACACACACACACACTCACACTCGCTCGCTAGGCCTCTGACACCTTGCGCGACACATGCACGCACACCCTTGCAGGCAGCGCCGTTGTGTAAAGTCAATGTGACGAGACCTGCATCTGAATTACTGACGCGGCCTTCGGTCGGAGACGCACGTCGACGACTCAGTTGTGTCCCGCACCACTTTGCTTTGCATGACTGTATTACGAGAACTGGATACCTGACTAGCAATATTGTGGTGCAGCAATTTCTTTTTCCAGTAGCCACTAGAGGTACTGCAGCCAAAAAAAACCATGCCGCCCAAAAAAACTTTTCCCCCAGACAGCAATACAAAAGAAAACTTCTGACAGGACGACTACAAACTGAAGCTTTATAAAAAAAAAAATAAATCCTTTTATTGTAGATTTTTAAGTCATGCACTTTTAATCTTTCAAAAAAAAATATAAAGTCCATAAAATCTCCAGTAAAGAATTTATTCCCAGCGTGACATTATAACATCATACATGCTGTGTCTCGGCTTCTTCCGATTGGCTGATGCCTCTTGATGCATCAAGTGAGTTACGGAGGCATGATGGGTAGTGACATTCCGGAGGCATGATGGGTAGTGACATTCCAGCACGTCCTCTATGGCCCTCAAAACATGGAGGTAACCTGGACGACAAGGACGTTTTCGGCCTATGCGCTGGGTGAGCAACTCCATGGAACTGACTGGGCCACCATATTGTGTCCTGGAGTCTTGGGCCACACAATCTACGAATTTTGACCCGCCTCGGATAAAAGACGGCTGTCGTGGCGAAATCTGTGGTCTTGGATCACAAAGGATCGCATGGTGAGACAGGTTCACGGACCGTTGTCATCACAGTCTTAGGACCAAAGACGGTCCACAGTAGAATTCCAGCAGTGTCAGAAATTCTACGACATCTTGATTCGACCAACTCACGATGTGACAGCTTTACAACCAACGGCTGCAAGTAAAGCAGCAGGAAATTATGTTGTGATCACCGATAGATAGATAGATAGATAGATAGATAGATAGATAGACAGACAGACAGACAGACAGATAGACAGACAGACAGACAGATAGATAGATAGATAGATAGATAGATAGATAGATAGACAGACAGACAGATAGATAGATAGATAGATAGATAGATAGACAGATAGATAGATAGATAGATAGATAGACAGATAGATAGATAGATAGATAGATAGATAGATAGATAGATAGATAGATAGATAGACAGATAGATAGATAGATAGACAGACAGATAGATAGATAGATAGACAGATAGATAGATAGATAGATAGATAGATGGATAGATAAATAGACAGATAGATAGATAGATAGATAGATAGATAGATAGATAGATAGATAGATAGATAGATAGACAGATAGATAGATAGATAGATAGATAGACAGACAGATAGATAGATAGATAGATAGATAGATAGATAGATAGATAGATAGATAGATAGATAGATAGATAGATAGATATTGCAAGTGTCATCTCAGGTATGCATTTTGTAAACGTGGTGACTGTTGGTGTCAATAAATATCAGTAACAGCTACGCTATCATTAAATACTTGTAGCGTCAATGCTAATTGCTAGCAGAAGCCAATAAATGCGTACCTACGACTCCCTCTGCAAAATAGGCGTTCCAAGTTTGCCTCTTGGCCAAGCCAGGACACAGTCCAAGATCTCCTTTTTTTTTTATTCTGTTTCCCTTTTTTTGCACATTAGCGCAACTGTAAAAAAATTTTCAAGCCTGGTTAACGTAAATCAGCACAGACGTTGCATATTGACGCATTTATAGGTTTTACCTCCCAACTGTAATTTGACATTTTATGTACTATTGTAGAATGTGGATCAGGGATTGGATCCATTTCTTGCCAAACAATCTTGAGCTTTGATCTTTGAGCTCAAACTGTAGTCGTGAATGGTTTTGCTTAGTCTTGTCTGTTGTTAATGCAGTGTTTATTTATTATGTATGTGCAAGGTATGTACAAAACAGGTGCTATTGTAGAGAACCCCTCCTGTGTCTTAGACATTATAGAACATTATCTCCCACATGTTGTTTGCTAACCGTGTAATTATTATTTATGGTGGCAGCGTAGAGCGAGTGTGTGTGTGTGCAGGCCACTGAGTTTCAGGCTCCCTGGGTGTCTTTGATGGGGGAGTCGTAGCCCGGAACGCTGGTTCTCCCTGCGACTCCGCGGAGGGATAGGAGAAGTCGTGGCCGAGCCGGCTAGCGCCACCCACGCCAAGTTCTACTAGATCTGCAAACGCACACTCTGCACACCATACATCACCCCGGGAATTTGCCCTTTTAGAGATGAATTACATTCTTCCTTGTCTGCCTCTCCCCTCTTTTTCCACTCAGACTCACAATCTGTAGAATCGAGCTGGCTGACGCGTGACGCCACCCGAAAAAGGTTTTTCAGCTCAACTGAAGCCCATTGAGTAAAATAGAAACGTCTTTTTTTTCCCGCCCTGCTGCCGTTTTGTTTCATCCTCACGTCATGTCTTTATATAGAGTCACCATTGCGTCTGCGCACTGTCAGTTTTTGTAGAGCAATAGGCCCATCGGACAGCACATGACAAAGGAATGTGACCACAACTGACACAGATATCTGTCAGTTCATCAGCAGCCCCAGTGTGTTTTTCCTCCATTGCAACGGTAGCAAGGAGGGAGCAGTGAGATCACTTGCCCCCGTCTGCCTCTCAGTCCTTGGCACATTTCAAATAGGTAGCGGTGTTTAAACCATGATCATTAAAAGGCTATTTTTGCCTCTGCCTCTGGCTGCAGCCGCGGCCAAAGTTAAGTTTCTCCATCAGCGCCAGTACTTCTTTCCTCCAAGTGTGATGAACGCCGTGAAAAATGCCAAAATGTAGTTTCTCCAACATTTGCACAAACTGTCAAGACTGCTGTGGTGGGCTTTTGTTGGTCAAATTTCAGCGTTACACTGATTCATTAACAGACTAATTACAACTAAATTTTAAAGAAATATCTGTAATTTGTTCATATATATGTATGTATATATACTGTATATCAATACATGACATAAAATGGGAATTGTTAGCTAGTATAATATTATCTGTGTGAGGTGGAACAGACTGTGTGGGGCTGTTGCAGTTGCAGATATAAGGAAGGAATGAGTAATAATTATACCGAGTGAGCTATTATGTAAATAAGCCAGACAGTAGAATTCACAAACTAGTTTAAATGTTATAAACCCAAGATGCCTATGAAAGTTCCCCACGGTAAAGCCACTGTTTCGTTCGTTGAAAGAGAGCTTGTTTGTGTTGATTTCAATACTTTTTCGCAGTAAAATGCAGATCAGTGGAAAAATAGTAATAATGTGGAGTGCGAGTGCTGGATGTTGATGTGCAGCTCACTGTTCAGCCATTGCATCAGTTCCGCCAGTTTTATCCCAAAGTTGATCTGTTGGCATTTACAGCATTTTCCAAATTCCAGTCGACCTTGCTACACACACACACACACACACACACACACACACACACACACACGGCAATTTATTCACTGCGTTGTTATGGAATGTCTGATTCATCCTGGACTCTCTCGGGCAAACATCTATTTAACCCACAGCACCTCTCGTGATGAATGACTCACGCAGCGCCACTTCCCCCTCGTTGCATTTGGAAGATGGAATAGATCCCCCACATACAAATGAACCTGGGCCGTGTTGTGTCATGACTCCTGTCAAAAGATGCTCCTGCTGCCATGCACTGAGGTGAAGCAGAGCCGTCTGCCTTTGATTTTTTTTTTCTGTTGGCGTTCCGGAATTTACACAAATAAACTAGAAAGAATGAAGGCATCTGGCTGGAACGTCATCCCTGCAGCCGTGGCGCCGGGACCTGGCACCAGCTGCACGGAGATGGCAGCAGGACGGCAGCGTGGCAGGCAGAGCAACAGAGGCAGCGGGCGCCGAATCCGGGACGAGCAAGGTCGCCAGCAGGTTGATGGAGTGCTCGCAGGAGTGGGTGACCTCCTTCCTTTCCCCTCCCTGACAGCAGAGAGCAGGAGGAGGAGAGAAGAGAGGAGGAGAGGAGAAAGAATAGGAGGAGGAAGAGCGGGAGGAAGAGGAGAAAGAATAGGAGGATGAAGAGGAGAAAGAATAGGAGGAGGGAGAGCAGGAGGAAGAGGAGAAAGAATAGGAGGAGGGAGAGCAGGAGGAAGAGGAGAAAGAATAGGAGGAGGGAGAGGAGGAGGAAGAGGAGAAAGAATAGGAGGAGGGAGAGCAGGAGCAAGAGGAGAAAGAATAGGAGGAGGAAGAGCAGGAGCAAGAGGAGAAAGAATAGGAGGAGGGAGAGCAGGAGGAAGAGGAGAAAGAATAGGAGGAGGGAGAGGAGGAGGAAAAGGAGGAGGAAGATGCACAACCCTGGAAGGAGGTCCTGTATTCCACCCAAATATGTTTATTAAAGTACAAATACTCTGTTTACTCCTTACATTTGTACACAAATGTTTGTACTTTCTACTTCTTACTTTGGAAAAACAAAACTTGCTCATTACTTTTGTGTTCAAAAGATACAAATTCTGTTCAAAGTGATCCATCTATTATATTGATTATATTTGTTATTGCTTGAAGTGGAGCGATTGGAACAATGCTGTTGTGTAGTTCAATATAAAAGTGGATTTTATTTTAGAGTTCCTCAGCTTTGTGTCAGTCGTTGTCATAAAAACATATTTAAAGAATAACATTGGTTGGACAATATTACTAACTCGATGCCCCCTGCATGGAGTTAGTAATATTGTCCATAAGTACAGCAAACACGTTATTGATCACGGTCAATTACCATGATGGACGAGCCGCTCGGCGAGTCAGTGGGTGTGCACGTCCTGTTCGTCCTCTCTCTCTCTCTTTTGTATATATTTTACATTTCCAATTCATTTGAACTCTTTAAATACACAATACTTTTTCATTTAGCTGTTTTTCTCCTGTTGAAGAGGCACCAAAGTGATGGTGTAATGGACTGACTGGCGCTGAGCGGCCCAGAGTGACGGCCTCCCTTGTTCAGCAGCCAATGAAGCAGATAAAAGCTTCTGCGGTTGATTCCAAGTGTTGAACATGGTGTCGGTGGTGGCGCTCTAATGGCTCTCCCTGCTGCGAGGTCCCCCGTTAGTCTTCATCTCACTCCAGCGCCGTCATAATAACGCCCAGAGCAATAAAACCAGGATTAACTACGACCACGAACGGCGGCGGTGGCCGAGCGCAACACAAAGAATAACACGTCGTCTGTCAGGGGAGGCCGAGGCCGCCGCTTTGGATTGTGGATGCTGTGATGATTTCCAAGGTGGCCCGGGCAGCAGTGTCCGACCCCAGTTCACGCTGTGCTTCTTCTCAATGCTTTGCCAATAGGTCGCTTGTTTTCTTTTCTGTGTTTTATTCGTGAAAAGTAGTGTTGGGTGGTTGCAGAATTTGAATCGCTGTGGAGAGTCGGTAGGAACTCTGCATTTACTCAGACTGGAAGCGGACAGAAGGCTTGATGGCAGTGGAAGGATTTAATATCAGGAGGAGAGTTTGAGTTACATGCAAGTGAGGTCAAAAGCAAAGTCTGACTGGTCCAAGACTACCAAGACGAACCTGGGACAACCGCAGAACAACGCAGCAACAACCGTGGCACAATTCGCTGTCGCGTTCAAATAGGCCGTCCCCACTTTAGCCTCTTTCAAGTCTCTACTCTTAAACTTGGTGTCTTAATCGCTAGAATTCAGACTTCCAAGCGTAAACCTAAGGAGAACAGAAGGAAAGAAAATTTTGAGCATAAACTTTTGAAAACAGGAAGTAAAACACCAGGCCTAACAATTTTATTCTGTATTATTTTATTTTAATGAATTGTTTAACATCAGTTAGGAAACCTTGTCAAATATGAATATTCGAAAAAAAAAAAAAAAAAAAAAGAGTCAGATCAACACTGCAAAAACTAAGAGAGGAGCATTGTGCATGTGGGAAATAACCCAGAATAAACCAGTGAAGCAACTGTGGGGCGTGTCAGGGCCAGGAAGGGGGTGAGTCAGCTGATCCCAACCCACTGATCACAACTCCAAGGCTGTTCACAGGATATATGGAGATACTTATATTGTAAATGGAAACATTGTGTCCTGTCAATGGATTGTGGATACCTGACTGACCCATCCACATTGTATATACAGTAGTATGTAATTCTATCAGTTTTATTTAGTTTAATTTAGTTTTACACCTCAGAGGGAGACAACTTGAACTCCCTGGTAGGTCAGTCAGAAAGGTCCATCACACCTTCATCCTCACAGACAGACAGACCGACAGACAGACAGATGGATAGATAGATAGATAGATAGATAGATAGATAGATAAACAGATAGATACTTTATTCATCTCCTAGAAAAATTCACATTCACTCTGTACACTCCAGTGCCTTGGAATCTGCCTCTGAAAACTCCTACGCTACCTGTGTTGGCCTTTCATCGCTGCCCGGGTTTGTTTTTCGCTTTTTCTCCCTACTCGTGCAAAGCAGCGTGACACGGTTCACAAGTACATCGCCGTGCGTCGTGCTCCATCGTTCGCCAGCTTCCTTTTGAAGCCGTTCTTGATTCTTGGCCCATCTTCACCTTTTTCAGAGCTCGATGATTTTTTTTTCTCTCTCTCCCTCCTTCGACGGGTTGCTTGGATTCTGACGTTCGAGATCCTTTTCAGCGGGTATGACCTCAGACCCCCGCTGCAGCACACGGACCCCGCTGATGTTTGTGCACGGGTTGATGTGAGTTTGTGCGCGTGTTGGCACCGAAACCTAGATCGTCTTAGGGGCTCCGGGAGGGGGGCTGCGCTATAAATAGATCTTGGTGGGCATCAACAAATCCCACGGGCACATGCGCAGTAGCATTTTTTCCTCCGTACACTTTCTTTAAACACACAAACACAACCTAGCGTGCCAAATGCAACAAGCATTTTGTTTTCCAATCTGTTCAGTTTACTGCAGGTATCCATTGGAAAAGTCCCCATAGACACATCCAGGAGAGGGAGACCTTTTCAAAATATATACGAAAAATTCTCTCTTCTCTAGAATCAAAGCAGGCAGATCAGATTTCTTGAGCAGGCTAGCAACTGTCCTAGAATTTTACGAGGTGCTTTGTGTTGATGTTAAGTTTTATCAGCAAGAATGAAGTGAAACAAGTGGGATCTTCACACAGCGGCATCCTTTCTGTCGCTTTCAATGTGGAAGTACCATCCGCTTCCCAAACAAAATCCCACCCCTGCTCCTGCAGCTTTTAAGCTAATCTCTTCAGCAGCAGCTAGGCTAGGCTAGGCTAGGCTAGTCCCGAGTCTTTGTCTTCCTCTGTGGTTTTTAAAGGCCGCTACAACTTGCTGAGCGTCCAGTCACTTCCTTGTAGCAGCTGCTTCAGACTGGTGCTCTGCATGATCGACATTGAACCAACACACTTTTCCATGAGTTTATCTGTTGACCAGAGGTGTCAGTGTCTCCCACTCTGTGTGTGTCTGTGCACACTTTGTAACACAGTATCTCTCTCTCTCTCTCTCTCTCTCTCGCTCGCTCGCTGCCCCTTTCCCTCGCGGTGGGGCCTCCTGCTTGCTTCACCGTTTCCAGGAACTGGGTAAAACTAGTCTTGAGTTCCCTTCCAGCATTTCCAGGTGGAGAAAATAGACTCCGCTGTCGCCCTCGTCCAAATCTGTCCCCACGCTGCCGTCGTCGAAAACAAACAAGCGGAGCTGCTGGACGGGGCCGGCGCGACCCGGCAGGCTGTTTGAACACAGTCCAAGAGGAGAAGCGAGGGTGTCGAGCGTGGAAAGCTGGGATTCGACTTTTCACCCTCGTTTCCTCGCTAACCCCCCCCCCCCTCCGCCATACGCAACGCTCTCTGTCCCATGAGCACCTTTTGCCGCAAACAGATCACGTACGATGAGGCACCGCATTGACGGGGAAAATGTCGGGGGTCACGTTGAAAAGTAGCGCCGATTGAAACCGTGACATTCCACCCCGAGGATAGCAACCCTTGGAAAACCGTCATGGCTTGTGTTATGGCTTTGTCTTTGTCATTGACCCCCCGCCCGCTACCCCGCATCATCATGCTGCTGCTGCTGCTGTGGGAGGGGAGAGGTACGTTCAGTCGCACCTGACACCACAGCGAGCTGGGAGGCTGCCAACATTTGGCCGCCAGCAGCACTTTAAACTGTACATTAGAGCAGCAAAGCGTGTCATTAAATATGTCGTCAGCTCTCTCAGGAGGTGTGTGTTTCTCTTTCTGACAACTGATTATTTTAGGTTCGTGTGTGTGTGTGTGTGGGTGTGTGTGTGTGCGCGCGCCTTCAGTGATGTCGTGCTTAGTCCTGCCTAAATGAATACACCTCACGATACCATCAATACTGTCAAAACTCAAAGATAAATGGCAATTTTAAGACATTAGTCAAAGAAGTTTAATTAAGTCCAGCAAAAGTGTGCTGTGTGAGCTTCAGTAAGTTTGTCCAAGAAACATTGCTACCTTTTCATATAAGACACCAACTAGGCATTAACAAGCCACACTATTCATTGAAAATCAACGCAAACTGAATATTTGGTTTTGCAAAACAGCAAAACAATAGAACAATAACACCACATTGTTTACATTTTGGGCGACACGGTGGCGCAGTGGTTAGCGCTGCCGCCTCACAGCAAGAAGGTCGTAGGTTCGATTCCGGGGCCCGGGCCTGGGACCTTTCTGTGTGGAGTTTGCATGTTCTCCCTGTGTCTGCGTGGGTTCTCTCACGGGTTCTCCGGCTTCCTCCCACACTCCAAAAACATGCATGTGAGGTCAATTGAATATTCTAAATTGTCCATAAGTGTGCATGTGAGTGTGAATGGTTGTCTGTCTCTATGTGGCCCTGCGATGAACTGGCGACTTGTCCAGGGTGTCACCCTGCCTTCGCCCTAAGACAGCTGGGATAGGCTCCAGCAGACCCCCGTGACCCTGAATAGGAATAAGCGGGCATAGAAGATGAATGAATGAATGAATGTTTACACTTTAAATTGCAAATGATTAAGCAATTTACTTTCTCCTTCGTTAGTTCAGTCTTTCCAGCTCTCATGTGTGCTTATCCAATCACAGTTTAGTGTATAACTAACCACCTTGCTTTGGCATCGCACACTTGAGTTCTGATTGGCTATCGCAACTGACGTTGATCCGTTCACTTACAGCAGACAGAAGCCTGCGATGTTGATTCTGAAGGCGTCAGGCAGATTTCACAGACGCTGACAACACAAGCTCGCTGAAATATGATTGGACAAAAACTCGACCGTGACATACAACAATGGACGCAGCAGAACTAGCGTTGCGTTCAGACTGCAGACGCACCTGTCCAATGCGATTTGAAACGACCTCCTCTCAATCTGTTTTGCAAAAATCGGATTTCATGTGATTTGTGACTGTTCAGACTACAAAAGAGCCATCCGGTTTCAAACTGCATTCTCTGAAAATCGGATTTTGGTTGGGAGTCTTAATGCAGCTCAAGTGGACATAATATGACATGAAGAAAACTATGGAGAGTGACTTTATTATCATATTTAGGGGAGACAGTAACTTTTCAGAGTATGTTTAAGCCAGCAGAGAAGGCCTCGCTGGCCCTCACGGCCCCCCACTGATATATACACAGTGTTTTATTTATATCAACCATTATTTAAAGGTATCTTTGGTTGCCAGGATAATATTCTTCTTCTTTACTTGTATTATTTTTTTCTATTTGGGGGCTGGTGGAGGTCGTACGTTTATGTGTGTGTGTGTGTGTGTGTGTGTGTGTGTGTGTGTGTGTGTGTGTGCGCGTGTGTGTGTGTGTACGCGTGTGTGTGTGTTTGCGAAGTTTCAGGAAGGCTCTTGTTGCCAGCGAGGCCTGAAACAATAAAGCGTCTCTCTCTCTCCCTCTCTCTCTCTCTCTCTCTCTCTCTCTCTCTCTCTCTCTCTCTCTCTCTCTCTCTCTCTCTCTCTCTCTCTCTCTCTCTCTCTCTCTCTCTCTCTCTCTCCGCCTGCTGCTGCTCGCTGTCGGCCCTCTCCTGCAGGAGTAGAAGGGAAACTCCGGACTTGCCACCCCCACCTCCTCCCCTACCTTCCACAATCCCCCCCTTCTTTTATTCACCCCTCCACCCCCTGACAGCCCCCCCTTCTTTTATTCACCCCCACCCCCACCACCACCGCCCCCGAACTGATGACTCAGAGAAATGTGCTTGGCTCGGCTCCTGCCTGCTGCGAAGTGAAACTGACAGAAGACTCCTTTAAGAATTTTGGCCGGGTGAGGGCCTTAAGCTATTTCAGATGTAGCTGGGTTCAATAAGTCCAAAAAAAAAAAAAAAAAAGCACGAGGATCTGTTTAGGATACAAGGAACAGGGGTCATATTTCTCTCAACATATTTATACATGTTTGTGTTGTTGGTGTCGTGCCGGCGCTGCTTGAAGGAAACGTATTATAGCGATGACGACAGCGCGGACCTGTTTCAGCAGCATCGATAAGATCTGAGGAGATTTATGTCGTCTGATCCTGACCTGAATTTAAGGGCCTCTGTGGCATGTTGATATCCAACTGTGTCTGTGGGATACGCAGAGTTCTTTTCAATAAAAACACAAGGGAGTTTCTTTTTTTTTTTTACAATTTTCACATCGTTGGTGGTTTTATGTAAACTAATCTTTGAATATAAAGTTATATTCTTACTATATATTTCTTTCTGACAAATGCCCATTCAGGTTTATGTGTTGCCCTTAACTGCTACAACAAGTTAAAATACGATTCTGAGTTGTCTCATATGACATTTTATTTCTTAAAAGACTTTTAAATAATGTAAAAATAGCAGAAAGGCAGAAAACAAATGTTTTGTTTCATATTTACAGCATTAATTAATGAAACAACAATTAATGGCACAATTAAATACATCAAAATTAATGAGAAATTGCTGCCCAACAACATTGTAAAATTAATGTGCACAAATTAATGGGCACAAAAATTTATTTGTAATCCCTTTTCTTATCTACAACATTTTTTAAATTCATTTTATGAATAATAATGTCAAATTGAAACCTTCAACTAAATAAAAGTCCAGTTAGTTAGTTCTCCTGGTCTATACAATGTTTGTTTTTTGTTTTTTGTTTTTGTTTTTTAATCTTGTGAACTGGACCTTGAGTCTGTTAATAAATAAATCTATCTATCTATCTATCTATCTGTCTGTCTATCTATCTATCTGTCTGTCTATCTATCTATCTATCTATCTATCTATCTATCTATCTATCTATCTATCTATCTATCTATCTATACGCTCATTCTGTTTTCATAACAGGACGGAAATGTGTTCAGCTGATTTTCCTCTTGATAAAGCTTCATATTTTCTGATGATCAATATTTTAAAATTCTGAAATTGTCATTTTATAATTGGCCAGCACTCAGTTAAATGATTTATGGATTAATCAGCAGAAATTCTCTGCTTTGTGTATTTGTTAAAGTTTTAAATTTCAAAATGGACCATTGGCAGCAGGTTATTCCTTTTTCTTCTTGTTTTTTTTTTTTTTTTTTGCCGTGAAGTAAAATAATTTAATATTAAAAATCATTGTTTTTGCTCTGTTTATTGAAATCCTCCAGCATCACATCATTCATATATTATTTTTAATATTTCATTTTTATTTTTTTTGAAGTTCTGTTGAAATACATATTTTAAACCTTGATTTTGTGCTTTGATTATTTGCCAACCAAATCAAATACACACTTTCACTCACCGTCCCATCAATTGTGCAGCTCCTGAAAATTCACTTGTTTCAGATACAAGAGGTATTTTCAGGCAGCTGAGCTGTGTGATGCCAGTGGTGTGAAGACGTGTGTGTGTGCGTGCATGTGTGTGTGTTTATGTGTATCTCTGACAACGCAGAGTTTCTGTGCATGTTTGCGCCTCGCTCGAGTGTTTTTGTGGTCACACTGAGAGGCCCTTGTTATCAGCCCGTCTCTTCCTCCATCCTCCTCCTTCTTTCACTTTCTTTGCCGTCATATTGCTCTGCTCTGCTCTTCTCCTTCTTCTTCTTACTTTCAGAGATTCTCTTGCCTTCCGTGTCTCTTCCAAACGTTGTTCTTGTGCACGCCGCCTTCCTGTTTCTATCTTTTCTCCGTCTTGGTCTCACGTGACACAACCGAAGGAGGGAGGAGAAAGAAAAATTCCTCAAATTGTTTCTACAAAAATAACGTCTCACGCTATGCCCGAGACGTTCTGTGAAAGTCCCTCCTCCACCCCCCCAGAATAAACTCGACGGCGGTGCACTTTACATGGTGGGTTAGGGGCGTCACTAATGGCACAGCAGATTTTCTTGGCAGTGATTTGCAGTGGGGGGTATATTTGGCCGACTTCAATAGCTGTTTGAAAACGAGGCATTGTTGAGTGGGGTCCCCCAGGGTGCAGTGTTGGCCCCCGCGCTGCTTTTTCCCTGGAATAGCCTTACCGCACTCCCCATGCACTCGCTAGTATCAGGCCCTTCACATTACATGTCTAACTCAGGCATGGGCAAACTATGGCCCGGGGGCCGTATGCGGCCCGTCAAGCTTTTTAATCCGGTCCCGCCTAACTTGGAGAAATTATGTAATTTCAATAAACAGCTAAACTGTGCTGCTTCAAAGACACTGATTTTGTTGCAACTTTGCTTCGATTTATTTTCAGTTGACATTATCCCATGATATATTTCTCTTCTCAATTTCACAACCCATTGTGGCCCACCAGTCGAAAAGTTTGCCCACCGCTGAGCTAACTGCTGTTAGGACTTCAGCTGAAGCTTTAGTGCGAACACTGTGAGCAGTGACGGCGACTCCGCCACGAGGTTCCAGGTGAGAGTGAGACCTCTGGTGATCTTTACAGGTGTGTGTGTGTGTGTGTGTGTGTGTGTGTGTGTGTGTGTGTGTGTGTGCCCTTTATCTGTTTACGTAAAGCTCGTGTGAGTGTGCATGAGCTGCTCCGTCATTACATATGCATGCTGCCGGAGTGTAATTTCCTGTACTCTTTGTGTGTGTGTGTGTGTGTGTGTGTGTGTGTGTGTGTGTGTTTCGGCAGGAAATTGAGTTTTGTGCTGACCTATGTTAACGATGAGCCTGATTTTGGCTGCGTCCCCTCCAATGGCATGCTCACGAAATATGTTCTGCTGTGTCACATAACAGGGCGGCTCAGCACAGTGGGGCCGCCGCTTTCACCACAGGAGTGCGACAAGCAGCGAGAGACGGACCGGCTGCCCACCTTGTTTTCACCTTGGTCTTTTAAACCAGCGGCGTCAAACTCAAATACACTGTGGGGCCAAAATGTAAAACTTGGACATAGTCACTCCCGCCAACATTGATATTTGTTGAAAAAAAATCCTCCACCAGATATGACAGTAAAACTTTTTATACAGACCCAAGCAAGTTTTGATTCAACCTGGCTATGGAACAAGCAAAGCTTAATACTATACAATAAATGACTTGATATTAAACACAGGCAAAATTGAATTTAAATTTAAAGAAATCTCACCAGTAACCTTTTCTCACGGGCTAGTGATGAATTTAGAAATAAAATAACAACCGATTAGGCAACAATAATAATAATAATAATAATAATAATAATAATAATAATAATAATAATAATATCCTTCAATGAATGTCCTGTCCTGATGGACATGCCAAAATACCAGCAGACCATTCTGGGATTGGTAGTATTAGCAGTACATGTGCTGTGTAGTACTGGCGGCCCAGCTCTAGTAGTGTTTTGTATTGGTCTTGCGGGCCAAATATAAGGACACTGCGGGCCAAATTTGACCCACAGGCCAGAGCTTGACTCGTGTGTTTTAAAGTGTGTGTGTGTGTGTGTGTGTGTGTGTGTGTGTGTGTGTGTGTGTGTGTGTGTGTGTGTGTGTGTGTGTGTGTGTGTGTGGTCTCAGGCACAGTGTTGAAGAAGATTCATCTATTTCAAATGTGATCAGTTACATTATTATTATTATTATTATTATTATTATTATTATTATTATTATTATTACTATCATAACATTGTTTAACATAAAGCCTGTTTTCTTTGTAAAGAAAAAAAAGGTTAGACATAACTAAAATTGGAATCATGAATAATTCCACAAGTAACTGTAATTTAATTAAATGTTTTCCAGTAATGTAACTAATTACAATTATCTTTTTTCAATCTATTTTATGGTTGAAATTACGTTGATATTCCATGTACCTCGTCACTCCCCATCACTGCTCGGGCACCACCTCCAGTCTTTGCCCTTTGGCTTGAATTATAATAATATAATCATTCAAACACACACACACACACACGCACACGCAGTTTCCTGTCCTCGACACGGCTCTGCTCACTCTGATACACTCAACTCACTCTCTTCCTCTCACCTCCTCCTCACATTAGATCTTGAAGATGCTAACAGGCGCAGTTGCAAGAGTGCAGCAGCTGCAGCTTCTCGCTCGTGTCCTCCCTCGTGGCCGCTCGTCTCTCTTGTCCCTTCGGCCTTCAGCGCACAAGGAGACAAACGCACGTTGTGTCATCATCAGTCCAACGGTGGTTCTGATTCGCTTCACTGCAAGTCGTGTGAGATATCTTGAAAAAAGACGGACAAAGCGAGAGACAGGGCAGGTTTTTTTCTTTTCTGTCTTTCCTTTTAATCAAAGAACCACAGTCGTTTTTTGTAAGCAATAAAGGTTTGGCTCAAACGGCCTCTCACCGCGTTTTAAAGCGGATTTGTGTCCGCATTAAATTTATTGGTGAATTGTTCTGGGTGTCGTCAGCAGGACATCAAAGTTGCAGCCCTGCACATGGCGCCGCTTTTACTCGGCGCCGCACATGTCGGACAGAGAGCCGAGCGACGGGAAGAATGTCTTTGGTTGAGAGAAAAAAAAAAGGGAAAGAAAGAAAATAAAAAAAATGTGTCAGGGGAAATTCCTCTGTGACTCACGCTCGCTTGGTGCCGGCTTGTTCTGCATCTGCTGGGCTTTTGGCGTTGGGTTTTGGTGAAGTCGAGCCTCCCTCGCCGTGTGGTGGGAGGTGGCGGTGGCGCGGGGGAGGTTGGTGGAGCGGACGTGGCAGGACGGATCCGCCTCCTCCCAGCCTGGCCGGCGAGCTGCAGCCTGGAAGGATGAGTCTGAATCACTCTTGTTTTCCAAGGTTCCTTTCGTATTAGTATGCTCCACCATGACTCCTGTTCACACCACACCCAGTCCTCCTTGTGACACACACACACACACACACACACACACATTGTCTCACACACACACATGCATGAGGTATTCACAGTCCCCTACAGTATTTTATTAAATCTAAATCTGGGTCAGGACCCAGTTTAGAGTTAAGGGAAATTAAAAATGTGTCTTGAACCTTGTGAGATAATTAGCTGGTTAAGCCTTTGTTTAAAATGAATGAATGAGTGAATCTGCTACAGACACGCGAAGAAAGTTTTTTGTGTACTTGTGTGTAGAAAAAAATGATGACACGACTGAGATGACTGAACGCTTTTGTCCAACTGCATCTTCTCTCAGCGGTCACCTGACCTGGAACACGGTTCTACAATATTTGCTCATTCGTTGAGGTCACAGTTTGCATTGCCTTTATTTGAGTATTTTTGTCCCTTTAATTATTTCACAAGTCTACACCTTGATCCAAAGCGCAATAAACAAATCAACCGCTCTCTCCCAGAGTTAAACAAGACTGGTCACGACGAGGGCGACACGGTGGCGCAGTGGTTAGCACTGTCGCTTCACAACAAGAAGGTTGTGGGTTTGAATCCGGACCTGAGGCCTTTCTTTGTAGAGTTTGCATGTTCTGCCTGTGTCGGTGTGGGATCTCTCCAGGTTCTCCAGGTTGCTCCCACAGTCCAGAAACATGCATGTGAGGTGAACTGGAAACTAAATTGTCCGTAGGTGTGAGTCTCTGTGAGAGTGAATGGTCGTCTGTCCTTCTATGTGGCCCTGCGATGAGCTGGCTACTTGTCTAGCGTGTCACCCTGCCTTCGCCCTATGACAGCTGGGAGAGGCTCCAACAGTTCTTCCCTGCAACCCTGAGTGCAGCAAGGGGAGAATAGAATGGATAGAATAGAATTATTTGTTGACATTATACAGTTACAACAAAATTGATGATAATGGATGGATGGGTGGATGGATGGATGACTCAAATTTCTTGAAAAACCAACTCCTTTAAGCTGTTCCCACTGTTGCCAAAGTGAATTGATTCGGTTGTTTTACTTAAAGCAAAACTAAAATTTCCTAACACAACTTTGGCATTGGCACCAGCCCTGGGAGCGCCCCCTTGAGGTTGTATTTTTGCCGTGACTCAACTATCAAACATTAGTTCCCCAGTCTGTAAGTCACTGTACCGCCCAGTCCATTGTCACACCTGAAGAAAGAAAAAAATCTGACAAAAGAAATAAAAATGTCATCTCAAAGAAGATTTACTGCTGGATTGCAGCGTGAGTCAAACCCATGGTTGACATCTGCAGCCATTATCAAGTCAAGAGTCGAAGTGTCTGCGTGCTTTTGCTTGTGGCCAAATT
Source organism: Thamnaconus septentrionalis (assembly GCA_009823395.1). Lineage (NCBI taxonomy): Eukaryota > Metazoa > Chordata > Actinopteri > Tetraodontiformes > Monacanthidae > Thamnaconus > Thamnaconus septentrionalis. The sequence continues at coordinate 4,010,513 of CM020501.1, read as the reverse complement.
TGTGGTTTGTTTTGTTAAGAAATTGCACTGGCATGCTAACCCGCTAACCTAGCAGGTTGACATGCTAACATTTGATTTTACCACTGCTATATGACACAACTGTGTGTTAGATGCTAAAAATTTCAAAAAGCCATTAGTGGCCTCTGCGACATCGCACACACATCTCCTGGGTAACTGAGACTCATTGGCCACATTGTTTCTGATTGGTTGATTGTTTCTGATTGATCTCATTGGTTCCTTGGCAAATCCTCATTCAGCTTGAGCAGGAAGGTTAAAGTGAGCCTTCTTGCTGGAGGCTGCAAACAGAAGGCTAAACGCAAGGCTTTCTGGGGATCTGATAGTTTAAGACCACTTCATTGGATCTGCAATGCAAAATAAGGAACTGAAAAAGGTACTCAAATTCTTAGGTTTAGTTTTCTATCTTTAGCACTGAGTAAACTTCTGATGCTTATTTGACAAAAAAAAAAAAAACTTGTAGTACCGACCTGTAGTAACATCTGGACTGTATTACATAAGACAAAGCAGTTTTGGCACATACATTTCTGTTCCAACAACAAGGTTAAGCCAGCACTTTCCTCAGGAAAGTCTCCTTGGATGGATTGCATCATAGAATATGTTAGTTGCCCCAGGACAGGAGCATGGCAGGTTGAAATGTACTCTGTAATGACTTTATAATCCAGATAACGACTGTAAGGCTGTGCACACTCCACAACTTAGACAATGTCAACACAGATTTGGCTGAAGGTCCTCGGCTGATTCGGCCAAAAGTGTCTGACAGGCATCTGTGACGTGACTCCGGCTCGCAACTGTATCACTAATTCAGACAGCAGACATTTGCCCCGCAGCGCACACGGAAACTTTCATCTTTTTTTATATTTTGGAATGCAAATGTGCTGTATGGAGCTCGACACATAGCCTGACTTGGTCTTTAGGATTTGGTGGCATTTGGTGCTATTGCTGTAGATCAGGGCTGGGCAAACCTTTCGACTGGTGGGCCACAATGGGTTCTTAAATTTGACCAGAGCAGGAGCAGATGGATGGCGTGTTTTAGTGAGCCACCTCATAGGAGGAAAAAAAATATGATGGGATATGTAGAAAAAAAAAAAGTGTCTTTGAAGCCCCACAGGTTTTAGCTCTTTATTGAAATGACTCTTAAAACGCTGATAAATGGATGAAATACAGCTATTTTATGACCTACTGACTATTAATATAATTTCTTCAAGTTTCGGCAGGCCGGATAAGAAAGCTTAACGGGCCATATATGGCCCCCGGGCCGTAGTTTGCCCACGCCTGCTATAGATGCATATGTCGTGGCTGATTCAAAGGAAATTTTAGTCTTTGCCAACGATCATCTGAGACGGCCGACCGCGGGGATTAGTTTGCAGCTCCGGTCCTCATCCTCACACAATCAAAGCAAATGTGCTGAATAATTCAGTTGCTCTTTGACTGGAGCCCAGCCACTCGTGCCCAGAGAGAACAATCATGCACAGTCGGAGGCTTTAAAAGGCAAATTAGCTCAACTGAAAACTTGACTTTTTTTTTTTTTTTTAACCCCGCCTCCCCAGAATAATTTTTCCTTTGAGTTCTTGTCTGTCTTCCTTTTTGTTTAAGTGCAAACTAGTATTGACGTAATTGATTGTATTTTTTTCGATTGTGATTCTAAACTGTTTTCACCGATATTTGTCATTGAATATTATTATTGTTAAACAGGCCAATCCATGAAAAAGGTATTTTGCATCGGGACTTCCACTGTGGGACAGAAGTCTGACCAAAATAGAAACATATTTTCACATTTTGACATTTGCAAAATAACAATGCAGTTGGTAAATGTGGTCTTGGAGCGAAATTGAGCCTTTTTTTTCTTTGCTCTTGTCAAGACGTAAACCCTGGTGAGACTTTTATAAAGATCTCTATAACTGACACCGCTATATTATTGTGATATTCTTGTTTTCTCAACAACATGATAAAACATAATGACCTTGTCGCTGGTGTTTACTGGGCTCAGGGATCCTGCAGGCTGCAGAGCTGACAGCCAACTGCCTCATTATGAACCTGTTATCTACGCACGGCTCTCACACCAGTGTGCACCTTAAAGTCTGAAAGCCTTCAAGTCCTTGACTGTTGGAGAGGATTTTCTTTCCCAGTGGGCTCATAACAAAGAAAAGAAAAAATATTTATAATGACTTTTTTCCCCAAAGTGTTCGGCGCATTAATGCATTTTTAAAATTCAACTCCCTCTGTCATTTTAAACCCGCCAGCAAGTTACTTTTTAATCATTACTGATAAAACAATGCATGAAATGATCTGAAATTTGTTATTTTGCATTGGGACGTTTTTTGATTAGATCATTTTTTTTAATAGTTAATTATTTATGGAATCTTCTCTGAAGCCATGATGGTCGTAATTTCATCTCATTCTGTCTCTCAGGTTCTGTATTTAACATATATGTGGAACAAATTATGATATTTAACATACAACATATAATTATTATATTATTTGTTAAATATTTGTTTGTATTTTCCGTGTGGCTCCTGACTGTTTAGTGTGACTGTTTCCCTTGTTACACCCAATTTTTATTTCCCAGCTGCTTCTGATTTTGCTTAAAGGTCACCTATTATACTCATTTTCGGGCTTTTGTATTCGATGTCTGGCCCCTCCACAGCAGCAAAACACGATTTTCCGCGCTGAAAGCTTTTTAGATTTGCGTATCTCGCTGCTCGTTTCCTCGTATTTGCTGCATCCCGCAAAAACGGTCTGTTTCACTTCACTCCACCCCCGGCCTTGCCGGTGTACGCCCCCGCCCGGCCCACTCCGCTGTGATTGGTCACACTCTTCGTCGCTGCTGAGCCTCACTTCCTCAGTTTGCCGGTGCGGGAGTGAAGAGTAAACGGCAAACTTTACGAAACAGGCACGATTTACCGTCGTGAAGGCTTCACCCTTTAGCAGCTGTTTACCGGCTAATCCAGCTTCGTACGGACCCAGCGTGGGCTGAGTTACGGCCGCAAGGCGAACCGAAGGTCCCTGGACGTTTTTTGTGCCTTCCGTGTCCCCGGAAATATATTTTACTTTGTGTACTGACCGTGTTTTTGTTTTGTATTTTTGCAAGACATTTTAATAGGGCTTAGAATGATTTGGTTTCATACTGTTGACTTGTATCAAAACGCTGTCCTGGCAGAGAAAATATCTACGCTGAAACGATCACTTCAGTCATGGAGTCGTTTATTATTAGACAAGAATATCTGCACAACTTAAGTCCACACAAAGCACAAAGCAGGAAGAGCTCTATACAACCCATGTTAACATGCTGGCAGCGTGAACATCGCTATAAGGAGTGAAACTTGCAAATCAAAATCGCTGCCTCTTCAGTTTCACTGCCAGCGAACACAACACACAACACAAGCAGAGCACGGAGTTAGCGGTGGTGGCTAACAGTTCATCAACACGATTCAGCGGTTGTACGTTGCAAGTAGTCTTAAAACTAATGTTGCTTGAGGTCACAATACACTCACAGTCCTCATACATGTTTTCAAACATTGCCGTGGCTGACTATTCTCTCGTCGTCCACCGGCCGAGTCGAGCCCGTCTCACTCCCGTTGCCGACCGGACGGGTGTTCCATCGCATCCGCATGAGGCTGAACAAACCTCCAACATTTTCTTTGTTCGTTCCACCTCGACAGTTGTGGTCTTGGTGCTTCGGTAGTCGCTCGGTATTTTTTATTTTATATTTTTTAATTTCCCTGACACCGAAAAACATTTTCTTGGAGCAGCGCACTGCGACATCACTTCCGGGGCAGAGCGGCGGAGGGCGGAACTATGGGCGGAACCAGTCCGAGAGGGTGCCGGAGCTTGGCCATGAAAGGAGCTCCGGCACACAACTACGTAATTGCGTGCCCAGTGTTGAAAAAATCTCCGTGAACTGAGCGTTTAGAACCATGCCCAACAATTTGCAGGGCTCACGTCCAAACGCATGAACCTCATTATTTGATGATATCGAGATCGTTTGACGATAGGGTTCAACATTGTAACAGTTTTTAAAGCTCAGAAAAGTGGAAAAGCATCATAGGTGCCCTTTAACTCCATCTCCAAAAATGACTCCGCCAAACTTTGAATTTAGCAATTTTCAGCATAAACAAGTAAATAAACTATTGTGTCATTTCCTCTGATTGAATCCTCAGTTTCCATGAAAAAAGGCAATAAAAACAGTTTTTCACTCACGGGCCAGTTGATTCTTGTGAAAATAAACAGGTAAAATAAACAAGTCATTCTAATGTGATAGTTTTTGAGGCATCAAGGCAGCAAGTTGAGTTCGCACAGATGCACTTGGACCAGGTGATTTATGAGCCACATGCTGGTGCTCACTGAGACATGTGGGGAGCAGGTGAAATTGTTTCTGAGATCTTTTGAATTGTGCGCCTTTTGAAGTGGTTGGTGCTTCCTGCTCACAGTGACCCTCAAGGGGCCTCTCTGCAAGGTGTCGGTGCCCTTTGTGACATCACATTGAGTCAGAATTGCATGTTTTGGCTAACACTCCTTTCTGGGGAGTTCATTAACAAGCTCAAGAATGTATCATGGCATAAAACTGTCACAGAGGGAATTCCGCATAATGGGGCTTAGGGGCTGAACATTTTAAAGGCCCACCACATGCTGCAAATCTGAAAGTCCAGAGTGTGGATCAGCTGATAAGACACAAATGAGACCAAGTCCTACAATAATGTTCAGGGGGGATTTTAGAAAATTCCTTAAAATGTCTTGGTTCTGCTCAGCTTGTTCTACAGGCCATTAATTCTATGCACTTCACATAATATTCATCATAAAGCTCTGCACTGGGCCACTGGCATTATTCCAGCACTCCTGCTTTCAGATCAAAAACAAACAAACAAAAAAAATGCTCTGAAAAATGTAAATGTAGTTTTACGGATGAATTGCAGACAAAGTGCTTGTGTTCTTTTGTCATTGTTGTGGCTGATGGGAAGCATTATGTACTGTCTGCCAAGCTGGCACTAATACAAGAGAAATCTGAGGGTTTTTTTTGTTTTTTTTTCGATGTCTGAATTTTGAATGCAAACAGAGCATTTTAAATAAACTCATTATTTACAAAGCAACTTTGTCATCGTTGAGTATCTTTGGGTATTTTTGCAGTATCCCTAAGAGGCCTGGTAGGGTCTCCTCTGAATGGGCCTTTCACAATATGGTCATAATGCAAAGTATTGATCAGCCGCAATTAGGTTTAAAATGTGTGTAAATTGTTATTTATGTTTTTCTCTGTTTTGATTAAATGGAAAATGTTACTTCAATCTGCTTCGGACTAAAGGCTCGTGAAAACAAAAAATTGTTCAAAATTCCAAGTAGTTCCTTTGACCGAAACTCGTACAAGACCAAAAGGGCATGTGAGGCCTTTTTTGTCTTAAAGAAGGGAAACAAAGTTAAATGGGTCTTTCTTTCTCCAACCTCTCAGCGTAGTTGTGTGTGATGTGGTGGGAAGACCTCGGCCAGTTTGGTCTCTGGCAGCAGCGGCAGTGACTTGATCCTCGCGCTGCAACTGGATTGGCTTGATCCGGTCTCACCACCACCACCAGCACCAGCACCAGCACCACCAGTACCACCAGTACCACCAGCAGCACCACCGAGTCGATGCGTTTCTGCCCAAAGATCAAGAGAGTGGAGGTTACTGAGAGAGAGTGGGAGTTTTTATTAAGAGACAAGCTGGCGAGAGTTGATCAGTGTGTGTGTGTGTGTGTGTGTGTGTGTGTGTGTGTGTGTGTGTGTGTTTTCAATGGGGCTTTTTGTTCCAACGTGACTCACCACGTTCTAGCCACGGTTGCTGCCTGGAGGAAGAGATGAAGGGCGGGTGAACGGCACCAAGAAGAAAGAAGAAAGAAGAAGAAGAAGAAGAAGAAGAAGAAGAAGAAGAAGAAGAAGTGGTTGATGTGGTTGAGGCATTAGGAGACAGCATGTTGGGTTGCTGTGTCAAGCTCTGGCCTACTTTCCTGATGAATCAATAAGTCAAGCGGCTGCCTGCAGAGCGGTTGTTGAGGGAGATTAAATCTATCTTCTGGTTTGCTCAGCCCTCAGCTCATTTCAACCTTTAGCCAAGGCCTACACAGACTGTTTGCATAAGAATGACTTTGGGTGACGGCAATAAAACATTTAGTCAAAACCAGATGGCGGACGTGATTTTTCACTCCTTCCTCCGAATTTGTCAGCGAAGATCGATCAGTTTGACGTTTCCAATCGCTTGTGTTCATGAGTGTGGGAAAACACAGCTGGGAGTAAACACACTTATTTACTGGTGACGTGTTGCTTGAAAGTCTCGACACTGACAGCATGCTTTTATTGTAAAAAAAAAAAAAAAAAAAATTAGTTTGATGCCTCATGGAGAGAATTCATTCATCACAGAAGTTGAAATGTGGTCTATCTGAGAAAAAAAATGATATATAATATATTTGAGATCATGTATGAAATAGAAAGTATTTGATATGTTGTTGAACATAATATTATATTAGATATATAGACATAAGTTTTTGCACTCTGCCTCCACCCTTAATTGATGGATTAACATCTCTGGAACATCTTTTGTAACAGAGGTTTTCACTCAGGAGGTTGTGTTGTTTTTTTTAACTTATTATCATTATTATTATTATTATTATTATTATTATTATTATTATTATTATAAGTCTGCCAATTTTTTTCGTGGGCAGAAAAAACAAACAAACAAAAAACCACTTGCGTTGCGTTGCGTACTTCAAATTTCCGAGCATTTCAAACTTCGACATTTGAAATTTCCTTCAACTTGAACAACTGGAAGCAGCAAACAGGTAAGTGGAGCTAGCAAGCGAGCTAGCTCCCCCTTCCGTCCTGTCAAATTCTGATTCAATGAATGTTTTAAGCTGTGTTCCACTGTGTTGCCTCTTCGGTCAGCAGGCCAGGTTGGCTCAGTGGTTTAGACTGCAGGACTCTGGTGTGGGAGACCAGGGTTCGAATCCTGGTCTCCACCAGGTTAAATTTATCTGTCCTTTAAAGTCAAGGTTCACCTCATCAGAGCAGTTAGCTCAGGCTGCTGGAAGCCTGGCTGTGGTGCACCAGGTCATGGGTTCAATTCCTGTCAAGCAAATTGTGTCCTATTTCTTTTCTTTTTTTTTTAAATAACTCCCCAGAAACGACGCCACAACACAAACATGATAAAATATTGGATATATTTTGATTGCACACTTTGTAAACTTTCACACACACACACACACACACACACACACACACACTTGGCAACAATGCAGATTCACTTCCTGATCTGCAGATTTGGTTCTAAGGCACTTTCTTTTTTCTTTTTTTTTTTAAATGCTGTCACCAAAGTGTAAACATTTTGTTTAATGTGATGACATACATGCATACAAACATAATGCAAAATGCACAATAAAGAAAAGAAAAATAGAAAGAAAAAAATATCATTGAGAAAAGATTTGGCATATTGACTGACAGTGACTTGTGCATCACTCTGTGAGGAGTGGAGTGATGGCTGCTGCAGCACTTTGTGGTAGAAACTAGTTATCAGTCTGCTGCTTCTGGTTCTTGATGTTCTGAACTCTCTTCCTGGCGGCAGAGGTTCAAAGAGAGGATGTCTTTTTCTTTTCCTAAGTTACACCAAATTGAGGCCCTGGCTTGTGCAATACGTATCTGGACAAAAACAAGTTACACTCGGGTAGGTCGCCACTCCATACACCACCTCACATTAAATTTACTAAAAGAAAATAGACCGTATTTTTCTTCAGCTTTAAAATAAGTGAAACGTGCCGTGACGGCTAAAACTTTTCCAAGAAAGATTTTACGGCACAGAAAAAGCACTTGAAGCCATGGCACAACATGAACAGTTGAGGCATTGCTTCCTCTGGACACCAACAGCGAAGAAAAATTACTCTGCCCTGCTTTGTTTTATCAAGTAAATCAAGAGCGCACTGAAATTAAAAAAAACAGAAAACATAACCAAAGTCAACTGCTTTCAAAAGCAACATCCGGGCAGATCAGTTGAAAGATCTCCGTTCTTGTATCTTACCTTGCCTGCGTCTTTCTAATGACACTGAGTTTTTATGTTGTTTTTTTTTAAGATTTTTATTTTATTTTATTCACAGTTCACGTGCCTTGAGCATCAGCCGAGCTGCTAGCAGCGGCCGCGCCGCCACCCAGCCAACAAAAACAGCTTTTTGAAGAGTCTCACAGAAGGAAATATTTCTTTCTCTGCTTCTTTCACCCGGGCTTCAGGAGATCACAGCCGCGAATCAGCTCTGTGGCCGCTTGCTGCAGTCGTAGTGAATCAAAACCGTACCACCTGTTTCTCGCTTATGGACTCGTGTGCACAAAAAAACGCGCACTCATACCCCCTCCACCCCACACACACACACACACGCACACAGTTTTTCCCTAACAACCTCTCCGTTCCTCAACTCATTGTCGAGCGGGTGTGAAAGAGAGCTCCACTCCAGGCCCACCCGTGACCACCTCTCCAGGGTTCTTCAAGGGGCGGCTGCTCACACCGACACTCGCTCGCACTCGAGCACCATTTGCCACGGACGTCTCAAAACCATCTGACCCAGCGGGCGGCTATTTTGAGAGAGGGATGGCAAAACCGGCTGCTACTTGCGATGGCCATTAGAGAAAATGAGGAACTGCTAAAAAGGAGCGCTGGCCAAGGCTAGCCGAGGGCTCTCCCGCAAGTGTGTGTGTGTGTGTGTGTGTGCTTCACACACGTCCGCGAGTGTGTTTTCTCCGTCAGCCATACCAGTGGCCAAGTGTGGTGTCGAGGTCATGTGTCGCTGTCATCCGCAGGGACTGCTGTTGAAATGTGATATTTTTACTTATGCGCGAGTCGGAAGAGCTGAAATTCATCCTGTAAGAGCATCCGGCTGAGATTTTAATCCTTTATTCACATTCTTGGAAACTAACTGGCTCTCTAGGAGCAGAGGTGTGAAAAGTATTCACATTCTGCACTTAAGTTAAAGTACAGATGTATAAGAGATACTACAATTACAGATTCAACTCCTTTACTCAAGAAAAGTAGGAAAGTACAGACTCTGAAATATATTTAAGTAAAAAGTATTTTGGGGGCCATTAATGAAACAAGACTTTAGCTGATCATTTTTCAAAAAGTAAAAAGCTGTGACAGAATAATCTGAACCAAACTGACCAGATGATGAGCATAGATCATTTTTAACAGCTTTGCGACTCTCAATACTTTATACTTTTATCTGTCATATTTATGACCATTATTAGATGTTTACACTTTTAATGACAATAACCAATGTTATTTATTATATTTTTATTTTTCTCTGTACTGAAAACATACTGAACAGTGACCACGCAGCCAAGGTTTTCTAAAATAATCTCCTGCTAAAATATCATCCACTTTCATATTGAACTACACAACAACATAGTTCAAATAGCTCCACTTCAACAACTGTTGCTGCAATAACTGTACTATTAAGTGAATTATTTTTTAACAGAAATAGCTTTTAAATACTTTAAAAGTTTTAAACACAAAAATTAAGAATTTTTTTTTTTTTTTTTCAAATGTAAGCAGTAGAAAGTACAGATCTTTGTATGCAAATGTAGGGAGTAAAAGTAAAATCGTCAGAAAAAGAAATTCTCAAGTAAAGAAATCTACAGTACTGGAATGAATGAAGTATTTATACTTAGTTACTTCCCACCTCTGTCTAAGAGTTAAAAGCAGTTGGTTTCACTCCAGGAAGTTCAAATTTCCCACCGTTTTTTTTTTGCACTAAGAGGCACTTTTGTGTTTTATGACTTCAGAGTGCTCACCCAGAGAACCTTTCCCGAGAATACTGACTCCTTTTTTTTTTGTTTTGTTTTTTTGCCCAGAGCCGTTAACGTGCAACCTCCCTTTGTCACGTGTGACAGCGGAACAAGCATTCGGTGCTTGAGGGGACGATCCCGATCAACAGGTTGAGCGGCGGAGCGTGCCAAGGACCTGGCGAGAGCTGCACTTCTCCCTCTCTATTTGCATCTGAAACATCATCTCCCTCCCTGGGACCACACTAATGCAAAGCGAGAGAGACTCAGAGGTCTGACACATGACTCACGATGCCTTCATGCATTTTGAATATCAAAAGGAGCAACAACGCTGTGATACAGATGAAGAAGGAGTTCACGGTGCGACAGTTATTCCAGCTCCAGGGTCGGTTCCGGGGACTTTGTCTAATTTTGAACCAGTTTTTGCCATTTTGGCCAGACCAACCAAACTTGGTTATGTCGCTGGCTGGGGGGGGGGTGGGGGGGGGTCCTCCTCCCTCCTGCGTGGGAGGAGGCAGTGCGCACATTTTCAAGTGGAAACACACTGCGTTCATCTGAGGATTGTTTGTTGGTTGTTGCTGTTCTTTTGTTGTTGTTGTTGTTGTTGTTTTGAAGTTCAAGGTTTAATTGTTGTTTTATTTGGAAAACAACCATTTTTTTTAACCCTCAAGTCATTCGACTGATTTTATTTGTTTGTTTTTAAACAAGTCCGGCGGCTGTTGACAGTGGGTGTGGATCAGCCACACGCACTCACACTCACACACACACACACGCACGCACACATGTGTGTGACACACAAAGTTTTCATTAAGTATTATGACAAGAAGAGATGGTATTGTAATATTTGAATATACTCTGCTGTACATCCCAATATTGAGCTTAGTTTGTATAAACTTGTGTATCAATTCCATGTGTGTGTGTGTGCGAGAGAGAGAAAGAAACTTTTACAAAGAAAAATAATTCATTGAACTGAAACAGTTCAATGGCAGTTGTCAAAATAGGTCCTGGATGCCAGAACCACTTGTGATTTGAAAAGCATGATAGAAAATATAGGAAACATCTCAAACCTCCTATAAATGTTTTTTTAAATGAAGGAATATTTAGACCTTTGAGAATTGGGCACCCAACGCCTGAACATGAATGTGCAAAACATAAGTTGTAAATGCAAGGAGTGGTCATGGGATTCAACCCATCAAATCAAAGATAGAATTTGTAAAACAAGGCCATCATTTAAAGTAAAAATACGTCAATAAAAACAAGTGGAGAGGTATGTAAATGTGTACAGTGATGTAATGATGTGGGTTTCTAACCAGCGTAGGCCCTCGTCAAAGAAAAAAACAAACCAAAAAAATCACTTTACTCATTCAAAAGTTAAACTCCAAAGTGGAACCAGCGGCAGCAGCGCCGAGTTCCACTTTGTGGAAAAGAGGAATTTTGGAAAGCGTTTCAACTGGGCTCCGTGTTTAGTCTGTGAAATTGTGTTTCACATTCTTCTCAGTGCGTCTTCTATTCTACTTTTAGACGGCTGCTGCCGCTCACGACCAGCGAGCCGACGCTCTGAGAGATGAGAGCTTCCCCCGCCGCTGACAATAAGGCACCGAGGGACTGTTCCCAACGCTGAAGTCGGGGCCAGGTCCTCCCACCCGTCCTCCTTCCCTCTCTCCCTCCCCCCTTTTATCCCTCCTTAATGCGTCCCTCGTGCTGAAGGTGTGGAGCAGCCAACATTGTTCACCGAGTGCGCCGCATGCTAACAGCTGTGTGTCTTTCCCAAATGCTAAACACAACAAGTTGCTGCAGGAGTTGCAGAGAAAGGGGAACGCATTCGATTGGTTAACAGTGTGCGTGTGTGTGTGTGTGTGTGTGTGTGTGTGTGTGTGTGTGTGTGTGTGTGTGTGTGTGTGTGTGTGTGTGTGTGCGTGTGACAAACTTTTTGACTGGCGGGCCACATTGAGTTCTAAAATTTGTCAGAGAGGCCGGAGGAGGAGCTGATGGATGGAATGTTTTGGTGACCCACCTCATAGGAGAAAAAATATATCATGGGATATGTCGAAAACATTTACGTCAATTGAAAATGAAAAAAAGTGTTACAACAAACTATCAATCTTTGAAGCCCCACGGTATTTAGCTCTTTATCGAAATGACTCTTTAAACACCGAACAAATGGATGAAATACAGCCATTTTATTTCTGACTTACTATTAATCTAATTTCTTCAAGTTCGGCAGGCCCAATTAAAAAGTTTACCGGTCACATATGGCATGGTAGTTTGCCCATGCCTGGTCTAAACTAAACCAAAACCAACAACACAACAAAGTGTTGCAAAAAAAAAATTGCGGACGTCGAATTTCCGAGCATTTCGAACTTCCTTCAACTTAATCAACTGGAAGTAGCAAACAGGTAAGTGGAGCTAGCAAGCTAGCTGATTAGCTCCGCATTCCATCTTTTCAAATTCTGATGGAACAATGTAGGGGGGGTGGGGTGGGGGCGTTCCATCTCTCCAGTGTCTGTACATTATCTGGCAGAAGCGCTGCAGGAAACGAATGAGGCGCGGCCGCGTGCTTAGCGAACCCTGGTCAGCTTTGACCGGACGGAGCGGGCTTAGCGGGCTAGCGGGCGGCTCCGGGCTCCTGCCGGAGCTCCGGGGTTTGTCTTGCAGGCGTGAATTTGGCCGCATGGCGCGAGTCCGCGATCAGGGCGTGTCTCCGGGCCTCCCACTCTTTCACCGGCGGGGAAGAGAACCCCCAAAGTCTCGCATAGAGTATTTTTGCGGGGAAGTGACCCCTCCCTTGTCTTTAAGATATACTTCCTCCTCCTCCTGGGATCCTGGGATCTATGTCCTTTTGGTTAGGTCTGTCTTGTGATTTAATTATCTTATTTTATTGTTTTCTGTTTATATTTTTGTTAGAGCATTAATGCATAGTATTTTTCACCTTTGAAATAAACAAATAAATAAATAACTGGATTAACCCTAACCCACACCCCCCCCCTCCTCCCGCTAAGATATGACATGGGCTTTTACAAGGTTCCATTATAATTGGGTCAAAATGTTTCATATCAAACTAACATGCCGCTTCTAAGTGAATCAATTTCCACTCGGGCCTGTTCCCTTCAGCCAGAGTCTCCATTGACATTTCCAGGCGCTTTGGCTGCTTCGCTCCGTTCACAGCAGTTAATAATTTTGCAAAATGTATTCGAAGGAATTTTGTGGGTTTGACAAACTGCGGCCTCAAAAAAAAAACCTCAGAGCAGATTCTTCAGACGAGAATAGCATCAACACAAACCAGACAGTGCACCCGAAGCTGAACATCGTTCTAAGTGCAGTGGATCTCAAAGTTAAAGAGGTTCGGTGTAAAGAAGGACGACACTTAGAAACTCACCTTGTAATCCTCTTGGCTGTTGTTTTACAAGGACAAAAGACGCTGAAGGTCTCTGTATCACGTTGTTTATGACTGGTTCTATCGTCTGTCTTCTGTGTGTGTGTGTGTGTGTGTGTGTGTGTGTGTGTGTATGTGCTTTTACGCTCTAAATATGCAATAAAAAAGCGAGAACACTGAAGCACCACAGTTTGTTGTTAACAGACAGCCTAAAGCTTCGGTTGCTCTCCACTTAAATAAATGACTTACACTTCTTCCTTTGTTTTGTTTTAAATATATATACATATATGTATACAGGGCACAACTGTTAGAGCAAAACTAGTTTAAGAAAAAACAACAACTGAACATCTTTGGATTTAATATGACAAAATGAAATCGTTTATTCAAATCAAAATATATGAAATACTCACACGTCATTTTTATGTGACTTATTGGTTTACAAAAAGGGGGTTGTTGTTTTTTTAATACATTTGCCCTTCGTTTATCTTGGGTACAATATTGCAATCAATATTTTTTTCTACAAAATAATTTATATCCACAGCATTGAAAGTTTTAACATACTAGTCTTTATTTAGAATTTTGTGGGGAAAAGAAACATTTACATTTAAAAACTGTACAAAATGCTATAAAACACTTTACAGAGGTTTTTTCATTAGACAGCCGTGACCATCGTCAATAAGAAAGCAGGTCTGTTGTTTGATGTTTCCGGCCCTCGACCGTCTTGATCCACCGTTTGATTCTTCAAATGCACGATTCGCCACGGACACATTTGTTGCGTTGTTCCATTCAAAGCTCCTCTCATCTGATTTTTACGCAGCCATCAACACGCACGCTTACACAATTGATCCTTTTCATGACTCCACAGCAGATAAAGTCAGTAACCTTGTGTTAGCGAACACTACTCTTATTTAAAGAGTCTGGCCGGGAGGGGGGCATTCCCTCTCACTGACACTTCCTGGTCATGGGACAGCAGGGTTTTACACACACACACACACACACACACACACACACACACACACACAAACACACACACTGGAGACTTGTGTTCGAACATGTTCCTGCTCGGTTTCGTTTACCACCTCGGTTACATTTTTCCATCCCCGTTACAGCCACCAGCCAAATCAGAGCGGGAACATTTTGGAAGGACATTAAGTAGTAAAAGTTAACTGCCCTCACCTTCAACTTTTCATTGGTCGCCGTTTCGGCGATTTCTGAAAAAGATACCTTCTTGGACCGAGTGGCTTTCACGGCCATTTTAATGCCGACCAAAGCATTTTAACTACCGGCACGTAAAACTTACGAGGCAACATTAACCTAAACGGTTCGTCCGTAAGCACAGAGCCGCACACTTAGTGAGCGGTTTTCAAGAGTAAAGCATCGGCGCTGCTGGAGATCAGAGATGTGGAGATGAGAGGCCAAGAGATAAGACAGGATGCATCTCCAGTCAAAGCGAATGCATTCAAGTCGGTAAGACTCGGTCTATTTTAGGCCTTCAGGGTAGACGGGCCCCATGGCTGAGCCTTTCACGGGGTGAACAAACATTCATAAGTCTCATTCTTGCACAATTTTATAAAAAATCTTTCAAAAAAAAAAAAAAAAAGAAGAAGAAAAAAGTGTTTCACTCTTCCTCCACCAATTAAAGGAAACTTCCTCGGGCTAAGCAGCCGATTTATTGATGCCGGCAAACTTTTATGATCTTTAAACCACGAGACGAGGCGTAGCGAACGGGATGGAGACCTCATGACTGCCGAGGGGCAGGGACACACTGTCTACCCCGCCAGCTCTCTTCCACTGTGGGACGCTTTGTCCGATAAGAGGTCATGCACCGCACTCGATTTAAGTCATGTGCTCCTCATTGCGTGTCGAGCGACACAAGAAAACAAGGACGCGTTTGCTGGCGTTTGTTTGAGGCGCAGACAAAGTGACATCCGTGGCCGAGGACATTTTGTTTTACATTCAATCTGAAGAAAATAATTACGCTTTAATTGATATCCCATTCATTCTCTTTGCCTCTGCCTCTATTTATTATACAACCTAAAGTTTCCAAAGCCTGGAAGCATATACTGGAATTGCAGAGAACTGCCACGTCCCAGTGAGTGGGTGTACCCGGCCCAGGTCGAGGCTTTTTAGTACTTTCAAGACCGTAACTCTGCTCTCAGGGACTCTTATTCCACACCCACGCCTCGTTCTGTTCAACTCACATGGACATTCCAAGTCTAATGTAGACACAGGCGCTATAGCCGCTCTCGCACACAATGTTAAAGCCGATACGAGGCGAGCAAACAAGGCTAGCAGACTATTGCTGTCCAGAAATTACAGGGGGGAAAAGACAAATATTGTAAAAAAAAAAAAAAAAAAAGGTTTGCAAAGAAAGTGAAACGTGTTTTTCCACAGGCAGTTTTTTGTCTCCAATTATTTGTTTGACTGGCACAGGTTCACACAGGTACACAGGTAGAACGTCTCTGATGATAACTGACAGCGTGCTATCAGCAAAAAGCTGAAGATGGAGTCACCACTTCGTTGAAAGCTTCTATTTGTTTAGTTAGGTGTTAGGTGTTAGGTGTTAGGTGTTAGGTGTTACGGGGTCTCAGGAGCACAGACTTGCTAAGGGGGGCAGCCATAAAAGTGGGACTTTAAGTAGCTGCAGTTTTGAGAACATTCAAGTTGGCTTTACTTTTAGAAAAAAAAGCCTTTTATGACAAAAACAAACAGCAA
This sequence comes from Thamnaconus septentrionalis, assembly GCA_009823395.1. Taxonomy (NCBI): domain Eukaryota; kingdom Metazoa; phylum Chordata; class Actinopteri; order Tetraodontiformes; family Monacanthidae; genus Thamnaconus; species Thamnaconus septentrionalis. The sequence continues at coordinate 3,994,630 of CM020501.1, read as the reverse complement.
ATAGTTATTTCCAAAAAAACAAAAAAACCTGATGAGTGATTTTAGTCAAATTGTTTGCTAATAACGTTGGCAGAATCAAATTGTGCTTCGGAAGTGGCGGGCGATGGGGGGGTGACTCATGGTTGGTTGACATTTGTCCATGTGGTCACTTCCTCATTGGAACTTCGCCCTGTGGTAATATAGCGTTTACAATACAATTCATTTTCTCCACTAAATACCGCTCTCGGGCTGTAAACAGAGGCGGCGCAAATGTAACCACAGTAACCTTTTAGTTTCTCACTTTATGTCAGCTGAGAAAACAGCCCTCTGTGTCCCGGCACTAATTCCTTTTAAAAGGAGAAAATGTACTTGTGAGGGCAGGACACCACAAAATTTACCCGAAGGAAAATGTGTAACTGTTAAACAATGTAAACATGAAAATAGCCATAGTTGAGTTGACAGAGCAGACACAAACACAGTGCGGAGATTTCATCTGTGTACATGTCATCACATAGGAATGGAACATTGCTTTGCTTACATTGGCTGGTTTCCATTTAAAAAAAAAAAACTCTAGCGCACACACGCACGCACACACACACACTCAAAATGGAAGCTAAATGAACGGCTGGTTGCAGATCTATTCCCGCAGAGTGGTTCACGTAAACACCAATCACAACTTCCTTTGACACATGTATATGTGTTGTCACATTATGGTAGCACTCCCTCACAAACAGGCAGACACACGCGGCCAGTTAAGCCCAATAATAGCAAGCACACTCATTTTCACTGTGATTGTTTACCCAGACGGATCAATGGGGCTGATTCGGCAGCTGCCCGACCTTGACCCGAGAGTCGTCCAGACAGATGGAGCTCCTGTAAGAGAAGCAGCATCACTTAAATTTGCAAAAAATATGTTGGGGGAGGAGGGGCTGGTTTTGCTTGCAAGTTGTGTGTTCAGAGGCCTTTTCTTGGGGAGGAGTTTGTGCCTTTATGCCTGTTTGCTTACTATACACTACCAGTCAAAGCTTTGGACACACCTGTTGTTCTTTATCTTTACTACTTTCTACACTGTAGTCACACACTGAAGACATCAAATATATGTCCAAGATATGTGGATTAATGTGGGAAAAGAAAAAGAAATTGAAATAAAATAAATATCTTATGTTATTTATATTTTATATGAAGGTTGGCTATTCTAGATCATCTAAAATATAAAACTTGCTCGAGTTATTTCACAGTTTTGTTGAATACATATTCCATATGTGTTCATTCGTTGTGTTGATGCCTTGTGTGACAATCTACAATGTAAATAGTCATGAAAATGAAAGAAAAACCATCAAATGAGAAGTATGTGTCCAAACTTTTGACTGGTAGTGTATGTACACAAACACGTGTGTGTGTGTGGGTCTTCATTAGCGTGGTTGTGACATGTGTGTGTCACAACCACGGGGTTGTAATTCACTCTGACTGCCGCCGAGGCCCCTGGCAGGCGGAACTGTGGGTCTGGCAGGTCTCAGCAAAGCTCTCGAGCGTCTCGGCAGCTCGGCTCGACTCCGCCGGTGGCAGTGGGCCCATCTCCATGTCAGACTCGAGAGGCGCTCGAGAAAACTCCTTGCGGAGCGGCCTTCGGCACCAAAGACGGGGACAGAGTCATGGTGTGTTTTTACTGGCAGCCGTGATAGCTCCACAAAAGGTTCTGGGCTGAAAAGAGAAGCAACAGATATTTATGCCAGTCTATTTGCACGTTGTTCGCCATTTCCATATAATGCATTGTTAGCGGGGGCGGGGGGTTTGCGCGCACTGCACTGTCAAAACGATGCTGCAGGACTGCCAGGTCTACCTTTCCTCACTGAGGTTACTCTTAACTCTTAAATCAGCCTCTATCACTGACTCCCTAATGGTTTTCAAGCAGCAAATGCATCACATTTCCCAAACCACATGCACTTGAGTGTTAATTTATAATGTCATAGCTTACAGGAATAGTCCTGCGCTTCAGCCAACAAATTTGTGGGCTATTTGACCTGGACTCAGGACTCATGGAAAACCCAGCAAGAAAAATCGGTGTAGAATGTTGGACTTTTTCTATCACTGCACAAACAGAAGATAGTTTTGAAAGCTCCATTAAAGGACACAATTTAGCAAACTTCAGCAACTCAGATATGTCACTAAGTAAAAAAAAATAGAATACATTATTATTTTGTTCTCTAAAAAAATACCTTCATACATGAACCTGCATTGTTCAAATGTTTATCCTGCATTCAGTCTATGTGTATGTGCGCAAACCCCTACTAAAAAGCCCTACTTGCCCTACAAATAATTATTCATCATCACAATAATAACAAGAGAAAAACTCTGGCAGAGTAGTAGAAAAGTGCGAGTACATTTAGACCGACAAAACAATACAAACGGCCGTGCGACAGACATGAGGCCATTACAGTAGAGGTTGCCCATTGCAGCTGGATGTGATCTCTCTTTCTCTGCTGTAAGAATATGAGCGGCTGCATTCTCGACCCATCACTGAATGAATGACTGGTCGAAGCCACACACACAAAGAACTACAATAATCCAGTCAAGATGTTCAACATTCAGGGGTCTCACCCACTAAGTCACAATGATTGGGATGCCCCTTAAATCTTGGCTTTCGGTCTTTGCTAAAAGAGACGGGGCTAAACTACAGAGGAAATCTGCCTGTCAAATGAGACGACACACACTGAGTACAAGTGAAAAAACAGAGGAGAGTTTCAACGAAGAGAGAACACTGAAAGTGAAGAGAACAGTGGGGCAACAGGGACACAGGTTTGAGTGCTTGGCAGATCAGTCAACTCAAAGACAACAATAACAACACTTTCCTTTTCAGTTAACACAGATTAGCCACATACATGTTTTGGACTGTGCTGCACAGACTGCAGTGAACCCTGATTTGGAACAGAAAGACAAACTGACAGAGGGGAAGATCATCTGAAGAGACTGAGGTGAGGCCAAGAACCGTGCCCTGGGGGACGCCGCAAGTTAGCAGGCTAATCTTTGAGGAATAACTTCCTATATGGATGGGGAAACTCCAATCTGTCACAAAAGACTGGAACCACTTCAATGTATGAATTTTAATTTTTAAACTTAAACCAGCAAATGCCATTTAATGGGGAAAAAACCCCTTGACAAAACAGTTGCTTCAACCAGTGTTTTTCAACCACTGTGCCGCAGCACACTAGCGTACCTGGAGATAATGTCAGGTGTGCCGTGAAAACGGTTCAGTTTCATTTAATTGATCTAAAACGAAAAATAACTTTCCACTGTCAACTGACTGTGCTTTAAAAGCTTATGTAAGCTGATTTTCCTCCCTCAATTTTGCCCAGGTTATCAGATTTGTGTGCATCTTAACAGGCCCAGGTTTCACACTGAGTGACTATTAAAGATTAAGGGACTATACTGTCGTTGTTAGGCTAAAAAGTGACATTTTACAATAGTTTTGGTTGGTGGTGTGCCATGCGATTTTATTAACGTAAAAAATGTGCGGCAGCTAAAAAAAGATTAAAACACACAGGTTTACACTATCAGAAAAGATAGAAAGAAGAAGAGATAGAAGAACTAGATACACGTTTCAAACACGAGGCCTGCGGGCCAAATACGGCCTGCTGTGTCATTTTATGTGGCCTGCGAGAGCCTAAAAGCTGCATTAGGTGTCTTGAAATAAAAAGTCTAAACCGCGCTAAAGTGCACATTGAAAAGCAAATTACATTCCCACATTGGATGTTCACTTTTATGACCCACAGAGTGACAACCACTAGATTCCTGGCTTTTAACAAGTGGAGTTGAGAAATACCCACAAAAATCCCAAAGATCTCCACAAAGAGATAAAAAATGTTGCAGAGTGGAGGAATTATGTAATTAAAGTTTTGAAAAAGGGTCAAATAATCAGATCTTTAATGATGTTTGGCGTTTATTGAAAACATTTGATGTTCGATCGACGTAGCAATGTGGGTGTCTTCTCTCCAAAATGTAAAGACTTTATATTATATAAACAGAAATGTGAGCATTTTGTAGATTTTTGCAAAGATGCAAATTCACATACAATACTGGCAACTTGAATGGATAATAATCCAACGTGGAGACAGTTGTTTTACAAACTTAAGGAGTGATTCCATTTGAACAGTGTGACAGTCACAGCCGACCTTTCGAGGGCAACCGTAATGTTGACGTTGGCCCTCGGTCGGAGTGACCTGGGTGAAATGAAGACGGGAAGACACGTATAGCCACTGAGAAGACTGTGTGTGTGTTGGGGGCGGGGGGGTAAAGTGAGGGTGAGTGGGATGGAGAAGTGGGGAGCAGAGAGGAGCCTGGTGCAGAGTGAGAGAGAGAGAGAGAGAGAGAGAGAGAGAGAGAGTTACGGCCTGGGCTCTGACCCAGATTTTAAATATGGTCTGTGACAACCTGATCTGTCTGAGCTGCTGTGTGGTCTTTCTTTCTTTCCATCTGTGACCAGTTGCAGCTCGTGTCTCTCCTTTCAGCGCCCTACCAGACGGAGCACCTTCACTTAACGCTCTACCAGACCGATCGTTAATCCCGAGTCTCGTCTTAATTCTCCACTCCGGTCAGTTCGACACATCCGTCTATTAAGACGTGAAACAGAGGCATCAATACGTAAGGGAAAAAAATGCAGACTCATATGCGTTGCAACTTAAAGGCAGCCAGTTTGAACAGATGGGAATAGAGATTTTGGTTTTCATGCTCGTGGACATATTTCTGCGACTCCAAGAAGAAGGAAGGCGACCCCTGCACGTGCTGCTGAAACAGCCGTGGGTGAAAACGAAGCTTTGGCAGCGGCCCGCTCGCATTCATCTTTCGCTGTTGCTGTTTGAGTTGGCAACGGCAATAAGAGGATTAAACAAAGCCAATTTTGTTAGAAAGATTATTAATGTTGTTAGTGTTGGGCAGCGTTGGTGCGATTTTCCTTTCCCTCAACAACAAGTGTTGATAGGCATCGTGGTTGAGTTCCCCATCATAAACCTGCTGCTATTATTGTTCACCAGGTAGAAGCAGAGGCCACGGCGACGTGCAAAATTCTTCACCTAATAAGCGGCCAGAGTGGGTAAACATAGTCACACACTAACGCCTCCCGTGATATGTGTTGAGATTGTTGGGGGTTAGGTGACACATACTGAAAAGGCTTTGACCTAAATTAAGCCCACGGCTTCATTAAATACATCCTCCCCTCCTGTTTGGAGGGAGATTTATGTGTTTCTCAAAGGACAGGTACACGTAAACAAGTCCGCCACTAACTTTTGCCGCATGAGTTCTGTAGTCCTGTCACGTTTTTTTAATTTTACTCTCAGACATTGATGATTCCTCACCGTGAGCATGACTTCATTTTTGTTTTTGTAGAAAACTTCAAATATCTTGATAAAATGTAAGCGAGCCATCAGATCGCTTGTACACAGTCCACAGAGTGCACTGTATAGATTCTGTAGAGTAAATGATGACAGGCCCAGATATCCATGGCTATGGGCACAAAGCATGTACAGTAGGTAAGAGAAGTGAAGGCGGCAGATTTGAAGCTTGATGGGGTGTCCAGAGTTCAGAGCAGGGCTCTTTTTGGAAACAACATTGATCTGTATTTTAAAAGCTTTCACAGGACCGCCGCACTGGACCAGCATAAGTCAAGTCAAGTTCTATCAATATGTTGCTAGGCCACCAAAACATCAGAAGCTTTTTTTTCTGTCTCAAGACTGCAAGGAGGCGTCAGCTTCAAAAAACACATGTGGATTCTATTCTTCCGTTCTATATTTACGCACTCGCAGCTAAAACACAATCCTGTCACCTGGAACTGAACGCTGTACAGCTGCTACCCTACCTTTTCATAATAGTAGGAAGGGATGTGTGTGTGGGGGTGGGGGGTCTGACTACTTGTTTCCATATGCTCAGTGGGAGCAGCAGAGATTTAGCAGTGCTTGCGTACAGTCAGTGCACGAGCGTTGAGGTGGGAGCAGAAGAGGGCCGAGAGGCCTGGAGGGAGGAGAGCTCTGCACCACTCTGCTCCAGCTCCACTTGCACCGGCAACCCCGAGGCTGTAAATCTAAAAGTACACCATTCCATACTTTAAAAAAAGAAAAAAAGGGGTCCAGGACTGTACTTACGACTGTCAAGGGGTGATTAGGTGGTTCGCTATCAAGCTGTTTTTATGAAAACTACAACTTCCACCTTTCACTCCCGCGTAAACAGACAAAAAACCAACGGACGTCAGGCTAAAGAAAATTTCCACCACCTCCTGTTAATCTCAGTAGAAGGACTACAGATGCTTGCGCAGCCACGAGGGAATGGAAAACAGTTTGTAACGGCTTTTGATAAATGGCGAAGCTGCTGTCTTTTTTTTAAGAAGAATTGCTGATTATTTTTTTTCGGGTGCCGCTCAGATTGAAAGTGAAATCTCGCTTTGTGGGCGCAGATCATTTGCATTAAAAAATGTGTGAAACTACAAACACACATTTTTTTCCTAACTAACACAATTACAAATGTCAATGCCATGTTCACAGACACACCAAATTTGGCAATTGCATCGTCTTGACGTCTGGTTCGCTGAGCAGCACGGCGCAGCTGTCGTGGGAATGTCATTTTGCTTGCAGTCATTATTCTTACTTCTGTTTTTCATCTGCACCCACTCTTGAGTATTCTATTTGACACGTGCCAAAAATGGATTGGCGTAGAGAGCCATCTTGCAAGTATCACCAGCATGATATCATCAACATCACAGAAAAAAACTGAGCATAGACGTCACTTATTGTACCCACTTCCTGATCTTTGTTTCCTTCCTGTGACCAAATACTGTACAAGTCTCCGGAAAACAGCACATTTTGCCCTCTGTTTGCAGCCTCCTGGAAAAGAACTGCGTTTCAGCTTAAAACTGACAGGCTGATATACCTTCCACATTTGCTATATGGAACTTTGGTCACTTCTAGGTCACTAACTGACCACGGAAACACCAGCAAACAGAGTTTTCTACACTGTAATAACACTTTTCATTTCTGCCACTCATTTTAAGGAGTCCTGTTAAAGTGACAAATGAATGAAATGCAGGGCGCCTTTCACTAACAGCCAACCACAATGGCACAATGAAACTTGATCAATGATCATAAATATGATTTTAATTTGCAGCTAAGTTTCTGAGACCTTCATGCTTAAACTTTTAACTAGCATTTCCTTTTAGTTTTTAAACGCAGTCGCTGGACCTGTCAGTTGTGTGAAGATATTGAAAATGTGAAAGTCAACAGTAATGTGATAAACTCCTGTTTCACCCACTGCATCACAGTTTCCTAATATGAGCTAGTTTTACAGATTAAGTGTAGCGGGAAAGAACAACACCATTAAAATTTATGTCAGAGGAGTTCAAATACATCAACAGAAGCAACAAAAGACTTTTATGGCCCCTTTCTTGCTTATTCTTTAGAAATTAAATACTTTTAAAAAATGATGAGAGGTTTTAAAAGAGTGAAATAACACACTGGGATTAGATGTGGGTATGTGTTCCATGAAGCATATAAATGGCCTTCAGATGTTCCTGCTGGTGCTTCATATATGTGTGGCAAGATCAGACTTTAGACAGAGATTCATGGCAATATCAACCCAAACCAACAGCTGTGGGCTGTTTGCAAGGAGAAGTATCCTCAATTTATTTTCTGAGGCAAACGGTGCCGCATCTGGAACAACTGACTGTTCTTCAAAGGCTGACTCAGCCGTCGGCCGGCTCTCACATTGCCAGCGTGCACTAATGCATTCAAGTCAAATAAGTCGTAAGTACTATTCAACATCCTGCATGTCATTTTTCTACATCTCACCCTGCTCAAATAAACAATGTTTCAGGTTGTAATGAATAAGTGGTTTTATTAGAATATGAAGGGAAGGTTTCGATTCAAGTTGGTCAGTTTAAACAGCGAATAACTAAAAATGAAAATGTTGTTTTACAAGAGAAAACTGCACATTTGGTTCAGAATTATCTGAAATCTGGGGTATTTTTATTCCATTTTAAACTAGACAATATTGTTTTGTTTTGAATGAAATGCTTCAAAAAATGGAAAACGGTTTTAAGTGACACGACGAGGTTCTGGTCGATCAATTCATTCCCCGGACACACAGCAGGCCATTCTCCCTTGCTAGGAGTTATTAAATGACACTAAGCTGATGCGTACCTAATATCTGAAACAAAATAATATCTCGCTTTTAAGGGAGATAAGGCGTCAGCAAGTTCAGCAATCAAACCTTTGACTTGACTGAAAATTTTACCTAAACACAGTTAAAATGCTACTTCAGAGTCACTTCAGACACCTCCACTGCTCAAACCACAAGGATGGGTTCAAACAAAAAACAAGGCGGAATGAAAGAGGAAAAAACCCGCGGAAAACAGACTGAGACACAGTTAATTCAGTGTGTCTCCTTGGCGCACACACAAGTAAAAGGATGTTTTCAAAACTGTTTGTTGTGGGGTCGCACAAGCACTGCCTTGTTGTTCTTACCACAAAACGACAGGGAACTTCCCAGAAGGATCTCTTCTACCCTTAAAGCACTCCTGGGGCCCACAGAAAATACAAAAAAATCAAATGCCAACCAAAAAACAGCCCAGAATCTGACACTTTAACACGGCATGCGCCACAGATGCACTCAATTCATCTACTGTATGTCCACATCAGCTGCAAAGGTTGCGACTGAAAGGAGAAATGCAGTTGCAAATGTGCTTTGCAGATCAATACTCCAAGCACCGAAGAGCGTCAAGGGGTCTCAGCGCACACACGACCAACTAAAAAGACCCAAAACAAAGCAGCCAAGGGATGTTTTCCGAGCGCGTCGAACAACCTCCAGAGCCTCCTCCCCCTTCAGTCATAGAAGGAGGTTTGGGGGAAGATGGGTTTTCCCTTTATTTTTCATTTTCTCAAAGCTAACCTTGGCACCGTCGTCCTCTGGACGGGAGGATATTGGCTTGGCGCAGACGGCGAGAGTTAAACCATAGACAGAAGAGCAGTGTGCGACGCGGGGCTCCGTCACAGCCCTGATTAGCTGCTAATGGATCTTTTAATGCCTTGTTAGCCGCAGTTGTAGCATTGACGGACGCAGTGTAGGTACAAAATCTGTCCAGCCTACAGAATCTGTCCGGGGTCCGCCATTTCCTGCGATTTCAATGACGTGGCAAACTGTCATTGGCTTAGCGGTGTCTGGAAGGCAACAAGATCTGTTCGGGGGGTCGGCGATTGTCGAATTAAACTACGAACAAACAATATATAGATGGCACATTTTCAAAAATGCATTTACACGAAGCCGTATTCAAAGATTTTCCCGTTCACACGGAGACGCTGGAAACGACTGAAAACAAAGCAGTGTGCCAGGTCTGGCGTGGCGCTGGAAGTTTTCCCTGAAGGCGGAAGAAGGAGAAGAACACCTAAAGCACGCCATGTTTCCAGAAGCAGCAGCTCGCTAACAACATTAGCGCCACTGAGAACAGAAAAAAGACTGCTCATGAAAAGATGGTGTGGAGTTGAACTTCTGCTTCGAGTTACTGTAGAACACAAAGCCTTAAAAAGTCCATGTTAAGGATGACTGGAAGTCATGCCAGTAAATGTTTGCTAATATTTTTGTCATTTAGGTTTCCTGCCTCAATATCCCAGGCTGCTGAACCAAAAGAAGATCAATAAAAAGTAAAACAAGAGGTTTGCAAAACGCTTTCGATGTGTTTATTTTCATTTTGCACACAATCCACGATCGATCCACGAGCACCGTTTGTTATTGTTCACGACTGTTTGCGGTTTGTTGTAGTGGAGATAAATGGAAGACTGCAGGCTGGTCATTAGTAGCAGTGTGAGTGGTCATCTGCGACTCGCGGCCGCTCAGGTTTCAAAGCGGGGTGGGGTGTTTAGCGCTGTGACATCAGCATTTCCAAAAAAGATCGGTTTCAAGGGCAAGGCGGCGTTTTCAAATGTATCCACCCTGAGGAGCGTTTTCGAAAATGTGCGGTTTCAGTGAAAATGCCGTCTTTGTGTAAACGCGAGGCCGAACCGGCTAAATATTTCTGCGTTTTCAGAGAAACGTAAACGGGGCCTTAGATTTGCCTTCCCAAACAAGTACGAAACAGGCCAACCGCAGTTCATCGTTTACGCACTCGGCTGTTGCGAAGAAGCAGGTATGACGGAGGACAAAAAAAAGAACTTAGCAAAAAAGGTTCAACAGTGAAAGAGTCGACGCCGCAGGTTGAGTTGGCAGGTTTCTCCAGCAGTGGGAGTGCTACCTTGGCAAGTGATCCTTCCGCACAAACAAACAAACACAGCGCTTCTCCTCACCTTTACATACGAGCACATACAAAAAAAAAAAAACATGTTTCAAACACCAAAGGTTTCTTTCTAAAAGGCATCTCTGCCTGCGAGCGCACCCAGCTCAACATCAGTGGACACAGTCGAGAGTTTACAGTACGAAGCAGTGCTTCTCAACTGGTCGAGTCTCAGGAACCACATTTTTGTCCTTATCATGAAGTCACAACCCAAAATTATTCCACAAAATTAAAAACGCCCACTTTCTATCAAGTCTAGTAAATAAATTGTTGAAATTATTCACCTGAATTGTGTTCCTGCAAAATAAATGCCCAACATTTTCAATATCATATATATATATATATATATGTATGTGTGTGTGTGTGTGTGTGTGTGTGTGTGTATATATATATATATATATGTGTGTGTATATATATATATATATATATATATATATATATATATATATATATATATATATATATATATATATATATATATATATATACATATACATATATATATATATATATATATATATATATATATATATATATATATATATATATATATATATATATATATATATATATGTGTGTGTGTGTGTGTGTGTATATATATATATATATATATATATATATATATATATATATATATATATATATATATATATATATATATATATATATATATTTATTTTATTTTTATTTATTTATTTATTTTTTAAGCTGAAGCCACCACTTTTGGCTCTCGATCCACCAGTTGAGAGACGCTGGTATAGAGAGAGTGACAAACACTGCTGACGTCCATCACAGACACCAGATCAGCAGAGGACCAACTGAATCCCTTTCATACAAAGCGAGGAACCGAGGGAGGAAAACAACTCATAACAGTTGGTTTAGCGCGGCACACAAAGCACCACAGAGGAAAGAGCGTGAATCAACACGATGCTGATGTAAAAGCAAACACAGCCATGAAGGCGTCCCGGGGAAGATAAGGCCATGGACTCGACTGAATGAAATACCAGGAGATGTCAAGAATGTTGTTTATCTTTGAGCAGGTTTGACATTTTGTGTTTAAAAAAATGTAAAAAGCAAACTGTTAAAGATGGGGGTGAAGAGCCAGAGTGTGTGTCACAGGACGGAAGTGACCCCCCGAGACTGCGGGACTCGTTCCTGACACAAAAACACGTTCTGCAGCTCACACTATAGCCCAGGAGTCTGAGCATCCAGAGGGATAAAGTGGAATTTCTGAGTTTATTTATTAGCACTGGAATCCACAGGTGGATACCGACATCAAATCATTTCGCCAGGGCCGGGGGTGGCTCGCAAAAGACATTTATAAATACAGCAAGATTTCTTTTCTTTGCTAAGGCGTAGCTCGAATGTCTCAATGTTCGTAGCCACTCAGGTGTTTTTGCTGTCGTGTAAAAGCGGTTTGACAGGAAACATCTGTGGCCACATCAGATGAGAAAACCAATTACTGGTCTGGAAGTAAAAGTTACTGTTGCATCACACTATGGGAAAAAATATATATATATATTTTGCTTTCACAGATTACTCAGACAAATTTTATGTAAGCTGTTTCACTGACACATACCGAATGTTTATGTTCTCACTCCACACAGAACAATTCACACTGAACCAAATTCACTGTCAAGTCTCTTGTTTTAACTGTATGGTGCTCAAATAGGGTTTCAGTTAGGTTGTTTATGCACGTGTAGGACTAATCTTGGATCATTTTCTTCTTAAATTCATTTAGGTCCTCTTTAGGCGCTAAGCAAATAACTGCATTTGGCACTGAGCTCACATTATGCCTGAACACATCCTGTACAGCCCCAAACAAAGATACTGCCGCTAATGTGCCACTGTTACTCAACAGGCTTAGCAGACAAACTCCCATTTGCCAATTCATTCAACACTTTTGCTTAAAGGCAAAATCAGTCCATTTATAGAAATTCAGAGGTGGGTTAAGTTTGATGTTCTTTTACAACTAATTCAAAACTCTATTTAACGTTATGAGCAACTTAAGTTCAACATCTTAAATTCACACAACCCATTTTATTTCTCCATAAACAATCGCATGATTTCTTTTTCTTTTTTACAATTTTAACCCCTGTCAAGACACTTCTCAAGACCACCGACCGAGGCAGTAAAACGCAGCAGCAGCAGCAGCAGCAGCAGCAGCATCACATTAATCTGGCTTAAGGTATTTTCAAAAACTCGCCATCGCACATGTGCAACACTCGATTACTCTCCTCTCTGTTTATTCTACTCATACCAAAAGCCCGCAGTCACTGGCTGATTGGCTAAAAGCAGGTCAAGAGAGTTCATTCTCCTCTTTTTTTTTAAAGGGAGCGCAGAAAGGATCCAAGTAAGTCTGCTCGAGTCTATCGAACCCCCACCCACCCACTCACCCCCAAACCTCCCCACTGCTGTTGTCTGCCGTGTTTGCTGTGGGTTGGAGGGGAGCCGAGGTGCTGAAAAACCCACACGATGCTAACGCTGCTGTAGTGCAGAGGGGCTCGACCAATCAGGAGGGCGTGTCCCCATCACCTGTTCAGTCATGCTGCCGCGGTTCACCGAGTGACTTTTTGCTGCGCAAGCGCTTCTAAAACAAAACGATGAAAAAGGTGGCCACGCGGCACAGCTACTCAGTCCCATGTAGCCACATGGTCAAGCTACAAGCTAACAGCCGCCTTCATAGGGGCCGTTTTGTGAGAACTGAGCCGCTGCTCTTTCAATGTCCCCTATTGCAGCTAACTGGCAACCAGTAAATCAATCAGCCGCTGTGGGCTAAACACGGGGAATAATTGCTTTACACGGAAAATCCAAATCCAATCTTGCCTCGAGGTTTTGTGAACTACTTTATTTGTCATTACAATAAGCTCCAATTGCTGATGAATTCCCACTAATAAACAAAGATAAAACATATACAGCGATCTTCATTGAGCAAAGCACCGACTCTCACCCCACATCTAGCCAGCAGAGGTGCACAGGTGAGTGCCATTGCACAACCTTGCCGCTACACCCCACAGTGACACACCTCCTACCAGTGTCAAATCTAAACATTCTATACTTGCCGCTCCTACATCCCCTTTATTTTTTAAAACTGCATTACCGGTCTGCCAGTTTCTGCTTCAAAACAAAACCTCCCTGTTCAATTTTTTTTGAGGATTGACAGTGTTGCCTAATTCCAGGCGAGGAGGGCACACGGACCTGTAGCGACTTGCAACGTTTAAGAAACTCCCAATATAAAGCAGACAGGCAGGTGAGATGAAAGACTCAATATTCTCCCTCCTCCTCGATATTCTCGTTAGCTCCCGCTAAAAAGCAGGAGAACAGATCCACTGGGCCACACTAAATATGTTCTCCCGCATGCAGCAAAGGTAAAACTCTTATCAGTCGCAGCTAGAATGGCCCTTCTGTGTTTCCCCCCCATCCCAACAAAATGATGAAATATTGCTGTGATCGGCCACACAGATGTGACTCTGGGCTTTGTGTCGCCCAAAACAGGACCAACCTTCAGCTTTATTAAAGAGAGGCACCATGTGACCCCCCCCCGCACTCCTCCTCACTCACCCAACCACCCCCCTGGCCATCACTACAGCCCTCTCTCTATTCTCCGGAGCCCCCCGGGGTGGTGGTGTGAGTGTGTGTGTGTGTGTGGGGGGGGGGGGGTCACGGTGGCTGTGCAGTGCATGGCGGCCGTGAGGGGAAGCACGCCGTCAGTCCTGTGATAGCTGCATGAGATTCCACATGCTCTGATGAGTAATTCCTCCCTCCCCCGCTGCCATGTGCTCCGCTGCCCTGAGTCATAGTCCGCACTTTCGCTCACTCCCCCTTTTTTTCAGTCTGTCTGTCTGTCTCTCTCTCTCTCTCTCTCTCTCTCTCTCTCTTCTCGGCCAAAACGAAGAGGATTCTTTCTTCCGTCCTTCCTTCCTTCCTTCCCTCAGTGGCGGCGGGCGTCCCAGAGGGGGGAAACTCACTCGACGGAACAACCTCCCTTTCGATGACTCACTCCCGAAACACTGAGAGCTCCTCGGCCACAGCAGCCCACCTCGCCACACCCAGGCAGGCCCTGCAAGTTCTCCTGTCTTGCCCTCAGTGTCCGTCCCGCTGTTCAGCTGCTCCGTCCCCCACCACATGCCCGTCTGTTTTCAATCAATCAATCAATCAATCAATCAATCAATCAATCACAACTTTATTTATGTAGCGCCTTCCATGCATTATCAATGCACCGTTCCCCCACCCAAGCACACACCCAGACCCACGCATCCTCCGCACACCTACGCATTACCAATGTAACTCAAAAGAGCGTCACAGTAAAATAAAAACACAAATGCAACATGTAATAAAAAATCCACCCTACCCTCCACCCCTTCCTCCACCCAGCCTGCGCTGTGTGTGTGGGTGTGTGTGTTATCACACCCACAGTTTGTTTACTTCTGCCTCCGCCACTCGTCCGATTTCCACTTTTGTCCTTTTTGCAAAGTCACAAACGCGGAGAAGAGAGGAAGGACGCGCACAGACTTCCTGGTCTGCATGCTAAACTAGGGAGGCAGAAGCACAATGACGACGTGGTTCACGAATCCTTCCAGAAGAAGGGAGCGTCGATCGCGTCAGAAAGGGAGGAAGACATTTTTCAAAAAGACACCATTCCTTCTCCATTTCTAACCCGGAGCTAATGTGCATGAGCGCGACGTGTTGAGAGACTTCTAGAGAAGGTTCCAGTTGTCACAGTTCAGCTCCCTGTGGGACCCACATCCTTCAACCATTCACATGTTCCACAACTTTTAAACACAAGCTGTAAATTGTGCGCTTTGCTCGACAGAAGGGCCAGCCCCCTTCAACGTAACCTCATGCAAGCAACACACACATACATGTACCAGGCAGAGCGACAGATTAAGGATAAGAAGCAGCATGGAGATCCGAAGCACTTTGGGTTTTTTTTAACCATGAGATTTGTTGACCATTGCAAGAGCAATAAGGATTTTTAGGGGCATTATGACTGGGTTAATAAAACACAGCTGCCCCTAAAAGTCCCTCACTTTTCTTGCTGCCTTTTTCTTCCTCTCCTCTCCTCTCCCTCCCTTCCTCGCTCTCTAATCTTATTCCGTTCCCATTCCTAACTTTTGAGATCAAACTATAAGAGTTGCGATCCGGGGCCGCGCGGTAACTTTGGTGTCCTGTTCGAACTGCGACAAAGCGGAGAGAACTCGCAGATCCAGAAGTTTAACCTTTTTCGCAGTGGGGGGGTCACGCTCAACTCCCGTTTTTATGAATCGTGTATTTATAAACGCGGGGTTTTATTGCTTTTTCTTTTTTTCTTTTTTTTTGCTGTGACGTTTTTAAAGAGGGGTCGGTGGGGGGGCTGGGGTGAAGGAGTTCAGAGCAGAATTCTCGAACAAAAAGCGTTAGAAGGATGGCTCTGGCCATCGTTTTGAACCTTGCGACCCCCCCCGGCAAAGACAACAACACTCCGGTGGAAACGCAGGGAGAGAGTGATAATTTTTACGGTCATGTGGGGTGGGGGATGGGGTGGCAAGATGGAACAAATTTGAAACAAAAGGTACAAGCAACACTGTGGGGCGAGTGACAGGAGATCGGGGCCTTTTACAACAATGTGAAATGCCACTGAGAGAGATGGAGGGAGGGTGTGTGTGTTGGTTGGGGGAGGGGGGGGTTTGCAGGCGGTAGCAGCCAGCGCTGTTTAATATCACAACTTTAATCAGCGCACTTGGTGACCATCCCAGAGCTCCCTCGTAGCCACGCAGCTTATTCAAACCAGGCTCATTCCAGCGAAGCCTCCCTTACTAGGCCCTCGGCTCTCATACCCACGCTGCCTCCTGCTCTCCTGCAGCATATATGGACAGCTTCTGGCTGCAGTGGGGGGGGTGTTGGTTTTTCTTTTTTTCTTCCTATCTCGCTCACTGCGTTTTGTCACTGTGATCTAAAACGGGAGGGATTCAGCATTTATAACTAAGATTAGATTTGAGATTTATTGCCATTTGTACAAGTTAAAAACAGGTTGAAACAGGTAGACTGGAATTCTTGTGCGTTTCCCCTGAGTCAGTGTAAAGATACTAATAGTCTTTATAAAAAAAACACACATAAAGTGCCTGTACCTGCCTGTGCAAAGGTAACGGTGCATACACTCCGAAATACACGATGCATATTTACAATAAATAAATTACAAACATAATAGGGAAAAGGCAATTAATTAAGAGCAAGAAAAGGGTTTGACCGGGAATGGTTAAATAAATATTGAAGGAGGTAGTGATAAGTAGTCTTAATGGGGGGAAGATTAATCTAGTTTGTTTGTTTTTTTTAAGAATTTGCTTTGCATATTGGATTTCAGGGTGTCCTTTTTGCGACGGTGCGGTGATAATGTATGCCGGTCACAAATTAGCAGTGGGCTATCACCTCCAGTTGCACGGCGTTTTCATTAAAACTTGTCAAGCGTCGAGAACTTTCCTTTCAGAATCTTATTAAGAGCAACGATTAATGGCAGGTTGTGAAAAGCATCGACCTGCTGCGGATCAGATGGATCCACGGCTCCACAGGGCCGATCCTGCGTCAGCCGACGGAGGAATTAATTTAGCGTCCTCCTGCGCAGACGGACGGACGGACGGACGGACAGGGCTGATTCATAACTCTTTTAATCGCAGTGGACTTAAGTGTTGAAGCGAGAGAAAAAGAAAACCTCCCATGCTTCAGCGAAAGTCTTACCTATGTGTCACTTCAGCACAGCGATGCCAACGCCGCCCCTGGCTTTATTAATCGCATAAAGCACCTAGTGTCGGGATGCTAAATTCATTAGCGAGGTATGTGCGGCACGCTGGGGTCGGGACGGATATAGAAACTGGCCTCCAAAACAACTTCTTTCGAGCTCCACATGCGCGTTCCACAATAATCAGGGACGGCCACTTTATATTTTGTAAAGTTAGATTTGCGTCGGAGTCTAAAACTCCTGCTAAGGCGCTTCAATTCGGGTCCGACTGCTCACCGAGATTGGAGCAGTAGTGAAGTCAATTGGTTGTATGTAATTCATCAGTGGCGTTCGTTGGCCTTACAGTCGAGTTTTTCTTGACGGTTCGCACAAAAGGCCTGAAAATGTTTTAGATCTGGAGTCGTCTGCCAGAATGAGGTCATGTGTGGAGCCACATTTCTTTCCCTTTTTTGCTTCTTCTTCTTCTTCTTCTTCTTCTGACATGTGAGCATTGTTCATCTCTGTCACATCAGACAGGAACAACCTCTGCTCTGGTTATCTGGCGGTTCTTTTGGAAGGGGAGGGACTTTAACGGGGCAGTAATGGTAAAGTTAGAACGAATCAGCCAATCTGGGGCGAGCAGGAACATTTGAATAGAGGAAATTGTTTTATCTTTTTTTTATTATTCATTGAGATGGTACAATAAAATAGAGCTTTAGTGAATTTGCATTTTATAACAAGAGGTCTGTAGGGAGCTTATTGTTTTATAGCTGCTATTATATGTCTCCAAAATTGTTTAGAGCTCACATTACACATCTGCATTACATCACATGACTAAGAGATTCGTTCGCAGGGCCCGTAAGCGAGACCTCATCTCAAAGGTTCAGCCCTTCACTGACTATTTTTGCGACCGCCTACCGGTGCCCTCCCATCTGTTCCCTATATTCTATACTTTATTAGCATGTAGCAGAAGCGCACCTTTGTTTCTTTTTTATATATATATGTATATATAAAACGCAGGGTCAGGTGCGACAGAAACTGGGACTTTGTAGGCCAGTTGAACAAATTTAGGACTCACCTTGCCCGCAAAGACCCAGCTTCTGACACACATCATCATCACTTCACCACATCACCATCACCATCATCATCATCATCATCATCATCATCAAAGCAGCCCCCCAACCACCTGGAATCTAAAAGCTACATTCACATCACTGAATTCCACAAGAGGAGAAGGGTGATAAATGTTAGAACCGTGCCGGTACATACCCGCTCATCCGCTGATTGCCGGGTGTCTGGAGAGGGCTGAGCGATGCTGTCTGCTTATTGTTACCTGCGCGCCAGGCAGGTGTCAGCATCCCTGTAACTATACGGGGACCTCGCAGGAGACACACACACACACGCACGGAAAAAATCAGAAGGAAGAAAAAAAAAAAAAGCCGCCGGCCGACTGTCTGCTCGGCCGTCTGGCTGCCGGCCCAGCAGATCACGCCTGAGAAGAAGAAGCGAAGTTCAACTTCTCCGCCGTCGATCCTTCAGCAGCGGCGGCAGCAGCGGCGCCGCCGCCCCATGCTCACATCTGATCACTCGATGTTGCGCGCATCCCAAATTTAGAAAGATTATAATATTGGGAGGAGGAGGGTGTGTGTGTGAGAGAGAGAGAGAGAGAGAGAGAGAGAGAGAGAGAGAGAGAGAGAGAGAGAGAGAGAGAGAGAGAGAGAGAGTGTGTGTGTGGGTGCGTGTGGACCCACCTCTCCACCCCCGGCAGAAATTACCCCCCCACCCTCTGTCCAGAGAGTCCTGTGTCGGTCTTCTCACCATCTCGCCCTCCTCCTACCCTCACACACACACACACACACACACACACACACACACACACACACACACACACACACACACACACACTGCCTCTGCGGTGCGGTTCCCACCACCGTGGGATTCCCGGTGCGCTCCCGCCAGTCACTCACTCACAATATCCTTTCCAGGGAGAGAGAGAGAGGAGAGAGAGAGAGAGAGGGTGGGGTGGAGGGTTGAGGGGTGGGGTGGGCGACAAGGAACGCATGCTGGGCGGTGATGATGTGCGGGGTATTCCTGTGCACAAGAACGAGCAAAAAATTCATTAAAAAAAAAAAAATGACGTGGTTGCAACGAACCTCGTGCTGGCCTGCCGGCCCGGGCCCCCACCCCCTCCTCCACCAAAAATGGACCGGTGCTCAGTGGTAACCTGGTTTATTTTCAGTGCGTCACGGGGTTCGTCCCCCCAGTTAAATGCCCCCCTATTCCTCCCACCCCTCCGCGTTAAGGTGGGAGAGGAGGTGGGGGGTCGGGGGGGTAGCGGCGTGGCTCCCCCTTCTTTACAAAATATTGCCCCCAAAAAAACACACAAACAATTTTTAAAAAGGAGGGATTGAAAAGGAGAAAATGTCCGAGGACTTGCTGCTGCTGCTGCTGCTGCTGCTGCTCCTGCTGCTGCTGCTGCTGTGTTGGAGAAAAGTCCGAGTGTGTGCGTTCGCCTTTAAGTGGACAACAAAATTCCTGCGTACAGTGTCGGCTCGCCCGTCCGCCCGTCCGCTCGCCAGCCCGGCCGTCCGTCTCTCCTCCCCGCCCGGCGTGGCCCCGCGCGTCGTCTCGGTCTGCCTCGTCTCCCAAGGTGTTCCCCTCTTTTATCGGCGGCGCGGCGAACTCACAAGGGCTCGCACGCATCCCAGGTTCATCACACACCTCTCACGGTACCTCCTCCTCCCCACGCCGTGCCATCCCCGCCCCGGTCGGAACGCTGAGCGAGTGCTGCCCCCTGGCGTCGACGGCGCTCCATGACGCCCGGAGGACGTGCGGATGTCAAACACCGCCGTTTATTGAAGGTTGGGGGGCAAACTTTTGACGACTGGTGGGGCCATCATGGGTTGTAAAATTAGACCGAGGGAGGCCGGAGCAGGAGCAGATGAATGGTGTGTTTTGGTGAGCCACCTCATGTAGAAGAAACATTACATATCCTGGGAGATAGAACACACGGCAGTGGTTTGCGCTTTCACTTCGCAGCAAGAAGGTCGCGGGTTCAATTCCTGGCATGGGGTCTTTCTGTGTGGAGTTTGCATGTTCTCCCCGTGTCAGCGTGGGTTCTCTCCAAGTTCTCCGGCTTCCTTCCACGGTCCAAAAACATGTATGTGAGGTGAATTGGGAACTCTAAATTGTCTGCAGCTGTGTGTCTGTGTGTGAGAGCAAACAGTTGTTTGTCTTTCAGTGTGGCCCTGCCATGAACTGGCTGCTTGTCCAGGGTGTCACCATGTCTTTACCCTCTGACACCTCTCTAGCAGACCCCCGTGACCCTGAGTGCAAGAAGGAGCAGGTTTTGATAATGGATGGATGGATGGATGGATGGATGGAGAAAACACGTGCTTTAATGTCAATTTAAAATGAACAAAAGTGTTACAACAAATATGTGCCTTTGAAGCCCCACGTTATTTAGCTCTTTATTGAAATGACTCTTAAAACACTGGGGGGAAATGGATGAAACAACTATTTTATGACTTACTATTATCGTAATTTCTTCAAGTTCGGTGAACCGGGTTAAAAAAGCTTAACGGGCCGCAAATGCCCCTCGGGCCGTAGCTTGCCCCACGCCTGGTTTAGTGTTTCCTACTGAGTGAACGCCGCGTGCGATCACATGGATCCGCGCGGAAGGGGCGTGCGTGATTGCGCTATGACCGCCGCTGTTGCGCGAGTTGTCCGGTCGCTTTCACCCGCTGTTTTTGCGTTGACAGTGTCTAACAGGATGTCAAAATAAAGCTCTGGTGTACTACCACCCTGTTGTGGAACGATGGACTGACAACTGGGAATTTTCACAAAACTTTAATCTAAAATAAAGAATATTCATTTTGGGGGGAGCTTCTTTATTTCTTCTTTTTTTTAATGCTACATCAGATTTTGTTTAGTTTTTGTTTTTTTTAATGGAGTAGGTATTAATGGGGGGTTCCTGGGGTAGTTGCACTGACACCCTGAAGTGGAATGATGGACTGACATTGAGGAATTTTCACAAAATCATAATCTAAAATCAAGTACAGTGTAACAAACAAGTGACAGTTTTGGAAGACCTTTATTTTGAAATGCTACATCAAAATTTTTTTTTTTGACATTTGACTTTTTTGGGGGGAATTTTTTTTGGGGCTTTCTGGGGTGGCATACTACCACTCTTAGGCGGAATGGTGGACTGACAATTAGGAATGCCCACCAAAATATTAATTTGAAATAAAGAATATTAACCAAAAAATCTTAACTTTTTGGAGGAGCTTTATTTTCAAATGCTGCATTAGATTTTTTTTTTTTTTTTTTTTAATGGAGTTGGGGGCTTCCTGGGGTGGTGCACAACACGTGTACCACTAATACAACAAATTTTGGCACGTCAATCAGGCCAGGACGTTCATTGAAGGATATATCCTTATTATTACTTAATTAGTTTATTGTTGTAATTTTTTTTTATTTTAAAATGTTTCACTATCCCGTGGGAAAAGGGTGACATTTAAATCAGAGGGATGCAAATAAAAAAGAGCCATGCAATTTTTTTTATGAGGTTTCTTTTTTTGTAATTTTAAATTCGATTTTGCATGTATGCTTGATATATATACTTTAACCTTTTTCCCTTTGCTTGTAAGAACTAATCTTTTATGACTGAGGTCATGTTCCACCTTTCGTTTCCTCGCAGTGACGCTGTTTCTGTATGAAATATGGTTGATGCGATTTATTTTCCTCCCAACTATGGATTTTTTACGTCCTATCAAAGTAAAATGACCACATTCCACCGAATAGTTTTTCATTATTACTATTTAAACAACATTGATGACACTCACTCTCGAAGCGAAATTCCATTTCCAGTGCACATTATTTTCACTGCGAACTCGACGAACATCATGAGCGATTATTCTCTGTACCGTCATTTTATTTTGTTTTATTTTTATTTTTTTTAGGTGTCCGGAAGTGGCGCGTTTTCTCTTTCTGACTTCACGAATTAAGTAGCGATGTCCGACTTTGTGGCTGGACGGAACAGGCCGACCTCTTGTGAACAAGATAACCCATCACTGCAGCCACAGGTCGGCTCTTCATCAGCCGCCTCATCGGTGTCGTCGCCCTGCATCTGACGACCGACTGTCTGACGGTGAGTCTGCTGTCATTTCATGCTTCGCCACTTCTGTCGACGTCACTGAGCTCTTTTGTCAAAGACAACTGACGCCTTGTTCCCCTTTTTATTGAGAAAGTCAGAAAAGTCAGGTTTTCTGCACTCGCCACGGCAAATGCCGGGTCAGTCACGTGTTGCCAATTTTATCCTTGCCCGTTTATTACTGTGACGTGACGTCAGCAGAGTGTTGAGAGAGAGAGAGAGAGAGAGAGAGAGAGAGAGAGAGAGAGAGAGAGAGAGAGAGAGAGAGAGAGAGCAGTATTTCACCAGTAGGGGAAGGGTCGCAATTCACAACCCTGTTATGATTAGTTGCATGCAATTGTTATATGCAACTGTAAACGGGATTAATAAGATGAATACATTGGGCAAAATAGCGATTGTAAACACACACACACACACACACACACACACACACACACACACACTGGATATTCTGGGGGATATGATCCCTAGTAGTTATCAGAGTTTACTGTTATTTCAAATGTGTGTCCAGTCTTTGGGTGAGATTGTTATTGTTGTACCTACATTTATACAGTGTAACATACTTTTGGTACGTGTGTTTTCATGACTTGTTTGACTTCAGACTTCACAACCCATTCACAATTCAATTAATGTCTTAATTGAATGTTTTCTTTTTAATATCTGCTAATGGGCTTCGCTGATGTCATTGAATTATTGAAGCTGATTGACTGACATGTGATCTTAATTGTGTCATGTGATCAGTGTTACTTTAAGATGGCCTCTCACATAGTTCTCTCACAGTCCCTGTGACTTTTCATTGCTGCCTTGTTTTTGTCCCCTGTTGTAACCTGGCATCAGTCATAGTAGGAAGTTGTTTTTAACTTCCTGCTTTAACAGATGAATACATGTGCTGGTTTTTATTTTTTTTTCTGAAGACTGTTTTTTGACAATTATTCACATTTCAATAAATGTGAATAATTAAAATAAATAAATTCAAAAAATATTTGAAAATTGTGGAGCTCAAGTAGAAAATCCATACTTAAGTGTGTTTTGAACTGATAATTTGGCTCAACATGTAGCGACATCACACGGATGAATTGGAATAAATCTTCCAACAAATCAGACTTTTGACTCTGGCCTCCCCGGGTACAATTGTGCGTTCACGGCTACAGATGCATCGCTGTGATTGTCGTTGTGGAGGTTCAATTTGCCCACACAGTGCTTCCTCCTCCCTGCATGTGTCACCCTCTTCTCTCTCTGCAGTGCGGTGGGCCCAATAAGCAGCAGCAGCAGCAGCAGCAGCAGCAGGATCTGCGGCCAGCAGCGGCCAGCGGCAGGCGGTCCTCTCCATGGTCTCGCCCACGGTCAAAGCGTTGGTGGATGCTGTGTGGGCCGTGTGGAGCATCGGGGCCTCCATTTATGACTACATCCACACCAACGCCATGGAGCAGCGCATCCACGCCCTGGAAAACGTCATCACCATCCACCAGTGTGCCATCGGGCTGCTCTCCGCGGGCATATTGGCACTTTTCAGCTACATCCTCTTCAAGAAGCTCTAACAGTGCCGGGTGGAGGTAGTGGACTGGGGCCGACATGGGAGGATCCAGAGGACTTGACTTGCGATTAACCATCAACGTCTCTGCGGTGAAGTAAATGATTAACAAGCAGTGGGGGGAGTTTTCGTGGCTAAATTAGTGCGGTTTGCAGAAGCTGGAGGGAACATTCAGCATCTGCAGTCATTCATTGAGTTTTGTTTGTGCTTTTTTTTTAAAACATTTGCTTTAACTCTTTACCGCCTGCGCAGCTTCGTGTCCCGAATCAGTATTGAGTGAGTAACTGGAAGATAAGCTTGTATAACTTTGCAGTTACAGACTTTAAATCTAAAACTGTAATGAAACTGCATTGTCGATAGCTTTACTCTCAGGGCCTACAGACTGTCAGGCAGGGAAGGTCATGATCATCCTCCCGACCATGGCGGAATGACCCAACCTGCACGACAACATCACATCAACATCATGTGACACAACTCATGAAACTTTTCGATACGCTAAAGAATAAAATAAAAAGACTCACAGCGTTTAGCCAAAAATTAGTAACAAAATACTGCCAGGAATGTGCCATGTAATATTTGATATTAAATGACAGATGGGAGTTGAGAAGCATGTGTGAGGACCTCAGTAATAAGCGTAATATTACTTTTTGTTTAGTGTCGAATTCCCTATCTGTTACATTGTTATTAGGTGTCACCACAGCAGAGAAATAATTCAAAGTGTCCTTAAAAACTGTAAATATATTTAAGAATGGCATTTATTACCTGTGGCACTATGCGTGGAATGTTCTACTCCTGCTGCTGCTTAATATTTATGTTGTTTTTCTATTTCAGAGGTCATTTTAAAGGTAGAAAGATATATAAATTATACTCATGGTTTAACAAAACACTGGATCAATGTGTTAAGGATGTTTCCTGTCCAAGCATTGTCATATTTATATTTATAAAAAGTAATGGGCAACACTGATCGGTGTCACGTGTGGATTTCTTACATCACAGCCTAAGAGGGACCACAGGACAGAACACGTCAGAATCAGAGCCTCTTTTAATGTCATTTCAAAAGCATAAAAAGTGACAAACTGTTCAAAACAACTGCACATTGTTTATCAGCAGTTTAACAACACGAGTCTGGCAGCAATACAACACAAACAACTTGCCGTTACAAGAGAACGGTGGCGATGGAATACAACGTTACAGCTCAAACCTGCTATCTTCAAACTGAAGGACATTTTCCGTTCAATGCTTGAACAATAAATCCGCAGTAAACTGTCCTGATGGGCCGCAACTACGGAATCGGTGATGTGGTTTCCTGTAAAAGACAATTGGCGGATGGAAAGAGCTCCAGTCTGCTGCAGGAGCAGGAGGAACACCTGCGCCGAGATACGACGCAGACCTTAGCGTAGCTGCTCATAGGTGTCCGGTCTGAAGCAGAGTGTACTTAGTGGTGAACTTCTCCACACTCTCCCCTTCCAGGAACTTCATGGCTCTCCAGTGGATCTTGCCGCAGTTCTCGGGACGTCCCCGAGGCCCCATTTCCTCCTGGATGTAATGCAGCCACAGATCTATGGAGGTTGAAAAAAAAAAAAAAAAAAGTGGGAGAAAAAATTCAGGTCTGTTCAGGTTGTTCAATGAAATGACCCTTTAAAATGAGTCACTTCTAGGATAAATCACGACCGTAGCACTTAGACAGGTTGCAATCCTCATCTAAAAGTGTTTGTCCAACTTATTTTATTTGTGTTCATCAATTTGTGTGCTGTAACCTTACATGGTTCCCACTAATTTTCTGTACTTTTCTTTGTACAGTTCTAAATCACAACCAAAGCTGTCTCGAAGCGCTTTGCAAAATCAGGACACAACCGACTTTTCCAAAACTTGCAGTGATTTTACAAAATTCCACGACTTTTCCAGGTTTTCCATGACTGTGACAACCCTGACCTTTGCAGGCCTGGCTTGGTGAAATGTCAAGTATGGCTCCTATCTGCCTTTCGGACATTTGAACCCACTACTCAAGTGGCAATCAGTAGCATCCTTTGATGATAAAGTCATAAGCTTCAACCAGAGATGAGTGGCGAAACAAGAGGGGCACTGAAAGAAGAGCGAAGAGCGGCCGTGAGGGGTTTTCATCCTCGTTACGGCGCGTCTGCTGACCGTGCACATGACACACCTCAAGTGTCAGCCCTTGTGTTTTGCTTTAATTACCAAGTTGCTCAAGGCAGTGAGGAAATCTGATTGGTCCACTTGAATGTTAGAAAGCATTATGCGCTCAGCGTTGTAGTGGGGAGGGTACGGACCTCCTCTTCCCACGTGTTTTCCACTGGCTCTCTGCTCAATGAACATATGTCATAAAATCTTTCGATGAAGGAGACGCTCCATCTGCCTCGTTGAGTTGCGCACGAAACCAGGATTATTGTGCTTAGAAAGTAACTTTTAAAACTCTACTTCCCCATTAAACTTTGCAGCACATTTACTTTTAGCTCAGCTCACCTTCATCCGAGGTGCCAAACACTTCCAGGGCTCTTTCGTAGTAATCCCTGAGATTGTTCATCTTTGGATTCTCCTGAAAGAACAAATATCACAGATTTTTACAGTTGATTACTGTTTACTTAATCACTTCTGAAAGGTTTCAATCAAGTTCACTTTTATATATGATTTAAAGCTGCTGCATACGTACTTGTTTCTTCTCTATTTCCATCATGGTGGTGAAAAAGGACTTGGGCAAGGGGCGATTTTCCTGCAAGCTATGATAGAGAGGAAACCTGTCAGCCAGTTGAAGAAATTTCTTTACCAGACAACCTTTATTTCTAAGTTTATCCAGCATTTTTTTGCCATTCGTTTCTCATTCATTTCGTATTTAAATTATTCCCCAGCAGACAACTTATGTCCCACCTTGTAAAGGTCTTTCTTGCTTTCTTGTAGCCTCCGGTGCAGTACGACCAGTCAAGGTAGCACTCCTTCATCTCCATGCTCACAGCCGCCGCAGCAGACAGCAAGCCTCTCTGGCATCAAAGAGGGAAACAAAACTGTGTGAGCCATTCTCAATTTGGAGGTCAGAGCACTGCAAAGGGGCTGCTCATCTTTTCAGTCTCACTTCATGTATCCGTCCGCATACTCAAAAGGTAAAAGCAATCATCTCCAAACCTCTACTGCCCTCTGTGGCTTCTGTGAGAAGGGACATTAACTTTGCAATGCACTGAATGTTGAGACCTTTAGCAAAACAACGCTTAAAATAAAAAGAGCTGAAAGCCCAAACATGCACAAAGTCCAGCTCTGTGTTGGTTATGCAATATTCAATGGATTTCATAAGGTTTTCTAACAACATGTGTACTGGTATATCAATGAGTCAGCAAAATATGGGAAAAGGTTGTTTGATTACTGCATTTGCTTTGTTCCACTTTACAGTGTCCTTAAAAGATGCAGTTGACAGAATTTAACTGATGTTTCTCCATAGCTTTCAACACCGCCTTGTTTTTTTTGTCCCTTTCCAAATCTTGAACAGACAATAACGGGAAACTAAGGCTGAGCATTAAGTTGTTCCCTGAGGCTATAAACAAAGGGCAACATACGCTATTTATGTTTTCTTTCTTTCTTTCTTTCTTGTTTTTTATGGGACCTTTAAGGATTTTTTCCTGTGTAAATATTGTCCAAAGGTGACCAGGTGGACTACCTTGAATACAGCTTCGGTCTCTTCGGGACTCTGATTGGCTGTGCTCCACTGCACCTGCAGCTGCCACAGAGGTAGACTCTCCTGTCAAGGCAAGAAGAACAAAGGCACAAAGGAAAGTTTAACATCTTGTTCAGCTGCAGACTGCTTGCATCTGTCAGTGTCCAATGGTGAATTGCCATATTGTACACTTATCAGTTCTGATTGTGTGTCAAAAGCTTCTCTGCACTGTTGAAGTGGTGTTTGAATTCAGACCTGGAAATTATTTGAATATATTAGGCAGTGATGAAAAGCCTGGAGTTCATGGTCATTTTTATGTACAAATGGACCAAAGATGAAAGGAGTTCTTTCATCCGATTAAAATAGAATAAAACAACAATAATCCAAAACAATATTAATAACAGACACATTTTGAAATTGACAGTTTCTCCCAAGTAAGTTAACCACCACACTGAGTTACAAAGTAACATCTGCCACATTTAGCTAAGAACTGCAACATTCATGTCGGCCACAGCTCGTTAACAGCAATAGAAGGTGTGCTGTGCACTAACATGAAAACAAATAATGAATGAGCGCGAACATTTTAATTAATAATGGTGCAAAGTGAGAGTTGGCTAAAAGTAGGAATAATCTCCCACATCAGCATGGTTCATGGTTACACTTTTCAGTCAAATTATATTTTTCTATAAATCATTTGGGAATGCAGCTGATTGTTTTAAAGGACAAGAAGTTACACTGAGGTTTTAAATATCTGTGTGGATTACACAGTTTCCCAACATATAACAAGGGTGTTTATCTCAAGAGTGTAGTAATCCTCATCACACAGCTGCTTGTTACGCCAGGGTCTTAAGAAACATAAGTTCCAAACATAACCAGCTATTCACATTGTAAAGACCTGAAGCAAACTTCACTTCCGCATTTCACTGCAATGGGTTCAGGGCAAACAGGGAGTATGCGGCTCTTCTGCACAACTATCACAAAACAATTAGATGACAATCTGAAATATTCACCAGTGAGGATTTCAAAGGTTTAGTTCAATCTCCAATTCATTTTAAATGTCTTGCAGGACTTTGTCTTTGCTTCAGGTTCAATAGAGGCTCTCAATATGAAGAACCCAATGGTTCATGTAGAGACGAACTGGGTCAAGGAGATGTCCCACTTTCACAGCAGTCCTCATGGCTGGCATGTGTGTGTGTGTGAGCGGGTGTGTGTGTGTGTGCGCGTGTGTGTGTGTGTGTGTGCACGCATTCACGTGTCAATGCTTCAACGGGAACAATGCAGAAGCAGAAGATTAAACACGGTGTCAGTATAATCAGTGATTGTGATCTGGGGCCTGTTTCACAAAGCAGGTTTTATGGAAATCCTGACTTTGTTATACTAGAAACCAGGTACTTTGCATGGAGTTTTTATTTTGTATTTTTTGCAAACAACATGTTCAAATTCCCTGACTGAGCGACAACCTCGGCGGTCATATCTCAGCGTTGTCTTTTGTGAAACAGGCCGCAGAGAAGAAGCAGGTGTGAGAGCGGACCACCTTGGGGTCGACGTGTGCGAGGGCGTCCCGGAACTGCTGGCCCACGTCTGCGCTCTCCAGCTGAATCAGTGTCTGCAGGCCGAGGCTCCACACAGACACCGACTGGCTGTGGCGCTGAGCGGCTCCTCTGGCGACGGCGGCCGCTCCCTCCGCATCTCCCATCGACAGGAGAATCTGCAACTGTTCAGAAGAGAGAACGAGGAAAACACAAAGGAGACCCATGAAAGCTTTGGATGAGGTTGAGATACGAGAACATGGCAAATTAAAGTAACAGAGCGGTAATGATGATATAGTACTCTTTACCATCAAGCACCTTGGGAAAGAGTATCAACGTGAGAGCAGACCTTTATCTTGCAATTATAACAAGATGAAAATAAAAAAAAACTCACCCAGTTTTTATAATAGGCCTCCTGGAGCAGTGAGCAGTCATGTGCACGCTGCAACACTCCCAGCAGCCTCGCCTGCCGCTGTGAAACACAAGGCCAACAGGTTCATATTGGCAGCTCATCCCCATAAACGATGCTGACGGACACATTCATAAATACTTTAGTGATGCCAAAAGACTGCATAATCAGCTGCTCCAGGGGGATTCAGGGGTTAAGAAGAAGGTGCGAGAGCTTTGCAAGGAAACTGAATGGATGACATTTCAAGTCAGCAGTATCACAGATCCTCTTTAGAGGCTCTTGACTGAATCATTTTTAGCCCATCAGACGACAGAGTGCCTAATCAACATCCTTTGACGAGCAAGAGGCCTTGCAGTCTGGGCTTAACAGTTGCAAAACAAAAAAAAAAACACTTTTTTTTTCATACCTTGTCCTTCAGCTCTTGGACGTTGGTCTTTCTCTTCAGCCTCTCCAAGCAGAAAGCCACATAGCAGGTCCACATGGACTCTAGAGTAGAGAAAGAACATTTTCCTGACTGTGTCTAAATCTAATTTAAAAGATATTGGAGTCTTTGGATAAATTTGTCAACAATGAAATCCATATAATGCCAGCTGGACTGCTGATATGTTGGAAACAGGAAAGTTTGCAGCGGTGTCAGTGTTTACAACAACCTCTGAGAAATAAATCAGCAAAGTCTTGACACTTAGTAAGTGTCTTAACAAATTTACCAGCAAACAGCCATTGCCTATTGCTTTTTTATTTTTTTATTTTTTTTTTAACCCTTTAGGCGCCATGGTCGCAAAATTGCGACAAGCGTCATTGCTGAATTAAACAGGCCATAGCGGCAAATATGGCGCTAAAAGTAGTTTCCACTTTACACAAGGAGATGGCAGATACCTGTGGCTTCAATCTGAGCAGCATTTGTGGGGGTGTTTATATTCAGATTTTGGAGTATAAAGAGAGAGAAAGCCTCAGTCGAGGAGACGAGGAAGTGGTTGTAGTGGGAGCGGAGAGAGAAAGACAGCGAATTTTACCGAGAATACATCGCCGAGAGGTTTGTTCGTTGACAAAGTATTTTGTCAAGTAATGTCTGACTCAGATAATGAAGAGGAATATTCGCACTCTGACGATGATGTTCAGTCGTCCCATTAGCGAAGTCTGCCGGTGGGTCTTTAGTTACGCAGCGGCAGCGAGTCCATGCGCCACGACAGTCAACAAGCAGCGCATGCTTCGCCTCAGCGTGGCCGGGGTGTAGTGGGAGTAATCGACGAATGAGGATGAGGAGACGTGGTGGGGGAAGCAGGAGTGCTCAAAGCACCGCTAATGGTGACGGAGGGCGCGGGGAGTTAGTGATCAACGTGGTAGAAGCTGTGGGAGGAAACGCCCAGCCAGTGCCGGTGGAGGCAGCAGGGATGTTCGCGGTCACCCTGTAAATTACAGTGATGATGGCTGAGTCTGTTTGAGATATGTGGAAAATTATCAAAAGTGGATAAAACATTTTGATGAGCCTGTGAGGTATTGTGGAGACTGACATACAGATCACTGACATCTGACATAATACAAAAACAAACAAACAAACTAAAATGTACTCCTTTCACAAAGTTTCGGTCATACTGAAGATTTTTCTCAATTACAGTATGGCTTTATCTCTAACCAATTTCAAGTCACAGCCATTTGAAATCTTGATATCAAAATTGAATATTTTCTTGAAAAAATGATGGCGCTTAAAGGTTTAAGATGTGTGGCAGCCAACCGGTGCTGATGTTCTTGACTCCCTCCTCGTAGACCTGGCAGCAGCGCTCCTCCCGTCGGTTGACGTCAGACGCTCTGCCTTTTGCTGTCTGCAGCTCCTCCCCTGCTCCCGGAGCCTCCAGTTCCCTCTTGGCCATGAAGTCCCATGTCAGGCTGTCCTCTGCGTAGTTGGTCTTTAGGCTGAAAAGGAAAGGTAGGGTGGTGTGAGCCCTAATACCAAACGCTCTGTCTGAAGAGTGATGATGGGACGGAGGCTGAGAGAAAAGGTCTTACTCTTGGAGGATGAGCTCCTGGAGATCCTTTGCGAATTCAAAGATGGAGGCGATGTTCAGGAGTGACAGGACAAACTCTGCCTCTGTTGGAAAAGACATAGTGCAAGGGGAAAATGAGTTTAGCTTAATTTTGGCCTTCTATCAAAGGAGCAGACAGATTTATTTTTTTATACATGTCTCAGAATTAGAGTGTTTAGTATCAATGGAGTGGCCAAGATCATCAGTAGTGAAAAAAAATCTCACACCTCACAGTGTATTTATTGGTAATTACTTGTGTTTTTGTGATCATAGACTAGCTTCTAATTTGATGCCTTAAACATACTGAGGTAGTAGCACAGGTTATATTTGAGCACAAACTGTAGACCTCGGAAAAGAATAAAGTAGGACCCACCTTTGATTTTTTCCGTAGCATCTCTGTATACGACCTCAGCCAGTTTGGCACTCAGGATCACCGGAGAAAACTCATATTCACCCTAAAAGTAGCAGAAATGATATTTGATAGCCAGGGACGTAAGAAGCTGGTCTCGGCATATTGACTCCTGCTGTTCCAGCTTTCTGTTAACTTTGTGACGCACTCACCAGGTCCATCTTCGCCTTCTCCAACTCCATCTGCTGCTGCTTCAGCTTCTCGCAATGAAGAAGTTCCATACGAAAGTACTGAAACAGGGATTTGGAGGACACAGAGATAAATATACACAAAAAAAAAGCATATACAAAGCATATTCACAAGAGCTTGACCAGAACTATCACAGCCTCTTCATTGAAATGTATTCAAGAAAAACACTTTCTCAGGCACTTTCATTTTATTAAAATATAGAAATTATCCTACCTGACCTATGTTTATCCCCAAAGTACATGGTTCTATCTATCTTACCTCCTGGTAGACCTTCTTGTTGGTTGGATGGAATCGCAGGGCCCTCAGAAACAGATGTCTTGCACTTTCAGATGAACTTCTATCCTCCAGCTCGCTCTTGGCTGCCATAATCCATAGGGCTTGAAAAAGGCAGAGGCAACAAGTCTTTAATGATTGGCATTTGTTGTTTGGTTTCTCTGAGCCCAGACTTGTATCATACAGCAATTTCTAGTTACAGCGAGCTTTAAAATGGGCAGCCTGCTTACCTGGCTTGTCAGAGTGGATGGCGAGCATGGAGGAGAACACTTTGCTGATCTGGCCTTTCGTGGCCTGATGGGAGGCAACCCAGGCAAGCATCAGTATCGTCGCAAGAAAACATAGTCTGGTATGCTGAATCATTTAACAAGGCACAGGAAACTATACTTACCCACTTCTTACAGAAAGCAATATGGGAAAGCCACAGCTGCACGTCATCCTGGAGGAGAAGATCACATCTGCGTGAATCTATGACAAGTGCTATGAATGCAACAAAAAGCCTCACTTTAAACTGTCTGTACCTTCCACTTATTAGTTGCTCTTCTGAAGACACTGTTTATCCTGTGGATGATGGGAAACTCAATCTCCTCTTTCTTGAACTGATAATGGATGTGCTGCACAAAACAAAGGTTCACACACACAATTCAATGATACATTATCCAAATATAAAAACGTAAAGTTGCTATAATCAAGTTGTCGTTGAACAACACCAGTTTATTTGCCATAGCGTAAGTATTTCAATGCTGGACATAAAAGTGAAGTTATTAAAGATAAACAAAGACGAGAAATATTACTTACGACTCTCCTCTTCTTGACCAGCTCTAAAATGTTGATCTCATACTATCAGAAAGGAAAATGTCAAAGTTAGCATTTTACACATTAATCATTTTTCCATCACTTCTAAACTTGGATGTGTTTCTTCACCTGGACATACGCTATGAAGTCCTCTTTTTTTACGATCAGCCTGTGAAGCTTATATTCCATAGCTGTTGCTCTCTTGATAATAGATCTGACAGGGCAAGAATGGAAGCAGTTCAGCTGTGTTATTGTTTTTGCAAATCGTGCACCTGAATAAATAATTCAGACTGTCGATTTAACTGGGAAGGAGATGACAAAGTCATTGTCGTTTTATATATATATATATATATATATATATATATATATATATATATATATATATATTTTTTTTTCTTTTTCTTTCATTCAAGTCATCACTGCGTTTGTGTGATATCCTGCAACTGATCTTTCTAGTAATGGGTTTAAACAATTCGTTGTCCTGCAGAACGACAATATATAACAACTACATTTTTTATTTTTTATTTTTGAAAGAGACGTTTTCCTTACTTGACTTCTTTCTTGGTGAACAGTCCCACTCTCTCTAGCTGCTCCAACTCTGGGATTCTGTCCTCGATACGCTGCTGAACGATCTCTGCCATGTTGACACCAAAGTTTCAAAATGTCCCAGTAGAAATTTCACTGTAACAAATTTGTATTATATATTTAAGTGTTTTATGCGAACGCACGACTAGCAACGGGGCGAGAATCTCTTCCACACATGTGCGGTGCCCGGGTGGAAGTTGTGATTCGCTGCCTTTTCCTGTTCCGTTCACATTATATGTCCGTCAAGAAACACGGTCCGGAACGGAGTTGGGCGCGATTTAATCTCATCCTTAATCTCAGTTGTTTTCTAAATTAAATATTTTAACTAATTGTCTGAAGTTATTCACGGTAACACCATCTTGGTCTGTTCCTCTTTATTGCATATCATACTTGCTGTTTCAGCACAGACAAACAATAAAAAAAAAAATTTTAAATGACAAAAAAATAAGGCACATTTTAAAATAAGTTTTCCCTTTTATGTAAAATATTCAGCGGATGTATTTTCCATAGATACATAACTTCACAACTGACTGAATAAATAAATGAATGAATGAATGAATGAATGAATCAATAAATAAATAAACCAAGAAACACTTTGATTAAAAGCTGCTGCCAAAGAAATCAATAAAACATCAGTCGGGCGGTGACTGCAGCGACTCGGCAGGACGGGATTCACCCAGCGACAGCAGGAAGACTTCAGCCATGAAACAGGAAGCAGCAGCGAGTCGGTCCGAGCACCACGGAAACGACCACGTCAAGCACCAACATGGAAATACCAAATCACTCTGGCTCCTCCTCCTCTCTTGCTCCTCCACGGCCCTGTACTGGGCACAGGCCTGTCATCCAGGAGGAGGCGGGGCTTCTTACTCCGTCACACTCAGCTCCTCTTCCATCCTCTCAATCTTCATCGCCTCCAAGTCGACACCCATCTGTCAACACTCATGATCAGATGCTAATATTTGTGCTTGCTCTCTCACACACACACACACACACCTCAGGCAGTTCGCACACATGAGCAGAGCCCTCTGGGTTGCCTCCTTCTTGACTGCAGTAAATGTCTGCCATGCCTTCCAACAGGAAGCTGCGAAACTCCTCCCACAACCAGGGGGAGCTCCACTCCGTCAGCTGCATCTGGGGGTCGGAGTCGGACTGTGGGAGGTCCCGGGAGGCGGTGCCCAGCTGGACCTGTGAAGACGATGGCTGCTTGGAGGTGAGGCTGTGCGCAAGGGCCTCTGACTCCGCCCACCTCAGAGCGTCATGTGACCAACCTGCGAGCCGCTGCTGGACTGGTGGCCAGCGGCGTCGGCACTCAGCTCCTCCAACTTTGTTATCCAATTCAACGAGACAGACTGCAGGGAGAGACACACACACACACACACACACACACACACACACACACACACACACACACAGCTCCGAGGTGTACTCTGAGGACTTTGACAGTGTGACGGGTGAGGACTTCCTGTCACCTCATCCTGGCTCTTGATCTTCAGCGGTGTCGGTGTGGGAGGAGACATTCTCAACTCACTGACCACCGACTGTGTCCTGAACACAACAACACAACCAGGTAACACACCTGTCTGATTTGGCCACCTGTGAGTCAAAAGTATCAACATCCAATGATGCCTCACTGGTGGGAACTATTAGTGATTACAGTTTGGTTGGGCTGCATTTGAAAAAGAAGGAAAAAAGAAATATTGTATTGAGAGCAGCAAAACTCTTCAAAATGATCCAGATGCTCATCAAGACCTCAGAGCTCTGATTTCTGGTCAGTTCCGCCCAGATTACAACAGAACACAACTCTTTATTTTTGGAAAAATCAGCAACAACTGTTTTGTTTCATTTATGGCCAGAACCCCCTTTTTTTTTCTTCTTTTTTTTAAACTTTTTACTCCAGTACATTTCAGAGCCTGAACTTTCTTTACGAGAGTAAAGGAGTTGAATCAGTACTTTTACTTTGACCAGAGTATTTTTACACAAGTATCCTTACTTTTACTTGAGCGCAGAATACTATGAGTACTTTTAGCACCTCTGTCTATTTGACAGCAGATGCAGTGCCCTGTGACCTCCGACTCCAGACCCTGTCCACACTTACAGGTTTCCATGGCTGCTGAACAGACTGAGTTGGTCCTGGGTGTCCAGGGGGCCAATGGGGTCACAGGTGGGGGTGGGGGTGTGGCCGGTCGGCTGCAGCTTCCCATCGTCTGCGTCCAGAGTCAGGATCTGTAGGGAGAACCAGACATCATGTGATGGTCAGCTGACCTTCTCGGCTGAGGACGGGCAGTGCCGGCCGTGACCTCACCTCATCGGAGGGGCTGGTCGTCTGCATCCTGCTCCAACAGGGGACAGTGTCGCTCCTGCTGAAGCTGCAGAGTGGCAGAGGTCTGGCGAGATCATCGTCCGTGTCGTCACTGTCCGAAAGACCGTACAGTGATGTGATCCTGGGAGGAGAGTCCTGTGAGGACAAGAGTTAGGCAACTTTGTTCTGTACTTATTCTTGCAGCTTGAGTAATACATTTTTTTTTGGTAATATTTTGTTGTGATTGTTGTTTTGTCTTGTAACCTTCTATCCTGTTGTAAATGTATGACTGATTACATTGTGTTTATGTATAATGAAAAATTTCTTCTTCTTCTTTTTTTTTTTTTATCTAAAAGACTTTCAGACCCCAGGAAGACTAGTTATGTACTTCTAATATGATCCAATAAACAAATAAACAGTCAGGAGGAGGAGCACTGGGGGAGTGACCACTCTGAGGTGCAATTGGACAAAGTCCCCAGGAGCCACTATGGCGGCCCATTAATTTGAATGTTGAAAGTTGCTCAGGCAGTGCACGCGCAGAAAAAGTTTTTGACTTTGCCTTTATAATTTTTTGAAAGTCTAAAAATCCATGACTGAAACATATTCATAAGAAAGATTTGCTATGAATGAGGTGTTTAATTTTGTATTGCAGTCTATAGGAAAAATGGTATTTTTTTAGCCGCAGTACCTGTAGCGGCAACTGGGGAAAAAATTGCCGATTACCGCCATATTGATAGACAGGCTCTCTGTCTATCAGCGCCCCCCTGTGACCAAGAGGCTTTCTTTCTACTGACTGGCATACTGATGGAGGGTCACAGACAAAGGTTCTGCAGAGGTAGATTCTGACCTTGGCTGACACGATGTCAGTGTGGAAGTAGTCAGAGGTTCTGGCAACTGCTCTGATGGCGGAGGATAGGATGTGGCCCCGGAAGTGCAGCCCGTGCAGGTATCCCGCTGCCACCTTCCTCCTCAGGCTGGAGTTCCAGTGGTTCTTGATGGCGTTGTCAGTCCTGAGAGCAAAGACAGGCGCCATGAGCGTCTTCATGGCTAGTGTTGTAGTGATCAAGATTGGTCTTGGTCCCAAGACCGGTCTCAAGAACACTTTTTAAAGGGTCTCGTCTCATCTCGGACTCGGAGGCATTTTTATTTGGTCTTGTCTCGGTCTCAGACTGGACAGACTTGGGATTTCTGATCAAGACTGATCAAAGACTCTGCCAACACTCCAATGACATAATGTAATGAGAGATAACAACAGAAAAGAATCCAGCTGCTGCCGTTTTACGCTCTGTTTGTGACACCCAGAGGGACACAGCCCCTTATTCCTTTTTTTTTTAATCTTATGAAGCAAAGTTATTTTT
This sequence comes from Thamnaconus septentrionalis, assembly GCA_009823395.1. Taxonomy (NCBI): domain Eukaryota; kingdom Metazoa; phylum Chordata; class Actinopteri; order Tetraodontiformes; family Monacanthidae; genus Thamnaconus; species Thamnaconus septentrionalis. The sequence continues at coordinate 3,957,452 of CM020501.1, read as the reverse complement.
TTGAAAATGGTTCAAAATAGTTGGCTGAAAAGAGATGTTGCTGTTCGATTATGAAGAAAACTTGAATTTAAAAAAGATACTGGTCATTTTTTCCTGCATTGTTGTTATTTTTCTTTGATATATAAAGTGTTGGTCTTGTCTTGGTCTTGATACTCTCTAGTCTTGATAATGTCTTGGTCTTTGTTGGTGCGGTCTTGGCTAAGACACTATCCCTAGCATTAGCATTAGCAGATGGGGAAGGCAGGGCCAGCTCACCTGCCGGGCAGCAGCTTGGAGATGGCGGCCCAGCGGTTCCCCAGCTGCCGTTGGGCTTGCCAGACGATGAGGTCTTCCTCCACCGTCCAGCGGCTCTTGGTCACCGTCGGGTCCAGGTGCTTGTGCCAGCGCTCGCGGCACTGCTTCCCGCTGCGACCCTGCACTCTGGTGGCGATGAACGACCAGTCCCTGGTGCCGTTCTTCAAGACCAAAGCGATGAGCTGCACAGGAAGTGACGTCACAGGCCACATCAGACGGAGGACGCACGGAGGACTTGGTTGAGGTGGTCTCTACCTTCTTATCCTCGTCCAGAGTCCAGCGGCCTTTACGCAGCTCCGGGCTGTCACACCGCCGCTGTGTACGCACTCTGCCTGACCTCTGACCCTGAACGAGGCATGTGGACGTCATCATCAGCATCATCATCATCATCATCATCCACATCTCCATCATCACCACCATCATCATCATCATCATCCTCATAATCATCATCATCACCATCATCACCATCATCGCCATCAGCATCATCATCTTCACATCATCATCACTATCATCATCATCAGCGGCAGCAGCATCATCATCATCACTATCAACACCATCATCTCCATCACCATCATCATTATCATCTTCCACATCATCATCATCATCATCATCATCATCATCATCATCATCATCATCATCATCATCATCATCATCATCATCATCATCACCATCATCCCTGACCTGCTCTTCACCAGAATTCAGTTGAAACTCTCGTGAACACCTCCAGCAGGTGGACTGGCTCCTCCTGCCGCTCGTTGTTGCTCTTCCTTCATCCCTCTCAGGCCTCAAATCAGACGGAGGACGCACCGACTCGGCCAAGGCAGTCTCTACCTTCTCATCCTCGTCCAGAGTCCAGCGACCTTTACGCAGCTCCGGGCTGTCATATCGCCGCTGTGTACGCACTCTGCCTGACTTCTGACCCTGAAGGACGCATGGACATAATCATCATCATCATCATCATCAACACATCATCTTTGTCATCAACACAATCATCTTCGTCATCATCATCATCATTATATCATCACCATCATCTTCCCCATCATCATCATCATCGTCGTCATCATCAGAAGCAGCATCATCATCATCGCCATAATCTTTGTCATCATCATCATCATCATCATCATCGTCATCATCATCAACATCTCCGTTATTATTATCACCATCATCATTATTACCATCATCGCCATCATCTTCGTCATCATCATCACCACCATCATCATCTCTGACCTGCTCTACATCCATCCAAGCGTTCTTCAGCGGGAACCTGCGGCTCCTCCTGCCGCTCATTGTTGCTCCTCAACCCTCAACTGCCTCAGGCGTCACCGGCCTTATGTTGAGTTAGATCTTCGGAAGATTGAGAAGAAGAAAACATTTTCACAAAGGGTTGGCAGAATTGAAGGTTGAGGGTACGACTGAAGAAAGGAAAAAACGTAAAATTAACGGCCGGAAGCGGCTCGTGCGCAGAGACGAGCCTTAGTGAGTGGTCTTCCAGTGACACATTCAACTCCGAAACGCCACTTCAGAAACTTTAAGTTGAAACCAACAAACAACACGAGTCATCAAACATCTCCGTTTAAGGGGAGAAAAACTTTACCGTCTGCGGATTGCGCAGCCGGAAGCAGCAGCAGCAGCGCCGAGCTAGCTGCGTCCGAGCAATTTGTCGGCGGTGTGTGTGTGTGTGTGTGTGTGTGTGTGTGTGTGTGTGTGTGTGTGTGTGTGTGTGTGAGCGAGCGGCTCCTTGTCAACCGATCGCCAGTAATAAGTTACAGTGGAACTGCAGTTGGCGGCCACACACAGAGCAGGAGACCTCACCTAGATTCAACTGTGATTGGAGCGCGCAGGCGCAGCGCAACAGCTGCGGCAGTTAAAACTCGAATATCAACGTGCGTGATGAAAAATAATTACAAATAATTTCCAAATGAAAAATAAGAATTGAAATTATTTTTATTTTGTGGATTGTTTTTCTGTTTCACATTGATGCATTAGTATTATGCATCGTGTTTTTTTTTTTTTTTTAGATGTTTAAGGAAAATGCTAGTAGGTAGGGAAAAGTAGCTGCCTCAGATGGATCACCACCTTGGCGCGGTGGGGCGGCTTGTGTGTCTCCATGACTCCTAGAGCTATGTCGGCGGGAGGCTAGTACTCCTGGCACCCTCAGGGAAGCCGAACAGGTCGAAGGGTAGAGTCCAGACAACGAGTGATCCACCCGTGGCAGCTTGGGCCAATCACCCACCCTGTTGAAATTTAAATGATTACAGAAACGAAAAACCCACTACACCTCAGACTGACCGCATTGACGTCAGAGTCAAAAGAGGGGCCGATATAAACTCAGACCACCGCCTTCTCATAAAAGAACTCCGGATGAGGCTGGCAGTGATGAAGAAGTCTGCGAACAAGGTGCTGTGAAGGTTCGATACAAGCAAACTGAAGGAGCACAACAAGAATGGGGAATCCAGCTACGCAACTGGTTCCAAGCCCTAGCAGAAGGAGATAATAGAAATGACAAGTGGGAACGATGCAAGATGGCCTTAATTAACACAAGCGAATCTGTCCTGGGCTACAGAGACCCCAAAAGGAAAGACTGGATCACTGATACAACCTGGAGGGAAATACAAGCTAGGCGTGAAATCAGATCCAAATTCAACAGGGAGACAGACAACAACAAAAAGAAGCGCCTCCAACAAAACTACCAGGAAAAGAACAGAATATTCCGCAAAATCTGCAAAAGAGACAAGATAGCACAAGTGGATGAGCTGGCCAAGGAAGCAGAAGCAGCAGCCAGAGAAAGAAATGCAAAAGAATTGTATAGAATCACTCGACAGCTGTCTGGGAAAAACAGGATCCCAAGCCGGTCTGTTAGCGACATACAGGGAACTCTCCTTACCAAAGAGTCCCAGCAGTTGGAACGTTGGAAGGAACACTTTGAAAAAGTCCTCAACAGACCCCCGCCAGACTCCTTCCCAGTCATTGGCGAAGCAAGAAAAGACCTTAACATCAACTGTGGAAGGATATCAAAGGAGGAGATTAAGCGAGCCAGCAAAAAACTCAAGCTGGGCAGGGCTCCGGGGAAGGATAATATCCTACCTGATGTACTGAAAGCAGACATCAATGCCACCACTGATGTGCTTCATGGGCTTCTTATTGACATCTGGGTAAAAGAGGGGTACCCAATGAGAGGAAAGAAGGCTTAATAGTTACAGTTCCGAAAAAAGGTAACCTCAGTGAATGTGAAAACTGGAGAGGCATCAAGCTCCTCTCGGTCCCCAACAAGATCCTCTGCTGAATTATCCTGGACAGAATTCAAGAACCACTGGACAAGATCCTCAGAAAAGAACAAGCAGGTTTCCGGAAAAACAATTCATGTACAGACCACATCGCATCACTCCGTATAATTGTCGAGCAGTGCATTGAATGGCAGTCACCACTTTTCATAAACTTTGTAGACTTCGAAAAGGCTTTCGACAGTCTGGACAGAAACATCCTGTGGAAGCTGCTCCAACACTCTGAAATACCCATGTATGATGGATTCACAGGCCAAGTCGTCGCAAATGGAAAGCTCTCAGATGCCTTCAGTATGAGAACAGGAGTGCGCCAAGGCTGCCTACTGTCGTCCCTTCTTTTCCTTATCGCCATCGACTGGACTATGAAAAAGACAGTGGATGGCCAAAGGACAGGATTACAGTGGAACCTTTTTGAACAACTAGAAGACCTCGATTTTGCGGATGACCTGGCTTCGATCTCAGTAACACATAAACACATGCAACAAAAAAACTACCAGATAACATGAATATAGCAAGCAGTTAGGCCTTAGGATAAACATTGGGAAAACCAAGACCATGAGGCTCAACCCCAAATCCTCCCAACCTATCGCAATCGAGGAGCAAACCCTGGAAGATGTGACTGAGTTTGTATACTTGGGAAGCAACATCAGCACAGAAGGAGGAGAAGACATGCTTTTAGAACACTCTGCCCGATATGGCTCTCTTCTCAGCTCTCCAGAAACACCAAAATCAAAATATTCAATACAAACGTAAAATATGTCCTTCTCTATGGCTGTGAGACCTGGAAAACCACCAAAGCGCTTATCAGTAAATTACAAGTGTTCGTTAACAACTGCCTCAGATACATTCTGAGAGTCTGGTGGCCCAATAAAATAAACAACGTAGACCTGTGGAGAATGATGAAACAGCAGCAAATTCACTATGAAATCAAAGCCAGAAAGTGGGGATGGATTGGCCATACACTTAGGAAAGATCCAAACAACATAGCAAGGACTGCCCTGGACTACAATCCACAAGGCAGAAGGAAACAAGGAAGACCGAAGACCAACTGGAGGAGGTCCACGCTGGCCGAGCTGGCCAAGACGGGGACCTCCTGGGAGGAGGTAAAAGCCACCGCCCAGAAGAGAGTGAGGTGGAGATCCATGGTTGCCGCCCTATGTTCCCAAGGGGACAAAGAGGAATAAGAAGAAAGGGGAAATGTTATCAGAAGGTCTGATAGGTTCACCAGCCTGAGTTTAGATATTTTTATTTTTATATTTCTAAGGTTTGCTTACAGTTTGTTTGTTGGCCCCAAATCAGAGGTGTTAAAGCCCAAGGATCAAGTAATTCTTACTTGATCCTGATTGGTTGGCATAGAATAAGCATTGTTTGTTGATGCATGAGAGGGCTACTTTACTGATCTTATATATGTGAAGAGGCTGGAGTTGCAACTCTAGAGATGCTCACATTGGCTTTGAGAGCTCCCTCAGGTGGACCCGTACCTGACGGACACTAGACTTTTTCCTTTCAATAAATGTTCCTTTCCAATCAAGTTGGTGTCAGTGGAGATTCTGTCAAGATCTACATCATCATCATCATCATCATCATCATCATCATCATCATCATCATCATCATCATCATCATCGTCGTCGTCATCATCATCATCATCATCATCGCTGCATAAGAATTTTGCAGTACATTGGGGGTCGTTATCATTGTTGTTTCCCTCTCTTTCCGTCTCCTTGTACAATTCTCATTGATACCACCAGTACAATGTTATTACCGTAGTGCAATAAGTTGCACTGAAAACTTAACTAATAACCACTAATAATCACTTCTCAAAGTAAACATTTCTTCTACAGAACGACTTTTTGCACTATGTAGTTTATTACCGTATTTACTGTACTTTGTCCGTCCCCCCTATAGAATTAGTTTTGACAATATGCACTTAACAAGTGGCAGTTTTGTCAAACATAGGCCACAATCATGGCAGAACCTCCCTTTCAGACTCGTGTTGACGTGAACGATGATAAACTCTATTTCCCGCAAAATCGGGGAAAGTGAGAGCGGGTTGTATGTCATCTCCGGGGTTCAGCAGCCAATCACAGCCGAGGATTCACTCAGTCAGCCTCTGATTGGTTGGAACCTGTCTTATACTCTGTTGTTCAGTATAAATCGAAGGATTCACACTTGGTATAAATAATCGATACATTTCCAGAATTCGAGCCCAGATAGGCCATCATTTAGCCGCGTTTGTGTCAGCTGAATGCCAGAGAAGCTCAACCGCCGCACGACAAGTGTGTTTTCTGTGAAATAATGTTAGCACGACAGCTAACTAGCCAGCGCCGCATCGTCTCCTCATCTTCATGACTCTCTGCTGCTGCTGCTCAGGCTGCCTGGCTTTTACTGCTGGATGCCATCGGCTAGGGTAGGTTTGCTTTTATTTATCACATCCTCCCCGAGGTAAACGAATTCGCGGCGCCCCTTAAACATACTGTGAACAAACAAACCGATAGTTCAACTACATCTACACGGGTAACCAGCGTATTAGCCAGTTAGCTCGGGTGCTAACGCGAGTATTTGCCCTACAGGCTAAGCTAACGTGTTGTGCCACCAGTTGTCCCGTCACAAAGTTCATATTTTAAGCGCAGTTCTTTTTTTGTTCTTGCTTCAATTACAGAATTCAGCTCATGTTATGAGTGGGGCGAGTTGCAAGGCTAACGGCGCTGTGTACCCCGCCTCATCTGCGATGATGAACTCTGTGAAGAAGCCGAAGATGGAGCAGATTCAGGCCGACCATGAGCTGTTCCTGCAGGCCTTCGAAAGTAAGATTTCTCAACTCGTCACTTGATTGTAATGTAATGAAGCTTGTGCGTTTCGCGTACGTGAAAACGCGTTTTTACGCCGCTTAGATTGTATCAAATCAAGTAGTAACAAATCAACTTTGTTACTACTTTTTTGTAGTCTTTATGAAGTTTTTGGCAGACATTTCTCTTGTACTGAACTAGTAGCTCAGACTGTTTACCGATTATCAACTTATCGAACTTTATTTCCATGGTATTCTTTATAACGTGTTAAGCACGTGTAACAACATCTGATCTACAAATGCAATTAGTGTCATAGCTGACGCTATTTTTCTACATTCTCTTTGTTATCCTACCTTCACAATTGTGTAACTTCATTAGGAGTAATCTTATTCAACTGTGTGGTGTATAGAACAAGTCGGTTGCACCTTATTAACATTTTTGTAAAACAAAAAAAAAATCAGTTGAAATCTTGCAAAGTTAAATGCAAGTTGTCCTTTTTTCAGAACCAACTCAGATATACAGATTTCTGCGCACAAGGAACTTGATTGCAGTAAGTGGAGAAGTTTCCTTTGTTTGGTTTAATAAGTAACCTGCTTCAAAACACATGGGGCATCATTTTGCTTCTAATTACTCATCTCTTCAAATTTCCCTTTCAGCCTATTTTTTTGCACAGGACTCTCACCTTCATGTCTCACAGAAATAGTCGAACGAATGCCAAAAGGTACGAAAGTCAATTGTATATTTCTTGAGTATTTCATTGTAGCACTAAAAAACTGTTTAGTGTCCAGTGGCAACAAAAATCAACAAAACAGCTAACTCAGAAACGATGTTCTCCCTCGAAATAAACCATCATTTTGACGCTGATTTCAAGAGGCATAGGTATAGCTTATTATTATTAACTGTGCCTATAAATACGTTTTACACTAAATGTTTTTACTATGGAGGGATTTAAGTGGAAAAATATAACAAATTAATACATAATTGAATAAATGAGTAAATGTTTCAATTAATTACAATTAGAAATAAAAAGGAAGTAAGTTATGCAAAATGTAGACATGTTAAAATATAAATTGACTTATTTAGAAGTCAACTCAATTCTTTCACGATATGTTGAATTACTTCATGGTTCCTGTGCCAGCCTTAGGTAGCATAATGAGATAATTTAGATTTTCAGTCTAACTCATGAAAGTCAGTAGGCGAGCCTAATGCAGACTCTAACATCCTGCACAGCAAGTCCAAACAAATCAATCCCAGATACTGAATTAATGATGAAGTGAAGATATTTATATTTATTTGTTATTAGCCACCAAGAATCTGATTCTCCAAAACTGAGAATCGTTTCATTGATGCGTTCAATATCTCAGTTGGAAATGACAGAAACAACTCCTCAGAAAAAGCTTCTGCTATGTTGGCCACATACTGTCGGTCAGGAACCCCTGAATCTAAACTCCCCACTAAGTCAATGATTTCTTTGACTAATTTCCACTGGAGCTTGTATGTTACTTACTTTATGCATGGTTTTCAACTCTTGAAATTCCCCCTCTTAGGAAAGTATTCAAAGTGGATGAAATGTTGCAGGCGGTGGAGAAAATGAAAGGAGAGCAGGATTCTCCAAGGTATGATACTCATAGTGCCTCTATCAGCTGGATTCTTGAAAGGAACCGAAGAAGAAAAATGCTTGGCTGCAGATCTGAGTGAATTCAACTTGTTTTTTTCTGTTTTTGTTTAGTTTGTCTTCACATTTACAGTTGACCTTCACTGGGTTCTTCCATAAGGACGGTAGGAAAATCACCACTGTTTCATACCTTTTCTAAGAGGAAGCAACAGAATATGTCCTTTAATACACTGACAAGAATACCAAGTGTCTTCTCAGTCAAAAAGTCAATTTCTAAGAACAGATTGCCCAAGCACAAGTAGTGAAGATGGTTATCAGTGTTTTAAATGACAATTCTGTGGTTTGTGTGGAAGTTATGTTTTTGTATCTTAAAACTGGACAGAGTTCTACGTGTTGACCCTGTTTTGTTGTTGTTGTTGTTTAGAAAAGCCATCTCAGAATTCAGAAAATGAACAAAGTTCCGTGTCCTTGGAGGTGCTACTTGTCAAAGTCTGTCATAAAAAGCGCAAGGTAAAGTTTCCAACTTCACTTTTGTATTTTGCCAGAGAGTTTTTGTTCCATATTGAATGTGTTTTGTTAATGTCAGTATGGCTTTTTTTCTCTTTTAGGATGTTAGCTGCCCCATAAAGCAAGTGCCTACAGGTAAAAAGCAGGTGCCTTTGAATCCTGACAGTAACCAAACCAAGCCTGGTTCCTTCCCTTCCTTACTGGTCTCCAGCAACGAGTTTGAGCCCAGCAACAGTCACATGGTCAAGTCTTACTCGCTCCTGTTCAGGGTGTCGCGCTCGGGGAGGCGCGACACCAACGGCCTGGTCAACGGAGAGGCCAACGAGAACATTGGTAGGGATTGAACACCAGCCGAGGGTTTCGGCTCGAGCTAAAATCTTCATGGGGTAGATTTAGAGGTCCTGACTTTTTATTTTATTTTATTTTTTTTTCCGTTTTTTTACATAAAGACGTAACGGATACTCCCACTAGAAAGAAGAGAAGCTCATCCCATCGTGAGGAGGGCGAGACCACAGAGACCTACATTGCTCAGATGACTGTGTTTGACAAGAATAGGTAAAGAAGGTTTTTTTTGTTGGCGGTGCTTCTCAAACGGTAAAGATACTGTTTATTTAATTTTTTTTTACATTGACCATTCAATTGACATTGATCGTGTTTGCTTGCTGCAGGAGGTTGCAGCTACTGGATGGGGAATATGAAGTGGCAATGCAGGGGATGGAGGACAGCCCTGTGAACAAGAAGCGAGCCACGTGGGAAACCATTCTAGACGGAAAGGTAGGTAGAGGGTTGTAATTCCACTTAAAATTAAAAGCTTGACCTACTGCCTATTTCACATGAATTAAAGTGTATAGTCGCAGTACAATAAAAGTCATTTGGGTCTCCTTGTTCTCAAATAGTTCTTATATACACAAGAAAATACATGGAGCAATAAGGGTCTTGCTCCCAGTTAGCTGCCATCTCGCACCACATTTTTTCAGGAAGCCCACCTGACAGCGACCTAAATACGAAACGTGCTGTCAGGCGGCTTCCTTAAATACTGGGATTCCTTAAAAACTTTAGACGCTGGGCCTTCAAAGGGGGTGGTGCAGAATTTTGAACATAGGGCCTCATTTCCAAGTTAGCCAGTGTGCTACTAATCAGTGGTGAGTCATAATCAAGTGTAACGGCATAGTGTTAATGTAAAGGTCTGTTGATAGAATCATGTTGGAAACAATGACAGCAGGAGCAACTGGTTACACTACTAACCTGAGCAAAGCTGTGCTGCTGCTGAGAAACTAGTTCCTCAGAATGTAATGTGGCTGTTGCAATACAAGGGTAGTTTTATTTCTAACATTATTCTATCCACGCAGACATTTACCTCGGGTGTACTGAGGAGTGGGTAAGATTGTTTTTTGTTTTTTCTGGCAGGCTAGCAGAAACCATTGACTTGCGCTAGCCTAGCACCAGTGAACTCTGCTAAACCACAGAGCAGGATGAAATGTGTTGAAACGGTCTCCACTGATAAATAGCACACTGGCTAACTCTGTCAAATGACGTCCTGGGTCCAAAGGTGTGAACCACCTCTTCAGTGTTCTTCACACCACCATGTGACTGACCGGCCGTCGTTTGCCGCCTCCTCCGCAGAGATTGCCGCCGTTCGAAACGTTTTCTCAGGGACCCACACTGCAGTTCATTCTGCGCTGGACGGGCGACGCCAGCGGGAAGTCCACGGCGCCCGTGGCCAAGCCACTGGCCACTCGCAACTCGGACAGCTCCGGCCCCATGGAGACACGGACCAGCAACCACAGAGCTGCCCTCATGAGTAAGCGCAAAAGCATTTCCTCTTCACCGAAGGGACGCTTCCCACGGATCGCATGCTGATGCTTGGCTTTGGAGGTTACCAACGTGAACACGGTGTTTAAATGACTCATTTGTATTTTGTGAGAGCAGGAATTACGTTTGGTCCTTTGCAACATGAAGGCTGGAATGTAGTTTGAGGAATCTTCAGATATGCAGGATGTCTGTTCATCGTCTCAATGGATTAAAAATCCCCACAGCAGTGACCAACCTGTTGATCAGTTACATGATCATGATTTATTTATTTATTTTTCAAAACCTTGATTAGCCCTGCTGCACTTGGCAACACTTGTTTTCACGTTCTGTTTCAGCTCTGCCCTTTTTTTCATTTTGTCTACAAAATTGTGTATCAACACTTCAACAAGTCAATCAGTTTCACTTCTGTGGTGTGAACATAATTCCATAATCGATTTTCTTCATGAAAATATGTGAAGTTGGTCAGTTGATTCTGTAACCGTCTGTGTTTTTGTCCTCTCAGCAGTGAAAGAATCAGCCAGCACAGACATTCAGACAAAGAAAGAGCAGGTCCAGTGTGAGCCGCGGCAGAAGCTCCGCATATTTTATCAGGTAAATCACCGGCGATTGAAAATTGCTTGAGAAAGAGTTTCCTGTTTGGACAACTGCAAAGCAGGGTGCTACATGTGTTAGATTTGTGAGTTGTTTGAGTCTCACTGCGCACCAGTGACCTTGTGATTGGTCCCTGTGTAGTTCCTGTACAACAACAACACCCGGCAACAGACGGAGGCGAGAGACGACCTTCACTGTCCCTGGTGCACCCTGAACTGCAGCAAACTCTACAGCCTCCTCAAACACCTCAAACTCTCCCACTCCCGCTTCATCTTCAACTACGTGGTGAGTCGCAGTCGATTTGTCCAAGAATAACTGCCGAACTGCTCGTTTGCCCTGCCTGCAATCATGACTGGTCACCAAGTCATCCTTCAGCCGTATTTGGAGTAAAACTGAACAATTCCTTCATGTTGTTGTTTTTACATCATTTGCTTAAGAACCACTTGGAGAGATGAGCAACCAGTGTGTTTACATGAACTTGGAAATCCTGACTAAGAACCGTTTAGGGGGCGTTCACTTGCACACAAGGGAAATCTGCTTCTTCATTTTCACCTATATATAAATGTACAGGATTTCCTCTGTGCCCTGTTGGCACATATACCTCCGATGATTATGGCAGAGTCGGTATCCAAGATAATTAAACCACCGTGATCAGTTGAGGCTCAGCACAAGTAAATGTCAGTATCACATTGTCAGGCACAGAGAAAAACCTGTTTGTTACTCCAGAAGTAAGACCAGCTCATTACTGCAGCGATATTTGTTTTGCCCAAGTGTGCACTCCCGTTCCAAAGTTTGGGATCACTGACGAGGACGAGACAGTATTGCAGCAAAAATCAGGCTTTGAGCCGAGATACTTTTATATGATCCAAGTAAGTGTTTAGAAAAACTTTATTAGGGCCATATAGACTCTGCATAGCATCTTTCAATGGCTCAACATCTCCTTTTACCTTCACTGTGCAGCCTCACCCTAAAGGAGCAAGGATAGACGTGTCCATCAACGAGTGCTACGACGGCTCTTACGTTGGCAACCCTCAGGACATCCACAGCCAGCCGGGCTTCGCTTTCAGCCGCAACGGCCCCGTGAAGAGGACGGCTGTGACCCACATACTGGTCTGCAGGTGAGGTCGCCGTCTGACACTGTGATTTAGGGGAATGCCCAGGATTTAAGGAAGTAGAAGATCCTGTGTGGGGGAAGCGCATTGAAAATGTTATCAGTATAACGATGTATGTTACACAGTAAATAAAAAGAATGAATAAAAGAAGCATTTAAAAGCAGGTTGCCACCCCTGAGCTGAGCAGAGTCACTTGGCAAGATACAGAAGACATGATGCTGTTGGTGCATTTGTATTCTGCCACAGTTGTGGCAGAATAGGCAACAGCTTATTTGTCGTGATCCCCTAAATCCTAAAAGTAAAGGTCCTGAGTTTTAGGAGTCCGAGCGGAAAACAGCCATCAGACTGCAGATGTTTCGACCAGCAGCTCTGCCAAACACACTTTCTGAGACACTTGAGTGAACTCGACTCACTCTGATTCTGTTTCCGTGATATATGAAACCTTTTGTATTTGTATTTGCCCTGTGCATTATACACCAGCAGTCAAAAGTTTGGACACATACTTCTGATTTGAATGTTTTTTCTTTCATTTTCATTTTCATGACGGATAGAATTGTTGTTCATACAATAATCAACGATGGCAGAGTAGCAGGATTTGATCTTCACTGTCCTGGGTGCATATTTGGGATTCGCCATTCACCTCTCACTTCTTGTAGACCAAAGAGGACCAAGCCGAGCCTCTCCGAGTTCCTGGAGACGGAGGACGGCGAGCTGGAACAGCAGAGGACGTATGTCAGCGGACACAACCGTCTTTACTTCCACAGTGACAGCTGCATGCCCCTGCGGCCCCAGGAGATGGAGTTGGACAGCGAGGATGAGCGAGATCCCGACTGGCTCAGAGAGAAGACGGCCACGGTGAGAAATCCGTCTGCTGTCCGGTCAGGGCCTCGGGATGTTTGACTGTATTTAGTTTGCTTACTCTCTCTCTCACTCTTTGTACCAACTCATTGGTTTTTTTCATCCTTGCATTTGCAGCAACTCGATGAGTTCACAGACGTCAATGAGGGGGAGAAGGAAGTGATGAAGCTGTGGAACCTGCACGTGATGAAGAATGGGTAGGTTTTCAAGGACGAGACATTTCTGAAGAGTCGAGCCTGCTGTTGTTCTTTTGCTTTGTTTTATATCTAGTAGCTTAATTAGCTGCGTTTCCATTCGTTTTTCGCAAAATAAAAGCAATAAAGTATACTTGCGACTTGCAGTTGTTTCCATTGAATGGTGAGAAGCGCATTTGCTTTTGTTTGGTTACGTTTGTTTGCTGTCAAGACTTGTTATGTTTTTCTCTTTGATTACTTGTAAATAAAATATGACCCCGTATGTCACGTCTTCCGCGATAAATGCGATAAGTGTTTCCATGACACCTTTGCGATATAATTCTATATGAATACATGTGAAAAATCACCTCATGAGAGCGTCAAAACCTTTTAGCCATATTTCAGGTTTATCCAAGTTTAGGTGTTTCCATGACCAGTTGACCAGTTTCATGGTCTCTAATAACTGTCCCACAGCCGTGTCATTTTTTTTCTCTGTCATTTTCTTTCTTTCTTTTTTTATGAACTGCATGAGAGAGTCTCCTGACTAAGCTGTACACCGTTCAGCAGTCTTTCACATTCACACACGCTGAGTTTCAAATTGTATCTGTTGAGTAAATGTGGCTCTCAAATAAAAACCACACGTCTGCTCCCCCCTCCCCACAGCTTCATCGCGGACAACCAGATGAATCAGGCCATCATGCTCTTCACAGAGACCCGAGGCGCTCACATCATCCGCCGCAACCTCTGCCGCAACTTCCTGCTGCACTTGGTCAGCATGCACGACTTCAACTTGGTGAGCACGTCCACCATCGACCGCGCCATGGTCCGCCTGCGGCAGATCCAGGAGGAGCTGCCGGAGGCCGAGAGGGAGGAGCAGCCCGACCCGAGCCTGGCACCGGGGGGGCCCTGCAACGGGAACGCCGGCGCCGCCGCGGGGGGCAAACAGGGCAAGAGGACAAAAAGCGCACTGACAGACTGATGTTAGGACATTCGGGTGGAAGGAACAGTGAATTTCTTTCTCATTTTTTTTTGGGCCGCCTCCCTCCCCAAGATATTCTCTTCCTAATTAACATTACCGACCCTTTGGTGCTTCAGTATGCGGGAGAAATAGTGGTCCTCAGAGGATTCAACCAACGGCGTACAAGGTATACAAGTTTGTGGAACTTGGAGAATTGAACCAAATATGAACAAATGCAAACTGAATGGGCCGCGTCAACACGGACGAGGTGTCGTGGGACCGGATCGTCTGTGTTGAACCTGTTTTGTAGGTGCCACTTAGTATCTGCCTCCAGCGAGCGCCAGGTCGTGTGTCTTGTTCAAGACTCATGAACTGTAATCAAGGCTACAGTTGTCCTTCCTGGCAACACTGTCACTCTCGATTATTTGTTCGCATACACAGTAATCGTTTTGAGAAACCTTATCCTTGTACCTGATTGTTTTAGCACTTGATGTTTGTATTTAGAAAGCTTTCCAGAAAATTGTGCTTTTATTTTTGTTTTTTTCGTTGTTGTTTTTTTTTTATGCTCTTGCTGCATCACATGTTTAAACCTGCAGCTTGCAGCCCTATACCTTTGCCAAACAAATTCACATCAAGCTGATGATGTCAATCACCGATGTAATACAGTAAATGGCCCAAATCATGTTCTGAAAAGGAATCTTTGTCAATAATTCTGTCCTGGTGCACTAGTCACCAGGTTTTGTTTGGTTTTGTGTTTTTTCTTTATAGATGAGCTGCAATGATTGGTTTGCCTGAGCTGTCTGGGTAGGTTCAGTATGTTTAAATCAAGTGTTGAAAGCCTTTCTGTTGTTACTCTTCACTGCCAGGAGGGGGAGACAAAGATCATGCACTGTGGGAGTAAATGCAACTTTTTCCACTGCCATCAGTGGGGTTAATTTTGTTAAAAATAAAAATCAACGGCTTTTTTCATCAGTGACCAGAGTCCTGTACGTGTATAAGAGCTGTGGACTGGTCCACCGTGGACTGTGGACTTTGCTAGTAATTGCCCAGGCAACAGTAGGAATACTATTAAGGCCTTGAATACCGGACACGAGAAGACTTTCAGAGCTCCCTCTTCATCACCCACAAGCCTTTTCAGTCTGATTACTCAAGGAAAGCCAGGGAGATTTATTTTTATTTTATTTTACTGTCCAATAGTTTACTTTTTAGTGACTGAAACAACCAACCAGCAGCACATTAACTTCTATTCCATGATGAGGGCTTGACATTCATGACCCATGATTCTGGAGATAACGTCTGCAGTTCCTCTTCGTTTTTAGAATGTGAACATAATGGAACTGCAGTGTTAAACTTATCTAATGGTTATTAGTGTGACAGACATGCTACATGTAATCACTTAAGACATCCAGCTGTACCCCCATTGTGATCCTAATAATGAACAAATAGCTGTTTCTGTTTTTAATGCGATATGATGATTCTTTGACAGATAATCAGTCCCAAATTTGTTGTCTTTCTTGTTAGGCCAGTTTATGCCAAAGGAAGGTATTTTCACCAATCTCTGTAGTTCTGTATTATTATTATTATTATTATTATTATTATTATTATTATTATTATTATTATTCCATGATCCTCAGTTGTTTCTTTTGTAGTTCACACTTTTTGATCAGACACCTCATGTTGGACAACATGTTTTTGCCCTGCTGTGCTCCAGAGATTGTGAATTCATCCAGTCTAAGGGAGACATTCACTATTGTCAAAACACTATGTTGAAAATTATGTGAACTGTACACTCTGGCTTAGGGGATTTTTATATTTAAATAAATAAAATACATTCGCTCTTATTGGTGTCACTGACTTGTCACTCAGTTTGGCCAAAAACAAAAACGAAAACACAACGTAATTTCTTACACCCTGCACCCTATCCGTTTATGCCAGATTAATGTTAGAGCTGTTTTTATTTGTCTTATTGACAAAACAATCTTCGATTACTTTTTTTTCCTCCATCGGTTCACTATCCGCGATGTTGCATTTCATAAATAATGTGAGTTTTTCTACGTCAGTTTTAGCTTAACAGAAGTTATCTTAATGAAATAGGGAGTTTTGAAGACTGGATTCACTGCTTCATATATATAATTTATTTTAACTGCACGTTTTAAATAGCTTACTTCAGAAATTGATTTGGTACTTTTATGCACTAAATTGTGTGTATTTAGGTTGCAGGAAGCCTCTTTTCTTTTCTACCAACAGTGAAGTTGGGATGGCTGTAGCAACAAACGGCTGCTTCTGACACCATTGCTGTGTCTCAATTCAGGGTCTGCGTCCCTGAAGTGCGCATTTTGAAAGGAAGTTGCGTCATCGCACTGCGCGAAGGCTTGCCCCAATTCCCGAGGGTGCTTAGGACGCTCAAAATGCGTACTCGGAAATACGCACTCGTTTCAGCCGATTCGAAGGATGCACCGCTACTATCCTTCGCGTACTTATGCATCCCATGATGCTTTGCGTGCTGCTGCAAAGCATCGTGAGATCTTGAGAAGTCAGCTGAAATTACCGGCATGTACTGGTAAAGACACTTCATATAAATTTAAGTATTGAAATTTCACATAAAATATGCAGTTTTAACATCGGGTTTTTATTTATTTGAATATCGAACGACATCGTTAGATGGCGAACCAATGGTTAGCTTGATGCTATAAAAAAAAACGTCACTTCCGGGGTTGGCCAGCAGGAGGGAACGGCGGTAACGCAACGAGGAAACACGCCGAAGGCTAGACCGTCCCGGGTGGTTACCGGGGAGGCGGGGTTTGGTCCGTCCTTCTAGGCTGGGAACTCGAAGAACGCTTCCTTCAGACTGAGGACACTCGGTCTGAAGGGTGCAGACCCTGAATTGAGACACAGCCCAAAGCAGACATAACCTCCCACTCTGCATTCTCATCAAGGATGGAAAATAATGGTCTTGTGGTTTGTGCATACTGTGGAAGTCATCTTATGCTGAATAATCACTTACAAACACATTGAATATGCGAATGAATATGAACCGCTCCTTCGAGTATTTTGTCCCTCCGAAATCAAATCCTGCGCTTCTTTGTACATAAACGATCTTGGGTTGTAATTAACCGTCGCGTATCCTATACGTCATTCGAGACGAAAACTTTCCCGAAAAGCTCGCTCGTTGACGTGGTCTTGGTTTGTTTAAATGCCTTAAGCGCTCATAAGTTTACACTTAGATAAGCCAAATGTATTTCTTTTTATATTAAAAAGTCAAATGGTTTGCCATAGCACATAAAGTCATCACTTGGATTTGATTTGTTTGTAAATCTTAAGTTTTAGTTTTGGTTTCTTTGGGTTCGGGTATTTGTTTTTCGTTAGACTTCCGTAGATCAGTAGTTATGAGTTTTGTTCTTTTTCTTTCTAGGTGTAAATTCATATTTATCAGTTCTGCTAGTCCAATTCAAGGTTTTGTTTTGTTTTTTTTTCTCTGGCTTTCCATTGATGTTTCCGTGTTAAATTCTTGTTTTGTTTCTTTTGAGGGGAATTTTTGTTGATTTTATTTGGTTGCAGCAGGGCGAGCTGTTTGTTTAACATATTTTCTTCTTTTCTTTTGCAGCTGAAGGTAGACGGTGGTGGTGGTGGTTCTCCTGGGTGGTGTCCCCTGTGTGCTGTGTCTCCAAAGTTTTCTAGATTTGTTTGTGCACTTTAATTTTTTGTCTTGGATTGGAGTGTTCTTTTTTTGTTTTATTTTTGGGGCCGCCTCCCTGTGTCGCCCCCCTCCAGCCGGTGTGCCTCAGTCTGCCTCTCACTTTGTTAGTTTGGTCTCATTCTCATTAAACGTATGCTGTCGTGCCGAACAAGCAAAGTACCCAAAATTGTTTCTTTTTCTTGTTTGCATTTCCTCTGTTGAGTTGTTTGTAAAATAAACTCTTTTTTTTGTACAATAATTGAACACAGTTTTTCCCTCCCTTTGTTACGAACCTGAAGTAATTTAACATAGAATGGGTCCTTGGGCCCTTATCCAAGGTGGCGTTGTCGGATATTATTAATTTCTCTTTTTTTGTATTAATTATTAATATAAATAAGGTATCCTTCCCCTCGTGTCGCCACAAACTTGGCGTTGTCGGCATCACCAACTCAGTGGAGGTAGAAATGTGTTCAATATTTGTTTTTTTCTTCGTTTTTTTTTTTTTGTCTTTTCCTGTTATTTGTTTGATGTGCAGGTTGCCGTGTGTGGGTGTGAATGGGTGCCAACGTACAGCGAACCAGCTGTGAGTGTATTGTTTCTTTTTTTTCTTAGAGTTTATAGTATAGTTGTTTAAGAAAAAAAAATGGAGGGAGAACTACAAGAATTGAGGGATTTGGTGGCACAACTGAGGGCAGAGAACGATAGGTTGCAGCGGGAGCAGGCTGCAGCCGTGCCTGGCCCCAGTGCTGCACACCTCATTCCTGCTGAACCTCACCCAACACCATCCACTACCACCGCTCCAGTAACGGAGCGACTGGTCCTTGTACCCCGAGACAAGAGGTGCATTTAGGGGCAGATCTGGTATAGGGCTGGAGGAGTGGATTAAGGAGGCCGAGGTGTGCATGAGGGCCGCCACCTGTCCACCTTTGATCGAGCGTTCTTTCTATTCGACCATTTGGAAGGAGAGGCGCGTGAAGAAATAAAACTTCGCTCAGCCGCAGATCGAAGTGACCCGATTAAAATTTTGCGATTTTTGGGGAGCTGTACGGTTCCTCCGACTCGTACGTCGCCTTACAGGAGGCGTTTTTCTCAAGACGGCAGCACGATGGTGAGACACTCCAAGAGTTCCCCTTAGCGTTAATGAGCTTGATGTCTGCAGTGAAACAAAGTGCGCCAAGCGAGATACCAAATGCAGATGTGTTGTTGAGCGACCAGTTTATCGAGAATGTCATTGATGGTTCCCTTCGCCGCGAATTAAAACAACTTGTGCGCCGTCAGCCTACTGTCTCGCTGTTGGATGTCAGGGCGGAAGCAATTAGGTGGGAGCGAGAAGGAATGCCGGGAGGTGTACGGGGCCGAAGCCACTCGGTTCCATCAATGACAGGCTTGCAGTGTGGTGTTCAGACTGCTCCTTCCGTGGCTAGTCCACCCCAGGCTTCAGAATTGCAGGATCACCTCCAGATGCTAAAACTTCAACAGGAACAGCTGAACCGTCTTACAGAAACTCTTGGTCAATTGCAGGTCAATCAGCCACGTGGCCACTACCCTGGTTTGATCTGTCGGCGGTGTCAGCGGCCTGGCCACTTTGCCAAAGAGTGCAGAGCAGGACGTTTTCCTCCTCGACCGGCAGTGTTTGCTTCCTCACAGCCAGCTTCTGGGCGTGAGCCTCCTCAGCATTTGGGGGGGTGGGGGTGTGTGTGTGTGTGTGTGTGTGGGCGTTAAGGTTCCTTGTTTAGTGGACACTGGGTCTATGGTTTCCACTATCAGAGAAAGTTTCTTCCGGCAACACTTCAAGACTTGGGGCCTAGAAAAACTTCAGTCTTGCCATTGGCTTCAGCTTCAGGCGGCCAATGGCTTGCCCATTCCTTACCTTGGCTACTTGGAGCTAGAAGTTGAGCTTTGTGGTAGGACTTTGCCAGAATGCGGGCTCCTGGTTGTTAAGGATCCTCCAGATGGTGCTTCCCCTCCTGCCCCGGGTGTTTTGGGGATGAACATTTTGCGAAGGTGTTACAGCACACTGTTTGGGCAACATGGCCCTGTCCTGTTCAATCTGCACACCGTCACTAAAGCACCAACACCTGTAGTGCAGGCATTTCAGAGATGCCACCAGGCCTCCCTATCGCCTGTTGCTGATGTTTTCAGTAAAGTCAAGCTTCGCGGCAAGAAAGCTTGCTGATCTTTGGTGGCAGTATGCAATTAGTTCCAGCCACATGTTCATTTCATCGTTCTGGGACCTCTGTACCTTTGAGCCCTCAGAACGGGGCCTTCCTGCTGGGCTGCTAGCGTCCCCAGCCCTGGTTCAAGTTGAAGGTGGTACTGTGTACATACCTGTGACGAACATCGGCGCCTCTGACGTGCTACTTTACCCTCAGACAGAGATTGGTAGTTTGCGTGTGGTTTGTGTTGTGAGTCTACCCTCTGGTATTACGGAAGCTCCTTCTTGCCAAGCCACTGTCTCAACTGAAGAAGAACGTCAGTGGAAAGATTGCTAAGAGTCAGACACACATAGGACTTTTTTTTTTTTTTTTTTTTAAAAGACATACATACCCATGTTTATTCCATTATGCATCAGCACATTTTATTAGCCGGTACATAATGGGCTGTTAAATATCCCTGTAAAGTTAATTTAATGGGGATTACAACTACCAAACGTTTATTACAGGTTTGAATTGGCGGCTGGCGTTATGCTGTTGTAAATTTTTTGAAATCAAAATTGTTTTTACAACTATGGCTGTCAATTTTACACGCGAGACAATATATACAATGTATTTTCAAGGGCACTTAAAAGTGAAGAGAAGCGTCAAAACGTGTGAAACTAAACGCTCAACTCGTCGCTAGGTGGCAGTATTACACCGGAAAACACAACAAGGACAAGTTCCGGAAGTATCGACCCGACCCGTTTCCTGTGCTTCCTGTTGCACAAACGCTATGTTGCGTTCAGGTTGTTTTACTTCATGAATGCGAATTTCTTTGGTTTCTTTTATTAGCTTTAACCGGATGTCAGACAAAGTGTTAAAACGTCCAGGGGTTGGTGTCGGAGTGCTGGTGACGGACTCGACCCACCCGGGCTGCGTTCTCCTGGGGAAGCGGAGAAGCGACGTGGGCCGAGGGACGTTCCAGCTGCTCGGCGGCCACCTTGAGTTCGGGTAGGTAAGTAGATGATGCTTAGCGGACTGACTCCTCGATTGAATGAAATCTCACAGAATCTGTTTTCACCCCCGTGGCAACACAGTTGAGATATCTTCCCAAGAAAATAGACATTTTACACCCCCAATATTTGCTGTTATTGCAATATTTATGAGACCGTACAAACTTTTACAGATCTGTTAATGTTCCAATGTATGGTACAGTTATTGAGATCTTCTTTTTCTTCTTTTTTTTTTAACACGTTACAATTTTTGGAAGGTCATCAAAATTGCATATTTTGTCATCACAAAATGTGCAATTTTGCACATTTACATTAAATGTGAGTTAGGACTCTGGGGAATGGGATTATGGTAGTGTTTAAAACGGTTATTTTTGTGTGTGTGTGTTTTGTATGTGTGAAATGATCGAATTCCGATGACAGCCAGCGGGCGTGACGTCAACAACTGTGTCATTCCGAAAAAGGGAGACGTGGGAGGAGTGTGCCCGCCGGGAGGCGATGGAGGAGGCAGGTGTGCACCTGGTGAACGTACGCCTGGCATCGGTGGTCAACTCCATCAGGGTGGAGGAGCAGTACCACTACGTCACCATCGTCATGCGAGGGGAGCTGGACCGGGAGCAGTCGGCGGAGCCGGAGAACCGGGAGCCGGAGAAAAACGAGGGTGCGCACGAGAGGTAGTGCAGCGTGTCACTCTGGGTATGTTTTGTTGTTGTGATTGGTTGTTTTTTTTTTCCATCTCTGCCAGGTTGGGCGTGGACGCGGTGGGACCAGTTTCCTCCCGAGGAGCAGCTCTTCCTGCCCCTCGCCGGTCTGAGACGACAAGGATTCCACCCGTTCAGGAGTTCGGCGACGGACACTTTTTTGGCAGACAGGATTTAAAAAAAAGAACAAAAAACGGTTGCGCCCACGATGGGTATTTGCACATGGAGACACATTGAGATGATCGAAGGCAAATGGAAATGATTGTATGGACACGATCGCTTCTTTTATGCAAGTTGAATTTATTGAATTAAGTGCATGAACAGCCTGTTCAGTGTGCGGAACACTTGTACATAAATAATAAATAGTAGTGTTTTTTCCCTCTTCATTTGTGTTCATATTCACTGACCCTTGTCACATTAAGTATCGGAAATATTACATTCATGAAAAGCTCATTCAAAAGTTAAGAAAGCACCAAGAACAGGGGTTACAAGTGCTAGCCTTTTTACATGGGGGCGTTGCCAGCGACGCACACTGCCAGCAGGAGGGTCCAAAGGCTCGCAGCGGCAACAGTGGCTGCAGACTCGGTTGTAGGGAATTGTTTGTCGTGGGCATATGTAATTATGTGCTGGGCTCCTGCGTAGGCCTCCTCGCACGTGGGCTGGATCTGATCCTCGGGGAGCTTGAAGCCGAACGTCCCCTTGTCTCTGAGCTCGAAGGTGAAGGCCAAGGGGATTCCGTTCAGGCGGGCCCAGTCCCTGGACGAGCCAGAGTTGGGGTCTGCAGAAACAGGATGCAGATGTTATTTTTTTTAATTTTTTTTTGAGGCTTTTGGGAGATACTTTCTCCTGGGTCACTTTTTTGTGTCCGCTTGCGTATGGTTGATGACTACCTCACCAGAAGCAACACGTGCACTTACATAGTACGTCAGGTGAAGTTCCTACGGTGTAGTTCATCCCGTGCACCTTCCGGATGGCATCAGCTGCACCCAGACCCACATCCATCTGAGAAGAGGAAAAGCCCTTGTGTGTCAGTTACGCTACAATTATTTGATGTACTGATCCAAACATTGTTGCAGTCTGCCAACGTGTGTCACTACCTGGGTGATTCTGAGGCTGTTTTTCAGTACAAATGAGATGAATTGCATGTGAAAATAAGCTTGTGACACCTTTTCTTCCCCCTCACGATTTTTGTTTTTTCTTTAATATGTTGCACAAATGCCGTCGTGGGGGAGTGTGAAATGTTCTCGCACCCTGTCAGAACAGTTGAATATGCAGATACGCTGAGTGGTGTGGCATGTTGCCGTTTCCAATTTGTGTGAGCTTCGAAAACGACATTACATTGTGCAGACAGCGTGGATTCAATAAATCCATTTTGTGTACCTTTTGCTTGTACGGCATATTTTCTTATTCATCGCACATAGGAATGATTACGTTGGGTTGTGTGCACTGTATGTCCCTCAGATTGGTGCAACAGTGTCAGGGCGAGCGAGGATGTAAATACCAGCTCGTCGTAGTTCTCAGCTGTGAAATTCGGATGTCCGTAGGGAAGCAAGAGCAGCTGGCCGTAGGAGTGAATGGTGAGGAAACACAGGAAGTCCTCGAGCCGGGATCCTACAAAGAAAGTCACAGCCTGGGCCTCGGACTCCGACAGAGGCTGGGTCCCACAGTAGGTCTGATCGCAGCAGTTTCTCGATACGCCGATGGCTGAGAAAAATTCAGGCAAGTGATTTTTAGATTTTCCACTTGGGCATCCTGAGTCCCTGTCTGTGGCACACTTCAAATAAAAACATTCATTTGCTCCACTGTCATTATGACACTGTGGGAGCTTGCAGCTGAAATAACTCCAAGCCTGTTGTGTTGTGCACACACTAAATCTGCTCCTAAGCAACACGTTCACATTTTTCCCATTGCCTTTGGCAGTTGAGGCTGTTTATCCTGGATGATGTGTTTACACTCCATATCATTATTATTATTATTATTATTATTATTATTATTATTATTATTAGTATTAGTATTAATATTAATAATAATAATAATGTTCACCCTTTAAATTTATATAGCGAAAACCACATTATTTTACTTGGTCGGTAACAGCATTTATGTGATGGTTTTGTCGCATGGCAGCATTATTCTTGCAAATAAAACGGAAAAATAAAAGGAAGAACAGATGAAAAAAATAGAATTTAGTGAGTATACTCTCTCCTATCAGTGGCAAGCAAACCAAACAGTCGAGCCAACAAAATGAATGAAATGAGATGAAAAGCCTTGCACTCTGGGCTGATTACACTTGGCGGAAGCGGCAGCAACAAGGCGGCCTCTGTGTGGATGGATGAGGAAAAGGACGGGAAAGCGAAGAAGATGGAAAGAAGTAAGAAATTCAACACAATAAAAGCACGCAACTAAGCTACTAAACCTCGACATTCACGTAGGGAAAACGAGGTTCGATTCGAAGTCTGAAGGGCTAACGAACGACTCTGGCAGGCGGTTGTCGTCTCTTGCTATCAATTATTCGATGTCTTGTCGCGAGTTGATCAATCATGTCACTGTTGTCAATATTCTGAACCATGATCAAAGAAACCCAAATCGAAACTCTTTCATGTCTATCTTCTTCAAAAATGACTCTGCCAGTTGACACACCGTCTCTATGCGGACGATGGAATATTCCACTAAACGTCATCAATAATTAATTCCCCTCCCACTAACTGTTGGGTTGTTTAAATAAGTTTAGTAACGACTTATCAGCACCTGCCTTCCTCCTCCCCCAATGCCATACAAGGGCTTTCTAAATAGCTGTTTACATGACAAAATGAAAAAATAACGACTCTTTTATGATTCCTATCGCTAGTTACTAAAATTACTGGGGCGTGTGTGGGTATGTGTGTGTGTGTGTGTGTGTGTGTGTGTGTGTGTGTGTGTGTGTGTGTGTGTGTGTGTGTGTGTTTACTTGGCTGCAGCAGTAACACATTGTTTTGCCTTTGTGGTATTGTGTTCCCAAAAAGTGCTTTTAACTTATAAAAAAAAAAAAAGGAATAACATATTACAACAAAATGAGATTTTGAAAAGCAAAGCACTCACTTCCCCAGTTGGCATCAAAGTTGCGGTTGAGGTCGGTTCCATTACACAAGCAGCCTGCTGGCCCAGGGGACCTGCTCTTCCTCCACAGGCGGTACTGAAAGAAACCAGGGAGGTTAAACCAGGTGGTTCCTGTCATTTTACGCTCAATATTGGAAACTTCTAGACTATTACCGAGGTCGCATTAGTTGTTTTTTTTTTTTTATATGAATTGACAAATTCCATCTTCTCCTCGTCCTGTGGTGGCTCCAAGCGCAAGAGCCCAACAGAAGTAATGTGAAAAATGCCCATTAATTGCGGGTACTGACCGCGTCGTCCGTACTGTTCTCCCAAGTGTACATGTAGCCGTCCACGTTGAGCACCGGCGTGACGTAGAAGTCCACGTTGGCCATCATCGCCTTCATTTTGGCCTCAGTTTTGTATGCATCCAGGATCTGATGAGGCCCAAAGCAAAAACATTTAGGAGGATGTGAAGGATAGGACGTTTTTTTTTTTTTTTTTTTTTTTTAATTATTATGTTTGTCTTCCAAAAGTAATTGCATGATCTGTGTCACCTGTTTGACAAAGTACTGGCAGAAGGCCGGAGCAATCCATTCCCTGGCGTGGATGCCACAGTCCATCCAGATGGCTTTCTTTTTGGCTCCAGTGTTCACCCCAATCTGAAGGACAAATTATTTGCCGTCTATTGCTATATTCCATATCTATATATGTAAATATACCATATATGTTTTTTTTATACCTTGAGTAGGCTGATGGTTTTCATTTCGTAGGTCTTTCCATAGTCCATGATGGTCACAACATCAGAGTGGTCCTTTTGAACCTGCGCCATCCAGCCACTGATCTGAAATAAGCGGCATTGTCAACTCCTCACTCAAGTATTCATGTGTTTTCATTTCATCTATGCGTGTGCTGAGGACATATTGTCACCCACCTCCTCCATGGGATGGTATTTGAAGTAGTCATACTCTGCGCTGTTGCACAAAGAAAAAGAAAAATTGAAATGACATCC
Source organism: Thamnaconus septentrionalis (assembly GCA_009823395.1). Classification (NCBI taxonomy): domain Eukaryota; kingdom Metazoa; phylum Chordata; class Actinopteri; order Tetraodontiformes; family Monacanthidae; genus Thamnaconus; species Thamnaconus septentrionalis. Next base: position 3,931,862 of record CM020501.1, on the reverse strand, counting down.
TGTGCAAACTCAATCCCTCTAGAGGGAAACAGCTGAAAAGAAATGATTTATGAATCACACTTTAAACAGTATACGTGCGAGGAGAAGCACCCTCACACATGTCTACAATGTCTTGCAGCTGATAAGCGTTCATTCTTAGAGTCCTGTGTATATGGAGACATACTGTGTATTGAGATAAGGGCACAAGGTAAGAGATCCGACACTTCTCACTGTCATAACAGCGAAAACACCTTTTGCAAATGTACTTGGGTGCGAATATATAAAATATACCATACATACAGTACAAACAAAATCATGAATAAATAAAAAGGCCAGCCTACTTTAGCAGGAAGTCATGCTGCACTAAAGTGACAAATAAGTCATCGATATTAGTTTTAACTTTTAAACAATGTTTTTTCCTTTTTGCATGAAAAAAAACCCCTCAAACTATTTGAATAAACTCTATGTATCTGACAGCCTCAAACAGATCTCCAGGTATAGACCAGAGTTCGACGCACTAGAGTTTGACAGGTTGATGGATCTAAAAAGTGTGAACAAAAACACTGTACATTTACATACGAAGCAACGACAATATTCCACCTCGGGTTTCTAATAATGTTTCTAAATAATCTACTTTTTGTATTTTTCAAACAAATTATGAGCATCCTATGTAATTGAATTAAAAAAACAAACTCACCCCTCCACAGTGGCTACTCCTCCCAGCACTGGGAGCAGCAGCAGAAGGCACTTGCCAGCAGAGACAAACATTTCTTTTGCGCTCAGTTCAGCTCCCTGCTCGCAAAAACAGCAGACGAGGCGGGGCTGACATAAGCCTTTATAGTGAGTAGAGTGGATAAGATGAAGATAAAGATCTACCTTCTGCCTCGGAACGGACTGTGAATGGACTCTTTGCCTTTGGTTAATATTTAAAATCTGCCTGATAACTTCGTAATGCCATTTGGCAATGAAACAAATGGGTTTGAAGTGGCTCGGAAGCATACGTTCAAAATCACACAGCCTCTCGTTCTGTATTGACAATGACCACCGCTACTCACCGGCGAAGCCTTTATTCGTCCTGACGCCTTGCAAATGAACGACTCAGTGAGACTGAATTGATGTGGAGCGGCGAAGGTGCCTCTCTGCCCCCTCCTCCCATCTGCCCTCGTTTCAGCCGTGACCTTTCGCTTTCCCCCGGCCGCTAACTTTTAATTGCCTCCACTCTGTCTTCCCATTCCCCCTCTCTCGGGTCCAGACGTGGCAGTCGGTAGCTGTTAGCTGCGGGAAGGGCATCAGAGCCAATCGTGGCTAAGGAATCTCGAGGACCGCCTGCTGCTTTGACGTCTCTCTTGACCGGTAACAGCGTCCACCAGGGAGAGGGACTGGGCTCATTGCAAAAAACACCACGCTCAGCCTCACGGGGTGGCGAGGTGTAATTTGTTGAAAGATTTTCAGTGCAAGGTAGCAATATCTTTGAAATAAGTGAATAAATATCTACCTGGGTCTTTGTTGGTAATCTTTAAAGGTGAAATATTAAACAAAACCATCCCATCTCTCTAGCCCAGGGATGGACAAGCTTTTTGACTCAAGCACCACAATGGGTTCTGAAACTTGACAAAGGGGTCGAAGCAGCTGCAGATGGATGGAGTGTTTTGGTGACCCACCTCATAGGAGAAAAAACACATCATGGGATATATAGAAAACATGCTTTAATATCAATTGAAAATGAAGAGTTGAAGCTCCGCGGTATTTAGCTCTTGATTGAAATGACTCTAAAAACACACAGAAGTGGATGAAATACAGCCTTTTTATTTACTTACTAATAATATCATTTTCTTCAAGTTCGGCGGGCCGAATTGAAAAGCTTAAAGGGCCGCATATGGCCCCCGGGCCATAGTTTGTGCATGCCTGCTCTAGCCTCTGTCCATACACCATGTTATGTTTCTCTGTTTTGTTATGTTATAATGCCCCCACACCTGCCCCGACATGCTGGTTTATCAGAGTTCAAATAAGAGAACAAGGTTTCATGAGCCAGAATGAGGCTGTCAATGGAATAGTAAAGTTTCATGACGACTTTAAAGCTCAAAGGTCTGGTCAGTATGAGGACATACAGTAACAGCACGACTAATGACTGCTAATGGTAATGTTTTCTAGCTTGTCCTGTCATGTAGAACGTGCTTTAATGTTTAAATACAGATTAACTTCTTATCTAATCCTTATCAATTTGAAAACTTACTGCGTCAGCAACTGCTTTAACTGTGGTCATTAAGATGGATTGCTTTTTACTTTTATCTTTTCCACCAGTGAGATAAGCAACACTAATGCTGCCGTGCCAGACTGTCTGCAGCTCCACCCGTGTTTAATTTTTATTAATTTTTTTGAATCCCTTTTTGGTTTTAATTGAGACTTGTTCTGAGTTCTTTTTTAATGCAATGATGTAGAAAAACCCTCAAAACCCCACTTCTTATTTTGCCACCTTCCTTATGCAACGTTGAAATTAATTTTACATTTGATCATTAGTTTGCTGGAATCACTCATGAAACACATGACCAGCAGGTGTCAGTAAAACACCTCAGACTGTACGTCAACAGCACCCCCCCCCCACCCCCCCCATCCCCCACCTTTGGTTTCCTTTGCAAATTAAAATTCTACTTTAATATCAGTTGACCATTTAAATATTTATTTAATACAACAAACAAATCACCTGGCAGCCTCTTATCAGGGCTGCGCTGCCAATTTAATTACAACATGTTTTTTTCCGCCCACTTTAATACAAAGTTGCCCAACACTGGTATACTACATTTTTTTCTTTTTTATATCCATATTTTTTTTTCTTCTTCCAAGCCCATTGCGATTAATTACAGTTGCAGCGTTCTCTCTCTCTCTCTCTCTCTTTTGTGTTGGCTTTTGTTATGCAGCGACGCTCCCGCGTTGCCCAGGCGAACTTGGCCTCGGTGCACCCTAGTGTTTCCCGCTCCTCCTCTGCTGACACAGCATCGTGTCTGTTCGTTAGCTGCGCTTAAGTCGCAGAGACAAGACTCGGCCCTGCCTGCAAATAAATACATGTTGCGTGTGCGTGTCTTGGATTGAGAACGAGAGCAACGCGGATCATGCTGATGCTTTCAGATGGGGAGACGCTGCAGGGTAGCATGTGTGCGACGAAAATAAGTTTCTTCAAACAACCACTCTTCATTTAATTTTTTTTTTTGTATTTAGACATGCCTACGTACTGGGATACTTTGGTGATCACAAGCCGTTTGTTTTAGCGGCAGCTAATTTAATGGCCGTGTGTGTGTGTGTGTGTGTGTGTGGTGTGAAAAAAAACCTCTAGACTGGAAGTTTACAGTGCACCTGCTTTGGTGAGAGGTTATAAAGTGTTATGGGTCAGCTGGGAGATTCTGAAAAGGTGCCTGCTGGTTCAACGATGAAGTGTTGGGTGTGTTTGTTTTGACTTTTTTTTCTAAAACCTCACGGTGTCGTCAGTTTGTTAACATTTCATTTCGCAATGTGTGTCAGAGATCCCATGTTATGATGATTAATATACCTGCTTTTATAAGGGAGGACTTGTCTCATTTCCATCTATCCTGTTGAGACAGTGGCGACCTATTGAAAGCTTTATGTCAGTGGCTTACAATGACAGAATCACACACTGCCCACAGAATGGGGATATATAAATTTGGGGTGAAATTTATGCAAAATGTTTGTGCCACAATGATATTATATCATTCTGAAACCTCATCCGTGAGCTCAATATACAGTACGCAGGTAAGAACGTATATTTTTCCCAGGCGTTAAACCACAGTGTGTGTTTTGGCCCAGTGTGTTCGACCACAAGCAGCAGCAGGAAGTCAGAGTGTGTCTGCTGCTCTGGCAGGGGTCAGGGGAGTCTGGGGAGGGTGGGGGGGATACGGGCCTGGAGAAAACACCAGACCTTGTGCCAACATGGGACCCTGAAATCACTTGAAAGACATTTGAGGCGCCCCAGGCTGGGAGTTTTCCTCCCTCGCCTGCCGTCCATCTGCTAATCCCATTGCAGAATTAAGAGCCCTGGACTAGAAAAGAGAGAGAATTTAGCGCCAAGGACCCTCCAACTAGCATACGGGGAGGATTCCTTTCAGACCCAGTGCCAACTTGGGAAGTAATAACCGTAGCTGAGACTTTCAGAGTTGCCTGAAATTGGGTAATAACCCAATAATCCCTAACGAGAAGCTTAATGAAATGTTTTGCTTGGCCGTGCCACGGACCCTTTTGGATGACTTTGGGAACCTTGAAGCATAAACAGAGCCAAGTTTTGGCAGCGGGACGCGCGACGAATCTCATGTCTGAGTCACCTGGTTTCCTGATGTCCATCTGGCCAAAGAGGGCCCACATCCTGTCTCGACTCCCTTCTTTTCAGGGATCAACTTAAAAGGACCACATGTTTCTGACGGAGGCATCGGAGCTGCAAGAGGGTTCTCATTAGGGCTGCAACAATTAGTCGACGTAATCGATTATGTAGACAACATTAATTAGTTGACGCGAAAATTGAAGCGTCGACGCATTGTGTTATTGTTACTGTAAATTGCTGCTACATGTTAATTTGTACCTGCAGTGCAGTACTGAGCACTGAGGGTGGCAGTGTCGCTTGTTGTTTACATCCTGCAAAAAACAGAGAAGAAGAACGGCTTCTTCTCTGAAAAGGCGCGAAAACTCCGACCCAAAGTTTCTAAAGTTTAGGAATATTTTGTAGAAAAAGAAGCAGCGAAGCACGTGAGGTGCAAACTGTGTGAAGCTAACATAGCATTCCAGGGTAGCAGTACGCCAATAAGTGAACACCTTCAATGCCGACACCCAAGAGTTGCTGTATCGTCACGCACCGCAGACAAGAGTTCACAAATAACGTTGAGGATAGATATTTTGTAGATATTTTTTTAAACAACATGCTTATTTGTGAGTTACTCATCAGCCTGTGATGCAAGTACATAATACTTTTTTTTGCATGTTGGAAAGTCATGGAACTAGCTTGCTTAGCAAACGATTGCTCACTTAGCATATACATATAAATGCGTACTTTACGGCAGTAATTAGTGAATTACAGTCCCTGTCAATACCAGCGTTTACTGAATTGTGAAATTCTTTCACTTATTAACTGTGTTATTTAGGGCATAATACATAATTTGATATTTACGTTGTAAGAAATCTGTTTAATATATTTAACTGTGATAAACATTACATATAAACTTTAAATCGTGAATTAATATACCGATGATATTTTATGTTAAAACAATTTAACAACACAAATGCTTTGTGTGTCATTATTTTGATATATTTGATTAAAAATGTATGCTGTCACAGTACAGCAGTATAACACAGGTGTGAAGACTGAAGCAAGCCAGGTTAAACAGAAGTCCAAAATAGGTGGTGAAAATAAAGAAGATAATCGCGACTAATCAACTAATCGGAAAAATAATTGATAGATTAGTCGACAACAAAAATAATCGTTAGTTGCAGCCCTAGTTCTCATGCGAATAACAGAAGATTAAATGTTCCATCACCTTGCGTGTAAGATTTTTGAATATACCATTGGCAGAGTTTTCACCCAAGCTAAAACAATTGCGGCCAGGTGCGTGTGCAACCTTCTTCAAGGTCATAAGTGTTTTGGCGAAGGACAATGTCGGTCTGTTCAATGAGCTCCCGCATTCTAATCGTGAAGCCCGAGTACAATTTAGTGCAGTACAACCATGCACCATTTCACCGGTACAATGCCGGAACCGACGCATTAAGGAATGTTTAAGGTAATTTTTTCCACCGTGTAGGTTCTCTCAGAGTCATTGCAGGGACGATTCCATTGAATGAGAAGTTCAGTGGAGCAGAGGGAAATTCTTTCTTCTCTTTCTTGAAAGGCAGATGACTTGGCAGCGCATGTAGTTTTAGTGCATTTTTTTTAACATTTGCTGAAACACCAAATTCAAGTCCAATCTCTCTCCAATCTCAGAGAGCAACAGAATTCCTCCAGCCGAGCCGGATGTTTTGACACTGGAGGGTGAGTGGCTCCCTATCTCGTCAAGCACGGCGGTTATGACCTGCGCGAAGACCTTGTTACACCGGAAATCAATACTGAGCGGCTGCCAAATGCGCAACGCCGCAGCTTTGAAAAGAACCAGAAGCGAGGGAGAGAGAATTTTGGTATTCCTATTTTTTCTTCTAAAAAAAAGTATTTTTATCTTTTGCAAGGGACTGTGGGAGAAACACAGGCACATGTTGGCCAAACTGGAGCTGCGCGCACTTGCGGGTGCAACTCTCACAGTAATTCACAGGCAGAAACAAGAGCGGCAGCAACGCTCGGCAAAAACCCAAGCAAAATAACCTTGCCTGAGAAACATGATGGTAACCCGGAGGCAGTCAGAGATCACCCTGTTCCAAAACAAGTGCTTCCGGCGACAAGACTCCCAGAAGTCTCATCCCAAAGGATGGCTCAATTTCTTTTTCTCAGCCCACAGGCTTCAGAAACCATCCAAGATGTTCTTCATCCAAAAAAACAGGATGTGTAATTTAAAAAAAAAGAAACCCATACCCTCCACTCTTAAAATTAGATTGTGCCTTGTGCCGTCTGCCTCAAGTCACCGGCCAGTACCAGGAAAGAACGACCCACTCCTCGCGGAAATGTCGACTCTTTGTCCCGCTGATGATTCCGCCTGTCGTCCTGGCTAGTACCCGGGGGCCTCGCACCATCCATTTCCCCCCAGAGAGTGGCTGTTCGACAGGCGGAACACAACGTTAAAACAATTTGTGGAAGGGACAGTGATTTTGAGAATAGGATCTGTGAGAAAGGCCCATTGAACTGTCCCAGAAGGACAGGTCAGAGCTTCATGGTGGCCCCAGTGGCCATTGGGTGAATGGTGGAATTTTAAAGCACAGTTGTTGAAAAAATACATCAATGTTGCTCAGATCTCTCCTGTCTTTACAGAGTGACTCTTCAATATATGCAAATATATTGCATCTGGCATCAGCCAATAGATGTTTGAGTTGGCTCACATCTTTGGAAATGGCTCCAACAACATTTAGCAAAGTCATCTGTTGAAAGATGTTTTTTTTTTTTTTTATAGCACATCTAATCTAATTTTACTTCGGACTCCAAACTGTTCCTGGGCCAATACATTTGGATATTTGATTTGTGGCCCACCTGTCAATGTTTGTTAGGCTCTTGAGTCCCTTCTTCAGTTTTACAGCCAAGAGTAAAACTTTGATTTATTCGAGAAGTTTTGAGAAAGGAGATGCTTTTATTTATTTTCTCCCAAACTTGCTGCGCATGCCAAAAAAAACAATGCAACTGCAAAAAAAATCTCCACTACATATATTGCAATTGATGAAAGCATTGCTGGCAGTTGGTTTTTCGTATTTCAACAGCTGATAAATTGCATTTGTTTTCATGCATAAGTAGGCCCACTTAATTTTTCCTTAAACACCACCCACACAATGATTTCTCCACACACTACTGGCGCCTCCAAACCGTTTCTCTGCTGTTGGCATGACCATATTTTTGGGCAAGCCAGGACAAATTGGGATGGACCATCTTTTAACAAGAGATACGGGCTTAAAAACTCAAAGCATAATAAACTTTGATCAGTCCGCTAGCTAGGCAAAGAATCGGAGTGACCGACCTCCCCTCATAGAGTTGACAAAGGATGGTACAATCACAGTTAAGACGAGGAGTTCAGCAAATGCTCAGTTTAGATTGTTTCCCACAACTAGATCGGGCTTCTGTTTTTAGTGAGGTCACCATTTAAACTCTCATCACAAGTCAACAGTAACTTGTATTTTGTGATTGGTTCACTTCTTAGATGAGTTTTAATTGATATCGACGTGTTTTGCTTAAACGTCGAAGTTGTGCCAGACCACTCTAGATCCTAATTGTCTTGTTGGCCAAATTCCCCACAAGGTTACGCCGCTCCGGTGTTCCGTGTCTGGGGAGAAGAGTCGCGGGGAACCTCGGGAGTTCCACCTGGTGCTTCTGCAGCCTTGTGTGCGCGCAGCTTGGTACAGTGACAGCCGTGAGCTGAATCAAGAAGGAGGCGAGAGGGAGAGAGAGACTGAGTGGGTGTGAGAGAGAGAGAGAGAGAGAGAGAGAGAGAGAGAGAGAGAGAGAGAGAGAGAGAGAGCTTGTCAGTTGCCGTAGCAGCGCAGCTTCATTCCTTCACAGAAGGACTTGGTGCGTGGTGGGAGCGCAGCGGACGGGGCTCGGCGCGCCACTTCACGGCAACCAACTCGCCACACTCTGGCTTTCTTTCTTCTTCCCCCCCCCCTCTTTTAAAACAATCCGACCGCGCCGCCTCAACTTTTGCCCAAACTCCGGGCCCCCTCGCGTCTTCGTCGCCGGCTGTTATGCGGAGGGAAGAGCAGCGTGTCTCCAGTTTTGCGCAGTGAATCCGACCGAGAGGCGCAGCGGGGCGGCCATGGATGTGCGGGCGGGCAACGCGAGCGCGCCGGAGGTGTCGGTCGGCTGCGCGCTCGACCGGGGGAACCTCAGCGTAGAATTCGGGGACTACAACGCGAGCTGCGCCAACGGCACCGTCCTCCCCAAACCGGTGGCCAGAGTCAGAGGTAAGGAGACCTCCGGCACCTCCTCCTCCCAGCATCAAGACTCGTGTTTCTAACGACTCGAGGGGTTCACCTGGATGTCTCCAATGCTTCAGGTGGCATCCCATGGTCTCCAGCAGGGAATGAAAGGTGTCACAAGTGCAGGTCTAATCATTACCAAAAGGCACCTGAGCTTGGCTCCTGCTATTTTTTTTTTTTTTTTTTAGATAGTTCTAATTTGCTAAACACACAGCTGGATTCAGATCACCTGCATGGGGGGGCTTCTTTTTTCTTCAAACCTGGCTAATTTAGGCAAATCGAGCAGCCCAAGCAAAGGAGCGCTGATGATGATTTCAGCTCCGGTCTGTCTTTGCAGAAAGAGCTCAATTTACTGCCACTTTCTGCCCTCAGTCGATGGAGCCACAATTAGGATGAGCTGCAGGAGAGAGAAAGTGGCGACGGTGCGATGCTGGTTGTGTGGAGCGAGCGTGTGTGTGTGAGTGTGTGTTGGTGTGCGTGTTGGAGCTGTTCATTCTTTTCACTTACAATGCCGAGCAGTGGCCTTTTAGCAGATGAAACCCCTTTCCCTCTTCGGGCCTCATCAGGACCACCGCAGGGTTAATGACATGTTGGGAAAGAGTTGAGCTCTTTCTAAAATAACCAATTTCTCCTCCACCTTGGCGCTCAAAGTGCTGCAGGATCGAGAAAAAAAAAAATCAGATCTCGATAAATAATTCACAGCCGGCCCTGCTCTGGTTCTGCATTACTTTTATTGACCTCGGAGCGCCGGGTACACACTCGCAGGTATCGGCTCGGGCGGCTGGAGAGCAATCAAACACTGTGTGCACTGCGTGCTCACTGTTGGACCAAGAGGGATATCCTGCAGATGGATTATTTGCCGCCTCCCATCTCACATCCCCCCCCCTCCCTCCTTCCCCTCGCAGGCCTTCCCCTTTAACTTACCTCAATGCACGGCAAGCCTTGTTTTTTTTGTTTTTTTTTCCTTCCTCCTCCTCTGCTTGTTTCCCTTTAGGACCAAGGTAAATCAACGCGGCACCGATTATGCGGCTGTGTGGTTGAGTTGCTCTGCGATGTTCTCTTCAAGCGGTGGGACAGGAAATTAAACCCCCACGCAGGCTTTGTCTTGTCCACTTGTGGAATCACGGCAGTCCGGTTCATCGAAGCGGACCTCTCTACTTTGCCTCGCTCTCAGAGTGGCAAAATCTGGCTTTTCTTTGTTTTTGCTTCTTATTTTACAGCCTATAGTTGTGAAGGATGTGCACAAAGGACTTTTCCTTTGTATAATATGTTGCAATGTTAAGAAGATGCTCTTTAAGGTCATTCATGTGTGCAAAAGGGTCGGTGCGGTCTAACAAGATCGGCTTGTTACAGAGTGACATTGTTTTGGTGTCAAACTCCCATCTTATCCATAAGCATGTAAACCATTGTAAATAAAGTGAAGAATACCAAACTCAGGGAAACTCAGGAGATTTAAAGAAGAGACGATGACTAAGGTGCCGTTTACACAGAGTCAGATTTTTTTGAAACCACACATTTTCGAAACCGCACTCAAAAAAAAGAAAAAAAACACATTTACACGAAAGTAGTAGCTAGTAGCTAGAATAGAAAGAAAGATCACTCGTGAAAAGACGGTGTGGATAAACGACAGAGTTTAACTTCTGCTTCGAGTTACTTTAGAACACAAAGCCTGGAAAGGTCCATGTTAAGGTTGACTGGGAATCGTACCAGTAAAAGTTTGCTAACTTTTTTGTCATTCAGGTTTCCTGCCTCTGTACCCCAGTCCGCTGACTCAAAAGAAAATTAATACAAAGTAAGACAGGAGGTTTGCAAATTGCTTTCGTCGTGTTTACTTTCACTTTGCATACAATCCACGATCGATCACTATAGTTTGTGGTAACAAGTCCGCTGCCCGATGTGGTTGTTGTTGTGAGTGGTCCTCTGCACCTCACGGCTGCTCAGGTTGCAGGGTGGGGGGTGGGGTTTGAGCTGTGACATAAGTGTTTCCAAAAATGATCAGTTTCAGTGTTTACATGAATCCGGGCAGGCGGCGTTTTCAAAAAAATCCACCCTGAGGATCGTTTTCTTAAAAGTGCGGTTTCGATCTGTGCGGTTTTTGTTGGCTTTGTGTAAACGCGAGGCCAACCCGCATAAATATTCAATTTGTTCGTTTTCAGAGAAACAGCCCCAAAATCAACCAGGGAACGAGAAACGGCTGATGTGACGATTAGCATGTGCAAACCTTTAAAAAGGTTAATGCCATTGTCAACATTGCCATGACCTTTCATCGAAACCCTTTGTCTGCCAAAGAGCTTATTTAGTGTTTGTGCAATTCAAAGGCAAACACGTTTTAGTTTAAGGATAATGTTTTCTTTCAAAGCGAGAGACATAGAGAGAGTGAGAGGGAGAGAGAAAACGAGAGCGAGAAAGAGAGAGATAGGTAGAGAGAGAGCATTTGTCTTTTGAGAGATTGATACTGTTTTTCAAATTTGAAGCTTTAAAAAACCCCAAAACAACCAAGTATGTATATTTTGGGTAATCAACTCAACCAAGCGACACGGTGGTGCAGTGGTTCGCGCTGCCGCCTCACAGCAAGAAGGCTGTGGGTTCGATTCCGGGCCTGGGACCTTTCTGTGTGGAGTTTGCATGTTCTCCCTGTGTGTGTGTGTGTGTGTGTGTGTGTGTGTGGTGTGTCTGTCTCTATGTGGCCCTGCGATGAACTGGCGACTTGTCCAGGGTGTCACCCTGCCTTCGCCCTAAGACAGCTGGGATAGGCTCCAGCAGACCCCCGTGACCCTGAGCTCGGGAATAAGTGGGTATGGAAAATGGATGCATGAATGAACTCAGCCAATTAGGTTTTCCTGCCTCTCCTGTTTTTTTCATTTCTTGTGAGAATGCTATCCTTTAGTATCCAAACTTTAATCTCCGAAACACGATCAGCCTTCTTCGGACTGCCAAACAATAGCCAGAGAATCTGTGAAAACTGCTCTTTTTGCTGCTATTGTCTCAATATCCTATAGAGTTATTTTATTTTTTCATTTTTTCTAAACTCTTATGTGTGGCTCTTTTGAGATTTGTAGGTTTGCTGGTGGGTGGGTGGGTGGGGGCGTGGCACAGAGAGATGATTGAAGGAGTCGTGGTTGCGCAAACGCGTTAATAACAACAGGAAGTCGCTTATTGGATGTTGGGTCCTTTGAGGGAAGTGCTGGCGCTGACGCACAGCCCAGCGAGATCTCTTCCTAAGGTGTCGGATAAAGATATGAACATTTGTAACGGAGGTCACAAACTCGGGGACTCACTGTGACTCATGTTTTTCCGCCAACTTTAGTGCAGTAATCAAAGCCGATCGCTTTCTCTGTGACGCCTCTGCTTGCTCACGCAGACGGATAATGATGCCTCTCTGCCCCCGGGAAGCCGGGGCGGAAATTGCGGCCGACGTCCTTGTTTTTTTCGATGGGCCCCGCAAATAAAATCTGCCTGCCTTTGTTTTTTTTTTGTTGTTGTTTTGAATGGCCTCACACCAACTCCGGGCGTAATCAAAATGTCAGTGCAGGAAATCGATGCGCTCCTGTCACCACCAATAGAGGTGGTTCTCAAGCCCCGCCCCTCTCTACCCCAATCAGGGGCTAATAGTCATGCAATACGGTGAAAAGGGAGGGTTCAGCCACCGTCCGTTGGCCCCGATTGCACCATCCCTGCACCTGTTGTTGGCAGTATTCGCTGATGGAGCGTCTTCTGAAAACTCTTCAGAACAGCGGCTGACAGGCATCACATTATGGCAGTCACGGCAGAGGAGCATCCTCCTCAGACCGCCAACCCGCTCATTGAGAGCAGCATCTTGAGCTGCACCTCCACTCAGGCGTCTGGACATGGTGTTTTATCCCCCCAGCCGCTGATTCGTTGTGACACTTTGCTGAGCTCACCCTGTCCAGATGAGGCCATGTGGTGGGTTTCACTAAATGGGCAGCGTCTCATTTTCATTTGCGCCCGAGTAAATATCAAAGAAGAACGAGGATCTATTCCTGATGGAGGTGATTTCAAGCAATAATCTATATCTATATCTATATATAGTCAAATGTATTATTAGAGTCGACTTTTGCAGTTGATTAGCAATTCTTTCCCTTTGGGTATTAGCACAGTGATGTCAACCGTCATATGATCCTGGTAATGACAAGAGATATTAAAAGGATGAGGAGCAAGTGAATCAGAACAAACTACCCATGTCAACGCCATAACCATCATCATGGTCTTCCGCAGGAACGAGCTGCGCAGTCCAACAGCTCCATCGCTCCTCTTGTCCTCCCGTGCATTTAGCGCTGGCGGTCAATTAGAGATTATGGACCTCATTTGCCTTCACCTCGTCAGTTCACCCCATGACAGCAGCGCAGGCTTAACCGCTCGCGGCTGCTGGGGACACGGGCACGGAGTGAGATCCCATTAGCTCAATCAAACCTGCAGCCGCATGATATCTGCCATTGTTTTCTACGACGCCAGATATCTGGCTGCCGACTGTCAGCTTCGATCCCTCCGTCAACAGAAAGCAGCCCAGAGTGACTGTAATCAGTCACAAAGTTGATTGATTTTTAGTCTTTCTTTTTTTTTATTTGCTACAGAATCTCACAGCGTAGGCGGTAAGCCCGTGGTGTAATTGAACCGCGCTGCGCTCCCCTGTCTTCTGGAAGCACCCGTCGCCTCGCTGCTACGCTGCTATGTTTACAAAGTGATTTACTGCCGCCGCCTCAACGGAAAGTTTAATTCTCTAAGAGACCCCACCCCCTGCCCAAGATGCAGCCGTGCTAATAGGTGTACCGTGTGTGGCGAGGCTGTACTGCAGCAAACAATTAACATACCCAGTTGATGTCTCCCTACGGGGTCGCAGGCAGAGCAGTTTGCGGGGGTTGGAAAGTCTCAGTGGCAATAATGGCAATTAAAAAAGCATAGCGGCAAATGTGTCTGAGGGGAACGTCTCAATCGCCTTGACTGACAACTGTTCCAGGGCATCACCACCGCTATGCTGATACCCTGGTAATAGAGGTTCAGGCCTGGTTCAAGTCATGAATAGGAATTCCCGCAGGGTGATGCGGTGTTTCCAAAAGCGCACACACAAATGACTCAATGCTTTTATAGACTCCTAATTTGCATTTCTTCATCATTCTTCAGGATTTGCTTCACGTGAAGCTGGGAGCCGGGCTCGGCAACCCTCTCGTGTGGGCCTTGTCGAGAGCCTCAGCTGCTCTAAACGCAGTCGTACTTTGGCTGAGGGAGTGAACTTGTTCTAATAGTCATTTTCTTGGAGGCAAAAACCTTGTTGTTCATTCATTGCACGCCTTAGCTGTTGGATCTTTTGCTTTCTTTCACCCCAATTATAAAAAACAACAACCGGCTAATCAGACCTCTACACAACGTGCGTCCGCTTCTGCTGAAGAATAAGGGATCCCTAGACACCTCGCTGCAGTCATCGGTATGCACACTCAGCGGACGCCGGGGCGGGCTCCATGGGAACGTGATTTACAGTTTGCAGCCGTCCGCCCAATCGCCGGCTGGCATTGGCTCCCACCCCGTGGTGCCTGCTCTGATGGAGATTTAGTGAATCGGTCACCCATGGGAGAGCCACAGCGAGCGGCGGCCCCACTTCGCCTGCAAAAAAATTCCGACCTGCTGTGAGCCTTCCATCCACATCCTCCCTCTAATGAACATCTATACTCTGCTTGTCTTCAAGTTGAAATATTCACATCCCTAAAACCTAATTTATGCTAACAAAACCATTTGCGGGTGCAGCCAAGTCCCATTGAAGAAGTGCAACCTGTCCCCAGCCGCCTCAAAAAAACCTTTGAACAGATGCAGGGATCGATGCAAATTCCCTTACCAGATGATGACGGGAGGCAGGGGAGCTAAATGAGCGTAATTGTGCTGACGCCATCAGTGAGCCGGCTCATCTGCAGATCCTGCAAAGTGAGCACTTTGCCAAATTGGTGTCAAAAGATTCTTTGCCGCCGCTTTGTTTGACCCTGGCGGCACCTCACTTTGTGGGGTCGATATGTTAAACGGCTAACTGCACTGGTTTCAAGTCGTTGGGGTTCATTCAGGGAGGCAATCCTAAAAATGAGACGGCAGGTGAAACTGGATGTCGCAAGTTCTGCCTCCTTCGAGCCAGAATCTGCCTTTTGTGTCTTGTGATTGAATGCGAGAGAGCACTGACGCCTGCTGCGCTCGATTTTAATATTTGATTGAATCGCCAAATCACTAAATCAACTGTCTGGATTGTTGCTGTGCTGCAGAGAGGCGACATCTGATTGGTCGTGACCGTCAGCCGTTAAAAATGGAGGGAATTTAAACCATGGGCTCGATTTCCTTTCATGACCCCGAAACATAAAATCTTTCACTTTCCAAGGTTGCCAGTGACGATTAGTGTGCATTTCATCGCTGACGCGCTATTGTCTCCCAGCCAACGCTGTCATAAGTCAGCCGCGGCAGGCTCTTCATGCAGAAAAGAAAATGTCACTCCTATTAGATGGTGTGCCAGCACAACAGAATAGCACATTAAAAATGCAATTACGTTATGAGTAATGCGCCTAATATCACAGCTGTCACACAGAGTAAATAATGGATGAGTTTTACAATATGTTAAGGAGGACCATTCATATTATTTTTTCATGGCCAGATTTACATTCATGGCCTGAGTCATTTGAATTTCAAAGTCTGTCGTTAGCAGCTGCTGACATGATTTTTGATCAGTAGAGAACGGAGGCACGAGTTGTGCCGTTTTTGCAAGGCGTCCCCGCCCTTGGAAAACAATCTTGTTGAATTAAATTAAGGGAATACCTGCGGTACATTCCATTATTTAATAAAGTTGTTTTTGCAACACAGAGAGGGAGAAACTGCCATTGGTAGGCTTCTTGTAAATTTTTTTGAATCCCATTCGCGTGAACAAAACTGCCATTTTATCCTGGCTACAGGCTAAAGTTACCTAATCAACCTCAACCGTCTTGCCCACAAATGCCCAGTAAACTTTCCTCCCAAATTGACTCGTTATCTCCTCTCTACTCGCACTAATTCTCCTTTAAAGATGAGACAAAGTGAAGTGATCAGAGTTTAATGGTGCTGGCAGTGACGGCACAACATAATCACTGCCTGCTTGTGTCATGGCAGCCAGTTGAAAGTCAGCAAGTGCAGGGGTTCAACAAAGGGAAGGGACTCCCACCACCTGGGCCCATGCTCTCCTGTCTGCTGCCGTTGAGGTGAACGAGTCCGTGGTAAGGTACCTCCTTTTCTTCATCCTCTTCTTCTTTTAATGCTTACCTGAGATGCGTTTATTGATACGGGCGCCTCTGAACAAAGAGCCTGTGCTCGAGGGAGTCCCAGAGAAGGAGGGGGGGACTTGTTCTGCCGTGGTTGCGCTCAGGGGAGACGACGTGGTGGTGGCTCGGATGCCAAACGGATATGTAATTCCATTTTCTACTTATGTGCTCAGCCGGCGCTGCAGGACGCTTAATAAGTTTCGGCGGGGATGGGCGCATTTCAAGCTAGCACGTTCTGTCGTCGCACTGGGAATGGCGTTGTCATGCATTGCAGGCGACGGAATGCACGCTGACTCTATTAGGCCGCGTGCAGTGATGGTGTTCAGCCGGCGGAGCGGCCTCAGAAGCCATCAGATGGCTTCTTATCAAAGGAATAATTCATATTTTGTGAAGGGCAGAGGTGTGCGCACGCACCTCGGTGTGCCACCGCCACTTTCCAGCTCTGTTTTCTTTTGATCATCGCTCTCCTCGTGACTAATAGACTCTTAAACCCGACATTGATCTTTGAGTCCTCCACCACAACCTCGTGCAATTATGAATTATCATCCGTATTCTTTATCTTTTTTACTCTAAGTGATGCAGAACATTGTTTGGAAATAAAGGCAATTTATTGAAGGGATGCTTTGCCCTGAAATGCAAATTTCAACCATTTTTTTTAGTCACTGTTATGTCAGTGGAGGCTGTGCCCGAGTCCCCTAATGTGGATCACTCTTCTGAGGCTTTATGGTGGGAAAGAATTGCGCACCAAATCCCAATGCAGCGGTAGCTAGCCAATGGTAATCTTTTCCTCACATATATAGAAACAAGCCAGAGAACAAATCTTGCAGCAAAGTCTAATTGTGCAGAAAAAATTGACTTTGTGGTCAAGTTTGTCTTTTTGAATCAGACTTTTCTCAGATAGTCTTTGCACTCATCCTGGTTGTGCTAACCGTCACCAGGAGTGAGTACATGGCGAGTAAATTTACAGGTTACTCGCCGTAGCCAATGAGAACGTTGTAGTGTTCTTCATATCCTCTACCACTGCGTTCCCATAAAATTACATGGATCGCTTCAGGCCACCATGCGATCTTTTTCAGCTCCACCCCAAAGACGCCCAGTTGGTGGCTGCCATGTGGGGAGCTTTGACGGATGCAAAGGCAGGAAGGCAGGAAGTCGAAGGCAAAATTCACCATGTAAAACAAGCCATTCTGAGTTCGGCGGCGCCACAGCG
The DNA here is from genome assembly GCA_009823395.1 of Thamnaconus septentrionalis. Lineage (NCBI taxonomy): Eukaryota > Metazoa > Chordata > Actinopteri > Tetraodontiformes > Monacanthidae > Thamnaconus > Thamnaconus septentrionalis. The sequence goes on along the minus strand of CM020501.1, from coordinate 3,914,804 downwards.
CACAAATCACGAAGCGTGAAGGGAAGCCATGTACAGAGTCCCGCACCTATAAATATTAATAAACCTGCCAGATTCTTTTGTAATATGGATGCTTTATACGATGTGCTCCGGGTGTTCTGGTGCGGTCTGCGGAGGAGGAGGTGTGTGTGTGTGTGTGTGTGTGTGTGTGCGTGTGCGTGCGTGCGTGTCACGTCGCTGTCTCTAATCAGTCTGCGCAGCAGAAAACCTGCCCCCGACCTTGTCCGCTCACATGCTCTTAACCTTCAGACTGACTCGTCGTGACAGGACGAAGCCGATGATGAGAGCTTCCCAAAAAACCCTGCAGCCCGGTCGCCCTGATGCTCATTTCCCTAAGAATCTTTTCTTTTTTCATTCATTCATTCATTCATTCATTCATTCAGTGATTTATTTCCCCGCTCCCTGCCCATGAAGGTTTGTGACACCTCCTCCAGGAGGAAGACACAGGGTTACCCTAGTCTGGTCTCGCTGACGGGGTGCATCAGGAAAAACAAGTTGTCGTACAAATAATAAGCAAAATGAACAACCTAAAAAAAAAAAAAGATTAGCACACTTAATGCAGGGGAAATATTGACACTAGCACAATCTAAAATGTAAAAATGTTCTGTTTGGTTTTGCCTCGAGCTTTGTTGGAGCAACCTGTTGAATTTGTCCTCTGTGTGCAAGGAGGAGGAGAATCGTGCTCTTGGCTTTCGTCTGCCAGCCGAAAGGAGGCTGTCAGGAAGCCACTTCATTAAATGCACCAACCCTTTTACTTTAATCTGTCCTTTTTTATCAGGTTTTATAGCGCTCAGGGGTTTTAATCAGCTCTCCAAATTGATGAATGAATGATGAATTGATGAATGAATCTGGTGCCCCTCGTCAGGCACCTATGGGGAACTCACTGCCCTTTCTCTCTCTCTTTACCTTTCTCCCCACAGAGATGGACTCTTTCCGCATTCTGCTCTACGTCCTCATCTTCTTGCTGAGCGTGTTCGGCAACCTGCTCATCATCATCGTGCTGGCCATGAACAAGCGCATGCGCACCGTCACCAACTCCTTCCTGCTGTCGCTGGCGGTCAGCGACCTGATGATGGCCATCTTCTGCATGCCCTTCACCCTCATCCCCAACATCCTGGAGGACTTCATCTTCGGCGCCGCCATGTGCAAGACGGTCTCCTACTTCATGGGTAAGGAAGGAGGAGAGAGGGATGGGAGGTGGTTGTGGGGGGCTGTCGTGCTCGATTTACCCGGTGATACATTTTTTTTCTTTGCGTGTGGGGACTCTCAAGAGGAGAGGAAGCCGCGCTGCTAATCAATAGAAAAGGTTTGTTCACGCTGGTTTGTTGCACCAAGGGTCATAGCGCAAGGGTTTCTTGACAACCGCCTTCGACGTGCCTGATTGATGGGACGGACAAAGACGGGTGTTTCATAAATCCAAGAGCTTTATTTCGCAAGCCCGTCTGGCCGAGAGCCCGCAGGAAGAAACAGTGCCCTCAAAAAAAAAAAAGTCAAGTATGCTTCTGCACCTGGTCTCTTCAGCGCTCTGCTCCCCGTATAAATGTAACGGTAGGTCCCTGACTGCCCGGAGAAGACAAAGACGTCGTTCAGGAATGCAAAAAAAATGAATAATGCGGCGCGCCTCAGAGGACATCGACCAGTGAGGCTCGAACTCGGCGCAGCGGCGCTTGTCGAGCGGAAGATGTCGTTGGATACTCCGAATGTCCCATGAGACCGCCGGATACCATCTGTCGCGTCTCTGCGTGTTTGATGCTGCTGAGGTGGGGCGAGCCAACATAGAGGAGGGCCGGAGTTGGCCGTGTGAAGGCTTTTGTTTTTTAAACCAATGAGGAGGGAAAGTTTTCTAGCAGAGGTGCAACGAACCCACAAGACCTGAAGAAGCGACTGCAGAGCAGCTTGTCTGTCTGTGTGTGTGTGTGTGGTAGCCAAGCAGAGCGCTCACGCTGAAGGACGCAAGATGGGAAAATTTGCAAAATATGAGATTAACCACCCCCTCCTATTGCTCTGGGTAAAATTCATTCAAGGGTTTTTTTTTTTGTCGAATTCAAGCACAAAATCACATGACACTGGAATTTCACAAAGACCGCTCTTTTTCATGAGAAGGATTATTCAATATTACAGCCATCAGGGAAATTGCAATATTTCATTTTTGCAAAAAAAGATTGCTCTCTGTCTGACGACTGAGGCGAGTCCCCCCGGCTCCTGTCAGAAGGTAACCATCACGCTGCGAGTGCTTTGGAAACAGTCACAAGTCTCCAGGAGTGTGACTTGCCGATGAGTCGGCGGCCGTCAGGGCCCAGAATCAGAGGTGCCACGTGAGAGCCTGAGTCACAGGCGAACACTAAGGGGGTAGGCATCTCGAGCCGCGGTGCTTCTGAACGGTCAAAGAGAGAACAGCGAGGTCCGCCGTCCCACTCCTGTTTGGGACTCGGCGCAGTGAGTGCAGCCCCTTGCAGGATCCCTTTTTTCAATTACAGCGCTCCCCGAGCTGAGATAAGAAGGAGGGCACGAGGGATAACTGCCCTGGACAATACAGTGTCTTGGACGCTCGTCCAAGTCGAGGCAGGGTTGTGCTCTGGGTCAAAAAAAGAAAAAGAAAAAGAGAATGAATTCTGCACCATCAATAATGATGAGGATTTCACTTCCCTTCCTGTCCGTCCCCACGACTTTAGCATCATCCTGAAGCGCTCCAAATAGCACATGTCTGCATCAAGCATCTAATATTTTGAGGGCCTGAGTGCGAGGAGTGCACAGCATGCAGAAGACTGTTCACACGTTTGAAACGGTCCAAAGAGTCAGAGGGCAGCGCTGGATGGTTCACGCCCCTGGACCAACTTGGCGACGGGCAGAATCTACGTAACATACTTTTCAAAAGGTCAGAAGAGGGTAATAATCATAATAGTCTGTTTATTTGGTCTGTAACGACAGGGGACCGATAGCATGCTAGTCAACTGTAGCATCGGCTAGCCTGCTAGCTTTTTACAGCTTTAACTACAGCGACGCATTCATTTTAGAAATTAGCACTTTTGTTTGTTTGTTTGTTTGGCTATTTGTGATCAACTGACATGATATTTTTCATTTTGACTAATATTTAATTACTATTAATTAGTGTTCACTAATACTTCATACGAATATTTTCTACAATATGCGTGTGGTCAGATTTTTTGATCGGTTGTAATTAATATCTCGTCATTGCCTGATTTGTGACAGCGTGATTGAGATGAAGAAGATCGAGGGAAGTGCACAGGTCGAAACCCGCCATGCTAGTTATAGCATAATAAATGTTTCAACTAATAGCCTCCCATTTTCTAACTCTCACTGAAAGGTCAGCGCCGTCAGACTTAAAATAATCATCGCTGAAATAAGTTTAGCTATTGCTTGAATCCCCTCTGCAGTTAAATTCCACCCACCCACACACACACACACACACACTAAGTGGCGCTTCCTGCGGTGGCGCCGAGCGGAAAGTCTTTTACGCGACACACTCTGCTTAGTCTGGTTTGATACCCCTGGCCCTGTTTTTTGTGTCCATTTTTGTGTGTCGGGGTCGATGGTCATCTTTCCCTCCATCGGAACGCCCACAAATATAGAAAACAATCTCAGCGATGCAGCGGGGCACAGCCGGGAAGTGACAGGTGCGCTTCCGTGTGAGGCTATCGCCGTGCGACAGCTGAGCAACGTGGACAGTCCCAGTTTCCTCCCACTGCTCACACAACGCCCACCGCCGCCCCATTGGCTCTGGCTTTACCGCCATCGCTGCGCTAGCTTGAGTGGAAACTGGCAAAGGAGATAATTAAAGCCAGTAGTAGTCAAATCCCTCTTGTTTACAGCTTCATCTTCTCCAACGACAATCAATAGGATGGGATCATCACTGTCGGGAAGCATTGATTGTTTGTTTTTTGTTTTTTTTCTGTGGCCAACCTGCCCGGCAAGCTCATCTACCCCTCGCTTAATTCCTACTGTGTCATACCGCTTGGCCATCGGAGGAGAGACAATCTGCCATCCATTCCACCGTTTGTCCATCTGCCCGCAGCTCCATCATCATCATCATCATCATCATCATCATCATCATCATGCCGAGCCTGGGCGGCGCTTCGCTTTCAGCCTTTGAGATCGATGCGCTAATATTCCAGGCATGTCGCTTCCGGGGCTGCACAGCGTGTGTGTCCGGACTCTCCTGTCACATTCACGCGTCCGTGTTATTTTGTCTTGTTTTTGTTGTGTTTTTTCTCAGATCTCCCGTCGGCTTCCTTGAACAAAGACCTTCAAGGTGGCCTTTGCATAATACATGAAAATTTGCGTACACTTACAGAATGAAATGTGGTCAGAAGACGCGGCATGTCGGTGATTGGTGCCGTCAGTCTTCGGGGCAACACCGGAACAACACCGCCCCCGTGAATTTGGGCGAGGAAGATGTGTCTGTCCTAACAGGGCGGCGTGCTGGGAAGAGTCTCGCCTCCAAACTTCACAGATTCGCTTTTGAAGCCGGTTTATCAGGACACCTGCTGCGAGCGTTGGCCTGAGTCCAGTCTTTAATGAACAAGATGGACGTATTTGAACTTCTCTATTTTATTCCTTTTGCTCTCTGTCTTTCCTCTTCTTTTTTTTTTACATCAATCCAAATAAAAGAACTACTGAGAGCAGGGAGAATGCTGTAGTTTGTGCGCGGAGAGGTAATTAGCTCGGCGGCACTCGGTCCCGACTCGTCCCTGCTGTTCAGATGCTCGTAGGAGAGTGAAGCTTTGATCCATACAGGAGACAGAAAACAAACTTGAGTGGAATTTACTCAGCAGCAATGACCTTACGGCATGTAACTACACCGGTGGTCGAGGCTGCTAGGATTCGTGTTCAGACAAAAGCTAAGACTCGTGATACGTTCAGACCCAAGGTGAGTGTCACGTTGCTTCTTTTCACACTATTTTTCCAACTTCAGACATATATTTCAGACAGGCGCCAAGCACATATTGTGATAAAGTGTCCATAAGATGTAAATATTTTGTTTTTCCTTTCTTACGCTATGTATATAATTTATTTTTCTTTATTTCCTTTTAATTCATATTTTTTTTTTGTTTTCTTAGTGCTATATGTTGCTGTAATTATGCAAATATATCCAATGTGGGATAAAAAAAAAAAAAAGCATTCTGTTCTGTTCTATTCTATAGAGTGTTAATGAATTAACAAGCTATCAAATAATCATACTGAGGTTTATATTTTTATATACCCCAAAAGCTGCTTCTGATTTCCCTAGTAAAAGGCGACATCTGAACTACGTTATTTGACATCATTTGCGCCTCCTAATATCTCCTTAGGAGGCGCGATCGATGTGCAGTCGCTGCGGTAAATTTTCAAGTTTCGTAACACGAGACTGACGACCGGTGTTGGGCATTTTGTTTGTGCTGTAATGGGAAGTGACGGTGAAATGGACCTGGACCTGCAGGTCCGGCCTTGATGGATTCAGGCCCCTCGACGCTCCGGGACGAGAATCCGATCCCTCCGACGCAAACTGCATCAATCTTTTGTCTTGTCGTCTTTGTGTGTGTGCGTGTGTGTGTGTGTGTGTGTGTGCGTGCGCCCGTACGTGTGTGGGCCCACAGCCGTGTCATCAATCCAAATTGCCTGCCTGCATCGACGCCATGCATCACCCACCTGGCAGTGCACTTCCTTCCCGTATGCGGACGTGCGCGACCGCTGGGGCCATCGCTCTTGATGAGTGTCGCCTTCAGAGGCGCATCGCTCCTGAAAACTATTTCACGCAGGCCCACTGGCTCACGCCGCTACATGTGCGCCGCAAAGCAGACCATAAATATGCGTTCCGCTCCTTACAGTGAAGTCACTCCGCCAGCCTGACAACTCCTGATTGGCGCTGGAGATGTTTGTTGCCGCTCCGATGTCACGCCTCAGTGCCGCAGATAATGCCAGTCACACCATTAGACTTTGTAGCGGAACTCTCATGCTCTCACATGTTAGCCTGTGTTTCAGCAGGTGTTAATCAGAGCAAAGTTCGCCAACACTCTGCTCGCTGTCGTGACTGCTGTACGTGTCAAAAGTAGCTCACGTTCACGCCAAACTATTGCTGCCGTCGCACCTCTAAATTCTCCCACTGTAGTTTCCCTCTGAATATTTATTCGTCTGTCGGCGCGCTTTGACGGCTTCCTCCGCGACGCTCGTAATCTCTTAATCCTGCCGCGCCGTGTTGTCGTTTGCGCAGGTTCCAGTCAATAAATTCCTCCTCTTACATTTGCTTCACCTGCTCGCTTTGATAATTCTTTTTCAACGCTTTCAAAGCTGGAGAAGAGAAACAGATTGACTTGTTTTTTTTCTGTCCTACCCCTGAACCCCGGCTCTCTTTGTTTTTACTCTCCTCGTATTCCAAAAACCACTGGCGGACGCCACCGCCTCCGAGCGTCAACAAACAACGCTCCCTCTGTGTGTCATTTGTTCTTCCCGTGTAGCCGAAGCCTCTCACACTTGAAGGAGAAGTGTGGGGGTGTCAGAGACTTGATTGTGCGAGACTTTCGCACCGATAGGATCTTCGTGTTTTGACTGTGCCGCCCACATCCTTCTGCTCAGCCGTAGCCCAAGGTGACTGTTGCGACTGAATGCTCTTTTTTTTTTTTTTTTTTTTTTTTTTTATGTCGCGCAGTTAAGTGGGATGGCAGTGACCGCTGGCCTGAAGTCAAGAGTGATGAACCAAACACTCGTAAAAACTGAAAATAATATTTAATCAATACAGAGACTAATGGACTCTCCTGAAATGAACGCATGAATAACGAAAAATGATTGCGATGCACAATATAATTTACTGGTTTTGTTGGGATTAAGAGCCAACTGTGTCGCAGCAATGCACACATTACATATTCTGTAACAAGGGAATATGAATGCAACTGCATTATTATTATTATTATTATTATTATTATTATTATTATTATTATTATTATTATTATTATTATTATTTTATTGTTGATTCTCATGGTGAAGTTGTTTCTCTGCATTTGACCCCATACCCTACATAGTAAAACTTGCAGGAGGAGTCAGGCCTTTAGTGGCCTTGCTCAAGGGTCCATTGTGGTGGCGTTCAAGGTGGAGACAAGCAGCGGCCACTTCCCCCACCCCAACCTCCTGTTGGTCTTGAGATCCGAAGCGGCGACCTGCCACGTTGGTGCTGAAAGGCAAAAGAACATGAGTAATATATTTGATGTGGATTTTTTCACACAAGTCGCATTTCAGGGGAGTAATAAAATCTCTAATGAAAATTCGGAGGCCGATGCTGCAGAAAGGAGCACACTGAACCGCGTTAAGTGTTCTCGCCAGCTTCCTGTTGCTCGTGGGTCGCGACGACATTTCGCCGCCTCTTTCATCCGGTGTTCTCACGCGCTCTTTCATCTAACACGCGTCCTTGAATCGCTGAAAATCAAACCTCGCAGCAACCCCCGATTGGCCCGTGAGTTCACACCGAAGTTCACGTGCCCTCGCGGGGGTTGCAACAGGCAAACGTCCCTCTTCATCTGCGCACGGCGGTGCGGTTTGATGTGCCCTCCTGTCCGACAATCAAAAGAAATGACCTCTTTCCGTGCAAAGAGCGTAGAATGCTTTTAATAATGCACGCCGCATACTCTGCGACGACACGTGGAGCGCAGGGGAAAAACAGAAAGAAAAAAGGCGTGCAGACATAATTCTGTCGATTGTTCCCCCTTTGTTCTGCTGCCTCTCTTCAAGTCACAGCTTTTGTTCCGACATCGGAAAGATAACAGTGCAATGTGTTGCCCCCGCATTATGCAAACTTAATTTCACAATTTATTTATTTATTTTTTGCAGTAGTTGCTATCTACAGCCTGTTCAGAAAGTGTATGTGCATACAGTGCTGGAAATCAGCCCCTGAAAATTACCCACAACACCACCACTATACTGGGCTTTGTTCCTACCTCCTCTTCTGAATGTGCAGTGTTTGCCAAGGTAAATATGGTCTTTCCTTTGAGATCAATAGAGTTGTCTGCTCGAATAACGACTTGTGTGAGGCTGCTTTGCTGCAATGAAAAATAAAAACCCACAGATGGGTACAATTGGTGGATTTATCATTGGTTAGGAAAAGAGAGACGGCAGCGCGAGGCTGATTCCCGAGCGAGCATCAGTTGATGGAGTCAATTCAATTCAAGTCACCCTCGGGGAAACTCGTCTTTATGTTGTTTCCATCCTGCAGCCTTGTTGGGAAACGACATAACCATATCACGGCCTCTCACACTTGTACAGCATTTGGTCTGCTTGACGACACATGACAATAACACAGTGTTGAACTTGCCCTGCCTTGGAGTTTAATCCGAAGACTGAAGCCTGACACTGTACCTGCACCGTGACCACCACGTGCATCAGGACTTCCCCTCCAGGAATGACAATGGACTAGTGGTGTTTGTAGAGGACTGTGTTTGCCTTCTCATGACAGAGGACAAAGGAAATAGGGTATCAATGTGTGACAGCCAGAGTCTGGACTCAAGGGCCCCCTCATCGCTGTCTGTGTTGCACAGGTGGAGGTTTATTGTTGCCATTTGTCACTTGGACTCACCTCTATAGCAGATTATGCATATTCATAAATGCAAATCCGGTGGGAGACTCTGATCTTGTCTGGAGGAATGCAACTTGTGCAAGGGAGAGAGGGAGGGAGAGAGAGAGTCCATGGTCACAGCACAGTTAAACCCCAGTGGGCATTAATACTGTTAATAATATGAAAATCATACAGCACCTTGATATGAATCTCTATGAAACTTTTAAAAAAAAAATCTTTTCTGTGCAGATGGGAAAGAGGTTGCGTGAGGAGAAATCTTTGGGATTTGTTTGGTCCTGCCAGTTTCTCACCACCGACCAGCAGCATTGTGCTGCAGTGCTTCGCTAGCTACTTTTGAAAAGACGGTCAAAAGTAAAATCAACATGTGTCCACCATTTCAGATTTCAGCGTCAGCCGTGCGTGGTGAGGGTAGCCTATAATGGTGGGTAGTGTAACAGAAACAGAATTGTCGCAAATTCTACAATGAACCCTGAAAGATTTTAACCCACATGTTTTTAGTACAGCCTCACCACTGAACATTTTCTTCCCTACAGGCATCTCAGTCAGCATCTCCACCTTCAGCCTGGTGGCCATCGCCATCGAGCGCTACAGCGCCATCTGCAACCCGCTCAAGTCGCGCTCGTGGCAGACCCGGTCCCATGCCTACCGCGTCATCGCTGCCACCTGGGTGCTGTCGCTGCTCATCATGGTGCCCTACCCTGTGTTCAGTGTCCTGCTGTCCTTCCCCAAGGCCAAGAAGACGGTGGGCCACATGTGTCGCCTGAACTGGCCCAGTCCGCACGCTGAGCAGACCTGGTAAGCAAAGACTGTGCAACGGTTTCATTATGTAGCGCGCAGCAAAAAAGGGCTGCGGCGTAAATTCAAACTTGGGACTCTTTCGGCAATTGTTTCGGTTTAATTAATCTTGACTCTGCCGGAGTTGACTCACTGCTGTCCTGTTCTTGCCGACTCGCCCCTGCATTGTCTGTGCCACACCCGTGTCCTACCTGTTGCGAACAACTTTTTCACAGTTGTTGTCATGGTGGCTGCCAGTCACAGCTGTGCTCCCTTTTGGCCAAATCGTTGCAAAAGATTGGTCCCATCCCACAGCCGTTTTCCCAGCAGTGTTTCATGAGAGATGCTCCCCTAGACTGCAATGGAATTCAAAGTTTGGCCTGAGGACTCTACTGGGGAAGCATTACTGTTGAGTGTTGTGTGGGATTAGCAACAGTCCTTCATTTGTAGCATGGTTCAGAGGGAGAGAAAGGCTTGCTGGGATAGGTGGAGTGGAAACACAGGTGTGTCAGTAGACAAGGCAGAACTCACCTGAGGATCGTGATTACTTTCCCCCTTCATTCCTATTGGCCGTTTGCTCTTTAGTCGCCGTCGATGTATCCCAGATTTTGGAGAAGCGCTGGGGACCGACGGCGGGCCTTTGAACATTTCTTACACCCCCCTCCAGCATTTTATCTCAGAGCACCATTGCAGATTTGCCTCTGATCTGAGGCTCTTGTTCGGGATCTTGTTAAACCCGCCCAGGACTTGAAAATCAGGGCTTAAGTCTTGCAGGCTGAACTGGGCGTGAACTTTGTAGGCTTCAGCGCTAGATTTCTCAAAGTTTGTCCCAAGGACCCCTTGGGGTTCTTGGGAAGGGCTTAAGAGGTTGTCAATTATTTCCATTCCTTTCGTAAGACATGCCATGTGTGTATTTTTAGTTATAGTTCTCTCCGTAGTCTATTCTCTGGAATGTTGAGCCTGGGACAAGATCTTTCAGAATGGGAGACCTCGCTCTTGTTCCTTCCCCAGTGTGGGACCTTTGGTTTGAAATAGTTTGAGAACCAACGAGCCACAGAGCTGGGCGAACAGTAGATGTGTGTCGCTCACGTCAGCAGTAGCAGCACCAGCAGCATTTGCTCAAGATGTTCTGCCATCCTTGGAATTTACCGTTGGAACGTAATTTTAGATGTTTTTCTATTTTTTTAATTAATCTGCATTGATTTTGGAGTAAAGTGGATTTCCTCCAAGACGAGTCTTCAAAAGCATTGATTTCCTGCAGACGAGCTGGTCATGCCAAATACTCTCCGATCCATCTTTTTTTGCCTTCTTAATAAAAGTGCAGCACAATCGTTAAACTCATTTAGCGGGCTACTGTGTGTTTTAGCAGGAAGCACAAAATTTTGACACCGTTCTTGAGTAAAGATGAGGATTGATTACACGTCAAGCTTGACGGATAAAAGCGTTTTGCCGTCTGTTTGAATTTACTTAATGGGTTTCCTCTGATTTGTGCCTGTGTGGGTGCGCAAGCTGGCGGCAGCTCACACATTCGCTGGCGTGTAGAAGACAACAAAATGCTTGAGATGAACCATACCATAGAAAAATAAGCATGCAGAATCGGCGCACTTAAAATAAAGCGGGAGCCGAAACAGAGCGGGAAAAAAAACCCTTCGCGCGTCTCCCCGCCTGACAGCCTTTTTGTGGCAGATCGCCGGGAAGGAGTCTCTTTTCTCTGGCTGTCGATCAAACCGTAAAGCTTCGCCTGGGAAAGACGAGGCAGCGGGGAGCCTAGCTAATTAGCCCACTGGCAGAGGCGGAGACGAAGATGGTGATGGTGGAAGGTTGGAGGAGGTTTGACGAATAAAGTCTGGGCTCAAATGTCAAAAAAGTCTGGATGTGTCACTGACTATGACCCTCCCCTACTCCTCGCCTCGTCTTTTTTCGAGATGTAATTGTGGCTTCCCTGTTGGCCCATCATGACCGCCTGTTCAATTAAAGGTACAGCTGGAGAAGGAACTCGAAATAAAGGAGGGGCGAGGCGCAGAGGAAGAAGGGAACTAATGAAGCTCACACTGCGGCCATAACACACTTATTAAACCCCGGCGTGGCGAGTCACAGACGAGATCTAATGATTCTCCTCCTTCTCGGAACCAAACGTTAATTATCGGCGGGAGTTTGGCGCCCCACCTCCTCCGCACTCGGTTGAACCGGTGACATTTGCGCGCCTTTGGGGAAAGCGTGCTGGTCTTTGACTCTCTTCGACCCCATCGTTTGAACAATCCAATGTTTGCTGTGACGTATGTGTTGTGACGGAGCAGGTCAATCGGCGTGTGAGAAAGTTGCTCTACGAATGCCAGCTGCTGCTGCTGCTGCTGCTTCTGCTGCTGCACACTCGACAGCCAATGTCTCGTTTTGTTTTTTGTATTATTTTATTTTACACCTCTTTACATTTTTAAAAGAGGCCAAATGTAACTCACAGCGGCTGCCGCTGATATTTTTGTTTGTATGAAGCGAAAGCTTCCTGAGCGGTGGTCATGCAGGCGGCAGTCAAAGGAGGGAGCTACATCTGAATATTTATCACGTTTTCTCATCTGTTCCACATCAGCTGCGTCCATCTGGGTCCTGGGTCTTTGATTCGATCGGAGCTCGAATATGCACCGGCACCTTTTATTTATTTATTTATTTATTCATTTTTATCTCTCTCTGCCGTGTGGGTTGTTTTGCCGCGCACCGTCCCACGTTTTGCTTCCATAGCAGCTTTTGTTCTTCCGCCGAAGTCGACGCTTTCTTCTCTCTGGCGTTGAGCGTTCAGAGCCTTCGCCCAGAAATGGAACGGATTGTGAATGAAACTGCTCTCGCTCTTCATGTGCTGCCTGCAAATGTTAAAGATTTAGCATCAAAGTGACACAGATGGAAAACTGATAGCATTTTTTTCTAATTCTGCCTTTGTCCTTGTGCATCAAGGGTCTAACACGGTGTTAAACCCTTTGCTATGGATATATAGAGATTGGTATTTGAAAACTGATTAATGCCCAATGCAAAACTAAGTTTTCTAGCCCTGACATCAATTTGATATGTCCCCTCTGCGACGTGTCATAAATCCAGGTTCTGCAGAGAAGATAAAGATACCAAGTCCTGTTGTCCTTTTTTTTTCTTCTTTTTTTCCTGCCATATGGCTCCAGGCAACAACAAAAAGAAGAAAAATTATTTAGCCGTTTGCACATTACAGCACCTCATGTTCACGTCTCAAAAGTTTTGTTTTGCAGACGTTGACGGATGAGCAGAGTGCTGTCGATCGCAGCCACAGCACTGAGTGGAAAACACTGGAAACTAATATCAGCGAGGACCTCCTTCCTGTTGCTAAAAACAACAACAAAAAAAAGAGAGACCCTGCGGTGCAGGCAACATACTGGAAAAGCTGAATTTCAAGTTGCACCACAACCACGGTTGTGCCGTGCAGTTAAACTTGCATGGGTGACTGCTGTTCAACTCTAAAATAAAAATTCTGCAGCCCCTGCTTCCCCCGAGGCTCCGAGCTGCTTCGAAAAAAATTTGCATACAAGACGACGATTAGTTCACACTGTTTTGGCATACTGGAGAGCACGCTTAAAGCAGGCCAGCCACAGGCAGTGCATGTCGTTGCATATCCGACTGGTCCGCTTTTCCACCTGCCAGGTTAGCATTTAGCTTAGCTTTTGCTGATGCAGGCCAGCTTGATGCCTTGAAGCAGTGTTTTTCAACCTTTTCGGAGCCATGGCACATTTTTTACATTGACAAAGATACCATGGCACATCACCAATCAAAAATATTATAAAATACATGTTTCAGCCTGATAATAATAATAATAATGATAATGGATTGGATTTATATAGCGCTTTTTTGGCACTCAAAGCACTTTACATTGAACCCATTATTCATTTACACCACAACCACACTGGTGATGGTAAGCTACATGTGTAGCCACAGCTGCCCAGACTGACGGAAGACACTACCACCCAACATCCACTCACATTTGTACGAGGCAATGTGGGTTAAGTGTCATGCCCAAGGGTACAACAACAGTCTGGGATAGAGCGGGATTTGAACCACCAACCTTTCGGTCAGTGGACAACCCGTTCTACCTCCTGAGCAACAGTAATAATGACACTATAGTCTCTTAATTGATTTATACTCACTCAATGTGAAACCTGGGCCTTGGGACTTGAGGGAGGAAAATAGGCTTACATTCCTTTTAAAGCACAGTCACTCCACAATGACATGAATCTTCTTAGAAGTGAAATTGGTACACTAGTGGTTGAAAATTGAAGCCTTGGGGTTATAGGTACACTTGTTGTGCACAGCCAAACACACACAATTCCTCGGCAGCATGTTTGGCCATGTCTAGCTAGCCGGGTGAAACCGGTCCATACGGCACGCTATCTCCTCCAACATCGTCAAGACCTGAAGATCCAAGTAGGGTAAAAAGAGATTGGAATGATTTTTAAACTTTCCAACTCTGCCTCTCTGGAAATCTCTCTGGAATTAGTGGACGTTATTGCAGCTCGTGTCCCGGAGCAAATAAAGCGGCAAAAACAACTCGGCCCTGCAAATATTTTCAAGCGCCGAATCGTGTTATAAATATCCTTACGTTCTGAGTAGTTTTACCACCAGAGTCTGATATGTTTGGCCCTCAGAGGCTTCCTACTCTTCTTCCTCCTCCTCCTCCTCCTCTTCCTCTCTGCTGCCTCTAACTCGTCTTGTTTTTTCATTTCTCCTCTCCAGGTATGTGCTGCTGCTGTTCATCCTGTTCTTCATCCCGGGGGTGATGATGATCGTGGCCTATGGGCTGATCTCCCGGGAGCTGTACCGAGGCATGCAGTTCGAGCTGGGCCAGAACGCCGAGAACGCCGGTGAGAAACCCTAGAGAAAATGAAAAACATGAATAAAAAATTACAAACTGTGAAAAAAAAAGAAAAAAGGCTGCAGGACACAACATTGGGAATGGTTGTCCAATCAAACCCCTCTGTGGATTTTTTTTTCCTGGTGTTTTGATGCTTCGCTGTGAACGAACAACTCCACCATTCTTGGGCGATAGCAGTGTTTTATTTTTTACTCTCGGTGCTCGTCACTTCTAAGTGATGCTCACTGTTGAATTTTTTTTTTTTTTCAAATGGGCTGGAAAAATGTCTTGCAGGTGTTGCGGGGTAGGTGGAATACATGTGCACAAAGTTTGAGTTTTTTTTTTTGGGACCAATTTCAGGCGCCAACTGTACCCTGCGCATCAAGACGTGCAAGGATTGACAGCCTAAGTACCCAACGCACTTTTTTTTTTTTTTTTTAATCATTTTTTGACGTCACGTCAGCCTCCAGCTCTTATTAGCTAAACAGCTTACATCCCTGCGAGCGAAGAATTCCGCTCCCCTTTCTGAGGCATAATGAGCGCCGTGGATTAATTCAGCGGCTGGTCGCAGCGAGCCCTAGAAACTTTATGAAATTTTCCCTTCGACGGCAGAAGTGAAGTGCCAAATTTTATCCATTACATGCTGAATAATTCATGTAAAAAAAAAAAGAAAACTAAATAATTATGCATATGAATAAGGCCCTGGTGCGCGTCTATCAGACCGCGTGGGGATTTAGAATAGAAAAATAGAACAGAATAGAATTAACTTTATTGATCACCCAAGTGGGAAATACGTGGGTTTACAGCAGCAATGGATACATAAGACAATATCGACAGTATCAGTGTTGTGTGTGTCAACAGCAGTGTGCCAACAACCACAATAAATAACGCAATAAATAGAATGAAGATATAAACCTAATACAAAAGTTTACATAATATAAAACAAAGTTTGGACACTCTATGAATTTAATGTCTTTTCTTTCATTCTCATGACTACTGGCATTGCAGTTTCTCACTTATGACATCAAAACTATGTTTGAACACACATGGAATTATGTTGGAAACAATAAAAATGTAAAATAAGTCAAACACGTTTTCTATTTAAATTCTTCAAAATAGCCACCTTCCATAAAAAGCATATTTAGAGTTATTTAACGTGTTTTTCTTTGCTGCATAATTACAAATATCTTGCTCCTCATATATTTGATGTCTTCAGTATCTATCTGCAGTGTTGAACGTTGTAAAGATAAGACTGGTAGTGTATGTGCAATTTGAAGTGCTAGGGCTTTGTGTGTGTGTGTGTGTGTGTGTGTGTGTGTGTGTGTTCTGTTAACTTAAATGTTTCTACAAAGGTAAAGCATTATTAAACAAAAACAAAAAGACAAACAAAGAACAACCTTTGTATCAGCATCTCCTGCCAGGATAAAGGGCAGAAAATAAATGAGACACTGAACAAGCAGCAACCTCGTGACTTCATCTCATACGGATCCATTCTTCATTTTCCCTGGCCTTTGATTGGACGTCTCTCTCTCTCTCTCTCTCTCTCTCTCTCCTCTCTCTCTCTCCAGCCCAGAAGAACGGCGTGGGTCGAGGCGCCTCCTCCTCCGCCGCCGCCGCCGCCCCCCCCAACAACAACGACGACGACGACGGCTGCTACATCCAGGTGTCCAAGAAGGCCTCCTCGTCAGTGGAGCTGCCCACCCTGTCGGCCTCGGCCGCCGCCCAGCAGGCGCGCACGGAGCGCGCCCGCAGCAACACGTCGGAGGCCAAGCTGCAGGCCAAGCGGCGGGTCATCCGCATGCTGATGGTGATCGTGGCGCTCTTCTTTGTCTGCTGGATGCCGCTCTACTCGGCCAACACCTGGCGCGCCTTCGACCTGCGCTCGGCCTCGCGCTCGCTCACGGGCGCGCCCATCTCCTTCATCCACCTGCTGTCCTACACCTCGGCGTGCGTCAACCCCATCATCTACTGCTTCATGAACACGCGCTTCCGCAAGGCGCTGCTCACCACCTTCGCCTGCTGCCGCCGCCACTGGCTGTGCCGCCGCTGCTGCTGCTGCTGCAGCGGGCCGCGGCGGGAGCCCGGCGACGATGGCGCCACCGCCACCTCCATGGCCACGTCCGTGTCCAAGTTCAGCTACACCACCGTCAACACCAGCGGCGCCTGCTGAGCCTCCGCCCGCCTTTGAGAAAACAACGTCCCGCGTCCTGCAGTATTGGACTTCTTTCATTTTTTCTTTCTTCTTCTTCTTCTTTTTGCTGGCATTCCGAAGAAAGCATCAAGTGCCTGGGCTCCTGGTGTGGCTTCGTCCATTTCCGTCGTCAGCTTGAGACACACACACACACGCACGCACGCACACACCAAGGGATAATCATGTTGACTGGTGTGCTCGTACATCTCCATGCCCTCACTGCACCAAAGCCTCCTTTTCATGACGATTATTTCTGCTTGAAAGAGACATCGTGCTATACAGAGAACATTTTCACTTATAGTATCAGTGTGTGAAGGTTAGATCGTTTTTCTTCTTTCTGTTGTTTGGTCATGGTTTGTTTTGTGGTAACAGTTCCAGTAGCACCAGATGCGACTCCCCGCCCAAAAATTGTGTTTTCGGATTGAGAAAATTTCCATCCGGCCGAGACACCAACTAGAGACGCTGACCAAATGGAACTCGCGGAGAAGTTTTGAGATGATTTCAGAATTTTTTCCCCCCCATAAATAAAAAAGGGTAATTATTCACACAATCTGTGTGGAAACAGCCCCGTCACGTAACGAACCCATTTGGTGCTTTAGGACCTAAACCCCTTTATCGTCAATTCCTCTAATTTCCTAAAACGTCCTTTTGTTTTAGTGGGTGGGGTCGTCTCCTGTCGGTGTATAGAAACCCGAATGTCGGCAAGATTAGGAACTTTTGCGCAACATCGTCGTGTCCCTGACACTAAAAATCCAACCCGCCTGAAACGAACCTCTGCCAGGGCTTGCGGTCGACCTTGAATACTGACGAGCATCGCAAGTGGGATGAGTCCGTCTGTTAGCGGTCGAAGATGCATGCGGGTGCCACGGAAAAAGCTCAGAGTCAGTGCCTCACTCCACACTCCCCCACTTTTTTACCCCAGCTCGATTACGTCCCCGCCGTCTTAATGTACCTCTCTGCCTTCTGCCTCCGAGCTGCCAATTACCGCCGGCCCCAGCACCCCGGGACCGCGGCTAACGAGGCGGCGACACGTCTCTCACTGGGCTTTTTTTTTACACGATTAAAACCGGAGATAAATGGCCCCGACCGTCTTAACCCCTTCAATAAATGAATTACAGTAATAATAACAACAAGCTCGGCTACGTCTGCGACTCTTCAATCTGGGTGATCAGTCGGAATAATGAGTTCCGGTGCAAAGGAAACGACGTAGAACAAGCGTAACAGCTGGATTAGCAAAACAAAACTCGGGCATTACGACTGAATTAAATAGCGCCGGTGCAAAGTCACAATTGCGTGTAGGAGAGACGATCGATTAGCCCAGCCTGCGCTAATCGACTGCAACGCACAAACTACAAAGGTTTTCGCCCTTGAGATGAGCAAATGAGTAAAAAAAAAAGTTTCAGGGAAAAAAAAGGCGAAACAGATATTAACCATATTCCTTTTCTTTTTTTCTTTTTCTACAATCTAAGAGCGGGCTCAGTAGCAGCAGGTAGCGCTTTTGGGATTGCATTGGCGTGAAGAACGTCTTTGGTCAGTCAGAAGCAGTGAGAGAGTGGGCGTTCGACTAGGAAGTTGAACAACGCTAGGTTTGTCAGAAACTGTTCACTCACTGTTCTTATTGCACCTATTTACTCACCAGAAGGACCTCGGGAGCCAGCCTGTGGCCTTCTGATTGGTTCAACACGTGCCCATTATTCTTTCCAGCGTCTGCACCTTTTGTTTACGTGACAAGCAAAAGAAAAAAACATCACGTGTCAAAACAGCGTTCAGTCAATATTTGCCAAATGCATACATCTCTCGAAACACATTTGGCTTTAGTTGAAAAACAATTTCAACTTTTTTGTGTGTTTCCATTTTATGCTAATTCCAAAGCTAGCCTAGCCTCCGTTTTTCAGGGGGTTTTTTTTTGGCATGGGGGTGAGGGGATTTACTAGGGGAGTTACTTTTCTTTAGTCTGCATCATTTTTTTCTTCTCCCCTGCAAAGCAAAAAACAAAAAACAAAAGAGCTATTAACGTGTAGCGCCACTGTACAACTTGCTCCCTGGTGGATTGTGCAGCGACAACTTCATCTTTTTTGTTGGTCTGAAGCTTGGTGCACTTTTTCATGTCATCCCTGACGCCTGGCACTCCATCTTCATGCATCATCCATCCTCCCACCCACCCACTCACCACCCTCCTCTTTTATCCACTTCAGTTTTTTTCTTTTTTTCTTTTCTTCTTGGGCGAACGAGTGCATGAGTGACAACAGCAGCAGCAGCAGCAGCAGCAGCAGCAGCATGTGGGTAACAGCCAAAGGCTTTAGGGGTGCTGGAGCTGCAGCAGACGTTGGCAGAGGTGGAGGAGAGATGTCTGTTAGCCAAATTTGCTGTCGTCTTCTGGCGCTAGACAACTGGGCCAGAAAAAAAAGTTAAGCCAAAGTCTCTTGTGTGAACACTTGGCTCTGCTGCTGTCCCCCCTGTGTGTGTGTGTGTGTGTGTGTGTGCGCGCAGGTGTGTGTCCACTTCATTGTCAGCCACTGCAGAGTCATTCAGGTTGGGATTAATTTCACTTCCATCAACAGACTAGTGAGTATTTATCCAAATATTTTGATGATTTTCAGTCAATACCCCTGAATTTTGACAATTTCAACAAAAAAACAAAAAACAACAACTGCTCTGTAGCTTTGCCAAGTCCTGCCCACAACGACCCGCCCAGACAGAACAATTTTCATTTTCTAAAAAATTCTGAACTCACTCTGCTCACGTCAGCACCCTCCAACCCACAAGCGTGAAGAAAAACCAACTGCCGACGCCTGGAGTTTTTTTCCTTCCCCTCCTCGCACTCTTGGCATGGGGCCAGTCGGACTTAGTCAGCCGCTCCATCGCCGGGAGTCGGCCGATCGTTAACCTTTTCAATCGGCCGGCCTGCAGATAATGGGAAAAGTCAAGTCGAGGAAAAGGAAGTGCAGAAGCGAAATATTGTACGCAGAGGAGTGGATAGCGGCTAAATTAGCATCGGTGTTGCTCATAATGTTGGAGCAGCAGCGGCAGCGTTGGGTGTGTCATTGATACGGTTTCTCAAGGAAAGGTATTCCCAAGCAGCCAATCACGAGGATGCTTCACTTTTCTAAGTGTTGTGTGTGTCTTTTTTTTTAATTATTTGCCACTGTTGTAGTTAGCCAAGCCTCAAGACAGGCTAGTGGGCAACCAGACTTTGCTTTAGTTTCAGAGTGCATGGCAAAATAGCCTCGTTAAAATTCACATCATTCTCATCTCCACAACTGCTACGCCCCAGTCTAGGGGGTCTGAGACATGAGAAGGCCCCATCTTCCCCAAGTGCCAAGCAGCCATGGACACAGGTTAGTTGACAAAAAATAATGACTGGTTCATTCAAACAAAAGTTGAATTCACAAAAAAATGGCTATAAAATATAGGTTTAGCTGTCAGCTTCGGGGTGGACCAAGGCCAAAATAACAAACCAAAATGGTCCTGACTGAGAGGCAACTAAATTAACCAAACCAAGAGGAACAAATGACAACACACACTTGGCAGCCAAACTGAAAAAAAAAAAGCTGCATTCATAACACAGCTGAGCAACAAAAAAGAAAACCAATTTTTCTTACAATTTTTTGATTATTAAATGATGAAATCGTAAGCATAATTTTTCCCACTCGCCACACGGGGCAGTGCTTTTTGTTTTGGCTAGCCCCGCCCACATCCAATTACCCTAGTTAGCATCCAAGCGCGACTCGATTTGCTCCCTGACTGACCAAGAAACGACTCTGTAAAGGCGGAAGGCACAAGCTGGCTGGACCGCCGGGAGGAAATCCGCCGTTTCTTTGACGCTCCTGTTGGCATGGAAGTGAAAAAGTGAGAGACAGAGAGAGAGAGAGAGAGAGAGAGAGAGAGAGAGAGAGAGAGAGAATCTAATTCCCACCCCGTCGCCGCAACAATGGCCCCATGCAAATTGAAAGCCAAATGAGACGGAGGCGTGCAGCCTCCCCTTATCTCCACCCACCTTGACAAGAATCCTATTAAGGGCTCCGGGCGGCAGGCGGAGGGGGAGAAAGAGGGAAGGAATAAACAGTCCCACCTTGCTTGTGTTTCAGCCGTCAAAACTTTCTTTTAGGAGGCGAATAAAAATAGCGGCCTCTGTGGGCTGGAGTGTCCCGCGTCACCCTTTTCAACTGGTTAATGGATCAGGCAGATTGTTACGCCGCTCGTTAGGGTGCCGTTACTCAGTTACCTGCCTATTAATTGAAACTTTATTCACTCTGTACTTGGAAACACAACCCCTGCTTCTCCTACATACTGAACCAGAGATAATGTTGTTTTTTTTCTCCCCAAATCATAGTGGTTCCGTAGTAGTGAACAACCTCAGTGCGAGTGAGACGTGCCTCTGTTTTTTCTTTCCTCTGGGTTTTATTTTTCCCTGCCTTTGGTCCGTGCAGAATGTAGCGTTGCCTCAGGCTCGGCGAAACGTTTCTGTTTCCGGGGCCGTCTCGGGACCGACTGCCTTGATGTTCCTCTTATGTTCGGCTTTTTCCTGCCTCTTTCTTTTGCGCTCACTCTGCAGCCTCTCTGAGCGTCGTCCTGTCAAAAGAGGTGGGAGGAGAGGTGGTGGTGGGGTGTAAAAAAAAAAAGGGGGAAAAAGGGGGAAAAAAGAACAGGTCTCTTTCAGTTCCTCTTCAAAAAATGTAAAAAGGAAAAAAAAAAGAAGGTTGAGTTAAGGGAAAGAGTAGCTGAGTGTTGGTCTATTTAAAATGCATCCAGCAGCCCGTGGCTGCAGCTTCTTTAAAGGTCCCGTATTCAAGCAATTTTCAGATCTTTTATTTTTCATCCGCAGGCTCCGTAGGGGCAGCCTGACATGATTGATTATCCCCAAAACAACAACAACAACAACAACAACAAAAATAAAGATCTCTAGAAAAGAATATTATTTCAGACAGGGTCACTTTGTCGAAATTAACAAATTTTATTATACAATCAAGCACATTAGGTTTGGCGGTATGGTTCTGCTTGGGGTCCCCCCACCCATTCCACGCGCATGCGTGGAACGCCCGAGCCATCGTGAAAGGCGATGCAGGGAGCCCAGCGGCAGCAACTACGAACCAACCCTGCAGAACCAGAGCTAACAGAGAGAATGTTAGTTCCAATCGTGATGGAGGAGCAGGGGAGGAGGTGGCTTGTTCGATCGCCGGTGAAGAAGCAGAGGAAGATGATCAGTTGGGGTGGCTTTTAAAAAGGGCGCTTCTAAAAGAGGCTGACCAATAGGAGCTGAGGGAAGGGACGTAAGCCTACAGCTAATTAGGGTTGCACAGCGGGGAATACTAATGAGGCTGATGTCATGCCCTGTCAGAACTAACGCTTCGCTCGATATCATATATTTTAAGCTTGGCCAGGTTTTAGCACCAAAGGAAAACGTTGGATGGAGTTTTAAGAAATCTAAGAAAAAAACAAAATAAAACAAAAAAATATGGGGCCTTTAAATGTACACTAAGAGGAATTGGGAGGCGAATGACCCAAGCGGTACGTGGTGTATTTATCTCTCCATCGCCGTGGAAATGCCTCCCTGAATGTGAAGCTGTCTTTGTGTTGTCTGGTCCGTGTGATTACTGTTTACCAGAGCGCTCCTCGCCTATGCTCACTCTTCTGCCACATTTGGTGCCTGCTCGTCCAATGTTGGAATATTATAAAAACATGTAATTGTCCTGTAGCTGTTTTAAAAGAAAAAGAAAAAGAAAACGACAAACATCCTCTCACGTCTGAGGGAGGTTTTAAAGTCTGAGGATCTTGTGTTTGTGGTGTTTTTTGCTTTGACTGTGGCTCCGGTATGATGACTATGACTATCGCTTGTGCTCCTCTTCTCTCATGGTTTTTCTGGCTATTTGTACAGTATTTTTTCATGCCAAATGTCCATTATTTAAGGGAAAAAAAAGAAATAAACATCGGGAGAAAAACATGATTACGCCTGCAGTGAATCGATCGTCGCGGTGGGGGCGGAGGATGGGGTAGGCTGGGAATAAACAAAATGTGAAGCTGCAAGAAAGAAAGATAAATATTAAAATAGCAGCAACGGATGGCGAGTCGACTTCCCTGGAGAGCGCGCTGGGGTGCGAATCAAAGTCCTCGCCGGCTGAGAAGCCCTCAGGAAGTTCAGACTCGCGTTTCACTGACCAGGATGAGGAGGAAGCGGCGAAGCGCTGGGATTCGTCACCATGGTGATAACGCCTGGCCGCTACTCGGGGTCTGTCGTCTCGGACCAGAAAGCTGGGAAAGTACATTTTCCTTTTTCCAAGTCATCCCTCACGCTTATTGATCGTGTGCTGTGCAAAATACAGAGGAGTATTTGTTTTGCTTTTGTTTGTTTTTTTCATGTTTGGTCTCGCTCCGGCAGCGCTGAAGAGGCGCTTTAAATATTTTACGCAGGGTAGAAGGAAACTGCCTGTTTTCTGAATATTGATGACCTCCATGTTGTTTACTGGTCTAATAGATATCTCTTAAGCTTAACGTAACAGCTTGTGTTTTTACATTTTTAAATGATGCAATAGGTCTGAAAATTAAAAACAAAACAAAACAAAACAAAACCCAGACTTTAAGTACTGGTGGTTGTGTCAAAATATCAACTACATCTGCACCAAAGATGTAAGATAAGATGGGAAGGGTTAGAAAAAAGTTGACAAAATTGGAATTGAGTGAAGTAGTGTGAATAGCGTCATGGTGCCAGAGGGCTAGCTGATGTCCCCCCCCTTTCAGCGGAACATATTTATCCAGAGGGCGGTACATGTCGAGGTCAGTGCCACAAACAGTAAGTGAAGTACTACTAATCATACTAACATATTGCGTGCTAAACATGCCATGATGTCTTAGCATTACCTGCTACAAGAAGAAGTTAAAACAATGCTGTATAAGTGAACTACTTTCAATTATACTAACAAGCTAATGCGTGCTAAACATGCCATGATGTCTTAGCACTACCTGCTACAAGAAGAAGTTAAAACAATGCTGTATAAGTGAACTACTTTCAATTATACTAACAAGCTAATGCGTGCTAAACATGCCATGATGTCTTAGCGCTACCTGCTACAAGAAGAAGTTAAAACAATGCTGTATAAGTGAACTACTTTCAATTATACTAACAAGCTAATGCGTGCTAAACATGCCATGATGTCTTAGCGCTACCTGCTACAAGAAGAAGTTAAAACAATGCTGTATAAGTGAACTACTTTCAATTATACTAACAAGCTAATGCGTGCTAAACATGCCATGATGTCTTAGCACTACCTGCTACACTAAGAAGTTAAAGCAATGCTGTATAAGTGAACTACTTTCAATTATACTAACAAGCTAATGCGTGCTAAACATGCCATGATGTCTTAGCACTACCTGCTTTCTAAGAAGTTAAAACAACGGTGGAATTGATTTGAAATAGCTCAAGTTGGGAGCTACAAATCGCAGTGCAGGTAATGAGCACCGGGTCGGGTTACTACACCTCTGCGTTGTTTCCTCCCAGCAGCTGGATGTCTGCATGGCACCCCCAGGCTGCAGCGTGGCTCATTTGAAGTCTGAATGGGATTCCCAATCCCCTCACAACACGGCGGGTGACCCATAGCAGACCAGAATCGATGATAAGACGAGGATCGATGTCCCTCGACGGTTGTACGCCCGCGCAGTCGCGCAGCCATTTGTAATTCCAGGCCAGTTGCGTTCCACTGGTCCTTGCAAGGCGCTGGACTGCTAAATATCTCTCAGGGGCGAAGGGGGCGTCCAACAGACGCCTCGTCTCCTACTACAACCCTCCTTGCCCCCTCTCCCCCAAATCCCGCCGTCACAGCAACGCAAAAAAGCTAATTTGTCGTCTTGCCAACCCTCTTGAACGTCTTCCTAATGACCCGTCCCCACCAGAGGCACATTGCACTTCATCCCATGATGTTCCATTTCAGTCTCTCACCTTCCGGCACCACAAAGGCACAGACAGACAACAAAGAAGTGGGGCCTCATGCACCCCACTGCTTTTCGCCTATATAGGTATAGCTTGTTTCTCTTGGAGATGCCCCCGCCCCAAAGGTAATCCTGTGGCAGCGTCATCTGTAGCTACCACCACATTTACAGTAATGGTTCCAATCCCAGAGGCCTTTTTTCTTGACCCAGCGTGTGTGGTGTTTCAGTTCGCTTGGCACATTAAAAGGAGAAGTGCAGGAAAGCCCAGCTCAGAGCCAATGATTTATTCTCCGTCCGCTCACCTTTCCACTGCAAAGTTTAATCCTGGCTCGGGCTGATAAAACTTGCCTTGTGCATGGAGGCTAATTTTGCCGTTTCAGCACACCCCTAGGTGGAAAATGCGTGGACAAAAGCTACAGGGCGCTTTGTGCAAGCTTTACCATGGAGGGATGCAGGGAAATGAGAACGAAAGGTTTCTAGGGTGTAACAAAAACCTGCCACTTTCACTGAGCTTTCTGTCTGGAAAACTATAAGTTGGAGGGACTTTGTGGCTGCAGCTTTGGAATTTGAGACTTTGCAACAAAAAAAAAAGAAGAAGTGGCAAAAATGTGTCATTCATAAGTAATATCGAGGCTGGAACTTCAGGAGCGGGAGCCGCCAGCCTGTGTGTCAAAGAGAGATTTTGCCTCGACTGCAAAGTGTGAGTTCTAATGAGGGAACTTCCTGCATAGCTTCCTGCTAAAATATGCAACAGCTTCTCAGTTGAATCCCCATTTTTTTTGGAGCCTCAGACGATCTCACGAGACAATGCGCCCTCGTGAAAACCCTTGAGGGGGTTTTGAACGTTGTGTTTGTTTTTTCCTCCTGCATCCTGGAGGAGAACAAACTCAGTTAATCATTTACTTAGACTCGACTCTATGTTTTCTCTTGAGTCTTTGTTGTGCCGCATCAGAGAGCAAAATGGAACATCACCGGATGGAGCACTATGTTCCGTAAGGTGGGGGAAGACCTACAAGAGGGTATAGTGAGATCAAGAGTCAATTGCCATTCAGCTGCCATTACCACCATATCCAAGACAGCTGCTGAGCTAAAAGGCTGGAAGACAAAGGGTGGGAACCTTGAAGGCTTTTCTAAGTCTATAAATTACGTTTTCTCACTGACAGTAAGGCAAGTTCCAAGAGGCCCTAAAGGGACATAACAATCTGATTTTAAAGCCACAAAAATATGCTTTTTTCAGAAAACAAAGAGATGAGTTCCAGAAAATTTAAGCAAGCGGATTTCATTGACAGGTTGGCAACGCCTTGGCCAGAAATGGAAATCTAGATCATGTGACCAATAAACAAGCATGTGGGTCCATCGCTATTACTGTCTAGGTCATCACCTCAGGAAGAAACACAGACATCCAACCAGGCGACCCGTGCGAGGGTTCCCTCCCGGCAAATGTCCTGCCAGTTCATGACGTTGCCGTTGGCCAGCGGCGCAAGTTGAGTGTTTTTACTGCGGGAAGGTAATCGCCTGGGCCGCGTTCCTCGAGCTAATAGTAATGGATTTGGAACGAACTTTTCTCATTTGGCGTTTGCCGTCTGTCAGGGGGCCGTCTGCGAGCCAGAAGCCCCGAGGCTGAGCTGGCGAGACTTCTTTGCATGAGTTCCCGATGGTGGGAGCAACGTTAGAGAATGTGTCATCGAAAACCGGAAACCTTCCCCTCAGTCAACCAGCAAAAAGACTGACCCTACTGCTGTTGGGTTTCAGAATCTTGCTTTAAACACAATTTAATAATAATAAAAAAGGCTACAGATGGTGGGACATCCTCTGGAGGAATCTATTTCTGCTGTTGCTGCCACCTTAAATTCTTTATTTTATTTTAGATCAACCATTAGTCACTGCCTCACCAGTAACTATTCTTCCTGGGGTCCGACCTGAAAAATGAGCAAGATGCATGGGAACCCAGTTAACATCCAAATCAACCAAGAGTAAAAATACCAGTATTGTGCACATTTGAAAAGACTTCCTCCTTCCGTCCTGCTTCCGTGAAAAATCCAACTGCCGCCTTTTGACGGCAGGCGGGGGTAGGGTGAGGCAATCGTGAATGTGCCGTTTAGACTGAAAACCACTTTTGAAGTTTCCCTGGTTAAGTCGGGGGAGTGCCTGGGAAAAAAGATTAAAATATAAATATATATGAATGCGTGTTATGTGCAGGAGGCCTGTGGCTGATTTATACCGCCACCCGCTGTTTCTGCCGTACCATATTGCATCCGACTGCCAGCTGATTAAAAATGCAGTTTGAGGCGGAGGAGCATGCTTTTCGACCTTGTGTTCAAGCATTCGTGCAACAAAAAAAGGGATGATTTAGCAGGATAATGTTACGCGGCAAGTTTGATTTATGGCGCTTCTTGTTCTGTTTCTCACATACTATGTAAGTACATTTCACCAGGAAAGGGACACAGAAAAATGTGTTTGTTAACATGTGATATGAGAAACTTACTACTAACAGACTGAAAACTGCCCTTTTTTAAGATGGGTGTTGTATTATTTACTTTTTCCTCAAGCCTGACATGCAATTTATCACAGTTACCCAAGAGCGAGGAGGCTCAGCCGAGCCGACCTCTGAGAGAGTCCAAAGGCAGAAAAAACCTCAGTGCATACCTCCTCTGCTCAGCAGAATTAGCTGGCTCACAAACCCTTGTCAGACAAGCGCTAATGCACTAAAAAAAAACATGTTCATCTGTGATAAGCTTGCTACTTACCCAAAACGCAAAGCTTGTGAAACTTAAGGGGATATGTTAGTTAAAACAAAACACAAAATACAAATAATTCAGCTTCAACAATGTGCATATCAAAAGTTTTTCAAGGTAATAATGTAGTGAGGTAATATAATGTAATATTAAACAACACACAAACTCATAACCTGATTCTCTCCTCCTGAACTTAATCAGGTACACGTTGAATCTGCCAGGTTTCAGACTGAAGGGGGTGTTGGAGGGATTAATCTGTGAGTGAGTTCCAGCATCAACAACACAACTGTGGACAAAGCTGCTTTCATCCAGCTCTAAATCACTCCCACTGCCCCCAGACGCTTGTAATGAGGATGCGCACACCTGCACCTAATTGATTGGACGAGCCACAGGTGGGTGATTGCATCACCTGGAAGCTCTCAGCTCAACAGTTCTTTGGATGAAAATTAACAGGTAGGATGTGTTGTGCTTTTCTGGTGGGCAACGTGTCGTTTTAAATCTATCATGACTATGTGTTGGCGTGAGTGGTTATGTTGCGGCTGGATATTTTGCATTAGACCGAGCGCCACATGTTAAGGGCCATCTTTTTTCGCCTCAGTAAGTGGTAATTGAGGTGTGCACGAGGGGCCGCATTTTAATGCCAACTGTAGCTGCGCACTGCGAAGCAAGGAGCTTATCAAGCACCTTGTTTTTCAAATTACCCCCTTTGTTCCTCGTGCAATGTGACATCCCATGGTGAAGGTACAGGAGAGACCGACGGCTCCCTGAATTAAACCTTTTGCCCACTGTTTCGGGGGGGGGGGATTTTCTAATTAGGAATGCCGGGTAACATAATTAGGCAACACAGCTGCGACACTATTTCAGAAAAAAAAAGCATCAGCGCTCGCAGGGAAAACATCCAGGTTGTCGAAGTTTCCCTTTTTGTCCATTTTTTTTTTTCATGTTTGTTCGTCACGGTTCACTAACTCTGTGAGGAATCAAGCAGAACATTTTCACCACTGAGAAAACACTTAAGTAGAAGATTTTTTCCCCCACCACAACTCATCTTCTTCAAAAGAGTGTTTAGGCAAAGGCCAACCAAAATACAGTCGCATGGGGAAAAAGAAAGAAAAAAGTGGATTAACCAATTACCATGTAAAAGCTAAATGTCACAGTGGAGCTTGTTAGCCTGTTGCTCTTAGCATTCCAGCCGCTTTACGTCCTGCTAGAACTGGCCCTGGACTGCAAGTGAAGAGGCTTTTTTTTGCAAATGGTCTCGTCGAAAGTGGGGTTTAAAGATCTGCGCCTTCTTTGCCCAGAGGATGAATAAGCAGAAGGCAGCCTCGGTTGAGCACATTACGTTGAGATTAATTAGCACCATCACAGACACACGTGATGCATAAATAGCCCTGTGACGGTGAATCCCGAGCTCTGCACTCTGCGTGTTTCCTAAACAGAGCTGTGTGTACACCACATGGACCTGCAGCCGCAACACAAGATGAACCCTGTTGACATTTTCACACTGTTAGGCGGAAAGGTGAATCTACTAGTGGAGAGCGGGTCTAGGTTTTTGACGACGCCCGGGTTCTGCAGTTATCAATAATTTGACTTGTCTAAACCCGCCATGCACAACCGCATCAATTATCACAACCTGCCTCAGCCAGAACCCGTCGTCGTTAAATGGACCTATATGTCTTTGAATACAGCTTTCTCATTCCGTCAAAAAGGGGGTTGTAAACAGCCTTAGCAGGCTAATGCCACTTCCTAGTACCAAGTGCATGAATCAACAACGGACAGAATATATCAACATAGCACATCAACCCTAGCGTCTCTCTTTGGTATATAGCATCCTAAGATAATAAAACCCTTAAAAACCTATTTCAACAATAGTTAAAACTTGCTAAACTTTGTTTGTTGTTGTCGTTGTGGTGCCGCTTGGTGCTTTCCTGATGCCTGATGGCATGCAGGTTGCGAAATATATGCATTTACCTATCAATGTTAGATCTTTTAGCCCATTTTCTAATATAAACGAGTATAACAGTACAGTATATCCATACAAACTGATTTATTTTCAGTCTGTCAAAAATAACTATTTTATAATTTGTAAAAATCCCATGATACATGATTTGACCCGCTCCAGCCCACCCCACTCGGCTCAGCCTGCTGTAACCCGCGGGCACCTGCAGGTTACAGGTCTGCCCGCGCATCACTAGAATCTACCACTCCGTCTGCCAAGGAGACGGCAGTAGTCACCACTCTCGCCCGCCGCCCTCTTGAAATAGTACCCATGATTCAGTGGGAGCCTGTGAGGTCGCATTGGCAGACCAGACCTACCCCGAAATGCTCAATTTTGACTGTGGCACCTCGACACGTCACCGCTGATATCAGGGACAGGAACTCGCACCCAGCTCCCGTGCCGCCCACCGAATCCTCCCACGCCGCTTGGATTCCCTCCTAACTCCAGCTTTCTCTCTCTCTCTCTCGGAGCACATTGGAGGAGAAGGGTGACATCGTACGTCATCCTTGCCAACACTTCCTCATTATAGCGCTGCTCTGTCCGGCGCCAATAAGCCACACAGAGGGAAATGGGAAAGGTGGCGGTGAGAAAGAAAGCCACCTGTTTGCCGCCGGCACCTTTCAGTGCTGGCGTGCCAACAGGGGGAAGTAGGGAGGCTGCTCGCTAACATGCTGAAATTTGCCTGGGCGGACTGACGGGAGACCAACCAACACACCTTTGAATTGTAAATCAGACTGAAGTGAGGCGGCTGCTTTGCCAGCTTCCCACTAATGCTAACGGGAAGCTCTCGAGTGCAAGAGTGCACAAGAGTGACAGCACCACGTGCCTTGGAGCCTCTGAGGGTTTTTTTTTCTTGTCTTTTTTCCCCCCAGATTGAATCCTTCGCAGCTCCCTTCAGTTTGAAATTGCCTTCCTTGTTCCCCAAGTCGTACCCCTCCGTGTGACATGAAAGTAGCGGGATTAGGTCCCGCCGTTTTTTGAGAACAACGGCCTTTGGCAGAGCGCTGTGACAATGTTTTGCAGGCCTTTTTGCAACGTGTGTCTAAGCCGGTCTGGTGTGACAAGTCAATTAAGATTGGGGAGGAAAAATTCTATTCTGTAAATGTACAAAATTCAGACTATAAACTTTACTGGGCGTAGAAAGAAAGAAAAACACTGACACACACACGCAGAAAAAAACAAGGCCCTGCTCTGAGAAATTGCGATATTACCTTCAGTACCTTCAATCACAACAACAAACCAGGGAATTACTTCCCGCGTATTTGTTCTGTCAAAAAAAAAAAAAGAAAGAAGAAAAATAAGGCGAGAAACAGAAGCGTTGGGAAAGATGTCAACATGTCACGTCTGGCAACTGATATGCCAGATGACTTTTGCCGTCACTGCATTTTTGCCAAGGCAAACAGGTCGATCAATCGCAAGTCGACACAAACGGAATCCCTAATCTGCTCTGCAGCGCGAGTCAACAGAGAGGCGCCTGGTATATGCAGAATTTTTCATATTGCTCGTGAACAAACTACCCGTGGACACCGCCGGGGATAATGCATTTTGAGGTAATAGACATATAAATTCAGAGACCGTACTTGGTAAAACTCGGCTGTGCAGATAAAGCGCTTTCAGTGGGAGTTAAGGACATCTGATGGGGCCTGAGGAAATAGAATGTGGCAGAAATGAAGCCACGTCTGACTTTTGATTCATCCATCGCCGCTACTACTCAAGGATACCATTGATTCCAAAACAATAGCATCTCACTTAAAGGTCCAGTGTGTGAAAATAGGCTTAAATTATGATTTTTATATTGATGAAAGCTTAACAAACAGCCTGTAAATACATACATAAATCTGAGTGTATACATAATCTGAGCGTATACTCAGATTACAAAAATGTAATTTTCCTACGCTTAGAACAATTCTTATATGTATATGTAGAATATGCATAGAGTAAGGGTCTTGCTTCCAGGTAACTGCTATCTTGCACCACCATCTTTCTAAGGAAGCCGGTGATGGGCGATCCTGCCCACTGGACAGCGCATTTTGTATTTAGGGTGAATGCTTGCATCCTCAAATAAACCAAAGAAAAGAAGGTGCATGAGGCATCCAGCTTTTTGCTCGCAGACCACTGTAGTTCACTGGCATGCTCGCGATGGGGGGGTATGGAGTCCTTAAGGGGACATAACTGAAAGAGTGCTGAAATCTAAAATGAAACCACTGGTTGTCACTCTTCTTAGAAATCTCCAAATATTACACACTTCACATTTCAGAGGAGATAAGTTCTTTAACCGCATTGAGGTGGGGCAACCAGTTTGTGGCCTTGGTTTGTTAAATGCTCCCGTCTCCCGGACTGCATGTGTTCTTCTCTGAGTGCAGGTGACTGACGGGGTTCAACCAGATAAACAACTAGGACCAGAAAGACCGACTGTCAGGTGGGCAGGTGATGGAGGAGTATTAGATGAGACGCCCCATGAATTTTCCCCATTTTTGCCGCTTGAGCGACATGTAGCACACACACACACCTTTGTGCGCCTCACTGATTAGCCTTTTTTTTTTCTTCTTATACCCTTCGAGTGGAAAATAAAAAACGTAATTTGAACCCTCGGGGCGGGAGTGTGACTGATCCAGCAAGGAGGGGGTTTGACCCTGGGAGGATGCTGCCAGTCAGGATGACAGACAGGGACTGAGGGGGTGCGCCGCGTGGGTGCGCTCGCCTGGGAAACCCATGACAGAAGAATGAATGGATGGATGGATGGAGGAGCAATGACTTAGTTTCTGAAGCTCATCTAGAGCCTTTTGAAGACATTCTTGACAACTTAAACACCCATAGCTGTCTTCAGTTTTGCTCAGTTTGTCTTTCAGACCATTCACAATGTCGTCTGTCAGGTGGAACAGCTCCAGTTTTCTAGCTTTATTTCATACATCCATTTGAGAAAGATGGATTCCAAAGATTGCAATTTGGACAAGGGAAGTCCTATTCACCAGTCAACCAGTCCTATTTTGGCTCTTTGTTTTTGTTTTTTTTGCCATTTGACCCAGATAGCGACGGCATACCTTGATGTTTTCCGGTGCACCCACTGAAAGCCATTTGGCTTCTCACATAAAGCAAAAACATCTCCATAAAGACTCAACTGCCTCCTTGCCGTTTCCACCTCCCTTACTGCGCCCCTCCTCTGTCTCGCTGTAAATAATGTTGACATATAATAATGAACTTAATGGATCTGTCCAGCAAAATTGATGTGAAATAAGAGCGGCACACTCCCTGCACACATATATTTCTTCACACATGCTGTACACTTTCAGCCATCTCTCTCTACCAATGTTCTCAACAAATATTGTTAAACACACACCTCCTCCCACCCCTCACCGAGTTATGCTAATGGTCAAAATAATCTGCTTCAAAGAGCCAACGAATCACATGAGAGGTTTTTTTGCTAAACAAATGTCACCCTGCCATTTGTTTTCAGGGAGTTCCATAACAAAGTTTAACTGGTTAAACTGCCTCTTAATGTCCAAAGTCAACAAGTTTGGTTTGCTCGGGATATTTCTTCAGGTTGTGCTTGCATTAATTCAAACAGGAGAGAAAAACCATGGCAGACAGAGATAGCCCTGTTCCAAGTTTTTGTCCTGATGGAAGAGCAAGGGAAAGTTCAGCTCTATCACCTGACATTGATGCCACCTAATGCAGATCAACAAGTTGACCGAGCCCCCGATCTACACTTCATCCCTCTACAACCAATTTTCAAAGTCCAAAACACTCATTTAAAGCTAAATGTTACCTCCCCCTTGTCTTTAAAACTTTTGGCTGCACCCAAGGTCTGCAGTGAAGCGGAGGTCAGAATTTAAACGAGCCCTTGTCTATTTTTCCAGGGAGATATAGACCATTTGAGATCTGACAGCTGCACAGAACCCAGCGGTCCACCCACAGAGGGGAATCGATCGGTGGATGAGCACGGCAGCAGGGGTCATTGTGCCGATTCAAATCAGGCTCTAGCTCTTCCATTATTCTTTCTTCTCATTCAGGTTTTCAGCAACTACAGAAAAGGGTCTAATGAAATGTGATGAATAATGGGGAGAAAGTCGGCATAGCTGAATTGCAAAACTCCGTGTACCCTTTAGATTACATCGATGAAGATGAATCCTGGTGCAAATAATGAATAAGGAGAGATGTTCCGCACCAGATTGTGTGTTTATGTGTTTGTGCGAGGACTATTACCATCCACCCTCTATATCCCATTACTGCAAACAGGAATGTTCACAGGTTCTTCTGGTTTGAGAAGTCTGTATTCTCTGTACGTTCTCACGCGGTTGTAAAAGCCGCGACAACTCATGGGCTCAATGTCGACATTGCTGATAGCAGAATCGAATTGGCCGAGGTTGATGAAATAAAGCAGGAGGCGAACAAGGTACCCCTTTTGGATAAGCTGATTAGGATCAAGGTTCTGTGGTGAGGCCATGCTACTATGTCCCTCTGCAATACCATCAACCGCAACCTCTTTTTTCCTCCCATGTAACTTTATTTCATGGGTATCCGACCTCACCGTTAAACTTTGACCTTCTTTTCTTCTTTTCTCTTCCTTCAGGGAGTCATGAGTTCCCAGAGTGCTGCGAGGATTATTAAAACTCTGTAGTCTAAAATCCGGATTCCTCCATCTGTCACTGACCCTAAGATTCTAAGGATTCCCAATAATCCTGTATTGTAAGTGAGAACATGCAAATGATTTTGAGACACTTTTCAGACGTCTCCCAACATGTGCATACTGTTTCCTCGGTTTCTCAGACCTTCATTTCAGAGGGAAAAAGAAAAACAGACAGGCTGACAAACAGCAAGAGCCAAAGGGAATCAAGTCTGGCAGCTGTAAAGTGTTTAAGAGGGGGGTAATGAGAACAACCCAACAGACAATCTCTGCAAATAGGCAGGGGATTAAATTTGACTTTTATGAAGGGAAAAGCCAGTGATAGGCGTCCTCCTCTTTCCCTCGCTCGACTAATACCTGAAGGCGTACGTCATTTGCCAGCTCCAGTGAAAATCCTTTTTCCCATCTTGGAGACATCCGTCTTAAAAAGCAGCTGTCACAGCACGGCAGTGTGTACCACTTGTGAAATCTTTCTGACTGTACATAATGCACTCGCCTGGCTTTTTTAAGTCTCCACAGGCAGTTTGCACGGAAAGCTAGTGACACCAAGTGAAGACTTTGGAATCTCCAGGAGCAGGGCCGTTGAGACCCGTGTGTTCATAGGATTATGGGGTTTTTGTCCCCCCCTCCCCACCCCTACCGTGTATGTATGTCTCCTGCATTTTTTTAAAATTGGATTGGCGATTGGTGACGCGTGACTTTTCATTTCATCTGGCCCGAGATGTTTAATCTGAAGAGGGCTGAATCCTGGTCTAGATTTGGACTGGCTTCTTCAATCACCTTGATTTAATCTGTCTTGGATTGCATGGACATGGATGCAAGACAATGATCTTGTGTATTTATCCAACCTCTCAGAATCTGGGCTGTATTTCATTGTTCAGCTCCATCAATCATCTGATCTTATCTTCCTGGAGCATTACCATGGGAGTTACGAGGGCCAGTTAATTTTTCCGTGTCTCCGCTCATCCCTCCACCAAACCATGAAATGTTCTGGTCGCAGCTGAGCCAGAATGAAAATGACACATGACCGAGAATTTATACTCTCCTCTTTTTATGTTATTTTATTTTATTTTATTTTATTAGTTTAACAACTCAGTCATACCCTTCTATTTGTTTAAGTGTCTGCCAGTCAACTTCCTTTATGATTTTTCCCACCTCACCCACATTTCAGACTTTTTTCCCCAATAAAACATGCTCGCCTTCGCTTAGGCAGGGAGAGACGGAAGGGAGAGTGATTTCAATTTATTCATCCTACAAATGGACCTTTTACATTGTTGTTAATCAGTTTTATTACTCTTTTTAAAATGAGCTTCCCTTTAATTATCTCCAAGGCTTGAATTAAAAAAAAAAAACAACCAAGGTACCGCTTTCGCTCCGCCTCCTGCTGGCAGCTCCCTCCGCTGATTGTTAGGCCATGATTTACTACCATTCCTTTGTGTGTCCTTTGAGATATTACGAGAAAGGCTTCGCTGTAATAATTAGGCTTCAAAGCGAGGAGGCTGAAGTTTTCTCGAACCGCGGCGCCTTTTTTTCCGCCGTCATTCATTCGCCTCTCCTCCATCTTCTCACAATGAGCACTCTGGGAACAGGCATCCTCGACGAGAAGCTTTTTGTGCCCAGATAAGAATTTAATAGTATAAATAAACTGGAACTTCTCACAGAATATGGAATTATGCAAGAAAGAGGCTTTAAAAAAAAAAAAACAACAACAACCTGGAAATGCTTCTTCTGTTGCTCCAGTGCGTTGGGGTGACACATACCTCAACACTTCGCTGACATTGGTTGTGCTTTTTCAAAATGTAGCTACGAAGCCTCTGGCTATTCCCGTTCCCTCCTTCAAACAAGTCCTCAGTCTCGCTGATTGTAATCACTGGGTGTTCACACTGAGTGTTTACACCCTTTAATCTCTCTGTCCACTCCAGGTAATCAGACGGCAGACAATAATCGTTTTTGTTGAGTTATTGTTGTTGTTGCTGTGCTGTTGAGGTTCGAACACCAATGGTGTATTTCCAGCTCAGCCGTGAACTCCTTCGCTGTCTGTGCTTTTTAGACCTTCATCACCTCATATTTCTTCTCCTTCGTTTGCCTTCTTTGCTTTTCCCTCGCCTCCCGACGGCTCCGGTAATTGACCCCGGCGGGGATGACATTTGATTTGGTGCAAGGCTGAGCGGGAAGCGTTTCGGCCGTCAGCCCCGTCAGCCCCTCTGACTTTCGCACCCGGATCTACATTTTTTTTTTCCTCACTGCGAGGTGGATGAGGGTTAACAACCTCCTGTCGCTTCACCCCTCCGGTGACTGAACTCCAACTGAAGCCTCCCACATTGTCTGGGGAGACAATGACGAAGGAATTACTTGAAAATGTGACAGTGATATAGAAAATAAATAAATAAAAATAAATAAAATGAACAGACAAACAGACAAAAACACTTTCCAGCTACTTTCAGAGACGATTTGAAAACAGGCTGTAGTGAGCAATGTTGCCGGCAGTTTTGTGTTACTGTATAGTAGAAGGTGATCTCGATGGTCAATCTAAGACATTTTGTTTGTTTTAATACAAATGTTTGCCTAACCTACCTCTCTACTCCACCTCCGATCAGGGATTTCTGTCTGCCTTCCTGCTGCTACATCAGAGACACCTGGAGGAGAAGAGCTCAGCAGTTCCTGGACCACCACCACGATGGGTGGTCCAGGAACCAAGAACTTCTAATGACGGTGAGTCACAGCAAGAAATTTGCTAAATTTGAAAAAACAAATGCCTATATAATTTGACTACTGCGAGGCAGCGCAGACTCTTTGAGCGCTCGTGCTGCAGTGCTTCATGACGCATTTAAATGTCACACTGGGGGAGGGGGGAGAGCAGCGCCTCAACTCACGACACGCCTGTTGTCATCACAGCCTCAACAGTCCATCCAGCTCCCTGCAACCGACCTTTTTTACGATGCATTTGCCTGCGCAACCTCTTCAAGGCGACACAAATTCCATCACATTGCCAAGAAACCCCTTTCCACGGGTAGACGGCCCTAATTATTTGTCCTCGGCGACGTCTCCTAAGTGCCCCGACTGGCTCTTGCAAGACTCGTCGGGCTGATTGACGGCCGCTTGTACTCACTCGCGCTTTCCCCTCTCCTCCGACGCCACGTCTATTTTACATCAAGAGACGTAAAATTCATTCAAACTGTCTGATTGCCAGCGATGAAAGGGACTTCGCTTCATTAGCCGGAACTCTTCCCAAATCCTTTGAGGCATCTGGCAGACATCCTCTATTCACTGATGATACGGGTGACAGAGGCAAAATATTTGACCAAACCTCTTGCCGTGAAGCCGTCACACCTCCCCCTCTTAATACGAAATCGCGATCCCAGCCTCTTCACAAGGCTCCGATCAAACTTCACAGACGCAGATAAAAGGGCAACCGTTCATCTCCGGCCTTGGGCTCAGACTCTTCTGGTGGCATTTTAATGTCAGGCACTGAGCGATACCTGCTAAATGCCTCCAGTCTCGGACACGTCCGGGTAAAAAGTGACTTTTTCTGACCATTATGTCCCAGTTTCTCTCCTCACCGACAGCAAAACCTGCCAGATGTTTGTTGTTGCTTTTTTGACATTCTGTTCCTCAGTTGGATTTATTTTGTTCTGCTTTTTGTTTGCATCATCCCCTGTGAAGCCTTGTTTTCAACCTCCTTATCGTCGAGTGAATGGCCTCACAAATGAAAACATCTATCAAACAGCTATCAGAGCGTTGCTCAACACCACAAACCATTTTTTTTTCTCCTGTAAAATCCAGCCTGCCGACCGTTTTTGGCAGCAACATACAGGAGGGCTGAGATTTTAAAGCTAATGAAGTCCATTTTAAAAAAAACTCTTACCCTCCTTGCCAGATTCAGGTAAAATGGAAATTTTCATTTTCAGCCATACGTCACCACCAATACTGAGCAATTTTTTTTCAATGGCTTTAATTGTTACTTAAAACACAAGTTGTTCCCCTGACTTCAAACAAAACACAAGCTCTCTCAAATAATCAGGTTTAATAATTACGTTTGTTGAGCTGAGAATGAATCTTAAGTCTCCCAGCATAGTTTATTTTAGTGACTGACATTTACCCTCAAGATGCATGGCCACTGTTCTGTCAATAAACAACAAAATAATTCCATTTGTCTGTGTGACTGATGCAGCCAAACCCTTGGAAATGCACACACACCAGAAAAAACTCAGGCAAATATTTAATGACAATAACTGGGAATGAGACAATATTTATGGGTGTCCGAAAACCTTTTTTTTAAGTAAATCCAAGTCCAAGTTTTCAAGGACTTATGAAAGAAAGAAAGACGGAAGAAAACAAGTTCTGTCACAGTGACAGAAAACTTACCAAATGTTCCTGGATGGCCGGCATCTTCAAACAAAGGAAATGTTATAATCGCGCAAAACAAATATTAACTCTCCTCCATTCAAATGTGGACATTCATAATAATTAGCTGCCTCTGTTGTTTTTTTCCCTTTTCACTCGTCATATGCTTCAAGTTACTGTCTGCCCCGCAGCAAGCAAACAGCAAAGAAAAAAAAAAAATGCTCATGAGAAATTTGTGTTGCGACGTCAACATTTCATGTGGTTTCCCGGCTCTCCGGATGGGAAATGCACGAGGCTCCAAGACAGATGACAGAGGCAGAACACACGTGTCCAGAGGCTGTGATGTCAGACGACTGCCGAGTCATTGCACTTCAACCCGTGTGTATGTGTGTGTGTGTGTGTGTGTCCGTGTGTGTGTGTTTTTGTGTGGGGCACCTCGTCTCACAGTCGGTCTAGTAAACACATTATTCTCCATCAAAGTGGCCGCCCCCTCAGAGCAGCGCGTACAGTCGACAAAACCCCATGCTGTAACAAATCCGTCCTGTCTGTTTCTTTCTTTCTTTCTTTTTTTGTTGTTGTTGTTGTTGTTGTTGTTGTTCTTTGTGCGTGTGTGTGTTTCTTTAACGGGTTTCAGACGCCAGTTTGTGCGATAAATAAGCCCAGACTGGAGAGGAGAGGCGAGAGGACGCAGCGTGGGAGGGGATGCTGGCATTTTCAATTCGTTGGGAGCGAGCTGTGTGACAGCAAGAAAGGGCCGCTACATTTTTCTATTGCACTCCAAGATGACATGTCCCAAATTTTTGCTCAACACAATTCTAAGGTCTATCTTGGTTCCAGACATCTACCAGACTGAAGGGGCCCAGAGAACTGGAGAAATGTCCTGCGTGAGGCCTGGTGTGCGCTTGAAAAAGGGAGCGAGGACGGCTATTCGGTGGGAAATGTCGTAAATAGTGCCAACAGGAAGTGGCAGCGGAAGTCAGAGCCACAAACTCAAATTGTTCTCCCAATTTGGGGAATTGGGAACAGAGGCAGTGTGAACTTGATGACCCGGCAGCTTTCTTCTGCATCCACATGAGAGAGTTTATCATTTCATTTCTTTTGTTTTTAATTCATGCCTAAAAATTACATACTCAATGCCAAGGTTATAAGAAATTTAAGTTAGCCTATCATGTTTTTTTTTTTTAATATCCTGAACAATTTATTTTAAGGGCTTTTAATTATAATTTGTTCATTAGAGGACCAATTCAAGAGTAAAAAGTCATATTTTTTACTTTGCTTCCTGTCATTTATGTTGTATCTTAATGTGGCTATTTATTTATTTAGCATTAAACATTTCCTATCTCTTTGTTTTTTAATAGAATGCCTTTTTTCAATGAAAACCTCAATTGGGCATTAACTGAACTAGTCTAATGGCGCCATCGTGTGGCCAAACTATATAATGAAGCAGCTTACTTGAAGAGTTAGCGGTTCCAGGCCTGTTTGCCCGTGAAGGTGTCCCTGACTTGAAGCTTGTTTGTTTACTTCATTTAAACGGCATTGGTGTATTTTTTTTACGCACTATTATCTCGTTATAATAATTTTCCTGATGTAATAAAACTTGTTTTTCTACTGATGGTAAAAGACTGAGGGCCAGATCCAAAAAGCGATTGCCCGGCTTTTGCGCCAGAAAATCCGTGTAAATAGCGCCAAAAACGGTGATTCCGATCCACAAAATCGGCGGAAAATGCGCCGAGGCGAAGTTAGCGGCAGGGCTGCGCCAGACTCATTTTAATGTATTCAAATGAGTCATTACGCGCAAAAGGACCCACCATCTTCTATGCAAATATGCCTCATTCAAACAGCGGCAGATCCAGAAGGAGTTTGCGCTCGTGTCCGCACGCAGTTTGACAGACGGAAACACCGCCAGCCAAAACCAGGCGCAGTTTCTGTCTGTCAAAGTGTTTCTTGCTTCTGAGTGAAACTTTCCTCTCTGAAAAGCCTGAAATATATATATGGCTCCCCAAATCTTATATATAGATATTAGACTACAGCATATATGCCAATATTTTAGACGGGCTATGAAAAATACAAATGGTACTCAGGTGTTGGTGACTAACGCGTCTTGCGTCTTGACTTCCTTTCCATTATGGCAGCGGTCTTGGTAAGACGGAGGAGCCATCGTAATGCCAGGCGCGCACAGGAGCGAGTTTATCCTAGCAGAGCTACGTAGCTCGTTGCTTCAGCAGCAAGGGCAGCCAGCTCACGATCTGAAAAATGTTGTTTTCTTTTCCGTGCATCCATGAACACAAAGCAAACACATGCACTCACGGACAACCTTTGGCGCAAACTGCTTTCAGGTTGCCAGACCGCAACATTCGCGCCTGTTTCAGGTGCCGCATTTGTGGGCGTTTGCGCCTGCATGTCATTAGCGCAAAAACCTTTGTGGATACCCGCATCTTTGGCGCAGATTGCAGCCGCAATCTCGCCGCAAAACGCACCGCATTTTACCGCTGTGCACCCTTCTGTGAGGATCTGCACCTGAGTCAATTTATTTTATCCTGTTCAAAACAAAAATTGTTTTCTCCTCGTAAATGAATTAATTTATGACTCTCTCAACCTTTCTAACCTGGTTGCAGATGTTCATACGATGCCTGCTTAGAAGTCAAGGCACATTGAATGTTTGATTGCCGATGAACTTGACAATGAACTGAACGTGAATTGTTTCTTTCCACCTGAGCGTTCCGTGCACTCACACATCAGTCTGTTCTTACTAAACAGTAGACTTGTGGCCAGTGAGGACAGTAACCAGGCAAGGATGCGCAGAGGTCCATCATGGCCGTCTTGTGAGATGAGCTAGGAGTCACAACTGCACTCTGACCCAAGACCAAGAGCTGGACCCCCAGGTCATGTTAATGTATAATAATGGAACTGGCAAATGCATATAAAATAAAGGGTCTACATGAATGAATGCACTTTCCAATTCAAACTCAGAAGTTGATCATACCCCTGGTTTGCTTTCAAATGTAAATAGTTAACGGGTGATAATGCAAGTCACAAGTATTACCACAAGAGGGAGCTACAGGTACAGACATCCATTGGTTTTGTGTTGTTGTACCATGACGGTGCTGGAAAGCACTATATAAGTGCAGTCTATTTTTGAAAGTGTATTTGGCCATCAGGAGGAGCCATTTCCCATCTTGTCGGTTCTTGTTTAACCTCCAACTCTCGGCCTGGAGATCTACACAAATCCATGTCTTTGTTGTGGCTCCTGACGGAGAAAAACAAGTTAATCTTAATAATCCTGCCATCAGATAAGCCCACAATGAAATATTAAAAAAGAGAGAGTCCCACGTGTTTCACAGCCAAACGAGGGATTAAATCCCATTCGCGGCCTCTCACCGATGGACAGGAAGTGAGAGGGGATGGAGGGGGAGTCAAAGGCGCGGCCGAAGACACAGCGGTCAGCGGTTTGCGCTCAGTGAATCTCACTGTGCTGTGGTTACAGACGTTTCCTTACAGTGTCAACATGAACCACATGAAAGAACTGCAGCACACGCCAAGCCTGAAACAGGAAGTACGGAGTATAATAGTCACAGTTTTTTGTTTTATCACTGTGACATCATTAGGAAATTCTCACTAATATGATCTTTGACTGCAGTTTGTGTGTTAGTTAGTTAGTTTGTCCTTGACGAAACTAAGGACACAGCTGAAGCTGGATGTCGGTTTACAGTGGACGCTGATTGAACTTTGTGTCAACTCTGCTGCAATCTGTCTTCCCTGGAAGCTGACAGAGTTTGGAAGCTCATGACTGGAAGGTCACTTTCACTAGAAAAAGGAATTAATCAAAGAGAAACTTTAATGCAGCGTTTCTGGTTTCACATTCACTCATGTAGTGAAGTCATTCAGAGGTCAGAGGTCATGCCCTTGGAAGACAAAAAATGTAAATAGACCCTTCAGCGAAATCTTAAGTAATGTGTAAATATCACAAAGGCGTTTTTTTTTTTGCAACTGCAGCTCTGGTACATTAATTGTACTCAAGAATCAGTATTATACTTTTTTTTCCACAACAATGTATCTCTCAAAAAAAAAATCTTTTTGTCTGCATCTTTTTTTTTTATCTCGAGCGATCATACATTTTAATTTCATAATATTAGACCATTTATTTACCTTCATGTAATTTGATGAATATTACTAGGAGAAAAAAATAGTAGAGTTTAGCCCTTTGGTCTGGTTAAAGAATTCCACTGAACACTGAATTAATAATAAAGAATGTATATAAATATATGCATTTATGCAATATATATAAATATGCATATATGGCAGCTTGAGAAAAAAGACAACACACATTTCGATTTACAAAGAGTTTAATTGAGAAAATACTTTTTTCCCCCCACCTGCTGTGGCATTCAATGCATCATTTGGTTTTGCTGTTTTTTCCCGCCTTCGACACTACACTGTATAATTTACATGGCCTAGAAGCAGCGGCCGTCATGCACGGCCTCATGCAGCCCGGCTGTGTGTGCTGCAGAGAGGGAGCCACAAGCTTTGCCACGCGCACATTCACTCTCCATGTTTTTGATTCTGCAATATGACATTCAACAGTCCGGTCAGAAAAGTACAAGATGCTGATTTAACTTTATATTGAACTCTGCTGCTGCAATCGGTCCTTCTCAGAAGCAGACACAGATAAGGGTCGGCTGTCCCGCTGGAAAGAAGGAATTAACCAAAATAAACTTTAATGCAGCTTTTTTTTTTTTTTTTTTGTTCCGCATTCGCCCATGATATGAAGGAGCCATCATTCAGAGGAAAAGTCAACTTTCTGCTGCAGATAAACCGGTTCCAGTTGTGTTTTGACACAGGAAGACACTTTGCTTCTGTCGGTTGTCGGTCGGCACCAAGCAAGACGAACAAAAAGCTGATTACAAAAAGCGTTTATATTTTTATTTGATCTCGAGTTTTTTTTCCGTTTTTTTTGATTTCCATCAATTTGTGTCCCGCCCAAGTCATGAGCTGAAAGCAAACTGACACAGCAACACGTTCAATCCCTCCTTGATTGTGTTTTACGTGGTGGCCACTCTAGTGAGGAAACTTTGTCCCGTCTCATCACGTTGCCTTCTTATAAATATCTGTTAAATACATTCCTTATAAATCTAGATAGTATATTTCTTAATTGCGCAAGGTCGTTTGTCATCCTTTGGAAAGCTTTACGATAGTTTTTTTTCTGAATATTCTGTTTTTGTCAACTAGTCGCATGATCTGTTGCCCAAGTTGACCCGTCAACAAACAAACAACACACACACACACACACACACACACACACACACACAGCTGGAAAGCAATACAATATTTAGCAGGAGTTTTCGATTCCTAAGAGTAACATGTTTTCAGGCCGGTCGGTAATCTTATAGTTCTGCTTTTGGGACTCAGGTGCACAAAGAACAGAAACAGTTGCTTCCATGTTAATCCTCCTCAGAATAGTTTAGGTCAGGGGTCACCAACATGGTGCCCACGGGCACCAGGTAGCCCCCAAGGACCACATGAGTAGCCAGCAGGCTTAGCTTCTCAAAGACTGACAAAAAAAAAATCTTTTTTTTTGCCACTCAGCACGCGTG
Source organism: Thamnaconus septentrionalis (assembly GCA_009823395.1). NCBI lineage: Eukaryota > Metazoa > Chordata > Actinopteri > Tetraodontiformes > Monacanthidae > Thamnaconus > Thamnaconus septentrionalis. The sequence continues at coordinate 3,871,196 of CM020501.1, read as the reverse complement.
CACACACACACAGGCCAACAGTCAGTCGTCATCGATTAAAAGATCCAACATTCTGACGGAACATTCAGAATTCAAAGAGGGACCAGGAATAGCAGAGCTACAAGTGTGCAAAACTTAACACTTCTGCCACAATTTCCAATGCTACACTTAGTACCGTATACACAACATTCATTTCCCCCCTTCCATTGGCTTCTTGAGCAGTCTAGATGAAGCTTGTGTGACTTCAGAGCCTTTCAGATTAGATATCTTTTTGACATCCCACATTAAATAAATAAATAAATAAATGAATAAATAAATAAATGGCAAAGACTGATGGTGGAGATGGGAGGTTATTATGATCCGGCACACCAACTGTATCCGAGGGAGACGCTGCCGGAATCCCCAATGCTGGTCTGAACTAATGCTGCAGATAAAAACCAAGACAGGCTCGTCTCACATTCATGAACAGTCGTACTGAGATGCCCTGTGATGATGGCAGAGAGGCAAAAATACTAATAGAAATCCAGCCAAAGTAGCGTCACTATAAATATATACTGTAAATATTACCTCCACCACCCGCAGTGTTTACTACAGTTTGATGTATGAGTCATGGTCTCGGTCCTGGGATTAGGTGGTGGTGGGTCGTCACTGCCTCTTCTTCTTCTGCTTGAGCGACTTCCGCCGCTTGACGATCATCTCGTACAGCTTGTCCATGCCCTCGTGCAGGCCCTCGCCGATGATGGCGCACGCCGGCTGGACGTGGTACGGCGTGCCGGGCCCGAGCTCAGCCAGCGCGAGCTGGCCCTCGATCTCGGCCACGTCGAGCGCGCGCGGCAGGTCCTGCTTGTTGGCGATGACCAGCAGCGGCGCGCCCTGGTTCTCCGCGAAGCGCGCGATCCGGTGCAGCTCGGCGCGCGCCTCCTCCAGCCGCTCGGCGTTCACCGAGTCCACCACGTACACGATGCCGTCGGCGCAGCGGCTGTAGGGCTTCCACAGGGGCCGCAGCTTCTCCTGGCCGCCGACGTCCCAGAAGTGGCAGCTGATGCCCCGCGACGCGCCCGCGCCGCCCAGCCGGATGCGCTCCGTGTTGAAGCCGATGGTGGGCACCGTGTTGACGAACTCGTTGAATTTCAGCCGGTACAGCACCGTGGTCTTGCCCGCCGAGTCCAGGCCGAGCATGACTATGTGCAGCGACTGGAAGGCGCCCAGGTTGGTGAAGCTGTTCCCCATCTTGGAAGGCGCTACCCCCACCCGCCACCCAACACCCCAGCCCACCTACCCACCCCACCCACACCCTCACCCTTCCCTCGCCGCAAGTCCCGCAGCGGCGATGTCACCGCAGGGGGCGACGCTCGCTCAGACGTGTCCCATTCCAGGACCCACGCGCCCGATCCCCGGCCTCAGATGCTCTTGATGGAGGGCTGCATTCCGACGTCGTCCCAGGCGGGGCCGCAGCATCCCTCCCCAGCCCACCCCACTCCCCCCTCCTGGACCGGACCGTCCTGATGCAGACGCAGAGCCCGCGTCATAACATGTCTGCAGCAGCAGCAGCAGCCTCCACCAAGCAGGGACGCGCGCGCGCAGGTGACGGCGCGTGGTGGTGCTTGGGTCGCTTGTGGGAGGTTTGCGACGTCAGAGCGTATCGTGTGAGCCGAGAACGGGGACCCCTGGCGGTGGGGTGTGGCCACTGCGCCACTGTGGCTCTCTGCAGGGAGTCAGCAGGGGACTATATTGACATTTATTTGCAGAGTTAAAAACCAAAATTAAAGTTTCAACAGACACTTTACAGGATAGAGTCAAACTGATCCCCTGCTATTGTCTCTTTCCCCTCAAGGCTATGGGTTCCCTCATCGTTTCATTGTTGCAGGATGTTGGGGGGAAAAAAGCATAGAGACAAGCTATGCTACTAGGACTCAGGCAAGTGGCTCCATGATAATGATAGGGAGTTTTTGGAATGTCTGATGATGGTGGAAATAGATAGTGTAACATGCAATAATTTCAAAGGTTAATATGTATTTATTATGGAAGTGTCAGCTGGTGTTTGCTGCTCTTCTGATAATAGTCGATTTTGGAATTTCAGTTGTAACACAATGGGCACCAGTCATTAGGAGTCATTTGTGACTACCAGAATATTCAGAAAACTATTGTAAAGCTTTCTAAAGGATGACTGGCACTCAGATGAAGGATTCCAAGCAAGAAATCATGAAATCAGGTAATCATAAAAAATAAAATAAAATAATAAATCTCTATTTCTTTGCTAGAAATAGAGATTTAGATTTGATTTGATGTTTACGTGAGTGACTGAGTGACTGAGTCTGTCTGTCTGTCTGTCTGTCTGTCCGTCCGTGTGTTTGCTATTTGCTCAAGCCTTGGGTCGGATGAAAATCCTCCTGTGGCCAAACACATTCACTGGCCTGACCTTGTTCATCTGCAAAAGATGACCGACTGGTTCAAAAATATAACTTTTCCTCTTATTGACGGCTGCTTCATCACATTAAAGATGGAGGAACCAAAATTTGCTGCATGAAAGTTAATTTTCTTTCCAGATAAGTGCATATCGTCGTCTGTATCTGGGTCCAGGAAGGACAGTTTGCTGCATAGTTCATATGGAGTTCATATCAAGTTTACATAAAAGTTTTTGTAGAACAGTCATTTTCATCATTGTTCTTCAATATTTATCTATTTATGCATAATTTTAATAATTTTAATAATAATAAAACAGGTCATCAAGTGAGTCTGCACCAGAACATGACTTTTCTGCTCAATGCCAGCTACCTCATCACATGGGTGAATGCGGAACCAAAAAAGCTGCATTAATTTTTGAATAAAGTTTTGGTTAATTCTTTTTTTCAGTCTGTCGCCCAGCCTTGTCTTTATCTGGTTCCCAGAAAGACAGACTGCAGCATAGTTGATGTAAAGTGACATCAGCATCTTACTGACCATTGACTGTTTAATGATATCCAACACTGCATTTACAGAATAGAAATATAGACAGTAAAAGCAGCAAATGTAATCAATATAAATGTATTTATTACTCTGACTCTACCTGTCAAGTCCCCCAACAACTCCCAAGGCCCGACTGAAACAAAACCAGCACCAGCACACTTCAGGCGCAATGTAGAAAATCATGAAATAAAAATCCAGGCCGTTTCATCAGAATTTATTAAAAGATTTTGTTTTATATCTCAATAACAAAGGCTGAACATGATGACATTAAGAAATGATTTGTAATATTGAATGATGTGAATGAAGTAGCAATATCAAGTGTTAAATATTGACACAAATTTTTTAAGTAAATCCAACTCCACTCAGGATTTAGTTGGTAAATATACATGATTCAGTTAGTAGATATACATGATTCACTTAGTCTATACACATGATTCAGTTGGTAGATTTACAGGTGCCCTGTGGGTCATGGCTCCCTTGGATCGTCACATTTCCGTCCAGCTTGCAGCCTGCATTGTCAGCTGGGGGATCCGAAGGTTGGCGTAAATACAGGGAGAAGAAGGTGGTGCCTGTGAAGAGGCGTGGAGAGGCGGCAGCTGGATCTCTGCGTATTGAAAAACCAGAGCCAGGTGATTCAGTTCAGGGCAGCTGTCAGGCTACAAGCAGCGATGCTGCGGCCAAGCAGTAGCTCTGTTTCTCAGGCAGTTGTCATTGACACGATTAGTATTTATGATTACCTGTGGCACAGGATCAGTCTGCGGGCACCTGCTGTTCCTTCTCTTCAAGTACATAGAGACGACATACACCAGGATTGGCAACACTGCGCAGTTATGATTGGGGAGATATGATAAGAAAAATGATAGAAAACAGCAGATGACTCAGTTACAATTCCACTTTCATTCTTGAAATGTTCAGTGCATCGGAAAAAAAACCTCTAAGGAATGAAACAAGACCCATTGCTTCACATGACACACTCACCAATGGCGAAGAGCACCACATTAATTATGATTGAGACATATGTAATGGCCTCATTCCAACATGTGACTGAGCGATCCAGCAGAGAATCCTTCTGCCACATGCAGTCTGCAGGCAGCTGCTTGGGGTTATATGGTGATTTAGTGGTTGACTGAGGGACAGGAGTATCTGCACAAAGAGAAAGTATTGATGTGTATATTGGGTCAACTTCTGTCTTTTCTAAAGAAACCCTAAACCTCTCCTACCCCCACTGGAAACCTGTAAAAGTGAACACTTTGCTATTGTTGTCAGCTATGTTTTGAATACAAGGTTTTTCCCCAGTGCTTGAAATAAACTGAGCAATCAGAGGGTCACTGTTGGCTTTCAAAGACTAATTACGTTTAAAATTTACAAAAGCATTTGTTGCACAGATGCAGATAAGTTCAGCAACTTAAAAAGTGAAATAAAATACTTGGTACTCACCTGGCACGAAAGTGTCTGCTTAAGGCATTAGGTCTCTCCTTTTGCGTCTGCTGTCTTTTGCTGTGATGTTTTTAATTACAGGACTGTACTTCTTGAAAGCAATTTTCAATTTTTTTTTAAAACTGAATAGATGGGTCTCTCATGAACGATAGAGAAAGCAAGGACTTGCATGTCCCCCATCTCCATGAACCAGCGGATGTACTTGTTCTCCACTGAGCAGTTTAACATGACATCTTGACGCTGTTTTGCTCGAATCACTGTAAGTTGTTCAGCAGTGCAAACCAGAAACACTGGAAGGATCATCCAAAGAAGATTCATGGTCAGATAGAGAAGCCCCAAAACCGCCGCTGAGATCTGAAGTTATTCCGTTCTAAGACACCTTCCCTCTGCGGAGGAAAGCAAAGTGAGCCTCACTTCCTCTCGGCCGTGATTATAATGTAATTTATTTGCATTGTTGAAAAGCAAAATCAAAGTTTCATTGGGCGCTTTACAAGAGGAAGTCAGACTGATCCCCTCCCACCGTCTCTTTCCCCTCAAGGTCACGAGTTTCATCATCGTTTCATTGTTTCAGAATGTTGGAAAAAAGCGAAGAGACAAGCTCTTGGTACCCATTGCATTGCTACTAGGACTCACGCAGGTGGCTCAACGATAACAATGACAACAAAGAGTTTTTGGAATGTCTGATGGTATACTGGAAATTCATAGTGTTACATGCAATACTTTCAAAGACCAATGTGTATTTGATCATGCAGGTGGAAATGTGTTTGCTGCTAATCTGATCTCCTCCTACCTCCTTTCTTCTCAAGGCCAATGATTGACGTTGACTTTTATTTTAATTGGTTAGAATCTTCAATGGCACTGAAGATTTTTTTTTCCTCTAATTTTGGTGGCCTTTGTTTACAGTTATATTTTCTCATTGGCCATGCACCTCCTGAACCTTTTGATCGATTTTGAGAGAACATGTGTTTTTTCTTTTTTAAATCACCTCATTTTATCACAACTGTAAATGAAACATACTCTTCAGTGAGATGGTAAATTAGCTCTCCCTTGTATTTAAATGCTATTACTACAGGAAAAAAGTATATTGCTCTCAGAAATGTGGTGGAAATTTTCAGCTGCTGGCCCCAAATGAAAATGGGGCTTCTGCTCGCCGTCAAGGTTTTTATTTTCTTTGCAAAGAAAAGGTCAATAAACACACAAGTGGACAGAATGAAGAAAGACCCTGAGTGCTACTGAGGGCTTCTGTTAATGTTTGGTATGACCAAGCCGGGATCAATGATGATCCATGAGCGGGGTTTGATTTTCTCTGAATAACACAATGGGATCATCTTTTTCTGTCTTGGTCCAGAGTATGTCTTTTCCATGGGTTGTGTCGTGGTTGCGTTGTAGCAGATCACTAACATAAGCTGTCACTTTTACTGTTACTGTTGGACGAGAAAAAAAAATTAAACACTGACATAAACATAAGACGTGAAAAAAACAATTTCCTGGTCAGCAATAGACGTGTTTTTGTTCAGCTTTTGTTAAAGAATATTTGAAAAGTACTTTGACTTTAAGCCTGAATTACAAAAGCCTACACATTTCAGGGTTATGGAATTTTAAAATGAGTGCTAGCCATATTGTTTTTATACTGTAAACATGTAGATATGTATTTGGTTTGGGTTTTTTGGTGCAATAATAATAACAACAACAACAACAACAACAACATTTACCACGAGGACTCTTACGTCAGTGACGTAATGACGTAGGACAGAAAGTCCCATGCGTCATCTTACGCGCTTGATGTTGTCAATTCTATTGAGCTGCAGAACAGCCGATGGTTCCAAGCTGCTGCCCCCACCTGCGGGTCACAGAGATGTGTTCCAATAACGTCGTGTTTTTCCATCTTAGAGGTTTTTACGAAGCGGAAATGTCCTCATTTCGGCCAGCCAGGATGAGCCCATGAGCGGAGTTTTACAGGAAGAAGTCGACCTGATGCTAACGTAGCTCAGCTACTAGCTCGGCAGCTAGCTGGCTCCACCATTTGACGTTTAGGTTGGCGAACCCCGGCGTTTGGTTTAATAACTGTGCAACAAACTATTTTGAGTATGAACACAGAACCGAAACATGACAGCGTGCTTTCTTTCACGGCTAAACTTCAAATGTTGTGGCTGCAGCTGTGCCAGGACCCAAATTTAGAATATGTGCTTTTTAAACTATGTACAGCTTTAAAATTAAAATATTACGCAGTAAAATAAAAGTACATCCTGGTAATGATTTTGAGGACCACTGAGGTTCATTCGGCTTAAGTTATTAGTCCCATGTAATGCACACTTCGTTTATATTGTTTGCACTTTGAGCTAGAGCTAAAGCTAAATGCTAACGTTTCTTATCATGGCTGGATTATTGACGAAATCTCCAAATATGTTTTCGAAAGTAAAAAAAAAAGACTAGTTCATTTAAAGGGAAACGAAAATTCCGAACGAAAAGTTTATGGTGTAAACATTATAATGTACTATGTTATATGTAATATATATATATAATGTATAAACTTTGAAGGAATATGTTTTTGTTGGATTTGCTTACATTGTAATGTTTGTCTCCCTGAAATGAGTCAGACCATCACAGCTTAAAATCACATAAATATGAATCAGATTTCATTTATTTTAAATGATTTTTTGTTTACAAAGCCATGAAAGACCATTTTAGTATAATTTCAGGTTGATATGCAATTTGATCATCATCTCCAAAAATCTGCCAGAAAAAATGAATAGACAATAGTTTAATCTGAAGAAAACATAATTTTTTTGTTGATCTGATATCAGTCTGTCTCCTCTGTTTCTTCAGCATGGCGTCTCTCTTCAAAATCCCTAAGAAGAAACGTCCGGATGAGTCCGACTCGTCCCAGACACACATGCTCTCGCCACTGTCCCGCCTACAGAGTACCAACCAAGAACCTGAGGCGGTGTGTTGTACCTGTTTTTACCATAGTGCATCTCATGTGGTTGTTTTTTGGTTGCTTAAAATGGTGTTATTCCTTTATTTATTTTTCCAAATGTTCCTACTTGCTTGTGTCACATTTTAGTCTGGTTATGGGAATCAGTCTGGTCGAGGCCGCACTGGCAGGATGCATGTGGGGAACACCCTCAGCTCCACAGCAAACACTCGGAGGTACGTAGTGCTCCCCTTTGGGCAACCTCGGCTGTGACACCTCTGGAAACCACACTGAGACAACATTATCGCTGCTAAACCTTTTATTTGGTTTATTTTTTAAATTTATGTTTAGTTCTCCCTCCAAACCTCTGTTCAGAGACATGGTCAAAACTTTGTTGGGTATCGACAGTCCCAGCAGAAGAAGACCAATGGCTGGTCACAAAGCTGTAGGAGGCTCAAGCAACCAATCACAGCCTGGAAAGAGAAGTGATTCAACTTCGACTGTCACGAATGGGTGAGTCTTCTTCTTCTTCTTCTTCTTCTCTTCTTCTTCTTCTTCTTCTTCTTCTTCTTCTACTTCTTCTTCTTTTACAGTCCCCTGACAGTTAGTTTACAATGATTAAGTTTGCTCAAGATAAGGCATACTGGATGTGCGATGGTACCTTGTGGAGCTAAATGAGTAAGAATAATAATCCCACGCTGGAGAAATTTGCCTGATTTACAACAGCACTTACAGTGCAGGAGAGAAATAGGATAACAATGGAAAAAATATTTTAGACATAAAAAAACAAAATTAACATCTATGTCAACATGTTGATAGTAAATCATATTGACTCTGGAAGAACTAAATAGGTTACTTCTATTTATTTGTACGTCCACTGTGAGCAGAATGCGGAACGTTGACGTTTCCCTCTTTTGTCCACCAGATGGCGTCCGAAGAGAGCGTCTGACCGGCTGCTGCAGCCTGCCATGAGCTCGGAGACAGCGCCTCCTCCGCACAAGAAGAAAAGTGACCTCAGTGGTAATGTTTTTCCCCAATCAACACGCAGCTTCTCACTAATTAATTCATTTATTTTCTGCTTTGCCAAAAGCAAAAGACGAGTCGGCTCTTATCGTCACTGTGTGAATGTTTTTCACTCACAGGTCTGCGTCCGTCTACTGAACACATCTCCCTGAAGGCCCTGGACTCGATGGCGCTGCTGCGAGGCGAAAAGCGAGCTGCGACCTTGAGCCCCTCCACGAGGTGGGCCACGGCTGAGGGGAAGGTGAGGGTCAAAGGTCACCCCCGACTTCCCGAAAGGAAGTTGCCAGTCCCCAGCTACTCATGCAGATGATGGAAGGATGTCCTGTCGTCTGTAGGGCGACAGAGGAGACCCGTCGCAGAAGAAGAGCTCGTCTGCCTCAGGTTCTGATGACGACTTTGTCCCACCATCCGGACCCTCGGCGCACAAGTCCCGTTCTGGCAAAGCCTGCTGGCCCCCGTCGGCGCTGGGCAGCCCGCCGCAGTCGTCCAGGACGGCCGACTCGACGCCGACAGCGGACGACACGAGGGAGGCGGACAGACGCAGGTGGAGGGAGTTCCGGGAGAGGAGGACGCCCTACCGGTCGGCCGTCCTGCAGCTCCGGCAGAAGAAGCCCAAGTCGACGTCGGCGGAGCCTAGTAAGTGCGGCCAAACCATGTGATCCGTGTAATCGTAGCGCGGTCGTCTAATAGAATTATTTGCCATCCACGCTTGCAGTCGTGCTGTCCAGTGAGGAGGAAGAGGAGGCCGAGGACGACAGCGACGGGGGAAGGGTCGGAGTCTCAAGGCCGGTTGAGGTAGGAGAGAAAACTTCCTGTTTTAAGCCGTTGCACATGACCAAGAGTGAACGTGTCAGTCTGAATACAGCTGGTAGGAGGTTTTTTCCACAGCAAAAGACTTCAGACTTTGACTTTAGACTTTCTTTATTGTCATTGAAAAAAGAAACACAGCAGGGATTCCATTGTTGTTCCCTGGTTCCGGAGTGCAGCAATCTATCTCTTACAATCTATGTACAAGCTGAGATAAATATAAAAATATTGGATATCTGGAGGTAGAATGTTGGTGTAGCAAAAATAAATGGAGTAAAATATAAATAGTATAAACAGAATAGACAGAATAAACAGTGACCAGGTGGTGGGGTATGTATGCTGTGTAGTATGGACAAAATATAGACGGTATGAACAGTATAATGGTATAATGGCGACTGTGGACTTGTATGGTCAGAGAGAAATGTTGTGTAAATGTGCAGAATAGTGCTCTGATGCTGGTGACAGTGTAGACAGTGGCAGCAGGGAGGTGGGGGGTTAACTGGCGTTTAACAGTCTGATGGCCAGGGGGAAGTAACTGTCTGTGAATCTGCTTCTGCCAGATGCCAGACGGGAGAACAGACCATGGCTAGGGTGGGTGGGGTCGGACAGGATCCGCTTGGCTTTTGATAGGCATCGGCTGTCTGCAGTGTCTTTGATGGCGGGGACCTGATGATCTTCTCCGCCGTCCTCACCACCCTCCACGCTTCCAGCCCGCAGCTCTGCAGCTACCACAGCAGACAGGGATGCAGTTGGTCAGCAGGCCCTCGATGGTCCCTCTGTAGAAGGTCGTCAGGATGGGAGGGGGAGGGAGGTTCTGCTCATCCTCCGTAAGAAGTGCAGGCGCCGCTGTGCCTTCTTCGCCAGGGAGGAGGTGTGGACTGACCAGCTGAGACTGTCGGTGATGTGCACCCCCATGAACTTGGTGCTACTCACGACTTCCACAGCTGTGTCATTGACGAGGAGGGGTGTGTGGCTGGGTCTGGATCTCCTGAAGTCCACGCTCATCTCTTTCGTCTTGTTAACATTCAGGATCAGATTGTTGGTCTTGCACCGGCGCTGGAGATGTTTTCCACTTCCTCTCTGTAAGCCAGTTCGTTGTTGTCCCGGATGAGGAACTAAGAGCTGCACTAAAGCCTTTGAACCCGGTTTAGTTAAACTCCACCCACCGTCCTGCTCCAGGACCGGCTGCCTTAAAAATATGCGGGTGCAAAATATATATTTATAAACCAAATTACTTTCATTGTGCTGCGAGTATGCACTTTTATCAATGTATTTATGTGCAGTATATTAAGCTTTTGCCAATATAAAAATCCTAACTCTGACTAAAGCCTGGGACCTGCTGGGTGTCATCAGGGAGGATGAGGCCGTGTGGAGGGACCAGACGCTCCCTCACATCGTTAAGAAAACCCAGCTTGACTCTGGCGTCGCAGTTTAAAAGCAGGTTGTGTCGTGGAAAACAAGCGGCCGGTGGCTTTGAGTCGTGCTCAGCGTGACGTCACCAGCGACAGCCGTGCGTGCCTGAAACACACCTGCAGACGTGACATTAAGTAGGGCATCCAGTGGGTTCACATAACGACTGCGTGCGCGGCAATAACTCGGTCACACGGACACACACACACAAGCACGTGTGCGCAAGATGGCATTTCTGGGCCGAAGGCGGCTTGCGGCGATGGTGTGCAAACGGTTTTATTTTTTTTATTTATTTTTTTTTGTACGTCGTCATGCGGTAATTATCTCGTAAACATGTTAACTGCCGGTGCTCAGCGCAGCAGTAAATTATGTGCACGGGCTTTCGTTTGGGGCTGACTAACCCATTTCTCTGTTGTGTTCTGACGCCGTGCGGAAGGGGAGACCTTTATTAGCGAGCGCCGCATCACCGTGACTCTGGGGGGCGACGTGGAGCCGGTCGCTTTGGGATTGTCCACGTTTGAACTTCCGTTTTGTTTTTCTCTCGTCATCACGGTTTAACACAACGGTCCCTCCATGTCGGGGTCGGTCGGGGTGCTGATTGCGACCTTCTCTTGAGAGAGACGACGTCTTTTTCCGATGTTGTTTTTAATTTATTTATATTTTCTCATTTTCAGACTGACGCGTCTCTCTTCCTTCCTCGCTCCACAGACGCAGCCTTCCCAGGACGAGAGCGGCGGAGACGAGCGCTCGCCGTCTTTCCTGCTGCTGCCGTTTGCCTCGCTGCACGCCGGCCTCACGCACGTCAGCGCCAACGGGGAGATCATGGTGAGCCGAGTCGGCCGCGTCGGCCGCGTCGGCCGCGTCGGCCCCGTCTCCGTCCTCGACCTTCTTCCAGCTTCTTGGGTCTTCTTTCAGCCTCCTCGCTGCTCGCCGTTAGCATTACAGTCTGACGTCGGCATAAGAACAGAGTTTCTCCATTTGACTTTCCATCTGCTAGTCCAGCTCTCTGACACACACACACACACACACGCTCACACACACACACACACACACACGCTCGCACGCTCACACACACACACACATTTCATTGGTCCATAATCCGTTTCAGTAACTGGCGCTATAGCGTTAATCATTCACATGTGTTTTCCAAAGTGAAATTGTGTCCCTATCTTTCTTTTTCTCTCATGCACGCGCACATTTGCACGTGTGCACGCACGAATGCACGCGTGCACGCACGCACATTCACACAAACCCGCTCCTCTTGCAACATACAAACAACAAAAAACCAGGATCAGGGTTCGACACAGAAAACACATTTTTTCTGACACCAAACGCCGACACCATTTGTTTGTTTGCTTAGCAGCAGCTGAGCGAGCAGAGGTGACGAGGCGTAACATGAGTCAAGTTGTGGTGAGACGCGAAAAAAACCAAAACTAAAGCCAACAAGTCATCTGGGCCCGACTGACTCACAGCCACAACACGGACCATGTTGTCAAGATTGTGGACTTGAGGGGAAAAAAACAATGTGGGGTCCAAAGGTTTGGTTTGTCTGGTCTGACAGCAGAGGAGGTGCGCAGTCTGTTAGCACGACAGCAGAGGAGGTGCCCAGTCTGTTAGCACGACAGCAGAGGAGGTGCCCAGTCTGTTAGCACGACAGCAGAGGAGGTGCGCAGTCTGTTAGCACGACAGCAGAGGAGGTGCCCAGTCTGTTAGCACGACAGCAGAGGAGGTGCCCAGTCTGTTAGCACGACAGCAGAGGAGGTGCCCAGTCTGTTAGCACGACAGCAGAGGAGGTGCCCAGTCTGTTAGCACGACAGCAGAGGAGGTGCGCAGTCTGTTAGCACGACAGCAGAGGAGGTGCCCAGTCTGTTAGCACGACAGCAAAACATGTGGAGACAGATTTATGTTGTTTTTGTTTGTTTGTTTGTCTTTTAATAATGTGTGCGATAGTTGGTCACGCCTAAAACCTACTGTTTGCTCTTTTGTTTTCCAAACCAGGTGACTGAAAATGAAATCACTATTCCTGTGACAGGTAAGAAAATAGACTTTTTTCAATGTTAATTTTGCCTAAATTTTGCAGTTTCTCAATGAAGGCATCAAAACTACGTATGAACACACATGAAATTATGGAGGAAACAATAAAAGTGTCAAATTAATCAAACACGTTTTATATTTAAATTCTTCAAAATGGCCACCTTTCATAAAAAACATATTTAGTTTTTGAGTTGTTTGAGTTATTGAACGTGTTTTTCTTTGCTGCATAATTCCATATATCTTGCTCACATATTTAATGTCTTCAGTATCTATCTGCAGTGTAGAAAGATAAAACAAGAAGGTGTGTCCAAACTTGTGACTGGTAGCGTATATATGAAATACTTTTCTCTCTCCATACTAAGGTGATTTTTAAATGTCTTGTCCCTCAGGGGCAGAGGACGGTGAGCTTTCCGTGGTGGCCTCTCAGGTTCGGGGCTACGGCATCTGGGACGGTGCCCTGGCGCAGGGCGGGACCCTGCTGGCGGCGGGTGAAGGCCGCGCCCCCTCGCTGCTTTTCCTGTGGGTGAGCGAGGCGCAGGCCAGCCTGCTGCGGGCGGAGCTGTGTGCCGTGCGGGCGTCGGCCGGGACCTCTGGTACGGTTAGCCTTTAGCATTTAGCCTCGGCCTTTGTCGCCTGGGTGTCTTACCCGATCCTCTTCCCCCTCCGCGCCCTCCACTCGCAGGCCCGCCGTGCTGCTTCCTGCTGCTGGTGCTGGAGGAGCAGCTGCAGGAGCTCCAGGCCGCCCTGCTGGCCTCCATCCTGGACATGGACGAGTACCGGCGGGGCTACCGCTCCTCTGGCTCGGGCCCCGCCTCCCCGCTGGAGTGGAGCGACGGCCTGCTGCTCCTCCACACCTGCCCAGCCCCCCTGGACCGCCACCTCCTCGGTCTGCTGGGACGCCCAAAGGTCAGCCCCCGGCTGCCCCGCCTGCCTCGCTCTCCGCTCGGTGTCGTCAATGCCTCGTCCCCTTCCTGGCTCTGGAATCCACTTAATCCTGCTTTCCGCGCTCTCCTGCACTCGTCTAATCTGCTCTCCCTCTGGAGGGGAGGGAGGGCTGGAAAATAAAGCTAGTGCAATATTCTGCAAAGGTTTTGCATCAACCTCAAAACCCCTCCAATATCAAATTTTCACGAATTCTGAATGAAAAGATGCAGTCACTTTCAGTGGTTCAGCAGAGTAAAATAACCAGCCCACTAGATGGCGCTGAGTGCTCCCTTTCAGAATCATTTGGCCCTGCGTTCTTCATTTTGAATAAAATGATTCTTGTGTTTGTGTTCAGGAGACGAGGACTCCGGGCAGAAACCAGCAGGTTTGCAAGAAGCCCGTCGTCAACGTCTCCGGCCTGCAGCAGCTTTCCACCAGGCACGTCCGCGCCTCGTCCATATTGTCCAGCGGGGTGGGGGGGAGCGAGCGTACCGGTCCTGACGGGGAAACTTCTGTCCTCGGACTTCCAGGTTGATCCAGTACCCGGCGCCGCCCTGCAGGGGGCGCATCACAGTGACCAAGGAGGACCTGGCCCGCCTGGACAGCGGCGTCTTCCTCAACGACGTCATCATCGACTTCTACCTCAAGTCAGTCAGTCAGTCAGTCGGGCGTGGTTCCCGCCAGTTGCAGCGAGGGCGCCCTCGTAGATGAGTAACGGCGTGCTCCTCCCCCAGGTACGTCTTCCTGGAGGGGGTGGGCGGCGCCGCGGCCGAGCGCAGTCACGTCTTCAGCAGCTTCTTCTACAAGCAGCTGAGCCGGCGGAGGGTGGCGGGCGAGAGCGACGTCGCCTCGGTGCCGTAGGTCTTCCCCCCTTCATCAAACATCCGTGTTGATGTAGCTTTAGGTTTTTAGTGTTTTCCCGTAGACGACGTCGAGGTGTTGCTCTTTATGCAGATGATACCATTATTTTTCACAGTAAGATAAAAAGTTTATTTTTGATTGATTTTTTTAGCGATCGTCACACGCGGCACCAGCGGGTGAGGACGTGGACGCGCCATGTGGACGTTTTCACCAAAGACTTCCTTTTCGTGCCTGTCAATCAAGAGTAAGAAACTGTCCCCAAGTCTCACACACACAAACACACACGCGAGCGCGCACGATGTCACACGCAGCTCCCTCCCACACGCAGCTCCCACACGCAGCTCCCACAAGTTTCCAGATGTCCTGATTGAACTGAGTCACGTCACAGAAATGCACGCAGGCTGTTTTCTTTTTTTTCTTCTTTGCGACTTTTCTGAAGGTGGTCAGCAACTTTGTTGGTGGTGGAAGTCTCGGCCAGCGCTGGCCAAACAAGAAATTAGAAGGAAAAAAAAAGTCAAATCTCTGCGCTGATCTCAGCACGCCGCTGCCGCTGCCGTCCCAGATTTAAAGACGCCACTTTAGGGGTTTGACCTCAATTAGGCCGTTTTTTTTTTTTTTTTTTTAATGTGCAGGAAACTCTGCAGTTCTACTTTAAATGGAGCACCTCATCACTGTCAGTACCTGCCAACTGGGCAACAGACTGACTGGCTCAAGGCACCTCGGCCTGTTTCTTCTTCTTCTTTTCTTTTTTTTTCTCTCCCACCCCAACGACTCAAACAGATCTGTTTCATTCTGAAAAAGAATAAAAAAAGGAAAACTGTGCTTCTCACCCAGATTTAGCAGATCCTTTGCTCTAAATAACCCTTGGCTGGAATTGGAGTTTTGACTCCTTTGAACGACCGGAATCGCCTGAACGTCTCAGTAACCAGTCGATCAAATGTCCCTGTGTTCCCGCAGAGCTCACTGGTTCCTGGTGGTGGTTTGTTTCCCGGGTCTGACGGACGTCAAGTACGAGAAGTTTCAGAGGCCCTCAGGTGAAATGCCACGCGAATGTTACATTTCCTTTGCGCTCATCTGTTCACAGTTTCAAATCCGCTGTCGTCTCCATTTGTCAGCCCTGCATGGGGAAATATTTGCGCCAATCACAATCATCACAAATTCACTGTGATGTTGCTGAGCGGAGGTCATTTTTTTATCCTCCCTCCTCTGTAAATCTTGACCTCGGCACTCCGATAAACGCGCGTCCCCCTTTGTCTCAGGTGGAGCCGTCAACCCCAGATCGCCGCCGCAGCAGCCTGTAAGTACGCGCACCACACACAGCCGCACATTCAGATGACAGACTTTAAAGAATAAATGATTAAATCAAGATTGGATTGATGCCTCTTTGTGCCTCTAGCGTTGACGTGTGTTTGTCTCGGCAGGAGTGCCTTCAGCAGGCCTGGCAGAAGGACACCGTTCTGAAGAGGTCAGCAGCAGCAGCAGCAGCAGCAGATTTTGAACCCATTTTGTGTGTTTGTTTGTGTGTTAACGTTCATCATCATCATCATCTTCTTCTTCTTCTTCTTCTTCTTCCTCTCCTCTCCTGTGGTGGTCTTCGTCAGGCCCTGCATCCTGGTTATGGACTCGCTCAAGCTGTCGTACCGCGAGGACGTGTGCAGGCTCCTGAGAGAGTGAGTTCAGTCCGGCCTCCATATTTAGTGTGTTCACATTGGCACAAAAAAACGGACGAGAGATAATAAATAAATAAATAAATAAATGTACTAATAAAAATGAAATATGAACGAACTGCAAAGCTGTGCCGTCTCCAGTCACATGTCGCGAATCGTGCGTCGTCGCCTAATTCTATTGTCAGAATAATGGGTGCTGCGAGCGACTCGCTCACCCCACCCTAACGGCTGTGGTGTCCGCAGCTACCTGCA
Source organism: Thamnaconus septentrionalis (assembly GCA_009823395.1). NCBI lineage: Eukaryota > Metazoa > Chordata > Actinopteri > Tetraodontiformes > Monacanthidae > Thamnaconus > Thamnaconus septentrionalis. Next base: position 3,854,942 of record CM020501.1, on the reverse strand, counting down.
GGTGGAGTGGGAGGTGCGGAGGGGGACGCCCCGCCTCTTCACGGCCGACACCATAAGGAGCTCCAGCTGCCGGGTCCCCCAGCAGGACAACTGCAGCGACTGCGGCCTCTACCTGCTGCAGTACGCCGAGAGCTTCCTGCAGGTAGGTGGAGCCAGAGGGTCGCCCACTTGTCACTCCTCCATGATTATGCCATTACCCGAGGTGACTCCTGTGAGCCACCACAAACGTGCACTGTTACACTGAACGTTACAGAACCAGTAACGCTGGTCAAAGTGATAGCATGCGGCGCTCGTCTCCTCTTTTCTTTCACCTTGTTTTCCTTCCACCTTCTTCTTCTTCTACTTCTTCTTCTACTTCTTGTTCTTCTTCTTCTGCACTTCTCTCCTGCCGGACTTCTGCGGAGCCTCCTCAGAACACTTGCAAGGAGCCGCTTGGTAGCAAATCAGAAGAATATTGTTATCATGTCACAGATAAATTGAAGCAAGCTTTCTGATTGGCTCCCCAGAACCCCGTGGTGAACTTTGACCTCCCGATACGCCTGGAGGGCTGGTTTCCGCGGCAGCGGGTGCGGCAGAAGCGCGAGGACATCCGCAGGCTGATCCTGGGACTGCACCAGAGTCAGACTGAGGGGCGGTGACGCCCGCTCAGACCAAAAGCTGCCACAGGGGGGCGCTGTCCAGCTCACCCGTGCAATAAGAGTTCAATAGTTGCCGCGTTATTTGATAATTACCGAAGTGTGTACATTTGTTTTGTCGATTTGTTCTGTTATGGTGTAAATACTTTTGAGCCAGTGTAAGATAAAAAAAAAAAAAACTAATTTATTTTCATGTTGAGCAATTTCCAGGCTCTTTTTTCATCCCAGACTGATGTAAAATCGCATTTATACGTGTTTGTTTTTATTTTGTTTAAATGTTGACTGCTGATGCAAATAAATTTTCATAGAGGTTTGTTGCACTGGTTTTTGTGTTCTATTGTGCAAAACAGACGGCCAGTGTTAGAAATTAGAACTCGTCCAAAGTGTTTCGCCATTAACGTAACCGCTGTTTGCAGTACCGTCAGTGGCCATTAGTTGCTGCTGAGTCTTACGCACTATGCCTTTAATTAGTGTCGATTGATCCCTGATGTTGCTATGTGGACAGGATAGTGTGTGTGTGTGTGTGTGTGTGTGTGTAAGCTAACGTCAGATGTTGCCGCGTTACCATCTGTGTGCATGCCTGAGTTTGTGTGTGTGTTTTATTTGTGTTATTCTTTAATTTGTACCTTTGTATCATGTAATGTCTGCATTCTTAATGTATTGTGATTTTATGACATTGTTTTCCTGCCGTTGTGTGTGTGTGTGTGTATGGGAGAGACGGGGGTGCACTGCCTCTGGTAATCTGGGGGTTTTAGCAGAGCGCCCCCCCGCGGAGGAACAATCAGCTTACATCTGATTAGCTGGATAAGACCGGAGGGAGTACAAGTCTGACGGCACAACAACCACAACACACACACAGCATCTTTAATTCATTTAAAAACCTCTCACACACACAGAAGGATGCTGGCAGGGAACAGCACATCTTCAGCCCCTCTTCAGTTCTCAACATGTTTTTCGGCCGAGTTGCTTTTGAATAAAACTAGTATTTTTCTCATCCAACCTGACCATAATTGGAGAAGACATACATGAGGACAGATTATTAAAGGGCTGGAAGTGTCCAGGCAAGGGCTCACTGTATCTGGAACTGCCCCTGGTCCTTGTCCAGGTCAGTCCGGGCTTATTTAGGCCCAGGTCTAGCTCTGGTTCAACCCTGGTCTGAGTCTAGTCTGGTCTGTTCTGTGTCTGGTCCTGATCCTTTAGTCTTGCTTCTGGTTTTCACCATGCTGTGTTCCAGTACTGGTCTGGGCCCAGTTTAGGTTTGGTCTGACTCTGGTCTTTTACCCCCAGACCAAGAACTAGTCCAGTTCTGAGGTTGACTCCAGCGGTTTAGACTTGGATCTGATCTCAGTCCGGGCCTGGTTCTGATTCTGGTCTCTTCCGACCCTTCTGTGCTTGTGGCCCTGCTCGGGTTTTTGGTGACAAGGTTGTGTTCTGCTTCCTAATCTGGTAGGTGGAACATTTTGAATAAAGCAAATTTACAGCAAAACACAACATTTCTGTTTAAAATTGATTTAGATTAGCAGGAAGACAAATTCAATCAAGTATTTTTAAATTCGGGATGACTAACGGCCTCACTGACCAGAAGAGGAGTTGTATTTTTACCCCGACACAACTCCTCCTTCATCTCCTGCTCCTCTGCTTCCTTTGTTTCCCGTTAATCCCGTCTATCCAATAAAAGATGTCTGCTATTGTTGTCTGCGATGCCGCGGGGGGGCGGCAGTCTGGACAAGGACAAGTCTAATTATAGGAATCTGACGGTCGCTACTTAAAAGATCTGCGCGCTGACGGCCGGCCAGGAAAAGAAAAAAAACCAAAACAATCACCATTATATAATATACCAAATATACACGCTCAATGAATGATGTGCAACAGGAGTAAACATAGCAGCGTTAAATAACTTTATTTTACCTGCAATGAGTCAAATGGCAGAATTTAATAGTTAAACTTTAATAGTTTCATGGTTAAAATTACAGGTCATATGAATTAATTCATTTGGCTTGGTGATATTTGGAAGTTTTTTTTTTTAATAAACAGAGTGACCGTATACAGCAAGTTGATAGTACACCACACAACCTCTGGTAAATAATCACATTATTCCGATTTTTGACCACTGCAACATTAAAAGTGTAAAATTCTATTTTCCCAAAGACGAAACAGAAACATGCGATTTCCCCCCCACCATTTTCATAAAAAAAACAAAACACTACAAGCAATGATTAATTACACCGTCTTGTTTCTCTTGACTGTAACTAAACTCCAGAGGAGACAGAAGAGGTTTCGGCCCTTTCACACACACACACACACACACACACACACACTCTCACATACTTTGCGGCAGATCGCTCTGACCTTTGACCCTCTAATGCGGGACGTGACCTCGCGGGGGCCTGCTCAGGTAATCGGCTGTGGTCGGTCTGCCGGAACGACCACCTGCCCCGCCGCTGGAGTTAGGGACTCGCGGTCTGTTTGACACTGTCAACACGTCAGGTGTTCAATGCGTCATTGGTCACAATAAAGTGTCATGTCATATTTTGGTGTTATAATGATCTTAAATTTTAATTAGTGAATAATTAATTGAAACACAACCAGGATAACGTGTCTAAGAGTAGATAAATGATTTAAAAAGAATTCAGTCTTTTATTCGTCCCTATTTTGGTTAAATCACTATAATATTGTGTTTGTTTTTTCCTCAGTAGGATTTATTGCGGGATCCTGCCGGACAGTATTTGTTACTAAGTCCCACTGCAGATCAGGAAAAGTGGTTGTTTTTTAATTTAGAACAAGCATTTACATTTTTCTGGAAGCTCACCCGTCGCCCGCCTCGTTTGACTTCCACAAAAGCGACGCCGGTGACCTGTAGCGGCGCAACACCGCCGCTCCGACCGTCATCCACTCCAGCGGCTTTAACAAATAGGATTAGAGCAACGAAGAAAGAAAGAAAAAAAAAAGCCCTTCCGCAGCGGCTCAGTTCCCATATGCTCACCTGCAGGAGAGCAGCGAGCACACACCTGCCTCCTGCTGCCTAGTTGGCTTGTTTTTCTCTTTTCTCTTTTTCTTCTTCTTCTCCTGCGAGAGTCGCCGTTGGAGACGGCGGATGGATGAGCGTGAGATGGGAGCCGCCTGATGAGTCCAGGACAGTTGGGAGAGTGACAGAGCAGCAGCAGCAGCAGCAGGAGGAGGAGGAGGAGGAGGAAGGAGGTGCCCCAGGGGGGCCAGGACGCTGAGGAGGTTTGCCGGCAGCGGCGGCGGCGGTGTGAGGATGTCGGGGGTCGGGCGGCGGAGGGTGGCGCTCTGGGCGCTGGCCGCCGTCCTGCTGTCGGGCCTGGTGTGCGTGGAGACAGGTGGGTGCGACGCCCCGGCAAAACTTCAGCCTTGAACGACTTGTGAAGCCTCTTGTGTCTGGCTTTTTGTCCCGCCGGTCACCTGCCCGCTCTCGCCCCCTCAGACGTGACCCGCGAGTGGAGTGCCGACCCGGAGGAGGGCAGCGGCGGACCCTCGGACGAGCTCCCGTACAGGCAGCACGCCGCCCTGTCCCGCCGCAGGAGGAACATCCTGTTCCCCAGCGGCGTGCGGCTCTGCACCCAGGAGACGGTGGACCAGGTGGCGGCCAACCACCTGCGATACTTTCACCTCAGAGGTAGCCACCGCCAGCGCGCACCTGTTGCTCCAACACCAAAGGGACTTAGCTGGGAGGGGGGCTTAAACAGCTAGTCCGCTGTCATTAAAAGCAGCCGATCCCCTAAGGGGTGAAAGGTCAACTGCCAGCCAGCTGAGCGCGTAAACAGGTCCGTTCACGTGGAGTGTTTTTTTTTTCTTCTTCGCTTTTTTCGTTGGGTTCTTTCTCGCCACGTCCACGTTGAGAAAGAGCCCGTAGAAAACATCTGGAAAAGGGGGAGGGGCGTTTGGATTGGACCAAAGCTTTCTGCAAAGTGGACCAATCAGATTTCTTCACTCCCAGGGGAACCAGGGAGTGAATTTCTCTTTGGAATTCCAGAATATTGTAAAAGGGGAAACCATGTCAACGTGACCTCACTTTAGTTACAAGTGCAAAAAGCCAGATAGCCACGCCCACTCTGAGCATCGTTAGCGTTGGTGTTTTACATGTGCAAAAGTCTAGTCAAGTCAAGTCTTAATTGTCATTGTATGACCGTGCACACAACGAAATTGGGAGCGCAGCTCCATCCAGTGCATTGTAGAACGACAATTAAGATAAAATATAGCAATGCTACGAATAGACGCAATATACAAAGAGTAAATAAATAGAATAATGAAATAACAGTAATAATGGTTGATGTTGCATTGAGTTATTGCACAAGTATGGTTGATATTGCACAAGTTTGTTTGTTTGTTTATTCCTCAGTGAGTTTGTGTGTTGCTGATGGCTCTGGGGACAAAGCTGTTTCTGAGTCTGTTGGTTCTGCTTTTTTTTGCAGCATATTTGTGTTTTGCGTTGTGTTTAGTAAATAAATGGAAAAGGGGGAGGGGCGTTCAGGAACACCAGAGAGCTTTTTAATTGGTCAAATTCGCTTTCGGTCAGATGCAAAGTGGACCAATCAGATTTCTTCACTCTTAGGGGAGCCAGGGAGTCAGTTTAACCAGACCGTGTCCAAAGAGGAAGTCTTAGCCACTCCTGGTCAACCCAGGTTATTGGCCCCGCCTCTTTTCTGATTGGGCTGGACAAAAAACAAACTTTACATCCAAATACTTTTTTTTTTCTTTCTCTTCAGAATTCCAAATGGAAATCATGTCAACGCTTTAGTTACAAGTACACAAAGCCAGATCAACCCACTCTTCATCGTCAGTGTTGAAATTATGCCTCAGAAAATTGAAGTTCTAATCCCTGAAGCACTGGTTTGTGTGTGTATGTGTGTGTGAGTGTGGCCTAAAAGTTTGTCGGGTTGTGTTTCCGTGCGTTGCGCCAGTGTGCCAGGAGACGGTGTGGGAGGCCTTCAAGATCTTCTGGGACGAGCTGCCGGAGCGCGCCGTGTACCAGGGCTGGGTGGACCGCTGCATGGACGGCTCGGTCAGCGTCGCCGACATCGGCAGGTTCTTCAGCCAATCAGAGGAGCACGCCGCCCTCATCAGGAATGTAGGTTCTCCCCAGGTGGAACTAGATGATGGAGTGATTGATTGCCTCGGGGAATGTTACCGGGATGTGAAATCTTACGATATTGATGCACGTTGGAGATGAAATGTGCTGTGTTCAGTCAGTGTCATTGGCTAATTAGCACCTGAACTTGATTCTCCTTTTTTTTTCCAACTTTGCCCATCGTCATTTTTCTTCTTGTGCAGTGTTTTATCATTGATTCTCTTTTCTTTGCCGACACCAGAGGGTCTCGATGGCTGCAGCCATGAACAGGTCAGTCTCACCTCCTCACCTCGTGTCCTGTCGTGCTTGTGAGTCTTGTTGTAGCAGGACAGGCAAAAACAACAAGAACAAAACTTCAGTCTACTTTTTGCGTTAGTCGTTTTAAAAGCAAAACCCACGAACCTTCATTAGTGTTTGTACGATTTTCAAGACCAATGTCTTTGCTGAAGTCCCCCTCCTTCAACTCCATTCTTCAACAAAACTTTGCAGAAGCAAATTAAACACATCTGCCATGATAGAGTTTTATGTAGCCTTCTGGCTGTCGAGAGGTTGTGTGCTGACACCTGCGCTGTGTTTTTACCACCTGCATGCTGCAGTGTGCCCATCATCACAGGCCCGCCTCCGTGCAGGTAGGACCTGAACACTCACACACACACACACACACACACACACACACACACACACACACACACACACAAAGCATCTGGGCTGTACTGAACTTGAGAACCATCCAGGGCGTCATGGCTGTTATCTGGGTTTATTAAAATACACTTTAAACTTAATATCTGCCTTTCTGGGCTCAAGGCGCTAACACGCTTTCCCCACGTCGCTATCTGCACTAGTCCAATAAAAAGCAGGAGGCAGAAAAGCCTCGCCGGTGTTTCTCACCCAGATGTCCGTCAGAGACAAAAGCGGCGGACGTCGAACCGCCCGCTTTGTTTGTTGTGCCGCCTTTTGTTTGGCTCGTTGTTGCTGTTTTTACAGTCATGTGGCCATCGTTAATTGTCACTGTAAAAATGCCTGCACCCAGCTGCGGCTCAACAGCGGTACATTAATTAATCTGTAAGGGGAACGCCAAGTATTTTAAAGAGTCACAGATGTGGCCGAGGGGTCCCCGCGCCCACATCCTAAAAATAAAATATAAACTTTTGATTGTTTGTTTTCGTTAACATGATGCCCATGTGTTTGTTCTCATTTGTGACAGATGAATAGAGTTTTGTGTTGCTGTTGTTTTAGTTTCCAGATATGAAATATTATCTGCAGATGTAATTTTTCATATTATCTATAAAAATTAGGTTTGTATATACAAATAGGTCAAATGTCATTTGACATTACTTTAATTAGTTAAGTTTAAAGCTTGGTTTACCATCCTGAGAAAAAAACTAATAACTCTGAGCTATAAATAAATGCCCTGTTTCCATTTTGCTGGTGCCAGTGTGTAGTCTTGGGTTAAGTATTGATTATAAAGTCTGGAATTTTAAGTTTTTAGGAATGTTAAAGGGAAGTTGACGTGCTAAATCACAAGCAGCAAATCTATTGTGACTCGATTAACTTTAATGGGTTTTTGTTTTTGTTTTACTAACAGCAGCAAGAATGGAGGGATTTACTGCCTCATCAGCCAGTCTGTTACGCAGCCTTCATAAAATATTGTTTATTGAACATAAACAGCAGCAGACTGCTGCTTCAATTACCTTAAATCACAGAATAACGGAAAGCAGATTTTTCAGCATCTTTTGATTGTTCTTGTTTTGTTTTGTTTTTGTTTTTTTTTAAATTGTTTTCTAACCTGTTGCTGTCTCTGTTGTTGCTCTTGCAGTTCTGAGAAAACAGCCCTCAACGTTGGAGAGTCTTCCCCACCAGCCGGTAAACCCTCTCTCTGTACTGTGGCAGCTAAGGACATCTCTACTTGTTGCTTCATTCACAGATATTTCCTAATCTTTATTTCAGAATAAAGAATAGGAAATAGGAAATAATCAATGGTGTACAATATCAACAATTCAATTGGTAAATAATTTAATATGATTTATATAATAAAAAAGTAAAAAAAGTAAAATAGTTTACACCATTTATCACCCTTTAACATGTTTACAATATGCAGATTTAACAAACTATTCAGCATTAAATTCTCACTAAAGCTTGGTTGAAAGTGTTTACCGATGACCCGTCTGCCACCCGCATGTACCGCGGCGCTCTGATTGGTCACTTGGCCGTAATCATCCGGCTAAAGATTTTCACCTTCTCGCCGGTGGTGGCCCCTCACCTTATACCCCAATCTGTGGTTACACGGCGGCGGAGGAGTGGTCGCCGCTGTTGGCTGCTTCCCGTCACACGCTGCGCTCTCAGAATAGCACGTAAGCCGATTTGCCGGCAGCAGTCTGGTCAATGGACGGAGATGTGACTGAGTTAATGCGGGACAACTATCAGGGTTAGTGAGATCACAACTACAGGTGACTAATGCCCGGTCCGGGCCGGTCCAAGCCTGGTGTGATGGATTTGGAGAGGTTGTCAATGTGGCCGTGGCTTTTTGGACCTGCACGTGGTTGAAAAGTGCACATATTTACGCTTTCATCAAAGACCCATTAGCCAACACTTGACTTAAAGCTGAGATGCAGTTGTTTTGCGATTTCCATCCATCCTCATTATGTTTTTTTGTCTGTGATACCATTTGACAGGAGGCGGTATCATTATTGAAACAGACACAAGTTCCGTGGACCCAGGAGGATTACCGCCTGGCTTCCAAGGCACTGCCTTGACCCCTCCAGACCTGGCCAAAGAGTCATTCAGTCAATCTCCAACAACCTGGACTGCCATTTTTGCGGATTTCACCTCTGAACCTCCAGCTGCTACCAGACCAGAGATACTTGAAGAAGTTGGAGGAACCGAAGGAGGCACAATTTCAGAAAGTCCGTTTTTGGTTCCTTCAGAGTCTGAGGATGTGCATGGTGAGGACACTGTGGTGGACACTATGGAGGCTGCGGAATTTGTTACCCACAAGCCCATTGGTGGGATTGTAGAAGAAGTTAATGTTGGTGATGTTGAAATTGTCTTGGAGAGAAATGAAGAAGAGCATGCTCTTCCAGAAGATGACAAGATCCTTGGGATCACTCCTGAAGTGGTGGTTCCACCTGAACCCGAGGTGATTGAGGAAGTTACCCCACACGGTGAGGAGCCCCCCTCGGAGACTGTGGCTGAAGAGGTGTTTACAGAAGCTGCTGTGCTGGTCCTTGTAAAGCCGACCATGGTCTATCCTACAGAAGCTGGAATGCTAGAGGATGTAAGCCTGGAACCCAACATTGGTCAAGAAGTTGGAGAAACTGCAGACAACTCTTTTGACATTAGTACAAATGTTGAAGTAACAGATGTGGTAGAGGAGGAACACACTGTGATCGCTGAAAAGCCACCAGACCCCACAGAATCAGCTGAGATAGCAGTTCCTGTAGATGCTGACAAAGACATACAAATGCCACCTGTAGAACTGCCTTCAGAAACTCCTTCAGGTGACAAAACTGAAGTGCGCACAGAGGCATCACCAATTGTGTTTTTGATGACTAGCAACGACTCCGTAGAAGTTGAATTAGAACCAGTGATTGAAGTGGAGCCTCTATCCCAGGAGGAGTCTGTTGTGACAATCCAAGATGACATGGGTGAAGACCTTGCTAAGCCAGAAGTAGAAGATGTTTCAGTTCCACAAGTGGAAATGACAAGAGAGAGCCCTATAAATGAGCCAACTATGACAGTTGTTTCTGAAAGTGCCAACGAGGAGTTGAAAGAGGAAAATACTGCTGTGGCAGAGGGAGAGCTTGTTGATACAGAAGAGGAAAGATTGACTGAAGAAACAGAGGAGACGGTATCTACAGCAGAACATGCCACAGAACCTTCACTGCAGTTCACAACGGCACCAGTGACGGATGACAAGGCTGTACAAGGAACAACAGAAGGAGCTGTAGGAATAGAGGAGTCTCCGGTGGCGACAGTAAGACCCTTGGAAATACCAGCAGAATCTCTGCCAGAGCCAACCAAAAAGACAGAACTTGTAAAGGAACCTGAAAATGAAGCAGAACAAGTGGAAGCTACTGAGCAGCGTGAAGAAGCTACGATTCAACCAGTAGAAGTAGAGGCAGACAGTGTGAAAGAAGTGGATGTAGAGGAGGCCCCTATCAGCGGTTCTCTACCAGAAACTGTAGAAGCATCCAAAGAAGATGAATCTGAGGTTGAAATGACGCCCTTGGAGAATATAGAAGTGGTCACTGGAGAACCGTTGGAGGATCAAGAAGAGACGGCTACTGTGGAGATAATTACAGAAGACACTGGTGATTCAGACTTTGAGAAAGAGGGAACTCAGCCAGAGGTTTTGGATGAAGTTATCACAGAGACATTTGACATCACCACGCCAGAGCCAGATGACGTGATCACCCCTGTCATTGCAGTTGTTCCTGAAGATGCAGAGGGTTTACTGCCTGAAACTGAAGTTGATGAACCCCCTGACCACAAAGTAAACATGCAACTTCCAGAAGACTCAGAGTCAGATCTGCAACCAGGCGCCACTGCCGGCCCATCACAGGTCCTTGACTCAATAAAGGGTTCAGATTCTGAAGATATCAGCAAAGTGGAGGAAGAGCAACTTCAAGAACTACCAGATGTGGTTCCTCAAGAGGCCGTGACTCATCCTTGGACTTCGACAAAGATCGGAGCCATTGAGCCCGACAAAGTCACCCAAGACGGTCCTCCTAAAGATCATGTCATATCCATTGAGGAAAGTGTTCTGCAGGAGGTGGAGATTATTAATAACCCCCCTGATGCCGAGGCAAAAGATGCAGCGGAAACTATCACAGTGGCTCCAGTGGTGGCAACATCTGAGTTCTTTGTCAAAAGCACTTCAGAAACTGAAGGAGTCACTACCGAGAAAGCTCCTGAGGAACCCACTACCGTGGCCCCAGCCAAGCCCATGACAAAGTACGTTGTGGAGTACAACAACGGCAACTTCCCAGATATAACCGAGAGTCCCTACTTTGTCGATGACAACCTCCTTGGAAACAACGGCTTTGGGTTAGAGGAAGACGAGAATTCGGTGCGCATTCACACACTGACTAGTCCTGGAACATCCTTTCATCTGTTGGTACCACTGAGACTTAAACAGATTTCTGTGTGTGTGTGTGTGTGTGTGTGTGTGTATGTGTGTGTGTTCTCTTCTAGATTGGTAATGAAATAGACAACAACCTGGGTTGGCCACCGAGGCCCCTCAAGGACCAGATGGTGGAGCTGAGCCTCAGGCTGAGGGGCGAAACCTTCACCAATGCTTTGAGAGACCGCAGCAGCATCCAGTACCAGCAACTGGCCAGACACTTCACACACAGGGTGAGGTGACGCCGTCCATGTCTCAGTCAATGGTCTAGAACGGCGTCATGTATGAAGGTAGCACCATCTCAGGCTTTCTGATATTTGAGCACCTTTTTTTTTAATAAAAGATGTGAACCAGTTTGGATCATGTCCTAATCAGTACCACTCACTGCCAATGACTCGTGGTTGACTAGTGTGAGTTTAATGATAGAGCCGGTCACCCATCAAAATGTTCCGCCATCAGGATGTTTGAATAAGCAAATAAAACCTTTGGGGTTTGAAGCCAAGCATTTCTCACCACTCCACTGTGTTTGTTCGCCATCTGCAGAGGAGTGACGGCCGATTCCCGTCGGCTCACAGGGGGGAAATTAATCATTCGGACGCCTCATTCCTGTCAGCGTGTGTGTTTTGGGGGGAAGAAAAAGATGATGCATTCACTTGTTTTTTGGCCTTTGCCAACTTTTCTGATCTCTTCGATTCCCGGCTAAGTCCTCCGCCTTCTTCACTGCAGGTTTTCTTGTCATTTCCCTCTCCCTTTTTTTTTATTTAAAACTCCACGACGTTAACGTCTTGGATGCAAATTCATTACCAACTGACTGGGCCTGTGGTTTCATGCAAACTGCAGACTCAGGCGCTGGGCTCGCCTGTTTTTTGTTTTTTTTGCGCGCCGAGCTGTCCTCTCGCTTTGGCACTCTTTGCCCCCCGCACCCCAATTCCCCCACCCCCCAGCCCTGCCAGCTATCAGTTCTGTGAGCTGGAAAACATCAGAGAAAACATACAGAATACGAGCGGGTGACTCACTGTGGGGTTTGTGGAAAAAACACTGTGTGCCAGGAAAGCGGAGAGTACCGGTGTATTCCCGCACCACTGGGAGCATTTCGGGCGGCGCTCCACCTTTAGTGACGCGGGAAAGCCGGTTTATGGTTTAAGAATCAGGGTCAGGGTCATTAAGTGAGGGAATATGAAGTGGATAACAGGACTAATAGGAACAGCAGGAGTTTGGAACGAAAGTGGCGCAGCGCGGCAAAAGGGAGGCCAGATTTAACCAGCAATGTGGAGAGATAAAACTTTACTGTCATTAGCACCGATTCTTGACCCTGCTTCCTTCACATTTTAGATGGAGGAGGCCTTTGAGAGGCTGCCCGGCCTTAAAAATGTCCACGTGGTGGAGTTCAGGTACATTTCGTCCTCAGCAAAATCTCGTTAATCTCATCTACGGTGTCTCCAGTGTATATCCAGTTGTTTTAAAAAACAAAAAACAAAAACAATCGAAGTTGTGTTTTGGGCCATTTATGTGTTGTTTTTCCTTCTTTTTTTTTAGGCCTCAGAAGGACTTGGAGCGGTAAGTTTACGTTTTTATCAGAACATTTCAATACAAACACTGTCTCTAAAGCCTGCATCCTTCAGCTCGTTGGGCCGCTTTTTTTCTTCTTTTTTTTTAAATTGCGAGCTGGAAGCTTCCGCGGTTTTCAATTGAGCCCAACGTGTGTCTGCTGAAGCTGTTAAGAAGGCCTGTGAAGTTCACGTTCACCCGGAGAGTTTTCAAACAGTCTGATAAATCCATCGGAGCTGTGACTTCACGGCAGTGCTCTGATGGAAAAGCCAGCTGACTTGTTTTGAATGAGTAGGGACTATAAAAGCATTATTTGGAGTTGGATGCTAGCACGTGGCATTGCTCGCAGTAGTCACTTGTGGTATTGCAGCAAAAAAATATAAAAAGGGTTATGAACAGTTCTTACTACTTTTTGAAATGTAACAAATGGTTTTATGCTTCTAAAGACTTTTTTGATGGCAGAAAACAATATAGTGTAATAAAGGAGTACATATTAAACTTTTGCAAAACTCTAAAGGCAGATTGGATTAATGCCCTGTCCTATAAATGTATAGCAGACCAATTAGATTTCTTGTCTGGCAGTGGAGCCAGTTGGTGACAGAGCAGAGGCTTCCCGTCGCAGCAGACGTAGACGTTGCTCACAAGCTTGCAGCAACTTCCAGTTTGTAGGCTGTAGCTCCGCCTCCTCCTCCCCAGAGGATGCTATTTGGTCCAATCTTACTCAGACCAGCTGAAAGCATTTATTTTATTTGTGCAACTCAATTACGACACTAAAAATGAATGAAATGCGTAGAACCGAGTGCTGATTTCAGACATGTGTGATTAGGTGGGAGAGGCATTTGTCACTTTGTCCTCAGTCTCCCCTCTCAAAGCCCCTTTCACCTGCCTGTCGCGGTAAATAAGAGTCACTGCGGGCTACTCTGCTCTAATTTCTACTTAATGACCTTAACAATAGTCAATCAGCTCTTAAGTGGGATAAGACGCTCGGTGCTCGCGGGCCACCTGCAGCTGCCGCGGGATTAGCGTTAAAGATTTAAGACTGGCCCTCTGACCTCTCTAACCCCCCTGCCCCAACCCAGCCACCCACCAACCCAGCCAGCCATCCTCCCGGCCCATGAGCCCTCTTCCCCACGACATGTTAGCCCATCACGCTGTGAGATTCATTTTGCGGGGCTCTTAAAAGTCACCTGTGGCACTGTGGCGGCGGGAAGCCCCTTGACTCCCCGCCGAAAGCCGACACCGTCGTAAAAAAGTCTCAGGTTTCCCGGGTCGCCCAAGCGCTCTTGCCTCAGAAAAATTTATCCGCTGTGGCTGAAATTGTGAAGTAGCAGACAAGATGAACAGACGCCAGATGATTTGGCCGACTTAATGACTTGTGCAGTCATGCATCTCCAGGAAGGTCCCTGCTGTTTTTGAAAGAGGATCAACGGGGACCTTTTTTTTGCGAGCTCCTAACCTGATGCACTCACCAGGACCAGGGGACCAAGTTCAGGACCCTCTCCTCCCTCTTTTGCTGCCAGGGGCCTGGTGGTCCTGGTGCACTACGCCATCACCCTGGAGGTGGACGAGGGCGGCATTGCCAACGACACACTGGACTTCATCGCCTTGCAGAACAACCTGGTGGAGAAGAATTACCCCGGTGCCGCCGAGCAGCCCACCGTCGTCTACACCATCACCGACTTCCGCAATTACATCACCGAAGCGCTGCACAAGGACCACTTCATGGCCAACGGCACCAGCCTGGAGACGCCGGCGGACGCTTCGCAGCAGCAGCTGGATGATGGTTTGGCGACAGATAATTTTAATAATAATGATTAAAACGAGGAGTAACTGCTGTTTGACTGTTTTTTTTCAACATCTTCAGCAGACGAGAACTTTTTGCCCACCAGCCGACCTGACGACAACTTTGACAACATGGTAAGTTCAGTTGAGACAGCACAGGTGAAAAAAAACAAAAACATTGTTGATTTAATGGCATCGGCTGTCCTCCTTCAGGACAACATCCTGGCCGCCGAGAAGCCTCCGGATGCTCCGAGCCATGAGGAGAGCGGTGACGTCTTCCTGAAGAAAGACGACTTCCTGTTCGACTCCTTTGAGCAGTGGAAGGGACCCCAGGACTCGGAGGGCAGCGAGAACGACGTCTTTGTATTTGAAGAGAGCACAGTTGCTCCGGCGGCCTCCCACTTCCCGGACAGGACGGTGGACCTAGAGCCGGCGGCGTCATTAGAGAGTGAGTGCACGTTTGCTAGCACGCACAAAATCAAAAATTCATCGTCATAGTTCAACAGTAAATCAGCAGGGCTCCTCCATACAAGATATGATGTATATTCCTGCTTATTCTAGTTCCTCTCATAAAAGCTGTGGCTCAGTTTGTGCATATTTCCAGCAGCTCCATCATGTGAGGCTGCTTTTCGTCTCCTCACATTAGTCAATATTGGACAGACACAAAAACTGGGAAAAGGTTTCGAGACATAAATAAAAGTTAAACAATGCACAACTGACAATCTTGACCTCTAGGTCACCGCGTCACATTCCATATTCCCTGAATACCGCTGCTAAAGTGAAAAACCAAATAGAGTGGATGTGTTAGAAAAAACATCTGGATTTAGTAATGCAGCTAAATTTCCTCCGAGATCCGACCAGCACTTCAGCTCTTCCATGTGCTTCCTCTGGGTTTACAGATAATGGAAACATTGAAGACGAGGGCTTCCTACTCAGCACTGATCCTCCGAGCAAAGGCCACGCCCCCAGAGGTGATCAAACAGCCCCTTCTGTGGGGGCCCTGGCTCCGACCGTGAAACCTCAAGTGGGCGCAGAGGTCACCCAAGCCCAGGATGAGGGATCGGGGTCTGGTTTCTCTGGAGATGGGCAGGCGGTTGATCTCTGGTCCTGGCAGCCGACGGCAGCGGCAGCCCCGGATGTCTTCAGTGACCAGAGTGACATCAGCCTGGATGTGATGCCTCCGCCTGATTTGGAGCTGAGCGAGGACGAAGATGCAGACGGGGAGGAGGTGGTGGCTGGTCCCACCGAGGGAAATCGTTTGACCACAGTCACGGTTGACGCAGCCGAGCTGCTGCCTCTGTGGACAACAGTGGCTCCTTCTTTAGCGGAACCGACACCCGAGCAAAGCCCAGACGTCGTCACTGATCCAGTCTTGGTAATGCCTCATGTCCGCCCAGACCCCGAGTATTTCACCACCGAAGTGCTGCCCGTGTTTTCGCCCAAAGACACCGTCAATGTCGAACTTTCAGTGCAGACAGTGGAGGCGTCTGGCATCTACACTGAAGAGTCGCACAACCAGGTTGAAGTCGGCGCTTGGACCCCTGAGACCGGGACCATTGAGGCCCCTGTGTTCGCAGGGCTGACTGACTCAGCGGTCATGCTCCAGGATGCCACCCGGAAGGTGGGCGCAACTGCTGAACCAGCAACGGTCATTTCACCGGTGACAGCCGGGCTTCAACCAGAGGGTGAAACGGAGAGGCAGGAGGTTGAAGTTCCAGTTGAGCACGAAGTACTTGGACTACCTACTCTACCAACAGAGGAAGCCCCAGCACTTCCAGAGGTCCAGACAGTACAAGATTTAAGTGTTGGAACAGTTGGTAGCGCGGGAACGGTCGGTATGGTCGGTACAGTCGCTATGGAAGAACTGCAAGAGTTTGAGCAGTTCACAGACAAGCCCACAGTCCTACTGCCAGAAGCTGAAGATCAAGAGATAGTTGAGATTTTAGAGGAGCATCACATGGGCACGACAGTTCCCGCCCCGACCATAAAGGTTCCTGCCGTAGCAGAGGAAAGTGAGGATCTGGTGGTGGATGAGGTTATGATTGTCACCACCACAACAGCCACAACGACCGCCATCCCAGTTGCCACTTCATCTGTAAGTCTGGACTACAGCAGCAGCAGCATCAGTGACAGCAGTGACAGCGCATTTTCACCGGAGAAGGATTCGCCCTTCACCCGCGTAGCGGATTCTGCGCCCGAAGACGATGAGCCAGTTTTCCATGAGCACCAAAACCACGAGGAAGCCGACGAATCTCCGACCACTGCACTCCTCCCCTATTTGACGCCGTCTCTGGTTGACGTGAATGAGTCTCACGGTGACGCCGCAGAGGCCGCCGGAACCGCGTCGAGGAATTCTTCAGCGGGAGAAATGCCTGGCAGCGTTGTTGAAAAAGTGGAATCAGGGCTTCAGGAAGTCAACGTCGAAACCCTCTCCAGCAACGAGATCCGACCGTTTGACCACGACTTTTCTGACGTACCACGGATCGACGTCAGCTTCGACCTGTTCCAGTACGGCGGCGGGGCAGCCGAGGGCGACAGCAGCGGTTTCTCAAGCGGGGCCCAGGGCTCCGACTTGGAGGCCGTCGCTCTCCCCACCCGGCCTGCCAGGGCCTTGACGGTGTTCTTCAGCCTCAGGGTGACCAACATGATGTTCTCCCAGGACCTTTTCAACAAGAGCTCTGCTGAGTACAAGGCTCTGGAGCAGCGGTTTATGCAACTGGTAGGAACCTAACCTACAAGGTCACAGCAGATAGAAGTCCATTGCCTCCCCATCGCCCAACCCATTCTTTTCTTTACCTTTCAGCTGGTTCCGTACCTCGAGTCCAACCTCAACAACTTCAAGAACCTGGAGATCCTCAACTTCAGAAACGGCAGCATCGTGGTGAACAGCCGCATGAGGTTCGGCAAGCCAGTCCCTCAGGGCGTCACCAACGTGGTCCACCTCATCCTGGCGGACTTTGCCAACACGGCCTACCACACCATGAACCTGGCCATCGACAAGTACTCCCTGGATGTGGAGTCAGGTAGAAGAACCATTTTATTCTGTCAAAGCACCACAACAGTGTTCACAATAGAGTTTTGAGGAGCTTTAAAGTACAGAGACACAGAGACACACAGACACACAGAGACTGGTGACAGGTGACTCATTTAAACTCTAAGCAAACACTTTGCGAGTGGATTACTCTTAAAGGTGCAGTGCATACTTGTCCTGCATGGTTTAGGGAGCTCTTAGTTGCAAAGGCAAATAAAATACAGCCAACGTCAATGCTCAACTAGCTGACCACTTGTGTTGTAGTTACGGAAAAAAAGTGCTTATTTTTGGACACTGAGGCCTTTTCAATGCTCAATCTGCAGCCGAGTAACTACGCAGGGGTTTGTGCATGCGCGTGTGCATGTGTGTGTAAAACCTGGGATAATCTGTCTGGAAGGAACGTGAGCGCAAAGAGAAGCTCACAGTGACTCACGCTGACGGAGCCGGCACAGTCCAGTGAGAGTCCCTGTGTCCCTATATTTACTGTATCTACCTATCTACCTATCTATTCATATATATGTATATATATATATATATATATATATATATATATATATATATATATATATATATATATATATATATATATATATATATATATATATATATATATATATATATATATATATATATATATATATATATATATACACATATATACATACATAGAAGAGATAGTAAAAAATGTGTGAAGGTGTCAGTATTAAGAAACAAGGGAAATTTAAATCATTTTGTTGGCTATGTTTCATTTTGAAAAGCTCTGCTGGTGCCTCCAGATGTCCACCTGAGCAGGAGAGGGTTGTATTTATCACCCCAAGCCCCCCGCAGCCGCCCAGCAGGTTGATTTTGGCGAGCTGAGGCCGAGTGGAGCAGTGACATGAGATTTACTGTCATTTCCTCCAGCGCGTACATCTCTGCTGAGCTGCAGGTCTTTAATCCGTCTGAGCCAATCAGAGCGGGTCCTGACAGCCCTGGAAACCCTAATCTACAGCAGCGGTCAGGGCTCCCTGCGGAGGCGATAATCAGTTTACTCCTCTCAACTTCACTCCGCTCACAGGCAACCGTTTTCCATTTCCCGGTCAAGGAAGAGTGTGAGGACTTTCCAGAGAGAGGCGCTGAGAGCAGAACACTGATCACAAGGACACATGGATTGAAGCACAGTTTAAACTAAACCCCAAAATATTAATTTCCCCTTTAATTGTAGCACTGGTTACCTTGAAGGTGTTCCACTCTTCTAGGTCAGATACAGTCTTTTGAAATATGGTCTCAACCTCACCCTCTTGCCCAGTGTCTTCTACTGGTGTTGTGGTTGGATCAGGATTAGCCTTCGCTTACGCGGTCACCCGGGCTTCAAGGTTGTCTGGTCTGCTGACTGGATCCTGGGTCACACAGACAGACAGAAATGTGAGAGCAGGTGAAGACAGGATAGTGGCTCCTTTGCCAAGTCCGTCCGTGATCGGAAGATCTGTGGCTTCCAACGTTCTGGACGTTTTCCAGTATGTGGGGTGGAGCCTAAAACAACACAGAAATAAAATGTACTTTTACTAATAAAACTCAAGCACAAACAACTCAATGACTCATTTTAACAAAGCTGGATCATGTGGACTTGATTTTCAAAACAAACCCACAGGATGTCTTTGCTGCCTTTCCTCAGGTGACCAGGCGGATCCCTGCAAGTTCCAGGCGTGCAACGAGTTCTCCAAGTGTATGGTGAACCGCTGGTCGGGCGAGGCCGAGTGTGTGTGCGATGCTGGCTACCTGAGCGTGGATGGACTGCCATGCAGGAGTGTCTGCGAGCTGCAGGAGGACTTCTGCCTCAACGATGGCAAATGTGACATCATTCCCGGCAAGGGCGCCATCTGCAGGTCAGCTGCGGGGTTATTGAACCTGCTCACCACTGTTTCCTGAACTACAGCCGTCACTGAACGCTGTTGTGTGTGTGTGTGTGTGTGTGTGTGTGCAACCTCGGCTGCAGGTGCCGGGTTGGAGAGAACTGGTGGTATCGCGGGGAGCACTGTGAGGAGTATGTCTCAGAGCCTCTGGTGGTCGGAATCGCCATTGCATCTGTGTTGGGCTTCCTCGGGGTGGCCGCTGGGATCATTTTCTTCTTGGCCCGGACGTTGCGGGAGCAGTATGACGGCGAGGACAGTGAAGATCCCCTGAGGTAAATGCCCCTCACGATCATCATCCTTCTTCGCTATCTGCAAAGTGCATACCTGACTGTTCGCATTTTCCTTCCTCTTGTTTTCAGACGGGGTGAAAGTGTGCCAACGCTGGAGCGCGCCACTAAGTTCAACCCCATGTTCGAGAGCGAACCAGTCACGTCTCAGTATTACCGCCGCTATGAGGACAACACCCCCCAGCCATACAGCACCTCTTTCAGCACCGACAGCGCTAAAACATTGGGCAGCGACGAGATGCAGCACCTCTACCAGAACAGTACGCTAACCAAAGAGGTAGGGAAACAATAGAGAATCCTAACATATCATCTCTAACACATCATATCATCACTATGGTTTGATTCGAATCAACTCTGGTGATAGGCGTCAGATACTTCCAGCAGAGTGTCATCGGTATAAACTTTTATTCTCAGATTTGTTTCTAAGTGTATTTTTTTCCTGCTATTTCAAATATGTGGATGCATATTTTTTGGAAAATATTTAGTCAAAAAGGACCAACAAGAGAGAGTGAGAAAGTGCAAAGCCTGCTGACGGAAAGAGCCTTGGCCTTTCCAGTGACAGAGACGATTTGGTGTTGTGACATTTGTTTGGCTTAGGCCTGTTTTCATCCCAGCCGGGACGAGGTTTATGCCTGACTTGAAAGTATTTTTACCGTTTGGAACCTCCCCCTCCTTCAGTCCACCACCCAGCCACTTGTGACCCATGTGTTGCATAAACGCGTCTGCCTCTGTCTGACCTCTTGCCACAGGAGATCCAGGAGCGCTTGAGGATAATTGAGTTGTGCGCCAGGGATCAACACTTTGCCGACTTCGTGCGACAGACCCAAGTGTGAGTGTTTATATCTCCGATGGTTCGAGGTGTTTTGTCGTTATCTACATTGGAAGGGAGGGGTAGGCGGAGTCAGAGGGGTGGGGGACGGTTGACGTCTGCAGATAAAAGCAATAAATAATTTGTGATTATACAAACATACTTTAATACAATAATGCAACTTTTGAGCTACCTTACCATGTAAATTAAAAGTTTTACTGTGTACAAAATACCACTACCTGTAAATCCACTGCCGTTGGCATCTTTCTGAGCATTTGGGATTAGCAACTTTCTCTGGAGGCGTAAAGGTGAAACGCTGAGCCAGGATTGAGAAGAACCTCCTCCGTGCAGGAAATGTCCCAGTCTGACCGCCATCTGTCCACGCGCTTGAGACCGAGAGATATTTTAAACCTGTGCCTTCATCCAGAGAGGAGAGACAGACAACTGATTCATCCTCCTGTTTATCCAGATGTGAACAAAATGTGCTCCTTTTGTTGTGCCTCAAAAAAAATCCACCCGTGATTCTTTCGCAGCTTCTTCTCTGATCCCGTCCGCATCAATTTCAACTCAGTTTGGTTTTTCTCTTTGTATCCACCGCAAAGTCAATTTGTCTTTCTTTCCCTCTGTCGGTGCAGATTTCTGGAGAGGAGAGGAAGCTCCACCACATAGTGAGTCCTGAGTCCATGGCCTCGAAGGTATAAGCATCACTTGACCAGTCAACTGACAGTCAGACAATGACCTTCAGACAATATTTGTGATCAAATTTGTCTCCTAGTCTTTGGAAAATGTGGCTGTGGCTGCTTGTTTATGTTGCACATGGAGTTGAGGCAGAACTATAAACTGAGTCTTGAACTTGTTTGTGCTTCTGTTGTCAGCTGCAGGTCTCCAAGGGAACCTGGCTTAGTCTTCTGTGATCAGAGGTAAACAGTGCTGGAACTTCTGGGACATTCCTCTTTTTCTGGGGACTCTTCCTGTTGGGTGGGCTCGCCTGTATCAGGGACCCTGAACTGAACTCTGACCCCTACAGGCTGCCTCTCCCTCTGTAAATACTCTTTCTTGTGTTTCTGTTGATCTTTTTGTCTTTTGGAGTCCCTTCCCTCTGGATCTTCTGGTCATTTTCACTGCTGCTTGCATACCTCTGTCTTATACACGGACTTCACTGCTCACGTCTTTTGCTGAACCTGAAGGCTCCTTTGTCGTCTGCTTTGCCGCTGTTGCATCACGCAAGGAGGAACTTGCTGTTGTTCATGACGGCAACCGCACGTTTGTCTTTGTTTTTGTGACAGTGCCGTTTTCTTACCATCTGCCCCATCAGTGCCTTCACTACTCCTTGTTGGCTCTTTTTCTGGACTAGGCTGGAATAAATATTTTGTTTCTGTGTTTAAATGAAAAAAAAAAAAAAAAAAAAAGAATAGAGAGCTGCCAACCAGCTTTTCACACCAGTGTTTACACAAATCAATGCAAACTGATTATAACATGCGTAGCCAGACAGTGTCGTAGTGGAGGATGCAAAGACGATTCCCGTTCCTGCTACATGGGGTCAGTAATCACCAATCGCTTTTTGTGTTTTGTTTTGTTTTGTTGATTTTTTTAGGTTAACTGTAATGGTGTTTATGCCATAACACACTGATGACTCATCCAACAAAAGCGAAATAAACAATAAACAAACAAGCGAAAGTATATTAACAAATAAGCAAAACTAGTGCTAGCACTAGAGCAAAATGCAAATCAATTACCGTTTCACACTAAAATGCAACCAAAATCTGTAAACCAGTTTAGATATCTGAGTTTAGTTACTTTTTTATACTTGTGTTTTCTGTTTGTCCAAGACTTTCCCCAAATTTATCTTATATTTAAAAATAAGAAAGTTCAGACTTTTTAAGATGCAAAATAAACAAAATTGTGTATAACCCACAAACAAGTTCCGGTCATATTAAAAGGTATAAAAACCATTTAAACCCATCCACAGACAGTCTTTTAAATACTTTACTCTTAAGTTGAGCTTCACTGTCTGCTTAGATGTAATGTAGCTGGACAGATTTTCTGCTGAAATGCTGTTTGTCTGTTGTCGAGATGATGTGGAGATGATACAACTGTTTAAAAACTCTCCTCAGACTCTCTTCAGGTCTCTCACTCAATGTTCACACATTCACCACAAAACATTTCTTTTTGTTCATATTGTGTGTGTCTGTATGTGTGTGTTTGTGTGCGTTCTCTCCTGTCTGTCATGTTTTTGTATTTGTGCGTTTTCTTTGCTGTGTTTTGCAACGGTAGAACAGACGATAACTTTGATGTGTACGTGAGAGCTGCACCGTCACATTTTTCTAAATTAAATTTTTTTTAATCACCTTTTCCTTTAAAAATCTGATTTATTTACCATTACAAACCCTGTAGTTAAACTCAAAAACTCTGGCTTTAGTTTCTCTCTGACATGTTTACGCTGATTTTGGCCAATAAGCATAACACACCAGCAAGTCACACCACTGCCCCCCTCAGGCTGTTTGTGTGTTATGCTAGCCTGCAGCACTGTGCTCTCTGTAGTCCTGCCGTGTCTAATTGATGCAGCTTATATTGGATCTTTAGCAACACCTGAGGTGCCTGAAAGTTGACATTTCCTCAGAAAAAGCCCCAAAAGTCCCAGTTCTGAAATGCATGCTGGGAATCAAAGTCCAGCCAGTGGCCTGCACAAACATGCACAGAGTTGACTCCTTCCTAGAATTTATACTGTTTTCACTTCTTGTTTGACATTCTGGGAAAACGTTCGGCTGTCCGACAGACATGACCGCGTTGGACAAACACAAAGCGCGGCTCCCCTGTGGCATTAGAACTCGGGGGCGGTGACGACCTGATGACAACAGATGTGTTTGCAAACAAGGGCTGAATAGACGGCAGGAGTTCAAGCAAGAGTTCATCTTTGGGTGGTGCTGAAAATGCAAAGGTCCTGAAGTCAATCAGATTTTCCTGAGGAAAATCGTTTTTTAATTATATTTTAAAATTCAGAACAGCAAATTATTATTATTATTATTATTATTATATAATTACAAATTATTTGATTTCGTCACAAAACATATTGATTCATGGATATTAAAGTTGACAAGTTGTATTTATCCTCCTCTGTAATCAGTTATGTAATCGCCTTGAAAAACTCTGTGTTTGTGTGTGTTTGTGTGCGTGTATGTGTGTGTGTGTGACCCCCGCGGGGCGTGTTGACAGTTTTTGCTTTGCATCAATCGTCAAACTGATTTCATAAAAAGTAATGGAGTGATGAGACGGCGCTGCTGTCATCGCCTGCCGGAGGAGGAATGTTGGAATGTTGGAAGACGTGACGCGTCGACTCGGATGGGAGCCGTGCAGTTGTGTAATGTCGAGGGTGCGCAAGGTTTTTTCCAGGGGAAGACCCGGGCGCTCCAACGTGTTGGATCGATGGTTGTGTGTGGCGTTTGAGGCCGTCAGGCATCAGACCACTCATCGTCTGCTTCAGATCAGCTCCAGACGCGAGAGATGGTTTCAGTTTAGGTCCATCCGCTGGTCGCGGTCTTCCCCCTGGGTTTGTGCCCGAGCATAAAAATTTTTTAACCGTCCAGCCAGTGTTTGTTTCCACGGCGACCGAAATGATGTTTCCACCCAGTGGTGCTGCTTGGAAAGTTTGTTTCAGTTTTGAAACTTTCAGCTGCTGCTTCGTGTTAGAACGTGTGAAAACCTCCAACCTCCTCCTATTCCTCTGTTTGTCTATATTGTTTTTTTCCCCATGACTTTGGATTTTGTTTTGGAAGGAAAACAAACTTGCTGCATGTTTTGGACGCTGCACTGCTGCACTTTGTGTTCCCCTTTGTTTCCTCCAGTCTGAGGCCGCCACGTTTGATTCGCACTTATCGAGTGAAGCACAAGAAATGGTGCAAAGAACATTGTTGTCAGCCCATTTTTCGATTTGAACTCCAAAATCTATCATCTTCTGGCTTTCTATGGGAATTCCACATCCTAAACCAGAGGTCCTGGTAATAACAGTCACCCAGTGTTTCTTTTTATCTTTGTAACAACATTAACATTAACATTAACATTGAGGGAAACACTGCCGACATGACGGAAGTGATGCCACTTGGTCTCTGCACTGTGAGAGGATTACCAATCAAAATTTAAGAAAACTCATATGCACCTTTTTTTGAAGGCGGAGGTGTTTTCCATGGGTTAGTTGCAATTACCCACTCACGCCACAAAGGGCGCCCCTTCCCTTGCTCATTGAATTATTTTGCAACAACATGAAAAGTGAAAACACTCCCACTTGCCAGTGTTACGTATTCGCAGTGATTTAATGTTTGCTTGTGGTGTTTTCTCAGTTCCTCCATCTCACAAATCATGCACTTTATGTTCCTGTTAATGGAAGAAAACAGTCATGGTTCTTTGGTTCAGCGGTTCTTATTCCTTTTTTTTCCCTGAGTCAAACTGGGAATCCCCACCAATCGAGCGGCCAAACACACTAACTCACTCACTCACTCACACACACACACACACACACACACACACACACACACACAGATTCCAGTTCAGGTCATGCAGGAAGTGACATCTCCTGCACGCTTGGCCCCGGTGGGGATGGTGGGACTGTAAAAGCCGCAAAGTGAATCACACAAATACAGCATGGACACTCATTTTCTCCTCTGCTGCACACATTCTGGCGAGGGAAAGAGGAAACATTTGGAGACGTTTTGTGTAAGTTTTTTTGGTGAGAGAATTATGGAGGCACGGACGCAAAGTCAACATCTGCGAGGTTTAACGAGAAAATGTTGCGTCCACGCTGCCTCGCCCCTTTGTTTTGTTGAAACCAAGCATTTCTCTCCTTAAAGGCCACCGGTTGGTCCGGCATTATCTCTACTATGAGGCTCCAGGAGTTAGGACTATAACGGTTAAGTAGGTAACGTGTGTAATATTTGGAGATTTTGAGAAGAAACAGCGACATCAAGTGGTTACATTTTAGATTGCAGCGCTCACCCTCTCACCCCCTCACCCGAGGTTGACAGTGAACTACGGTAGCCTGCGCACACAAACGTGTTCACCCTCAATACGAAACATGCTGTCAGGCGTGATGGATGTAAAAATAAGAGGCGTCCTATGGGTAGGAAAACCAAATTAATTTTATTATTCTGTGAGTAAACACTTTTATTATCACATTTATGGGCAGTATATTAAGCTTTTACCAGTATAAAAATCATAAATCGGGCTAAGACCTGGACCTTTAAATCTCAGCAGTCCAGTTAAGCCATTAAAAATAATCATTCTTAACGCTGAATCTTCCTGGTGGATCTGCGAAGGCAACACAAGGTCGTTCGGCCCACTTCCACCTTTTTCACTTTCCTTGTTTGACATCTTATTGAGTCAACGGGTCACAGAAACCTCTAGCGAGGAAGTTATAAAAACAGGATCCTGCCCTCTCCACACTTTTATTTTGGAGACAGAGTGGAGCCGGACGACAAAACAGAAGCAGCCCCCGGGGTTGGGAGTGAAGGAGGTTTCGGGGGGTTGACCTTGGTCACATCCAGACTCTGCCTCCTTTGAACTGCAACGCTTTGCTTTCATTGGACGAGCCAGATCGTGGCTCGATCAATCGTCCTTATCGACCCCGAAGGGCGCAACGCCTCCAGGAAGTGATGGGAGGCAGAAGCGCCGTTACATAATCGCTGATTGTGTTGTGTGTGTGTGTGTGTGTGTGTGTGTGTTTTTGCTGCTGCCGCGCTGAATGACTGTGTACAGGTCTATGATCAAGAACAGCGGCATCATGTGGAATCCATCAGTGGAAGAATGCAGCGTGACGTCCAGCTGAGTCTAAAAATATCAAGTCTCTTAATTATTTTTCCT
Source organism: Thamnaconus septentrionalis (assembly GCA_009823395.1). Lineage (NCBI taxonomy): Eukaryota > Metazoa > Chordata > Actinopteri > Tetraodontiformes > Monacanthidae > Thamnaconus > Thamnaconus septentrionalis. The sequence goes on along the minus strand of CM020501.1, from coordinate 3,828,898 downwards.
ATTCTATTGTTTTTCGTAGCTGTAATTTACTGTTTTTCAATTTTGTTTCACGATTTTCCCCTTACGTTTTTCAAGACACAAGTCTTGGCTGAGGGTTTGCTCTGGTGTGAGCGGTGCATTGTGGGTAGTGGTTATGTAACTCATCAGGATTACAAGGCGCTTCAAAGAATAAACCTAGAAAAAACAGGTTTTCTAGACAGCACAGTAGCTTCCTGTGTTGGCCCCACCTCTTTATCCTTTGAGGATGCTGATTGATATATATATATATATATATATACATATATATACATATATATATATATATATATATTAATCACAGAACCTTCATAGTTAACTGCGATTAATCGCAGTTTGAATTGCATATTGCAATTGCAAAATTCTGTTATTTATCATTTTTGGGCAGTTTTAAATGTAAAGTATTTCTTACCAAAAATTGGTCAGAGGGGCTGATTATGGGTTAGTAAAAGGGACAAAAAGGCTTACGCAGGGTTCACACCAGCCCTCCTGTTCACACTAGAAGCACATTTCTCCGCGACGGTCGACAAGCGCTTCTGCTCAGCTGTTGTTTATTCCTAATCAGATCAATTTCACATTATCCATCTTGACTTGACAACCCCTCTCTGCCTCTCTCTCGCGCTTTCCCTGTTTGTTTGTGTGTTTGTGTTTAGACATCCCCTACCCCAGCCCACCCTGTTGCTATCTTTCGTGTGCGTGTGTGTGTTTGTTTGTTTGTTTTCATCTCTCTCGCACTCTGTTCGGATACTGACAAATATAAAGTACACAAATATGATTGCATTTGTCAATCGCAGTATTTTATTTTGAGAATTGCTTTTATTTTGAAGACTTACCGGATTCTTTTGCGTTTCTTTGAGTGACTTCCTGTCCAGCCTGACGCGGATCGTCAAAATAGACCAGACGCCAAAAGCCGAGGCGCAAGCCGGCCGTGGAGGTGCGCGCCACTTCGCGCCTGGTCTGATCGACACCTGGGTGCAAACAAACGACCCTTGGTTGGTCTTCAGTTCTGCAGGTGCCTCCTGGAGAAAGTCTGGAAGGTTCCCGGTACTTGGCTGCGCAGCGCTCTAATGGGAAACCCAGTCGTCGGCAAGAACAAGCGCCCCTCTCTGATTGTCCCAGGCCTCAGACTCGCGGTCCTTCCTGTACGGGGGATGAAGAGGGGCGGCGAGTTGCCGTTGCGTAACAATTCACGACGAGAGGAGTTAGAAAACAAAAGTTCCACGACGAGGCAGCAAAGCGTTTCGTGGGTGGGTTCTTTTTTTTCGTTTTCTCCCCTCTAATGGAGGCAGGTTGAGTTTCACCTGCTGCAAAACGGCAGGCTGCCAGAGGATCGGGTGGCCCGGCGCCTGGTGTCAGCAGCAGCTGCCGGCAACGCCTGTAAGGCCGACGGCTGTCAAGAGCGTTCATTACCGAGTTCACAGTCAGTCGTAATTAAGGTGTTATATCCCCTCTGGCTGGAGGGTTCGGCCCTTCCGTTCACAAGTCATGGTGATCATGATCCGGCGCCGGGGGAATTATGGTTTCTGGTTCTGGAGAATCACGTGAGACAATTTTTTTTTCTCTCTCTTTGGTTTAGGCGCCATCGGATTCCTACCAGCAATGTGCCGGGACCAGCTTGGAAATTTCAATATGATTCTGAATCAAATACCTATTTTTTATCCTCCATATCCTTTTCCTTCCATTGTGATGTTTCCAGCAATGTGTAACCCGCTCTTGTTTGCCTGCAACTTTTTTCGGATCTGGTTTGTGACAATGTGCGTCTTTCGGATCTTCGAAATTGGAGCCAGAAAATCACACAACCTCAAGATGTGATGTTAACGCAGAATTTGTGAAGCTTTTTCCCCCAAACAACATACCAAATTTCAGACCATCAGAACCCTGTGTTTACAGTTAGCTGAGTCTCTGACTCTCTCCCCACCCCCCCACCTCCACGGAGTCAAATAATTTATCCCCACCCGTCAAACTCCATCCAGCAGGAACGTCTGCGGCTCACTTTTCATGTCAAAACATCTGAATCATCTCAGCAGATTTTATTTACAGAAAATCCTCTCACCCCACAAACTGTCAGAGCTCTGAAGACTTTTTTGGGGGATTGGGAGTGGTGAGTGGGGGGTTTATAACTTTATATGTCCAGCTTTTGCAGAGAATTAAAGTGGAGTTCAAAAATTGGCCTAATCTTGGCTGCTAAAGATTCTCGAGCCATCTGAATATCAGGATCAGTTGGTGTCAACTTGTTTCCCCATGTAAATTGGCAAGGAAAATAATTCCCCCTCTTCTTCTTCTTCGTCGTGCCGTCCAAAGCCGAGACGTTCCAAGTGGGGGAGCTGACACGGTGGCGCTGGGCCGCACGGGCAACATCTGCAAACACTTTCCAAAATCACCGGCGCAGAAAAAGGGCTTTTCAAAAAAAAAAAAGTTGCTAATGTGAGCTTTGGATGAGTCCGTCCGCCGAGCGTGTCGTCAGGTTTCAGGAGCCTTTGATGTTGGTCCACCAGCTCCTCGAGCCAACGGCGGGACGAGCAGCAAACGGCGAGTTTAATCAGGCGACATGTGCTGAAATCCAGAGGGTTTTTTTTCTTCTTCTTTTTTTTGTGGTTCTACTGTTGATGTTGCCAAGGATTTGGGATCACAAGAGAGGATTTTATGGAAGGTGAAGGGGCTTCAGTCTCGCTCGGATTCATCTTCTGACGCTGCTCACCTCAGCCTTGACGGAGGCTCTGGTGATGTTTCCTGATGTAGGGCTGCTGGGCTGTGGCTCTGCCTCTTCCTGACCATTGGCCCAGACACTTTCTGACCAGTTGAAAGTTGTTTGAGATTGGAGTTTTTCAACATGCACCCTCGAGAATACAAAGTCGGAATTTCAGCTAGGGAGCAGAGTCTCTCGACTTATTTGATTTGCGTTTTTGATTAAATGTTGGATTTAACTGATAAAAGTTGCCCGGCGCTTTGATTTGCTCCCTGATAACCGATTGTTGTCATGTGGTGATGGTTTAAAACCTCAAAGTGTCAGAGGAGGAGTGTCTCGTGCTGGCGGGATGGAGGCTAGCTTGGGCAAGCGTTCCGAGACTGTCAACCCCTTGCAAAGCTGTGGTGATGTGCTCGAACAGCAAGTCGTGTACGTGATTCCGTCTCTGGTGAGCAGAATCCAACATCTGCTAACAATGAAGTTGTAGAAACGAACTCTGGCGGCCCCAGAGCGCCATAAACATTGGCCGCGGCATAACGAATAAAGGGGCCATTTTTAACCTATTTACCGGCCTCTCAAATGGTTCACTTTTATACGATTTAATTAGGAAAAAGAAAAACAAAAATATTGCACAATGCGTTTTTTTCTCAATGTTTGTTTGAATATTGTCAGAACTGAAAATTAAATGAAGTGGCTGCTACGTCCTGTCAGATTTTACCCAAAAAAAATAACCAGGTGATCCAAATTTCCTCGGCCTTTTTAAATCTGCCATTTTTTTTTGTGCCTAATTTTTGGGTTAGCAGGCAATAGTCATCAAGGAGGCAGTGTGTGCGGATTAGACTTGCACTTCCCTGTCATTGAAACCATGATAAAACATTGTTGGCTGCGGTCGAAGGCGATAAAAGGGGAGGAGGAACCGTTGGATGTGCAGCGGCCATCAACAGTGCAGAGTGCCGGACTCCCACTGTGATGGATGGAGCTCTGTCTGATAAATGGCTCCAGGTCTGTCGCTTCTCCGCGGAAAAAACTCTCCTGGGTTTTGCTTTCTTTTATTTATACACATCCCGATTTATCTGCAGAGCCTTTTTTGTTAAAATTATGTTACACAGTAAATCTTCTCAACTGTACGAAGATATAAACCATCTTTTCCTCCTGTGTTTTGCCGGATTTAGGTCACATTCCTTCCTGCTCAGACCCGCTGTGCGCCGTTGCCGCGTTCCTATCACGCGTAAGAGGAAGGAGGCGGATATCTGGGTTAATGGCGTGCCAGACTTGGCACCGTCGAGGGTTGTGGAAGTTGACCATGTGGAAGCACTGACACTAGTAAACAAAACACCAATGCATCGGGCGCTATTGTGCAGTGAATGACTAGTTTAGTTGTACCATGTTAGTCGAAATCCAGACTGGTTGGGATAATAAACAGGGTGGTATATTTTAGGTAACAGGGTGTAAGATTTTGACACTAACCGAAATTTGAGGTTTAGATAAAGGCCAGTGGAAACATCAAGGAAGTCAGAGATATCAGAAATAGGTCAGACTGTGGTAAAATAAACCCACAGTTGTGCTGATTTTCAAGCTGCTTTTTCTTTTTAGGTCAAATTTAACTTGGAGACGCCTGAAAGTTTGGCGGTGAGGCCTCACGGCGTAGCATGGAAGATCCTACGACAATGTTTACATCGGCGCCTATATGTAAACTTCGCCACAGTACGCAGTCTACATTGGTCGGGTTAACCTCAGAAACCGAGCTCGCCTACAGCCCGAAGAGTTGTCGTCATGGTTTCCCTTCTTCCAGCTGCCTGCACCGAGAACTGAAGCGCTCTTTGTGCTCCCTGAGCTTCTCTTCTCTCTGTCTCATCCCGTGTTCCATTCCAAGCCCCCCTATACCTCACCCTACCCTCCTCCATCCTTCCCGCGTCAAAACTTGAGGTCCTGGCTCGGTTTCCGACTCCACACGTGTCTTTGGGAACCCGTTCAAGGCGTCTTTGGAAAGAAACGGCCAACGATCGCTGCGGTAATTTCCTCATTAGCTGACGACCCACCAAAGAGCCGCTCGATGCAGACGCCTGGCGCGAGGGTCCTTGAGCGGTGAGGACGGCTGGAAGGCGATACTTCCCGACAGTTATGTCACGGAATGGAACGGCGCTGAGGTTAGCATGGCTGCACCTGAAGACCTGACAAGTGGAGAGGAACGTGCGGCGTAGAGCTACAAAATTCCTCCACACAAAGTGACTTGCCTCGTGGTTCTCAGACTTTCTTGCTTTGATTAGATAATTGAGTAGCTACACTGGTGTAGGCGTCCCTCTATCTCTGTTAATTTGGCCAATTTTTTTTTAGAGAGCCTCAGTGACACAAACAAATGGACAAACTCCTCTACTGTTTGAATAGCAATAATTTCCTCACCCAGGTTTAATCAAGGTCTGAGAGCTGAAAAACCTTGACTGACAGAGTTCTGGAGCGGAATCCTGGACAGTGCTGCAAACAAGTCGCACTATTAAAGCCTTGGAACTGGCGCTTCAGCTGTCACCCGGCTAACTTACATTTTCTGCTCGCCAATGCCCAAAATTTAGAATCAAGCTAGAAAAGACAGTTAAACCGGTTGATAGCGGCAAGTGCAAGAGGATCAGGCTAAGCAAACTCAGCTGAGCTAGTATGCTTTGTACCAGAGAACAAGGAATGTGGGACTTTATTATGCTTTTTGCTTGCAATACGCAGGTCTTTACATTTTTAAAATCTTTTAAATGGAGGCATCACAGAAAAATGATACTCATCAGAATCTGAGGTTGAATAACTTCTGAGCCTATGTAGTTTTTCCCCCCTATGGCACTGTCCAGTCAACTCTTATTTTGAAAGCCAGTGTGTTTTATTGTCTCGGAGGTTTAGTGACAGTAAAGGTTGCGAGTCTGAGCTGGGAGCTGGCAGCCATGAGGCTGGAAACAAACTGCTGCTGGCACCCAAAGAACAGCAGCATTGTTTCACAGGGAAAGAGGAAAAACGCTGCTGGAGGTGTGAATGTTTGTGTTTTTAACTCTGTAAAAAAGGGATTAAAAAAACTCCCAAGCCCCACTTAGTTTTTGAAGGTAGGAGGTTCTCGGGTTTCCGTCATCTTGAATGTGATTTCAGTATCTCCATGGTTTCCAATCTGAATCCTTGATGGCTCATCAACAAACATGCAAACCGGCAAACAGTGCACAAAGGGTTTGAAATGATCAGTAAGTTCCATGCCAACATTTGCTTTATTTATTGAACATCACAAGCCATTCATTGTCGTTAGTGTCATAAGGACGAAACTATTGAAAATTCTCAAAACTTTAAATTTCAAAGTAACAGCCCTTCAAATGATTTAATGATGACGCCTAGAAGAAACAATCAGTCAGTCAATCTATATAAACGGAAGGGCACAAATACTAGCTTTAGCTTTGCATTCTGTATCCAAGCGTAGAGCAGCTCTTAATCTTATTTAAATAGGAGTCTTAGGTAATTATTGGTAAACCTGTGCTAGAAGGTCGAGTGGGTTTAATAGCTAAAGTTTTTGTAAGTTTTGTATTTGTTTATTTTTTTCTAACCTTAAAGTGGCATAAAGTTTTTGTTATTTTAATTTGCAGAGTTATATAATGGTTTTATTGATAATAGTAGTGGATGGAAAGTCCCTTATTGTTTTGCAGCGTAGTAGTCCGACAGTTGGCTCGCAGATAACAGCGGTACCTTAGCCTATTTGGCCAAGATTAACCCTTATTTGCCTAATTAGCAGAGTGCGGTGGGAGAGCTGGGCCTCGGGGGCCGGCTAGCGTGTTCGCTGCGGCACTTAATTAGCTCGGCCCCAGCCGTGGCACCCTTTGAAGTGCTGGCATTTAGTTTTTTATGGGACAAGGCGTGACGCCGCTCCGCAGCTCGTCGGCAACAAACCCGGCTTTATGAATGCGGGGAAAGAAACAGAGACGAGAGAAGAGAAGGGGAGGAGAGGAGAGGAGTGAACTTTGACAAGCTGTGTGTGTGTGTGTGTGTGTGTGTGTGTGTGTGTGTGTGTGTGTGGCTCCGGTGTTGACACGAGCGAGCGGTCGTGTCTCGGCCTGTTGTTTGCAGCTGCTTCAGTCTTTACAGCTCATTTAAACCTGCAATTTTCTTCTTTTTTTTTAACACTTCAAAGATGCAACAAGATGTGAATCTTATTGAGGCTCCATCTTCACTTGCTTCGCTAGCTTGAAGAGAAGAACAGTCAAGAATCGTGTTAAGTGCCTTTAGCTTTCACATATTATTTTGATGTCTTTCTGAGACTAAGGGGCTGTTTACACGAATACAGATTTTTTTTGAAACCGTACATTTTCGAAACCGCACTCGAAAAAAAAAAGAGCTTACACAAAGCAGTATTCCAAGAAATTCCCGTTTACACGAATACGCTGGAAACGACTGAAAACGATGTAGTACCTATGTCCGGCCTGGTGTGGCACCGCAAGTTTACTCCCTGAAGGCGGAAGAAGAAGAAGATCACCTAAAGCATGCCGTGTTCAAGCAGTAGCTCGCTAACAACATGAGCGCCACAGAGAACAGACAGAAAGATCTCTCTTGAAAAGACAGTTTGGATAAACTACAGAGTTGAACTTCTGCTTCGAGTTACTGTCGAACACAAAGGCTTAAACGGCCCATGTTAAGGCTGACTGGGAGTAGTGCCAGTTTAAGTTTGCTAACATTTTTGTCATTTAGGTTTCCTGCCTCAATATCCCAGTCCGCCGACCCAAAAGAAAATCAATAAAAAGTGAAACAGGATGTTTGCAAATCGCTGTCGTGTTTATTTTCACTCGTCCTCACTTCACAGCTGTTCAGGTTGCAGGGTGGGGGGAGGGTTTTAGAGCTGTGACATCAGCGTTTCCAAAAAAGATCGGTTTCGGCGTTTACACAAATCCGGGCAAACAGCATTTTCAAAAAAATACACCCTGTGGAACGTTTTCGAAAAAATACGGTTTTGGTCGGTGCGGTTTCATTTAAAACACCGGCTTTGTGTAAACACTGCATAAATATTTGTGCAGTTTCAGTGAATCCTGTATTCGTGTAAACAGTCCCTCAGACTTCATGTCTAATTTCTCTCAAATTCCTTTCCTGAGGAAGCCATTACTAGCTAGTGAACAATAGCTAACGGCCTCTGTGACACATTGTCGTAGCTTTAAGCAGTTCCTCAGTGTTGTTGGTGCCTCACTGATTGTAAAAATATCCTTTCTCAGTATTCCATGTTTTTGCACGAGTCGCGCAAAATGGCAACTTTTTCCCCTTGCTTTCTTTTTTGTTTAATGGCCGTAATTTCAGTGCATTAAGTAGAAGAAAAACACTGTTAATGTTCTTGCCGAGCCAAACGCTGTGGTCAGACGGGCGGACAAGCAATTTTGTCATCAAACATGTGACATCAGTGAGTCCACCCGGTGAACCATCCCGACCGGCCGAAGCGTCACATGGCACCTCGGGGCTAAAAGCTAAAAGTAGCGCAGCGGTTGCAAGGTTTTTTTTTTAAGCTTGACCCGCCAATTCTCTATGTTAAACTCACCCTGCTACTTCACAAAGAAGAATCAGTCCAACCAAAATTCCCCCTAAAAATGTTTTTAATTTCACCATAAAAAGTGGAAACCTCAGCGCTGCAGCCAAAAAAGGACGAGCTCAGAACCGCGCCCTGAGATACACCTTTGCTAACGAATGACTCAGTTTGAATCTTTGCCCAGTTTCTCTGGACGACCCTGTGGCGCCGATCTTTTGGCAGCTGTGCCAGTTTCCTGGTTTTGTCCCATTGCCGTAAGACTGAATGACCCGCGAGGTTTTTCTTCCTCTGGTGGCCGTATTAGCAGCACATTGTATAACCTCTGCGCTCCGGCCCCCGGAATAATCTGGAACGTCACCTTCCTTTTCTCGTCCTCGGCAGCTGCTGCTTGGCAGCTTTCCCTCCGTCCCTCTGTCCGTCCAGTCGCATGTGCCGACACGTGTCGGAGTGAGAGCGTCGGCGCGACTCCCGGCCAGCGTTTTTGGGGTGTTCCCTTGCCCCTCCTTCCTCCTTCCTCGCCCTCCCTCCTCGTCATCGTCGGCCAGCTACTCCATCCAGGAGAAAACATGTCAGTGGCTTTGGCTTGCAGCAGCCTGCACGTGTGAAGTGGGCGGACGTGTTGTGATGTCAGCGTGTGTTGTGTGGTGTGCGTGTGTGTGCGTGTGTGGTGGCCTTTCCCTATTCCCCCCCACGATGCTTTGCTGCAGTCGCCCTGAACACTTCTATTTCACAAAACTTTCCTGCTGGAGCACATGGAACAAGACCTCAGTGACCCAAACACAACACAACAGCTGTGTGCGCGCGCGTGTGCGCCTGCGTGTGTGCGCGTGCGTGTGTGCGCGCGCGTTTGTGTGAGGTGTTTTGCTCTCCTTTCATTCCTCCTCCAGCAGTCAAATTTCCCAACGTACTACACTGACTCTCTTGTGATTCTTGCAGCAAAAACGTGGACAAAGAGCAGATGCAGATGCAGATGCAGAAAAACATGACAGGAGGCAAACACTGAGCAGGGAGACGCAGCACAGCTACACGAGCGTGACAAAAATGGAGGCAAGAGCGACGAGAGGGACGAGTAAACAAAGACACACAAAGACAAACGAGCCAGCGACCGGGACAACAAATTAGGAGTAGACAGGCACACGAGTCCAGCAGAAGTGTTTTCAGTGCGTCGTAGCTGCCATGATTAGCCTCCAGGAGGCGCTAAGTGGGTTTCTAACTTTGTTCAACATCAATAGCAACACCTGTAAAAAAAAGTAAAATACAAAAAGCAAAGACAGAACGTTGGTCCAGATTAAAAGCTGCCTGTGTTCGCTCCTGCTCTTCTCTTCCTGCTGCTGCTGCTGTTGCTTTGCTTACATTTCATTCACATTGTGTCTCCATTGCGAGGGCTGCTGGCAAAACACGCACAGTTGAATTCTGATGTGCGGGGGGCTGCCAAGAAAAAGGCTCTGAAGATGAAGAAAAGGAAGGAGGAAAAAACACAAAAGAAACACAAAACAGCTCTGAGGTGGAGGGGCGATGAAGAAAACAGGAGGAGGAAAAAAAAGAGCTGGAGGAGTCTGTGTTTGAGGGAAGGAGGGTGGGGGAAAGAGGTGGGAGGGGCCGGCGTTGCCCCTGCCCCGCCCACCTGCCGACGGTATAGATGCCGGTGGCGCGGCAGTGCGGCTCTCCACAGCGAGGAAAACGTCCGTCAGGCTGAACAAGTCGCTAAGGCTGCAGAGCAAAGACGCCTAGTGAAGTTGTCCAGCTCCTGGTCGCTTCTCCACCATCTCCACCTCCAACTCCACCACCTGCTCCACCTCCTCATGGCGTGCCTGGCTCTCCTCCTCCAAGTGCTGGTGCTGCTGCACGGCGGGACGCTGCTACTGGAAGCCATCAGAGGCAAGTGCACCAGACGAGTGACGATGTGAAATGTTGCATGCGCAGTTCAGAGGTTTGCGGGGAGGAAGCGAGCGAGGGCCTCATTCAAAATGACCGGGGGGGTCGGTGGGGTTGGAGGGGCTGGAGGGGTCAGGTGTCCTAGTGTGCACACAGAGACGTTGCGTGCAAAAGGTGAGTTTGCAGGCAAATGCGCTTTTTAAGCGTGTTGATGTGAGCGAGGAAGCAGGGAAACTGCAGGTGAAGCCGCTTAACAAAAAAACAAAAACAAAAAAAGATAGGTTGGTTGTGCAGAGTGCAGGGTGTGTGCACGTCCATGTGCACATCCAGCTTCTCCTGCAGGGTTCCTGCTGCATGAAACTCAGAAGTGGTGCAGCGGTCAGTTGTTGTGAACCTGTGAAAACTGAATCATCCCGATGCAGGAAACACGTTTTCATCCTGCAGGATTTTCCTGCCAGTCCTTTCCCAAACTCAGCGAGCCCCTTCCTGTGAGCTTGAAGTTTTTTATTTTTTGCTTTTTTTTGCATTTTCTCTTCTGCCTTTTCGTGCGCGCTGGACCTTGTCAGCACCGACTCAGCTTTTCTGTCTCCTCCTCTTCCTTTTGTTTTCTGCACCATCTGAGACGCTCTACTGGCCGGGTTCTGCTGCTGTTGCTGCAGGTGTTGCTGCTCATCTCTGCAAGTTTCACGGGGGTGAGACCTTGGATTTTTTTTTTGGTGGGAGGGGGTGGGGGAGTTGGGTGGGGCTTGTTTTTGATTCCAACCTCTGGCATCTGTCTGTTATAGAGCTTTTTTAAAACCTGCACAATCCCCTACAATGTGGAGGTGTTGCAGCAACACGGTGGTCCACTGTGGCAGCCTTGGGGTGTGGGGGGGTGAGAAAGGGGGTGACATCAGCGGGTGAGAGAGCCAAGAACAGCAGGGGGAGGGAGGGAGGTGGCAGGGGGAGAGACTGCTCTGCTTTCTGCCTCCTGCAGAGTCGTTGCTGCTTTCCCATCAATTCTGTTCCCGTGTGTGAGAAGTTCCAGAGCAGCAACATTCAGAGTGTAAATCCTGGAGAAGCAGCGTAGGGCTAACAAACAGCAAACCTCCAGGCAAAACTTCACAATTGAATTCGAGGAAAGTCCCTAACCCCACCATATTCCGTAAAACATGCCAGATGGATGATGGAGTGAGTGCACATCAACTCTTTGCCATGAAAGGTGCCACTTTTGAAGGAGCAGTTCCGGAGTTGGCCTGTCGGGGGAGGTGAGCGCTGCAACGCGACAGCTGGTTTCCCTCCAAAATGGCTTTAAAAGCCCAGTGAAACCAGTAAAAGCAACAGCAGCTCGTTAGCGCGCACATGAAAGGGAGGTTGGTTAGTTTCCACTGGAGGGATGATGAAGTGGCAGGCGGCTCACCACTCACTAGCGGCGGTGACGGCGATGGCTGCTCTGTAGTTGACTTCCACGGGGAGACAGCTGCTGATTGATCTCATTGACGCTGCACTTCCAACCGACAACGTCGTCGTCTCATCATTAGCCAGACAGCATCACATCATCTGCGTATACTTTTGTTTACTTGTATACTTTATTGTCCCTGGGATTGGAGCAGATACTGTTTGCTTCCTTTGAGGTACTTTTACCTCCAACCAATCATCATCATCTAGGAGACGAGTACTTTTATCTACTGTACGCCTTGGCTTGAAGTTCTTCAACTCCTGTGTTTGCAGGTTCTGGCAAAGTTTCTTTGCATTCCAAGAACTGAGACTTGCTCTTGTGGTTCTCAGATTTCTCAGATATACTTTGATTCTGAATCTTTAGCCTCCCTGTGGTACAAGGAACCGGGTTCTCTGTACTTCTTGAACACTCCAAAATCTCATTCTCGCGTTGCTGTGGCATTTCTCCAGCATTTCACATTTGTTTGTTGTTGCACTTTTTTGCACGTGCGAAATGGTGCAGAGGAGCCAGAGGAGTTTGAGTCACTGCAATAGCTGAGCTGAAAACCCCAAAATTGCGCCTTGACAACAACGTGAGTCATGCGATCCGCGTGCGGCCGCTGCGCTCAGCTGTCCACCTTGTAAACGTCAGAGCAAGACGTTGGCCGGGCCGCTGAAGGAGCACGTGTAGCTCCTGAAAAGGGGTCTGGCATCACTGATGTGGAGCTGGTCCACTCTGCCGCAGGACGGCCACGAGTTAGCCATGCAATGACACAAGTCCAGCGACCTCTTGGCAGGCTTTCCCACACAACATACAAAACCACTCAAACAAAAAAAAGCCCAAAAAACTCCTGGACAAGACGGATTAACGCCGAATTAGCCGTGATTGTTTGGCCGCAAGGTGCCCCCCGGGGGGGCGGGAGGGAGGGAGGTGGGGCAGCAACTTAATCAGCAAAACAAACACAGCGTAGCAGGAGACAAATGTTCCCGTGATGGAGTTTATCCACAATGCTCACGGAGCGCTGCACCCTGTCAAAGTGACGTATCTCCTAATTCGAGATCTTCAAGGGGGTTTCGCATCCAACGGGGGGGGGTTGGCTCTCGAGCTGAATGGCCCCCACTTGGCTGCACTTCGTCGTTTATCATCCACAATCAGCGTCGGAAAAGTTTGTCGGTTGCGACATTGCTGCTCCTCCCATCCGACAATAGACAGTCAAGATAAACAGACGCGGCTGAGCCAGAGTTAATAAAAACACATTTACGTGTCAGGAAAAGTCTTTCATCGGAGGAGCTGTTCGCTCTTGTCTGATGAAAAGCCATTATACCTGCTCATCAAGTGGAAAGACTGGTGAGTGCTTCCCCCAGGACGTTTATTTAATCTGGTCTTTTCAAACATTTGCCAAAATTCTATATCTTGAAACCTTAAAAAAAATCTCTATTGACGTTGGCTGTTTTACAATTCTTGGCCCAAATCCATGAGTGAGTGAACAGCAACATTTGGAGCTCATTTTCGGCAAACACATGTATTTCTCCAAACCGGTGATGGAAATATTTCCACGATTAAGAGATCATTCAGCCGTGGCTCGTAATCCATTTTTTGCTGAAGCAAGCTTTTTTTCACATCCCTGTCGCTCCCTCTGACTTGGGTGAATGTTCGTGGCTTAGCGGGGCCACATGAAGGATCTGCAGATACATGTGGGATCTTCTGCGAGTGGTTTCGGGAGGATTTAGCGCAGGACAAATTCCAGCGCCGTGTTTGTGGCCCGTTGGCACTCGTTAACAATGGGAACGTGTCGAGTAAAACGAGCCCGACACTGCTGAATCAGGCCTTCCTGTTCTCACTTGTCAGGAGCTACCCACTTCATTTTGGATGCTAATCAAGCGGCAGATTTTCTGAGCATAGTTTACATGATGCTTTACGGCATGTTGTAGAACAAAAGACAACAAACCAGATTGTTGCTTTTACAGATCTGAGCGACTTAAAAAATGCAACTCTTTGGCAACATCAACACGGCAGTGAGTCCACTAGAGGGTGCAAAACAACCAGCTGTTCCAATTGGACGGAGATCTCTCGAACTTCAAGATGGATCTTGCAGAATTTAGACGTCAAACCTCAAACCTCATTGGTTCAGCTCCTTTGCAAGTTTAGGATCTACAAATGTAATTTTCCTGAATTACTTGGTGTTTTGTAGTTAAATCTCGCTGAAAATAGGAAATATAAGCGCCTGGGTATGGGTTATTTGTTTTTTCTCCCAACTCCAATCATCCCAGCCATCCCTCATGGTACACCCTCGGTGCCTCAAAGTGCTGGAACAATAAAAGTCTTTATAGATCCAGAGGAAAAAAAAACATGTGGGACTGAAACATTCTGAACTTGTTAAAGGTTTTAAGAGTCAACCCTGACGCTGGAACGCAACCCTGGACAGGCAGAGGTCCCGTTCCTTCACTGACAGGACATCTGCCGGTCCACGTGCTCCCTGGACCTGATTGAAAACAGGATAACAACTCAGATGGGTAGAGACGAAATGTGTTTTTTAATATGATATTCATTGTAGAAATGATGAAACTGCATGATTGAATCCACCTTTAGCCTCCAGCCTCCAGAGAGTGACTTCAAGTATTTGTCTTGGAGAGAATGCCTGAATATTTTCAGTTACTGAAATTTTTTACACAAAGTGTTTATTGGCGAAAAAAAACCCAAACCAAAACGACATGCTCGCAGTTTTCGGAGACACGTGCGTAACATCAGTTTGCTACCGACGTTGACACCAAGCAAATTTAACTTCAGCTGGGATAACATCATTGTCCCTGGCTTGCTAGCAGTGTTAGCTTAATGGCAGTGGCTAATGACTAATGCCCAAAGTAAAGGTCACAGAAGTGTCCTGCGGGAAACAATCCATCCAAAAGTTTATGAAATATTTCACCCTGAAAAAAAAAAAATTGCCTTGATTGGGTTTTGGAAAGAATGTGTGAAATTACCCAGAGACCCGCAAAAAAGGCGCTAACTTTCTGAGCACCAATGCTAACAGCACTCGTGTCATTATTCTGTGAATTCCACTCGGAGCTAAAGCAAACTTCACTCCAGCATGAAGAAAAATGTTACAACAAGCTGCGGATCCGGTGACTCTAAACCGAACACAAAGCGTGCAACACCAAACCAGCGCGGAAAACACTTAGCGTCTGTTTTCCCTCTGGCTGATTGCTCTCATTTGTTAAAGTGTTTTCCTTGAAACTACCTACAGATTTTTCGTAGTGTGACAGCCGTGGCTTGATTACCTGGAAATATTTTGCCAGCAAAACAATTTACACGAGCATGATGCAACAATTACACGAACATGTGGAGGGTGAAAGGAAACATTGATTAAGAATGATCCTCGGCGGGAACACGACCAAGTTTGTTGGGGTTTTTTTTGAGAAAAAAGGGGTCAAAATTTAGTTTGGATTCTGGTGCTGCACAGGGGAGTGTTGCAAAAGTGCCAGATGTTGCCAAAAAAAAAGACAGAAGGATCAACCAGGGTTGGGTTTTATCAAGTAGGTTTTCAGAACCAGAGCAAAACTTTTGAAATAAAACAAAAAAGTTTACAACCTTAATAGTTTAATGAGTAAAATTTACAGTATTTTACTAAATTTCCAAGGTGGAAGTCCAGAATTCAATTATATTTTCGTTGGTAAGTATGTGGAAGCCAGCAGAGGCCAAAAAGGAAAATTGAAGCAATCATGCATAATGATGCTGACCATTAATTCAAAATCACAGTTGTAATTGGATTGATTTCCCCGTCGTCCCTTTGCCCCTGCTCTGACCATATCTCTCTTCCTCTTCTTCTCCCCCCAGTGCGCCGCCAGAACATGAAGGTTCGCATCAACGCCACCGGCGACACCATCGTCATGAAGTTCCTGCGGCCAAGTCCCGATGTGAAGCTGGAGGGTTACATCCTGGGTTATGGCAGCAACATGTTCTCCAAGCAGTTCATCCAGCTGCCGGAGAACGGCCAGCCGTACGAGACAGAAGTGGGTAAGTGCGAATACGGAAGCCTGCAGAGGACACAAACAATGATAGAAGCCCAATCCCTAATCAACAAAAAAAAAGCCAATTTCATCCAGGTTTTTCTTCAAGGTTCAAACCATGCCCATCTGTGGGTCGTTTGACGCAGCCCAAGATCAAAATGTCAGAATTTCTGGCTTTTATCTTTCAAAAATTCCACCAACCTGCATGGAGACCGTTAAGAATAATGTTTGACAGGCTTTTCTGAGAAGTCTTATGCAATGCATTGTGCTGAATCAGAGACACCCCGAGATCATGGCACCAGTGATCGATAACCATCCGAACCGCTTGGACTCGTGGGAAAGACAGCAACGTCCGAGCCTAAACACTGTGCAGTGGGGGGACCGTGAACATGAGAACGGTTTTGGAAGCCCAGCGCTCTGGCAGCGGTAGCAGCAGGTGGCTCTGATCCGCAGCCTGACACTTAGCCAAGGTCTAAAAAAAATGATAGAAGTTGGGCTGGTATGAAGAGAAGAGCTGCTGAAAACCATCCATCAATATCTTCCTGGACTGGCTCTGTTTGCACTCCCGTTGGATGTTCATTTATCCACTCTGGGAAACTAACATCCGTCCTAATGGACGCAGGAGAGTCTCGTTTTCCCTGGCCAACAAAGTCCAAATTTGGCTTAAATTTTTGCTGTGAATGCCAACGAAGGCTCGGGTCTGTTTCCCTGAATGTTTTGCTTCATGTTTGATCCGGTGCAACCCTTTTTTTTTCCGTCCCAGCACCGAATGAGGAGGGCGCTAGACCAAAGGTTGGAGGTGGCGATCGTCGGGGGGGGTTTGCTTTTCTTTTCCTTTTATGGTCACAGCAGCTACACAGTCACCAGCTCATAACCTCCCATCGGTGTCCAGGACTTCATAAAAGTGTTTTGACAGCACGAGAGACACTGGAAAGCAGCGACTTGCTGGCAATTTTTATTTAATTTTTTTTACATAATCCTGATAGCAAAACTTGTTGGACCTCATACGCATCTCGATATTTTCACCAACTGATCAATCGTCATGTCTGCGTACATTGGGGTTCAGCTTCAAAAGAGCTGTTAGTGTTTTTTTTCTTGCAGCAACTTAAGTGCTGCGTTCAAGTGCAGTTGTGAGAATCATTCATCCCACTTGCCAAACTGTGTGTGTGTGCTTAGTCTCCAACTCTGAGGTCGAGCTGAACCCTCAACATAAATCGCAAAACACACATAAACACTTGAGTCAGAAGAGGAGTACTTCAAATCAGCCCTTGCCTCATTTTTTAGCCGCTCTTCCTCCCTCCTGTCATGCGGACCGCAGAGAGGGCGGGGCTGTGGCGGCGGCCTTACCTCCTTCATGTGGTGTTTACCTTACTGGTTAAAGGCTCCGGTGGAGAGGCATCCGTCAGCGGCCTGGGGAGGGATCGCCAACCGCAGTTTGGTCTGGGCTGATCCAAGGCTTCGCGGCTTCGGTTTCCCCTTCAGCCACAAAGATGCCGCTTTGGGAGACGCAGGAATTCTCTGCTTCCTCTACCGGGGAAACTGCTGCTTACTGCATGCACAGAATTCCTGGAGCTCATTCTTGAAATACTTCCTGTGTGTGTGTTATTTTTTTGTCTTTCTAAATGCACAAATCTGATACAACAGGGGAAAAAAATCCCCAACAGAAATGATTATATCATCTGCGTATAATGAGATTTCAGCCCTTTTCAGCACACAGCTGCGGCCAACGCCCTGCAACCAGGGATTATTTTAATTTAAAAAAAACAAAGAAAACAACAACACTAAAGTTCATGACTAGCAAACCTCCCCAGAAAAAATTCCTCCAAAGCTGTTTCAACGTGTTCACAATTAAAAAGGTCAGTTTTAAACAGTTATTAGGGATCCGGCGAGTAAACAGAAGAAATGAGGAGCTGCTCTGCTGGCTGGCCTGGTCCGGCCCAGCATCACATCCAGCTGTGAGGCTGCCACCGGGATTCAGCTCGCTGTGCCTCTGAGCCACTGCAAACATGAGGAAAAACAACAACACTTAAGTTCAGTCTGGAGGATGACTAGCAAACCTCCCCAGAAAAAATTCCTCCAAAGCTGTTTCAACGTGTTCACAATTAAAAAGAACGATGGGTGAAAGTAAATATGGCACAATTAACCCACAGCGGTGCCGCCAAGGTGAGATTGTCGACGGACAAGAGAGAGCACGTTGGCCCCATTCATAAGAGACGACTTTGCATTTCCCTGGCTCGTCCGCAAAGGGTGGACGGAGGTGAGCCTCTTTTATTCTGTGGGATTTCAAAAGTCTTACTGGGACAAAAGAACTAAATCCGAGGCTTCATCCACTTCTGTGGGCCGTTTGAGACAGAGCTGCTTCTCAAAGACGACCGATAGGGAAAGATTCCACTTTGTAACTCTTGCGTGCGATGGATGGATTTCAGACCAGCAAGAAAACAATTCAGACCCGAGCTTTCAAAGATGGTCCCACCAGAATTCTGCAAGTGCAGCTGTTACTCTTCATAAATAATAATGAGAGCATTGACTCGCGCAGCAAAATACTCCTGAACTCTTCACTTTCGAGCACACACCGCTTACTTCCTATCCCCTCCTCCCACGCACTTCCTGTTGTCTCATTGTTCTCCTGTCAGACGTTTCTCGCCGCTTTTTTGTGTAGGTTTTCCTAGTCGGCTGAACTGACGTTTCAGGCGCCAAGCATCAATTTTTTTTTTATAATCGCTGCAGCTGCTGTTTGGTGTCCGCCACTAAGTCGTCTTAAAGCACTTCAGCTGCTAAATGTGGAAAGAAACTCTGGGATATTCGGGTTATTCTGGGAGTTGTTGCAGCTGTCAGGCCCCTCCTTCCCCATGACTTTCTCTCTCGCCCTCTAATGGCTGTCATGTGTGCAACGCTTTTAACAACCACCACAATCATCATCATCCTCATCCTCATAATCATCGTCATCACCCTGCTGGTTGCACGTTGTGAGGGATTCCTCACATGTTGGTGCCCTGGACACTGCTCGCATCACGTGGAGAAAATTATCAGCAAATTATGTGCTTTTTTTCTTCTTCTTCTTCTTCTTCTTTTTTACCAAACGATAATCTAATATCGTTTGCCTGAGATTCAAACAAACGATTTACGTGCAAATAAACAGAACCCTTTTTTTCCGGGACTTGAGACTCTGCAGAGCGAGAGAGCAAAACGCAGTCCCAACATCTGGTCAGTTTTAAACAGTTATTAGGGATCCGGCGAGTAAACAGAAGAAATGAGGAGCTGCTCTGCTGGCTGGCCTGGTCCGGCCCAGCATCACATCCAGCTGTGAGGCTGCCACCGGGATTCAGCTCGCTGTGCCTCTGAGCCACTGCAAACATGAGGAAACACATGTGCAGTGGAGTTCTTTTCCTCTGCAAGACAAGTCAAAGTTGAAGCGGCCTTAAAAAGTCAAGTGTTTTGAGTTAGATCAATTGTGTTCGTTATTTATTTGGTTTGTATCTCTATTTTATTCAGACATAAGCATTTTTTTCATGTCTGAATAAACAAAAACACACAAATCTAAGTTTTTGAGTTCTTACAGCTACGCTGTGATCAAAGATCAGCTTAAATTCCTTAAATGGCCCCTATTAAACGGGACTAAATCCAGACTCTATGCTTCCCTTCAGACGCTGAGCCCAAGTACCTGGTGGCCGTCCAGCCAATCCCAGTCAACGATGTGAAGAAGCACTGCACGGGTAGTTGACCAACCCTTTTTTTTTTTTTTTTAACTTTTATTTCATCTTTATTGCTCTGCACCGACAGGACACCTCACTGTGTCTGCTCTCGTCTGTTGCCATAGGGAAGGTGAACATGGAGAAGCCGCTGCACCTGGTCATCGGCTCCGTCAGCCCCACGGCCGTGCTGCTGTCCTGGGGGAACTCGCTGAAGACACCCTATGATGGCAACATCCTGGACGAGTGTCTGGAGGACGGGTGAGCATTGCTAAATAGACTCACTAATTGTAGAAAAGCAAAACAAATCAAGCTATTACATAACCAAACACACACGTGTGTTTAAATTACGAAAAACTGGCAACATGACAAAGTGATTGTGTAGCTTATTAGCATGTCACATTTTTAGATTTGTTGCAGTACTGATCGGTTAGCTTGAGAAAACTGACATAATTTGGATCGTAAAGAATTTTGAGCAAAAGCATTCATCACGTTTTTGTTCTCAGTTCTTTACGTCTCTTGCCACTTAAATTTCAACTTGACCGACTTTTTTTAAAGATCTTCAAACAAGAAAGCAAACATAGAAAGGCTAACTTTTGCAGAAAAGTTTGTCTTTCAACACTGATGTGTGTTTATTCACCTTACCAACAATGAATCATCCAGTATCATAACATTCAAAATAGTGTTTCACCTCATCAAATTGCATTTTTGACAAGCGCTTAGTCATTTTCCCTCGTTTCGAAAACCTTTGTTTACTAGTGGCACTGACTGGTCTTGTCTTCATATACCAAGATAATACCATAGTTTCACGGGAAACAAGCTCAAAACTCTGGTGGAATTCTGTTTGTCTTTGCCTGTCGAGAGACAACACACTGTCGGGACAATGGGCCCGTTGTTTTCCATCGTCGCTGTCAAACATCTTGGAGGAACCCACGGAAAGCTTAAGCGGAATGTCTTCTGCCACCCTGGCGGCCTAATCCAAAACCTAGCGCCAGGTCTCTCTGAGGAGGGTTTGGCTGCAGCCGCCAATCTCTTTTTGGAGTCCGGCTCTGAAAAACATGACTCTAAGGAAGGAGCGAGACTGGTAGTGGCACTGGCACTGGCCAGAATTAACAACACCTAGCACAGGAAATTTTACATGCTGAGGTCACAGCCACAGAGGGCGGCCAGAGAGAAACCGCATGGTCTAAAGACGGCGTGCAGGTGTGTGAATGCCTTCTGTCTGTGGTCCTCCACCCCCTTTGACTCTTTGAAAGCCACAGGAGTTAGCTCCTGGCATTGGTGGGGCAGTCAGCACCAACACCAGGGCAGAGTCGGCAAATCAAGTGTTTGGTGAGCTCGTTCCATCACACTTGAACACACTGAGGCTACAGTTTGAGTTTGATCCGAGGCCTTGATGATCTTTATGCCAAACAAATTTCCAGGATGTACCCAAATATAACAACAAGCCAGTTTTGGTTCAGGTGCAAATCTCATAAATAAAGAGGCCAAGAATGGAGCCCTGTGGAACCCCAGACTGACCTTGAACAACCCTGATGTGCTCCCAACGAAGCACATTGCCATTGTGATGATTGTTCCATGTTTTCTCATCACCTTCAGGTACTACACCATCCGCTACAGGGAGAGGAACAGGAAGTGGATCTACCAGACCTGCCCCACCAGCGACACAGTCATCGACAACCTGAAGCCCAACACGCCCTATGAGTTTGGCGTCCGCTCGAACAAGGACGACCGCCGGGGCACGTGGAGCAAACCAGTCATTCACAACACCAACATGGGTGGTGAGGGACTGATCAATTTTTGGCATTACTTTGTTTTGATCCAAAGAATTTTATTATTTCTCACAGGATGAAATGAAATCTGATTGCTTGATTTTTTTTTTTTCTTTCTGCAATTTCACAGATAAAAAGCTGCGTCCTCCTCATCCCAAGCCAATTGTAAGTGAGCCTTTTTTTGGGTGATTTCAAGGGGTCAAACCTGTGGTGTATTTAGCCTCATAACCTTGAAATATGACCATGCCAAAACATTTGCTCCCACTTCTCAAGTATTGTTATAACAGCTCCTCAAAAATATTGGACTCCCTACCTAGAAACAAATACCCAGCTTTAACTCTGTTGTACTCAGACTCGCTTGAGCCAAACAGGCATACGTCTCCGTTGCTGGTCTGCATGTTAGACCGCGTGTACGCAACATGAAACATGACGTCCATTTCCCAGCAGACACATGTTTGATGTGCTGGCTCTTTAAAAGGGGTCGGAGGTCATAGTTGTTCCTCTCGCAGGGCCTAATTTATCACCTTTCACGGCCACTCGCACGGTTTTCGTCACACTGAATGAAGACGATGCTAAATACCGCAGGTTCTGACTGAACCTCGTGTGCTCTGTTTTTCAGAAACCTCTGGGTCAGAACGCACTCTTCCTTCCCCGAACCGGTAAGCACCGTCACTTTGTTTTGCCATTGGTTCCACTGTTACAGTGAGGAACTTGTTCAGGCAGCAGGGTTTTGTCACTGCTCCCTTATTATTTCTGCCCGATTTATTGGAGGAATCCGTTAATAGCCCCTCAGGTATGCACAGTGTGCACGGTGTGTCCTCCGCCTCCATCTGTTTCACGGCGGCGATGATAATAAAGGGAGATAAGAGAAGCTGTGGCAGATGAATAAAGCGTGTTCAGGCTGGTAGTAAACGCCCTGTCTGGAGTTTGAAGTATTTTACCTTTAAGCAAAAGTCAACGCACTAAATTACAGGCTGTTTGATTGAAACACTGGAACCAACAAGATGTAAATGTGTAAAAAGAAGCGCTAAACAGAATCGTGTTTTGCGGATTGGGTTATGATTTGATTGGCCATTTGGCTTTCCTACTGAAAGAAATTCTTTATTTTAGTTACGCGAGTCCACCTGGATTTATTTCACACGTCTGTCAAAAAAATATTTTTTTTGTCATTCAATCAGATTTTACCACTTTCAAGATTGTTTCTCCAGCTTTCACCCTTTGTTCCCGGATCCCATCCAAGAAATAAAAAATTCTTTCCCCAGCAGGAATAACAGATGCTTTTCATTGATTTTATTTATTTATTACTGATTTTATTTCAGCTCTTCCCTTTTATCTTTTTCAGCTGTTCAATTTCATTTTCCTCTGATGTGTTGACTTGTTCACAGTTCTGCACAACAGGACTCGAATCTCTCCTCTCCTCAAAATGCCGAATTTCCCCGGAGCTCCTCGTTTCGGTGATTATCTTTTTTCTTCTCAGCAAACAAATACACGCACACACGCACACACACACACACACACACACCACCTTCCACACCTTTTATCCCTCCACTGCCGACCTGGAAACACATTTTATCCCCCAAATCTTCTTCATTGAGGCCCAAATGATTTGGATATTGCCCCCACTTTGCCCCACAAACTGCGGCGAAACGATTTATGGCGGCTGTCTGATTTTATTTCTGTGGTTTCTCTGAGTTCTCCCCACTCGCCGATGCCCATTTGCAGAAGTTGTCCCATACTTTGTGAGTTAGAATAACACCCTTTGCAAATTAGAGCAGCTGCAGCTCGTTAATGTGAACACGGCCGTTCGCTCTCGAGACGGAGCAGAACGAGACTCGCGGGCGTGTCGCTCAATATACGTTTGGCAGACACACACATTGCAATGTTGAAACACTTCAAATCCGACATAAATAAACTAAATCAGTAGTGATTTGTCATCCAGAGTTTCAAGCTCAGGCCTGTGGCTGCAGGCAAAGGTGGACGTCCGCGTGAATCAGCACAACAACTGTTTATTTGTCAAAAAGAGAACTTCTTCTGCATTTTTGTGGACTTTCCAAACAAGCTTTTTACCACTTTCTATTAAACTAACACTGATTCTATGTTTATTTTCTCATAACTAGCCATATTATTTCCCACAGCACCACCTGAAAGCCGCCAGGAAGCATTACCTCTGCCAGGCTCCACTGAGCCCAAATGGCCTCGTGTGTCATTCGGTAATGGAGCCTTGTTCCTTCCCCTTTTTTCTTTCTTTTTTTTTTTTTTACCATCAAGCTTTATTCGAGGCCTGTTACCTGCTTCGGCTGAGTCTTGGGACTGCTACAGCGGCTATTGCGATCGGCTTCACGCTAGCATGCCTCAAGTTCACTGTAGAAAGTCGTGGTTTCAAAGGCGAAGACGTCGCGGGAGGTTAGGTGACACTAGTAAGTTTGGTTTTCCCACGCCCAGCGGCACCGCAGTGGCAGCTAGGTCATGGCTGCTATTGGTCATGTGACTACAGATGCTGTCTGTTATGCTGGCTTACTCTTAGCCTTGTCTACCTTTAAACAAAAATTTCTCTCTGAATGCCATCGTCGCCACGTAGCCTCACCAGCAAATTTATCCCAATTTGATGAACCTAAAATAGTTCTTTTAGGCTAGTCTGTCCATCAAGCTAACTTTTAATTCATGTGAAGAGATAAGCAGGTGTTGGATCTAGTCTACTGACAAAATATAATATATCGGAAGAGCAAATATTTAATACCTGTGGGGTTACAATTTATGTTTAGCTGTTATTTTTAGCATTATTTTCAGCTCTCCTATTCTGCAAAAGTGGGAGATGAGAGATTTCTGAGACTGCTTTGGACCCTGTACCATTTTTGTGTAGCGTAGCTAGAGCGTTGTGGCAGAGAAGTAAAAAATAAAACAAGCAAGGTTTTAGCAGTAAACAGACCCATAGCGGTAAACAGACCCACCACCAGATAAACAGACCCTTGTAATTGACTCTTTAAGCTAAAAGGCATCATTGGATTCCACCAAATCAGTATCTTTGTCGAAGGTTGACGATGAACTTCATGAATGTGACTTTCTCCCCGTTTCTGTCTCCTTTCTTGCCTGTCCTCCGTAAAGTAACTGCTGGATCGTCAGTTTGCATGAGAAGACTGCATGTTGCCCAGTTCAGACGCAGACGTTGTTGGATTCCCCCCAACCAGGGTGGAAACAACACAAGCCGATCTGCAAAAATGTCCCCTCCCACTTTTTACCAACCTATCATGTATTTCTATGAGGTACCAGATTATGGGACTAAAAGTGTTTTTTATATTGCTTTGCCAGTTTGAGATTTGTAAGAAAACACCATGAAGTATAACATACATTAATACTAAAACGTAGACTCAAAACTAAAAATTAGGAGTTGGTATTCTGCCAAAAAAGGTACACTTAGATTCCCATAGTCACTGTACCTCTCTCCTCTTCAACATTAGATCAGGAAAACACTCTTAAAAACAACTCTGAGCGCCCGGCAGCCCATCAGCCCAACGTTCCCAAACTCCTGACCACCAAAGCCCCTCCTACAACCACCGCAGCCTCCCTCCTTCTTAAATTCCCCTCCAAGGGTGACTTACATCGTGGCCAGACTACTAAGGCTCCCACTAACGCACCCGAGAAGCAATATAACTCTGCTGGTAATTTCCCATTTTCCAACTTTCTTTCTTGTGTTTTACTGTTTTAGAAAGAAGTATATGATCCTGAACTTTTTTGTCAGAAATAGTTCTATGCAAGATCTGTTTTGTGGCTGGACTGCACTTTTTTTGGGAGAGTACGATGAAAGAGAAACCCATAGTAATCTTCTGTTGACAGGTCCACCATTAGTCAGATATAAAACATCATTGTCATCTGCACACAATCACACAGAAGGCCGATACAAAAATCCACAAAAATATTTTTTTGGTCACTCTATTAAGGGTAATCTCTATATGTTATTTGCAAACTATTTCCTCTTGGAATTGACTCTTCTGTATGTACTTTTTAGTTTTCTAGTAACCCTTCAGGTTTTCCAGAAGTGTTTGTCATTTTGCATCTGCAGGTGTTGGATCCTCTCCAGAACGAGACAAACATCCAGCATTTTCATTGCTTTAAACCCTTTTTTTCTTCCACACAGTTTATGACAACTCGCAGGACGGGTCTTCACTGTTGGCTCTGGCAAATGACAAAGACAAAATTTTCAAATGGGGTAACGGCAACCTCACTATAAGCTTTACTTTTCCTCTTGAAACCTGGTTTTCCTTTCTCTCTGCTGTTAATCCGCAAACCATCTTGTTCCCACAAATCTTCCGGTTGGCTTCCGGGATTGACTTGTTTCCATCCACAGGAATGGCTGCATCGCTGAAGGACCATGTCAAGGCATTTCATCCAACATTCACCTTCAACGTCTGCATGCGGCACACAATCATACAGTCATGATCACGTCATTAAACCACCAACAGCTTAAATGACTGTTTTCTCAAGATTGTGGGCCTTTAAGAAAACTCTTCCAACTCTTCCAATCCAACTCTTTTGTTTCCACTGCTCTGAACATCCACTGGTTCATCACTGAAGAAGCATCCATCACTAACCAATGCTGCTCAGGGCTGCCACAAGCTCGTTTGACTTGGCAACTTGGATGAGGTCAAGGATGAATCAGTAACAAAGGCTCTGCCATTGTTTTTTTTTTTTGCTCTTTCAGGTCAAAGCAACAAAAGAACTCTTTCTCCAGAACCTTTGCAGCCTTACAACCCAGCAGTTACCTCGTTGGTCACATCCATGAGGCCTGCGCCAAGAAACTCTCTCTATCCTCTCTCTAACGGCCCAAGAAGGCCCAACCCTTCCTCTAGACCCAGTAACTCATCCCCAACCTCTGGGATACTTAGGGGTAATCCCACTCTTTCCTAACACTACCTTGATTTTACCCTTGTCCTCTTTGACTTTACCCAAATGATTCTGTCATAGTTGATACACCTCTGTCAGAGCAAAGTCTAACCACTCTATTGTTCACTGTCTTGAGTACTTTCAATCTTTTTGGTCAATAAACCGTTGCTTGATAAATGAACCTCACTTTTTGAGCAACTGCACATTTGCTTCAGCCCTCACCCTCTCGAGCACAGTTAGTTTATCATTCAGTGTGAAAGATCTTGGACGTTGTGCCATGGCGACACAACACGTTTCCTCTCTTGGCTAAACAGTTTTTCTGTTCAAACAGTTCATTGTTTTGGCAAATCGGCCCATGCATAATTTGTCAAATTGGCTGAACAAGCTTTCCAGGACCACATTCATCCAATTTCAGTATTTACTAAAAGTAAAAGGGTCATTCTGACTTAACTTGTAAAATTGTTCCCAGTGGACCTTAGCAGTTGATTTTGCCCAGGCTTCACTTTTCTTTATCTTGGTAACACTTGGTTTTCTTCCAACAGTCAATGGACAGCCACACCGGGGCCTTTCCCCTCCTAAACCCGCTGTATGGTCCAGAGCCCGACTGGGTAAACAAAATGAGTCATTTGTCACTTTTTGTTTGTTAACCCCTCACTCGCTTTTGCAGCTTCCTCAGCCTCAGCTGCAGCTCACCTTGGTGTTTTTGTCTCCATTCTTTTTGTTTATTAACACTTCATCCGTCCATTGGTCTGTCTGTCAATGTCCTCCTTTTTTGCCCATCACGCCTTCTGTCCTCACCCAAGCTTCTGAAGATTTTTCAGCAAAGCTTCTCGCAAGGACTTCTTCAAATAATCAAGTGGACGTTGGAGTGGGAGCTTGATTATTTGAGCTGGTTACAAACTGTTGTAACAGCAGCCAATTAAGTTGTTCTGTGCTGTGTGGTGGTGGGTGGGGTTTGTTTGAATGTCTAGACATTGTTTTTTTCTGAAAGGGAACCTTAATCAGAATTGCTACAATTGTGGAACCAATCCGCCTTCCAGATGTTTTCAGGTTTATGTAAATCTTTAGTACTTTACAAGTAAAAACTGGACCCAGACCAGTGAGTAATAATGAAGGATGGAAACAAACATTCTTAAATTTAAGAGTCATGGTTGTCGACATCTTTCATTGGTCTCATGAGTTGATATGATACCACATACATAAGGCCAAGTTGCCGAATTTTGGCACTTCAAAATTTCCAAAACAGGTGAAGTGTGCACCTTTTTGGCGAGTCAGTTTTGAAAGCACTGCCTTTTCATGCTGCAGTAAACGACTCGTTGCTTGGGAGTGAGCTGTCCGAGTTTCCTGCTGTGGTTGGCCGTTGGATTGCCGATTAAGGAGTGTCTGTATGGTTGGTAAAATACTTAAATGTGGTCCATCTGCAGCCAGGATTTGCACATGCTGTATGCCGACTGGCGCCTGAGTCACTCAGGGTAGTCCTGCACGGTTTGGTCATGTGTAGCATTAAGAGGCCAACATTGGATGGATTGTAGCTGGGGATAATAAAAGGGCCATGAGCTTGAGGGGTTTTGGCCAGAAGCTTTGGCGAAGATTGCGGAAAATACCCTTCTTGTTAAAATATGCAATCCGGTGTTTGTTTGACTTTTTTGTTAAGGACGTCAATTTGCAGAGATTTGCGCTTTTCATGGCAGCAGAACATTAAAATAGGAACTGTTTCTACTTAACCTGTTTAGAACCTGATCTTGATTTTGCCCTTAGTTTGTGTCCCTGTCCTTCATGGATGCGTCTGGTCAGGGTTCAGCGTTTACTTCTCCGCTTAATTGCAAGCAGTGTGAGTACAGTAAGCTTCGAACATGTTGCTGCAGAGGCGCTGTGTTTACGGAGCACTCACGCGAACCAGGACAGCATGGCGTGCACTGAGAACTTTGCATAAGCATGCGGAAACCGCTGTTTGCTTTTTAATTGAAGAATTGTTTGTGCGTAAAAAGGGAGAATCATACTAATATTTATTTCGTTTAGTCGTGCTCTGTAATCACCGGGCACTGCTGAACACGGACGCGGTAATTGCAACAGTTTCCACTCTGACTTTCCAGTACAAAGAACCTCTTTGAATAATTTGCTACAGGAGTTTTGTTGACAGAGAGCTCTTGGATCCAGCTGCTCAAGAATAATAGAGGCTGTACCCAGCAAAGCAAACCAGCTCTTTGAAGACCAAATTATTTCAGGAAGAACAGCAAATATTCGCCAAATCACTGCACTGCAGGCAGTCTGGCATCTTGTCTGCCTTCATACATATTTACATGTGACTGATTGAAAGGAATCCGTCTATATTGTTTAATGTTACAAGAAGTTGTCAGGACTCCATCATCTTTCATGTTTCTGGCTCTGCCATTATTCCATTTAGTTCTGGAATCGAGTCAACCCCTTGATTGTGAAGAATTTTTGGCTTTTCTAAACGAGAGACGGGGTGTAATTGGATGCAGGTTCTGGACATGCACAGATTTTAGGAAAACATACATGAATTACACTGGATTGTTCGTGTTTTCAGGTTCATTTGGCAGCTTTGAAAGGGGTATCAGGTTCAACTCTGGGCAAAAACAGTGTGATTTTCCAGGAGATTAAAGAGCACCTAGCTAGAAAATAGAGCCAAAGTTGATGTTAAACTGTCATCTTTGCTATTTTTAGATTTAGAACTGGTGGTAGACAAAACATGCCTGAATCTGATTGATGGCAGAGTTGTGTGTACCACCGCAAAAGTTATGAAAGCACTTAATTCTGATGGTGGGAAAATGTTCTGTTCCCTTCCACTGCAAAAACTGCTAGTTGTCGACTTTCTGAAGGGTCTCACACCAAATCCAGGTAATTAGCTGTTGTACATAATGTTTCCTATGTCTGGTTCCTTCCAGGATCTCCTCGCTCATCTGTCCTGTTCAACAAGAAACCAAACATGGTGGGCAAACCTGGCGAAACAGGTTAGAACTCCAGAAGAGTTCAAAAAAATTGTACCTAATTCTGTCTTTTGGGTGTTTATTAAGGAGCGCAGTTCTTTTTGTAATGTATTTTTGTTTGTTGTCTGTTTTGCATTAGACAAAGTGAACAACTTGAAGCAGTCCGACAAGTTGACGATCCTAAAGCCCAAAATGCCTCCTGCAACGGCCAAGCCAACCAAACAGGAGCGAAGACAGACCACAACTTTTGCACCAACAACACCTGGTACAAAGACTTTCTTTATTTTTAGATAGAGGAGGCAAAATTCATATTTAGTTCTTACTGAAATCAATAATTTCAAACCATCAAGCTTGGAAGATACAAAACAGTGCGTGTGTTTTTATTTTATTCAGCACCTCAACAGGAGAGCTGGGAAGACTCTGAACTGTTTAAACCACAACCGTCCTCTGATGTTGATGCCCTGGGCAAGAAGCGTTACGTTGGTAAGTCCAATCGATGGGAAAATAGGGCTGAAAACTTCATGCATGGAAGAGGCTTTGCCTTCCAGGTCATGTAAAATTCTGACAAATCCCTCCTCCCTTCTGTCCCAAAGCTCCTCACGTCATCTACCAAACAGGCAAGAAACCGGACGAACCTTGCTCCATCACATCTTCCCTCAACTACTTCCCTGAGGACGAACCCGGAGAGTCCAACGTGAATGCTCCGCCCAAGTCTCCGCCCTCCAACCTTACTGTGGTGACCGTGGAGGGTTGCCCTTCCTTTGTCATCCTGGACTGGGAGAAGACTGATAATGACACCACTGGTACGAACAGAAATGAGCAGAAAGGTCACACTGAAAGTCGCAATCTTGCCAATGGGTCTTCTTTTGTTGGGACTCGTATTTTAAAGTTAGGAAAAAATAGCTTTTCCAAACAGACTTGAACATACTGGGTTTTTTTTTTCAGAGTATGAAGTCATTTCAACCGCTAAAGGACCTGACGGCGAGCAGGTTTCCGTCCTTACAACCAACCAGACTCACACGGCCGTGGAGAACCTCAAACCTGAGAGCAGGTACGCTCAACATCAGATATGGCCTCCAATTGGAATGGAAAATTATTGATGTTGTCCTTCCCATCTTCTGAAGTCCTCTTAGTTTGATAAAACCACGCAGATAGCTTCAGGCAATAGCTTCCGAAAAATTCATGGTTACCCTCAGAAAAAACTTTCACCTTCATAGTCCAAATCTTTTCAACTTTTCATAGTCTAGTGAAACAGCCCTACATGGTTTTGCTCAGACTAATATAACATTCATACCACACTGTATTCAGCTGTCCAAACATGCCAAGGCAGCGACGCAACTCGGCAGAGTCGACCTGGTGCCTCTTTGCCAGAGGTTCAGAGAGCAAAAATAAGCAGAGTTCGCCCCGTCACGCTCTCTGAGGTTTGAGTGGTGCTGGATATGGGAAAAGTATTTGGTGGTGGGAGAGTAATTGTGGCAGGTGTGAATGACTCAAAGCAACAGCGCTAGCACACTGGGTTAGGTCACAGTGTCAGGTGACACTGAATAGGAGAGAAATTATTGTAGCGCAACCACTTCAAAAAGAACAATGAGAAGAATCCATCAGCTTAGAATCTTATGGTTTTCTGTTTATTAACAGTCTGTCAACAAATGTAATGCAATTAAAGGTCACCCAACGCTTTTGTTTAATGTTTTGTCTTCCCTTTGCTCCTTCACAGTTACGAGTTTAAAGTGAAGCCAAAGAACGACTTGGGAACAGGTCCTCTGAGTGAACCGGTATCCTTCAACACTGAGTCGGGTACAGTACTGTCCATCTGCTTCATATCTGCAACCAAAAGCTAATGTACAAATGTTTCCAATAGCCAGAAGATGAAGGAAAAAAATTAAAGCTTGTTTGATTAAACGGTACCACAAGAAAGAAAATGAACAGACCTGAAGCAGGATTGCTGCTGGTTTTGTAACCCCTCATCTTGCCTTCATTAGCTTTCCTGAATGAATTACGTTTTGGTTTTTTTTTTGCCACAGAAATTTTCCTGGAATTACTATTAATACATTGAATTAATAAAGTGTCTTCATCTTTTCTTCATTAGCCGATCCCAGGGTGAGCGAGAACGTTTCAGGTAAGACCAATGATAACAGCATCACAGTGTCGTTGCCGTATGACTCAGTGTTGCAATCACGGATCATTGTCTCCGCAGGAAAGGACGCCATCTGGACTCAGTTCCCCTTCCAAACAGACTCGCACTCCGACTGTCACGGCAAACAGTATGTAAAGAGGACTTGGTATCGCAAGTTTGTTGGTGTCCAGCTGTGCAACTCCCTCAGGTACAAGATCTACCTGAGTGACTCGCTCAACGGTGAGTTTCATTGAAGTTCCCCAAAGATTTGTTGGACTGTGTGGAGTCAGGGAGTTATATTAAGGTCGGCACTATGTATTTTACCTTCCAGGTAAATTCCACAACATTGGCGATCAGTCTGGCTTTGGTGAGGACCACTGTCAGTTTGTTGACTCGTTCCTGGATGGCAGAACTGGCAAGCAACTCAGAGCCGACCAGCTTCCATCCAGACTCGGTAAACACTTTGTTTCAAACGCTCCTGGCAGGTGTTTGAAAATGTTTTCGCAGCTGCAGTTGTTCTGGAGGCAGACATAAGAAGGGCCCCGACGTGCAGAGACTCGGTGGCGGTTCCAGTTACAGAAGGATGTCACATTCTTGGCGGGATTCGACCCATGTTTTGACATTTGTGTGTGTTCTGGTCGTCAGACACCAAACACATTGACTGTTTCTCATTCAGCAAAACTGAGAAGTTGTTTCAGTGCTGAAAGTTGAAGAAAAATAGGCATTCATGTTTTCTGTGATACACTTTCAAAAGGAAAGTTGTTAGTTGGTAGCTGTCGAAGAACATAACTACTGTTCAGTAGAGCAGAAAAAATAGGACATGTCCTTGGCTTGCCTCCAGATTAATGCTACTCGTCACACCTGATTTTAATTTTAGCTGAACATGTACATAGTACATTATATTAGTATTTGGAAGGTGTTTTGTGGGGACAGTTTTCAGCTAACCTAAATGAGCAAAACAAAACAGTGGGAGGTGTTGTGCTATTTACCAACTGGCTTGCAAAGATTTGTGATATGTCAAATCTGAAGATTAAAGCCAGAACAGTCTTCCAATCGTCATAGCTTTAAGGAATAATGAACATTGAAGGTTTAAAAGACTGACAGTGAATTGTTTTGTTTGTTTGTTTTTGTATGGCCCAGGTTTTTACAGAGCCCTGCGCCAGGAACCTGTCCACTTTGGCCCAATAGGAGGCCGCTCCCACATTAACTATGTCTCATGGTATGAGTGTGGAACACCCATCCCCGGAAAATGGTGAACGGACTGAGTGGTTCTCAGAGAAGGCCGGAGGAGGAACCAACGCCCGGACTGGGAGGGCAACAACAGCGGGGGAGGTCCTAACAAATCTGACCACCCTTTGAACTGCCTCACTTTACCCAGTGCTGTAAAAACATGTACAGGACATCCTCGTCAGGGAAGTAATAACAGGAAACATATAATAGCAAAACAGGCCTTATTACTATTTATCGAGCATCAAAGCTAAACTGGTAGAAGAACAGAAAATACACAGAGGTTCCGTTACTCTCTGCAGTGTGTGGAGGTGGCAAACTCACGCTAGATATATTTTATTTTGTGTCAAAATAATGGGAAGCTGGCTCCCTGAATACTATTTTCATAACTTTTGAGATGTTATTTATCAAAAGGTTTTTAACGACATTTCTTAACGAGGTGCAAGGTCACATATTTTTTTTGTTTGTTTGTTCAATTATCGGGTCTGTTCCTCTGGTCCAGAGAAAAAAATTCTACTCCAAGTGTTGGGCCGTGTTAGGCAACATCATCTACTAGCGAGCCACAGGACTGTGGATTAATGAGTACATTTGGCTAGATTATGAAAATGCATCCTAGAGGATGATGTTTTGCAAATGAATAAACATGCTGGAGAAAAAAACGACAACCCATACACTCATTAGTTTTGTCATAAACTCCAGATGTGTTTTTCAAACATTTTGCTGCCTTCCACCCATAAACAGAGGAAAATGGCCGGCTTGAGGCTTCTTCACTTGCAATTTGCACAACAGAAATGTATTTATATGTATATGGAGGGAATGTATTTTTGCAATACATTTTTGCAGGTGCATATACCATTACCGTGGATGTTATATTTGTCTATACCTGAACTAAAATCTACTCTTAAAATCTTGCCTTACTGTATGCTTGGACTGGGTAAAAAGCTAGCACTCCGCTAGCTACCTCGCTGGCTAGTTTTCTGAAGATATGAACAGCCAATCTTGCCGTTCTTCCTGGTGCACATGTAGCATGTTTTGCCTAATTCTGAATCATCGAAGTGTAACATAAAAATTGGAACTACAAAGATTGAACTTTTTTTTATTGGTTTGGCAGCACATTTGCTTATTAGCCTACAAACAAAAGTAATCTACAGCTATCAGTAAATCTATTATGGTAGTCCTCAAACAAAAGAAAATCCCATTAAACATCTAAGTAAACTAAGTATTATTAAAGCAGTTCCCAATTAGCCCTAAACCCCTGTAGTCCAATTTGTAGGAGGAAAATTATTTGAGGCCCATAGGTTTGTAATGCCAAAAGTCATCAAAATGTCGCTCAGTATTTCTGGTTTGAATTGTTTTTTTTGCAATAATCCAGATTATGATATCAGGTGCTAATAGTTCCAATGCTCCCACTATCTTTGGGAGTCTGACTATCTCGAGGCAGAGCGTGCTTTTAAAAGTGATGCAGGACATTTTTTTTAGCATTATTCTTAAGATTGCAGCATTTGACTAAATGCTGTTTCCTGAATATATCTGTGTACTGTGTACTGTGTAATATGTACTGTGCCTGTATCTTCCAACTGGAGCCCTGACTGTACTCACGCCATTCATTATAGGACGGGGATAACATCATTAAGAGACAGAAGAGTGCTTTGTAAAGAACACAAGAATGTATGATAGTGCTGACTTTTTTCAACTCCTGTTTGTTCCTGTATTTTCCAACAATAAAAATGTTTGTTTTGTTTTTCTAAGAAAAAAAAAAGTGTTGTCTGGTTCTTTTTTCAACAGCCAGAGGCTCATGGTATTGAACTTTTATCTGCCTGGGAAGAAACCCAAATTATCTACATTTATCTATCAGCATGTTAGGAATGGTGATTCGGTTACAAAGATGCTTGCATAAAATAATTGTCCAATTTTTTGATAGAAAGTTCATATGTGTAAAGATTTTAGCTGTTCTAACATGTGAAAACTCAAGTTGTATTGTACTTAATGTATGTGGTGGTCATAGTTGGCGTTAGAGATCGGTCCAGGGCAGCTCCGACTGCATTCTCAAACTTCTTTCAAATTAGGCCAAAAATCTTGGATTGATTTTCCATCTTTGTTAACATTTAATAAAATGTGCAGACGCAATTTCATGCGTTTTAATTTTATTAAAAGCTGGATGCACAAATTGCATCCAGCTGTAATTAAATTGATTACCCCCTGCCGACAACACAATGCCATCACTGGGGTGGATGTGGAGTGTTTTTAAGCATCTTGGGAGCTTTAACGAAGGGAGGAAGATCTTCTTGTCTTGGTGAGATCAGATGTTTTTTTACGGGATGAACTTGGCTGTGCAAGTTTAATAACTCCTGGTTTGTGTTGACACCATTAGGGGAGAACAATGACAAAGATATTTGGAGACCATATTGACAGGGCCAGGAGAAGCCCCTAATACCATTATAATACTGAAAAATAATATAACACTAAGTAATAAACTTACAATCATGCATATGATTACTTGTTTATGATTACACGTAATGCATATGATTCCATATGATTACACTGAACCCTAATTGCTCCCAATGGGGCGAGGCAGCGCCTTGCATGGCAGCAGCCACCCATTGGTGTATGAATGTGTGTGTGAATGTGTGAATGAGAGGCCAATGTAAAGCGCTTTGGGGTACCGTGAAGGTGCTGGAAAAGCACTAAATAAATGCAGTCCATTTACCATTTACCATTTTTGTTTTGGAAACGTTTGTCGACGCTTTTCTCCCCACATCAGCTCATATTTTGAATAAAAATCCCTACACATTTCACTATTGTTTTAGGAAAATGCATCAATAAAAAAATGTTTCTTTATTATCAATTAATTCTGAACAGACGTGTCAAGAGCAGCTGGCCATCAGCTCCACCCTGCCCCGCCTGAACAAGCTGCCGATATGTCAAAAAATGTTGAAACATTTGGAGATCAGTGGTGTAATGGGTGTGTGTGAGTTTAACACCTGTGAGTCTACAAATATAGAGTACCAGCAAATAAGCGAATCTGAAATGGAGTTGTCTTTATTGTCATTACATAACATAGGTGCATGACAAACCTAAATTAATTTCATTGTAATTTCAGAGCCTACCAAGTAACTATCATGTTGTCTTCATTTTCACAAATATGGGAATGATTTCAAAAAATATAATAAATGCAAAGTTTTATGCATTTAAAAGCTGATGTTTCTTCAGGCGAAGTTTTGTCCTACTGTTTCTCACTCTCCTTCCTGATTCCGTAACCGTGCGCACAACGCCTGGTAAAACATCAGCGGAGACCCCCAAAAGTGACACACATGAGCCTTTTCACACACGTTGCATTAAATCCCGCGACCCCAAACAGTGGTTGTGTTAGGTTTGGCAGCCATCCGAATCCCAGCAGGTCGTGAGTCTCTGCTGGGGAGCGACTCAAAGACCTCCGAGGGCCCTGACCTTACAAACACACGGTGGCCTGAAACATTTTCTCCCTGGGTCCGTTAAAAAAAAATCCCACCTCCGTTAAATGATTCTTTCAGCAGCGGTGCGAGATCGGCTCGCTTTCTCCGAGCCGGGGTGGAATTCAAACTACGGAAAAGCTGCGAATGCGGTTTGGTCGCCGCGGCGTTCGGATTCCGCACTGACACATGAGGTCATAAAACTGACAGGGGGAGAAATGCTCCAGCGGGGCGATATTGTGTTTGCAGCCCCCATTTGCCCCCCCCCCTCACTCCCCGTGCTCAGATTACCCACAAGCCCCTCTGTGCATGTCACGGCGGCGACCTCAGTCCGAGGCCGAGGACGGGTGACATCACTTTTCCAAGACGGCAATGTTTTCTCGAAGAACCGCAGCAGCGGAGATGGGCGCCGAAAGAAAAGCGAAGTACCTGACAAGATTGCGAGTGCGCGAGGAGTGAAGTGACGGCTCATTCGGCCGCCGCAGAGCCGGCGGGGGGAAAAAAAAAGCCTGGGCAGGAAATCTCGTCAGAACAGGAGCGCCGTGCCAGCGCCACTGCTGTAATTTCACCCTCTTATGTAACAGGCCAACGGTTCCACTGGGAACCACAACGTTCCGCCGACGCGGAATGGGGGGCTGGTGCCGGGTGAGGTAATGCCTGGGCTGGGTCCAGGTGTGTGAGGCGAGCAACCCAAGTTCACGTTAGCATGAGCTAGCAGGAGTTAGCTTCAGCGCTCCCTGCATCCGTTTCCGGTCGAGACCCGTGCAGTCACATGATCAAAATCTGGAGTTTTACTCTGCAGAGATCTGACTGGGCAGACTTGACAACGATGATGTGACCTCTGACCTCTTTCTGGAGCTTGGAGACCCACAATGCAATCTGCTCTGATAAGTTCTGAGAACGCAGCTTTGAGCGTTCAGTTCTTTTGGGCCCACATATTTTTCCAAAAGTTGTGCTTTTCTTGTGCAGCCATTCACCAACCAAATATTTCTCATTCACCAGGTAATTTTGGTTTTCCTTTCTAGGAATATAGTTTCTCATGAACTCGTCTGATAAATTGCCATCTGTGCACGATCCAGCTTCAAACTTGTTTTGTTTTTTTTTTGTTAATGTAATGTTGCAACGCGGCACCGCTTTGCTCCTGATTTCAGTTGTCTTGGTTTCTGCCAGTTGACTGATGGTGAGGCTGCTTCCTGAAGATCTGCAGACTCTGATACTGCCGGTCAGACAAAGAACAAACAAAAAGAAAAACAGCCAGCCCAAATATTCAAACTCTGACATCGCATTAAACTGCCAGCCAGGAACAAGAAAAAGTGGCGCCTCATTTCACAGTGTGTCACTGATTCTGATTCTGATCTACTGAATTTACGACTTAGTTTTGCATTTAAAAAAAGGGGGGGGGGGGGGGTGGGATTCCACCAGTTATCTAAAATGGAGAGAAGCTGCGTTGACTTCAGCAGAGCCGGCGTGAAAATCGGATGTTACGGTTGGCAACAGGAAAGTGGAGAAGCGTGGGACGATGCAGAGGGTTGAGCCGTGTGGGATTGTGGGAAATGAAATTCCTGCAGTTATTAAAAGTTCTTCAAGAAAGTCTAAAGTATCAACAGGGAAAGCAAAGGATTTTATGGTCTCCGCAGTCATGTCTTTTGTCTTTTTTGTCCTTTTGCACAATCAAAGTTATTCTGCTGATGCTGGACTGATATTTTGCTCATAAGGATCCTCTCAAAGGTTCTGTTGTTCTGCTGGTGGTGGTTCTTAAAAAAACATATAGAAATGACTCTGATTCCATATGGAAAGGCAGGGAGTAATGACATACCTGTCGAACCTGTCGCCTTGTTTTTGCCAAGGATACATGAAACACAAGCAGGACTGGCAGAGGTCGGTCGCGCTGATGAGAAAGAAAGAGGTGCGCTGTGAGTTATGTAATGCAGCAGAACCACCGTCAGGGGAACCGTAGGTCAAATGTTTTAACCTCCTTGGTTTCTCTGTTCTTCAGAACACCTGGAACTCTTAAAATGAGCAAATATCACATGGAGAGAAAAAAAACCATCAAGATGTCTGTGAATATACCGTTTTTTTTGTTTTTTTTTCCTTTGGCAGACTTTGGCAGTGTTTGGGGGCCAGTGGAGATTTGTGGACGACTTGCAACCTGACAGTCGACAACGGGTAAGAGCATCAAATCTTTTATCTCCCCTCTGAGATTTGACTTGGATTGCATAGACTCAGCCCACAGCAAAAGAGCAAAGCAGGAAAGTGGCCATTATTAGCTCCCATGCTATTCAGCTTACATGTTGTAGCATAACAAAGGAAGTTTAAATCATTCTCACACTATGAAAGACTTCTTTGACTTCTTTGAAAAAATTGTGAAAGCAAATGACAAACAAACTGAAAATGTAATCATAACAAAAAAAATCCTGATAAAATCACATTAGTTTGCCATCATTCAGCTAAAAATTCCATAAACCGTGCGTTTGTGGACACAAGTCTTGTACGAAGACGTGTTCGTACAAAACACTGTCAATTTAAGTGTACACCTCAGGGAAATGTTGTCCCCGGTACGTTCTTCGACCAGCAATTTTACAAGACGTTCGTTCCACAGGGGTAACAGTGACATTTGGACATGTCAAAGCAGCGGAACTTGCAGCGTGCGGCTCTGCACACGCAGCCACAAAGAGGTGGGAGCCTGGTAAATCCATGTTCTGGGCCGCAGATCACATGGACCTAAGTCTGCTTTGAACAAGCGGTAAATAAGAGCGCGGCAGGAAGTGGAGGCGGACATTGAAGGCGACTGCCGGTGTGTCGATCTGTGGCGTTTGTAGTGAGCCACAGATGTTTTACAGTGCTTCCAATCTTAAAAGAATACCACGCAAGACTTCCTTGCTGTATTGGTTGCTGTTTTTATCTATAGAGCTCCCCCTATAGTTTTGTTGTGCATATCACTCATAAAAACTTAGCACTAACACCCATCCCCGACTCCTGAGACACAAGCAGGAAAGTGTTGTTTTGTTTTGTTTTTCTATGCTGGCTGTGTATTTTTTCTTTTTTTTCTGGGGCGAACTTGCCCACCAGCTAGCTGCTCTCCCCCTGAACTGAAACGCTTGCCTAGTTCGCTCTCAGCTGATGTCATTCTCCTTGGCTGGTGAGACTGACACAGGAATGCACTGATTTAACGTGTGTCTGTCAAAGCCAAGACCCATCAAGTTACCGACTGATTCAAGACGATTCTGTTTGGATGAAGAGCTTCTCAGCTGAGCCCCAAGACCAGACTGAGGCCACTGAGGAGATTCTTGTCAAGGAAAAAAGAGAGTCTGGGTTAATTTGGCAACGAGTTCTGAGGTTGTAACCCAGTGACATCACTTCTGTGGAAAGATAAACTAGGTGATAAGCGCCATGTAATCTGGCTCCCGTCTTTTCGGCACTCAGACTTAAACCCCCTGACAACAGAGCATTTAATTCCTGCAGGATATCCGAACTATGAGGGTTTTTCAGGAAAGTGTAAAACCTCAATGCACTGAGAACCTGAGAAAACTCTTTCCGTGAAAAACAAGCCATCAAGGGCGACAATTAGAAAAACATCCTGCCAAGGAGAAACTGGAATTACTTTCAAATCAAATGCCTGTTAAAATCTCGGTTCAGACTAAAACGTGAGATATTTGTAGTTTAAAATCTTCAGTGTGAAGTCCTCGTGGAACTTTCCGCAGCTCTGTATGTACCCTTGTTTTTGTTTTTTTCAGTCCCTGCAAACCCACCCAGTTCTTTTTTTAAAATTTGCTTTATTACACTAACAATCTGTTTCTTGCATTAGACATTTTGGGCCTCAAGGAAAAAGGCCTGTGTTTTTAGTTCTACCACTGAATCTAATCTGTCAGAGGCAACTGGAGAGTTTCAGCCCTTTGAACGTCTGAAAGCAGCGTGTTTCTCCTTCTTGATAAACAAAGAGAAGCTGCTGAGCCTACGCAGGAACGCAAGCTGTCACCAGTTAGACACAATGAAGAGCTGCTGCTCAGGAACAAGGAGGGTCCTCTGTGGATCAAACCTGGACCAGGACCTGCTTGTGGACCTTGGGATGATGATCAGGACTGCAAGGAAGGCTGAGCGATCCTGCTTTGAATCATGTCGGTTCAGAGAACGAGAGAGAGCTCAAAAATGTACAGTGCCAAAAACCCACTCCTGGAGGGGCACAATTTGCGGCCGAGCGAGAGGAACGTGGGTAATACTCTGAGGTAATTTCCCGCCAAGTGCCTCAAACACGAGCTCTTCTGAGACTCCAAATGTTGGTTTTGGCGAAGGTTCCCGACTTGGAAGGGTCCTTTCAAACACGATAACGCGATGACATAAATACACAGATTAGAACGTGTTTTCTCTCCTCGGAGGCCTCGGAACGCAAAAAAATTCTGCTCAACTCTGCCGAGTTGAGAAATCAGAAGGGATGGTAAACATCTGCAGCAGTTGAGCCAACAAACATGTTGCTCCATTCAGTTAGCTTTTAGTTTTCTGGGCCGTCCAAAGCCTCCCGCAAGATTTGAACGGAATGAGATGCAATCAGGACTTTTGTTGTTACAATATTGATTCTTATTGATTCGATATGCATGATACTGCCGCAGTCTCTGTGTCCCCAGCAAGTGATGACCACTGCGCCAGGAGCTGGATTGTGCTGTCCTGGGGGTCTTGGTGTCATCGCTTGTCCCACCACCACGCCTAGGATCTGGACTTGTCCTATCGGCAGATTGTCCATCGGGATAGGCTCTTGCCTTCCAAAGCATGGACACTTACAGCCCACACGGACAGCAGCCTTGAATTATTTCCTGTTCTTTGTGTTTATATCCGTTTTGTGAATGCCTGGTTGGTGTAACTGTTTTTCACTCTGTCCTGTCTGCCACCCTGGCTCACTCTACTCCTTTCTCTCTTTCTCTGTCTCTCCTCTATTATTGTATTTCACCCCAACTACTCATAGGCAGATGATGGCCCTCTGGAGTCTGGCTCTGCCCTAGGTTTCTTCCCACAGTGGAGTTTTTCCCAGCCACTGTCGCATCTTGCTTGCTCCGGGGGCCCAGTTGGTTCTCTCTGATTGT
Source organism: Thamnaconus septentrionalis (assembly GCA_009823395.1). Lineage (NCBI taxonomy): Eukaryota > Metazoa > Chordata > Actinopteri > Tetraodontiformes > Monacanthidae > Thamnaconus > Thamnaconus septentrionalis. The sequence goes on along the minus strand of CM020501.1, from coordinate 3,788,232 downwards.
ATAAAGCGCTTTGAGACGCCTTTGGTTGTGATTTAGCGCTGTACAAATAAAAGTTTATTATTATCATTAATGTTCGTATCCCTTTCTTTTGGATCCCATGTGTCAGGGATAAAACACTGAATAAATCATTTTTCAGAAGACAGTGAAGGAAAAGAAAACAAAAAAAAAATGATGCTCATGTAGTCATTTTTCCAAAGTACTGTCAGCATAGATAAATAACACTTAAGCAACTAATGAGTTGCAATGAATTTCAAATCCAACTGCTAATTGTTGCCATTGCACTAAAGCCTTATTTTCTTCAAGCTCACATGGCGAGCAAAAGCAATCAAAGTTTTGTATTTATTTGTTGATTTCATGTATATTTGCTTCATGAAATGTTAAATGTGGAACTAGTTATGCTGCTGTTTTGGCATTGGACTACTTTGCAAAAGAGATTCTCAGAATCTCAATAGGATCGTGCCTGGTAAAGGTTCAACAGAAATAAAATAAAATTCATCAGTTCCTGCACCTTCTTGTGGGTTGAAACTGATTCATTGCTGCCCTCCTCGCGCTGCACACACTGAAAGCAAACTGTTCTCAAGAGAGAGCGAGTGTGACTGTAAACGTTTCAAGCTGCTCTCCATAAATCTTGCCAGTGGGTGTCATCGGTCCAGGGAAGGCAGCCCTGTATGTCATTATCGTACAGAGCCGTGCGCTTTTTCCATATCTTCGTAAAGATCCTACTTTGTTATCAGATTCCGGCGATATGACACTGGACCCGAGTCCTGCCGCTCGGGTACAGGCCCCCCCTACCTCCTAAAGGAATTTCACGTGTTCCCTCGTTGAAGCCTGGAAGGTGGCTGTGAAGTGGTGCGGGAACACTATGTGTGGGACTCGTTAATCCTGCGTCAAGGATCGGCCCTGCGAGCGTGGCCTTTGTCAGGTCTCGTTTGAGGGACTCCTCTGAAATGGCTGGTGTAAGAATCTAAAAGTCCCCATGTTATGGATTACTCTGCTCAGGTTTCATGTACTTCATTGCGCGTGTGAAATTGTCGACGAAACCTTGCGTTCGGAATTGCAGACTGGTTCTCTCCCTTCCGGGTATTTCAGAAAAGATTAGAACAACAAGTGGGATCGCTATGCTGTGCAGCTCACTGCTCTGTAAGCTCCCTCCGAGCATCATTTGTCTGCCCGGTAGTGTTTTTTTTCCCTTTCCTCCACCATCTAAAAGCACAGTTTGTCTCCTTCTCTCACTCTTAGACAGGAAGTGATTGTTCCCATGAGGTGAACTTGTTAACTGTTTTCGCAGTGGTTCAGTTTCTGGCCTGCAGTGCTGCGGCGACCCTGAACATCAGCCCCGTCTTTGGAGGTGCAGATGGATGTTTCGCAGGGATGTCAGCCCTTGTTTTTCAAATTAATATTCTTTCCTTCAAATTGTGAACCGTCCATATTTTCATAAAAATAAAAACAAAAACTTTCCGTGAACGTGTCTGAGTTCCTCATCAGATCCTTCTCTGCGCGTCATTCTTGATTTTTCTTTTTGTTCCTTGTATCGATCTTTCAGTCAAAGGGGTTTTTAATTTTTTGATAGTAATAAGAAATGTTTTCTGAAACCCCTCATTTTGTCTAAATGAGCTTTGAAAAATGTTTTGCTTTTGTTTTTTTCAGAAGGCTGCTCCATAATTCGTCCATCTGATCTCTGGAAAATTGACTCTCAACTCTAGACATTTTGTTCTTGACCTCTTAGACGTCTGGACGCGAGTCGAAACTTGTGGTTGGTCTTGATATTGTGTGATCTCCCCTGGGGTCTTTAATTCGACTCCACTCCTTTGGTTTTTTGCTGTGATCTTGCCTCAGAATCCCCTTAAAAGTCCTGAGAATCAAGCCTTTGTTGAAATTTTTTCCCTTAAACTGGATATAGTTACACCTATTTTTGGACTATTTTGCATCAATCTGGAATCACTTTTGGAATATTTTCCTATGTTTTCAAAGTTCCGTTCAACTTCCTGCGCTTTTGTAACATAGTTTTTGAAAACGCCCACCATCAAGTTTGTGCTTTGCGCTCCAAATGTTATTTTCCCTCTCTGTTCCTTGCTCTCTGTCTTTGCCATCTCCCTATCAGCAGCTTTTTTCTGACTGCATGAGTTACGGTGCAGCGCACTTCTGAACTCATGTGGCCTGGGATTCCCTCATGTTATGAGAATCATGCTTGGCTGATAGGACTGGAGAGACCAGGGAGGGGACAACTGCTGTTGGAACTGAGGGGAACCCCTGATGAGGAGAGAAAGTCGAAGACCGATCCACAGGTGGCGACTTCTTCCTCCTGATTTCCCCTGATTTCTTTTACATGGAGAAATGGATGGAAGGCTTGCTAACAGCGGCAACAACTGCATGTAGTTTATCAAATTTCATAGATTAACAAATTCCGAAGAAATAAGAATTAGTTATTGGGGAGACTGTTTTAAGTCCTATTTGCACGGTATTAGTATTGCCTGGGGACCTCTGGTAATTTGTAATAATCATGGAGGACGTCTGTGATCTTGATCAGGTGCGAATGCGCAACGTCTGTAATTTGTAAAGCAAAAATTCCACCGCAAATCACCCACCATATTTCGCCAAACACAGACGTCCTTGTGATAATACTAGTCCATGGCGACTCTGCATCTCAGTGATTGGGGTGGGATTTTTGTTTTTATTGCGCACCTTTTCTACTTCTTTTCCAGATGAAGAACAGAGGCCACTGGGGAAATTATTCGTGGCAGTCTCGTATCGGTGCTGCAAACCCATTCGGAGAAAGAGCAAGCTCTGTTCAATCACGAACGAAATTTCTGAAGATTATTCGGACAACAACTGCACACTGTTCAGAAGTCACTTTGCTGCTTTGACATTTTATTTACAGTTGCCATGACTACTGACGTAAAATCTGACCAAACACGTACTCCCGTACTACCGTTGAAGACGCCATTGACCTTTGCTTTGCACATGTGACAATAGCGGGTGTTATGTGCACCCGCTTTTGTCGGGTGCACATCACCCGATAAAAGCAGGTGCACATCACACCCGAACATATGATGTCTGGGTCTTCAATGACTTTAAGATCATCATATCCGGGTCTTAAAGTCATTGAAATAGAGTAAAGTAGTAGACTTCACTTATCCAATGCGAATGCATCAAAAGAAACACAGACGTGGGGGGGTTATTTATAAATTACCAGAGGTCCGCAGGTAATACTAATCCTGTGCGAATAGGGCTCCGGCTCCCAGCGTCATGGTCTGGTCGTCACACACAGAGACTGGGGGAGGAAGATCTCCCTCAGCGGCCTCGGCCTATAGCAGCTTAACTGACAGTGAGTTGATTCTCACTGTAAGCTTTATGGAAGAGGAAGGTCTTACATCTACTGTTAAATAAACCGACTGTGTCTGCAATAGGTTCTTCAATGTAGGAAGGAGCCTGAGAGTGAAGAGCTTTGTAAGTTATTGGCAGGATCTTAAATTCAATTCTAGATTTAACTGGAAGCCAATGTACAAATGCTAAGACTTGTGTAACGTGCTGCCTCCTCCCAGTTCGAGTTAGTAGACAAGCAGCAGCATTTTGAGTTAATTGTAAGGTCCTAAGAGAAGAGTTTGCAGGGCTCTCAAGTTTTGAATGCAGACCAGAGTGACACCCCCACCCCCAATTGTCCCTCCGCAGGGGGTTAGATGGGTTGGGTTATAGGAATGGGGGTCTTTCATATTATTCATATTATCATCAGTGTGGTTGCTGTTATAATAACTGCTCAGGCTTACAGGAGTATGACACTAGGCACCGACAATTAAACCAAGTAAAGCATCTTTATTGAATTTCTGTGTATTGAATATGAGTGAGTGAGTGAGTGAGTGAGTAACTATGACTTGTGTTGTTTGGTATAAGTGTTTGTGGCCTTATTGGACTCAGTAATCATCAGTGTTGTTGGCTCCCACTTAAAACAGTTCGGCTCAAGTCCTGCCATTTTCAAGGTCATATGCAATGATTAATGCATCCATGGCCAGGATAATGATCATAAATATGACATGATTTTAAAAGTGACCTATGAAAACAGAAGTGTTAATTTTGTGAACGACGACGTTTAATAAACGTAAACACTATTTCAGCAGCAGGTATACTAGCTCAGCACTAAGCAGTAGAACGCAGTTTCTATCTAACTAGCAGCTAGTTTCCGTTGGTCAGCCGTTAACATACCAAACCCGCTGTCTGTCACAGTGAAACCATTTTTATTTATTGACTACCGTCATTCAAACAACCTAAGATGGTTCGCTGATGTGTGTGAGTATTTATGACTTACTCTGTTCGCATACTCCGGTGGTCTCTGTGATGCACGTAGCTCATGACCAAGTCGTAATTTAGAAAGAAAATAAAACTTCCAGGGAATTGTAGCAGTGCTTTTTTTCATTGGTTGTTGCGTTAAGATTTACCCAGATACAGTAGTGCTTCTGTTTCTGATTGGCTACACCATAGCCAATCAGAAACAACTTCCTTTTATGTATATATATATATATATATATATATATATATATATATATATATATATATATATATATATATATATGTGTGTACATATATATATGCATATATATATATATACATACATACATACATACATATATAATTTTTTTTTTTTTTCAGCGTGAGAAATACAATGTGTGGCAGGAGTGCGTGACAAAAGACGCAAAAGAGAGTGACTGTCACGCTCAATAGGCAACCTAGCCTAGCATTTTTTTTTTTCTGCATCTTTGAAAGACAAGAAATTTCTAAATTTAGCAATATTTCTTAAATGGAAAAAAAAAGCTGTCCTTGCTACGTTCTGAATATGGGAGTTGAATATCAGGTCCTGATCAAAAATGACTCCAAGGTACACCTCGTCCCTTCAGATTTTGGTTAACATCTTCCAAAATGGGCCAATGAATAAATAAGGGGATGTGACGTGCACATCATATCCAGGTCTTAATGTCAGTAAAATAGAGTCAAATAAAGACTTCACTTATCCCGTGCAAATGCACCAAAAGAAACACAGACGGTGGGGGGTAATTTACAAATTACCAGAGGTCCCCCGATAATACTAATCCTGGCTTTGGGGTAGTTCCTGATCAGAAACAAATAACTTACTTTATCTGGGTAAATCTTAAAGCAAGTGAAACAACCAATTGAAAAAAGGAAGCACTCAGCTGTTACAATTCCCAAATGGGGCTTTGGGAACTTGCATAACACTAAAAAAATATTTCCCAATTGGATGGAAATCAAACTCCCTAAACTCATCTCGCACTACACTAAGTTGCACAATGCTGGGATCCGGTTGGGTCAAAGGTCAGACTGTGACACAACAGGTTGTTTTTATTCTGACGGCGAATCATCCAACAGAAGGAACCTGAACGTGCCGTCTATGCTTGAGGGGCTTTTACAGCCTCTTCCCCAGAGGGCAGTTTGAAAGCCGGTGCGTGTTTACATTTCTGCCTTGAGACGTCCGACGGAAGGCAAACGTGAGCATTTCATCCTGCGTAGCCGTCCTCTGGATGTCTGTATTTATCCAGAGAAAGAACTGGGGGGCCTTGATGGGGCGGGACAAGAAAGTCCTCCTGTTGGGGGAACGTGAGGTTTGAAGGCCGCACATGTAAACCAGAGGAGGGAAACGGAGGCTTATCAGCTTCTCTTATGTGTAGGCTTGATGTTGACCCTTGGCAGGAAGAGAGGAAGGAACTGATCTGTCACGTCATCGTGCTTGCTCTTTTTTTTTTTACCCGCAATTCATTTTAGTGTGTTTGCATACACCTTAAAAATCAAATTCCTCTGTCGATTTCAACGTTGGGTTTATCGAAATTGCACCAGCATTCCAGAGGACAACTTGGCGTTGACTCTCTGAACGTTCCAACTGTCAGTCCTTCAGACTGATGAATGCAGACGAGTGCGACATCTGGGTGTGTGAACACTGACACGCGTGTCCAAACCGCAGAGTGAAATCGGCAGCATGGAGCCGCTCGCGCAGTGCAAACAAACCACAACATTTTGCCAGACACTCCCTGTATAATCACGCTGGGTTGATGAGTTTCTGTTGCTGCTGCTGCTGTCTGAGGTTTGAGAGAAATGCCTTCGCCACTCCAACACGTGAGCCAGGGGAAAGTCGAAAAAAAACCGAAAGAATTTCAGGGGTCGAGCGCGACCTTGAGGCGGCAGAACTGGTATCCGTCAAACCCTGGTTACCTTATCCAGGAGACGCTGGTACGAGTCCAGGGTCACCACCAGTCGTTCGGAGTGGCCTCCATCATTACAGGCGACCTCGCGAATGTGAAACACCTGGCAAGCTCCTCCAGCCAATCATAGCTCAGGCCCCCCCTTCCTTAAAACTTAAAGTTTTCAGAGTAACCTGCAATGGTTGCCTGAAAAATTAAGTTGAATTTCTTATTCGTTCCAAGCTGCAGAGCAAAGGAGCTGTTTTGGGACAACGTATTCATTAAATTTTTTCACAAAGTGACGCCAAGACGTTTCCACAGAAAACGATAATCCCCTTCAGATTGGGTTGAGAAATATGTCTGAACCTGAGGTGCTCGAGCCTGTTGGCCATCTGCTCTTGTGGAGATTTTCCTCTGAGTTTCAAACAAAGGCCCGAACACGAACCGAGAGGCTTCACTTAATCAGCGCTGGCCCCTAGACCTGCCATTGGGGGGGAGGGGTCGTTCAAACCGGCCTCGCCGCTGCTCCAAGAACCTGATGACTTCACCAGATGAGAAGCAGAGCCAGAAGAAAAGCTGATTGTTCGAGCAGAGGCTGGTTGTGGCCGCCGGCGAGCTTGCACACCCACCGACACTGGCTCGGGAGAGCGGCGGGGCCCCGCAGGGACGCCAGTGTGTGTGCATGTATGTGTGTGAGAGTGTGAGTGTGAGTGTGTTTCTAATTAGAGGACTTGGTGAAGTGTCATCAACATGACAGGACGGGCCTTCGAGCTGCAAACGTCCCCGCTGCCTCTTCAGAATCACTTCCGATGACTCTTAAATAATTCTAATTGGCTATGCTGGAGGGCCCCGAGGGGGAGGGGGAGACCACACTGGGGCCTCACGTGAGCCCGCTTCATGTTTTAAGAGACAATAAAAGAGAAGAGCAACAGGTTCAGATCTGCTCTGCACAACATTCGGAGGAGGAAAACCCCTGCCAGTTATGCAACAGCACGGGCAGCCAATCAGACGCCGGCAGAGAAGACGGCTGGTCCAAGAAGGAACCAAATGAAATATGCCGACCCTTTGAGAGTTACATATTTTCCCTTTTGTTTCACTTCATCCGAGGGTGCCACTGGCTGCAGACCAGGAGAGTTGAAAAACAGTGATCGCTTATAATTTCAAGCACAACTGGAACAGATTCCGAAAAGCTGGGCAGACCGTGGAGGAATTATCTTTAGCAATTTCTGAGTACTTTGGGAATGTTTACTAAGCTATCAGTCAAATGAACAATAGAACCATTCAAGAGAACCATGAACAATGAGCATCATGCTTGCACTAACACCATTAAAGAACATTCACAAATGTTGACATTGGAAAGACACTGCCCCCTATGTTTTTGAAGACATTTTCCTCTGCAAGAACAAAAAAAAAAAAGTTTATGTTAGCATGTTAGGAACTTCAGATTAGGGTCGGTCTGCAGATCTTTAGAATTATGAGACGTAATTCGGGACGTTTGGGATGTTCAGTTTGTTAGCTGTCAAGAATGGTTGTTATATTTTTCTCTTTGATTACTTGTAAAAAATATTCTGTCTCCTCATCCGTCCGAACATGACCACCTATGTCACGTCCGGTGACGGGGAACTGCGAAAAAAGTTAAGGCATTTACATTACCAGTTTTTTATTGCGATATTTAGGTTTTGCGCAATTCCAGGTGTAACCCAGGTTATTTTCATTTCTTCATTATCTTATTATATTTCCTAATTGCCCACGGTCATTAAACGCCACACCCCCCGACGTGCCGGTTACGTTAGTTAGGACACACTTGTTTCCCACAAACTTGAACGCGTCCTGTACGTGAGCACGAGCTGGTAGCCATTTTTGTTCTGAGCACGGCATGGAGAAGTACGTTGCGGCCGACAGCCATATAGTTCTGAACCACACGGAAAAAGGTCGGGTATTAGATGAGTTGGTTTTAATGACTGGGACGATTATTAAGTGTTAATCGTAATTTTTTTTGTTAAAAGGGAAGTGTTGGCAGTGCAACAAAACTACATGCGAAGCTCCGTTTTTTTCCTTTCCTTGGAGTATCCTGGTGAGTGTTACTTGAAATTACAAGGTTGTTGTTGAATCTGGTTGTATATGTATAAATATGTTTTTTTTCCTTGCAATTTCGAAATTTGTATTTGCGTAGCACATTACGAGCGAGTCTTCTGCTCGTTGCTGCAGGCTGGACTGCGCCCTAGCAGCCAAGCTAAGGCAGCTAATGTTTTACTGAGCTGATGTGTTTTTTGTCATGTGAACGCAGGTGATTGTGACGGGTTTCTGCACTTTCGGTGAAGACTTGTTTTTTAGAGGGACGACGTTTCGACAGTTGTTCCGCAGTTGGAAGTTGTTCCGCCTCCATCTCCATCTCGCCGAGACATGTGGATACTGTGCTGCTGCAGGGGGCAATAAGGGCGCCTCCATCTTGCCAAGACACGTGGATGCCACTGTGACAAGGGGCAGTAAGGAAAGTTGGATGGACCACACTGAGGAATTTATTTTTTGTTTGTTTTGGTACTTTTCCCCTGAGATCTCAGGTAGTTTTTTTTTTTGTTTTTTTTTTTGCTCAAAATAGACAGTTATACAAGGATACATTTAATTTTATTGCATATTGGGAGTGAATACAATGTTTCCTGTTTATGTGTTTCACTGATTTTTTTGTTTTGTTTTGTTTTTTATTGGGTTATTTGAGAGGAAATGCACATTTCAACATTATTCAATGTTCCCTTCTGCTTTTCATTGATGGGAATCATTTTTTTAAGAGTGCGAGTAAACTCTCTTACTAACTGTGTGTGTGTGTGTTTGTGTGGGTTGGAGGTCTACAATAAGTTGTTGTTGCCAATCTCCCCTTAAATTAAAAAGAAATCTGCGATTGAACTGACTCAGTTAAGGAATTCAGGAAACAGAGCATTTAGAGATTACAAAAGTGGTGGCCCGTACGGGGAGATTGGATACCAGTGGCTGTTGAGCTTCCATCCCACATTACACACCTTTCAGTTATTTGCTTTATTAGTTAAGATATGGATATTTGCAACCGTTTCGGTGTTTATGGTCAAAGCTCCCTTTACATAACAGGTATCAAGGGAGATTACACCTGTGACGAGATAGCTAGTGCATTTTTTGATAAATGGAGAAGTCTCCAAAGTAGTTAAGATCCCTGATGAGCCAGGACAACCAGAAGGCAGAGTCCTGCTCCAGTATGCATCTGATATGTCCATCTCTAAAATAGATCCCATTACCTTACCAAGCTCGAAAAACCCAGCTGTCACATGGTCTGTGAGGACTATTGGAGATGTCTGTCAGGAGGAGATTGGTAGGGAAATAACCCGTAGGTACCTAGATGAACTCGACTCGGTTGCAGGCGTCAGTAGGGCAGGGTTCCTTGATATACTTCAGAGTGAGTTACAAAGGGCTGCATCACCTGTTCGCAGTAATGGCACACAGACACATGTGAGTCGTAATAGTAATACACCTGACCGTGACAACAATAGTGAACGAGCAAGGCCAACAAACGTTCATACGCCACCGGCAAGTGTGACAACGACCCCAGTTCACATCGATGAGAACATCTTTAACCCATCTCAAATCCAGAAGGTAATTGTCAAACACGTCCTCAGAAATGAGTCAGCCGCCCCACCATCCACACAGATTAGGATGCGCACCTTCTCTGGTCACATGCCAAGGCCTAATGGGGAGGTCGACCATGATGCTTGGCGCACCCAAGTGGATCTTCTCCTTGCTGATCCATCCTTTAATGACGCTTAGAAGGTGAGAAAAATCCTTGAAAGGTTTGTTGAGTCCAGCTGTCAATGTTGTCAAACCTCTTGGCATCTCCTCACCTCCAGATGCCTATGTCACACAACTTGACTCTGCTTTTGGTGGTGGACGATGGGGAGGACTTTTTTGCAGCATTTCTGAGCTCCAACCAAAACAGTGGAGAGAAACCATCTGCATACTTGAGTAGGCTTCACAGTCTCCTTACAAGGGCAATTTCTAGAGGGGGAGCTTCAGCTGAAAATTCCAACAGTCAGTTGCTCAGACAGTTTTGCAGTTGGGATCAGAGCATTATTATAGGGCTACAGTTAGAGTGCAAGAACAGTGACCCACCCTTGCTGAACTTCTCCTCATGCTGAGAACTGAAGAAGATCGGTGTTGAGCAAAGCTGGACCGAATGAAGAAGCACCTTGGAGCTACAAAGGCTGCTGCACATGCCCATCATATTTTCAATGTTCCCTCCTACGATTGTGAGCCTGTCCCTCCCTCCCTATCTACCACAAAACAAGACGAGACATCAAAGCTTGAGAAGAAAGTGAATGAGGTCACTAAACAAGTGGAGAAGTTGAACCAGAAATCACGGATTCCCATTCAAGATACCCTGATTGTTGAATCAGAAGCAAGATGAAACCTCTAAAATTGAAAACAAAATAGCTGAGCTAACAAAACAAGTTGAAAAGTTAGCCCAGAGTAGAAGAGAAAATGAGGGTACCATGAAGAAAACCTGTCTTGCAGTTAGTAGCAACGATGAAAAGAAACCCCTCAAAGTCCCTGGAATGCCAAGAGCGTGGTTTTGCTTCAAGTGTGGACAAGACAATCATATTGCTGTACACTGTTCAAACTAACCGAACCCCACGCTAGTTCACAGGAAAAATGCTTAACCTTGGGGAGAAAAAAGATAAATTCTTGGCCCAACAAGCAACTTCACCCTTTTCGTTAAACTAGCAGCAGCTCCTGCTGTGGGACACCCAGGAGCTGTAACTCCAACTAACCTCGGTCCCAATGAACAGTACATAGAGCGGAGACACAAAAAATGATCATGACACAGACAGTAGGAAAAGATAATAATGTAGAACAATCCATACCTCCAGGATTTGTAGGTCCTCGTTGTGTAGCTTCGGTCTTCCTTGAGGGTCTCCAGTTTGAGTCCATTATGGACACCGGCTCACAAGTCACGACAATTTCTGAACGTTTTCATGGGAACCATTTATCCCATCTACCGATCCGTCCAATTCATGCACTTCTTGAAATTGAAGAGGCAGGGGGACAACATGTTCCCTATCTTGGCTACATAAAAGCCAATGTTACTTTTCCTCTGCCCATCACTGGGAGAGAGGAGAACCTAGATGCATTGGTGCTTGTGGTTCCAGAATGTCAATTCAACAGCAGAATCCCCCTGTTGATTGGGACTAATGTGCTGTTACCCCTTTTTGAGCATGCACTTGAACAAGACGGCCCAGAGTTTATTCGCAACCTTGATTCTAAAAGCTTTACAATGATTTTCCAACACATTGCTCAGACACAGGAAATTGACAACTACACATGTCCTGTTTGACTACATGGAAAAGGCTCCATCACTATTGCTCCAAAACAAAAATGCTGGGTCATGGGGAATGTCAGACCGAAACGTAGGAGTCAGGGCACATCATTTGTGCTTGAACCGCATTAACATCATGGGTTACCAGGTGGCCTGTTCCTTGAACCTGCTCTGATTGATGTCCCCTTTAGGTCGAGTAGCAAGGTCCCTGTTGCTTTGTGTAATTTGAGTGAGCACAGTGTCACGCTGCAACCGAAGTGCATCATTGCCCAGATATGTGCAGCTCAGCACATTACGTCTCTTGGACTGGAGCAAAGCATTTCCCCTCAGGACAAACCTGACAGTGTCAACCTTGAATTCAATCTCAGTGATTCACCAATATCTGAACAAGACAAAGAGCGCATCATCAATAAGCTTAAGTCCATTCCAGAAGTCTTTGCCTGAGACAATTCGTCGTATTGTCACACAACTGCAGTGCGACACCACATTCGGCTGAAAGATGAAACACCCTCAGACAACACCTCAAGGAACTGCTTGACGCAGGAATTATCAAAGAATCCGAGAGCCCCTTCGCATCACCAGTTGTCTTAGTGTGGAAAAAGAACGGATCGATGAGGCATTGATTACAGGAAGCTAAATGCTCGAACCATTAGAGATGCATATGCCCTCCCCAACATTGAGGAAACATTTGCAGCCCTCAGTGGTGCCAAGTGGTTTTTGGTCATGGACCTCAAATCTGGATATTATCAGGTCGAGATGGCTGAAGAGGACAAGCCCAAAACCGCTTTTGTGTGTCCCCTAGGCTTCTTTGAATTCAACCGCATGCCACAGGGTGTCACAAACGCTCCCAGCACCTTCCAACGCCTCATGGAGAAGTGTGTGGGTGACTGAGGTCCTTGTGTTTCTTGACGATTTAATCGTATTTTCTGATACCTTGGAGGAACATGAAACACGGCTGATGAAGGTACTTCAATGTCTGGGGGACTATGGCTTGAAGCTGTCCCCAGAAAAGTGTCATTTCTTTCAGACCTCAGTTAGGTATCTTGGTCATGTGGTCGATGCTCAAGGAGTCCACACTGACCCAGACAAGGTGTCTGCCTTGGAAGACTGGCCTTGCCCTTCAACCAGGAAGGAGTTGAAATGTTTTCTCAGCTTTGCTGGGTATTATCGACGTTTTGTCAAAGGGTATTCCCAGATAGCCAAACCTCTTAACAGCCTGACAGCAGGCTACTACCCACCAAAGAAAAGAGGCATAGTTTACAAAAGAGACCACCCCAAATCTTTTGTCAGCCCTGATGCGCCTTTAAGGGAGGGTGGAATCAAGAGCGTGACAATGCCTTAAAAACTCTAATAGAGAAATTGACATCTGCACCTGTACTTGCCTTTGCAAATCCACAATTGCCGTACGTCTTACATACTGACGCTTGTCGTGAAGGCTTGGGTGCTGCTCTCTATCAGGAGCAGGAGGGAAAGCTTGGGGTTGTTGCGTATGTCAGTAGGGGTCTTTCCAAGAGTGAGAAAAACTATCCTACTCACAAGCTGAAGTTCTTGGCCTTCAAATGGGCTGTTTGCGAGAAATTCCATGATTTCCTTTATGGCAGGAAACAGAACATTTAGAGACCCAGACGCAGGTTACACAGGCATAATGGAAACGCAGCTACAGAAAGGTACGGCCAGTTACACAACGGATGTTCCGTGAAAAGCCTTTAGTGTGTGACTGATGTCTTCGGCTGTGCTGGATGAGCACGTTTCAAAGTTTTTTTCTTCTCTGGAGAGTTTCGAGGGAAAAAGAACGTAGCCGTTGCCGCTGCTGACGGACAGGAAGCAGGGAGGAAATGCACAACGTTAATGACGAACCACGATGTCTTCCAGCAGTTTAACACCTGCGTCACAGCCCGTAAAACTGCAAATGCTTCGGACTCCAGAAACGCATTAATCATTTTCCTCGGTCAACCAATCCGAGGTGTTCGCGGTGGAGGCGTCACACGTGGGGAAGAGATCAACTCTCGTGCGTGAACTTCATCTTATTTTCACGCTTTATTATTTGTGTGAGAGCCGCCTTTCTTTCTTTCTTTTTTTACAACCCAGTATTTTTTGGCTTCTCTCATTTCTCATACTTCACTCATTCAGATTTCTGTCAAATAATTCTTGCAATAGTAAACATGTGATTTGAATAAGGTAGCAGAAGGTCAGACACTGCTCCCTCGATAAAACTACTGTCAACCTATAAAAATGCACATAAAACAGTAAAATTTGTTCCGGGCACAAAAGCACATCCTCAGGATTGATAACACATTCTGAAGTTCCAAAAGAGGAAAGTCTCAGTCGATGTTTATTCAGAGAGACACAGAGTGCAAAAACACTTGTTGCAAGTCAGATTTCACAACTGTAGAGAAGTGTTCAGTTGTGGAATTCTTTACCTTCACAAGAAATGTTCTCAAAAATTTAAGTGCCCTTCCAAATTTTCAACTTTATTTTACAATTATGAGGTTGATTTGGTTATTGTGCTCATTTCCTGTTCTGCGTTAAGACCCCAGTCAAAAGCTGGAGCTGAATAATTTTGTATTTGTTACACTTTCACCTTGTTCCTGAGAATTTTTTTCCGAAACAGTGATGTGATGTGTCATTGTGATTCTCTATTGATTCTCCAGCCGTAGTGTCATATTGAGGGGAATATGAGGTGTATTAATTCCAAACATAAATAGAATCAAATAACTTTGCCTCCTCCAGCTTGGAAGCAGAGTCCCGAATACATTGCGAGCAATTTTAACCACCCGAGTCCTGGTCCCGGTTCTTGTGGAGCTTGGATCTGAGCCCTTGGTGCTACGTTTCTAACCACATCTTGGCCAGTTGTGCAACAACGATGTGATGAGCTGTGCTGCGGAGATGATGACAAAATTCAGGACATTCGCTCCAGAAAGTCTCCAGACCTCCCGCCGTTTAATTTCCAGGATTTATGGGCGCCGAAGTGCTTGTTGATGCTGGCAGGCGGGGCCTGTTGGAAGGTGGATCTGCCTGGGAGAACGGACTCCAGATCGAGAGATTTGTGAGTACGTTGCGACCAAAATACCTCTGATTTGACTTCAGTGAGCTCAACGGCCCTGGAGCAACATAACCCCCCCGCCAACCCCATAGAACTAGACGTTGCATGTCGTGCCAGGATTCGTTCAGGCCGGGGACAAAACAAGGTAGAGGAGCAGCTGCCTGAAGCAAATTCATTGTTGAAACTTCACAACAGTGATTTCCATTATTTGTGAGATCCCTCATCCCTCAGCGCTGAATCTCATCTCAGCAGAAACGGTGAAAAGGTGCCCTTCATCATCCCTGCAAGCATGTCCTGCAACTTTACATGTGAGAAGCAGATGTTCAAGATGCTCTTATTCCCAGTGACAATCATTCCAAACCTGAATTGGGAATGTCAATAAACAGGTTTGTCATCCTCGCCCACCACCCCTCCCTTTTCGGATAAATGCTCTCACACGCACTTGTGCAGTCTTTTTAACCTACGTCTAAGGCAGCTTTAGGCCTTTTGGCTTGACGGATGTGAACATTGTTTTCCAAGTCAAACACCAGACCTAATTTGTTGGAGGCTAACGTGGATCACATGACCCGCAGCCACATCTTTGCCTTATTAGTTGCTAAACCGCAAAGTACTTCGCCCCTGACGTTAACTTGCAGGAGGCTTGGTAAATAAACACCTTTGATAATTTGTGATTTTCAGCAGCAATAAAAAGGAAACAGAAAAATGCAAAAATCTGCGTACCTTTGTCTGCATATAAAGTAAGAATTTTGGAACATTAGCCAGCCAGCATAAGTAGTCCACTGACCTGGTATTCCAAAATTTGGAAACTTTGACAAACGGGAACTTCGGTGGCAGCAGTGCATCGTTGCACAAGATGGTAGCCATCAACGCCAAGATGTGTATTTGGCACTTTTGAGTAAACCAACGTAATTAAGTTGAGTGCAGTGCGTTTGGCTTCACTTGACAGCATAAACGTGCGTATAATCCAAACAAATAGCTTGAGTATTGAAGACGGCAGACGAAGACACGCACTGCGAGTCGTCGTCCTCTCTTGCTGCAAATGGAAGCCGAGTTGGTCGTTTCTCCGTCTGTTCTTGTCCTTTCATCCTTCCACCCCAACACATGTTTCCAATTAACTTTCATGTTTAGTCAGAAAATTAGATTACATCCCAGCGCTCTCTGCAGCAGTGGCGGAGGATCCTACAATCACGTCCACTCCACCGGGGAGCCCGGGCCGACCTCTGCTGATTTGTCCTGCTAGGCGTGAGCTACAGAGCTGATTTGCTGGGAGCTCAGGGTCAGGCCGGGACGCATGTCGGAAGATTCCCATGATCCGTCACACACGCATGTTGTTGATCAGTGAGCACAGCACGCAGGCAGCAGCTGGGAACCAAAGACAAAGAATTGCGCCACCTCAAAAAGAGGAGATCTCTTTGGTGGAAAATTTCACCACGATTTCTGCGGTTTTGCATGTGTTTGTCATTTGAGGGTGTATCACTTAATGGCTAATGAGACCAAGTTTGGGAAAATAATTAGATTCTAAGGAAGGATGACTGGGATTTTTTTTTTTTGGCAGAAGCAAACTCATTTGTGGCCTCAACCTCAACTCCGGAGATCAGAAGTCTTTTTCTGATTGGCAGATGTGTGATTTGACTTGTTTCAATGGAACTACCGCAACAGTCCCACTTTTGAATTTACGTAGGCTACAGAGTATTCTTGAGAGCTGAAGTTTTCCTGAGTTTTCCCATGCTTCAATGACCACCAGGCGCCAACGTTTCCTTGGAAGAGTTGTGCTGCCCAAATAAATTTTGTGACTAAGTTATTTGAAAATGCAGACGAATCTAGTAAGATATAAAAGCTGAAAAGACCGAGTTCACCTCCCAACTAACCGCAGTTATTCAGTCGACAGATGGTAAAATGAACTTGTAGGTGTGAGGTCGACCCCTAGGTGTGAGGGGGAGCCTCATTTTTTTCATTTCTCAAGGGTGTGCTGGTCCAGGTGCTACTGGATTATATTTTTCACCTGCCTTCAATTTAAAAAAAAATCTTAATTAATGCACATTTTAAACAATTAACTGTGTCCAAAAAGAGATTCTAAAAATAGACTCATCTAGGTTAGTTTTTGTGACAGCATATCACTGTTTATTAGTTTTGCAATGTGTGGACTGGATAGTTAAGACATGATGTCACTCGTCTGGAGCTTCTTCCTCGAGGAACAACCTGTTCTAGTTTCACAAAAACTTCGTAACGTCTCTTTAGAGAAAAAAAAAACACCCCTGGTTTCCCTTTGTGTTTACTTTGGCCTTCCAGTCCAGGTGGAGAACATGTTGCTTTTCCAGCCATGATGATGAGATCTGTTGGTGTGTTTATTCTTCTCTGATAGTCCCAACTCGGCTATCAAGCTACGAAAGCTGGAATAAGCTGGCGTGAAACTCCAATAAGACTTTATTTTTGGGCCTACATTTTGCAAAACAGAAAAGCATACGAGAACAAACAGGTGACACACATTTAGCAGCTTAAAAATAATTCTCAAAAATACTTTTTGTTGGTGTACACCTTTTATACATATTCTACCTTTGCACATCATTAACACTAATAAGCTAAATCAGCAGGGTTTGTTTCACAATCTCATATTAAGAAGAGCCAATAAAAAAGGAAGCTGTCAAAGGGAGGACTGGATAAAACTGACACATTTAACACGGAGACGGTAACAACTCGAGGATTCTCATTGGTTGACAAGCAGCGCTCATTTACAAGCTCATTGGTCCATCCATTGTATACCTGCTGAAAACGATAGACTGACAAGTTTAAAGTCAGCCGTGCGACTCAAACATAAAACAAATACTTGACATGTGGCTCCCATCTGCTCCCCCAGTAGCTACAGTACGAAACTCACGCTCAACTGGTCTCAATTCATGCCTCTAAGTTATGTAACCTGTTTATTGTATGTTAGGTAATATAAACAAACAAAACTTAGAACCAGACTGTCTGGTCAGTGTAATTAAAGTGCAAGAAAAAAAGAAAGAAGCCTTTCCGAAGAAGAAAAGATTTGATTTATCATTGTGCTTTTCTTTTCTTTGATGCTCCGCTATTGAACCACAAGATGGGAAAATATTTCAGTTTTAACAAGCGCGACACAACATTTTTTTGTTTGTTTGTTTGTTTGTTTGTCGTCCATCACTGTTGTCGTGCGTGCGAAGCATCAAAAGAGGAAAAGCAACTTTTCACTCCGATTCAGCCAGGGCCCATGTCTCGTGCAGCACGTGGGACGAAAATTTCGCAAACTTTGGATTTTTGCATTTCTCCTCAGCTCCAGCAGCGTCCCGCCTGGCTGCCAGTTGCCATGTTTGCTGGAAACAATCGAGTCGAAACAAACCGTCCATCATGTCGCTCCCTCTTTCTTGAGTGTGTGTTTGGTTGTTTTTTTTTACCCCAAACAGCGGAAACGAGGAGGAAAGCTGCACCCCTCTAACTTTCTGCCGCCCCCGGGACAACAATTGTACAGGCAGCGGAGCAGGAAAACCCCCCCCCCCAAGCGCGACTTTAGCACTGCATCTGCTTCCACTCAGCGCTGCGCTCCTATCAGAGGGGCCTTT
Organism: Thamnaconus septentrionalis; assembly: GCA_009823395.1. Taxonomy (NCBI): domain Eukaryota; kingdom Metazoa; phylum Chordata; class Actinopteri; order Tetraodontiformes; family Monacanthidae; genus Thamnaconus; species Thamnaconus septentrionalis. The sequence goes on along the minus strand of CM020501.1, from coordinate 3,770,100 downwards.
AATCTGCTCCAGACTCCGAGCGTTGTCCCCGCTCGCCCCGCCTCTCCGCCCCCGGAGAGGAAACAAACCACCCCGCCGCTGCAACTCGGCGCTTCACGTCAGGATGGATTATATAAGGACTCCACTTTTTTTCTTTTAATTCAAAGTCAAACTGATGTTCACGTCAGTGCAAACCAGTCGATCACAGATCCAGTTCACAGCTTGTTTAGAATGTAAACCATCAAATTAAACGGTGTTCACGTGTGGCCCTGTGGAAGGCCTTTCAGAGTGTGTATGTGTGTGTGTGTGTTCCAGACGTGTTTTTATTCCTTCGTTATCGGGCCGCCTGCAGGAAAAGTTGCCGCCGCCATGACGCAGAACAGGACACAGACAGACAATCTGGGGAAAGTGAACAAAAGCTGCAGCTGCAGGACTTTTGTTTTCACTGATACCTGAGCACATTAATCTGTTCAATCGTCCCTTTTATTTTGTGTTTTTTTTGTAACTATAATAAAGTCAAGGAATTTCCCCCGGTTTTAATAACACGAGGCATACACCCCTTCCCTGCCTCAAAGCACTCCCCCCAAGTGCATTGAGGCAGCAGGGGGCGCCGCTCTCGGTTCACACACCCGTCAGGACTCCAGCGTCAAGCACTTGAATTGCTTCTGCTCACCTTGTCACCTGTTTGAGCTTTGTCTGGTCAGTGGGCGGAGCCTCAGCCTCACGTGACCGCACTCAGGTGTGTGTGTGTATGTCTGTGTGTGTGTGTGTCTGTGTTACTGAACTCGGAGTGCCGCACGAACTCCAGCAGATGTTGTGGAGTTACATAAGAGCCATAAACTGCTTTATGTTGTTGTTATGCTATGTCTGAACATATGGAGTGTGTGTGTGAGTGAGAGAGCGAGCAACAGAGGGATGAGTCTCGTCTGAGACTCAAAAACAGTAGGATTTCTTTTTTTTTTGCCATAAAAGACCCAGAAGTGGAAGGATGGATCAAACTTTTCTTTCTTTTCCTCCGTTTTTCCTCCCGCATCTTCTCCACTTCCTCTGGATCTCCATCAGCTTCTCTACCTGCACGTCTCTTTTCCCTTCTCTTCTCCTCATCCTCTCGCACCCCTTCTCCCTCCCTCCTTCCTGCCCCCCCCCCCTGCTAAACCTTCCCTGCGGCGTGTTGTTGGCGGGATCTCCTGCAGCTGCGCCGAGGATCCACAGCAAAACAAGACGCGAGGGTCCGAGCGATGAGTCAGCAGGAATCCCCCTCGGAGCTCGGCCAGAGGCGGCGGTGTGATGAGTCAGAGGGACGCAGGAAACACATCTCTGCACCTCCTGGCCTGCAGTGGGTTCAGATATTTTAGCTGATGATGATGATGATGATGATGATGATGATGATGATGATGATGATGATGATGATGATGCAGCAACATATTTAGAAAATGTCCTCGTTTTGCGAGGCCACATTGTATATTGTTTTACAGCCCAACGCCCAAAACGCCCCAAACCTCCAAAATCTTCGGTGTTCCATCATTCATAATGCAGGATCTTGAGGCTCTGCTGCAGCTGTGAAGCCCGACAAAAACAAGAAGGTCGCACAGGAGCAAAAACAACACCTTACTTTACTCGTTCCTTGTCCATCTTTTTGTTTCTTTGCGTCAGTGTCAGTCAGAAGACATGGCCTCTGCGTTGGAACTGAGTGATCCCCTGAGAGAACATTTGAGCGGGTAATTGAGTAATTTATTGGCGCCGACCCTGGATCAGCTGTAGTGGCTCGGACACACCAACAGCTGTCTCCTTTTCCACTGAACTCAGCTTCTTCTCCAGATGTCAGTGTGGACGTTTGAGCTGATTTTATAACTGGAGTCAGTTGGAGGGAAAATCCAAGAAAATGGCCTGTCGGGGGGGAGACTGAGATTGAACGTTATTGATCTCGCAGCCCTCAGAAGTCAAAGTCAAATTCCACTCTGTAACGCGCCTGTTTCCAACATTTGTCCAATCACGGTTGTGTTGACCCAATCATCAGTTATATAAAGAGATGTATGATGGGTTGTAGGAACAAAAAAAAAACATCTAATCTTTCAAATAATATGTGGCAACTTCTGTTTCCCAAAGGTTGTAAAGATCATTGTGGGTAATTAATGTAGCAAGTATTTTACGCATCGCAAAAAGATGAAAAAAAAAAGGCTGTGTTACAAATTTAGGACAAGTTGAGGTGAGAAATTAGACCGCTTTATTTCAGATGGTCTCCGCAAAAGCTGAGCTGCGCGCTAGTTGGATACCACAATTAGCTTTTGACACTTTCTTTCTATGCTTTGACTGTTTCATATTTAAAAAAGCATCTATATCTTGTTCCCAAAACACTATGTTATTGTTGTATAATCAGGACAATGTAATGCATAGTAAGCGGGATCAGGCATAATAAGCAGGATCAGGCTAAAGAAACCAGAATGTATGAAGGTATTCAATGTCTGGAGAGTTAGCGCCCTCTGGTGGATATTTTCTTCATAAAAAGTGTTGAAAGTCATTAATTTGCCTTTTATCTGGTTAACAGAGTCACCTTACAGACTACATCACCAGGGTGGAGTGAGTGGGTGTGACTCTAAGGACCCAACAGCAACATGAAATGAACGAACACACAGAATTTCCAGGATTGGTTTTGCTATATTTATATAAAACAGACACAGATATACACAAAGAATAGAGCTAGAAATGTTCACATAAATGTTCACTAATGGGTCTACTTCCAGTTCCATCCATGAATTGATATTTCCTTTTTTTCCTCTTTTTTTGTATTTTAGTTTTTATTTTTACTGCTCTATTTATTAACACTGAAAATAAGTATTTGTATAGCAACTAGAGGTTGCCTTTGGTCATAAACTTTGGATGTGGCACCACCTAACAGTTTACTATTGTTACTGCGCAATAGATATTTAATTTACCCATGGCAAATAGCAAATATTCTATCTATCTGTCTGTAAATCTATTTCTAGTTTCTCCTGAAGCACTCTAGTATTTTTTCAAAGTGAATTTTTGCCATAAGATCTTCTGGCACCATGTGCATTCTGGTAAAGGTCCTTCCTCCAAAAACAGAGCCATTCAAGTCATTTCTTCTTCACTGAAGAAGCAGACGTGTTCATCTCACTCATGGTGGTGCTCTCTGATTTGTCGTTTTCCCTTTTTTTGTAAGACTCGAATGACAAGGCTTTCTTGAAGTTCTCCCACAGGTGGTAGGTTTGCGCTCGGGCAAGTGATGCAGACGTGATTGTGTGACCCCAGTGTTTCAAGGTGGCTCTGAACGTCGGTGTTCGGGCCGTGAAAAAGATGAATATCTGAAGTCCCTGGAAGGAAAATGCAAAACAGAAATGTGTCCTTCTCAATATATTTTTCTGAGCTTGAGGCCACAGACTGTCAGTCAGTGTTGACAAAACTGTTCAGGCCCATTTACCAACAGACAAGTTACTACTGAGCTAAAATTAAAGATTACACGTTTTCCTTTCTTTACAGTAGTAACGCCATTTTTCATGTATATTTATTGAATAATTTATTGTTTTAATTTATGAATAATTAAGTTGTTTTTATTTAATTGTGGTCTTTTTGACAGCTAAGGGGAGTAGTTGTCTCCCACTTTTTCTGCCTCCATGCTAACCTTTTTTTTGTTCATTTGTTTTCTGTCCTCGTGTCAAGTCAAATTAAGTAAAGCAGTTGTTTGTCAAGTTTACACTTCCAGCTCGAAGTGCTAACAAAATCTAAATAAAGATGAATAGCTAGAAGAAGCTCACACCTGTGTGGTTTGGCAGATGCAGAAGATGATGCTCAGGACATGGTGGGCATGTGCATTCGAGACCAGCACCAAGTACCCCAGAATCCAGGAAAGACCCAGTAACACAGCCAGAGAGAAGCAAACCAGGAACCTCTTCCACAGGGTGGTTTTCTTGGTGCTGCAAGACCAAACAAAAAACAGGTTAGTGGGTTGCATTGTCAAACCAAAGTAAAAGAAAGTTCTGCATTGGCTCTGTTTCTTTCGTTATTTTTTTTTTTAATGTGTTCACCTTCTTAGTTTAGGGTCAATCTTGCATGTGGTCAGCGCAGTGACCACCAGCAGGACAGCGTTGTAGACCAGGATCAAACCCACGGGAAGCACGAAGCCCCCAAACATGGGCTTGGCAAAGTCAAACTGTTTGTTCTGATCCACTCCGGCCAGCCAGCAACTGCAGGACCAAATTGATCTCAATTCCACACATCCAGAACTCAACCCGCACAACAGGCAGACGAAAAGTTGACTCTGATAATGCATGAAAAGCACTATGTAAATAAAGTGTTGATTGATTGATCCATTGACTCACAACTCTTCCTGTCTGTAGTTCAGAGGGTTGTTCACGCTGTAAGTTGCTCCCAGTGTGATCGCCATGATGACGGCTGGCAGTCCTGAGAACAAAGTTGTTGATTTATAAAAATAGTTTCAATTCTATATTAAATCAAAGAAGCAAGCTCCTGCTCATGAATAGCATGTATCAAGGCTCCCACTAAAAGTGAAAACAGGTCTTGTTGACAGTAAATGTTGATTTCAATTTTTTTTTTCAAAATCCCTCCTGTGACGGGACACTCACCCCAGCCGACGACATGACTCAGCCTGGTCCAGTAAGGGGGCAGGCTACTGCGCAAACTCCGAAGCAGCAGCACCAGCTGGGTGCCGTAGATGCTGTTCCACATGAACGTGGCCAACAGGAAGTAGTGTACCAGCGCCGTTACAGCCGTGCAGGGGCCGGCGTCCGGCTCCACGTGACGGCTGTTTTCCGGAATGTTATTGGTCTGCAAGTCCAAACTCGACGTGACATTGTAGCTCTTGTGATGGTTGTCTGACCCGCAGAGGAAGAGGAGGATGAAGGCCAGCAGGGTGGTGTAGATGTACAGCAGCACCAACTTGGCGTGGAAGTTGCCCTGGCGCTCCCTGGCGGTTTTGCAGACGCTGGAAAGCCGGTGGCATTGAGTGGAAACAGTCAATAAATCGGGAGGTAAAACGTCAGAAAGGATTTGTGGAGTAGCACGGATGAAGGTTTATTCAGATGGTGCACGTACTTCACTTTTAGGTGGTGAACAATGGTGATGACCAAGGCCACAGCAGAAATGATCAGTCCAGCCATAGAGATATAGTCCAGATATCTGTACTGGTATTTTTCTCTGTACGACTGGATCAGAACACAAGATGTCGATTTTCTGCAGTGGCTCAATGTTCAGAATCAATGTTAATGTTAAGAATTTGCTACTTACCCAGAGAACAGCAAAGTTAGTGGCGTGGTTACAGAAACATCCCACTGTCATGCTAGAGTTGATCTTTTTGCAGCCCTCTGTGATCCAGACCTTCTGACTGTAGTTCCAGGAAACACAGGCGTAATCATACAGCGATGTGTCATTCCGAATCTAGAATGCAAGCAATAAAAAACCTATTTGTTATTTTTTGTGTGTGTGTGCTGATTTGGGCCTTGAACTTAACATGCCTGCATTCAGGAAAAGAGCCCAAGGAAGATGTTTTGGGGGAGAGAAGGTGGTCCCACCCAGGAGGCAACTGTACAATCTGTCCGTCTTAAACATTACAGAGAGCCAATCAGGTTTCTCGACGACCACTAGACAGCTGCATGAGCATCAAAGGTCTTTGGTTGAATGTAACTGTCTGAAAAAACTAAGACTAAGAGCCAATTCCAATTCCTCCCTTAACTCCTCAATCTCAACCCTCGCCCAGAACCCTCAATCTTTGGCCCTCAATCTTGGCCCTCAATAATAAGTGTAAGGGATCTCTTGTGACTTGGAAATGGGACACCCCTTAAGTGCAGTTACGTCTTCAGACTGTGGGGGCGGCCTTACGCCAAAGCTACGTCCAGTCTGTCAAGAAGACGACGACGACGCAGAAGAAGGAGAAGACGAAGATGATGAAGACGAAAAAGAAGAAGTCCTCCGTCGCTACACAACGAGGTATACAAGTAACGTGAAGCCGGGACCACCGGTCCGGCTGACAAACATCGTAAAGTAAAAAAAATGACGCAACAACAATGTCAATAATCCATAAAAAAGTCTTAAACTAAGACAATAAAATGGTTTGGTAATATTTATATCTTTATTAACTAAGAAAATGCTTCCATTTGTAGCTAACTTTTTTCATCGCCATTTTTCGAAGATGTCTTGGCGAAAATACACAATGCCTTCTGGGTAGCCCTTACTCCTAAGGGTAGTGCCGGAGAATCTCAATATTGAGGGCGATACAGCCCTTAATCTTGTCCCACAACTTGACGTTCTGAGAATCGGGACAGCACTTGCACTTCGCGGGACCGCGCATTTTTGAGATTGAGGGTTGAGATTGAGGGTTAAGGGAGGAATTGGAATTCACCCTAAGACTGGTCTGTTGGCAATCAAAATTAAAATCTCAATGGATCTCAGTTGCCTTCAGCCCTTTATATGAAATTACTTTCCGTTAACATAATCAGTATGCAGTCTTTGGTATAAAAGCAGGGATTGTCTGTTAATAATTGTAGTGTAAAAGTACATCCAAAGTATGTATGCCTGACTGAGCAGCTCTTTGTGGTGAAGCATCTATATGAATATGAATGTTGCCTTACACTTGGATTGAAGTGGAGCTCCACGTGGTGCAGTGCGTCCCCATGACCACCTACACTGCCCGCCAGGACCCTGCCAGAGGACCACCTTTGTTTATTGTAGGACGGCGTCCTGAAGAACCTGTCGTTCTGGTAAAGGACGAAACCCAGCGAGACGTTCGAGGCCGTCTTCCTTCCACTGGTGCCACCTTTTAAGACAGTAGCAGGATAAGAGACACGCGATGGGTACTGGGGGACAGAATTGATGGAAGTCTGTTTATAACGTGTAGAAGAAAAGCAGATATCGCACCTGTTGTTAAGTTGATGTAAATAAGGGCGTCGGCAAGCCCGTTGCCCATCTCGACTTGTGACGCGTTGAGGTTCAGCTGAATTCTGTCGGCAATAAAATTGCCAGATATCCCTGAACCAAAGAAAAAAATTGTTATCATGTGAAGCACTATCTTTTATGATTAAAACATTGGAAAATAAAACCCTTTGTGAAATTGCTGAAAAAAGCGACAACTGTTCCCGCTCAAGGAACTTGAGCACCTTTGAAAGTCACATATTTGCCTCCAAGGTTATGACTACATTTTTATTTTGGCAAAGAAGAGATTGAAGAATGCAGTCGCTTAATGCTCAACTGCTTTTTCAGCATGAAGGGATTCACTTAATTTGACCACTAAATACACTAATTGACAGCACTGACAGGAAATGTTCCCAGGATGTGAAAAAGCAGGCATATCTTGCTTTATCATTTGAGAAATGCAAGATTGTTCAAAATCTGCAAAGAACCAGACCATTTTACCCAGTCTTTTCACTGAAGAAGGTTATAAGGTTCACTACACACAGACAAGCAGATTTTATAAGCAGCAGCAGCAGTAGTATGTCTTTTGATCTCAAGATGCAAAGTAACTGAGAATTACATTCTTTTAAAAGCAAGAGTATATTAATCAATTAACTGTGGGACAGAAACAGCTGCACACACGGTCGTAAGATATTCGAGTAATAAAACTGTAAAAGTGATTTACTCATTCTCATATCCAGCAGCAGCAAAAGTGGACTTTGGAACATTTCGCTCTTGAAGATATGTCGTGTTTGTTTTTCAGGCTTTTACCCTATCTGGTGTAGATCTTTTGCAGCCTTTCCACGTCTCCTCCAAGCACTGACCCGGCCCATTCAACAGAACTTCAGCAATTTCAGACACACCTTGTGCTGGATTATCTGTTGGGTCCCCAGTGTTTGCTAACGCTTTAAGCCACCCCCTAAATGTCCGTGTGTTAATTTATTCACCTTGAAACGACGTGAACTGGACTCCCTGAGTGTCTGCAGCAGGAACTTGTGCCGACTGCAGCACCAGGTTTGGTTGGACCACATTGAACTTGGATGAGTTGGTATCCTTGCTGAAGTTCGGAGAGCGCTCGTCCAGCGTGAACGTCAGACTTGACACAAAAATAAGAATACGAGAAGAGGAAGAGAGGTCAAACCTGGAGGACCAAGGTCTTCAGTTGATGTGAAACACAAGAAAAACCTTTTTACTCTATTGTTGCAGTGCTTTGGTCCTCGTCATTTGCGGCGCTGGCGTTGAGCAGGTTGCTGACCGTGGCTATTGCTGACACCTTGACGTTCTGCAAGAATGTTGGGCTCTTAAGTGATACCATATCACGAAATCATGGGTATGTATACCCTTTGCCACATTATCTTTTGTAAATTCACAGATTCAGTCACTGGGTTTTTTGTTTTTTTTGGTACCTCTGTGGCGTCGGACAAATTCAGCAGCTTGTTGGCGATCTGAGCAGCTGTTGTTACATTATCAGGTGTCAGCTTTTCAGCTTCAAAGGTCAGCAGTTGTGTGCTGGATGCCAGCTGCTCCAAATCAGCTGGGTTGGCAAGCTGTGGGGGAAAATGTGCTCTTACTTATTTTCTGCTTTTATTATCCTACACAGGCAATGAAACATTCCAAATCCACTCGCGCTTGTGGGAACGGCGGCCTGATAGGGTCATTGCTCACATTTTGCTGTATGTCGTTGAGTGTCAGAGAACAGTTGAGGACTTGAGACAACTCAAATACTCTGGAGCCATTGCTTAGCTTTATACATCTAGCTGTAGCTTTTGGTTTGCCAGCAGCTGTGAGAAAACAATAACGGTCAAAGTGGAACAAACAAAAACAACTCAGGATTAATCAAATAATAAATGTAATCAAATTTTAAAAAATTAAGTATCGATGCAAAACTCACCAGAGGTGTTATCATCACACGTCTCATTGGAATATGCAAACAAGCCAACAGCTTTCCTCTCGAAAGTGTAATCATCCTTTGTTTCGTTTTCGCAGAAATTTTCTGTGGGAGGAAGTTTAATATGGTCTTTGACCTCCAAAAGGCAATGTCACATCTTGAACAAAGCCAATCTTCTCAAAGTATTAATTTCTGATTGTCACCTTCTGAGCAGTCCCTTCCAGTCCATAGATCATCACATAAGCAGAAACCATCTTTCATCGTGCCATTATTTTCACATTTTAGAGGAGCTGTTGTGGTAACAGTAGTAGTGGTAGCGATAATGGTGGTAGTGGTAGTGGTAATAGTGGTTGGATCTGCAGTGTCACTCGACAGAAAGGTTGTAGACAGGGTGGAAGAAGGGTTATTCGATGTGTAGCCCGCAGAATAAGTTGAAGAATTTTCTGTAGTTCCGACTGATGTGGGGTCAGTCACGTCAACAGGGGGAACAGTAGTATAATAGTCAGTGGCACTAGTGATCAAGTCGTATGTAGTACTGAAAGTAGTGGTGGAAAAGTCACTAGTAGTGGGAGTGGTGGTAGAGTAGCCAGTAGTGGTAGGAGCAGTAGGGTCACTAGTTGTGGGAGTAAGGGCAGAGGAGTCATTGCTAATAGGAGTAGTGGTAGAGTTGTAAGTAGTACTATCTGTATTGATAGAATTGTTTGTAGTACTGGCAGTACTGGCTGAATAGTCACTATTAGTTGGACTAATGACAGGGTAGTCAGTTGTATTGGGAATAGCGGTACTGTCGTCAGACTGGTAAGTAGAACTGACAGTAATCAGAGTGTAGTCACTATTGGCAGGAGAAGTGATATTGTTGTCAGTATTACTGGGAGTGCTCGTAGAGTAGCCAGTAGTACTGGGAGTAGTGGCAGAGTAGTCACTACTAGTTGGAGAAGTAGTATTGTAGTCAGTAGTAATGGGAGTAGTGGCAGAGTAGTCACTACTAGTTGGAGAAGTAGTATTGTAGTCAGTAGTACTGGGAGTAGTGGCAGAGTAGTCACTACTAGTTGGAGAAGTAGTATTGTAGTCAGTAGTAATGGGAGTAGTGGCAGAGTAGTCACTACTAGTTGGAGAAGTAGTATTGTAGTCAGTAGTACTGGGAGTAGTGGCAGAGTAGTCACTACTAGTTGGAGAAGTAGTATTGTAGTCAGTAGTAATGGGAGTAGTGGCAGAGTAGTCACTACTAGTTGGAGAAGTAGTATTGTAGTCAGTAGTACTGGGAGTAGTGGCAGAGTAGTCACTACTAGTTGGAGAAGTAGTATTGTAGTCAGTAGTACTGGGAGTAGTGGCAGAGTAGTCACTACTAGTTGGAGAAGTAGTATTGTAGTCAGTAGTAATGGGAGTGCTCTTAGGGTAGGCGGTAGTACTGGGAGCAGGGGCAGAGTGGTCACTTGTAGTACTGGAAGTACTGGTAGAGTAGTCAGTAATTGTGACAAGATCAGCAGTGGGAAAAGGGGAGGAGTTGGATGACCCAGCGATGTCTAATGTTGCTGCTGATGATGACAATGTTGTGTTTTGGGCTTCATTCCCTGAGATTGTCAGAGCAGCTGTGAAGAAACACAAAACTATCTCAGAACACTGTTTCTGCAGTGCAATAGCAGCCAAAACATCGCACACGCCTCCTAATGTGTTCACGTAGTTTTTTGTATGGGCCTATGGCTATAAACCAAGATTTGTTTAGCTAGGAAGTGTAGGTAATAATCAACCTTTATGAGGGCATTTTGTTTGGTCAGATACAATAAAAAAATATCTTGAGAAATTGTGGGTTTGATTATACCTACTTATATTACTTTAGTGATTATGGCAATAAGCGACAGTCCCAGAACAACTGAAATACAAGACCAGGCTATTTCCTGTACTTTATATAGTTGCGCTGTAAAGGGTGCATAGACAAATCAAAAAATAAATGTGAGGAAGATGTTTAGAAACCCAACTAACACTACATCTGTGAATGGTTTGGGAAACGCATCTCACAAAGTTTGCCATATTTAAAGAAAAATACTTCAGATTAGTTTATTAGTTTATTATGCATCCCCATTAGTCACTGCCTTAGCAGCGACTATTCCTGGGCTCCGAAATCGCGTGTTAAAAAATATCTGAACATATATGAACATTCACACATAAAGCATTGAATATACGAATACTGCACAGATAATCCTAAAAAGTCCTCTTCAAATTGATCCAAAAGCAAAAGTCTCTTACCAAACACAAGCAGGACCAAAGCCCAGGGGTCCATCTCAATTGGTGGCTTCAGGCAGAGAAGACGTCTGTCCTCAAGCAAACACCATGTGGCTCTGAACTGTTCTGTGGTCATGGAGCTATTATGATCGCACTTGTATTCTTTTCTTCCTTATTGCCATTAAGTATGGCACTGAAGTAATTTAAAAAAAAACGGCGCTCAAAGTCCAAAGAATGTTTTGAAACGTTTATTCCATCTTGATTTCATTTATTTATAATCTCTGTCAGAGATTCACGTCTTTTTCTTGGAATTTATTTTGTTTTTGTTGTTGGCTCGCAGCCAAAAACAAAAATGAGATAAATATCTTTACAAAACTCCCAAAAAAACTGTCAGTTGGGGACTTCAGGAAGGCAGAAACCCCAGAATGACATTTGAAAAGGCCGATATGTTCAGTAATATGATGGAATAGCATGGCATGATTTTAACATGCCAGTGTGCCAGGAATAATGTGAGCCATTGCTGTACACCTTGACCAATGAACAGGAAGATTGTCCCGATGTTCTCGATTAAACCATGCAAGGTCCTCCCAGTCGTGAAGGACTTCACAGAAAAGATCAAAACCCCCCCTCCCAAAAACCAGCTGTGACACCACTGCCTTGAATGTTCGTCTGGTATGGAATGTGGAAAGATCAATCACCCTAATCAATCATAAGCCAACATGTCACTCTCAACAGACCCTGCTACCACAACTTAAACAAACAAAACAAATATGACCCTCGTTCGGATGTTTGCTAATTTTTAAGCTGTACTTTTACCCCAAGAGTTTAACAACGAGACCCCCTCCCCGCCCCCATCTTGAACAGGATGTAATATCACAGCACGTTTTTCACTTTTGTTTGTCTACTTCCTTCATTGCATGCTGTACATGTGAATCTTCTTGCTATAAAAATTAAAAAAAAAACTTAGTGCCGGCTGGGGAGGGAGCTGGTTTGTTCTGGTGTGTCTGCAGTTCAGAACTGCCCTGGTGGCAAAAAAAACTATCACATACGACTCCTATTAATCTGTGCATTTTTGGGAGTCTGCTCTCACTTGCTCTGCCCCGCTGTGTTCTGCTCCACGTTCACCAGTCTAGGTCACGCGGGCCTTGTTTGTGACTCCAGGAGGAGTGACCTACAAATCCCAGCAGCAGGGCAGCAGTTAATGATTCCCCACGATGGATGATCCTACAGAAGAATCTGGGTTTACAGAGGGAGGAGCCGCTGAAGTCTCTGAGGCCACCTGGAGGCCTTCATGGTGCAGACGTCACCATGGCTCAGCTGGTGGAGTGCGTCCCCAACTTCTCTGAGGGCAGGAACAAAGAGGTAGATACGCTGATAATTTCTGTTCATCTGTTTTAAGCGGGATTATTTTCAAAATTAAGAACTGCAAGGTGTCCAACTCAGAAACCTTTCTTAATTTCGCAGCAAAATCTGTGTTATTTGAAACTTAAAAAAGGGTGAGAAATAGAAAAAGGAAATTGGCGTGCTTAAAAAAAAAAGAAAAACAGCAAAAATTACTATTTAAACAGGATTCTAAACTGGAGCGCAGAACCTCAATGTGCTTTATGCAGGGTTTAGTCTGGAAAAGAAGTGTTGTGTTGGGAAACCAAACTAGTTACATAAGTGACAAAGGAATGCTGCATGAGGTTAAACATCCACTTCTGCCAACGTGTTTCATCTGGTGGAGTTTGTTGGAAGGAGATAAGCTCATCCTTTGCTCCTCTGCTTGCTCCTTTTCACTAAGTACTTGCCAAAAACTTGCATGCCTTAAAATCAGCCTCTTTGCCAAGTCACAAGGGGCAGCAGTACCTCACTAAAAATCCTTTTGTGAGGCCTTTGCTCAGCCACCTCCTCTCGCTTTCCTAGGTGATCGATGCCATTGCCGCAGCCATCAGCGGCACCACCGGCTGCAGCCTGCTGGATGTCGACCCCGGAGCCTCCACCAACCGAACGGTCTACACCTTTGTGGGCTCCCCGGAGGCGGTGGTGCAGGGGGCGCTGAACGCCGCCCGCAAGGCTTTTGGCCTCATCGACATGAGCAAACACTCAGGTCAGAGGCCCTCTCGACAAACAAAGAGCAACTGGTGCAGTGACAAAACAGGAAGAGGGAATCCCTGACAAGGCCTGTGTGTTTCCTGCTTTCAGGTGAGCACCCCCGCACAGGAGCAATGGACGTTTGTCCCTTCATCCCCGTCCTGAATGTCTCCATGGACGACTGTGTTCGATGTGCCAATGTGTTCGGGGAGAAACTGGCAGACATGCTGCATGTTCCGGGTGAGTCACACAGCACAAAAGTAGCAAAATGAATCCTGGCTTTGGCAAAGACCAAAAAGGAAGTTGCCAAAAAAAAGTAATTAAGCGAAAAGTAGCCTTGGTTAGCATCCTGGCTAATTATCCCCCGGTTCCGTCCACAGTTTATCTCTACGCAGAGGCAGCGCGAAAAGAATCAAGGAGCACTCTCCCGGCTGTACGAGCTGGAGAGTTTGAAGCTCTACCTGACAAGGTGAGCATCGGGCAGCCAATCAGACCTTGGCAACAGTCACTCAATGTGCTAAAATCACTTATTAAGGAGAAAAAGTATAGCATTTTCACAACAAAAGTAGAAAGAAGATTTCTATTTCTCTGCTTGGATATTTTCTGTCACCACCTCCCCTTGACCCCTTCCCCGTCTCTTTGGCAGTTGAAGTGTGACGAATGGGCCCCTGATTTTGGCCCCGCCCTCTTTGTGCCGTCGTGGGGAGCCACGGTGACTGGCGCTCGCAAGTTCCTCATCGCGTACAACGTCAACCTCATCAGCACCAAGGAGCAGGCTCACCGAATTGCTCTCGACATCAGGGAGCAGGGCCGGGGCAAAGACCAGGTGCATGCTGGGAGTCGCAATAGCCAATTGGTCCACAGATCTCTCAAGGATCACTGTTAACCCCTCCATTCCTCTTCCCCTGCCTGTGTGGTGGCGCAGCCCGGCCTGCTGAAGAAGGTGCAGGGGATCGGCTGGTACCTGGATGAGGCCAACATGGCCCAAGTGTCCACCAACATTTTGGACTACGAGCTGACTCCACTGCACGTCATCTACGAGGAGGTCTGCCGTGGCGCTGAGGTCAGACAGCCGGACGGACAGATGCGTCTTTCACTCTCCCTCCCCCTCCTGAGCTTGCCAGTGACCTAGGGCGCCCTGCGCACCCAAACCTGGATACCTCGTCCCCCTTCCTCTTCCTTGGTTAATTTGAGGACACGAGCACTCACCCTAAATACGAAAGCGCTGTCAGGCAAACTGGATTGTCCACAGTGAGCTTCCTTGGAAATATAGTGATGTAAGATGGCAGCTAACTAGGAGCAAGACCCTTGCTTTATGTAAATTACTGTGTGTGTGTAAAATGGATGGAGGGATATTGGTAAAAGATTAATATGCGATGTGAAATATGTAGAGTAAAATGTAATTTGCAAAAGGCAAAGGCATATATATATATATATATATATATATATATATATATATATATATATGAACCGTTCTAAGGGTGGGAAAACCAAATTACTTTTTACTCTACATATTTCACATCGCATATTAATCTTTTACCAATATCCCTCCATCCATTTTCGATACCTGCTTCTTCCTGAGCTCAGGGTCACGGGGGTCTACTGGAGCCTCTCCCAGCTGTCATAGGACGAAGGCAGGGTGACACCCTGGACAAACAACCATTCGCACTCACATGCACACCTACGGACAATTTACAGTTTCCAATTCACCTCACATGCATGTTTTTGGACTGTGGGAGGAAGCTGGAGAACCCAGAGAGAACCCACGCAGACACAGGGAGAACATGAAAGCTACCACACAGAAAGGTCCCAGACCCAGAATCGAACCCACAACCTTCTTGCTGTGAGGCAGCAGCGCTAACCCCTGTTGCAGTTTTACCAATATAAAAATCATAAATCAAGCCAAAAATTATTAAAAAATTACTCACTGGCTCTTTAACAAGCTGGAAGTAATTTAACTGCTTCTCTCAGTTGAACTGTGTGTGTGTGTGTGTGTGTGTGTGTGTGTGTGTGTGTGTGTGTGTGTGTGTGTGTGTGTGTGTGTGCGTGCGTGTGTGTGTGTGTGTGTGTATGTGTCCAGAACCTGAAGCTGCCGGTGGTGGGATCCCAGATCGTGGGTCTGATCCCCCTGAAGGCTCTGCTGGACGCCGCCGACTTCTACATCCAGAGGGACTGGCTCTTTGTTGTGGAGGAAGAGCACAAGATACGTCTGGTGAGCCGCTGCTCGCGCAGAGGCTTTCAGCAAGGAAGTCAACAGGTCAAAAAGACATGACGCCCGGGTGTGCTTGTTTGTCGGCAGGTGATCAGCAAACTGGGCCTGGACTCACTGGGTCCATTCAACCCCAAGGAGCGCATTGTGGAGTGAGTTCACACAAACTGAAATTGGATTATTATTTTTTTTTTTTTTTTTTTGGCATAGTATCTGTTTATGGACACAAAGTGATTGGATAAGAGTATTTTCTATTGTCTCAATCTCATTGTTGTTTAAACTTTTTATTTGGCATTATCTGCATCTCCTCTTTGACCGGATTCCTCCGCAGGTACATGGTGAAGCCACAGGACGACACCCGGCTGGTGTCTCTGTCCCTACAGCAGTTCGTCAAGAGCGTCAGCGCTCGCACGGCGGCCCCTGGTGGTGGGTCGGTGTCGGCCGCCGTGGCTGCTCTGGTATGAAATCAGGCCTCTTGAACTGAAAAGAGAAAAAGCGACCTCACCCACCCACCCAATCCCTCACCCCAACTTCTTTACGTGCTGTACTTTGTCAGGGGGCGGCGTTGGGTGCCATGGTGGGTCAGATGACCTATGGAAAGAGGCAGTTTGAGAGCCTGGATGGCATGATGAGGAGGCTCATCCCTCCATTCCATCAAGCCGTAGATGAGCTGCTGCTCATGGTGGACGCCGACTCGAGTGCCTTCAACAGCTACATGGCGAGAGCAGCCACTTTGTTCACCGAACACATTTGCGACTTGTAACACGTGTGCTTTCACATTCAGGGCCTCAAGTTTTATTGTCTGTCTCATTATGCTGCAGGCGGCACTAAAAATGCCAAAGAACTCAGCAGAAGAAATAAAAAGGTACATTTTAACGTTACAACATTACATCAGCCGAAATAATGTATACACATGTCAGGAAAAGAAAAACTTGCAAAAAAATTACATTTGTCTAAGTGTTTCGACACATATAGATACCCCTTTCGAAGTTTGATCAAATTACGATAACACTACGATGTTTAACCTCATGAACTTAGCATCATCAAGTGTTGAGGTTACATTACACAGCAGTAGTTTGCCATACGCATAAATATCTGGAAGCCAATGACCACCACTTTGAGCACCTAGTGTAAATGTAGGGGCCAAATGTAACTTGTTTTAATCCGGTAATGTCTGAATAAATTTGGTATTGAAATATTTATGCAAGTTTTACTTTTCGAGATGTGTGTATACATTATTTTGGCTGACTCTATGCCAGTGCATCCAAATATGGCTGAACAACGGCGTCACTCCCGCCTGCCGCTGTTGCCATTCGTCTCTGCTCAATTATATTATTCACAGCCCTGTATTTACCTGAGTGTTGGTCCGTCAGACGGGAGGCAGCCATGCAGGACGGCCTGCAGCGAGCGGTGGCCGTCCCACTGGCCCTGGCCGAGAGGGTCCACGTCCTCTGGCCGCATCTCAAAGAAATGGCTGCTTACGGGAATAATGCCTGCAAGTCTGACGCTCAGGTGACAAGAAAAAGTCAAAAAAAAATTCCCTTGATGTGTTCTATGGATTGGATAGCCAGAGTTCAAATAGAACAAAGACTCTGGCAGTATTTTCTAGAAGTGGTCAGAGTTGAAAGTCACGCTTGTTGTCCATCCCTCTAGCCGCTCAGTCAGCATCGTCAAGATTTCAATGTTCTTCTTGCTCGCTGGTGACAAGAGAAAATCTTTTTCTTCATAGGTGGCAGCCAAAGCTTTGGAGATGGCTGTTTTCGGTGCATGTTACAACGTCACCATCAATCTCAAAAACATAACGGACGACTCCTTCAAGGAGACTGTGAGTTTGCGCTTCCTGTGTGTTAGTGTGAGTGCAGTGTGTGTGTGAGAGAGCGGGAGCGAGAGAGAGAGAGAGAGAAAACTTGGCCATAAACTGTGTTGAATGTTTGTTCCTTGATTGTTGCCTTTAAGACTCGTACCAGAGCTTCGGTACTGCTGCAGGAAGCAAAGAAGAGCGCCGCAGCTGTCCTACAAGTCGCCGAGGAGAGGAAGTGACGTCTCTCTCTTTCAGATTTAAAATATCTCAGAAGCTCAAACGTCAACACATTCACACTAAATAAACAATTGTGATAAATAACTACTTATCGCTAAAACCCTTAAGCGTTTCCCTCTTAATATTCCTCTTCAAATGAATGTGAAGATGAAATTATTGACTGATGTTTAAATCTGTAATAAATCAAAATTGACGGAATAACAACGACAGCACTGATGATAATGGCTTAACAGAGAGGCACTCTTGGAGTGAAATAAAGCCTCAACGTCCATATGAAGAGTTTTATGATTGTTCAAAGAGAAATGTCTTCACCTACAAATGACAGAACTCAGAACAAAAAAACAATTATAACTGTATATAACTGAAAGAAAAAACCTGTCAATTGTGCTGAAATCACAATGAAATTTGCAGAGTCCTAAAACTTTACTTTCCCTTGTCCCAACTGGAACCAACTACAGGCGAGATGAGGACAGATTGAAGATAATATATCAACATTACAAGCTTTGGTCCAGCTGAAACCAGTCAGTATCACAAGGTGGACTTTGATGATTATTACATCCCCTTTTGGTTTATTCTTGTCTTAGATACACTAAAATGATTATGCTAAATCTAGATAAATTTTGATCAGATTTTCATATGAAATGACAAAAACAAGTCGTTGGTTGAATGGACTTTAAATAAATAATAAAAAAAACAATGACCTCTTAAATAATATATTTTTTAAATCATTTAATGTAGTTAAATGGTAGTTTGTTTTATTTTTGTTTTAATATTCAACAATGACACGCTTATGAACAGTCACCAAAACCAATCATGTTCAGCATTGGTTCGGAAGGGCTTTTATTGTCAGTCTCATCAGCATTGCCAACTTGAAGGTCACTTGCTGGGATGGGTTTCACCTGGAACACGTCCCACCTCTCAGGAAGGAACCCTTTCTTAAACAGGAGTTTGGTCAAAAAAGAAAAGACCAATATGGAAACCAGAGACGCCAGCATGGAAATTGTCTTGACCGGCACTTGCTGAATGTAAACACCATCCTCCAGGGTGTATCCTGGGAACTGCAGAGCAGCAGGAAGACCAAACAGCGGCTCTCCACATAAAACTCTCATCGTCACTCCCACAAGGTACCCTGCAATCGACCCGTAACCATTGGAAACATCCGTGAAGAGGACGCAGATCAGTTGGGGTAACATGACAGTATAACTCAGGTCTGATCCCAGGATCCAGAACACCATGACATTTTTGCCCAGGTGGGTGAGAGATGTTCCCACGAGTCCTGCAATTATTATGCAGAGGCGAATCACCCACTTCAGCTCCTTATCAGATGCCTTCAAAACAAGAAAATACCTAAGTTAGACTGTTTAATCTCTAATGCAATTGTAGCATGATTCCTTATTGTACCTGACTCCTGATGGTCTGGTAGATGTTGGTGATGAAGATGGTGGTTGCAGACAGGAGATATGAGTCGGCGGATGACATCACTGCAGCAGTAACAGCACCAATGCTAAAAGCAAAAATGTAAGTTGGGGTGAAACTGTAAATGGTGATGGATAACACCATGACACCCTCTCCTCGTTCATATGGAG
Organism: Thamnaconus septentrionalis; assembly: GCA_009823395.1. NCBI lineage: Eukaryota > Metazoa > Chordata > Actinopteri > Tetraodontiformes > Monacanthidae > Thamnaconus > Thamnaconus septentrionalis. The sequence goes on along the minus strand of CM020501.1, from coordinate 3,751,186 downwards.
ATGCAGGTCCATATGACGTAGAATTCCAGTCTGGAAGAAAGGAAATAAACAAGAGACTAGTTTATTCCCAAGTTAAACTCGGGTAACCCGGGTGCTCACCGGGCACAGCCAAGGATTACCAAAGGTGAAGGCAAATTTTAACTATTAAACAAGATACTTAAAACAACATCCAAATATTTACTATTGAACAATATTCTTGTGTTTTATCACCCATTGAAGCTGCAACCGCCCCAATTAGTGTCGATGGAATCCCGGCCAAGATGACCATTCCTGCCGCGATGAAACACACTCTTCTGGCTGTGGACGTGGAGCTGGAGGAGAGCGTTCTCTGGTGGAAGTCCTGAATTCCCATACTGCCCACAGTCTGTTGCAAGGGTAAGAGCAATACCCAATAATTAAATGGTAATACAATAGATAGAGCGTCACGGCTGAAAGCCAGTAGTAAAGTATCATATTTGAGTAAAATCCTTCATCTTACCAACACTAAGAATTCATCAATCTATCGCCCAACATGCGTTGACTCAACATGTCCAAGCCAGGGGGCCTGATAAGTGTTGTTGAATGCTGTTTGAGTGATGTCAGTGTAATTGTCACTGAGCAGTATAAACGGGACGCACAGCCACTGTAAAAACAGGAAATAGCATTGGAGAAGCTTGATTAAGAGGAGGTAAGTGTCGAATCAACATCACAATCACCACCATGTCAGAAGAACCTACCATGCCAATCAGCACCAGTGATACCTGGATGACATCAGTCCATGCGACTGAGTAGAGGCCTCCGAGAACAGTGTAAATGATGGCCACAGCAGCAGAGATCCAGATGCAGAGGCTGCGGGACAGGTTCAGCACCATGCTCATGGTTGCTCCTGATCATAGTCACACATGGTGAGTTCAAAATGAACTCACAAATGAAGTATGAGTGACAAAATGTGACAACAGGTCCTTAAGTTTTGCATAATTGTACCCAAAATATTCAGGACCCCCGCAGTCCAGACAACTTCACAGATAACTGGAACGATGGCCAACGCGGCAGTCAGATGTCTGCCATACTTTTTCTGAAATGGATCCATCATGCTTATGTAGTTTTTCTCCCTCATTGGCTTTGCAAAGAAGAGACCACCTTTGAATGGAAGAAAGAAGAGAGAAAGAGTGAGTATTAAGTTCCTGTCCTGGATGTACAGTAGTTCAGGGAGATCTTTAGTATGCAACACTGGCTTTGGATGAGAAGCCTCAGCGACAAGTGAACTGTAGTATAAAAATTAAAAGCAAACAAACCTTTTTATGACAAGAAAAATCACATTTCATTTTTATCACAGCAGCAAAAGCTCTCAATTTTCAAATATATGTTGTAAAATACACTAACCAATCACAAAGGAGACTGAGCACTGAAGAGGAATAAGGGCCCAGATTAGACCTTTGGTGGGATCACAAACCGCTTCTGCAGTTCCAGCGATGAATCCGCCCCCAATCCATGTAGCTGCAGACAACAATGCAAAGATATGAAAACATAGTCTGTGCTGCATTTTAAAATTATTCCGATCCATCAAAATCCAGATGCAAATATTGCAAGTTTCTATAATTGCGTACAAATGGTTTGGTACCATAGTCAGATAGTGAACGATTATCAGTATTAGTACGAGTTTCGAATGTTACTTGTACTAGGGTTGCCACCTCCTAGAGTTTCAAATCCGGGACATCTAACTTGTACCCATACAAATCCAGGGCCCCAGAAAACTCTAGATCTAACTGGAAGAACAGGATCAAAACACTGATTATGGATTACAGATCTGTCACACTGGCTGTTCACTGAATTTGTCAATCATTTGCAACGTGTCAGGGGAAAGAAGTGACCAAAGTAACTGAACCATCAAAGCTCATTTTAACCACTAACCAAACATGCACTGAATGCAGAGCCGTTTCTTGCTATCGGCGAACTAGGCGAATGCCTAGGGCCCCCTGGTGGCTCCAAAGCTGCATGTTCAGCTTCTTCTGAGGAAAATTAAAATGTCCGTTTTTATCTGTAGCTATCTCATGTGTTTAATTACACCCCTTATATGCTTAAAAATAAACGTTGACTATTAAAATATAAACTGCAATAATAAGCTGTGGCTTGTGCTTTTCTTTTCTTTTTTTTCATTATTAGGTCGTTTAACCGCACTGTCACACAGTTAGTGACGTAGCAGGCCGGCGACGCCGACAGGTATGATGGGAATGATTGACAGCTACCATTCATTCCCATTAGCAAGAGGATTAAAAAAACAAACACCATAATGGCATAAAAAAGGAGTTATTCCAGCGGGGCAGAAAAACGGAAGAAAAAGAAAACTGATGAAGAAAAATGGGCAAAGGGTAAAGGTAAGTTATTTGTTTGTGATGTGATGTGATTAAAATATTGGTCAGTGTCAGCAGTTGTTGTTGTTGTCCATACCAGTGGCCTGTTTGTGGTTTTGGTTTTCCCTCAGTTTTGGACCTGACAATGAAACTTGGCAATGTCCTGCCTAGTTGGCCAGTCCTGCTGTGGGAATGACTGATTGACTCCAGACTGGTTTATTCCGATTCTAACACGGATGGAGGGCATGTTGTTGTAGTCAGTGCTCTGTCATTGTTCAGTGGAAGTTGTCTCTCACCTATTTGACACTTGTTATTTTAGCCTTACTTAGGATTAGTTTACTAAGCTTAGTGTGTATTTTATAGGCCCCTAATTAAAAGTGTGCTACTGTTTCAAAATTCAAAGAAATATTTTATGACATTTTTTTTAGGCGTGGTGTTGACTATTTTAGACTATTGTGGCAGTGGATCATTTACCTTCGTTTTATGACTTTATCTA